>JAPDVU010000011.1:45828715-47088715 GCA_026230045.1 Corynorhinus townsendii | reverse complement strand
GCAAAACTCGTCATGTGGAGGGGCCCCGGAGGGGGTGTCTCTCAGGGCCACGAGTAAGGCTTTATTTCTCAGACTAGACGGTGGGTTTTAGGGCGAGTATCGTGTGTCTGACCTATTACAGACTCCATTTTTGAAAATATAAAGCAAAGAAGAGAAGGGAAGAGGAAGGAATAGATTTGCTGGCTGTGGGCTGGACAGAGAACGAGATAGAAAGGCAAAGATACAAAGACACCCCACCCCACCCCCACCCCCCGCCCACGTCAAGGCAGCGGGCCCAGAGCCCGAGAGGAGAGTCATCCGTGATGAGTGGCTAGAGGGTGGTGGCGGGAGACACTGAGAGAGAGTAGAAAAGACAGAGTGACAGGAAGGAGCAGAGAGGGAAACTGAGGCAGGGAGGTCACAGTAGGCCATGTGGGTCCCCCCCCCACCCTGGCCCCCAGGGCCTCAACTCACCAGGCAGCTGAAGTGTGGTCCGTCGAGCCTGGAGGGGGAGAGACACAGGGGCATGTCAGGGGTGCCTGCAGCCACGTGAGTCTCGCAGTGGTTGGGGGGCTGTGGGGGAGAGGCGCTGCAGCTGTGACCACCGCAGCCGTCTGCTCTGTGTTCGTGTGGGAGACCAGTCCCCCACTCCCTCACTGGGACAGGAAGTGAGGGGTGGGAGCCAGGCAAATGTCCCCCGTCCCCTGGGATTTGCATAGGCAGGGGCTGGTGGGGGGGTAGGGAAAGTGAGGGAGAGAAAGTCCCCAGAGAGATGTGGGTGCCCGAGGGCGAGTGGGGGCAGGGAGGGGCCTCCCTTAGCCAGTCTGTCTAATGGGTCCACCTTGGACCAGGAGAGCGACGAGGAAACGCCTGGGAAGAGACGGGGAGAGCCAGCGAGGGCGAGTGCGAGTGGGGGAGAGGTATGGAGACATTCGCGCTCAGATGCGAAGTAACGACAGAGGGAGGGGGTGGGGGAGAGAAGGGGGACAGGAGAAGTAAGACAGGTGGACTGAGAGTTGGAAAGAGGCTGAGACAGACAGAGGGAGCAAGAGGCAAAGGAGACCCAGAAACATAAAGCGGAGGCAGAACACAGACACAGGGAGTGGGGGACCCAGGGGGACCAGGGGGGTCAGGGGGACAAGGTGGAGGGCCCTGGAGATGTCGGCAGGGGAGTGGGTGGGTGGCAGGGGGAGGCAAGTCTCCCAGGAGGGGTCCATGGGGTCCAGGGGGAGACAGGAGGAGGATGGAGGAGAGAATCAGAGGTGGGAGGGAAGAGAGACCCAGAGGGGCAGGAGCGAGTGTGGACACCCCCCAGTGGGGCTGACAGCAGGGACCACTGCTAGGGGAGGCCTGGCAGAGGGGCAGGGGTGGGGAGGGGCCGGGTTCCCATGTGCAGGTTTAGGGGCCCCACTCACTGTGCAGCCTCCAGGGCGAGCATGATGGTGCTGGGCTGGTTCACTGCCGGGCGCAGCCGCCACCCCTATTTATACCTTGGCCCGGCCCCCTGGGGGCAGGGGTGCCTGAGCTCAGCCCTCCTCGAAAATCCCCTCAGGGAGGGGGTCAGGGGAGGGGGCTGGATTGCACAACCTCTTGGTCACGTGATGGGGAGGGCGGGCCCAGGAGCCGGCTGGATTTGGGGATCCCCACAGTTGGGAGCAGGAGTAACCCCAAGGGGTGGAAATGAGAGGAACTGGACTTGGGGGACCCTAAAAGGGGTCCTTGGTTAGTAAAGTGGGGGTCACAGACAGGGGGGTGTGTCCCTGAGGAAAACCCAGGCCCAAAGCAGATGAGGACCCTAAGGTGGAAACATCGTGGGTGTGTGACATGGGAGGGGGGTCCCCTGGGTCGTGGGGAGTGGGAGCTTGTGAGCTGGGGCTGCCCCAGGCCTGGAGGAAACGGGCCAGCACCTGGAGGGCCAGCTGTGGCAGGGAGGGCGCGCTGGGCAGAGCGGAGCTGTCAGCAGGGGGGTGGGTGCCCAGAGATGCCCACTTAGGCTCCAGGGGAGACAGGCAGGCCTGGCCTGTGAGGGCTGGCAGTGGGGCGGGGGCCCAGGTGTCCTGCACAGAGGGGAGGAGATCCAGTGGGGGATCTGAGGGTCAGGGCCTCACCGTGGACTTTGTCCCCCGCCCCCAGACACCAATCACAAAGCACCAGGTAACAAAAGGTCCAAACTTTATTAGTTCTCCACCGGTCCCACCCGGCAAGGCCCTCCTGGGAAGCCTGCGGAGGTCAGAGGTCACCAGGCCTCGGGGCCAGGGGGCCCAAAGCGCCTCAGAAGCTGCTCCTGGTCCTCCAGGTCCTTCCGCACCTTCTTGCGCATGTAGAAGATGGGGCAGTCCCGGCTGTGGGCGGGCAGGCGGGTCAGGTCAGGGCCAGGCTGCTGCCCGGGCTGCACCAGGCCCAATGCCCAGCCCAGGGATGGAGCGGACCGTTCCCAGGACTTTGGCCCCAGCCTGCTGCCCACCGCCCCCCTCCCGTGTGGGGCTGTTTGCTCAGCGGGCATGGGGGGGAGCGATAACAGCGGGTGCCCGAGGAGGCGCTGGGCCACCAGCCGTATATCACCTGTCACCTGGCGTGGGAACCCGCCCCGCCCACCTGTTCCCTGGGGAAAGCCCAGCCCCACCCTGGGGGAGGGGGTCGGTGCAGCCATCTCCCCTGGGGCAGATCCTGGGCACTGGACCCTGCCCCACCCAGTAGCTCCCCACCCTGACCCCTGGGAGGGCTGGGTGAGCACGGCCCGTTTTTCAGCCATGACACTGAGGGTCCCGGGGACTCTGCAGCCAGAAGGGGATGTGGGCGGGGGCTGCTTGAGACCCTGGAGTGGGGGCCCGGCTCCCCAGGCCTGGGCAGCACGGAGGGGCCCGGGGCCACAGGCTGCGCACCTGGTGCAGATGACATCCTCGTGCAGGCTGCCCTGACAGCGCTGGCACTGCGTCCACAGGCGCGAGAAGCGCTCCTCCAGCGCGTTCAGGTGTGACACCTGCGGACGGGGGGCTCAGCAGCAGCCCAGGCTGGCCCTCGCCCACCCTCCCCGAGCCTCACCTCCTTCTGATACAGCTCCGACTCCCGGGGCTTGCAGAACTTGCACACAGCTCCTGGGGGAGGAGGGGCACGGGGGAGCTGGGGCCGAGCCAGGGCCCAGGCCACCCCACCCCTGCCCCCTCCCCGCCCGCTGCCCATCCCGACTTCTGAAAGTCCCCACAGACAGGGAACAAGGGAGAGAGTGTGTGGGGAAAACTCCCTGGGGAACTCCTGGGGTGGGGGGCCAGGACCCTCCTGGGGTGACTACAGAGAGGAGACCCCCACCAGGGGAGACCCTATCTGGGCAGCAGTGCTAGCTCGTGGGCAGGGGCCAGGGACCTCGAGCGCCTGCGGAGGTGGGTAGAGGGCAGGGGGCAGGGCTGGGCCCGCTCACCTTGGTGGCTGAGGACAGTGCGGCAGCCGATGCAGCAGCTCTGCCGCTTGGCAAAGGCCAGGAGGCCGCCCACCTTGCCGGTGAGCACGGTCTTGCATCGTGTGTGGTCCCCCCCTGCAGGTGAGGGGTGAGAACAGGTGTGGGCTGGTGCCCCCAGTCTCAGGCACCCCTGCCCGCCCCCCCCACCCGAGGCATCCCTTACGCAGCAGCACGGCCTCTGCGCGGCCCTCGCCCAGGATGGGCTCAAAGATGCGCAGGAGCGGCTTGGCGAGCTGCTGCTCCAGGTAGTACTGCGTGTCGATGGGCAGGCTGTGCTCCAGCACGAACAGGGGGTCCTGCGGGCAGAGAGGCAGGGTCACACCAGGACAAGAGCAGTGGGGGACTGGGGTTGGGACAGAGGACACCGGGGTGACGGGCACTGAGAACAGAGGGCACCCCCAGCCATGACTGGGACCATGGTGTGGGGCAGTCCCCTGGGCACAGCGCTGCCCTGTGGGGAGTGGCATCAAGGAAGGGGGAGGGGGTGCTGGGATGGGGTCATAGGTCACTGGGGGTCCCTGGCCACAGGCTCTGTGATCCATGCTGAGGTCCACTGGTGGGGCCCTCAGGTATTCAAGGAAGGGTCAGAGGTCACAGCGATGAAGGATGAAGGGGGACAAGAACTGGGTCAGAGGCTGGATAGGAACTAGGGACTGAGGATGGGTGAGGTGTGGGGGTCAGAGGTTACAGATGTCTGGGCAGGATGGAGGAGGGTATAGATCTAAGGGACCCAGAGGTTGGAGAAGGAGGGCCAAGGAGACAGAAAGGGACACAGACACAGAGTCAGAGAAGGAGGGACGCCCTGTGCAGGGAGGCTGAACCCCTCGCAAGGGGGAGCGAGGGAGAGGTCAGACACTGGGGGTAGGAGGCACCCTCCAGAGGGCACAGGCGGCCTGGGAGCAGAGCATCCTGGAGCCGACGCCCGGGTGTGCTGGGGCGGCTGGCAGGGCCCCATGGGGCCCACAGAGGGAAACACCTTCCCACCGCGGAAAGCAGAAGTGAGAGCGGGGCGGGCTGGGCGGCGGGCAGCCAGGTGGGCCTGACCTCGGACTTCATGTAGGCAGCCACGCCCTTGGCGGCCCCGATGATCACGTAGGGGACCCGGTCTCCCAGGCTGGGCGCGCTCCCGGGGTCCCGCTTCCTCATCCTGTGGGGAGACGGTGGGTGAGGGCAGGTGGACGGCAGGTGGGCGGGGCCAGGAAGTGGTGGGCTCAGCGGGCTGCAGGGGCTATTTCTGGATGGCCAGGCCCCCAGCGGACCTCTCGGCCAGCTCCACGTGGGCCTGCTTGCCGGCGTAGTCAGCGGCCGCACGGGTCAGCTCCTTGGTGATGACCAGCTGCGAGATGTCGATGCGGTTGCACAGCAGGTCCGAGATGACGTCCTGTGCGTGGGACACGGCACCCGTGGGGTCTCTGTGGGCCAGATGGGGCATCACCAGTGGCTGCTAAGGGCCAGGCTGGCACCTCCACACCCCCAAGGCTGGGGACCAGGACAGGCTCCGGGGCTGAGGTCCAGGACGGGGAGTCCTGGTCAGCCACAGGCTACAACCCCACAGCTGTCCAACCCCACACGCTTTCCACCGCTTCTCACTGAGGAAAAGCGGGCCTGACCCCGAGAGGAGAGGCTGGGCTCCGGGGTCTGAGGGCAGAGGGCTGGGGTCTGGATCCAGGGGTCTCATCTCCCACACCGGTCAATGAGCAGGCGGCGAAGTGAGGCGGTGACGAGGTTGGCCACCAGGGGGCAGTTGTCCCGGCGCACAGCCTCCAGGCCCTTGCAGTCCATGCGGTCATGGGTGTCCGGCCGGGAGGAGAAGAGCAGGCCAGCGTAGCGCTTCTTGCTGATGAGCAGGTAAGGGAAGTAGACCTGGGGGGACCCGTGAGAGGCCCCTGAGACTGCAGGGTGTCCAATCCTGAGACGCCCCCCAGAAAGTGACAGACAGGTATGGTTCCTGCGATGTGGGATTGGGACGCTTGGGGGACTGGACCCTGAGACCCCAACACCTGAGCACGGGAACACCCTCAGCTTTCCGGGGAACCCCAGACCAGGTCCCCCAGACTGGACAAACCTAGAAACAGGCCCTAAACATGAGATCCAGACTCTGGGCTAAAGCCTTGAAAGCCCCAAATCTGGGTCTGGGGCAGAACGGAGGCAGATGAGGGCACCCCCAGAGAGGAGACTAAGGCCCAGAGTGAGCCCCAAGGCAGAGCCCTCCCCAAACTGGGAGGCTCTGAATCCAAGTGCATGGGTGCCCCTGGCCTGACCTGGTTTGAACCCTGGGGATAAAGTCCGGTGAGAACCCCACACAACGGCTCCCTGACCCAGGCCTGGCCAGTCAGAGTCCCCGCCACCCAGGACAGGACCCGCCCCCCCCACAGGTACAGAGAAACTCCACACCAGAGATGCCCCGATTGTCACAAAACAGCACGCAGCATGCAGAGTCCAGGCTTTGGAGGTTTCGATAGCCAAGGCCCCCAACTCAGGAGGATCCAGCAGCAAAACACCTTGACCCTGGGGCCCATGAACCCAAAGAAGGGGACACCCAGAGTACCCCAATCAGCACCCTGAAAGGGAGATCCTGCGAATACTGGGGTTTCCCAGATGCTGACCAGGGCAACCCCATAGGTAGGCATCTGTGAGCTTTGCAGGCACCCTGAGAAAGAGGCCCCCCTGAAACTGCCAAGACCCTCACCTGCCCACCCCGAGGGGCGCTTACCTTCTCAAACTCCAGCCGGATGGGTGAGGGGAAGTGGCCGGACACCCAGTCTGCAGCCTCCCGCCCCAGAGCCATCGCTTCCGCCACAGAGGAGACACCAAACCGGCACATGACAGAGTCGGTGTCGCCGTACACCACCTGGTGGGGATGGGCGTGTGACCGAGAGGCCCCCTGTGCTCCCCGCACCAGGCCCATTCCGGGCAGTGGGCAGGGTGGCCCCTGACCTTGGCGCTGGCGCTGTAGCCGTTCTCCACTGTGTACTTGGACTCCACCAGCTGTTTTGTTTTCTCAATCATCTGGCGGCCAAACCCCGTGACGCTCTGTTGGGGAGATAACCACGCAGTGGGGCCAGGAGCCCTGTGCGGTGGGCACGAACTCGGGGTCCCACCTCCACGGCTTCTTGTAGGTGTGGGCTCGGGCAAGACGTTCTATCCCTTTGTGCGTCAGTGTCCAAATCTGTAAAGTGGGGCTACTAAGCTGCTCCTTAACGGTCTGTTGGGAAGAGCGGGTTCCTGGCACAGAGGAGGAACGGACAGCATCAAGTGGAAGTGCTGGAGCCAGCAGCAGCCATCCGCTCGGGGTCCCTCTCTCACCATAGGGGTGCCGTGACATGTGGTGACATGGCAGGCAGCTCTTCATGGTGCAAGACCACAGATATTCATGGTCCCTTCCCTCAAATCCAGCAGGGCCACCCTCCCCCACCCCCCAACTTGGGCAACTGGGAATGACACTACACAGCCCAATGCCCCCAGGGAGGGGTTTGCCCCAGCTCCATGAAGAAACCATACCTTCCCAACAGCCTTACTTTACAAATAAGGAAACTGAGCCTGGGGGAGGGAGGAGGGGCACACGTAAGGAAGGAAAGACGGGGGTGACGCTTCTGTTTTTGTTTGGATCCAGCCAGAAAAGCTTTGTCTTTTAGCTAGAGCATTTAGGCCACTTACATTTAGTGTAATTACTCATTCGATCTGGACTTCAACCCACCACTTTACTTAACCAGCCTTTTATTTGTTCCACCTTTTCCATGTTCCTTTTGCTTTCCAATCTTTTTCTGCAATGATTCCGTATTTTTAAATTATTCCATCCCC
Organism: Corynorhinus townsendii; assembly: GCA_026230045.1. Taxonomy (NCBI): domain Eukaryota; kingdom Metazoa; phylum Chordata; class Mammalia; order Chiroptera; family Vespertilionidae; genus Corynorhinus; species Corynorhinus townsendii. Next base: position 47,081,481 of record JAPDVU010000011.1, on the reverse strand, counting down.
CTGCTCCCAAAAACTTGAGACAGAAATACGGAAAGAAGCTAAGAAACAGAGGGAAGGGACTGAGAGGGAAAAGACCTAGAGACAGGGCCAGGAAGAGGCAGCTCGCGCCCCCGCGCCCCCCCCCCCCTCCCCCAGGGAGCCCCAGAGCCCCGGGGGAGCAGGGCTGCCTCTCCCCACCTGGCCTTGCTCAGGGGCTAAAGCCTAAGGGCCAAACACCCAGGCGGCTGAGGGAGGTCCAGGGACTGAGGGGCAATGGCGTTTGGTTAGCCCCTGGGAGTGAGCTTCTAGTCCTTGGAATGTCCTGCCTGGTAAGAGTCTTTGCTCACCTGGGGCCACATGGTATCAGCTTGACCTCTACATGTGGCTGAGGACCCAGGTCAGCCACACAGGGGTCAGCCATGCCTACGGGACCAGCCTCCAATAAAAACACTGGCGGGGCGAGCGTCCCTGTGGGCCTCACCCGGGGATGCTGTCACGCACCACCGACGGGAGGAAGCAGCAGTCCGCACGACCCCACTGAGACAACGGACGCTGTGCCTGGTCTCCCGGGCCCTGCCCCACGGCCCTTCTCCTTCGGCTGATTTTAATCTCTCTCCTTTCACTGCATCAAAGCCTAACTGTGAGTCCATGGCTTTTCTGAGTGCTCTGGATCCTTCCAGCGAAGCACTGGATCTGCGGGGTCCCGGGGGCACCACTGAACTGCAGATGGGTGGGAATCCCTCCAAGCCTTTCGCCTAGCGGTGCCTGAGGCCTGACACACGGCCGGGTAGGGAGGGAGCGCCCCGTGGCTGGAGGTAACCAAGTCTGGACAGGAAGACTTCGAAGGACCTCTTGGGTCGTGAGCTGAGGCACCGCTCCCAGCTGAGCAGAACCTCCGAGCCCCTGTGGTCTCACTGGGGATCTGTTTTCCTGTCCCAGGAGCACAGCTGCCTCCGGTAAGCAGGCCTAGGATGCTACTGTGGGTGGGGAGGGAGGCCACGGGCCCAGTTCCTTCTCAGAGCAGAGCACTAACCAAGCACCCTCTGATTGTCCTCAGTGGGGTCCTCATAGCTGGGGCAGGGGGGGGACCCTCATGGCTAACCTGATGGTGACCAAGGGCAAGCCTGACTGTGCTGTTGGGTGACCCCCAGCCCTGCCCCTGGCCCCCAGTAGAGACTGGCCTTGTTCTCCCCTGAGCAGGAGGGAGGGGGGCCTGCCCTCCACTCCCCCACCCCCATGGGGACGGGGAGGATGTGGGCTGGGGTGCAGCTGCTGGGGACATGGGGGTGACAGTGGCAGATGAAGAATGAGCAAAGCCGCTGCTCTCCCCCACAGCCCTCAGCCTCTGCCTGCCCTGCCACATCCCACTGGTTCCTCCCCTGCTCGTGTGTCCGCAGGGCCCTTGGAGATGACTGCCTTCCTGTACACACTCACGCCTATGGGCATCTGTGTCCCCGATGGGCTGGGCACCGCATGAGGGCAGGAATTCTCACTGGCCTTGCCATTTGCTGGACCCACAGGGCATAAGGCCCAACCGCTGGCAGTCTGGCAAGCATTTGGTGAACAAGGGTACAGACCCATCACTCAAGCACCCTCTCCAAAGGCCGGCGAGCGGGGCAACCTGGGCCCTGACCTCCGGAGGTGGCCCCTCCACGTGGGCCCTGGTTCTCCCAGGAGGGTGCTGTCTGCCCCCAGCTGCCCACCGTGGGGCCTGAGCACTCACCTGGGAGATCTCCAGGCACGGCAGTTTGCCCACCTGGGCACCAGTGAAGCCGTACACAGAGTTGGCGCTCACTTTTAGTGCCAGCTGCCGCCCGTCCAGGACCTGCCGCCGCAGGGGGTCTGTCTCCTTGGCCAGCTCGGCCTTGGCCCTGGGAGGAGGGGAAGCACGGGCACTCAGGTGGCATCCCAGGGCTCGGGGAGACGAGGCCCGGGTCTGGGCATGCGGTCAGGTGCCTCTCTGGAAAGGCGTGTGGTTGTGTGTGCGGGTACTGCACAGGGGCGGCAGGCACAGGGGTGAAGGGGAGCTGCCTGGAGGGGTGACTTGTTCTAATTCCCACACCGACAAAGTGAAGGTGCCCAGCAGCGCAGGGGTGAGCCACGAGGGAGCCTCAGCAGGTCCGAGCTCTGAGCGGGGGCGCTGGAGCCCACCTCTTCCGGGCGCTGAGCAGGTTCTCCAGGATCTGGGGCAGCAGCCCCTTCCGCACCGACGTCTTCACAAACTCGTCCCCGGTGGGCGTCTTGATGAACTGGTCCTCTGTCAGGCTGGGTCGGGGGATGGCAGGGGGTGACGCCCGGCCTCCTCCTTGGCCCCCCACTCTTGCCTCTCCCCTCCCCACTATTTCTGTTCCCCACCCCACCCGCCTGAGCCGGGCCCGGCGGACTTGGGGCGCTCATGCCGCAGAGGGCGCCGCACCCCTTCTCGTACCCCAGTTTCTGGGCGGCGCCAGGCCGCAGGAGCGTGGTGTAGCACAGATTGTGTGCCATCATGATGGACGGGTACAGCGAGGAGAAGTCCAGGGTGGTGATGGGCACGTCGTAGTACCTGGGAGTGCCAGCAGTCAGGGCGAGACCCCTCGCCACCCCACACCAGCCCCGCCCGGCCAGGGGTCTCACCCTTTAAGGGGCTCGATGACCGTGGCTCCCGTGTAGTCCTCACCGCCCTCTGTCTTCACCACGGGCATCAGCAGCCCCTCGCGCATGGCCTGGTGGGGGGGAAGAGGGCTGGAAATGGAGGGTGGGCGCGGACAGGGCAGCCCCATGGGAACAGGCAGAGGGCGGGGCCGCTGCTAGGGACCAAGACTCGTGGGGCTCTGCCACTGACCTGCCGCAGCAGCTGCGACACCACCTTGACCTGCTGGCCGCGGGTGAGCAGGTAGCCGAGGGGCACGCCGGTGACGCGCGCCATCTCCATGGCGTTCACCAGCACCATGAGCCGCTCCAGCAGCCGCAGCGGCAGGAAGGCATCCTTGAGGCAGTACACTGCCAGGCGGCGGCGCGTCTGGTCGTTCCCGTTCTGGGGACAGGCACCGATGACGTCAGGGGGGCAGGGAGAGGGCCAGGGTCTGGGCGGGGAGCAGGCAGAGGTCAGGGAGTTGACAGGTGGGAGGGAGTCTGAGAGGCTGGTGTGGACGAGAACAGAATCAAGGTCATGTGAGGCGGCAGAAATAGCGACATCTGCAGGCGGGGTCCGCGGTGAGGGGCAGGAGGACAAGATGAAGGTCAGGAGAACAGGTGGGAGGTTGAAGCCCAAGGTTAGGAAGTCGGGTGGAAGGCTGAGGTCAGAGGGGCAGATCAGGGGCAGGAAGTGGGGTCAGAGGTTAGAGACGGGGCAGAGGTGAGACACCAGGGGCAGGTGGTGGGGTCAGAGGTCACGGCTGAGGGTCACCTGCAGGTCAGTGATGATGCTGTGTTGCACATCCTCCTTCTGCTCCCCCAGGAAGTGGAAGCTCACGGCGTTGAGCGTGTAGGAGCGGAGCTTGTACTCCCGCAGCAGCACCTGGGGCGGAGGCGCAGGGTGGGCACAGGCCCCGGCAGCGGCCCCACAGGGACACGACCCGCCCCCACCACCGGCCCAGCCGCACCTGCAGCATGTCCATCTGCACGCGGCCCACCATGCTGACCACCTTGCTGTCCCGCCGGCCGGTCTGCTTCGACTGGAAGGATGAGTCCCGGATGGTGGAGCGGAGGCCAGCCACACGGCCCAGGAAGGGGAACGCCTGCACCTGAGGGCACAGCAGGTGGGAGCTGCGGACGGGGGCGGGCGCCTGACCCGGGACTCCCAGGCCTGTGCCAGAGGAATGGAGACCAGACCACCCATGACACTCCCCACAACACAGCTCTTCCGGCTGGGAGGGGACAGGGGGCAGGGGCTGGGCGGGTGTGGTCTAGAGGGGAGGACAGGAGACCCGACAGGGAAGCCAGGAGCCTGAGGGCTGTGAGGGTAAAGGGGGCAAGGACGGCTCCAATGGCTGGAGGGCTGCACCCAGATGGGGAGCCGCAAGAACAGATGGGATGATGCTCAGCTCAGTGGGAAGGTGGTGGGTGCACGGGGTGGGGGCCTGGGGAAGGGCCAGGTGGGGGCACAGGGTTGGCACAGAGAACCAGGTCTGGGGTCAGGAGAGGCGTCTGCCCTGGAGACGGTGGCCTGGGAGTGATCAGGCAGAGAGCAGCGGCCTGAGCTGGGCGGGAGCAATGGGGCAGAAGCGGGGGCGGGGGGAGCCCTGATCCAGTATGCCTAGATCCTCAGAACAAGGGGCAACTTGAGCAGACAGGCGCAGAGGCAGGGCGCAGCAGAGGCGGGAGAACGCCATCTAAACCCAGGAACCCTGAGGCCACCAGACGCCGGAGAGGCCCAGAGGACACTGAGCCTGCGGCACCGGATCTTGGACTTCCAGCCTCCAGGCAGCCCTAGTGAACTAACACACCTCATACCCTGTGCCGAGATGATGCGATAAGCATCTGGGTTTCACCACATACTTCAAGGAACACCCCATTTCCTTATTAGGTTTTTAAAAGATTCTTTTAATTGATTTTTAGAGAAAGAGGAAGGGGTAGGAAGAGAGAGAAACACTGATGTGAGAGCAGAACATTGATCAGCTGCCTCCTGCATGCCCCCTACCAGGAATCGAGCCCACAACCCGGGCATGTGCCTGGACTGGGAATCGATCTGGCAACCTTTCCATGGACAAGACAACATGCAACCAACTGAGCCACACTGGCCAGGACCCCATTTCCTTATTTTACTTATTATTATTTTTTAATCCTCACCCGAGGATATTTTTCCCACTGATTTCTAGAGATGGAAGGGAGGAAGGAGGGGGAGAGAGAGAGACACCGATGTGAGAGAGACGTATAGATTGGTTGCCTCCTGCAAGTGCCCCCACGGGGGCTGGGGAACCTGCACCTGAGGTTTATGCCCTTGACCGGGAATAGAACCCATGACCCTTTGGTCCAGAGGCCAACACTCTAACCACTGGGCAAACCAGCCAGGGCCCCATTTCCTTATTTGTTGCTGCCGTGTGTGAAAGCCTAGAAGATCAGGCCCTGCACCCTGCACACGCAGCCTGGCCTCTGCAGGCACAAGCCTTCTGTTGCCTAACATAAACACCCTCCTAGCCTCCGCACGCACCCGTGACCTGGAGTCTGAGCAGCGCAGGGACAAGACAGCAGGGACAGGAGCTGCTGGGCGGCAGGTGCAGAGCTAGGTGGACCTCAGTGGGGACAGAGCCGGGGGGGTGGGGGAGGAGGTGTAGGTGTTGTCTGAGGCAAGCCCACCCCCAAACCCCGCCCCGCCCTGGCCTGCCCTACCTTGAGGTGCTGGGCCCGGGAGATGAGGTACGGAAGGTCGAAGTTCTGGATGTTGTAGCCGGTGATCACGTCAGGGTCTACGGTGCAGATGAAGGTCGACCAGGCCTGGAGGGGGGCGGAGGCACACGCAGGGTCACTCTGCTTGTCCTCCTGGTCACCCCCCTGCCACGGTCCCTCCCGCTCCTGGAATGTTCTGGAAGCCCCCAAGAGTGGCCCTGGAGCCCTCCCACTTGTGGTGCTTCTGGGAATAACTGTTCTCCCCTCAATGTGAAGGGACCCAAACTCTCGGACGTGAGTCTCACGACCAGGAGACCTCAGAAAATGGCCTCAAGCCTGGGCTATGAAGGTTTGGGCAGGGGGTGCGCAAGAAAACGGGGGACGAGGAACGAGAGTCACCTGGAGCAGCTCCTCCTCCCGCTCATAGCTCTGCACCTGGGCCCCCAGGATGGGGGCGCAGGGCCGCAGGGTGAGCGCCAGGCGCAGGAAGGGTTCTGGCTCGCCCCAGCGCAGGCCCAGCGAGCAGATCTGGATCACAGGGTCCCGCTCGGGCTCGGGAAAGATGCCTGCACAGGAAGGGAGGGAGGGGACGTAGGGACCTGACCCCTCCTCGCCCTCAGCACACACCAGGGGGCTACACCTCTAAATCTCCCTTGGCCTGTCCACCCCTCTCCGTCCCAACTGCCCACAGACCCCACCAGATCCATCCTGGCTCCTCTCTGCCTTCATCTCCCGCCTTCTCTCCCCCACACAGATGGGGCTGGTCCTGCCCCAGGACCTTTGCACTTGCTGCTCTCGCTGCAGGAAATGCTCTCCCCACCCCCACCCTGTCTGAAGCTCCCTCACGCCACCACCACCCTCGCATCTTACAATAACCCAAACACCTGAATGTTTACTCCCTCTTCCCCCAGAAGCACAGGGACTCCCAGGGCGAGACTGGCAAATCACTGATCTAAAGGGAGGGAAGGGGAGCCCACGCCCTGGGGACAGACCTTTGCGGCCAGCGCACTCGATGTCAAAGCTGAGCACCCGCAGGGGTGCGATTCGCTGCCATTCCCCTTCTGGCGGATGACTGACCACATCTGACCACAGTACGTCTGCCTCCAGCTGACACAGTGTGGCCTGTGGGGACAGGCGTGTCAGTGGCTGCTGGGTCCCCAGCTCCCTGTCCCGCACCCCTGGCAGGTTCCTACCTTCCCCTCCGACCTCAGGACATATTTCCCAGCAGGCAGTTCCAGCCAATTGCAGCCCACGATGTCCGCGTCCACCATGAACCTGGAGGGGGATGACGTCAGTGGGCTGAGACCAACGGGGGGGAGCGGGGCAGAGGGTGGAGAAGCGAGGTGGGGGCTGGTACCGGATCTCAAAGTCAACGTTGGCCTCATAGGGTGCAAAGCTGGGGGTGCCCAGGCCTGCCACACGGACTCCCTGCTCCAGAAGGCGGCGTGCGGGGGCCACGAGGCGGGGCAGTGCCAGGGTGACGCGCAGAAACGGCGAGGGGCCGTGCCCATGGTACCCGAACATGCCTGCGGGGGACAGAGGAGGCTGGCACCGGTCCAGAGGGACCCCACCGGCTCAGCCCCGGGCGGCACTTACTCTCCCGGGAGCACAGCTCCACGGCTAGCACGGCTGGCCCCTTGAGCTCCTTCCCTGCACGCTGGTCCCGGCTGATGGCCCCGTTCAGCTCCCGCTGCAGGTCACCCAGGTGCTCAGGCCCAAAACCTAGGGGTGGGAGGGCTGGTCAGGAGTGCAGGGGCCGCCAGGCGGTCAGGAGTAAGAGGCACCTTCTGGGCCGGGGCCACTCACCCGGGGGCGCTGGGGTGTAGAAATAGGGGGCAAAGCCGTGGATGTGGCAGCAGACGGAGACGCCCTCATCAGTGACCCCAAAGGCACGGAGCACAGGCACAGAGCTGGGCGATGGCGGAGGTGCCCCCGGCAGGGGCCGTGCTGGGCCTGGGGGTGTGGCAGGGAAGGCAGGTGTCCCTCAGATTCCTCAAAGGCTCGACTCCCGCCCCCCCGCACGGGAAGCACAGCCCCCATTCCTGCAGCTTGAAGCCTTCGGCCCCCACCAGCTTCCGCCTGGGCCGCCTCAGCCCTTCTACTTCCACCTGCCCCTGTGGTCCACTGCCCACCCATAACTAGAGGGAGCCCCCGCCTGTTCATGAAAAAAAAAAAAATTTGAAAAAGGGAAATCGACTTGACGTGTTGTGTGTGATGTTATGAACCTGAACACGGGTGTGGGTTTGTGCAATCACCACCAAAATTGGGGATCGACCTGCAACCCTGCAACTGAGGGACATGCCCTTGACCGGACCTGAACCTGGGGCCCTTCAGTCCTCGGTCTCACGCTCTATCCACTGAGGCACACTGGCTAGCTGTCATTCTAAATAGCTCCCTTGAGCTGCCCCTTTGCAGTCATACTCACCCCCCCTCCCCCCCGGCACATGAACCCTGACCCCCTCACCAGACTCCTCACGGCCCAGCCTGGGCAGCCCCAGCCCTGTCCCTCCCTCACACAGCCCTGGTCTCCTGGGTGGGGACTGCCTGGGACAGCTCCTCCCACACAGAACCAGAGGGGCTGACCCGGGCCCCACTCCGCTCAGGAGCCCAGGGCCCCACCTGCCACCCACCGGGCCTGTCCCCAAACTCACCCACATAATGGTCTATCTCCAACTGCTGGAAGATGAGGGGTTCTGTCTGAGGGTCCAGGGGGGGTGGGGTGGGCCGAAGCCAGCGGGCATCTCTGGCTGTCGAGGAGAAGTGCCCTGCGGGGGGGGGGGGGGGGGGAGAAGGAGGGGGATGACAAGGTGCTAAGTGGAGCCCTGATCCTCCCTCAGACCTAAGTAAGGACCCTTCCTCCCGGCCCAGCCCAGGAGGCTTCCCAAAAGGCAAAAGGAAAGTCAGGTGGAGGTGGAGGTTTAGATCAGGCAGGAAACTAGGAAGTGATTGCCAAGTCGAGGGGTCAAGGTCAGAGTAAAAGCAGCAGGCAACAGAGGGGGCATACTGGCATGGGGTCAAAGGTCAGCCCTTTGTGGAGCTCAAAGTGGGCCAGAGGTTACAGGTCAGCTCTGTGGCTGACTCTCAGTTCAGAGGCAAGAAGGGTGGGGGTGCAGGGAGCTCCCACTCCAGGTCTCACGGTCGGCAGCCCCCTCCTGGGCCGACTGCAGCTCCTCCTCCAGCTCCTGCAGCCTGCGCTCGGCCTCCATCTCCTCCATCAGCGCCAGCTCCTCCTCAAACTGGGATGGCCGAGGGGCCTCATCCTCATCCCAGAGGCTCCCACGGGCCCGTTTCGGGGGCGCCCCGGCCTCCGGGCCCGGCCGCCGCTTGTCATACATCCTGGGGACCAGTGGGGACGGGGTGAGGGCTCCTGTCCTCCCCACGGCCTCCCACGCACCCATGGCCTCAGAGGGCCTCCACCTGCAGGCTCACAGGAGCTGGCGCATCCCAGACGCTCAGGCACAATCAGTGTGACTACACCCACTCCCACTCGCCTAACCCTTCCCTCACATGCCTGAGCCCTCACATCCTTTTACCCGTCCACTTGCCCCCTGCAGACCGGATGTCATGGGCCCTGCACGCCCTGCCCCCCTCTCCGGCACAGGCTTGGTCCTTAGCTCACCCCTTTCTTTCCTACCAGATGCCCTCGCCTACCCATCACCCATCATCACCCACTAGCCAGGCCTCTGTTCACCAAGCGGCTGGGAAGTGCCTCCTTCGGGCCAGTCACTGTGCTGGGCGCCAGGGAGTGGCCTGAAACACCAATCCTTCCCAGCCCAACACACTTCAGAGGCTCCCATCCCGTTTAAACACAAAAACAAAAGCCCTTTTTATTTTGAATGTGCACCGTTCCCCCAGACTCCCCAAGCCGCAAGGTACTGCCACCTTCGCTTCCACTCCCTCTCTACTCCCGTATGTAATAGGCACATATCAGTCATAACTTACTTATGTTTCTATGTCTTAATTGTAACCTAACAGAAATTATTTTGGGGGCATATTTGTTTTTATTTTAAAATATATATTTTATTGATTTTTTTACAGAGAGGAAGGGAGAGGGATAGAGAGTTAGAAACATCGATGAGAGAGAAACATCGATCAGCTGCCTCCTGCACACCTCCTACTGGGGATGTGCCCACAACCAAAGTACATGCCCTTGACTGGAATCGAACCTGGGACCCTTCAGTCCGCAGGCCGACGCTCTATTCACTGAGCCAAACCGGTCAGAGCTTGGGGGCATATTTTGACAAGATATACATATATGTTTATACATATATTTATACATATATTTATTAAATCCTCACACGAGGATATTTTTCCAATGATTTTTAGAGAGAGTGGAAGGGAGAAGGAAAGACAGAGAGATATACTGATGTGAGAGAAACACATTGATTGGTTGCCCCCTGCATGGAATCGAGGTACGTACCCTTGACTGGAATCAAACCCGGGACCCTTTGGTCCGAAGGCCGATGCTCTATCCACCGAGCCAAAAGGGCTAGGGCTTGACAAGATATGTTGCTATAAAGGTACATATCCTCTGGTAGACTGAAGACTGTACTCAGGTTAAGCCTATTCGATTTGGTAACTTCACTGTGGTTCAGTAAGAGAATATTCTAAGGAAATACACACTCAAGTATTCAGGGGTAAATGGCCATGATGTATTCAAGCTATTCTGAAAGTTGTTTTTTTTTAAGTGTGCATGCAGATCATAACATCAACAGGGTAAAATGTGGAAACAGGTGAAGCTGGGTGAAGGGTAAACAAGAGCTCTTTGTCGTATACCTTCCTATACATTTGAAATTATTAAAAAAGAAAAGGTTGTCGCCCTGGCCGGTGTGCTCAGTGGACAGTGCTGGCCCGTGCACGCAAGGGTCACCAGATCCATTCCCAGTCAAGGGCACGGACCTGAGTTGCAGCTTTGAGCCTCAGCCCCAGTCGGGGCATGTGCGAGTGGCGACCAATCAAGGTGTCTTTCTCACATAAATGTTTCTCTCTCTCCCTTCCTCTCTTTCACTGTCTCTAAAAACCAATGGAAAATATCCTTGGGTGCGGATTAATATGAAAGGAAAAAAGGAAGGGAGGGAGGAGGGGGGGAGAGAAAGAAATGAAGAATTGTAAAACAGTACACGCCTCCCATGGCGGAGACAGAGGATTATAGAAACCTACAGCAGACCCCAGACCCAGATGGGAGGGAGGAGGGGGTCAGGGACACATCAGCTGTCCCAGGTTCAAGGGAACACCTCTGGATCCCATAACTCTCCCCCAGATCCAGTCTCTCTTTGGTCCTTTTTTTGCAACACATCCTTTGTCTTGGAGGCACCACAAGCCGACAAGCTCAGGACTCCATTTCCCAGGATGCACGGCTAGGTGGTGGTCACATGATCAAGTTCTAGCTCATGGACTTGGAGTGACTGTAAGGAGGGTGACTTTCAGGACAGCCTGAAGAGGAAGCCTGCCTTCCATCCTCTTTCTTCCCTCTTCCAGATGCTGGAGCATGAATGTGGTGGCAGTGAGCCAACCTTGACCACCTGGACAAGGGCAGCATTGCAGGGAACACAGAGCTACAAGATGGAGGGAACCTGGGCCCTCAGCAGCCTTCTGGAGCACACCTGCCCACCTTTGGATAATTATGTGGGTAAACAGATTTGTATCATGTCTGGGTCACTGTGCTTTGGAACCTCTTGGCTACAGAGTTTAGCCTAGACCAGTGGTTGGCAAACGGCGGCTCTGTTGACTAATGAGTTTGCCGACCACTGGCCGAGACCATGACATCACAGGAAAATTCTGGACTGGGATGTGTTACAGCAAATGCTGGTCCGCGATGGAGTTATTTCTCAGCATTAAAAAGGAAGCAGTAGCCCTGGCCGGTTTGGCTCAGAGGATAGAGCGTCAGCCTGTGGACTGAAGGGTTCCGGGTTCGATTCTGGTCAAGGGCGCATGCCCAGGTTGTGGATTCGATCCCTAGTAGGGGGGTGTCCAGGAGGCAGCCAATCGATGATTCTCTCTCATCATTGATGTTTCTATCTCTCTCTCCCTCTCCCTTCCTCTCTTGAAATCAATAAAAAAATAAAAATTAAAAAAAAGGAGGCAGTTACTGATATACACACAGGATGGACATCTCGCAAACGTGTAAAAGAAACCAGACACACGAGTGCACACTGGGGAAGTTGGAGTGACTGCAAATGGATCATGGGAATGTTCTAGAACTAGAGAAAGGTGGTGGCTGCACAAGACCGTGAATGTCCTAAATGCCACTGACTGTGCACTTTAAAATAGTCAATTTCACCTCAATTTTCTTGCCTTTTTTGTTGTTAATCTTCACCTGAGGATATTTTTCCCATCCCTCTTCAGAGAAAGTGGGAGGAAGGAAGAAGAGAGAAACATTGATGTGAGAGAGACACATAGACTGGTGCCTTCCGCACGCTCCCTGATTGGGGTGGGGAGCAAACCCCAACCCAGGTACGTGTCCGTGACCAGATAGCAAGCCTGCGACCCTTCAGTGCTCAGGCTGACACTCTAACCCCCGAGTCACACTGGCCTGGGCTCACATCCATCTTTAAAAACGGAGGATATATCGTACAACGGCATTACACAGAGTTCTAGAATTCACTAACCTCTGGTGCTAGAAATCAGGCCAGTGGCTGCTTCTAGTGGGAGACTGACCGGGGAGGGGCGCGGGGAATTTTCTGGGGCGATGGAAACATACTGTACATCCAACTGTACGCTTGAGACCGTGCATGTCCCTTTATGTAAATTAGACACCAATCAAAAACATAAAAGGGGGGAGGCCATAATTCCACATCCAGGGGTTTATGCTGCAGGTATATTATCGCAGGACGAAAACCTGCATTTACGAGGTTATTTCCGGCGGCATTGTTTGCCATCTCAAAAGATTGGAAACCACCTAAATGTTCTCCCATGGGGGACTGTTTGAATAATCCCATTAATTCTGCCCCCTGGAATATTATGCAGCTGGATAAAGGATTGAGGAAGCGCTCTGTGTACTGATATGGATGGCTCTCAAAGACACATTGTTAGGGAGAGAAAGCAAGGTACAGAACGGTGTACTTAGAGTGTTAGCTTTTGTACTCGAAAAGTTGTTAAGAAAATGTGGGGGCCCAAACCGGTGTGGCTCAGTGGATAGAGCGTCAGGCTGCGGACTCAAGGGTCCTGGGTTCGATTCCAGTCAAGGGCATGGACCTGGGTTGCGGGCACATCCCCAGTGGGGGGTGTGCAGGAGGCAGCTGATGGACGTTTCTCTTTCATCGATGTTTCTAACTTTCCCTCTCCCTTCCTCTCTGTAAAAAAAACCAATAAAATATATATATTTAAAAAAAAAAGAAAATGTGGGGCACAGGAAGCTGAGGGGCTTACAGGAGCCCAGAGGAGAGGCCAGGCCTGGCCTGGCAGAGAAAGGCACAAGGGGCCCACTGGCTGCCCTGGGTCAATGGGCTGTGGCCAGCGGGGTGTGGTGGGAGGGGAGGTGTCACCAGCAGCAGCGTGGAGGTTCCTTGGCTAGGTCCCTATCCCAGGCACCATCCTAAATGCACAGTCAGGCAAGGCAGCATTAGAAGGAAGGAGGCCCCTGTGTGTTCCCTCAGCTGCCCTGGCACCAGATAGGAAGGAGCTTGGCAAACTGTACTCCCTCCTCGGCCCTTCCGTAGCAGATCCTGACCAGCGCCTGCAGCAGTAACACAACGCTGAGTGCCCACTCGGGTCAGGTGCTGGTTCCTCTGTGACCCGCACTCCCTCAGTGTTCTCACTGCACTTCACCTAATTGCATGGCATTTTGTTTTTTTTGTGTGTGTGCTTTAATTGCTTTTAGAGATAAAGAAACGGAGAGGGAGAAAGAGGAGCTTCCATGTAAAAGAGAAACACCAATCAGTTGCCTCTTTTGCACCCCAACCAGGGATCAAACTCGCAACCTGGGCATGTGCCCTGATGGGAATTGAACCCACAACCTTTCAGTGCGTGGGAGGATGCTCCAACCAACAGAGCCACACCAGCCCGGGCTCACCTCAGGGCTTGAAGTGCCATCTCCATGCCGATCACTCCTGCCTTTGTGTCTCTGGCCCAGACCTCTCCTCGGGCTCCAGGCTGACCGGTCCAGCTGCCCACTGTGAGGCTGTCTCTTCGGGCACCTCAGACTCCAAAGCCAGCCCCTGATCTCCCCCCAAACCTGCTCCTTGCACCTCATGGTCTCCCCCTATTCAATAAATGACAGCTCCCATCAGGCCAACAACTGTGGAGTCACCCCGACTTCTCTCTTCCCCTCAGACCACGTGCTCCCTCTATCTGCAAATCCCGTCAGCTCTGCCTCCCAGGAGACCTAAGTCCCCCAGCTTCTCAGCCCCCAGCTACTGGCCTGGCCCCTCTGTTCTGTAAGACTGTTGTTGGCTTCTTCATTTTGCGCATTGCTGTTTGTCTGTCTCCCCCTGCTGGAAGATGAGCTGTGCCGGCCAGGATCCGTTTGTTTTACTGAAATAGGACAGGAGTCTACAAGTGCCTGACACAGAGAGGGTCCTCGAGAAATAGCCGTTGAATGAGTAAAGAGCCTCTCCAGGCTCCCTCATTCCACCCTGCCCCCCTGTGTATTCTCCAAACAGCAGTCAGAAGGATCCTGTACCAATATGTCAGATCAGCCCATCCCTCCTCTGCTCAGAGCCCAGCCCTGGGCCCATCCCGTGCTGAGTTAAAGTCCTCTTCATGGCCCCCAAGACCTTGCACAACCGCCTCGTTTCCTTTCAGATACCACCTCCCACTCCCTCCCCCCTGCTCTCTCAGCTCCAGCCACTTGCCTCCTCTCTGCTCCTCAAACCCCCCAGGCTTAGTCCCTGCCTCAGGACCTTTGCACAGGCTGCTCCCTCTGCCCTGCCAAATGTTCTCCCCCAGATGGCGCTATGGCATCCTCCCTCCCCTCCTTCAGGTCTTTGTTCACATGTCACAGTCTCAGCGAGGCCTGTTTAAAAGTGCAGCCCGACTGCCCCTTGCTGACACTCTCCGACCCCTTTCCCTGCTTTTTCTTTTTTTAAATGTATTTTATTCATTTTTTTACAGAGAGGAAGGGAGAGGGATAGTTAGGAACATCGATGAGAGAGAAACATCAATCAGTTGCCTCCTGCACACCTCCTTCTGGAGATATGCCCGCAACCAAGGCACATGCCCTTGACTGGAATCGAACCTGGGACCCTCAGTCCGCAGGCCGACGCTCTATCCACTGAGCCAAACCAGTTAGGGCCCTGCTTTACTTTTCTTGATGCCACTTGGCACTGTCTGGTGCCTGTATCAGTTCTCCGAGTTCTCCAAGTGTGTGGGGTTCCTGGGTTAGCAGCTTGAGCTCTGGGTGGGAACTGGTTGGAATGCTAACCGTCAGGCCGCTGCCCAGACCCACTGAATGCGGCCCTCGGGAGTGGGGTCCAGCACTCGGCGCTCCAGGCCGAGAACCCCTGCGTATCAGTCTCACTTGCGGCCTGTCCCCACCAGGAGAACGGGAGCTCTGAGAGCAGGGACTTTATCTTTTGCTTCCTGCTCCATCTCATGCAGCCTGATGAGCACCGGGGTCAGAGCACATGCTCAATAAACAGCTTCCAAAAGAATGACGGAGGGCACTCACGGAATGGTCACAAAGACTTCTGAGGTCAGTGGTGTCCTTACCCTCCAACTCACACAATTACTGGGACCCAGGCCCAGAGAGGAAGCTACCTGCCCAAGGCAGCACAGGTAGCTCAGAGGGAAAGCCGGGGTCCAGCCCAGGCAGGCACACTGTACTCCAGAATGCCAGCCTCTGGGCGCGCCAGGTAAGGGACACAGGTGAACTGACCTCTGCCCAGCAGGCAGAGACCGGGCCTCTCTGACTCCTGCTGCCTTTGTCATTGCTGGGGGCCATCAAGCCTGTGTCTCATTGGGACTCAAACATTTTTTTGTTTTGTTTTGTTATTATATGTTTATTTCTAGTCTGCAAAGGCAAAACTTTTTAAAGGAAAGAAATGGTGGGAAAAAGATACAGAGGCAAAGAAGCATTGAACAGACTGTCAAACTACATTGGGAAGACAGGGGAGGTTGGGCGAGGGGGGCTGTAAGCGACCAACCGAAGGACTTGTACGCATGCATATAAGCACAACCAATGGATATAAGACACTGGGGCGGGGGGAGGGCGGGCAGGTGAAGGCATGTACTGGGGGGTAGGGGAGGTCGGGGGGAGGTCAATGGGGGAAATAAAAGGAGACATATGTACTACTATTTGTAATACTTCAAACAATAAGAAATAAATAAATAAATAAATAAATAAATAAAAGCCTGTGTCTCAGACAGGGACCCCTCAGAGCGCAAGGCAGGAAAGGCAGGGTTTGGCATTTCTCTGAGTCGCCAGCATCGCCCAGCACAGGGCATGGCCTTGGGAAGTGTTTGCTGAACGAAACCTTCCTTTTCCTCGGCCATCTTACTCCTCTGAATCCTCGGAGACTCAGCTGTGGTGCAAGGCCTCCAGACTGACCCTCTGCCCCCTCGGGGTTCCCACGGCGCCTTGTGCTACTTTTGTTATTGCACACGTGCACCCCAAGCTGGGAGTGCTTCAGGCTGTGAGCACGCCCAAAATAGGGCCAAGGTCTCGCGCAAGTCAGGGTCCCCAGCACAGGGCCAGTTTAGACTGCTCTCGCGTGTCACCAACCCATGAGTCTTCCCTGAGCCCCAGCTCCTCAGCCTGGGTGGAGAGGTCCTGTCCTTCTCCCACCTGAACTGAATTTTCACTGGTTCCCTCGTGCCCGGCAAAGGGCCTGCCACAGAGCAGCTGACTGAAGGCCTGAAGAGAGGGAAGGGCACTGCCCAGGAGGGAAGGGCGTGGCAAAGGCCCCAGTGGGGAAGGAACCTCTCTAAGAGATGGAGGCGGGGCGGGGGGTGGAGGAGGAGACTGAGACATGGCAACAACAGATTCTTGGAGTAGGTGGGGCTGCAACACTAGGCCACTGACATCACCCTGCCCTCTCTAAACCCTGCCACTCACTCCATCTGAGCTCCGCCTACGGAGTGGCACCCCCAAACCTACTCTCCCTCAGCCTTCTCCATCCAGCCGGTTGCTCCGCTTCCAACAGCCCCAAGTCTTGCCGGCTCAAACGCCACAGACAGCCTGAGCCTGGCAGATTCCTTCCACCTGCTTGCCTCCTGGCTCGTCTCCCTCCTTCCCATTCTCGCTCCTGCTACCATTCCATCTTCACTCAGCAAGCGAGCTTCTCAGAACGTAGGGCGGCTCACGTGGCTCCAAGGCTGAAAACCTCCCGTGACGCCCTGCTGAACCCAGAATAAAAGCCACCCCCCACCCCCCCCACCCCGCCCCGGCAAGGTTCACAAGGCCCTGCAGTGGTTCTCAACCTTCCTAATGCCGCGACCCTTTAATACAGTTCCTCATGTTGTGGTGACCCCCAACCATAAAATTATTTTCGTTGCTACTTCATAACTGTAATTTTGTTACTGCTATGAATTGTAATGTTGAGAACCGCTAGCAGGGTCGCCTAAGACCATCGGAAAACACAGATATTTACATTACGCTTCATAACAGTAGCAAAATTAGTTACGAAGTAGCAACGAAAGTTATTTTATGGTTGAGCGTCACCACGACATGAGGAACTGTATTAAAGGGTCGCGGCATTAGAAAGGCTGAGAACCACTGCCCTACAGGATCTGCTTCCCCACCTCGACCCCACCCTCACTTGTTCCCTTCCTGCCTCAGGGCCTTAGCACCTGATGGTCCCTCTGCCCCGTTTCTCTTTACATAGCTGACTTCTCTCCAATGTCACTTCCCCCGAGAGGCCATTCCTGACCACTGCAGCCAAAGCAGGAGGCTACCCTGCTTACTCCACTTCGGATAAGGCATCGGAGCCTGAAAGCGCTGCTTTGCCTTTACTACGTATTACTGGCCCACTGGCTGTCCTGTCCTGAGGCAGGAACCCTCTCTCACTGGTTTGGGCAGCAGCCCCTGCTTCTGTAACACTGTCTGGCACCGAGTACTCAGTATTTGGTGAGTGAAGTATAACACCATGCCCCCACGTGCACACTTCAGTCCTCCAATGCCACCGGGATCCGGTGCCCCAAAGAGCCTCCAGAGTGCGTGCCTCATCACCCCCCGGGACCCGGTGCCCATCGCTGGGGCCCCAGGTGCAGGCCAAGGTACCCCCGCCCCCGTCATCTCCCCGCGCGCCCCCGAGCCAAGGGGGTCCCTCCCGCCGCCACGCCCTAGCGACCCCTCACGACCCTCTCTCAGGCCTACGTGCCGGCTCCCCAAACCCCCTTCCCTGCCAGGCAGGGTCCTCGGCAATCCCCCTTGCCCCTTTACTCACCCGCTTCAAACACCGTTTCCCGCCACGGACTGCGCCGCCGTGACCCCTGACGCCAGCGCGCGCAGGCCCAGAGCCGCGGCGCGCCGAGCCGGCCACGCCCCTCTCACCCAAATAGGGCTAGACCACGCCCACCATGGCACATGGCCACACCCCATTCTTCCAACTGGGGGAGGCCACGCCCCCTCCTTCCAATTGCAGGCAAATTCTTGCAAAAACCCGCCCCCTATCGACTTATGCGACCCGAAGCCACGCCCCTCCTTGCGGAACTTCGCGGCCCTGTGAAGGCTGCGCGCGCAACCACCCTAGGGTACCACCCCCACCAGCCCTCGGGCGCTGCGTGCGCAACCTCCGCAACCCCTTCCGCCTGCTACCCGCGGGAACCACCTGAGCACTGACCATCCTTGCACCGGCAGCCTGACGTCCGCCCTCCCTCCCTGCAGGAGCTGGGCTATACTCACTCAGGTCCCAGCCTGATCTATTCGGTCTCACGCGTCAAGTTCCCATCTGTAAACTAGACCTAACGTGGGGCGGGCACACCAGTGGGGTGCCCAGCTCACCATTTTAACCACTCTCATCTCTGCAGCCCTCTCCACCCCCCCGCCCCCCTGTCCTATAAACAACATAACCTTTCAGTAACCAGCCCATCTCTCTAAGCAAAACCCCCTTCACCCTCAACCAGAGCTGTCCGTCCGGCTAAGTCTTAGCCGCTAAGAGAACTCAGTGCCCCTCCCTATTCTGAACTCACCAGGGCCTCTCACCTTCCACATCTGGCATGTGCCCTACAACGTGGGGGCCCAGGCTACTTGTTCTCAAGGTTTAGGTCCCAGCTAGGACGGGATCTTTGTGAAGCCTTGCCTTTCTCCTCCAGCACCCTCCTCCCGCCTGCTGCCCCCTATTCTCTTACATCCTAGCTGACCCCATTTACTCCCCTACTGCCACCTCTGAGGAGGGTCTGTCTTGTTCGCTGGTTTCCAGTGCCTAAAATCGTGTTTGGCACCCAGGAAATGCTTCATACATACTAGAATGAATGACATGTGGTCCCAGAATGGACACAGGTGGCTTCAGCAAGTATTTGTCGACTGTGTGAACATCCCAGTCCCCTTATCCACTTGAATGGTCTTCCATGAGCTGGCTCCAACTGGCCTTATGCAGGAAGGTGACCGAGGCCATCAGAGGCCTCTCCTGAACCCACCAGTGCCTGATCACTGCGAACACCCCTCCCACACGCCTAGAAGCCGTCTAAAGGGCCAGTGTGGAGGAAGACCCTGGTGGCCCAACCCCAGCCCATCTCACACTCACTCTGGCTCAAGGCAGGTTTCTATTCATATTTTATTTTCCCATTTTTTTGTGTGTGGTTTTTCTTTTAGTTTTTATTAAATAAAAGCAGGAGGAGAGGGGACCTGTGGTCTCTCAGGCTGTGGGAGACAGCCATGGGCCTCCCCTCCCTCTGTTCAAGGTGCACTGCGCAGTGGGCTTGAGTGTAAGCTGGGCGGGAGAGCAGCTGGAAGTGCTTGGAGAGGTCAGAGGTCAGGGCCTGCGACCCATTCACACCTCCCAGGAAGACTCAGTGGGCAGGGAGGGAGCCTCCTGGACCCTGACTGGGGCTTATCCTGGGGGCTAAGGGCTGGCAGGGCCAGGGCTTGCGCTCCAAGCCACAAGGTGGGCCCCCAGGCTCGGCTCCTTCCCCCAACCCAGGAGGAGGAAGGCGTGGCCACGTCCATTCGTTGGAGGGTGCAGGGCTGCGGGCAGGGTTGCTGGACCCTCACTCGTGGACGTCCCAGATCTCAGACAGCAGAGGCGGCAGCTTCTTGTCCTGGAGCCGCAAGGCAAAGACCTGCTCCGAGTGCACGGAGCTGAGGGTGCGCAGGCTCACCAGCTTCATCAGCATGCGGGGGAAGCGCAGCTGGTCCTGCGGGTGGCAGGACGGTGGGTGCTGGCCAGGCCCTGTGCTGTGAGGCTCTGGTCAGCCCACCAGGAGGGCCCCCTCCCCAGGCTGAGCCAGGAGAGCCAGTGTGGGCAGAGGCCAACGAGAGCATGGGGACCCCACCCCTGCGCTTGGACTAGGCGAGCTCCTTGGTGAGGGGACAGGGCCTGAGCACAGGCTCTGCTGGGAGAATATGGGCCAGAGCTCAGGGTGCTGCCAGGGAGGCAGACAAGCCAGGCTCAGACCAGGAGGTAGGACCCCAGCCCCAGCTGACCCCACGCGACCTGGACTTGCTGTGCCTCCCAGCCCCCAGGATTGTGTCTCCTCTGCAGGAGGGCAGAGCTGGTACCTGCGGCCTCTTGATGCGCGTGTAGGAGAGCAGCGCCTCCACGTAGGGCTGCTGCAGAGCCTCCACGCGGCTGGGCTCCTGCACGTTGGGCCGGTCGGCTGAGAAGATGTTGATGGCAATGAGGAGGGCGTACTCGGCGTCGTCCAGGCCCAGCCGCCGCATGGCCCGGGAGAACTCGAAGATGGGGTTGATGAATTCTACCTGCAGGCCTGCGGGCGGGAGGCGGAGGCCCCCTGATAAACATGCCGCGGGAAACCGGCCCCCACAGCCAGCCTGACACTGCCCAGTGGGAAGGGGAAGACAGCGCCTACTCTAGTGTTCCTGCCACCTCCGCTCACCCGTGCCCCCACTGCCCGGAGAGTGCCTGGCACGGATTTGCTGTGCCATAAATCTGGCCTGAGGGAGGGAATGAGTTCTGAGAGCTGCCATTTATGCAGTAATTGCTACGCTATCACCACCTTCACTTCTTCTGGGCTTCTCGGGACCTCTCCTCAGGAAAAGGAAAAAGGTTTTGTTTTTGTTTTTATATATTTTTTTAATTAATTTTAGAGAGGGAGAGGGAGAAACATCAATGAAAGAGCATCATCGAACGGCTGCCTCCCGCACGCCGCCTACTGGGGATCAAGCCCACAACCCGGGCATGTGCCCTTGACCGGAATCGAACCTGGGACCCTTCAGTCTGCAGGCCGAGGCTCTATCCACTGAGCAAAACCAGCCAGGGCAAGGAATGTGTCACCCCCTGCAGTGGCTCCCACTGCTCTCAGGGGAACTCATTCTCTAGAGTGACTCATTCATTCACTCATTCGTCAAACTTCCTTGGGAACCTACTACACGCCCGCGGAGAGAGCCATTTACAAGACCAAGTCCGTGCCCTGCGGAACTCACACTGGGCTTGAGGGGACAGATAACAGACAGATATGTCGCCTCTCCGGCCTGTGAGGGAGCGGTGAGGTCTAGAGAGCAAGCAAATGCAGGGAAGGGTAAGGGGGCCGCTGAGAATCGTGTCAGCATCTCAGACAAGGTGGTCACCCGAGGGGGCCACTTGTCGGAGGGCCTCAGTGGAGGGTGACATTTGAGCACGGACCGGAAGGAGAGGGAGCGAGTTACGAGGAAGTGAGTGTTCCAGGTGGGGTACCACCACCTATTCTGAGCCTGCGTGGCTTTTGGGGCCACGTGACATTCGGTGTGAAGACTGGGAAGGGCCTGTGGGGGTGGCTCTGTTGGTTGTAGCATCAACCCGGGCACATACCCAGGTTGTGGGTTTGATCCCCGGTCAGGGCGTGTACGGGAGGCAACCAATTGATGTGTCTCTCCCCCTTCCTCTCTCTCAAATCAATAAAAACATATCCTCAAGTGAGGATTAAAAAAAAGCATGGGGAAAATACACACACACACACAATCAGGAAAACAAAAATTGGAAGGAACCAAGCAAGCCAGCATAAGCTGGTACCTTGTTCTGGGCAAAGGGACCAGCAAGTAAAGAAGCTCTGAGGCGGGAGTACATTTGATGATTCAAATAAGAAAGAGGAGACCAGTGTGGCAGGAGGAGAGAGTGAGGAGAGAGGGCAGGAGATGAAGAGGGACAGGGAATGGACCAGACCCCGCAGGCCCGTGGTACACTTTCCTCCCAGGGAGATGGGAGCCACGGAGGGTTCTGAGTAGAGGGACATGAGCCGATAGGGTGTTAATAAGATCCTTCTGACTATGTGAACAGACATACTGGGCAGGGGTGGAGGTGGGAGACCAGTGAGGGACCACTGCCATGGGCTAGGGAGACAACTGAGGCCTGGACTGTGGCAGAGGCAGAGGATAGGGGGGAGTGGTGGGACCCCAACCTTTTCTCCAGCCTCATCTCTGTGCTCCAGCTGCCAAGGCTTCCTTGTAGTTCCTTAAAACTGTCCAGCTCTCGTCCACCTCAGGGCCTTTGCACATGCTGACACCCTGCCAAAAACACTCTCCCCCGCTGTGCCCTGCTGACAACCTCCTACTTAAAGGGTGACTGACTGTCCTGGGCGGTGGGAGGGCCAGGAGGTAGAGGAAGGGAAGAGGGGTGAGAAGCAGACATCTGGGAGTGCAGACAGGTGGCCCGGGGAGAGAGCAGGACTTCCTGAGGAAGACCGGAGGCCGAGAGAGAGGCCTCCGCACCTGCGGTTCCCCTGGGCCATGCTACTCCCGCCTCCCTTTTCCGAGGCGATGCCTCTCGGCCCTCAGCTCGCCCACTTCCTCCGCAAGCCCACACCCCAAGTTAAGTGCTCTGAGAGGGCAGGGACTGGGGCTGCCCTAAATAGCTGCGTAGGCTGCACACACTTCACAATGGGTTGCGGTCCAGCCGCCCTCGGGTGGGACCGGGCTGTGGGTGGACAGACTGTCTTTCGAGTCCCACCAAGATGCCTTCCGTGATGGCAGAGACCTCTGTCTCATCCTGCACTGCGTCCTAGCAGGCAGTCAACAATCAATAAACGTGCTCTTACCGGGGTCCCCCACCCCACTGTTTTATTTTTTAACATATTTTATTGATTTTTTACAGAGAGGAAGGGAGAGGGATAGAGAGTTAGAAACATCGATGAGACAGAAACATCGATCAGCTGCCTCCCTGCACGCCTCCTACTGGGGATGTACCTGCAACCAAGGTACATGCCCTTGACCGGGATCGAACCTGGGACCTTTCAGTCCGCAGGCCAACGCTCTAGCCACTGAGCCAAACCGGTTAGGGCTCACCCCACTTTTTTTTAAAAGACTTTTCTTACTGAGAGAGGAAGGAAGCGGGAGAAAGAAAGAAATATCATTGTGATGTTTTTGCACGCCTCCTACTACCGGCGATCAAGGCTGCAACCTGGGCATGTGCCCTGATTGGGAATCGAACCGGCAACCTTTCGGTGTATGGGACGATGCCCAGTCAACTGAGCCACAGGCTCACCCCACTTTAGAGATGGAAAAACAGAGGCTCAGACAGGGGTGAGGCAGCCGAGGTCTCCCAGGCAGGTCTCCCCACGCTGCGCCGTCCCCGCCTGCCCTCAGCCGTACCTGCGCGATGGAAGTCGTCCTTGCTGTAGGTGAAGTCCTTCAGGAAAGTGATGCACTCCGTCTCATGGTTGTAGCGTCTGGCCGTCTCCAGCAGCATGATCTGAGGGCAGCAGGGAGGGGGGCAGGCAGGGGCGTGAGGAGCCCCTGTGACCCCTTTGGCCACAGTCCCTCCTCTCCCTGCCTGAAAGGGGGCCCGACCTCGCCAGGATCATCCCTGGCCCCTCTGCCCCCCTTCAGTCCCCCGTTCTCAGCCACAGCAGCCTGCGGTCAGCACGCTGCACACTCCCAGCTCTCCCTCCTCGTGCCAGCTCGCACAGCGCCTTCTGCTCAGGACACTCTCCCCGGTGGTCAGGAGGCACGCGGGAGGGATTTGTGTGTTTTGTTCATTGACATGTGCCCAGCATCTGGAATGGAGCCTGGCACACACTAGGCACTCGATCCTCATTTGTGACCATTGTTTTGGTTCACATGCCAACTCCTCCGAACAGCCCTTTTGACACAGTCTCTAAAGTGTGTCCCTCCAGCCTCAGCCCATTTCCTTTCTCCCCTTGGTCCGTGAGAACCTCTGATGATCCAGTTTAGTATTTTGACATTCCTCCATCAGATATATCCCCACAAAAGCTTGTCCTAGGGCTTATCTTGCAGGCAGGAGGGAAGGGAGAGCGGGCCGGCTGTTACCTCAATGGTAGACGCTTTTAGGAGGGCGATCTGGTCCTCACGGCCCAGCTGCAGGAAGCCGGGCACTTGCTTGGCAAAGTCCACGATCTCCTGGACTGAGATGATGGCCAGCTCCGTGAAGTGGGCAAACCGCTGCTGGCGGGCATCACGCGACTGGGGGTCTGCGCCCAGAGGCCAGGGCTGGGACATGGGAGTGGGGGTGCGGAGGGGGGAGTTATTCTCTGGACTCTTCCCAAGAACCCAAGGCAGGGGGGGCAACTTGAGGCAAAGCCTGCACCCCGGGAGCTCCTCTTCTCCAAGCCCCTGCCCTCTGGAGCCTCATTCCCTTCCCATGCCAGGCCCATGGCCCCTCAAGGCTGCGCAAGGGGCAGTACCGTGACTTTGGGCTGGTCGGAGAAGGAGCGTTTGTTGCACTGCAGCTGGGCCGCCACCAACTGCTGGATCATTAGTTCCTGAGCAGCTGTTAACTGGACACCCTCACCTTCCCCGGAGCCCTGGCCACCCCCGTCGGACCCTCCAGGGGAGGCCCCAGGCCCAGAGGCTGAGCCGCTGCTGACTCCTGGCGTGGCGGGTGACTGCTGCTGCTGCTGCTGCTGCTGCTGCTGCTTTCGAATCTTCTTCTTCCGGATCTGCTCCTCAGAGAGGACGCCTGTGGGGAGATGCAGGCTTCAGCGGAGGCCCCAGGGCTGGGCAGTGGCCAGGCTGGCACTGCTCCCTCGCGGGCACTCACACTGCTCCCTCATCCCGGCCTCCTTGCACTTGCGCAGTCGGCATTGCTGGCACTTGCGTCGCATGAAGGCATCCATCTGGCAGGTTCCACCGCCCCGGCAGGCATAGCGCCCGGCCCCGCCTCGGACCACACTGCGCCGGAAGAAGCCCTTGCAGCCTTCACAACTGAGCACATTGTAGTGGAAGCCGGAGGCCTTGTCCCCGCACACGCGGCACAGCTCGTGGCCCAGCATTTTTGGAGCCGGGCCCTTCTTACGCTTGCGCTCTGGCTCCTCTGCTGGGTCTGGGATGACTGGGGTGGGTGGACAGAAGCCATTAGAGTCACAAAAACAAAC
Source organism: Corynorhinus townsendii (assembly GCA_026230045.1). Classification (NCBI taxonomy): domain Eukaryota; kingdom Metazoa; phylum Chordata; class Mammalia; order Chiroptera; family Vespertilionidae; genus Corynorhinus; species Corynorhinus townsendii. The sequence continues at coordinate 47,056,833 of JAPDVU010000011.1, read as the reverse complement.
CGGCCAGAGAGAGAGGCCCGTGAGAGAGCAGAGGCAAAGAGCCGGAGTACCGAGGGTGACCCAGGGATATGGCGATTCAGGGGGAAAGATGTATATGTCAGCGAACCCCAAGAATGAATCAAAATGAGAGGTGTCGAGAATAAAAAAACATCAACAAGAAATCAGAGCCTGTCCACATTTCTGATCTCTCTTCCTGGATCCCTCCGCCTGCCTCCCACACCAACTCCCAGCCCGTTTCTGGGCCCCATCTCACCCACGCTGCAGGCTGAGCCGACCCCATCACTGCCTGGGACATCAGGGTCCGGGCCCCCAGGCCACGGCTCAGGACGCTCCTCCTTCACAACGGGTTTAGAAGAGGGGGTGCTGGGCTGAGGGGGGACATTTCCTGAGAGAGGGAGGTATAATGAGTTTCTCCTGACAAGTGTGTGATGGAGCAGTGGACTGGGCTGGGAAGGGGCTCACTCACCAGGCAAGGGGGTATTCTGGGAACTTGAGGTAGGGGTGGACATGGTGGGGTCACGGAGCAGCCTGCAAAATACATGGGGACGGGGAGCCTTGTGGGCCAGGGAAATTCAGCCACAGGTCTTGAGGGGTACAACTTTCTTCCAACGTTCCCAGATTCCTCCCTCACGGCATTCAGAACCAATCCCCAGTCCCCCAATTCTAACAGGGCCCGCCCCTTCTGCTTCAGGGTAGCCTCCGGCTTGGCCTCAAGCCACATCCTGCTCTAGATCCCGCCCGCCGTAGGCTCCGCCCACTCCAGGTCCCGCCCACCCGCTCCGTCCAGGTGCTGTCCCTTCTTCCCACCAAGTTTCATCCCACCTACTCTTACTCCATCCCGCCTCTGCTGAGGAAGAAAACCCATCTCTCATTCCATCCCCGCCTCCTCCTACCATGCTCCGCCCCCATCCTTTCCACCCTCACTCCGCCCATAATGTGCCTGCGGATCACTTTGCCCCGCTCCATCGGTACCCTGCCCCCCAGATCCCGACCCATCCCCTCCCACTAAGCCCCGCCTCCACCCCTCCCATCAGGCTCCGCTCCCACACCTCTCTCCAGGTCCCGCCCCTCTCCAAACACCAGTGGGGGGCGGGGCTCATGGCTGCGCGCGAGGGTCTCGTGGGCGGTCTCTCGCGGGGTCTCCTGCTCCTGTTGCCCTGGAAACAGCCGGGGGCGACGCGAGCTACGGAAAGGAGGGGGAGAAGGACAGAAGGGCTGAGCAGAGAAGTGCGGGGAACTCCGGGAAGCCCCGGGCTTGGGGCACTTCCCGCATCTCCCCACACTCGGATGCACCTGCGCCTGTCCCCTTACTCTGCTTCTCTTTCTCCTCTTCTCTGTCCCCTGTAGGCCACCGCCGCTCCGGTCTTCTCAAAAGTAACTTCGCCACTTCTTCCGGCAACCCCACTGTGCATCACTTCCGGCAAGGGGAGGGGAGTCACGGGTGACGGACTTCCGGTCTTCCTGGAGCTAGCCAAGTCAGTAGTCCCGCAGGGAAGTCGTGCACCCTTTGGAAGTTGACCCTCCCGGCAGGTCCACTAGAGGCGAAAGCGTTCCGGACTCATTCGGTCAGACGTGGCCAGTGCCAGACCTCCCCGCCAGGCGCGAGTGTTTCTCTGGGCTCCCGGGAAAAGACTTACTCGGCATGTATTTCCCCAACTAGAGCTCCTTTTCGCACAGGACGGAGTTAAAGCACGTTTGTCCCTTTTTGGTTGTTATAAGTTTTCTCATTTTGGAGATGCTCTGATTATTCGTTTTAAATAAGTTAAATTACAAATCTTGACCCAGAACAAAAACATTTTTTAAGTAACTTAGTGATAGACAGAAGTAAAATACCATAGCCTTCTTCCTAGTGAAAAAGATACAACTAAGAGCTTTTAAAGAAAACTCAGGCCCTAACCGGTGTGGCTCAGTGGATAGAGCGTCAGCCTGCGGACTGAAGGGTCCCAGGTTTGATTCCGGTCAAGGGCATGTCCCTTGGTTGTGGGCACATCTCCAGTGGGAGGTGTGTGGGAGGCAGCTGATCGATGTTTCTAACTATTCCTCTCTGTAAAAAAAATCAATAAAACATACTTTTTAAAAAAAAGAAAACTCAGAATACTTGAACAGGTAAAAGATGGAAGTTGTTCAAAGTCTTTCCCCCCGTGACAATCAGCTCTGTATTGAGCATGCATACCTTTTTTAAAAATGGGAAGGTCTGACCCGTGATTTTTTGTAGTTTGTTTGGTCCATCTGGCATGGCCTTGAAGCTGTAAAGTTTTTCATCTGAGGATGTTACCATTAAAACAGGTGGTTAAACCCAGCTGGTGTGGCTCAGCGGTGGAACATGGACCTATGAACCAGGAGGTCAGGGGTTGAGTCCCCTCAGGCCACATGCCCAGATTGCCGGGTGGATCCCCTGTGGGGGGCGTGCAGGAGGCAGCCAATCAATGGTTCTCTCTCATTGATGTTTCTATCTCTCTCTCCCTCTCCCTTCCTCTCTAAAATCAATAATAAAAAAATATATATTTTTAAAACACACAAAAAAGTGGTTAAGGTGGGCATCAGGGGGGATGGCTGAACCAACGTCTGCTTTCTCACTGTGTGATGTTAAGCCAAGCTGTTGACCCTCCTTGTGCCTCTGTTTCTTCATCTGTAAATCAGGAACAAGACTTCATTGCATTGTCATGATGATTAAGTGAAGTAAAACGTATGAACTGGGCCAGGCTCAAATCAGGAGCCCAGTATGTTGGAGCGATGTTTATTCTTGCAGATGTTGACGTTGTGTTTAACTTCCCACTATCAGCACAGCGCACAGGGCTGAAACAGACTGGAGGTGAATTGCAACAGTTTTGGAGCAAGTCACATTCCTCTCAGTCTCGGGGGGAAATTATTTGTATTTCTTTTTGAGGCAGGATAGCAAGAAGCTAGGGAAATTCCTTGGCAAGCGGAATGAGGAAACTGAGACAGATAGCTGAACAAACTGGTGGAACAATCTACAGCCAGATACAGAAGGTCCCCAGGGCCGAAAGCCTTGGGTGCCTAGCAAGGGGCAGAACTGGTGCTGACCCTGGCCCCCAGGGTGGCCTTTCCTCCCCTGACCCATCCTTGGCCATGCGGTTCTGACCCGCCCCTGGGCTCTCCTCCCTGGAGAGAACATCTAGGCCTCAGTTGTCTTTCAGCTCCAAGCCCCTGGAAAGCAAAAAGCAAAACCAGGCCAGCAACACCAGGACCAGCTAGATACTGATCACCCCTGACACTGACCAATCGGTGGAGACCGTGATCCCGAAACAATACAGCTGGAGCCCTAGTGGGGTTGGCTCAGTGGATGGGGCATCGGCCTGCGGACTCAAGAGCCCCTGGTTCGATCCCGGTCAGGGGCACATGCCTGGGTTGTCGGCTCAATCCCCAGTGGGGGGCAGGAGGCAGCTGATCAATGATCCTCTCTCATCATTGATGTTTTTATCCCTTTCTCCTTCTCCTTTCCTCTCTGAAATCAATAAAAAATAAAAATAAACAAACATATATTTTAAAAAAGAAAACAATACACCTGGAAAAGCTGATAATATTCTGTTGAGATCCTTCCCTAAGACCTCTCCTAACTCCCAGTCTTTAAAACCCTCAAAACTAAGAACCCAGCCTGCACTTCCCCTCCAGGGAGCATGCCCAAGCCTTTCCCTTTCCCTGCCCGCCCCCACCACAGTGTGCATCTCCTAAATTTTAAAGGACTCCTCCCCCCCCCCCATGAGACTTGCAACCAGAAGAGCAATGGGCAGCGGCAGCCTGCACACCCCCCAATGGGGATGGAGCCTGCAGCACAGGCCTGTGTCCTGACAGGGAATCGAACTGCGACCTCCTGACTCACAGGTCAATGCTCAACCACTGAGCCACGCCAGCCAGGCCCAAATGCGTTCTGGAGGATGTTTATTAAAGCTGGGGACCGTGAACAAGGAAGGGCCTCAGGACAGAAGAAACAACAGGAGGGAGACTAGGCAGGCTGCACTGGCTCTCAGGAAAGGTCACGGAAAAGAAATGAGCCAGCCCTGACCGGTGTGGCTCAGTGGACAGAGCGTTGGCCTGCGGGCTGAAGGGTCCCAAGTTCGACTCCAGTCAAGGGCATGGACCTTGGTTGCGGGCACATCCCCAGTGGGAGGTGTGCAGGAGGCAGCTGATGGATGTTTCTCTCTCATCGATGTTTCTAACTCTCTGTCCCTCTCTGTAAAAAATCAATAAAATATATATTTTTTAAAAAAAGAGAAATGAGCTAAGATGGGTCAGCTCACTGGAGGGTCAGAGAAAAGGGTTCAGGGGATTAGCTCAGGAGGAGCTGCTGCTGCCCATTGATCCCCTGGTTACAAGTCTCATGGGGGCGGGGGAGCTCCTCCTCTTTGAAATCAATAAAAATATATTTAAAAAGCAAACAAAGTGTACAATTTTCCCAGCCCGCATGGCTCAGGGGTTGAGCATCGACCCAGGAACCAGGAGGTCACGGTTCGATTCCTGGTCAGGGCCCATGCCTGGGTTGTGGGTTCAATCCCCAGCAGGGGGCGTGCAGGAAGCAACTGGTCCATGATTCTCTCTCCTCATTGATGTTTCTAGCTCTCTCTCCCGCTCCCTCTCCCTCTCTAAAATCAATAAAAACCTTTTTTTTTTTTTTAAAGTAGGTGTACAATTGGATGGGTTTTAGTATATACGTGGAATTGCTGCAGCCGCCACCACTATCTATAACACTTTCGTCACCACTGAAAAAGGAACCCCCTACCCACTAAGGCCGCGGTTGCCAATAGTGGTCCGTGAGGTCCGACCGCTGCTGCACTCAGCCACCCTCGATGATCCCCTCCCAAGCCCTGGGCAACCTTTCATCTACTCTCTGTCTCTACGGGTTTGCTTATCCTGACGAATCCCGTCTCCCACAGAGGGAACCTTAGCCTCTATGTCCTGCCCCTGCAGTGTCTGGCTCCTGTCATTCAGCATAAGGTTTTCCAGGTTCACCCGTGTGGTGCCATGTGTTCGTCTCTGTTGTGTCTGGATACGGACTCCGTTGTCTGGCTGGACCACAGTGTGTTGATTCGTTCATCCGCTGATGGACATCTGGGTTGTTTCCGTTCTTGCATGTAGGACTGCTATGATCATTCAGACGCAAGTTTTTGTGTGGATGTGTTTCCATTTCTCTTGGGTACATACCGAGGAGTGGAATTGCTGGATCATATATATATATATATATATATATATATATATATATATATATATATATATATGGATTGAATGTTCAACCTTTTGAGGGCTGCCAGACCACATGCATTATATTCCCACCAGGAACACACGAGGATTTCAGCTTCTCTACACCCTTAACAACACTTGTTATTATCTACCCTTTTTATTATAGCCATTCTAGTGGGTGCCAAGTGATATTTCGCTGTGGTGTTTTTTCAAAAATATATTTTATTGATTTTTTTACAGAGAGGAAGTGAGAGAGAAACATCGATCAGCTGCCTCCTGCACGCCTCCTACCGGGGATGTGCCCGCAACCCAGGTACGTGCCCTTGACCGGAATCGAACCCGGGACCTTTCAGTCCGCAGGCTGACACTCCATCCACTGAGCCAAACCGGTTTCGGCTTCACTGTGGTTTTAATTTGCACGTCTCTGAGAGCCAACTGATTTCTTTTTTATCACCCATAATTTGTAACATGTAATTCTGCTTTTATGAGTGAAACTCGGGGATCACATAGCAGAACTATGTCCCCAACAACCGCATATCATCTTACTTCGCCAACAATACCAAAGAGAAGCAAATGGAGCTTGTAATACCGTGATTTGTGCTTCACCGTCGCTACACAAGAGAGATACGACCGGGGAGTCAGGTCTTACTTCGAAACCTAGAATGACTGTGAATTTGAAAGCTACGGTGCAGTCTGACACAGGAGTGTTGTAGCACCAGCTCACATGCCTCAGACAGCATTGTCTGGGTGATGAGATGCTTCCAAAATCGTGGCCAAGTCTTAACGAAGTTATCAATAAGACTAGGCAGGAACAATTTTGGCATATTTGTTTATATGTATAGTTTAATATGTTTTTATTGATTTCAGAGAGGAAGGGAGAGGGAGAGAGAGAAACATCAATGATGAGAGAGAAACATGGATCGGCTGCCTCCTGCACGCCCCCCACTGGGGATCGAGCCCACAACCTGGGCATGTGCCCTGACCAGGAATCAAACCATGATCTCCTGGCTCCTAGGTCAATGCTCAGCCCCTGAGCCACACCCACCTGTGTAAATTTGGCGTATTTAAAAAGCAACAAGGAGGCCAGGGTGGCTAGAGCTGAGTGGTGTGAGGAGGAGGGGACAAAGTAAGAGCCAAGTGGGATGGAGGTCCGATCATGAGGCCCTCTGGCCAGACTATCCAACACGGGCTGGGCATTCACAAAAAAAGAAAACAACTACAAAAACAACAACAAGAAAGAACAGTCTTTTGCCCTCCGTGACTACAAGTGGACTACACTTCCCAGACTCCCTTGCAGCTAGGTGAGACCAGGAGACTGTGTTCTGGCCAAGGGAACCTGGAGTGAAAGTAATAGGCCTCTGCGATGTAGACAGCAAGACTCTGGGCTGACTCAAAGATGCCTGGAGCCTCAAGATCTGGGTTCAAATCCCCACAGAGTATGGAGGGCTGTCCCCTCCCCCTGCCCCACACTTCAAGCCCCCCCTTCCCTTCTGTAAAATATGCACGGCCCTAGCAGGCTTAGCTCAGTGGATAGAGTGTCGGCCAGTGGACTCGAGGGTCCCAGGTTCGATCCCGGTCAAGGGCACGTGCCCAGTTTGCGGGTTTGATCCCCAGTGTGGGGGAGGGGTGTGCGTAGAAGGCAGCCAATCAATGATTCTCTCTCATCATTGATGTTTCTCTCTCTCTCTCCCTCTCCCTTCCTGTCTGAAATCACTAAAAAAATATTTTTAAAATATGCACAACAGCCCTAACTGGTTTGGCTCAGTGGATAGAGCATCAGCCTGTGGACTGAAGGGTCTCAGGTTCGATTCCAGTCAAGGGCATGTACCTGGGTTGCAGGCACATCCCCAGTAGGAGGTGTGCAGGAGGCAGCTGATTGATTTTTCTCTCTCATGGATGTTTCTAACTCTCTCTCTCTCTCCCTTCCTCTTGTAAAAACATCAATAAAATATCCTAATAAAGAGGGAATATGCTAATTGACCATCACTCCATCACAAAGCTGGCTGCACCCACAGCTGAGGCCAAATTCCCATAATGAGCCTTAACGGGCAATCAGCAGGGACCTGAGGCTAAGCCCTCCCCCAGCCCCGTGGGGCTTGACAGGGGACCTCAGGCCGAGCCCCCCACCCTGGCATCAGGCTGGGGGATCTCAGGCTGCACCCCCGCTCCAGTGCTAGGCCAGGGGACCTGAGGCCATGCTCCCGCCTGGCAGGGCTTGATGGGGGACCTCAAGGTGCGCTTCCCATCCTGGTGCTGAGCTAGGGGACCTCAGGCTGCTCCCCCTGCCCCAGCATAATGTCAGGGGACCTCAGGCCATGCCCCTCACCAGGTGGGGTTTGACAGGGGACTTCAAGCCATGCCCCCCACCCCAGCACCCAGCCAGGGGACCTGAGGCTGCACCCCCTGCCCAGCAGGGCTTGACAAGGGTGGGACTGGCTGGGTCTGGATCTAGCCCAATGCAGGGGGGGAGGGAGGGGAGCGGCCAGGTCTGGGTCTCACGCGATTTTGAGGTGCATGTGGGTGGGTGGGGACTTGACTCTGAGTCCCATGGTGAGCCCCAGACTCTGACAGGAGGAAAGTTTTCATATACATTTTACTAATTTTCTTTCATCTCTGAACTTCTATTATAGAGAGAGGGCAAATAACAATATTAAATTATTTCCTCTAATTAATCCCCTTTTAATTTGCACGAATTTCACGCACCGGGTCACTAATATATATATATTAGTGACCCGGTGCGTGAAATTCGTGCAAATTATATAATAATATATATATTAAATGTAGCTTTAAAAATATGTACAATAATCTCTCTTTTACAAGGTTTCTGGGCCATTAAATAAAATGGTGGGTTGAAAAATCTAGTAATTTCTTATCCAATTTTGGGATCATGCTGAGCAAGTCTGACGACTCAGAAAGGAGTCAGGTCTGAGCCTAACCTCCAGGGTCACCTAGTCTGGTGGTGGAGGTCGACCTGGTCACAAACCATCATGTGACGAAATGGGGTGACCCAGGTCTCCTTTGCTGAGTGGGTTCAGAAGACATCTCCCAGTTTCCTCGGGCAGGGGCGGTGGGGGCCCCTTTTCCCACTGAGTGGGCAGTGGGAAGGGCAGGGGTAAAAGCAGGGAAGCTTTGAAAAGCCGGATGTGCCCTGGCTGGTTTGGCTCAGTGGCTAGAGCGTCGGCCTGTGAACTGAAGAGTCTCGGGTTCGATTCCATTTGGGGGCACATGCCCGGGTTGCGGGCACATCCCCAGTAGGGGGTGTGCAGGAGGCAGCTGATCAATGTTTCTCTCTCATTGATGTTTCTAACTCTCTATCCCTCTCCCTTCCTCTCTGTAAAGAAAATCAATAAAATATATTTTTTAAAAAATAACTCCTTACCCATTAAAGTTAAAAAAAAAAAAAAAAAAAAAGCCGGATGTGTTTAAGGATTGCAGCTCAGGAACCTGGGGAGGTAACATTTAAAAATTAATTATTAAAAGGAAAAATTGCCGAAACCGGTTTGGCTCAGTGGATAGAGCGTTGGCATGTGGACTGAAGGGTCCCAGGTTCGATTCCGGTCAAGGGCATGTGCCTGGGTTGCGGGCACATCCCCGGTGGGGGGCGTGCAGGAGGCAGCTAATCGATGTTTCTCTCTCATCGATGTTTCTGACTCTCTCTCTCTCTCTTCCTTTCTGTAAAAAAAATCAATAAAATATATTTTTAAAAAAAGGAAAAATTACTACCTTGGAGAAGATGCTTAAAAAATACTTGTTGGGCCCTGGCTGGTTTGGCTCAGTGGATAGAGCATTGGCCCGCGGACTGAAGGGTCCTGGGTTCAATTCTGGTAAGGGGCACATGCCTGGGTTGTGGACTTGATCCCCTGGGGCGGGGGGTGCGGGAGGAGGCCGATTGGTGATTCTCTCTTATCATTAATGTTTCTGTCTCTCTCTCCCTGTCCCTTCTTCTCTGAAATCAATAAGAATATATTTTACAAAAAATACTTGTTGGATGGCAGAGAATGAAGTTGAATTAAGAGACCGGTTCTTCATTGTTACAAGAAAGCTCATCAGATGTCAGTGCCAATGTAAAAACGTTGCGTGCAGAGTCAACCAGTTTTAGAGCGAGCATACTAATTTTTAAAGGCCTTTCAAAAAATGTGTGTTGAAATTTACGTGAAAAATAAATGTAACTGTATTACCGGAATTCGTGTAAAAATAGTCCATCAGAAAATACTTTCCTCATACTGATTAGGGAATAATCCCAAATCTAGCTGTTAGAAATATGGTTCATAAAGTTTGAAGAAGTCATAAACTAGGACTCTCTTAAAAGAAAAAAACACACAAAACGCGAGCTAAGGAGCGCGCGCGCGCGTAAATAGGACCACACCGCCACCATGTGGCCATTCGGGAAAATGCAGGCTGGGGCTGGGATTTTGCAGAATCCAGGTGGAATGATCCTAAAGGATCAAGATAAAATACTCTGCCTTAGCCGGTTTTGCTCAGTGGACAGAGCGTTGGTCTATGGACTGAAGGGTCTTGGGTTCAATTTCGTTCAAGAGCATGTACCTCATTTGCAGGCTTGATCCCCAGCCCTGGTCTGGCTGGGTCCGTGTGGGAGACAACCAATCGAAACCAATCAATGTTTCTCTCTCTCTCTCTCCCTCTATTCCTCTCTCTCCCCTCTCTCAAAAAAATCAATGAAAAAATATCCTCTAGAGAGGAATAACAAACAAAAAAAGGTAAAGTATTCCAACTGCTGAGACAGAGGAGGGGAGATGTGGTGAAAGTTACTGGAGAAAGGGACTCTGTGCCTGCTGTGCCAGGGAAACCCCCATGGGTGCTCAGTGGGTTGTTAAAGAAATGGGTTGAGCATGGCTAGATGCCAGGCACTGTCCTAGGTGCTGAGGACACTGGCAAACGAACCTGACCCAGGTGCATGCCCTGGCGAAGATAAGATCCTAAGGGAAACAGGCCTTAAAGGTAATAAGTACATGACCTATATAGACACTATCACTGGTGCCAACACGTACATGGCTCACAATCAATGACACCTTAGAGTCGGGGACCTGTGAGAAAGCCTTGAGTCTACGAAAAATACAGGTCAGGGTACACAGTGGGGGAGAATGGCCGCTGTGTTCGATGCGATGGTCAGGGTTGACTTCCCTAAGAAGGGGACATTGAAGCAAAAACTTGAAGGAGGAGAGGGAGTGCTGGTGGTCTTAATCCAGCACACAGAAGGGTTCAGGGATCTGGAGAAGGTGCTGCGTGTAAATTATTCAAGAGTCCAGAGATGAAACCTAATTTCCGAAGGCACTTGGGGGGCCAGAGGAGCTTGGCTGAAGAAACCAAGTTCTCTTTGTCTCAGGACCCCTTGTGGTTGTTGGTATTTTTTCCTCTTGTTCGCATGTTCCCGGGCCTTTATTTCCTTGCCCGTATAGAAGTTATCTTAGATTCTGGCAATCCCAGCATCCGGGGTATCGTCTGTTGTTTCTGTGGCTCCCTCGGCCGCGTCTTCTCTTGTTTTGGGGAAACTTCTTTTTAGCCTGAAGGTGCGCATTTCCCTTGGAACTTGCACTCCTCGGGGGGCAGAGGTTCTCATGGGGCAGTTTGCCCCCTGCCCCCCCCCCCACAGTGTCACAGACATTCTGGTTGCTTCTGGCATCTAGTGGGAAAGCCAGGGCCCCCCTCAGAGCACAGGGCCCCGGATTGGATTGCCCCGCCCTGCACACCACCGTGCAAGCCTGAGGGACCTCTCCAGATGTTTGCCTCTGTCAGTGGCCGGGCCCTGCCGACCTGGGACCCCGGAGATCCTGCCCTTCAGGCTGCAGGGCCACACGGGCAACTGAAGCCACCTGCATGGAGCACCGGGGCCAAGGGAGGCCGCTTCCCTCTCCTTTGCGTAGCCAGGTTACCCCTGCGACCTGAAGGGCCAGCTTCACGTGGGAGGCTGCCTGACAACAGCCCCCCGGGGCAGACCTAGGTTCTGTCTCCCCAGATCCCTGGCCGTTTTGACCCATCCTGGAGGGCCGGGGAGGAGCAAGCCAGGGGAGGCGGGGCAGGACATTCCCGATGGAACAGCATGTGCAAGGCCCAGAGATGGGAGGCGAGCTGCACAGCTACAGCCTGAAACCAGAGGGTTGGGTGGGGGCTCCAGGCTGCACCACTGGGGCCTGGGTCTGCCAGTGCTGGGATCACGGGAGGATTCGGAGCAGGGGCTGTGGGTTTCCGTTCTGGAAGTGTCACAGGCTGCTTTTGGGGAGCAGAGGGACCCCCAGTGAGGGTGGGCTCAGGGCCTGGGCTAGGTTGGGGGACTGGTCATGGGATGAGAGGGAGGGGCAGATCCAAGAAACATCGAAGAGGAAGACTTGGGGAGCCCCGTGGGCAGGCCCCCTTGGCTGGCATGGGAGGCCTGTAAGTCTGCCTGGGTGCCTGACGGAGACTGTCCTGCCCTCCAGACTGCTCCTCCGCCCCCCCTCCCTGGAGGACCTGTCCCAGCCTCCTTCTGAGTCCTGAGCTCCCCTTTCTGAGCAGCATGCTGTTTCCCAGCCCAGACCTGGGGCCACGCTGGGGTGGGAAGGAGGCCACAGGTGGGGTGCATACCTGGCGGGGGTGCTTGGCCCAGCAGGCCCCTCACGGCACGTCTGGGATTCCAAGGCCCGCCCCTTCCCCTGGTGAGGGCTACACCGGAGCCACTGGTGACCACAGCTCGCCCTGGCCAAGGGTGCCTGGGGGGCCCCAAGGCCCTGAGCTGGGTCACAGATTGCTCTGTGGGCTTGTCCTGGTTGAGTCTCAGCCAGGAGGGGTGACGGCCAAGCCATGTTGATTTGGGGCCCAGAGTCTGTGTGGAGGGGCAAGCAGGCCATCCTCCAGCCCCACACCAGGCACCTCCATCCATCCCTGGGGTTCCTGGAACCAGGTATAGGCAGACCCCATGCCCCCATCAGAGCCATCCTCACCCCCTCCATCTGTTCCTGCTGAGGGGCCCCTAGTCTGGGTGTCCTGGCCCTCAGGTGTCCCAGCCCACCAACCCAAGGTCCCCGACTCCCAGCCCCCAGGTGAGACCTCAGTGGGGGGGGGGGGCTTCAGGATCCATGACCAGCATGCAGGTGGTGCCCTCTGCTGGCTGCTGTCAGAAATGCAGCCCTGCGTGACCAGGACCTTTTACTGGCGACGCCAGCCGGGCAAGGGGAGACAGGCCCGCAGTAAACACTAGGCAGCCTGGACACCTGGACACCTGGACACCGGGAAAATGGGAGAAAGGGGTAGCAGCAGCTTCAGGCTGAGCCCTCACAATGCAGCCCTGGCCCAGGTCAGCCCCCATTACCAGGCCAGGATGGAAGGGCATCCTGGGGGCAGCCCACCTGCCAGCGCCACCTGGGGCGGGGGGGGGGGGGGCGGGGGGCAGATTGGGAGGCGGGAGAGCCGTGTCCAGGCCAGCCGGGTGGTCGTCAGCCTGCGAGGCTGGGATCAAGGGGCACTGCCCAGGGCTAGTGTCCGGCCAAGAGGCCATGTCCGTGCCCGTGGTCTTAGATGAAGGTGGAGTCCAGAGGCCCGGCGTGCTGCTGGCTGAGGGCGCGCGCCTCGAACAGCTGCTGGCTGAGAGCGGACTTCTCCTGCTCCAGCTGCGTGATCCACTCGCTCTTGTCCGTCACCTCCTGCGTGAGGAGCCGGTTCTGCTCTTTCAGCCTCAGGATGGTCTGCTGCTGCCAGCCAGGCGCCGGGGGTGAGGCAGGGGCCAGGGACAGGGCCGTGCGGCACAGGCCGCAGCCCGCAGCTCCCCCAGGCAATGGGCCACCTCCTGCACCTTGGGCAGCAGCCGCCCAGCGGGCGGGGCTCCCCTCAGCCCCAAACTCGGCGCTGGCGCTCCTGCATGCGCTGCAGCTGCTGCTGGTACCAGTCTCGGCCCGGCCCATCATCTGCAGACCCTGCAGCAGCACCTCCTGCTCCTGCTCCAGCTCCACCATCTGCTTTAGCAGCTCACAGTCCACTCCGTTTGTGATGGTGTGTCTCCGACGTTCGCCCCCGGCTCGGGCTGTGGGGGGGGGGGGGGCCGCCGGGGGTCCTCCACTCCCAGCTCCCGGGCCCTGCAGGTCACTGCACTGGCGTCCGAGCTCGGGCTCCGCTCCAGCGCCGTGCCCTGCGGCCGCTCGGGCTCCACAAGGCCAGGCACCGCCTCCGCCTGGACGCACAGCTTCTCCAGGCTCCGGGCCGCGCCGCCGGGGCTGACCACCTGGGCGAGCGCCCAGTGGCAGGGGCTTCAGCTCCAGGATGGTCCGCGGCTCCTGGGCGGGTCGTCCAGGATGTCGAAGAGGGTGCGCAGGCTCTGCAGGAAGGCGCGGCAGCCAGCCCCTCGGTGGTGCCGGGCTCGGTGGGCACGGCCATCACAGCTCCCGCCGCCACAGCTCCGGCCGCAGGACCCCTTGTTTTTATTAACACAAACTAGTGGCCCGGTGCACGAAACCCGTGCACATTAAAAGGGGATTAGTTAGAGGAAATAATTTAATATTGTATTTGCCCTTTCTCTATAATAGAAGTGTGAGAGATGAGAGAAAATTAGTAAAATGTATATGAAAACCTTCCTCCTGTCAGAGTCTGGGGCTCACCACAGGACCCAGAGTCAAGTCCCCATCCACCCACATGTGCTCCAAAATCCCGTGAGACCCAGACCCAGCCGGCACCCCCCATTGGCTAGATCCAGACCTGGCCAGTCCCACCCTTGTCAAGCCCCTCTGGGCAGGGGGCATAGCCTCAGGTTCCCTGGCCCAGCGCCAGGATGGGGGTACAAGGCCTGAGATCCCTTCAAGCCCCACTGGGTGGGAGCGTGGCCTGAGTTCCCCGGACTCAGCACTGGGGGTGTACCTTGAGGTCCTCTGGGCAGTGGGTGTGGTCTGAGGTCCCCAGGCCTGGTGCCAGGGGGAGGGGGAGGTCTGAGGTCCCTGTCAAGCCCCATGGGGGCGGGGGAGGGCGTAGTCTCAGGTCCCTGCTGATTGCTTGTTAAGGCTTGTTATGGCCTCAGCTGTGGGTGCAGCCATCTTTGTGATGGAGTGATGGTCAATTAGCATATCCCTCTTTATTCGATAGGATTGTCCTAAGGAACTGCCTCCAGCTGTTCAGGTGTTTGGCCAGGAGGAGGCAAGAACATGTAGATTGAAATGCCCTCAGCTGTCTGGCAGCAAGCAATCATTTATGCATCCTTTTCAGGTTTGGGGAAATGCCCTCAGCCATCTCCAGATGATTCCGCCCTGCTCACATGCTGGAATTGGCTTCCAGCAAGGGAGCAATGTTTTCTGGAGGGAAAACACTCAGGCAGATCAGCCTGTGCAAAGGTCCTGAGGCAGGAGCATGTCTCAGGCGTCTGAGGAATAGCAAGGAGGCCAATGTGGCTGCATTGGAGTGAGTGAGGCAGAGAGGGAAGAGATGACCCCAGAGAGGGAGTGGGACCAAATCATATAGGGCCTTTCCATTCTGTAATGCCACTGGTACCTTTGATCCTTTCACCCCATCCGTTTTCTTCTCTGTGTCCTTCGCCTCCACTTCCTTCTTCAAAAGCATAGATTCCACGGTGAACCACCACCACAATCGAGTCCTTGCGCACATAATGCGAACCCCCTTGCCCTTTCTCCCTGGATCGTCCTTGTCTGGTGAGAACGAACTCCCTGCCTTCTCTGTGCCCGTGCGCTGCCAGCTGAGCGTGTGAGAGGAAGCACTTCAGACGTGTGACAGCAGAAATCAAGGGGACACTCAGAAGCAGCCCACGGTTTTCTTCCCCAGTCTCAAAGAAACCATTTTTTCATTTTCTCTTTCTCAACCTCCAGTACCCCTTCCTCTCTTCATTCTCACTTCTTCTTTTGCTGCAAAAACAAAACAGAAGCAACCCCAGGGACGCTCCCAGCCCATCTGCAGAGGCTCACACGGCTGCCCCTCCCATGGCCATGTCTGGACAAGCTGTAAGAAGAGGCCAACCCTCCACTCAGGCGCTGACTCCCTTCCCCAGTCCCTACTCAAAACTTCCCATCTTGCGATATTTCCTCCTCTCTTGCATCATTATTTGTACAACCCTTGAACTTTTGTTCCTTTAGGATCCCCCTGAGTGTTCCCCCTTCCTCATGGCGCTGCTGAGGAAGCTTTCTGAAACTTGTCGGAGGGGGCATCTCAGACCCACCT
This sequence comes from Corynorhinus townsendii, assembly GCA_026230045.1. NCBI lineage: Eukaryota > Metazoa > Chordata > Mammalia > Chiroptera > Vespertilionidae > Corynorhinus > Corynorhinus townsendii. The sequence continues at coordinate 47,041,494 of JAPDVU010000011.1, read as the reverse complement.
CTTTGCCTGGGACACCCCCACCTTGGTAACTCCATCTTTTTTAAAAAATATATATTTTATTGATTTTTACAGAGAGGAACGGAGAGGGATAGAGTTAGAAACATCGATCAGCAGCCTCCTGCACACCTCCCACTGGGGATGTGCCTGCAACCAAGGTACATGCCCTTGACTGGAATCGAACCTGGGACCCTTCAGTCCGCAGGCCGACGCTCTATCCACTGAGCTAAACCAGCTGGGGCTGTAACTCCATCTTTGAAGATCCCTTTCCTCCAGGGTCCACCTAAGGGACTTTCCTGCTACACGAACCTAAACACACACACACACACACACACACACACACACACACACACAGAAAAACCCAAGTTCAAGAGTTGGGGCCCCACCATCCCAAAAGCAGATCCCCCAGCCGTCAGAGGACAGCAGCCTAGGCTGACATCTGTCTGAAACCCCGTGGCCAAGCTGTTTTCACATTTCTAACTCGGGGAGATCACAAAAGATAAGGTGGTTATTTCTGTCTTAAACCACTCCATGTTGAGGTGATTTGTTACGCAGCATTAGCTGACTAGTACACCCGCCCAAGTCTGCTTTTCTTTAGGGTTTTCCAAGTCTTGTAAATGAAAACAACGTTTACAGAATTGTAATAATGTACGTTCTATTGTTTTTCTGGCAATCATCTCTATTTTTTTAAAACTTTTTTTCTGGCCCTGCTCAGGGTGGCTCAGTGGTTGAAGCATCAGCCTGTACACTGAAGGGTCTTGAGTTCAATTCCCAGTCAAGGGCATGTACCTGGGTTGCAGGTTCGATCTCCAGCCCCAGTTGGGGTTCCTGTGGGAGGCAACCAATCGATGTGTCTCTCTCACATCAATGTTTCTCTCCCTCCTTCTCTCTCTCCCTCTTTCCCTCTCTCCTTCCCTCCTCCCCTCCCTTTGCACTCACTCTAAAAATCAATGAACATTAACCACAACAACAAAAAGACTCACAAAGGCATAACATTGAGTGATAAAAATTGGACACCAAGGAAGACTTCATGTGATTCATTTGATGTGACATTCAAGAACAGGTGAAGCTGGTCTGTGGCCATAGACATCAGGGAACTCATTATCTCGGGGAACACTGACCGGGAGACGGTGACAGAGAACTTTCTGGGGAGCAGGAAATGTGTGACATCTTGATCCGGTATATACAGAAAAGCCCAGGAAGCTGATGGCGTAAATGCTCAAAAGTTAAAGGGTGAAGGATGTGATGTTGGCAGCTTACTTGAAATATATAATGAAAGCAGCGAGGGGGCTGGATGGAGAGAGGGACGTGCGGACAGATGTGTAAGGAAGAAAGTCCAGCATAGTATGTGAAGTGCAGAAGCTAGGCGGTGAGTAACGGGGTTTACTGTGTATTCTTCCGACTTTGCTTCAAAATCTTCATAACAATACTAGCGGCCTGATGCATGACATTCGAGCACCGGTGGGAGGGGGTGTCCCTCAGCCCGGCCTGCACCCTCTCCCAGTCCAGGACCCCTCAGGGAATGTCTGACTGCCGGCTCAGGCCCGCGGACATCCCCCAAGGGGTCCTTAGCGTTGCTGCAGAGGCGAGAGAGGCTCCTGCCACTGTGCTCACCAGCGAGAGTCCGGCTTCTGGCTGAGAGGCGCTCCCCTGTGGGAGCGCACTGGCCACCAGGGGGCAGCTCCTGTGTTGAGTGTCTGCCCCCTGGTGGTCAGTGTGCATCATCGCGGCCGGTCATTCTGCCATTCAGTCGATTTGCATATTAGCCTTTTCGTGTATAGGATGTTTGAGAAACTTCATCAGGGAAACATGGGGGGAGGCTTAGTGACAGAGAGTCCATGAGAATTATTTTTATGCTTTTTCTTTCTTTTTAAAATGTTCATTTATTGATTTGAGACAGAGAGAAAGATAAGCAGCGGTGTGTTGTTCCACTTATTTATGCATTCATTGGTTGCTTTTTTAAAAAATTGATTTCTAGAGAGAGAGGAAGGGAGAGAAACATCCACTCGAGAGCATGGACCCGCTGCCTCCTGCATGCCCCTGTCCTGGGGATCGAGCCTGAAACCCGGGCATGTACCTGGACCAGGAATCGGACCCACAACCTTCCAGTCACGGAGTGACGCCCAACCATTGAGCCACACTGTGCCCTGACCAGGAATTGAACTCTCATTCTTGGCAGAGTGGCGGGGTGCTCTAACCAGTGAGCGACCCGGCCGGGACTACGCTTTTTTGGCTGGTTGGTGCTGGGGCTATGGGCGATTTTTATTTGTGTTTCAGTTATTTTCCCAATAAAACACAGAGTGTGTGTGTGTGTGTGCGGGGGCGGGGGACGGGTCCTGACCCTCTCAAGATCCCGCCTAACAGGGGAAGGAGGACGTCTGGTGTGGTCCTCTCCCTTCCCCCAGCCCTTCCATCAGCACCTCACCCGCCCCTTCGCTTGCTCAAGAAAACCCTTGTGGTTAATGAGTCTCAAAAAAAGGAAGTGGAAGTTACATGTTAAAGCCAGAGTCGCTGACAGACAGGGGCCGGGGGCGCAGGAGACCCCCGCCATCACCGCCACCGAAGTTGGGAGTGAGGCGCGACAGTGACACTGGGAAATGCTTCTGCAAACTCCAAAAATACTCTGCACATCTGTCCAAAAATACCCCCGCTTCCTCCGTGTCAGCCCCGCCCCCCCGCCCCCCCGCCCCCCCCCCCGCAGGGACTCAGGTCGCGGTCACCTCCAAAACCCAAGGTGGGCGGTGAGCAGGGCGGAGTCTCAGGAGAGAGAAAAGGGAGCTGGCAAGGTCTGGGCCCACACCCGGTCCCCAGAGATGTCACTGCCGCCTCAGCTGCTGCTGCTGCTGCTGCTGCCACCGCTGCTGCTGACCGCGGGGCCCGCCGCCACCACGCTGATCCGGTACTGGGGACCCCCACCCCCAAACCTGGGACGGACTCTCCCCTCCCTCCCCTTCAAGTGACTGTCCACCTGGCGCCCCAGACTCGTGACCACTTCCAGGGCCTTCTCACCCAAGGGCTGCACCGTGCATGTCCTAAGACCCCATTGATTTTTTTTGAGAGAGTGGAAGGGAGGGCGGGGAGGGGGGGGAGAGAGAGAGAGAGAGAGAGAGAGAGAGAGAGAGAGAGAAACATCAATGTGAGAGAGACACATCCATTGGTTGCCTCCTGCAGGCGCCCTGACTGGGAACCGGGATTAACCTGCAACCCAGGTACTGCCCTTGACCGGGAATGGAAGCCAGGACCCCGCAGTGCAGGCCCAACGCCCTAACCACTGAGCCACACCCGCCAGGGCAGACCCCAGCCCCTTTAGTCCAAGATCCTCCAGCCCCGAAACCCTTGACTGGGGACCCTCCCCTCTTCTCCCTTCACGGTTTTGGGGGCATCTGAGGAGCTGGTCCTGGGATCTCCAGGCGCCTGAAACACCTCCCGCAGGGACAGAGACCCAGGTCTGTGACATGCAAACGGGCACGCCCTCCGATTCGCATCTTCCAAACTGTTTAGGTCTCAGTAAGTCCCGCTTTGGGGACCCCAATGATCCCTGCATCTGGCCAGTGCCACCCCAATCTCTCCCTTCCTCTCCCCGCCCGCTGAAACTCCGGATGGGGAAGAGGGGTACACTGTCAGGAGCCCTTTCCCCCACTTCACATTCCTGAGCCTCTCAAGGACCAAGTCAGGGAGGGAGTCACGGGGATGGGGCGGGGTGGGGGCGGAGGGGAGCAAAGCAGTGAGGTGGGGCGGGGCTCCGGGAGTGACGACAGGCAGGTGCAAGAACTATCCCTGCACCGAGGCTGGCTCACCTGCGTGTTACCGAAGAGATCATGGCCGCTGTTCCCCACGTCCGTAGAGAGTGATTCTCTGAGTGTTGTCCCATGCCGGGGACTTGTTAGAAATGCCACTTCTCAGGCTCCCTCCCAGATCTACTCCATCGGAAGCTAAGTGCTCAGAACTTTTAAACGTACTTGTATTGATTTCAGAGAGAGGACGGGAGTGGAGAGAGGAAGAGAGAGAAACATCGATGTGAGAGCAGAACATCCATCTGCTGCCTCCGGCACACCCCCTCCCAGGGATCAAGCCGGGCATTGTGCCCTGACCAGGAATCAAACCGGCAACTTTCCGGTGCATGGGACGATGCTCAACCAATTGAGCCACACCGGCCGGGCTATTTAAACATTTTACTTCTTCCCAGTGCTCTGACAATTTTACATTTCACATCAAGTTGTTGATGTATCTGGAATCTATACTAATAAAAGGGTAATATGCAAATTGGTCAGGACGCCCTCACAGAAACGACTGAACAGCAGGCTGCGTGGGGTGACCAGGCCAGCAGGGGGGTTAGTGAGGGATGACCAAACGAATGAACAGCAGGCTGCATGGGGTGACCAGGCCGGCAGTGGAGGCACTGAGAGGCAACCAGGCCGGCAGAGGGGGGCAGTTGGTGGCAATCAGGCTGGCAGGGGGGGCAGTGAGGGGCAACCAGGACAGCAGGGGGGGGCATGAGGGGCAACCAGGCTGGCAGGGAGGGTAGTTGAGGGCAGCCAGACCAGCAGAGGGGGGCAGTTGGGGGCAACCAGGCCAACGGGGGAGGGGCAGTAAGGGGCGACCAGGCTGGAGGGGGCAGTTGGGGGTGACCAGGCTGGCAGGCAGGTGAGCAGTTAGGAGAACAGCGGTCCTGGATTGTGAGAGGTATGTCCGACTGCTGGTTTAGGCCCGATCCCAGATTGGATAGGGTGCAGGCTAGGCTGAGGGGACCTACCCCTGGTGCATGAATTTTGTGTACTGGGCCTTTAGTGTATCTATAATAATAAAAGTGTAATATGCTAATTAGACTGGACGTCTTCTGGACGAAGCCGGCGGCCTGGGGGAAGGAAGGCCTACTCTTGCACGAATTTCGTGCATCAGGCCCGTAGTTTTAGTATAAAGAGTGAAATTGGGGTTTGGTGCTTATATTTCCCCCCCAATGGTGGGAGAAATAGTCTCCAATGCCACCAACTAAAGCATGTGAGGATTTTTTTACAAAGGCTAGTTTTATGTAGGGGCTTTGGAAAACTTTGTGAGTGCCATTTCCTGGGAATGGCATAGTTTGTTTTAAAGCTTTTATTATTTTTAAAATATATTTTATTGACTTCTCACAGAGAGGAAGGGAGAGGAATAGAGAGTTAGAAACATCCATCAGCTGCCTCCTGCACACTCCCTTCTGGGGATGTGCCTGCAACCGAGGTCCATGCCCTTGACCGGAATCGAACCTGGGACCCTTCAGTCCGCAAGCCGACCCTCCATCCACTGAGCCAAACCGGTCAGGGCAGGAATGGCTTGTTTTATGCTCCCTGGAATGTGTCTATTGCTGAACGCTTTCGGGGAGGTCTGCTGTGGTTGGTTTGCTCTTGTAAAGTCTTGGGGAAATTTGCCATCATGGTCCAGTAGGTGTTTGGTAGGGTTGCTGGTAATGACTGTTACTGTCTGTAGGGCCACAAAGATGCCTTCTTTGCATCATCTTCTATTAGAGGCCTGGTGCATTCCTGGCCTGCGGGATCAGGTTGAAATCAGTTCTCTGACATCCCCCGAGGGGTCCCGGATTGCAAGAGGGTGCGGACCAGGCTGAGGGACCCCACTGATGCACTATCAGGGCTGGGGAGGGACGCGGGAGGTTGGCCAGCTAGGAAGGGACTGTGGGAGGGCTCCAGGGTGTGTCTGGCCCATCTTTCTCAGTCCTAACGGGCTGGACCCCAGCAGCAAGCTAACCTACTGGTGGGACTGTCTGCCCCCGGTGGTCAGTGCACGTCATAGTAAGAGGTTGAGCGGCCTTAGCATATCATTAGCATATTACACTTTGGTTGGTTGAACGGACGACCAGACAAAGGGACACTTAGCATGTTAGGCTTTTATTATAGAGGATCTGGGAAAGATTGTGATAGAAGGTTTATAGGAAAGGTACCTTCCTAACCATCCGTATCCTCCTCCCCACAGGATCCCTCTTCGCCGAGTCTACACTGAAAGCAGGACCCCAAACCCACTGAGGGGATGGGGGAACCCAGAAGAGCCCCTTGGGCTGGGGGCCCCATCCCCGGGGGGCAAGTCCGCCTTTGTGCCTCTCTCCAATTACATGAACGTGAGTGTCAGCCCCACACAGCCCCGCTCTCCCGCCCTCAAGTCAAGTGCTTCACTCACCCTCTCGCCTTTTTCTTTGTTGCCCTCAGGCCCAGTATTACGGGAAAATTGGGCTGGGGACGCCCCCACAAAACTTCTCTGTCATCTTTGACACTGGCTCCTCCAATCTCTGGGTCCCGTCCAGGAGATGCAACTTCTTCAGCCTGCCCTGCTGTGAGCTTTCGTGGGGGGAGAATAAGCCGAGTGGGGTCACGGGAGAAGGGGGCGAGGCTTAGCTTCCCAAGGGATTTTGAGGCCCCCTTCTCCTCTGACACACCCTCCCAAGGGAGACTCTGCTCCCCCAGTGACAGACCCCTGACCTGACCTAGGGTTCCACCACCGCTTCGACCCCAAGGCCTCCAGTTCCTTTAAGCCAAACGGGACCAAGTTTGCCATTCAATATGGATCTGGGCGGCTAAGCGGCATCCTGAGTGAGGACAAGCTGACTGTAGGTGACCTTGACCCCAGGAAGGCTTGAACCTGTGGGAACTCCAGTGTCTAAGATGATCGGGCTTAGGGAGGGGCTTGAAGAGACGGAGCTTCCTGGGAAATGGGCAGGGCTTCCCAAGTGTGGAGGCGGGCTTCCGAGTAAAGGGGTGGGGAGCCTGGGTAAAGGGGTGGGGAGCCCGGGTAAAGGGGTGGGGATCCTGGGTTAAGGGGTGGGGACTCTGGGTTAAGGGGTGGGGAGCCGGGTGAAAGGGGTGGGGATTCTGGGTAAAGGGGTGGGGATTCTGGGTAAAGGGGTGGGGATTCTGGGTTAAGGGGTGGGGAGCCCGGGTAAAGGGGTGGGGATCCTGGGTTAAGGGGTGGGGAGCCCGGGTTAAGGGGTGGGGAGCCCGGGTAAAGGGGTGGGGATTCTGGGGAAAGGGGTGGGGATTCTGGGGAAAGGGGTGGAGAGCCGGGTAAAGGGGTGGGGATTCTGGGTAAAGGGGTGGGGAGCCCTCGGTGGGCGGATGAAGCTCCCCTGGCGGCAGCCGGAGTTGTTTCCCGAGGTTCCCGGATTCAGGCCTCAGTTGGGGACCGCTCAGGACTACGTGGGAAATGTCCTCCCAGAAATAACTCGCCCCTTTTGAATCTCCCCCAGATTGGGGGGATCAGGAATGCATCCGTGGTTTTCGGGGAGGCGCTGTGGGAGCCCAGCCTGGTCTTCGTGTTTGCCCGCTTTGATGGGATATTGGGCCTCGCTTTTCCCATTCTGGCCGAGGGAGGAGTTCGGCCCCCACTGGATACACTGGTGGGCCAAGGTCTGCTGGACAAGCCTGTCTTCTCCTTCTACCTCAACAGGTAACGTGGGAGGGCCTACCTTCCCCTGAGGCCCGGCCCCAGGGAGGAAGCTCTGTCCGCCTTCAGGAAGTCCCACCCTTCATTCGGGAATCACTGAGCTCCTCTCCGTTTAGAAAGTCATCCACCCAACACAGGAAGTTCACATACCCCACAGAAGAAACACCTGACCCCTACTGATAAGTCCCACTCACTAAGCAACACCCAAAAATATTCTAAAGGAACTCGCCATCAGTTAAAAAGCTCTGTTTCCAGCTCAGATCAGGAAATTCCATGCCCGACCCAGTCAAATACTCCAGTTAAAATCCTTCTTCACCATAAAGAAAGCCCGCCTTCCATTGGACAGCACACACCAGAAGTCAGGAATTGCCCATTTTGTAAAATACATTTTCTTTGATTTCAGAGAGAAAGGAAGAGGGAGAGAGTGAGACAGAAACGTCCATGATGGGAGAGAATCATCAACTGGCTGCCTCCTGCAGGGCCCCGACTGGGGATGGAGGAGCCCGCAACCTGGGCACGTGCCCTTGACAGGAATCGAACCTGGGACCCTTCAGTCCGCAGGCCGACGCTCTATCCACTGAGCCAAACCAGCCAGGGCAGGAATTGCCCATAGTCATCCAAGAAGACCCACTCACCTTTTAGGAAGCTCAGCTTGAGCTCAGACAGTCCAGGGGGTCTCCACCTTCCTGCCCAGGCCTCATCTCAGAACACCCTACCCCCATTCAGTGATTCTGACCTTAACCGACTCAGGAGTCGCCCACTTCTTAGTAGATCCTGCCCTCCCACACCTCCAGGAAGTCCCGCCCCCTATCCCCATCACTCTCAGCTAACTCAGGAAAGCTGTGGCCTCTGGATTCCAAGACATGGAATTCAAATACTCTCCCCATCCACTCGAAAGCCACCCCACTCTAACACAATCACATACGCCTTCCAGAGTCCGGTCAGAAACCCCAATGCTCCTCTTAAATCCGCCCTCCACCCCCCAAAGGAACGTTGGAGATCTTGCTCCCTGGCTTATGTCCTCAGTTTCAGCTCAACTAAACTCATTACAATTTACCCCCCAAAGTTCTACCTCCCACAGCCAAACCAGGAAGTCCCACTCGCGCTGCAGGCAGCCTGCAAGACCATGAAATCCTCATCACCAAGAAATGCTGCACTTGTTCTCACGTCCAGTTCCAACCTCGGGCCTTGCCTGCATCTCACTGCCCCAGCCAGAGCCCAGAAACCACCCGCTGGGCAGGAAGTGCCTTCCTTGGCCACTCCGGGGGCTGGCAGGGCAAATGCAGGTGACACTGCAGCATGCTTGTCTCTGCAGGGACCCTGAAGCGGTTGATGGAGGAGAGCTAGTTCTGGGTGGTTCGGACCCAGCACATTACATCCCACCCCTCACCTACGTGCCAGTCACTGTTCCTGCCTACTGGCAGGTCCACATGGAGCGGTGAGGGACCTGGCCTTCTAGGTTGGCAGGGGTGGGTGTTATGAAGGGGGGTGCTGAGATTGCTCTCCAGTGTCCTGGCGGGAAGGGAGCTGGTGCCTGGACCCCTGGGTCTGAGGGAGGAGGGGCTGGGGGCCTGGACTCCTGGGTCTGAGGGAGGAGGGGCTGGGGGCCTGGACTCCTGCTTCTGGGGGAGGAGGGGCTGGGGGCCTGGACTCCTGGGTCTGAAGGAGGAGGGGCTAGTGGCTGGACTCCTGGGTCTGGGGGAGGAGGGACTGGGGGCCTGGACTCCTGGGTCTGGGGGAGGAGGGGCAGGGGGCCTGGACTCCTGGGTCTGAGGAAGGAGGAGCTAGTGGCTGGACTCCTGGGTCTGGGGGAGGAGGGGCTGGGGGCCTGGACTCCTGGGTCTGGGGGAGGAGGGGCTGGGGGCCTGGACTCCTGGGTCTGAGGAAGGAGGAGCTAGTGGCTGGACTCCTGGGTCTGGGGGAAGAGGGGCTGGGGGCCTGGACTCCTGGGTCTGAGGAAGGAGGAGCTAGTGGCTGGACTCCTGGGTCTGGGGGAGGAGGGGCTGGGGGCCTGGACTCCTGGGTCTGGGGAGGAGGGGCTGGGGGCCTGGACTCCTGGGTCTGGGGGAGGAGGGGCTGGGGGCCTGGGCTACTGGGTCTGGGGAGGAGGGGCTCGGGGCCTGGACTCCTGGGTCTGGGGGAGGAGGGGCTGGGGGCCTGGGCTACTGGGTCTGGGGAGGAGGGGCTAGGAGATTGGACTCCTAGGACACTCGCTCTAATGACTGCCCCCTTCTGAATCACAGTGTGAAGGTGGGCACAGGGCTGACTCTTTGTGCCCAGGGCTGTCCTGCCATTCTGGACACAGGCACATCTCTCATCACGGGACCCACTGAGGAGATCCGGGCCCTGCATAGAGCTATCGGGGGATTCCCGCTGTTGGGGAAGGTGAGGACCCAGTGTCTGGTGGGGGCAGGCTGGGGAAGCTGATCGGGGTTTACTGGCAGAACCTGAGCAGGATGCTGGGGCCCAAAGGTGAGAATTGGGGGCCCGGAGGCATTCCAGGGCAGAAGGCACTGGGCGCTGTGACAGGCTGGGGGATGTGGGAGGAAGCAAGGACACCTCCCACGTGTCCACACTGAGTGACTCAGTGGATGGGAGGAGATGATGACAGAGGTCTGTTCAGGACTGGATGGGAATGAGAAGGCTAGGGGACCCGGGATGTCAGGGGCGGGGGAGGGCATGTGGAAGAAGCTCAGGCATCACATTTAGGGGCCACCAGCCCTCAGACAGTAATCACAGCCATGGAAATGTGAGCCCTTCTGGGAGACAGAAGGGGGTCCCAGGAACATCCTTGGGGAACAACTCCATGGAGTGAAAGTGGGGACAGGACAGAAGCCGCCAGAGGCAGGAAGGAGGGCCTGGCGCGGGTAGGCTCCCAGAAGCTACACCAAGGGTGTTTCGAGCATGGAGTGGGGTTCGGTGCAACGTAAGAGCTGCCCCCACTTCCACCTCCGGCCCTGCAGTGCCCGGGTCCTTCCAGGTCTGAATTTCTGTGACTCCGTCCCTGTGCTCTTTGGCGCTTCGGAGAGGGTGGAGAAAACTCAGTTGCTGTGGTTCAAGTTAAATGCCTAGGTCTGTAGGCCTGTAAGGAGCTAAAGGAGCCGGGAGGTCCCAGTGGTTGTGACGGTGCGTTGCCCAGGCTGGAATCCAGCTCTGCCGTGTCCTGGATGGCTGTGTGATCTTGGACAGGCCACTTAACACTCCTTGGCTTCAGTTTCCCAATCTCTAAAATGGGGTTACTGCCCTAGCCGGCTTGGCTCACTGGATAGAGCGTCGGCCAGCGGACTGAAGGGTCCCAGGTTCGATTCTGGCCAAGGGCACATGCCTGGGTTGCAGGCTCGATCCCCAGCGGGAGGTGTGCAGGAGGCAGCTGATCAGTGATTCTCTCTCATCATTGACGTTTCTCTCGCTCTCCCCTCCCTTCCTCTCTGAAATCAAGAAAGAAATATATTTTAAAATGGGGTTACTAATACCCACTAAAATGGGGTGTGTTGTGAGGACTGAATCGATACATCCACTTACGGTGTTTGAAACAATGCCTTGATGCCTGTCTGTTGATGTTTTCACCCACCTTGTGCTCATCATTTCTGTCTTCCCAACTAGGTCATTCCTATTGGTTTTTCAGGAAGATAAACTTCCTGGGTTGCTAATAATAGTCTAATATTGTATTATTAGGACCTTGGGAGTGGTGGAAATGGAGGTAAACCGGAGAGCACATACCCCATCAATCTAAAAGGGTAGCTCTCAGCGACTCAGCTCCGACCACGTTTGCTATCTGGGGAAAGCCAGATCGATGGTTTGTTGGGAGAAACCTGAAATCGTTTATTTATTATTTATTATTATTATTTTTAAATATATTTTTATTGATTTTTTACAGAGAGGAAGGGAAAGGGATAGAGAGTTAGAAACATCAATGAGAGAGAAACATCGATCAGCTGCCTCCTGCACACCTCCCAGTGGGAATGTGCCCGCAACCAAGGTACGTGCCCTTGACCGGAATCGAACCTGGGACACTTCAGTCTACAGGCTGACGCTCTCTCCACTGAGCCAAACCAGTTAGGGCTGTTTTTTGTTGTTGTTGTTTTTTGAAAGCCCCTGGTTTGCAAATAATAATTGCACTTACTATGTGTCAGGCATTTTCCCCAGCTAACTCATTTCTTTGTCACACAAGATGAGTATTCTCACCATCTATATGTTCAGATTGGGAACTGAGCAGAGAGAGGTTAAGTAACTTGTATAAGGTTGCACAGCAGCAGGCTCCACAGGACACAACCTGTACCGCCATGGCATACAGGTGGTAATGAATTTTTAAATCATTTTAGTCTGGCCCATGTGGCTCAGTGGTTGAGCAAAGACCACAGTTCCATTCCTGGTCAGGGTGAGGGCTGGATCTTCAGTAGGGGGCGTGCAGGAGGCAGCCAATCCATGATTCTCTCTCATCACTGATGTTTCTATCTCTCCCTCCCTCTCCCTTCCTCTCTGAAACCAATAAAAAAATATTTTTAAAAATCTTTCAAAAAAACACTTTAGACTCAGTGTAAGACAAATTAAATACACGTGGGCATTCCAAAACGAGCTACCTGGTTTTTTCTTAAATGTCTTTTTAAAAAATTATTGACTTTAGAGAGTGGAAGGTTGAGGGAGAGAGAGAAACATCGATGAGAGGGCAACATCGACTGCCTCCTGCACGCCCCCTACTGGGGATCGAGCGCGCAACCCCGGCATGTGCCCTGACCCAGAACAGAGCTGGGGACCTCTTGGTGAAGGGGTTTACGCTCAACCGTTGAGCCACACCGGCTGGGCAAGGGCCACCAGTCTTTGATCTACAATTAGAGGAAAAGAAGGTCTGACCGAACAGGAGGCCAGGGGATGTGGCGACAATTACACAGGGTGAGAGAAGAGATGCGAAGGCTAGAGGAGGCAGCAGGGTCCGACTCACAGGCTCGGAACACCTAGCTGCCCAGTAACGTATGGCGCTGGGGAGCCACGGAAGGAATTGCAGCAGAGCAGGAACCCCTCATCTCCACTGGTTCCCCTTCTCCCGCAGTACATTATCGAGTGCTCGATCATCCCAACGCTCCCTCCAGTGTCCTTCAACCTTGGCGGTGTCTGGTTTAACCTCACCTCCCAGGACTACGTCATCCAGGTAGGCAGAGGTCAGAAAGACGTCAGGGTGACGCGGTAAGTGGGGAGGGGGTGGGCCTCAGAAGGTGGAGCTGGGAGGGAGACCTCACACTCACAAGGACCGAGGAGGGGCCAGAGAAACCTTTACTGTGCGGGGGGGGGGGGGGGTAGTGGGCGGGGTGAAGCTTTGGCTTCCCGGGAAGAAGCAGGCTCGGAGGGCGTGACACCCAGTGGCCCGGCTTGTCACCTTGCAGATTGCTCGGGGTGGCGCCAGCCTCTGCTTGCTTGGCTTCCAGGCCCTGGACGTGCCCCCGCCGTATGGGCCCCTCTGGATCCTCGGCGATGTCTTCTTGCGCAGCTACGTGGCGGTCTTCGACCGCGGGAACATGAGGGAAGGTGCCCGAGTAGGGCTGGCGCGCGCTCGTCCTCGCGGCGCCGGAGCGCTAGGCAGTGGGTTCACGCAGGCGCAGTTCTCCGGCAGACGTCCTGGTTAGACGCATGCGCACTGGGTAATAGCCGAGGTCCCGCTACTCAATAAAAAATCGCTATTTCCATTGAACCTACCTACCTGAGTATCTTTTATGTAAGTGTGTAGTTTTTGGAGAGAAAAACTAGTGTCTGGCTCTCTGTAGTTGAAGAAAGGAAGAATAAAGGTATCGCTCCTTTTCTTCAGGGCTCACACTGGTGTGGGTGTCTTACACTACGAATCCCATGAAGCCCTGCGCCTACACTCCCTCTCGTCAAAGGCTCCCGGCATCGCGGAGCATCACGGACGTTGTAGTTCGGGATGTGTTCACGGCCTTGGGGGCGGGCGCAGACACCACATGCGTGGGAGGCGACAGGTCGCGGCGGCAGCGACAGGTGGCAATGGGGGTTGGATGATATCGTCAAGAGTTTTCCGATTCTTATTCTAAGGGGAGGGGATAGCGTTCCCGCAGACTTTATCTCCTGTTCCTCCTCTCTCCTCTTGGGTTCTCGGACCCCATAAAGGCGGAGCATGAAGCCCCTGGGTTGGGGGCGCTGTGCTGCCCCTCCTCCGGCGATGATGTCACTCCCACTACGCAGCCTTTTGCGGCCCAGAGCTGGGTCACCCCTCCCCCTATCGCCAGCCCCGGATTCCCCCATCCCCGCCCCGCCTCGACTTGGGGTGAGTACAGAGAGGGGTAGAAGGCTCAGGGAACAGGGGCGGTGAGACAGCCCAAATCCTAGTTGTGGAGGAGGGGGACTCTGGAGACGGGGACTCAAAAATTACAACCGAGAGATGCCCCCTCAGTAACGATCTTTTTTCTTGGGGGGGGGCAAGGTATTTGGAGGGTCTCAGGGGACTAAGGATCGTGGTCAGCTTAGTATCCGGGAGATCTTCCTTCCTGGATTTGGAACCGATAGGAATGGGGAGAAGGAACAATATCCTAGAAGTCCCCCAATTCCAGGGTTTTGGGGAATGGGGAAGGGAGAGTTAGGAAGGGACGCAGAGGATGACAGGTGGAAGTTTGGAGCTTTCAGGAATTTTGTGCCTTGAGGACCTGGGAAAGGATGGTTTGGGAAGCAGAAGGGGTGGGGAAATGATCTAAAGAGGCAGACAGACACTGGCCTGCCCCAAACGGATGCCAGTGGCCAAAAATCAAGCCCACTCGCACTGGTCTGTTTGCGAGGCTAGTGTCTCATAACCGAGCCCTCATTGTGCCTCCAGAAGCACCCCACCCCCCGTCCCTGCATGGGTGGAGAATCCGAGCTCACAAATCCCCCACGTACTCTGGTGAGGCCTGGGGACAGCCATGAGGGAGTGACGGCATCCAATTTCAGGGCCTGATGGAGTCTGGACCATCTTGTTACTCCTGGCCCGAGGCCGCCTCCCCCTCTCACGGTCTCTATTCCAGGGTCTCATGCCATACTCTCCCCTATCCAGCCCTCCACCCCCACCCCAGCCCGAACTCTCTCACACACCTGACCTTTGCAAAAAAAACGCTGATTTGGTAACTTGATCCCCTGCCTAGCTGCTGTCAAAAGCAGAAAATATAGGTAGCATGGGGGCGGGGGGGGGAGGAGGGGAGGAGAGGTGGGAAGGATAAGGGTGGATAGCTGACTAAGGTCCTTATCCTAGCCCCTACTCTCAGCCCCTAATGCCTACCAAATCCCATGACTTGCCCAGAGCCTCATTCAACCCAAGCCCAATCCCTCACCTCAGGAGTCACTGCTTTTGCCTGGGCATACACCAGAATTTGGGGCAGAGAGGAGTAGGAAGCCCCGATGTCTTTTCTCTGCCCTCCTGGGTCCTGTTGGGGTCTTCAGGACTGGAGGGTATGGAATCAGGGGCAGTGGGGAGCCCAGGGTCTGAGTGGTGATGGGAACTACCTCTCTGGTCTGCAGGACAAGCCCCACTTCTGCAACTCCCTGCAGTGACGCAGCCTCGTGTCCTGGCCAGGATGGGGGTTAGAGGGGATGATGGAGTGGGGGTGGGGGAGGCTGAAAAAAATGCCCAGAGGTCCGGAGACAGGGAAGGACAGCGGGACCGAGTCCCAAAGAAGTGCAGGCAAAGAGCGGAGGACAGAGACTCAGAAGAGGGTGAAAAGACCTGGGAGGGGTGTAATAGAGACCAGTGGATGGGGACAGACAGAAAGAGAAAGGGCAGAAAGAGAAAAGGCAGTGGGAGAGTGCGGAGACAGAGGAGGGGGAAAAGGCACAGGGAGGGAGGCCAGATAACAAGGGTGATGGGGACAGACCCAGATGAATGGGCAGAGATCCAGAGAGTGGGAGAATAAAGCCTGGGGTGGGGGGCAGTGTAGGACAGAGAAACAAGGAGGAGGGACAGAGGCCAGGGAAGGGGCGGGGGGGGGGGGGCGGGCAGAGGCCCAGAGAGAAAGGCAAGTCCCGAGGAAAAGGTATAAAGACCAACAGAAAGAGACTGGGGTTGGGAATACCGAGAGGATACTGAGGCTTAGAAGAGGGCAAAGACTCTGAAGAAGGGGGACACATTCAGAAAGCAATGGGACAGCGACCCAGAGGGAGGGAGACTTAGAAGTGTGAGAGCAGAGACAGGAGGACAAATATTTAGAGAAAGGGGCTAAACAGAAACACAGAAATGGGAGCGGGGGTAGATGGGGCGGGGCGGGGGGGGGGCGATACGAACCAGCCGCCGCACCTGCAGAAGGAGGCGGCAGGCCAGGGACACAGCAGCGGGAGGAACCCCACAGCCCCTGACCCGCCCCCTCCGCTCCCACAGGCACCGCCTCCTCGCGCCGCAGCCCCGCCGCAGCCGCTGGCCCCGCCCCAGCCCTGCGTCTGCGCCTGCGCCCTGTCACCCGCCCTCTAGGACCGCCTGGGGAGCCCGGCCGCCCGCTCCGGGACAGTAGACCTGGTTCTGGCCCCGCCCTCCATCAGCCCCGCCCACTTCCATCTCTCTCCTCCCACCAGGACTCGCACCTCACCCCGCCCTATTTCCTATTGGCCCCGCCTATTGCTTCCGCCGCTGTGCTTCCTGGCGCTTGGGTTTCTCCCCTCTTCCTTCCTCAGGGCTCCTTCTTCACCAGCCCTTATCCATCCTTTAGACCTCTTCTCTGCACTCTGCCGTTATCTAGACTTTGTTTTCTTTCCCTCACCAGTTGGAAGTTTTAGCCCCGCCCTCTAAGTCCCTATTGACCCTTAGGACTCTCTCCCCGTTCCAGGTCCTCCCACCCCCTTGCAGCCTGGTAGCTTCGTACTCTTTACAGGTCCCTTAGCATCCCCATCTCCCGTTCTTTACCCTCTCTTAGCCTTGCCTTGCCCCAGACTAGCCTAGTTGCTTTCAAGCCCCTCAAAGCCTCGCTCCTCCCTTAGTCTCGTCTTCCCTCAGTTCATTCAAAAGGTTTTCTACCATTCTAAGACCCCGTCCACCTTCCTCAATCCTGACACTAATTATCCCGGTCCAGTCCCATCTAATTAGGCCAAGTTTGCAGCCCGGCCCCGCCCCTTCTTTACCTTGCCCCGACGGGTATTCCTAGCCAGACGCTTTCAGGTTTACAGGGCTCGCTCATCTCCTCCCCTTCTCACTGGGTTTCAGTTCCTGTAACCCCTGCCCTGTCCCCTTTCAGTCCAGCAGCCTAGTCCCATTTCTCGAGACTGTACTCTCCACTCTCCATTTCCAGCTCCCGCCTTCGTTTAGTCCCGACTCCTCACTCTCCAGACCAATCAAGAAGTTTCTACTATATATTTTTCCGACCCTGCCTCTTTTTAAGATCCGCCCTTTCCAGTCCAAGCAATGTTAGGAGCCCCACCCCGCAGTCTCCATCTGTCCTTCCCCACCAGATTCTGTTTATCTACTCTTTAGGTGCGGGCCCCCTTCTCTGTCCAATCAGAATGGTCTCTCCTATTGTGGCCCCGCCCCCTAGCTCTGTCTGTCACGGCCAGTCCTTCCTCTTGAAATAGTTTGGACTTGTCCCTTTTCTCTGCTCCGCCCCATCCTTTTTTCAGTTATATCCAACCCCGCCTCCTTCGCTCTCTGTGCTGCCAAGCCACCTACATTAGCGGTGCGTCCCGGCTTCTTTAACACCTCGCCCGCCCCTGTTTTCATAAAGATCCAATCAGTGTGCTTCATTTGCTGCTCCGCCCCATTCAGCTCGTCCAGGTTAGAGTCCCAGCCCTTCTCTCTCTCTCTCTCTGCTTCAACTCCAACCCACCAACCTCCAGTCCAATCCCTTTCGTTGCTACCCTACTTAGGCCACGCCCCTCCGTTTATAGTTTTCCCCACCCAATCACGTCTGTCGTTCCCCTGAGTCCCCGCCCACCAAGAACCCGCCCCTCCAGCCCCGCCCCCCGTCCAATGCTGAGCTCAGTCTGCGTCTCGTCCTTCCGCGGGCGCCAGGGGGCCAGCAAGCAGCAGACCGCACAACAGCTGCAGCCTCCCGACTCCCCTCCGCCGCCGCTACCGCCGGCGCTGCAGCAGCAGCAGCAGCCTGCGCAGCCCGGCCCCGCCGCGTCCCCGGCGGGCGCCCCGGCATCCCGCGGGCCCGGGGACCGGCGCGCCGAGCCATGCCCCGGGCTGCCGGCGGCGGCCATGGGGCGGCACAGCGGCGGCGGTGGCGACAGCGGCAAGATCGTGATCAACGTGGGCGGCGTGCGCCATGAGACGTACCGCTCGACGCTGCGCACCCTACCGGGGACGCGGCTGGCCTGCCTGACTGAGCCTGAGGCGGCGGCGCGCTTCGACTACGACCCCGGCACTGACGAGTTCTTCTTCGATCGGCACCCGGGCGTCTTCGCCTACGTGCTCAACTACTACCGCACCGGCAAGCTGCACTGCCCGTCCGACGTGTGCGGGCCGCTGTTCGAGGAGGAGCTCGGCTTCTGGGGCATCGACGAGACCGACGTGGAGGCCTGCTGCTGGATGACCTACCGGCAGCACCGCGATGCTGAAGAGGCGCTCGACTCCTTCGAGGCGCCCGATTCTGCGGGCGGCGCCAACGCTTCCAACGCCGCGGGCGCCCACGACGCGGGCCTGGACGACGAGGCGGGCGTGGGCGGCGGCGGCCTGGACGGCGCGGGCGGCGAACTCAAGCGCCTCTGCTTCCAGGAAGCGGGCGGCGGAGCCGGGGGACCGCCAGGGGGCGCGGGCGGCGCAGGCGGCACGTGGTGGCGCCGCTGGCAACCTCGCGTGTGGGCGCTCTTCGAGGACCCCTACTCGTCGCGGGCAGCCAGGGTGAGCGCGCCGTCGGAGCCCCTATCCCCCTCCCCTCCCCACGCGCTCCCAGACCCTCAGGAGCGCCCCATACAACCCTCAGATTCCCATGGGTATTCCAGCCCCTCCTGGGACTCCGCACTCCTTGGAACACACCCCCTGTCCTGGCCATCCTCAGAAGGCGTTTCTCCAACCTTCAGAATCCCCCAGATCCCTTCAAACCTCACCCCGCTTCTCTACATCACCCTGCCTAGACCCTTAGGAACTTCCCCCTGGGCTCCTCTGAACAACCTCACCCCCACCTTTCCTGGACCCCCGGAGACCTTCAGAAGACCTTTCCCCGGCCCTCAGTCACCGGAACCCCTCTAAGCTCCTTCTCACTTCTCTTGGGCACCCTCAGACCCTCAGAAGACCCTTCCCCAGCCCTCAGTTTCTTGGACCTTCTCCAGACCCTTAGAAGACATCCTTTGCTACCCCTCAAAGTGTTCCAAGCTCTGTGAAAACTGCCTCCCTTCCTTTCCCCCTGCAGATCCCCTCCTGCACCCCCCACCCGCGCCCCAGCCTCCTCTCCAGCCCTCACTTCCTCAGACTCTCCCAACAGCTCCCTGATGCCTTTTCCCTTTGCCCCTCTCCCTGACCCTCTCCAAGTTAGAGTCTCCTGGCTATTTTTGAACTCCCCTGCTTCTTCTGCCCTCAAAGTCTCAGAAGACTCCCGCACCCCAGTTTCAGAGCCTCCTGGACCCCTCTGAACCTCCAAACCACTTGCTCTGGCTAAGACAGCTCCCCCCCCCCACCCCCTCACTGCAACAATAAATCTTAGGACATTTTTACTCGTGGGACCTTCGGGACCCCTCTGTTCAAGTCCCTTCCTGCATCCTCCACGCCAATTCCCATCCCAAGGACTTTCCCATAAAGCTCGAGACTTCCCCAGAGCCTTTCCCACTCCGCAGTTCTCCTGACCCCCTCCCCCCAATATGCTTGTCCCCTTCAGAGCCTCCAATATGCTCTCCAGAATGCCTCCTCTTCACCCCCAGATTCTCCCTTCCATCATTTACTGCACAGCCCACTCCCGCTCTCTGGGACAACCCCCTTGCCGCCCCCAACCTCTCAGCCACTTTCCTAGTAGATGAATGACTTTCTTCTGCTACAGAACTTTACCTAAGCTTAATCCTTGGGACCTCCCTCAAGTTATCAACCCCAAAACTTTCTCCTCAAAACAGTTCCTACTTCTTCCATGCCTTGCTGTCTTTCCTGGTGACCCCAGCCCTGCTCGTCCCCCCTTTCCCAAGACGACCCCCCCCAACACACACACATACACAAACACTCAATCCAAAGCCCTGGACTGAGCGCCTCAGCTTCTCCCCCATCCCCAGGGTGAACAAGGAGCGCACCCCCTCCAGTCTTATCTCCTTGAAATTCCGGATTCCCTCGCGCCCCCCCCCCCCAGCTCCCTTTACTTCCCCCAAAACTTTTATAACTTTAAACATTCCTAACTTCCTAGGCTAAATAGCTACCCTTCCCCCTAGTTCTCCCTTTCTCACCCTAACTTCCTCCCCCTGTTGGAAGAGAGGAGAGCAGTTCAAAATGGGGGGAATTAGAGGGAAAGAGTAGCGACTTCAAGGGACCCCTCTTAGCCTCCTGGGGACACAAACACCCTGAGGAGCCGTGCGGCCCCCTCCCCCCACCGTGCCGCGTCCTGAGCTGGGAAGGACACTGAACCGCAGTGCCGCATTCACGCTGGGGGAGGGAACAAGGGGGAGGGGGGCCCGGAGGCACCGCATAAAGTTTGGTCCCCAGGAAGCGCTGAGTTGGCGAGATTTGGGGTTGGGTGGGGATAGGTGAGGAGGACAAGGTACGGAAGGGACATGGCCCTAGATGCCCCCTCAATCTTCTGAGGGCTCTTTTCCCCCCATGGCCTGGGGTGCCCTTCTTGCTACCCCATTGCAGGGTCCTGAGGTGAGGCTAGATGTCCGGGACAGCTATGGGAGGAGGGGGGACACTCATTTACTCTGCAAATATTTTTTGAGTGCCCACAGCGTGCCAATCACTTTCCAGCCTCCAAGTGGATAGCTTGGTAGAGGTAGGAGCTAAGACCAATGAAAAGTGGAGGGTGTCTACCTATCCCCCTCCCCCAGCCTCCCAGCACACACACATACACTCCCTTCTTCGTAATCTCTCCTTTCCTTACGGGGACTTCAGGTCCTACTCTGCTTTTGAACCATCGGGGGCAGGGGGTTAAACCAGTCCCCACGCTGTGCAGCCTCCACAACTGTGCACTGCGAGAGCCCACCCTCCTTTCTGTGTCCTGGGCCGGAAGGAGTTAAGCTAGCTCCGGGCCCGCGGCCTCCAGCTGTGAAGCGGCGGCACTGCGGCTGCGCACCGCCCGCTCAGTCGCGGCCCGAAGGGGTTAAGGCGGCTCCCAGCGGCTGCGGCTGCGCACTGCGGCGGGGGAGCTGTCCGCGGTGCTGGTCGCCGCGCCCCGCCCCCCGGCCCGGCCGGCCCGCCCCCACTGCGGTGCCGCAGCCTGCGCCGCGCGCCCGGCTCGGGGCGGGCGGGGGAGCTCCAGGCATGCGCTCTGCGGCGGCCTGTGGCCTCTTAAACCACTGCAGAGAAACGGAGAGGGGGCGGGGCAGAGAGGGCACCCGCTGACCCTCAGTCCAAGGTTTAGGGTCTCTGCAGCCTGACCCTGGCCCCCCTCTTTTCTCTGCACCCCAGGCCCTTCCGCCTCCTCTCTCCGTCTGATTAAAGCCTCCTCTTTGCCTCAACACTCATTCCCTTCCCTCTCTGAGGACTAGCCTCATAGCCCACTATCATCTCCAGGGGCCTCATCCATCCCCTTCTCCGAGATCTTGACCCGCCCTCTCCCTTCCTCAAGGCTTTCATCAAATCCCACAACGTTGTTTGGTAGGGTTCTAGTCCGCCCCCAAACTGAAATGACCAGGCTCGCCTCCACTCGCCATTCTCTGCACCTCTGAGAAGCCGCTCACCTGTCTTTGGCCCTAGTCCTGCCCTTTCCCCAAGGTCCAGGCCCCTGGCCCTCTCTTACTTCTGAGAGCCTTGAACCCCACCTCTCTTCATCTGTACCCCTCCCCTTTTGCAGACTTGACACTTCACTTCCTTCCACGTTCAGGGCCCTAACACCTCCCTCCACTTTGTGGTTCCACCCTTGTCCTGTTCTCTTGGGTAAGGGCCTCACCCAGTCTTCTCACTTTTCTGGGGCACAGACATTGGCACCAAGGTCCTTAAACCCTGGCTCCTTGCCCCCCACTAACTGATGCCCCATGACCTCATAAGAGCTCAGACCGTACTGAGTTCCAGACACTGGGCCAAGCACTTTTTTTTTTTTGCCGCTAGGCTTTTTGTCTACTCATCTAATGTAATCCTCGTAATAATCCTGTAAAAACTTGAGGTTTGGGAAGGGTAATTGCTTTGCCCAAGTTAGGCAGAGGGAAAGCTGGATTCAAACCCAAGCTTTTACTGTTAGCACCTCGTGAGTTCACCTCCCCCCTTCCCCTTCCCTCAGCTCCAGGCCCACGTCCAAACCCTCTGAGATATAGAGGGTGAGTGATCTGTCTCACCTGAGCCCAGAGATTGAAACGGGGAACCGGAGGGGGCGGGGGCGGTCTAGGCCAGTGGTCGGCAAACTGCGGCTCGCGAGCCACATGCGGCTCTTTGGCCCCTTGAGTGTGGCTCTTCCACAAAATACCATGTGCGGACGCGCACGTACAGGGCGACTGAAACTTCGTGGCCCATGCGCATAAGTCAGTTTTCAGCTCTCAAAAGAAATTTCAGTCGTACTGTTGATATTTGGCTCTGTTGACTAATGAGTTTGCTGACCACCAGTCTAGGCGACAGAGCATGAGGCCAGCAATTGCTGTTTTCAGGACAAGTTGCTCATGTGCTGCGGCTACCGGGGCCAGCTCCTCTCCCGAGCCGGGGGACAGCTGCCTGATCCCCTGCCTTTCCTTTTGCAGCTTTAGTGGCGAGAGGGAAGCATTTGGGCTGGGAAAGGAGCCGCTGGGAGGGTCCTGTGGAGGTGGCGAGGTGACCAGATGCCCGGATCACCTTTTGCCTTCTCTCTCCCACCTGCCCCGCAGTACGTGGCCTTCGCCTCCCTCTTCTTCATCCTCATCTCCATCACCACCTTTTGCCTGGAGACCCACGAGGGCTTCATCCACATCATCAACAAGACGGTGACGCAGGCCTCCCCGATCCCCGGGGCCCCCCCGGAGAACATCACCAACATCGAGGTGGAGACGGAGCCCTTCCTGACCTACGTGGAGGGCGTGTGCGTGGTCTGGTTCACCTTCGAGTTCCTCATGCGCATCACCTTCTGCCCGGACAAGGTGGAATTCCTCAAGAGCAGCCTCAACATCATCGACTGCGTGGCCATCCTGCCCTTCTATCTCGAGGTGGGCCTGTCGGGCCTCAGCTCCAAGGCCGCCAAGGACGTGCTGGGCTTCCTGCGGGTCGTCCGCTTTGTGCGCATCCTGCGCATCTTCAAGCTCACCCGGCACTTCGTGGGGCTGCGCGTGCTGGGCCATACACTGCGCGCCAGCACCAACGAGTTCCTGCTGCTCATCATCTTCCTGGCGCTGGGCGTGCTCATCTTCGCCACCATGATCTACTACGCCGAGCGCATTGGCGCTGACCCGGATGACATCCTGGGCTCCAACCACACCTACTTCAAAAACATCCCCATTGGCTTCTGGTGGGCCGTGGTTACCATGACAACCCTGGGCTACGGTGACATGTACCCCAAGACGTGGTCGGGGATGCTGGTCGGGGCACTGTGTGCCCTGGCGGGGGTGCTCACCATCGCCATGCCGGTGCCCGTCATTGTCAACAACTTTGGCATGTACTACTCGCTGGCCATGGCCAAGCAGAAGCTGCCCAAGAAGAAGAATAAACACATCCCCCGGCCCCCGCTGCCCGGCTCACCCAATTACTGCAAGCCTGACCCGCCATTGCCACCCCTGCCTCCCCCTCACCATGGCAGCGGTGGTATCAGCCCCCCGCCTCCCATCACCCCGCCCTCCATGGGGGTGACTATGGCTGGGGCCTACCCTCCGGGGCCCCACTCGCACCCCGGGCTGCTCAGGGGGGGAGCGGGTGGGCTCGGGATCATGGGGCTGCCCCCTCTGCCAGCCCCTGGGGAGCCTTGCCCGTTGGCTCAGGAGGAAGTGATTGAGATCAACCGGGCAGGTGAGGAGGGGGCATGAGGGGCTGTGGGGGCACCCGCGGAGAGGTGTGGGAGGAGGTGGGGAGGTTTTGAGGGGGGCAGGAGGTGGGTGCCGAGGTTCAGAAAGACGGGGACGGTCAGCAAGAGAGGGGAGAGAAAAGTGAATAGCAATTGCTGAGGCCAGAGAAGTGGCACAGAAATAGACGATGACAGAGAGAGATTTCATGTGAAAGCCAGTTTTGGGGAGAAACAGACTTGCAGCCAGAGTATTCAGAGAGACCCAGGGAGAAAGGGTCGCATACGTGAGCCTGGGCTGGCCAGAGAGGAGACCAAGAGATGCTTTCAGCATCTGAGCTTCCCGGAGGAGAGCCTGAGAGAATGGCCCAAAAGCCACAGAGTCTGAAACTACGAGATAGTCCCTGAGAAGGGATGGGGGGCAGAGACGGAGAGAGCAGTGAGGGGTCAGCAGCAGAGAGTTCAGGCTTGAATCACAGTGAGACCAAGAGAGGAAGTAAGACTTCAAACTGAAACGAGGCGTCCGAGAGTGTCTAGGGGAGACCGGCCAGAGGGCGGAGAGGCCACGTGACAGGACAGTGACTCGGGACCCAAGGCCCAGACTCGGGCTCTACAGAGAGGGTCCGAGAGGTTCAAAGAGATGCTGCCAGAGGAGGAGGTGAGACCAGGGAGACAGGAGTGGACTGTGCCTGTGCCTGTGCCTCCCCCAGGGGAGCTGCCTCAGAGGCAGTGACTGGGGTGTCAGTCTGGGAGGAGGGAGAGGCCGGTGGGCCCCACCCCCATGTCTTAAGTAGGTCGAGAAAGGGAGCTGGGCCGCCCGGCCCCCATCTTGCTCCCTCAGCCACTGACCCAGTTTCACACCAATTAAAAATAGCCCGAGTCAGAGCCTGGGGACCCCCACTCCCCCCTCCCTCATCTGTCACCTTCTTAACCCTTCCCCACTGAGTCCTTTCCAGCGCCCCAGCCATCTACCCCAACCCAACACCCTACCAACCCAACACCCTACCCCAGTCCTGCCTGACAGTTCACTTGACCCAACGACCCCCCCAACACTCTGTCCCAGCCCCCTTCCCAGCATCCAGCTTGCTTCCCAGCCCCCTCTTGCCCATGTCCTCCCCCACCCATCCCTCCAAATGCCCAGCACCCAACCCCAGCCTGCCCTTCCCAGCCCTGGCACCTGGCCTGACTAGCACTCAGCACCCTGCTCCACTCACCTTCAACCCTGTCCCCTAACCACCTCTGCCTGCCCTGTTGTCCTCAAAAGGCAACACCCTTCTGCCTTGGCTGGTGTTGCCCAGTGGTTGGAGTGCCAGCCTGTGCTCAGGTTCAATTCTCAGTCAAGGGCACGTGCCTGGGTTGCAGCTCGATCCCCTGTGTGCAGGAGGCAAGCAGTTGGTATGCCTCTCTCACATCGATGTTTCTCTCTGTCTCTCCCGTCCCCCTTTCCCTTCCACTCTCTAAAAATCAATGGAAAAATAGCCTCAGGTGAGGGTTAACAAAACAAACAAACACCCCAAAACTCAACACCCTTCCCCAGTGACCTGCTCCCCAAACCCACCGTGCCCCCACCTGAGCCCCTCCTGTCATCTCCTGACACCCTGCCCTTTAGTCACCTTCCTGCACCCGAGTCCGCCGGCACCCTGTCCCTGCTGGTCTCGCCCCACCCTGCGTTTCCACACTCACTCCTTCCTTTGTGTCTCTGTCTGACCCTGGGATACAGATCCCCGCCCCAACGGGGACCCAGCAGCAGCCGCGCTCGCCCACGAGGACTGCCCAGCCATTGACCAGCCCGCCATGTCCCCAGAAGACAAGAGCCCCATCACCCCTGGGAGCCGGGGCCGCTACAGCCGGGACCGAGCCTGCTTCCTGCTCACGGACTACGCCCCTTCCCCTGATGGCTCCATCCGGAAAGGTGAGGTGCCCTCCACTGGCCCCCGGGACCCTCCCTCTCTCGCCTCCCTTAGGGGAGGGGGGGAGAGGGGGAGGGGGGAGGAGGTGATGGACTTCCCTTTCCCCATTCCCTGGCCCCAAATCTCCTCCTTCCCAGAAACGCCCCCTCCCCGAGTTTCCTCACCACTGACCCTTCACCTGTCTTTATTGCATCTCCATTTCCCCCCACCCCAACCCTCTGGCCTCTTCCCCCACCCCCAGCCACCGGTGCTCCCCCACTGCCCCCCCCAGACTGGCGTAAGCCAGGCCCCCCAAGCTTCTTGCCCGACCTCAACGCCAACGCTGCGGCCTGGATATCCCCCTAGTGGACGAACCCCCTCCCCCGGGGTAAGTAGCTCCTGTCCTCTGAACCCCCCTCTCGACTAACCCCCCTGAGAACATGCAGCCCCCACTGACCAAGACTCCCGCCCCTCCCCATGAAGAGCTCCATCTAATTAACCTTCGGTCCTGACGCCGACCCCACACCCACCACCCAGACTTGCCCGCTCCGCACTAACCCCCCGGAACTGACCCCCGCCTTCCCACCATGTGCCTGACCTCCCAGCCCTCCCGACTGACCCATCCTCACCCCCATCAGCGCCTCTCTCCTTGCCTCTCCTTCTGGGTTTTAAAAATTCCACCAAGAAAACGGGGCACAGTCCCAGGAATACTCTTCAGGGTGCAAGATGGGATGAGAAAGACTCGGCCACCCCGTCAGTCCCTTGTGAACTGGCCAGCTTAGCACCCCCAGGCCCCTGCACGGGACTTCAGCCAGCAAAGTGGGCCTCCCCTCCCCGGGAGCTGTTGGGGAGAGGCAGATGCCGTCGGAGAAAGTCGCTGTTTGAGGTGACATGTGCACGTGGAGGTGCAGTCATCCATATAGTAAGAGGGACAGGCAGAGCCCCGGGTAGGAGGAAGCCCCAGCGAAGGCTTTCTGAAGGAATTGGTAGTTGATGGCGAAGTGGTCCCGTTAGACAGTAGTGACCAGAGCGACGACCACAGCAAAGCAGCAAAGCCAGAGACCGGGGCGAGGAGGTGGCCATGGCGCAGGCAAGCAGGGCTGGCTGAGGGCCGGGACCTCGTCCAGGGACCAGGGAGAGCAGGTCAGCTCTGGGTCCCTGGCGATCGACTGGAGGTCAGGCCTGGGAGGAGACCAGGACAGGGGTCCATGGGGACAGGACAAGTCCTGAACCCGGTCAGGGCTGTGGGGATAGAAAGGAAGGAAGGGGGCAGAGGGCACAGGAGGAAAAGGGCTGGGGACTGGCCTGGGAGGTCGGGGGACACAGTGAAGAGAGTTGTTAGTCAGTGAATCATTCGGCAAACACAACCAAGCGCTTAGCCACACGCCAGGAATTTAACATGCCTTCTGTAACCCTCACACCACCCTAGCGAACCCCTAGCCCCACTCACCCACCCATTTATTCAACTGACTCCTGGGGGCACCGTAACCTAGTACTGCACAAAGCAAGGATCTGCCCTCAGAGTTTATACTCTAGAGCGTAGGTTGGCACACTCCAGCCCATGGGCCAGCTCTGTCAGCCAGCTGTTTTGTAAATAAAACTTTATTGGAACATGGCCGCTGTTATGCTCCCCGAGTAGACTAGAATAGTTAGGACAGAGACCGTGTGGCTCACAGAGCCGAAGATGTTTACTACCTGGCCCTTTAAGGAAAAGTCTGATGCCCCCTGATTGGAGGAAGCAGAAAGTAAACAAGTGAAAAAAAAAAAAATCTCCGGCCACTCTTAGGAGTCTGTGGAAGGGCTTTTGGAGGTGACATGAAACCTAAAGGTGAAAAGGGCCCGCCAGGCAGAAGGAACAGCAAGTGCCAAGGTCCTGGGGTCCCGAGTGGGCGAGCTTGGTGCTGAAAGGAATTGCCAGGAGGGAAGTGAGGCCAGAGCTGAGCCGCCGAAGGGAGAGGGTGCGGACAGCCTGTGCAGAAGGAGCAGGAGGCATTGGCCACCGTGAGGGGCTGCCCTGGTCTTGAGAGTGAGGAAGAACCACCAGAAGGAATGTGATCCATCCCTTCCTCGTTCCACAAACACCTGCGGACGCTTCCTTGGTGATAGAGATACCCCCCAATCCCTGCCGCAGCCTGAGGAGGGCTGGAGGGGGCCTCCAGGGCGGCCTTGTCCAAGCCGCCTTGTTTCACAGAAGTTCAGGGAGGGCCGCACAGCAGAGGGGAGGACAGCCCGGGCTTCCGGGTTCAGACAGAACCACAAGGGGCTGTCAGGCTCTTGTTCCGTCCCTCCACCTTCTTGTTGCACCCCCACACCCCCTCTTCATTTTCATCTCATCACCAGCCCCTCCCCGCTCCCATCTCACCCCTCTCCCCGCTTGCACCCAGTCCCCTTCCCACTCTTTGTCCCCCTCCTTCAGGTCTGGATGGGCCCCTTGGAACGGAGGGGCCTTGGGAGTGGGGGGGATGGGAATGGGGGTGAAGGAGGGCTGGGCTGGGCTGGGGGTGGGAGGTCTCTGCTTCTCTTGCCTCTGATGCCAAAATCCATCATTGAACTCAAATAATGGCTGGAGCTGATGGGGCTGACTGGACCCTGGATCCCCCTTCCTCACTTTCCCCTCCCCCTTCCCCGCCCCCCATGGCCCACCCTCCACTGTTGCTCCCCTCTCCTCCTCCCAAGACCCTTCCTCCTGGTGTGTCCCCCCACCTGCCCCAGGACTGCTCCCTTCCTCATCTTCCTTCACCAACCACCTGATTCTAACACTGGACACGTGCTCCACTTCCTCCCCAGCCTTCTCCTTCCTCCCTCCCTCCCCCCCCCAACCCCAGCCACCCCGGAAGCTCCTCCCATATTTGATGTCTCTGGCCGCCCCATTTCACTGCTCCCCGCCCCCGGAAAACACTAGAGAGGAGGAAGAGATCCGGCTTTTCTCCGACCCCCAACAGTGAGGCCATGTTGGGGGGGTTCCCTGTGACCACCCTCCCCCCGCCATGACTCTGTGTATTTCTGTCCCCAGCTCTTGTCACCGCCTGAGGCCTCGAGAGACCCTCGGTCCCCCCCTGCCCCTCCCCCCCAGGTTAGCAATGGGGAATGGCTGGGAAGGGGTGTCCCCTAGGTAGTGGGCTTCTGACCCCTCAGGCTCTCTCTCCTGTGATCTAGACACTGGCGCCCAGACAGGCCCCAGGCGCTGGCAGACGTCCCCACGCTTCCGAGAGACCCCCCCCCCCCCCCCATGCTCCTTGACCTTAGACCCCATCTTAGATCCCGGCTATCGGGACAGTTAGAACCTTCCGGTCAGAAGGTTCCCATTGAAACTCCCTGACCCCTAACGTCCTTGCCACGCCTTCAGGTGAGCCAGCCTTGCCCCTCCGACTGCCCTGCAGCTGTGAGGCCGCAGGGGCGCTGCTGGCGGCCGGTCCGCTCAGCCCCGCACAGCCCCTTTCCTCTACAAGTAGGTTAGCGCCCCCTGCAGGCCTGCCCGCGCCCTCCCCGGCTGCTCCCTGTGCCTTCCACCTGAGCTGCCGCCCATGCCCCTGCTGCCACCATCCGCCTTGCTGCCCCCCCCTTTATGCCTCAGATGAGGGGGCCTACGGGGGGGCGGGTGGGGGGCGGGCTGCGTGGGGATGGGATGGGTGGGGGAGGCTCGGTGGGCGCCACCTGCCTCCTAACCCTGAGTCTCTCCCCCCTCCCCATGTCTGAACCTTTCTCCTCGATGCGACTGACTGTGCGATTTGTTCACTTCTCTCTCTCTCCATCTCCTTGGCCCGCCTCTGTCCGTCTCTGCCTCGCCCTGTCTTGCTGCCTGACGGCTCTGTCTCTCCCACGTCTCCACTCTCGCCTTCTCTGTCTCTTGCTTTCCCTGCCTCTGTCTCTTTCTCCATCTGGTATCCTTTCTGTCTGTTTCTCTCCTGCCTCCCTCCCTCCCTCTGTCTTGGGGTCTCTCTGTCTATGGGACCCTCCCCCTGCACCCTTACTCCATGCTTCCTCCCCGTGTTTCCGCCCCTCCCCCCAGGTTACGAGAAATCCCGCAGCCTGAGCAGCATCGCGGGCCTGAGCGGGGTGTCTCTGCGCCTCGCGCCCCTAGCCACTCCCCCCGGCTCTCCCAGGGCCGCCCGCCGCGCTCCCCCAACCTTGCCCTCCATCCTCTAGCGCTCCCCTCCCCCCTGTGGGGGGACTCGGGGGTGACAGGGAAGAAGGTCAAAGGAGCTGGGGGTGGGGGAAAGGGTTTTTTAAAAAATCAAAAAGTCAATAATATGCAACGGAGACGACCACGCCAGCAGACACCCCCGGGCCCCTCACCCCCACCTGGGCCCCAGGATGGAGGGGGAGGGGCCAAAGCCCACGCCCTCCAACTCTCCCCCGGCCCAAATAAAGCCTTCTCAGGTCTCCATGAGCCATAGGACACCCTCTCCCATCAACTCGTGTAAATACGTCCAAATTATGCCAATTACATCGGGGGCACCTCCCCCTACTGTGCATGCTCCAACCTGGACCCCTCCCCCAACTCCACCTCAGCAATAAGCGCCAGGGGCTGCATGCCACGCGGTTGAGGGTAGGGGCACTCTGGGAGGAGGCGGGGCCTCGAGGGGGTCGGGTGGGGCTGCAGGAGGGTCTCCTCGCCTCCTACCCTCCCCCCCCATGGCAGCCCACCATGCATTGATTAAAAATAAAAATTAGCGACAACACGGGGGAAGGAGGGACAGTCATCCAGCCAAACACCAGAGCTGAGCTCAGATAGCAGAAGCGGGGCGCTGCGGCCAGCTGCTCCCTCGGCCTTTAGGAGGATCCCTCTGGTGAAGGCACCCGTTCACCCCACCCCCACCCCCAAGGGACCTGCTCGCCTCTGTTCTTGCTGCATGGACTCAGAACTCCTGGGAAGTCTGGCCCTAGCACACACAATTCCCCAGCACCCTTCCAGGTTCCTGGGACGTGAACCCTGCACCTAGAATTCCTGGCACCCCGCATCCTCCAAACCCCCACGCACTCCTGGAACTTAACCCCTGCGCACAGATGCTGCCCCCAACCCAGCCCCACGGCCAGCCACTCCCTGGAGTGTATCCCGGCGCCTCAACCCTCCGAGAGGCGCCCCAGCCTGCAGCTCACTCTCAGCCTTTGGGATGCTCCAGAACCTTCCCGGTCTCCAACACTTCCTGGACACCCCAAATCCTCAGGCCTCAAACCCCACCAGACACCCCCAAATCTCTGCCACCAGACATCCACCTCAGGTTCCCCTGCCGCTAGGATTTCCAAGGCGGGCCCGACCTGTCTGCAATTCCAGGGAGCCCGATCTTTCCAGGGCACCCCGTTTCTTAGGCCCAACTCCGCCCCCCAACATGTCTTCCCTTAAGTGGCACCCTCTTCACGGACACCAGTGTTTCCCAGGGTGTCGTGTTTGTGCCTCTGACGTGCTGAGGTTCAGGCAGTGCGAGGGCAAGCACCCGGAAGCTTGTGTCTTTGCTGAGAGGGTCGGCCTTTCACGGCGCTTCGCTCAGAGGCCAGTAAGTCCAGGCTGTGCTGCGCGGCCGGCGGGACGCCGTTTATTTAGGTCGCGTGTCTCCATCTAGAGACTGTGCCGAATGGATGGACACTGGGACATGGAGGCTTAGGAGACAACCACCCACCTGGGCGGGGACCCCAGCCCGCCGTTCCCCGCGTTCCTCTCCCCGCCACGCCCGCGGGTGGGAAATCACTCCTCACATCCCATCCTGGCTCAAGGATGCGCTACCTCCCCCAAGCCTGGAGACCACACCGGTCCCAGAATCCTTAGAGAACCCCCCTTTTGGAGCTGGGGGCCCACAGAATTAGCAACCTTCCTCCCTGTGCTCCCACAGCCTCAGGAACCCCACCCGAGGGTTGGGGGGGGGGCGTGTCACTGCGCACGATTCTTGATGCAACGATTCCTATGCAAGGGGCACTTTGAGTCCCCCCCATCCTTCCCTCGGACCCTAAACCCTGGCGAATCTGGGGTGAGGGGTGGGGCAGGTTCTGTGGGGAGCGGGGCGGGGCAAAGGGCTAAGGGGCCCCAGACACCAGGGTATGGGGTGGGGACTGATTATATTGCCAAAGGGTTTAACTTCTTAAAAAAAAAAAAAAAGCCCCCCTCCCATCCCCCAGACCCTCACGGAAGACGAACGGCGCGGGGGAAGGGGGTGAGGATCTTTTCCAAAGGGTACAGACCTCTTCCCTTCGTCTCCCCGCTGCTCGCCAACCTGCCACACGTACCCAGCTTTTTAGTTCAGCTTTTAAAAATAACTACGATCATTATAAGCCTCTACAAAACGTGATTCTCATCCCCCAAGTCAATAAACAACGTGGGGTTCGGGGAGGGAGAGCGAGCTAAAGGACGACTTCCACGTCCCGCTCCCTTTCCCACCCCCGCCCGGCCGCCAGGGTGCCCGCAACTACACGCATGCGCTGCATGACGCTCCCCACTCGCATGTGGCGCCCTCCTGCGCTCGGGACGCACGGGCACGGGGCGGGGGGGCGGGGCGGGGGGAGAGGGACGGATGGCGGGGGTCCTCCTGAGCTCAGCGGCTCCCCTCCCCAACACACACAGCAATAAGTTTCTCTCACTCAAATGTGGGCGGGGCGAGCCTGGCCTGTCCAGGTGGAGGGGGGTGGCCAGGGGGCGCTCTCAGGGATGGGGGCGGGTGTCCGGAGTCAGTGTGGGGAGGGGAGGTCTGCAAACCGTCCAACTCTGGTGCTAATGGCGGGTCTTCTCAGCCCACCCCCAGGGCAGGGAGGGAGGGGTCGACAGGCCCCTCCCCCAAGCCTCCCCCACGCCCACCCTGGGTGCATGAACCGCCCAATGCAGAAGCTGCCGCATGTCACCCCCCAAAAGAAAAAGTGTCATGCCCCCTTCCACCCACCCTCTCATTCCCCACCAAAATTAAAGTTTCCTTTTCATTTAAAAGCGGCGTCCTGTTTGTGTGTTGGGAAGCCTCCCGGTGAGGGCTGGGGAGCTTTTGGGGGTCGACAGAGGGATTGGGTCTTCGAGACCAGGGGTCGGATGAAAGTGACATGCATGGGTGTGCATTCTGGGGGCCCAGACATCCCCTTGAACACCGGCTCTCACTTGGTGATTTGGGGTGAGTGCCTGCCTACACCCCTAGCTGGGAAGTCTGAGGGCACCTGGATGATGTGAGCTCCGGAGTGAGGGTGACGAGTCCCCAGGAGAGGAGTGACCTGCCTGGGTCCCCAGGGTGTGCTCAGGGGCTCAGGGCAGCACGCTCCGTACTGCTGACTATGAAGACAGTCTGCCTGGGTTCAGCTTCGTAGCTGTGTGTCCTTGGGCAAGTCTCACCTCTCTGGGCTTTCGCCACTCTAAAAGGCCAGGACAGACGGTGGCCAGTTTGGCTCAGTGGATAGAGCGGTGGCCTGAGGATGGAAGGGTCCCAGGTTCCATTCTGTTCAAGGGCTCAGGCCTGGGCTGTGGGCTCGATCCCCAGTGGGGGGCGTGCAGGAGGCAGCCGATCGATGAGTGTCTCATCATTGGTGTTTCTGTCTCCCTCTTCCTTCCTCCCTGGGATGGGTAAAAATATGTGTGTTTTGTTTTGTTTTTTTAAAAAAGGCCAGGACGGTGTGATCTAGTCATTCAGCAAATACATTATGAAAGCCAAGTAGGTGCCAGGCACTGTCCTAGGTGCTAGGAAGCAATGCGATCTTCGCCTCTAGAGGTTGTGCTGGGAATTGAGACGGCCATGTTTTGCAAAGACTAGAAGGTCAGCCAGAGGCCAGAGCACAGCAAGCACCCCTTTGCCACTCCTGGTTTAGAGTGAGGGGCATCGCAGCTCTTGAGCCTCAGCCTCCTCATCTGTATAATGGACGCAATGCTTTGAAGGGAGGCTGGGGTGTGGGGCCATGTCCACTACCCCCAACACTGGCCAGCTGTGATCAGAATCAGCAGACTGCAGCCCCAGCAGGTGGAAGAAGCCAGTGCCCATCTGGACCCACCAGAGACCCCCCTGCAGGAACACACACCACCCCAGCGGGGTCCAGTTGGGGCTGGAGTTTATTTCTGCCAGAGCTGGAGGCGGGAAAGTCAGGGAGACCCCTCCAGCCCCCCACAGGGACTCTAACCAGACTGTGATCACACAATAGCAACAGAAGGGAGGGCAGAGCATGGAAAGAGTGGGATGAGACAGGCCCCCTTATCCTGCTCCTCTGCAGGAATCAAAGGCTGGGAGACAGGGAGTGGGGCAGGGGGGGTGGGGAGAGGAGGCCATCGCCAGCCCTGGCTGAGGAGGGCAGGGGGGACATGCTCCCTTCCTAATAAAGACCATTAACACCTGAAGTAAGTATGGGAGCTGTATGGGTCCACAGTGTGCAAACTACACCCGAATTTCCACTCCAGTGAGAGAGCCCCAGTCCTTGACTCCTGCTCCCCACCTGGGTTCTTCAGTGTTCTGCGTTTATGGAGGTCTCAGGGGGCCCTCTGGGGTGGGGTTGATAAGTGGGTGGTGCCAGCAGGTGGCACCATTTCCAAAGTGCAAGAAGCCACAGGGTGAGTTCATGGGACCTGCACCCTCCAGGGCCAGGGAGGGAGGGGCTGATGGGTAGGAACAGGGAGGGGTCACTGGGGCTGCACTTCCTGGGGCCCATCAGACTCCTGGGGCTGCGGTCCAGAACCTGGCTCTGCCTCCTCGGCCTCCTCGTCTGATGCCACACCCTCCTCCAGGCGGAACACCTGGCGCACCGTTCGGGTGGTGAAGGTGAGGGGCCCGCGTCTGTGGGCAAAAGGAGACCGGCAGACAGATTAAATGAAGGGAGCAAAAAAGTGAGAGAGAGGAAGATATGGAGAGAGACATAATAAAATGAGAGGGGAGAGATGAGATGGGGAGGAATGGAGAGAGATGGGCAGAGGGCAAGGGTGGGTGCAGAGAGAGATGGGGGAACACAGGGACAGAGAGCGATGAGGACAGAGGGACTGAGAATGATGGGGACAGAAGACCAGAGAGAAAAAGAGGGACAGAGAGTGATGGGAGGACCGAGAAATGGGGGATAGAGAGGGGGGACAGGTGTTTATGGAGAGTTCATATGTGCAGGGTGGCCATACCGGAGTCGGTTCCTCAACGTGGTCACCTCGCGGTTCATGGACTCAGCAGACTCTGTGACATCCTCCAGCTCACGCTGCAGCCTTCGACGACCTGCCTGAGCTCTGGATGCCTCTTCCTCAGCCTCCTCCAGCTGCCGCTTCAGCTGCTTCACTCGAAGGTTCCCCTTCTCCAGCTTGGTGGGAGCAAGGAGGCCAGGTCATGTCTCTGGGTGTCATCCTTGTCCTCACCCCTCATTCTTATCACTCAATCTGCCCCACCAACCAATTCTTCTCTGTAGCCACACTGGTAATCATTTTGCTCCAAATTCACCAAGCTTATTTCCATACCCCAAGGCCTTTTCACCTGGTGTTCCCTCTGCCTGGCTCTTCCTCAAGCTTCAGGTATCAATTCAAATGTCACCTCCTAAGAGAGGATTCCCCAATCCTCTGTGTCTCCCTTGCTCTTCATTCTTTTTTCTTCATAGCCTTTGTCACAATCTGTAATTATCTTTGTTTGTTTATTGGTTTCTTGTGTCTTTCTTTTTCTATTCTGAAAATGTGAGTTCTGTGAGGGCAGGGACCTTCTCTGTCTCATTCACAGCCATATCTCCAATGCCTAGCACAGTGCCCAGCATATAGTGGGTACTAAATAATTGTTTGTGGAATGAATGGTGAATACAGCTGAGCTTTTAAGGGCACAGTGATACTATATAGAGCAGCGGTCGCCAATCTTTCAGACCTCATGGACCTCCAGTGGTGCGCGAACCACCAGTTGGTGACCACTGCTCCAAAGGTTTACCTTAAACCAGTAGTTGCCAACCTTTCGGACCTCAGGGACCACCAGTGGTCCACGGATCACTGGTTGGCGACTGCTGTATTGAGTCTGACACACCTGGAATCTGATCCAGGTTCTGTCTTTACTGACTGTGAGTTTGATGCAAATTATATCCCTTTTAAAAGTTTGTTTCCTCACCTGGGAAGTCAGACTAGTGAGAGAACGCAAGCATGTATTTTTTTAAAAAGTGGTATTCAAGCAGTGGTAGTGAAGACCTCGGGGGGAGGGGAGGGGCTGGGAAGAGGGGGGAAAGGGAAAACAGGAGATATATGATATACTATCAACAACAAAAAATACATAAAAAATAAAGCAAGTGGCTCAGTGGTTGAGCATCAGCTCATGAACCTCTTGGTTCCATTACCAGTCAGGGCACATACCCGGGTTGCAGGCTGGATCCCCAGTGGAGGGTGTGCAGGAGGCAGCCAATTGATGATTCTCTCTCATCAATGTTTCTAGCTCTCTATCTCTCTCCCTTCCTCTCTCTAAAACCAATACAAACATCTTTTAAAAAAAGAACTTAAAAAGAAAAAGCAGGTAGCACAGAGCTGGGACTCAGTCACTGCTCAATAATTAAGAGCATAGGCTCCGCAGCGATTGTGCTGGGATTTGAACCCTCACTCAAGCTCTTTCAAGCAAAATACTTCTGAGCAAATTGTTTCACCTTTCTGTGCTCTCATTTTCTCATCTGGACACAAGGGGAAAATAACAGTATACCACCACAGTGTTCTGGTAAGAAATAAATGGGCTACCTAGTATGTGTTTAGCAGAGTGCCCAGCTCATCGAAAGCACTCAATAAACAGTATGTGTTATTTTAGCGCTGGCCTAGCCTCTCCTTGGCTATCTCAGCTCCCAGAAAGCTCAGCTTTCCTAGGTTCAAAATTCACAGATCACAAAGTCACTGACTCCAGCTCTGTGTGATGGCACCACGCCCAGGATGGTATCTGCGTTAGTTCCAGGCCAGCAGCACCACACGTTGCCTCATGTGACAGGAACTCGCTGCCTCCAGAAGTAGTGTGTGCTATTTCTCTGTCAGTGGTCCCCACCCCCACTGCTCCCGAGTAAGGTCAGCCGCTCACCTGGTCCCTGAGCTGGTCGGCCACCCTTCGTTCCTCCTCCACCTGCAGCACCACCTCTTTAAGCCGCTTCTCAGCTCTGCGCACCAGTTTGCCGGAGAGGATGCGCTCCCTGGAGAGAGGCGTGAAGGGGAGAGTCAGAAGAGGTGTACCCTGGGTTCTGTCCCCTGGCCTCATCCAATGGCTGCTGTCCTGTTCTCAAACTGGCCTCCTCCTGCTTTTCCACTCCAACCAACTCCCACAGTTCACTCAGACATTAGCACCCAGGCTCTCCACGTCCTTGGCTTCTACTAAGATGCCTGGTGTTATTTCTTTATTTACTAGAGGCCTGGTGCACGAATTCAGCCTGGCCTGTGGGATCAGGCCGAAACCGGCTCTCCGACATCACCTGAGGGGTCCCAGATTGCGAGAGGGCACAGGCCAGGCCAAGGGACCCCACTGGTGCACCATCGGTGCCGGGGAGGAATGCAGGAGGTTCAGGGAGGGACTGAGGGAGGGCTCCAGGGCATGTCCGGCCCATCTTGCTCAGTCCCCATGGGCCGGACCCTAGCAGCAAGCTAAACTATTGGTCGGAGCGTCTGCCCCCTGGTGGTCAGTGCACGTCATAGCGAGCAGTTGAGTGGCCTTAGCATATCATTAGCATATTACACTTTGATTGGTTGACTGGATGATCGGATGACCAGATGACCGGACATTTAGCATATTAGGCTTTTATTATATAGGATTTTTAATATATTTTAAAAATTAATTTCAGAGAGGAAAGGAGAGGGAGAGAGAGATAGAAACATCAATGATGAGAGAGAATCATTGATCGGCTGCCTCCTGCACGCCCCCTACTGGGGATCGAGCCCCAAACTGGGGCATGTGCCCTGATGGGGAATCGAACTCTGACTTCCTGGTTCATAGGTCGATGCTCAACTACTGATCCAAGGCAGCTGGGTGCCTGATATTCTTTAAAGTGTCTACATCAGTTTTCTATATCCCACTCAACTGGATATACCCTAATCCTCCACTCAGGAGCTGACCCACTGACCACCAGTTCTCAGGTCAAACCATGGGCACTGTCCTGGCTCCTTGTGTCTCCTTTGCCCCATTCCCCCAAGCCCCCAGCTTGTCAGTACCCAAACCCTGTCCCACTGTCCCCTGCACGCTGTCCTGACCCCTCCTCTCTGTCCTCAGAGCCTTAACCCCCAGCTCAGGCCTCATCTCCACCCACCTGACCCTCTCTCCTGGGCTGGGAATTTTCTTTCCCCCCTCTGTCTTTTCCTTCTCAATGTTCTTCTCTGACTGTCTGTCAGTGGAACACTCCGGAAGCATGAAGCTCTCTTCTTTGTCGTCGTCACGCACACACTTTCCCCAGACAAACTCACCTGCCCCAGGGTTCAGTCATCAACAGGCTGGTATTGCTCAATCTATCCCCTGAGCGCCAGCCTGCTTCCGCCTCAGGCCTCAGCAGCCCCCAGATCCCCACACCCCTCACATTCCCCGCTGGGCTCAGCACTTTCTCCCACACCTGCTCCTCTTTCCCATTCCCTGTGGTCCACTGAGATCTGCAGGCCAGACACCCAGAGCCATGCTCACCTCCTCTCCCCTCTCAAATCCTTTTCCTCCTGTTTCAAATTTCCCCATCCCTGCTCACCCGTCCTCTCCTGCATGGGCCACCACACGCAGGGTGAAGTCCATGCAATGAGGCCCCTGGTAACAGACCCAGGAGCTCCAGATGTGCTGAGAGGCAGGCACGGGGATGGGGGAAGTGGGAGGACACTGAGCCAGGGAACGGGGTGCAGGGGAGAGACTCCTTTAGCTGCTGGTTAGCTGGCCACTCCTTGCTCCCAGGGGGACTTTTAGCAGATCACTTACACCCTCTGAGCCTCAGTTTCTTCATCTGTATAATGGGGGAGGGGGCCATTAGCCTCTGGAGAGCCTTCCCAGAGACCTGAAAATACATTTCCCATGAGTCTCTGGGCCCTTGGTAATCCCATGGACCAGAACCTCTTCTTCATGAACCTCTGGGGCGGGTTCCTTCGGCCTGTGCCTGAGACCCCTCACTCTCATCATGTGCCCCAATGAGTTCAATATCCTCCCCCAACCTTCAGTGTTTCCCAGTCACCAGGCCTTAACCCCAAACACTGTCCTCTCCCTCCTACACCTCCAATAGCCCATCAGCCCCCAGCTCCATTCCTTCTCCCCCCGACTTTTCTCTTCTTCATCCCTCCTGTCCATTCTCACGGCACCAGCCCCTGCTCAGGCCTCATCTTCTGCCTGGACCAGCATCCGGCCTCCTCCCTGGCCTCCCAGCTAGCCCTGAAGATGGAAACTCTCTCAGCCTCACACAGCTGCTGTTTCCTGGCTTTGAACATGGATGTATGAGTGTGATGTTTGGTTCAAGTGCAGCCACTCTGTGACCATGAGGGGAACTACACAGACGCTGACCCAGAGCCCTGTCATCACTCAGCGGGTCAGCTCCTTATCATTCGAGGAAAAGACATTCTTTGTGATAAATCGATGACCAAAATGGCCTCAACTGTCACCCCTTTCCGTATCCGCTTTTGAAATATGACTTTGCAGCTGCTCCCATCAAGAAGTAGAGTCCAGCCCTAGCTGGTTTGGTTCAGTGGGTAGAGCGTCGGCCTGCAGACTGGGGGGTCCTGGGTTCGATTCTGGTCAAGGGCACATGCCCAAGTTGGGAGCTCGATTCCCAGTAGGGGGGCATGCAGGAGGTAGCCAATCAATGGTTCTCTCTCATCATTGGTGTTTCTCTCTCTCTCTCTCCCTTCCTCTCTGAAATCAATAAAAATATATTTAAAAAAAAAAAAGAGGTAGAGTCCATTTCTCCATCCCGTTAAATCTGAGCTGGAGTAACAGGATGCAGCAGAAGTGACCTTGTACCAGTTTCAAGTCTAGGGCCCAGAAAGCCTTTAACACTTTCCCTCACTCTTAGAACCTTGATTCTGCCATGCGAGCAATCCTGGGCCAGCCAGGAGCAGAGACAAGTTAGCCTAGTCGTCCCAGGTGAGATCTTCAACATAGGAGAGCCAGCCAAGATCAGCAAACCAATC
The DNA here is from genome assembly GCA_026230045.1 of Corynorhinus townsendii. Lineage (NCBI taxonomy): Eukaryota > Metazoa > Chordata > Mammalia > Chiroptera > Vespertilionidae > Corynorhinus > Corynorhinus townsendii. Next base: position 47,002,213 of record JAPDVU010000011.1, on the reverse strand, counting down.
TAGCTGACCCTCAGGTGAGCAAAGGTGCATAAGTGAGACCTCGTAGGTCAGAACAGCTGACCGTACCAGCCAGTCCCAAGACTCATGAGCAATAAGAAATGGTGGTGGTTGTCATTCTTTAACGGGCAAAAGACTTAAACAGGCATTTATTTCACAAAAGAGGCTATCCAGAATGCCAGGAAGCAAATGAAAACGTGTTCAATCTTATTATGCCTGTAGCAAATGCTAATTTTAAACTGGATTTATTGGGGTGACATTGGTTAATAAAATTACTTGGTTTCAGGGGAAACGGTTGTTGTTTTACGCCACTAAGTTTTAGGATATTTGTTATACAGCTCTAGCTACCTGCTACATTACTGTTGAAACCATACTTGTTGTGGAAGGAAGTACAGGCTCTTGCAGCTCAAAGCATCTTAAATGATACAGGAAGTCAGCAACCCTTCGCATTCGGATGCCTTTGAGATGTTTCAAACCAGATGTTTGTCATACAACTCCCCTTCATCTCCTTGACCAGAATGTGGGGGTCACCCCCCAGCCATGCCCCCCTCTCCCACCTACCTGCTTTCCTGCTCCAGCTGCTCCTCAGCCTGGGCCAGCTTCGACTCGAGGGCAGCGATGGTCATCTTCTGGCGGGCCCGGGCCCCTGCATCCTCCTCGCCCAGGCGTTCCCGGAGCTCCTGGATCTGCCGCTCCAGCTGCTGCCGCCCGCTCTCTGCCTTGGCCGAGAAGCTGCGCTCAGCGGACAGCTCTGTGGTCAGCGATTCCACCTGGGGCGGTGGGAGAGGCAGGGTGTCATGGCGGAGTCTCAGAGGAAAGGTGGTGGTAAGTCCAGGCACCTTCCACAACTAGGTGGGTGGACAATTGCCAAGTGCAGAGCATGGAGCGGAATCACACTAAATGCTCAACAGGCGCGAACGTGCGTCTTTCCAGATTGACCTATTAGCCAACAGCATTGCCTTTGGGACAGATTTGTGCTATTTTTAGGGGGAAAAATATTGCTTGATTTTAGAGAGAGAGGGGAAGGGAGAGAGAGAAACAGCCATTTGTTGTTCTACTCCTTTACGCATTCATTGGTTGCTTCTGGTATGTGCCCTGACCGGGGATTGAACCCACAATCTTGGCGCATCAGGACGATGCTCTAACCAAAACCAGAACAGGTTTTTGCTATTTTAATAAGCCCACAAGACTATCACAAACTTGCTTAAATGCTATAAATTCTACCTCTGACTGTGAATGAGCCTATTCCAAGAGTTATCACACTTCTTTTATTTTTATTTTTTTGCAACAGAATCATCTGGGAAACATGAAGAAGAAAAAAAATGCAGACTGCATGGTCTCACCCTCCAGAGACTGTGACACAGCAGGTCTGAGTGGCCTTCATGAATGCGTTTTTTTTGTTTTTTTTTTAAAGTGAAGTGGCTACTTAAAGAAAAATTTTTAAAATTGATTTTAGAGAGAGAGGAAGGGAGAGGGAGAGAGGTAGAAACATCAATGATGAGAGGGAATCATTGATCAGCTGCCTCCTGCACGCCCCACACTGCTCCACACCGGGGAGTGAGCCTGCCACCGGGCATGTGCCCTGACCAGAACAGAACCCAGGACCCTTCCGTCCGCATGGCCGACACTCTATCCATGAGCCAAACCAGCTAGGGCTAGACCACAATTTAGATAGTGGGGGTGCTCAGTGCTACTAGATTGATTATTGTTTCTAGGCCTTTTGGACGGACAGAGGATGGATCTATATAGAATAACTCAGGCACACAAGTGTGAACACATCCAGGTCAAATTCAGGATTACTGGTACCTTCCTCCCTTCCTCCCTCCCTCCCTCCCTTCTTTCCTTCCTCTCTTTTTTTCTTTCCTCTCTCTCTCCCCTCCCTCCCTCCCTCCCTCACTCTCTCTCTTGCTTGCTTTCTTTCTCTCTCCTCCCTCCCTCCCTCCCTCCCTCTTATGGACACTGGTGACACCCAGTCAGGCAGCCAATGAATGCATAAATAAACAGAGCAACAAATTCATGTTCTCTTGTTCTCTCTCTCTCTCTTCTTGTGACTCTTGCAGAGACCAATTCCCGCTACCTCCCCCCTGGGCCCAGGATACTTCGATTGCCGCACATGCCACCTGTAACGTGACAGTGTAGCTCATCTCTGGGCTCAGCCCTCGGGAAGCCTCAGAAATACAAGCGAATGAAGGCATCACTACCTCCCTTCCTTGAGAACTCCTATTCAACCTTCAAAATCCAACCCAAGCATTCCTTTTCCTATGTCTGTTGAACAAGAAGCCTGAGGTTCCGGTCCGGTTGGTGGGGCCGGCCATGCTCACCTGCAGCAGCAGCTTGCGGTAGCGGTCACCGAGCAGCTCCGCGTTGCTCTGCTCCTCCTCCAGCTCCTCTTCCATTTGCCCCAGGCGCCCCTCCAGCTGCCGCTTCTCATCCAGAATGGCTGCCCTAGGAGAACGAAACCGACCAGGCGGGTGAGAGGGCAGGACGGCCAGAGGGGGGGCCCCCTCACCCTGGGTGACTGTGGGCCACTCACTTGCTAAGGCTGCCGTTGGCCACCTCATCTGCCATCTCGTCCCGTTCCTGCTGGGCCTGCCGCCGAGCACGGTCGGAAGCGGCCAGTTCCTGCGATGACCAGGGAGGGGTGGTCAGCGGGGGTGAGGGGGGGCCACCTGGGCACCAGCCTCGCTGCCTCTCACGCCTCAAGTCCTGTGGCCTTTTTTCATTGCACAGGAACATGGGGGACTTTGGTGTGAGCTTCAGTCCACACACAGAATTCTCCGGGGCCCCTGACGGCTACCCACCTCTTGCTGTCTGTCCCCAGGCTCCTCACCCTCATCACCTCCTCACTGAGCTCAAGCGTCTCCTTTCAAGCCAGCTCACCCCACCCCCAGGTTCCCTCAGTCATCGAGCCAGACCCCACCTCTCTCCTCATGTCCTCCGACCCCTTACACCACAGCCATGCCCCTCCACTCTCTGCCTGCTTCCTTCCTCGGTGTCCCAGAGCCGGACTCAGGCCTCATCCTCGTAGGTCAGAACAGCTGACCCTACCAGCTGATCCTCCCTGCCTCCAGCCCCTCTCACTCCTGTTCATCCTCCCTAAGGCCCCAGACCAGGCCGCCCTCATGCTCAGAACCCTCCCCAGGGCTCCCCAATACCCCCGGCCCCGTGTAGTTGGTACCACCCGCCACTTCCCAACTTAGCCCGCCCTCGTCCCCACTTTCCCCCCAGACCCTGTCCCTCGGGCTTCACCTCCTGCAGCCGCAGCACCTCCGCCTCCAGCCCTTTAAGGCGCTTGTCACTCTCGCGGTTCTGGGCAAAGATCTCCTCGCGGGAGGTGCGTGTCTCCTCCACCTCCCGCCACAGCTCCTTCATCTGGGCCTGCGCAGGACAGAGGGGAGGTGTGTAACTGGCCAGGGTGGGAAGTGGCGGGGCCGGGACTGGAACCCAGGCCGTGCGGTTTCGGGGCTTACCCTTCTAGTGGCTGTGCTACCTGGTTATATGGCTCTGAGTGTGTAAAGATGCTGGCGTAAGGCTTTTCTCTTCAAGGATGCTTAAAACAAAGGAAAATTAAACGCAGCCCGGCCGGCGTGGCTCAGTGTTGGGTTGACTATGAACCAGGAGGTCACGGTTCAGTTCCCAGTCAGGGCACATGCCCGGGGTGCAGGTTCCGTCCCCAGTAGGGGGCGTGCAGGAGGCAGCCAATCGATTCTCTTTCATCATTGATGTTTCTATCCCTCTCTCCCTCTCTTCTTCTCTCAGAAATCAGTAAAATATATATTTTTTAAAAAGAAAAACTAAACACAAGCCACCATTAAAACCCCCACTCTAGGCCCTGGCTGGTTTGGCTCAGTGGATAGAGCGTCAGCCTGCAGACTGAAGGGTCCCAGGTTCGATTCCAGCCAGGGGCACATGCCCGGGTTGCGGGCTTGATTCCCCCTGAGTGGGGGACATGCAGGAGGCAGCCAATCAATGATTCTCTCTCATCATTGATGTTTCTATCTCTCTCCCTTCCTTTCTGAAATTATATTTTAAAAAACCCACTCTATTTTTACAACAGAATAATGCATAGCTATTAGTAACCATAGTGAGGGCAGCAGTGAGCTTGAGGGTAGTAAGACATTTGTCACTGTTATTAATATTATTTGCTTGGTCCTAGCTGGTTTGGCTCAGTGGACAGAGCATCGGCCTGCGGACGGAAGGGTCATGGTTCGATTCCGGTCAAGGGCACATGCCTGAGTTGCAGGCTCGGTCCCCAGTGGGGGGCATGCAGGAGGCAGCCGATCAATGATTCTCTCTCTCTCATCATCGATGTTTCTCTCTCTCTCTCCCTCTCCCTTCCTCTCTGATATCAATGAACATGCTTTTAAAAAATATTATTTGCTTGATAATAACAGCTTTTCAGCATAGGGGTTTTCTCTCGCTGACCACACCGTGGCAATTTTTACTTCTGGGAGGGATCTTTCTGCCCCACGCAGCCCGATGGAAACGTATTAGGAGGAGGCAAGCAGTTTCAGGGGAGATGAAATGAGTGTGAAGGGTAATTTAGCCTAATACATGCAAAAGGCTATTTCCGCTTCTAATAATATAAACATTATGGAGACGTTTTACTTTTTCTTTTGTACTAAGCCTTCAGAATCCAGCAGGTAATCGTAATTTGGGACCCACCACATTATAGATGCCCAATAGCCACACGGGGCTGGTGCCCACTGTGGACAGCCCAGTTCTATACGTAAGGAAGAGAGACCTGGTGCCCTGGCCATGTGGCTCAGTTGGTTGGAGTGTTGTCCCGCGCACCAAAAGGTTGTGGGTTCGAATCCCGGTCAGGACACATACCTAGGTTGCGGGTTCGATCCCCAGTCAGGGCGCATATAGGAGGCAAGTGATGGATGTTTCTTTCTCACACTGATGTTTCTCTCTCTCTCTCTCTAAAAATCAATAAAGACATATCCTTGGGCAAGGACTAAAAATCTTTTAAAGAATGAAATAGACTCGGCTTTTTAGAGCAGTTTTAGGTTCACGGTAATATTGGACAGAAGGCACAGAGGTTTTCCACAGACGCCTGCCCCAAGCACCGCCTCCCCATCATCGACATCCCCCCCAGAGCGGGACATTGTTACAACTGATGAACCCACCTTGATACGTCATTATAAAAAATTTTTTTTCGAGAGAGGAATCCAAGATGGCGGCGTAGGTAAACACCTAAACTGCTGCCTCCCACAACAATTTAAACTGCAACTAAAAGACAAAACGTCTATCACCCAGAACCACGGGAAAGCTGGCTGAGTGGAAGTTCTACAACTAGAAGGAAAGAGAAAAGAGCACTGAGACATGCACGAGCGCTGAAAAGCTGAGGTACGGAGGCGCGTGATCCGGGCTGGCGGCGGGCGACTGGGTGCGTTGCTTTTTTCAACCTGAACGGAGACAAGCCCCCGATTACTCTGAAATCCAGTCTCTGGGGAGACGCGGGGGACCCAAACTCCTACGGGGAGAAGCTGGACTGTCTGCCAGTGAGAGTGGCTTGCTTGCAGAGCTGCACGCAGGAATAATTGTTTACCGCACTGGGGCACAGGACTCCAGGACATGGTTGGGGACACAGAGCCGGCTTACTAGCAGCCATTGCTGTGTGCCACGCCCTAACCTAGTGACGCCCTGAGACCCCGCCCCACATAACCTACAAACCCATCCAAGCTCCAAGCAGCTCAATTAGCATAAGAAAGCCTGCCCTATCGCAGCTTAACCTAGCAAACTTGCAGCCCGGGTCAGACAGCTCCAAAACCTCCAAACCCCAAGCAAAGAGGAGAAAACTGCAGCTCTCACTGTAGCTCCTGCTGAGTGGCCTCAGACAGTAGCTGACCTGCACCCCATTGGAGATCCAGAAGCCAGTGTACCTAGTGGTCAGTATGAGACACCAGATTTCAACTCCTCACATCCATAAGTGACACATTCAAGAGGCAGACTCAGTGAGCACCAAAGCCCCACTGAAACAAGTCCTGCCCCATAAGCGTGTCTTCAGCGCAGCACTTCTTCCATTATAGACACAGGGAGTGCTCATAGCTAATCGGCCTGGAGGTCAATTCCTCCCAGCGTACCAACAGCAATTCAGGCTTAACTACACCAAGACTTTGCACTCAGCCCACAAAGGGGTGTACCAAGAGCATCCACATCAGGTGATTGGGGAGGCTGAGCTACTGCCCCCTATAGGTCACCTACCACACAAAGCCACTCCATCAACACAGGGAAGCAGCCAAAATGCAGAAACAAAGAAACATGTCACGAATGAAAGAAACGGAGGAAAGCAAACTACTGGATGACATAGAGTTCAGAATCACATTTATAAGGTTACTCAAGAATCTTCTAAAAACCGCCGAGAAACTTCATGACACTTCTGAGGAGCTTAGTGAGACCTTTAAGGACCTTAATGAGAATGCCAAAAAAATGGAAAAGGACCAGTCAGAAATGAAGCATACACTGTCTGAAATAAAGAATATACAGAAACTCAACTGTAGATCAACATACTCCAAGAATCAAACCAAAGATCTGAAATATGTGGAAACAAAAAACATCCAACCAGAAAAACAAAAAGAAAAAAGAATCCAAAAATATGAAGATAATGTAAGGAGCCTCTGGGACAACTTTAAGCAAAACAACATCCGAATTTTTAGGGTGCCAGAAGAAGGGAGAGAGCAAAATATTGAAAACCTATTAGAAGAAATAATGACAGAAAACCTTCCCTACCTGGTGAAAGAAATAGACTTACAAGTTCAGGAAGCGCACAGAACCCCATACAAGAGGAACCCAAAGAGGACCACACCAAGACACATCATAATTAAAATGCCAAGGGCAAAAGACAAAGAGAGAATATTAAAAGCAGCAAGAGAAAAACAGTTAATTACCTACAAGGGAGTACCCATACGACTGTCAGCTGATTTCTCAACAGAAACTATGCAGGCCAGAAGGGAGTGGCAAGAAATATTCAAAGTGATGAACAGCAAGAACCTACAACCAAGATTACTCTACCCAGCAAAGCTATCATTCAGAGTTGAAGGTCAGATAAAGAGCTTCACAGACAAGAAAAAGCTAAAGGAGTTCATCGCCACCAAACCAGGATTACATGAAATGCTGAAGGGTATTCTTTAAGAAGAGGAAGAAGAAGAAAAAGGTAAAGATAAAAATTATGAACAACAAAATGACATCAAATACATACCTACGAACAAGTGAATCTAAAAATCAAGTGAATAAAAAATCTGAAGAACAGAATGGACTGGTGAATATAATAGAGTCAGGGACATAGAAAGGGAGTGGACTGACGATTCTCAGGGGAAGCAAGTGTGAGGGGTGCGGGAAGAGATTGGGCAAAAATCTTACTCCTATGGATGAAGACAGTGGCGGGGGGTAAGGGCATGGGGTGGGGTGGGGAATCAGGTGGAGGGGAGCTATGGGGGGGGGGGGAAAGTGGAACACCTGTAATAATCTGAACAATAAAGATTTAATTAAGCAAAAAAAAAAAAAATTTTTTTTCTAAACAACCAAATATAACTTTCGCAATGTTATTTCCATTACAAAAATTTTAAAAAAATGGGTGAATTGGACTTAAAAATTAAGCATTTTAAATAAAGGCAATAAAAATATTAAAAGAACCTAGTGAGCCTTTGGGGCATGGATGTTTATAAGGCCGGTGGGTAATCTGGGTGCTGCTGGTGGGGTGAGGGAGGGGTCCAAGCGGGTCTCGCAGGAGCGGAGGTGGGGCCATCCACTACCCCCCCCCCCAGGCTTTAGCCCCGCCCTCATCGGCTTAGGCCCCGCCCCTCACCTGCATCCGGCGCAGCTGCTTCACGGCCTCCTCCTTGCCCTGCCCTGCAGCGGAGGTCTGGGCCTTCAGCTCCTCCAGCTCCGCCTCCAGCTTCTTGCGCGCGGCCACCGCCAGGGCGCGCTGCTTGCGTTCCTCATCCCGCTCCACCTCTGCATCCCGCAGCTGGGGGTGGGGGCAGGAGGGATAGGCTCAGGGCACAGGAGGCCCAGGCTCCCTCTACATGCCAGTGACATAGACCCTAGCTCCTGCCCAGGCCTGCAGCCCTGTTCCTCCTGACCCTGCCCCTTCCACCCAAGTCCTCTCCTCTGCTCCCGTCCCCTCCTCCCGCCATGTCCTGCAGGGCTCCAGAGGGCTCTCTACACTCAGAGTGGACCCTGCCCCCTCCCTGCTCCTGGCCCTAGTGTGGCTCACCAGTGCCCTGGGAGCCAAGTCTTGGGCCTTCACTCATGACTGATCAGGGTAGATAAAAAATACCCAGAGAGCCCAGTCCGCATGGCTCAGTGGTTGAGCGTGGCCCTATGAACCAGGAGGTCACAGTTTGATGGGCTGGATTCCCAGTGTGGGGCGTGCAGGAGGCAACTGATCAGTGATTCTCTCTCATCATTGATGTTTCTCTCTTTCTCCCTCTCCTTTCCCCTCTGAAATCAATAAAAATATATTTTAAAAAAATACCCAGAGACTCCCAGCCTGGGTCACAGTCTCCATTTCTCCTTCCAGGCCTCCCAGCTCCAGTTTCTCTCCCTCCAGTCTGCTGCCCACAGGGCCCAAGAGGTCTTTCTGACACTCAGAACTGCCCCGCGCCCCCTGCTCCGTGCCCATCACCTAGGAGAGGCCCCGGCCAGCCCCACAGACCACAGGACTGAAGAGCAATGAATGAATGGTGCGGGGTGAATAGGTGGGACACAGGAGGAAGCAGGTGGAAGAGGAAGTGAATGAGGGAGTGAGGTTGTGGGTGAAGGGGGTGTGGGCAAGCTGGTCAGTGAGCATGTGATGAGTGGTGGGGAGGGTGGGGTGTTGCGGGCTAGGGCTGTGGTGGGCAACGAGTTGGGGAAGAGGAGGCTGGTGGGCTAGGGTAGAAACACTAAAGGGCAGGTGGGTAAAGGGGAGGGTGGGACTTCCGGCCTCTCGCTCCCTGTAAGCCCCAAGGCACAGGCAGCTGGATGACCCCCTGCTGCTCTGCGGGTACCTGCTTGGCCAGCTGCCGCCGCCTCTCCTCGCCAGCCTCATCTCGGCCCTGCAGGTCTCGTTCATGCTGGGCCTTGAGAGCCTGCACAGTCACTTCCAGGCGCAGCTTGGCATCCTCGGCGGCCGTCAGCTCGTCCTCCAGCTCTGTCACCTGCGTTCGCAGGTCACTGGCCGCCTGTTCCGCCACCCGGCGGGCTCGCTCCAGCTCATGTACCTGGTGGGGAGAGAGAGTGAGCATGGGGCACCGGGGTCACTAGGGAGGGGGCAGGCCAGGACCCTGGGAGAGTGAGGGGACCCCAACCCATGTGCCCACCCTAGTTTGTTCATTCATTCGCTCCTCCAGCATCTCCTGTATACTGACTTACTATGTCTCATTCTGAGCCATTCAAAAACACTTTAGGAAGAACCTAAATATGATCATTCTATTATCTGAAAGCTCTTGAGAGTCCAATTCAAGTGTCTGTTAGGTCAGCTGACTCTTACTCATGGTGGATTGTTTTCTCACGGGTTTTGTGATTTTTGGATTGTGAGTTCATTTCACTGGGACTTCATCTTCGGGAATCTTGTGTGGAAATGGGTTGAAGGTGCATAACTCCAGACTCCCCAGGATATCTCAGCTTGGGGGTGGGGGTGGGGCGCTCCCAGACCTTTCCAGGAAGCATAAATGATTTTAAAAAAAAACAAAACACCCCAAACAAACACACTGTGAAGCAGATCTGGCCTTATGGATTCTTAGAGACACCCGCCCCCCCGCCCCCATCTCTCTTTGTCACCTCCTCAGAGAAGTGTCTCTTGACCTGTCAGGGCCTCCCTGTTACCCACACTCCTGGCACTGAGCACCCCCCAACTCACCCCTCATCACATGGTCATTTAACACGTGCTTAAATGTACGTGTTAAATGACCTCCCACACTGCACTGTGCTTCTACCGGGCAGGGACTCTGCCTGGTGTGTGTGACCACTGCTCAGTGACCCCCTGGAAACGTGTCCGTGACTGTGTCTACTTTTAGCCCTTGGACAGGGCACTGGTCTCCCCTCCTATTTGGCATCTGCCAATCAACTTGGTTTACGTGAAGGAAATCACACTTTGTCACATCAATACCCTCTTTTCCAGAAAAGGCCCTTCGACTCACTACACATAACTTGACAGTTTCCCCCAAGGATAGGCTTTAGCAGTTGGAGAATGAGTTGGATTTTGGCTCCAGTCACTAGGGGTGCAGGCCAAGGGTACATTTCAAGTTTGGGGGGTTCTCTCCAGGCCTGGCTAAAAGCTCCAGGGACTCAACTAAACACACAGTTAGGGCCTCTGTCATCAACCAGGTGGCTCTGTCCCTAGCCTGGCATGGCTGGTGCCTCACAAATATATTTATTGGGTGAAGGAAGGAAGAAGTGCAGGGTGGACCTTTCAGAAGGCTGGGGCACTGGCTGGGTGAGGGGGCCTGGGAACAGGCCTGGGGTGCCCCTCACAGGCCCTGGAAGGATGTATGAGTCGGGGGAAGACAGAGGCCTGATGGGGAAGGCCTGTGTGGGCTTCAGGGTGACAAAGTAGAGCCTCCTCACACTGTGTGTGTGTGTGTGTGTGTGTGTGCGCGCACGCGTGCGTGCACATACTCATGTCTAGGGAGTGATTCAGAGCCTGTGTGTGTTGTAGTAAAATTTCTTCATGTTTTCTGTCTCAGAATATTCACACACACGTGTGATGAGTGATTTTCATGCTCTATGTGTACACGTGAACACCGTGCTTAATGGAAGATTCTCCTCACATGCCATGGACATACACACGAACAGGTATGTTTTGTGGGCAGCTTTCACATTTTGTGTGTGAACATGTGTATTCAACAGATTAGTCTCCACATGATCTATGCGTATGTGAACACGCGGGTTTGGTCAGCAGCTCTGCTCCTGTTGTGTGCGTGTGTATGAACACATGACATGGGTGACTGGGTCTCTTCATGTTCTGCATGTGACAGCACATGTGTGCATGCAGTTGTCACGTGAGTGTCTCGGGGAGAGGGCCCCCACTCACGCTCTTGCCCACGTCATCCTTGCTGCTCAGCAGTGCCTCCAGCTCCGCCCGTAGGGCCCGGTTCTGCCGTTCTAGCTCCTCACGCGCTTCCTGCTCCTCCTCCAGCGCCCGAGTCAGCGACAGGGTCCGGGCCTCACGCTCCCGGCCCTCGGCCTCCACCCGCTCGCGCTCCTCCACTGCCCGCAGCACAGCTGCCTTCTCCTCTGCCAGGAGCTTGGGGGTTGAGGGAGACAGGGTGGGGAAAGAGATTAGCTGAAAGGAGTATACAAGGGGGTGGGGAATAAAGAGCAGCCAGGGACAGAGACAGACAGACAAACAGGCAGAGAAGCAGAGACACAAGAGGGAGGTAGAGGGATTAAAACCGCAAACTAGCTCTGCTCTTCAATGGATCGAACTCATCAGCTGCTCACTGTGGACACTGAACAGAGGAAAGGGCTTCTTCCTTTTGGGGAAGTGATAGGAAAACACATAGACCTTATCTCAAAAATGCACTTGAACCTTTCCAGTTTTTTTCCAGGCACAGTGATTGAGAACAATAACACTTACAATACAGGCAAGCAAGGGAGAGGGTATGACTCAGTCAAGAGAAAAATCAGTCCATGAAAACAGATCCACAGATGACCTTGATATCATCACACAAGGGCTATGATAAGTACAATTCAGGACAGGACGGATACAATGGATGAAGCGATGGTTATTTTAGGAAGGATTAGAAATGGTAAAACAGAACCAAACAGAACTAAAAACTGTAATTTCCAAACTCAAAATGTCCATGGAAGAAAGTGAGGGTAGATTAGACACAGAAGAATTAGTCCACTTGGAAACAGGTCAATAGAAATGATCCGAATAGAGTGAAGAAAAAAAAACAAGTATAAAAAAATTAACAGTCCTAGCTGGTTTGGCTCAGTGGATAGAGCGTCAGCCTGTGGAATGAAGGGTCCCAGTTCGATTCCAGTCAAGGACACATGCCAGGGTTGTGGGCACATGCCAGGTAGGGGGCCTGCAGGAGGCAGCCAATTAATGATTCTTTTTTCGTCATTGATGTTTCCATCTCTCTCTCCTTCTCCATTCCTCTCTGAAATCAATTTAAAAAATATTTTTAAAAAATTAGCAGAGCTTTAAGAACCCCCGAGACAGCACCAGGCAGTCAAACATAACACGTGTTTGGAACTGGAAGAAACCCAATGGGATCTAGAAAAAAAATCTACCAGCACTAATAAGGGAGTTTAGCTAGATTGTAGGAAGCAATATCAAAATATACAAAAATTGACTGTATTTCTATACCATAGCAGTCAGAAACTGAAACAAAAACAATACCATTAAAATAGCATCAAAAATATAAAATGCTTAGAAATAAATCTGAAAGAAGATGTGAAAGATATACACTGAAAACTACGAAACATTCCTGAGCTAAGTTAAAAATCTAAGCCCCCACCCTCCACTCCCCAAAAAAGAAGATCTAACCCAGCTAGCATGGCTTAGTGGTTGAGCATTGACCTGGGAATCAGGAGGTCATGGTTCCATTCCCGGTTGGGGCCCAGTTAGGGCACATGCCCGGGTTGCAGGCTTGATCCCCAGTGGGGGGCATGCAGGAGGCAACTGGTCAATGATTTTCTCTCATCATTGATGTTTCTATCCCTCTCCTTCTCCCTTCCTCCCTGACATCAATAAAAATATATTTTAAAAAAATAAAGAAGATCTAAATAAATGGACCATGTTCCTGGTCTGGAAAACTCAATATTATTAAGATGTCAGTTCTTTCCAAATTGACCTAGAGATTCAATGCAATCTCCAATCAGGAGGATTTTTGTGGTGCAGAAACTGACAAACTGATTCTAAAATGCATATGAAAATGCATAGGACCTAGAAGAGGTACCTATTGTCAAACTGCTAAATACCAACAACAAAGAGGAAAAACTTAAGCCAGCTAGAAGAACATGTCACATGACCCTCAGGGAAACAAGGATTTCAGTGTCTGCTAACTTTTCCTTTGAGACGATGGAAGCCAGAGAACATGGAATGATCTCTCCCAAGTGCTGAAAGAATCAAACTGTTTACCTGGAATTCTCTACCCATCGGAAACAGCTTTCAAAAGTGAAGGCAAAATAATGATGCCTCCATTTTCTAGGTGAAAAAAACAGGCTCAGAGAGGGCGGAGCAGTTTGCCCAGACACACAGCCTGAAAGGGACTGAGCTGAGATTCAAAACTCCAGGTTGGCTGATCTTAATGCTCTGGGGATGTGTGATCTTTGTTTCATCTTCAGATCGCCTGATGCTTAATATCGTCCCCATTTCCTAGATGGGCACACTGAGGCAGAAATGGGGAAAGCAGTTTGCCCGAGGCACACGGAGAGCCAGCAGGAGCAGTGAGATGTGTTGTTTCATTTAATCCTCACCAGCACCCTTTGGTGCACCTTCAGGACCAGTTTGGGAGGAAAAGGAGGTGCTGCCAGTGGGTGTTCTGGGACAAGAGACATCCGCAAGGCTGGATGGGGGTCTTATTTTACAGACTCAGAGCGAAGAAGCATCTTGCCTAGGATACCCCCCCCGCCGCCCCAAGTTCACAGCTGAGCTGTGACATCACACGTTCCTCATTGCCCATAAGGACCATGGGAGGCAGGATTAGCATCCTGATAGCCCAGCAGAGTAACGGGGTATGGGGTACGGAGGTGGCCCACCTGGTCGAATTTGCGCTGCTTCTTCTCCAGCGTGCTCACGAGCTGCCGCTGCTGCTCCAGGTCCATGGTGGCATCGTCCAGCTCCTGCTGCAGCCGCCGGCGGCCCCGCTCCAGCCGCTCTACCGCCTCAGTCTTTTCTGTTAGGCGCTGCGTCAGGGCCTCAGCCTCGCGGGCCACCCGGCGCCGAGCCTCCTCCCCTGCCTCCAGTGCCCCTGCCTCCTCCTCCTGGCGCCGCCGCCACTCTGAGAGCTGGGGGGGGGGGGGTAGGGAGAGGGAGGGTGGGTGGCAGTCATGGCTGTGACTAAGGTGTGAGCTGGTAGTGTCCCATTTCCCAGAAGAGGAGACTGAGGCCTGAAGAGGGAACTGGCTCACTGCACGGGAGGAGGGTTGAGGCTATGAGTTCTATGACCCTCAGCTTCCCCAGGTTAAAATTATTCCCTGTGGGACCAAGACGGTGAGTCAGACCCGAGCTCTGCCCTGGGGAACCCCCAGTCTGATGGAGAGCACGGAGTGTCGCAGCCAGGGTGATGGAGGCTAGGGTATGGGAGCCAGGGGAGTCCTCGGGAGGGGCGCAGAATCTGTTTAGAACATTTAAGGGAGACTTCCTGGAGGAGGGGGCATTTGGGATGGATCTTAAAGTATACATAGGAGTTTGCCAGTTGAAGGAGGACATTTGCAGGCATGCATCCAATACTCATTCATTCAGCAGGTATTTCTCAAGGCCTCCCATAAATCAGGCTCTCGGTTGGCCCACGTTGGGGACCAGATCTAACTCAGGGTCCCACTTTAAAGAAGCTCTCCAGTTGGTGGGGGACTCATGGGCAGACAGTGTTCCAGCCCAGGGTGACTGGCGTGGGAACGGGGAGAAAGAAGGGTTGTGGGAGCTCAGAGGAGGGTGGCCAGGGACTTCCCACCATAGGGGGCGCTGATGCTGAGTCCTCAAGAATGAAAAGGTTTCCCAAGTGAAGCAGGGAAGGAGATGAGAGAGGAATCCAGCTAAAGACAGGGGAGGACCAGAGAATGCAGGGCCTCCGACGCCCGGCTGAGAGGCATGCGCTTTGTCCAGGGGAGCTGGGAGCCATGGCAGGACTGTGAGCAAGGGAAGGGCAGGGCCAGCTCTGGGGCAGGAAGATCGTGTGGAGAATGAGCCAGAGGAGGAGAGACTGAAGCCAGGGGGGCGTGAAGGGAGGCTGAGAGGATGAGGCCTCAGCTGGGCTGGGGCTGTGTAGGTGGAAAGTGGGCGGTAAGACAGACCGTCAGGGCTCTGCACTGACAGGTCATGGGGCTGAGGGACAGTCAGAGGCGGGATTGGCACCCAGAAGTCTGGGCTCTGACTGGTCGGATAACGGGGCTGTCTCTGAGCCAGGGAACCAGCAGGAGCAGGTTGGGGGACTACGTGTCCCTTGGTCTCCCCCGAGAACTTCTCACCTGGACCTGGGCAGTCTGCAGCTCACGGCCGGCCCGCTCCCTGGCGGCTGCCTCCTCCTCCAGCTGCTCCCGTAGTCCGGCCACGTCAGACTCCAAGGCTCGCACCCGGGACCCCAAGGCCAGCTTTGCCCTGGTCTCCTCCTGCAGTAGCTCCTGTAGATGGAGAGGAGAATGGAGGTTAGGTATGGGCAGAAAGGTGGGAGGGGCTGGGTACGGGGGCGGGGGCGGGAGTGGAGGGAGAAGTCACCTGGGCATCGTGCAGCTGGGCCTCTGTACTGCTCAGCTCCTTGCTCAGCCTGATGGCTCTGGACTCGGCCTCACTCAGTGCCCCAGACACATTCTCGAGTTCAGCCTGTGGGAAAGGGGCACCTTCCAATGGCGGCTTCCACCCAGCCGACCCCAGAGGCTCCTCCACCTCCAATCCCTACCACACGGCTGGTGGGAATGTGAATGGCACAGCCATTGTGGAAAACAGTCTGGCAGTTCCTCAAATGGTTAAACATAGAGTTTCCATATTGCCTAGCAATTCCGCTCCTAGGTGTGGACCCAAGAGAAATGAAAACATATGTCCAAGCAAAAACATGTACAAGGACGTTCATAGCAGCATTAGTCACCACGTCACAATAGAGAAAGGTAGAAACAACTCAGATGTCCATCAGCTGGTGAGTGGATAAACAGAATGTGCCCAGGAACTATTCTAAGGGCTTTACAACTTTTGGCTCGCTGGATTCACACACCAACCCTCAGAGGCAGATGCCACTATGATTCCCAGTTTACATAAAGGAAAGCTGAGGCACAGAGAGGTAAGGAAAGGTGCCTGGGAGCTCACAGGTACAGCTGGTGAAACTGAGATTTGAGCCCAGGCAGAATGGCTCTGGAGCTGTGCTGCCCGAGATGGCAGCCATATGTGGCCATTTAAACTAAAATGACAAAAGCAAAAATCCAGTTCCTCGCTTGCACTTGGCCACATTTCAAGTGCTCGCTGGCCAAGTGGATAGCACAAATACAGAAAATTCCCAACACTGAAGAAACTTCTGGATAGCGCTGCCTAGAACTTCCACTATCGGCCACCAAACTGTACTCTTGGTGCCACTTTCACTCTTGCAAGATGCCAAGTGCTTAGCACAGTGGTGGCTGCATAGCATGGTTCCATTTAGGAGAGACCCTCCTGGTCCCCCCAGATCCATTCTCCCTGGGTCCCACTGTGACAGGCTATTAACCAGGCCCATGGCTGTTAGCTAGAAACTACATTTCCCAGCCTCCCTTGCAGTGAGCTATGGTCATGTGATTATGGCATGACCAATGAAATGCAAGCAAGTGATGGATGCAAATTCTGTCTCTTCCAAAGCTGGAGCACAGACCCACAACCCAGATTCCGCTCTGAAGATGAGGTCAACGCCCTCAGGAACAATGGAACAAGACCGGGCTCTTGAGTGACCTCATGGAGCATAGGGTCCCGCCAGCCTCAAATGCTTACCTTAAGCCTGTTTCTGGAGAGGGAAAGATGTGTATTTTATTCAAGCTGATGATTCCTGGGGTGTCTTTGTTATAGTAGCCTAACCTTTATTCTAATGAATACACACTTTTCATCTGGAAATTAGGAAGTGTAACGGGTGTTTTCCCCTGGCGGGGGGCGGGTTGGGGAATTAAGGTCAGTCTTCCCTCTGTTCTTTTTGCTGTTTGTGTCCTCAATAATGAACAGGTATTGATCATTTAGTTAAAAAGCCCAGAACCCACTGCTCGCCTCCTAGTCACAGTGATACTGTCCTCACACGGTTCCAGGCATTCACCATGAGCTCTTCTAATCAGACCACAGATCATTTAAGCCCAATGAGAAGAGTGGAGGCTGGGGCGGTGGCAGGGGTAAGAGCTACAGGGTCAGGCAGGCCTGGGTTCGCATTCTAGCTCAGAATGACTTCAGACAATCAGCCTCCCCTCCCTGGGCCTCCGTTTCCTCATAGGTACAGTGGGAACAGTATGAGCACGGCCACCCACGAGGAGTCAGGAGGATGCCGTGAAACACACAGGATGTTGGGCATGTAGCAACGACTCACCATGTACTCGCCACCCGTGCGTGATGATGCTGGGAAAGCTGGAAGGGACGGACAACAGAAGCCCAGAGAAATGGAGGTCTCACTTAAGGCCACAGAGCAGAGACCACCGCTGCCCCGCTCACCTGGGCTCGCTGCAGCTTCTCGGCAGCCTCCGCGCGGGCTCGCTCCCCATCGCCGGCACGGCCCTGCACCTCCTGTAGCTGTGACTCCAGGCGGCGCCTCCGCTGCTCGCCCTCCTGACGCGAGGTCTGCAGGTTACTCAGCTCTGCCCGTAGCTCAGATACCTCGGTCTCCAGAGCCAGCCGGGTCTTCTCCCAGACACCTTTGCCCTGGCAGGGGAGAGAAACAAGCAAAGGTTTATGGTTCCCCCACCAACCAGGCTGGGCACATTCCTGCCTCAGGGCCTTTGCACTGGCTCTTCCCTCTACCTGGAACTCACTTCCCCCCCTGCTGCTCAACTCTCACCTCCCCCAGTTAAAAAAAAAAATATATATATATATATATATATATATATATATATATATATATATTTAAATATATTTTTGTTGATTTCAGAGAGGAAGGGAGAGGGAGAGAGAGAGAGAGAGAGAAGCATCAATGATGAGCCCAGCTGGCATGGCTCAGTGGTTGAGCATCGACCTATGAACAAGAAGGTCCCAGGTTCGATTCCCGGTCAGGGCACATGCCCAGGTTGCGGGCTCGATCCCCAGTGTGGGACTTGCAGGAGGCAGCCGATCCATGATTCTCTCTCATCATTGATGTTTCTCTCTCTCTCTCCCTCTCCCTTCCTCTCTGAAATCAATAAAAAATATATTAAAAAAAACAAAAAAGAAACATCAGTGATGAGAGAGAATCACGGATCGGCTGCCTCCTGCAAGTCCCACACTAGAGAGCGAGCCCACAACCTGGGCATGTGCCCTGACCTCCTGGGTCATAGGTTGATGCTCAACCACTGAGCTACCGTGTCCAGGCACCTCCCGCAGTTTCTTAACTCAGATGTCGCCTTCTCACCCAGTCCCTCCGCGGTGCCATTTAAAATCACAGACCGCCCACCTCACACCTGATCCCCCTTTCCGGGTCATCGCGTTCCCGCTGCACTTGGTAACCCGGCAGCTGTTATGGATGTTTATGTTGTCTGCTCTCTGCCTCTCCTGCCAGAACACCACCCCGCAGGGGAGGGAGCGTTGGTTGTTTGTTCACGGCTGGTGCCTAGTACCACCCCTGGAACGCAGTGTGCACGCAGTTAATGCTGAATGAAGGGGAAGTGAGCACATGAATGCGTGAGGAAAGAACTCCAGACAGATGGGCCAGCCTAGAAGCAGCCAGCAGTACCTCCTCCAACCCGGCATCCTGCCCTCTCTCCCCATGGCCCCCAGAACTGCCCTCCCCCCTCCCCCCCACAACCCCCCCTCCTACCCTAACCTACCCTCCGGGCCTGCTCCAGCTGTTCCGCCAGCTCTCCCAGCGCCTGGCCATGGCGCTGCCTCAGCTCCTGCACCGCCACCTCGTGAATGCGTGTCTCCTCCTCCAGAGCTTTCTTCAACTCTGTTACCTCCTGTTCCCTCTTGGACCTTTGGGGCAGGGAGAGGGGACAGAATTTCAGACAGAGGAAGGCAAGGACTTTGGGGGAGCCCCTGACAGCTAGTTGTGCTTTTTTTTATTCTTTCTCTCCAAGGATGGGGAACTCACTCTACATTCCTTAAAGAATCTAGGCATTGATGCTGTGCAAGGAATGTGGCTTTAAGGGTGAACTCCTATTCATCCTTCAAAACCCCATTCAAAAGGCCCCTTGTCAGGGAAGTCTTCCTGAACTCCCTCTCACAGATGTGCCTTAGGGGCCTTCGCTTATCATGCGATGCTACTCCATTAAAGCATGCTTTGTCCTGGATTGGGTCTGTTCTGTGCCCAAATCTGCCTCCCCCCAGACTGGAAGTTCCTGGGGGCAATGCCTGGGTATGACTCATCTCTAACCCCAGGTTGGCCAGAGCTGGTACTCAATAACCAATTGCTGAATTACTAAATCTCTGTGTAGATGGAGAATTCTCACCAAGTCCTTCTCCCCTCCCCTGCCCCGCACGTGCCCAGGCTGTGCCAGCCACGGGCAGCCCGCCTCACCGGAGCTCCTGCTGGGCATTGGTAGAGTCCAGCGTGTCTTCCAGCTCGCCCCGCAGGGCCTCCAGCTCCTCGCCCAGGTCCCGCCGCTGCTTCTCCGCCTTGGCCCTGGCCAAGCGCTCGGCTTCCAGGTCTTCCTGGGCCTCGGACAGTCCGGCTTGCGCCTCCCGCAGGGATTTGAGCAGCTGGGCGCGGGCCCCGCCCTCTTCCTCCACCCTGGGGGCAGACGAGGACCAAGGAGTTAGCCACAGGAGCAGGCAGGGGGCAGGATGACTTCCGGGGGCGAAGAGGCCAGATGAAGACTTTGGGGTGACCTGTCTTGGGTTCAAATTCAGCTCTGCCCCTGGGCATGTGCCTCTAGTACTCAGCCTCAGTTTACTTAGCTGTAAAATGGGAATGATGCTGATAGTAATCCCAGGGACATTTACGAAGCTCCCACCACATGCAAGCCCTTTACTCCATGGTCTTATTCAATGCTTATGACAAATGAGGAAACTGAGGCACAGGGCAGGGAAAGCACTTGCCTAGGTCACACGGTCAGTGAGTAGCAGAGCTGACCACACAGACCCACCTCATGAGCCCTAAGGGACACAGCCTCTTGCATAGAGGAGCTGAATGGAGCGCCAGCGCACACCGGGGCTGTGCAGATGGGTTTGCATCCCCTGCCGGGCCACCATCTGCCTGGCTAGTGACAGCCTCTCTGAACGGCAGGTCCTGGTCTGGGAGAGGACGTGAACACCCACGTCCCAGGGTTGCTGCGGGAATGGCAACAAAAACGACGGGAGTGCCACAGGCGACCTGCTGTTCGATCCCTGTTGTCAAGAACAGGAAGGTCTGCCCTGGCCAGTGTGCACCGAATGGTGGCTGGCTCGATTCGATTCTGGGTCAGGGCACATGCCTGGGTGTTGGGTTCCGTCCCAGGTCAGGGTATGTACTGGAGGCAACTGTTCAATGTTTCTCCCTCTCTGTCTCTCTCTCCCTCTCCCTTTCTCTCTCTAAAAATTAATTTAAAAAAAAAACATTAAAAAAAAAAAGAATAGGAAAGTCTTATGTGGACAGAAGGCGGACTGGTGGTGCCAGGGCTGGGGGAGGGGAAACAGGAGTGACAGCTTAGTGGGCACCGGGCCTCCTTTCAGGGGTGATGAAAACATTCTGGAATCCTAGCCGGTTTGGCTCAGTGGATAGAGCGTCGGCCTGCGAGCTGAAGGGTCCCAGGTTTGATTCCGGTCAAGGACACGCGTCCAGGTTGTGGGCTTGATCCCCAGTGGGGGGCTTGCGGGAGGCAGCCGATCAATGATTCTCTCTCATCATTGATTTTTCTCTCTCCCTCTCCCTCTCCTTTCCTCTCTGAAATCAATAAAAATATATTAAGAAAAGAAAACATTCTGGAGCTAGACAGAGGCGGTGTTTGCACAACATCGTGAGTGTGCCAAATGCCACTGAATTGTCCACTTTAAAATGGTTAATATTGTTATGTCAATTTCATCTCAGTATTAAAGAAAATAACCAGACCATAGGAATAAAATAATGAAAAGTGGTAACAGACACACCCAGCATTTACCGAGGGCCCAGGATGTGCCAAGCGTTTCATGAGCACCTTCTTATTTAATTCTGCACTAACCCCCATTTGACAGATGAAGACACTGAGGCCACAGAGGTAATGTCACCTGGGCGAGGTCACATGGGCAGGAATGGAACCCAGAAGTCAGACTCCAGGTGTGCATTCTTAACCACAGACACACACACACACACACACACATACACACCCCGTGTACCAGCGATTCTAAGAAGCACATTTCCCTTACAATCAAGGCGTCTCAGTTTGCATGAAGCACAGTGGGTCAAAAGCATCTGAAAAACCCACGGCCCTATCTGGCATACACTAGGAGCTCAATAATCGTGAATGGCTGTCATAATGATTATGATTCCTAAGATGGTCAGACCGCTTATCAAATCACTGACTCTGAGCTGCTCGGGGTTGGGAGGTGAGTAGGGGAGAAGAAACGGCATTTTTTTGCCTCTATTCTGACCCGGAACCATGCAAGTTACTGGACACCAGGGCCGTGGTCGGCAAACTGCGGCTCGCGAGCCACATGCAGCTCTTTGGCCCCTTGAGTGTGGCTCTTCCACAAAATACCACGGCCTGGGCGAGTCTATTTTGAAGAAGTGGCGTTAGAAGAAGTTTAAGTTTAAAAAATTTGGCTCTCAGAAGAAATGTCACTCGCTGTCCTGTTGATATTTGGCTCTGCTGACTAATGAGTCTGCCGACCACTGCGGGGCCTCGGTTCACTTTTCCCTTAGGCAGGTGGGCCTGGACCTCCCCCGGGGCCGTTTTACACAAGGGGACACTGAGGCGCAGAGGGGTGTGGCGTGTGCCTGGCGGTGAGTGGTTCTCCGCTGGGCTCTGCACCAGGAGGATCTCACTGGCAGGCTGTGCTTTGTGCTTGGTGCCCCGCCAAGCACTCCTCCCCGCTTCCCCACGGCACCTGGCCAAGGCGGCCTGCAGCTCCTCCTCCTTGCGGCCCAGCTGGGCCCGCAGCTCCTCCACCCGCTGCTGCTGCTCCACCATCTGCTCCTGCAGCTCCGAGCTCTCGCCGTCCAGCCGCCGCTTCAGCTTCTCCAGCTCCTGGCGGCCCTTCTCCTCCTTCCGCAGGCGGTCTGGGGGCGGGAGGGGACCGTGTGTGAGGGCTCCACACCCACACCCACACCCACACCCACAGCCGCAGCTCCCACAGAGACCCACAGTCCCGCCCTCACTTGCCGGGTGTGAGGCTCAGCTCAGCACTTTCCTCTGTGCCTCCTCTTTCCAGCTTCCCCCTCTCGGGCAGCGCCCCAGACCCTGAGCCAGACCCCAGACTCTGTCCTCCCCCACCCCCCCAGCAAGGACAGTCCCTGCTCCTGCTCACTGCCTCTCTCTGCCCTGCCCTCTCCCCCACCTCCCCAGCCACCTCCTGCGCTTGATCCCTTTGGCTTCTGATTCCGAGTGCATAGCAAGGGACAGAGACAAAACAATGTCTGAAACAGTGGGTGGGACAGTCAGAGAGAGAGAGACCCAGGACACCAAAGAGCATGGCAGTGAACAAGACAGAAACTTAGAGCTGAGAAGACACCCAATCTGTCTCCAGCCTTCTTTCCTGCCCCCATTTAGCAGATACAACCACTGAGGCCCCGCGGCACAGGCGGCTGGCCTGAGGTCCCCACTGCAGGTGGGCGCTCACCCTCCATGTCTGCAATGGTCGCCTCATATTTCAGTCGCAGCTTATTGAGGCTCTTGACCTTCTCCTCCTCCTCGGCAGCCTGGGATGAGAACTCGGCCAGCCGCTCCTCCAGCAGCCTCCGCTCCTGAGGGCGTGGGAGGTGGGGGCGTCAGCGTGTCTGCTGTCTCCATCCTTCCCTGCCCTCCTGCCCCAACCCCGTCCCCCCTTCCCATTCTCTAGGGAAATATGTCAAACTCGCGGCCCGCGGGCCACATGCCTCGTTTAATTTGGCCCGTGTTAGCCTTTGAGTTTGACATGCTTGCTAAGGTGATTCTCTGCTCCAGTCCACACGGTGGGTGTAGACGTCCATTATTGGAAACAGCATCATTCACTGACCACCAGCCCCTGATGGGCCCTGAGAGAGATTTTAATCATTTGCTTTTTAAAAAAATTTTCACCCGAGGATACTTCTCCACTGATTTCCAGAGAGTGGGAGGGAGGGGGAGAGACAGAGAGAAACATCGATGTGAGAGGGACACAGCGATTGGTTGCCTCCACCAGGCCCAGGGGTTGAGCCTGCAACCGAGATCCGTGCCCCTGACAGGAATCGAACCTGGGCCTTTCAGTGTGCAGGCGGACCCTCTACCCACTGAGCTAAAACCGGCCGGGGGCCTGATCATCTGCTCTTATAAACAACACTGCGGCCAACGTCCTGCACATCTGCCCCAGCCCTGTGTGAGCGCCGGACCCTTGCTGCGGCCCAAAGTAGGGATCACGGACCCACAGTGTCGGCCTCAAACGGACACTTGCTGGAGAAGCCGAATCTCGCCCCACCTGGACCTGCTTGGTCAGAGTCTGTTTCCACAAGCTTGCCACGGGGTCCCGGGGCACACCGGGTTTGAGAAGCACAGGCCAGAGCAGTACTTTTCAAACCATGAGCAGTTTAGAAATCCATACAGGCATGTTCCAGAAAGCCCCCGTGCACCACTGAGCTCCCAGCTCAAGCACCGAACCTCTGGGGAGCCCGAGGTCACCCTGACAGCCAGGAACAGACCACGCCCCCCCCCCCCCCCCCCCCAGTTTTCTGTTCTGTTCTGACACAGCTTATAATTACTAGTAAGTCACAAAGTGCGATCACACTGATTTCCTCTGGGGACGCAGCCCCCTCTCCCCGTGTGAGGGCGCCAATGGCTTTCCAGTTAGTTCCATGCCATATCCCTGTGCCCAGCGCAGCCCTGGCTGTGGCTGGTTAGAGACGGTGGCAAATTCTCCCCCGTGTGCCCATCGGGGATGGAGTTTAATTCCCTACCTCTTGAATCAGCGGCTGCTTTAAGCTCAGGGGTCTGCAAACCAGCGTGCAGGCCAAATGCAGCCAGGCGCCTGCTTTTAGACCTAAAGTTTCACTGGGACATAGCCACCCCCATGCGATGATGGATGGTCTGTGGCTGCTCTCTCGCTACAAGAATGGAATTCAGTGGCTGTGCCCTGGCCGGGTAGCTCAGTTGGTTACAGTGTCATCCTGATACGCCAAGGTGGTGGGTTTGATCCCATTGGGGCACATACAGGAATCAACCAATGGATGCATAAATAAGTAGCACAACAAATCAATGTCTCTCTCTCTCAAATCAACAAATCCTATCTAATAAAGACGGAATATGTGAATCGACCATAACTGCAACAAAGATGGCAGTGCCCACATCCAATAAGGAGGGAATATGCAAATTGACACATCTGGCCAGAGCGAAGGCAGTGCTGGCATCGGGGGAAGGAAGGCCTATTCTTGCATGAATCTTCGTGCATCGGGCCTCTAGTTTTACAATAAAATAAAAAAGAATTGGCTGGGCTGGCGTGGCTCAGGGGTTGAGCGTTGACCTATGAACAAGGAGGTCACGGTTTGATTCCCAGTCAGGGCACGTGCCCGGATTGCAGGCTTGGTCTCCAGTGTGGGGCGTGCAGGAGAGAATATTTCTCTCTCTCTCTCTCTCTCCTTCTCCCTTCTCTCTGAAATCAATAAAAAAAAATTTTTTTTTAAATAAATAATTGAGTGGTTGTGACAGAAGCAGAATGGCCCACAGATGTTCATGATCTGGAAATGTCTGGCCACACCTGAGCGATAGAATTCACTGGAAGGGGGGCCACTGCTTCTGTTTCCCTCTCCTGGAGCCCGAGCTGCTGTGTCAGACACTCAGGCTCTGTTGGGGGGACAGAGGCCACACGGGAGCGCAGAGACACCAGACGTCCAGCCCGGCCACCCTGGGACAGTGACCGCCTGTGAGGGTCACAGGCGGACAGGTGGGCCCTGTGCAGCCGACCCCCAGGGCGATGGGATGCAATGCAACGGTGGTGTCTTCAGCCACGCAGCTTTGGGCTGCCTTGTGATATAGCGACAGGTGATGACACAAACCGTTGCTCAGTCCTGGCTGCTTGGGTGACCGTGTGACAAAGGGAGACGAGGAGAGAGAAAGGGATGAAGGGAAACACAGCCCAGACGGAGAGCGACCAAGACCCTGGAGGCAGAGGCAGAGAGGGGCCCAGGCACCACCAGCCCCCCCCCCATCCCGTGGGGGCTCCGGGCCACCCACCTTGCTCAGCTTGGCATTCTGGTCCTCCAGGAGCAGCAGGTCTTCCTCAAATTTCTTCAGCTTTGCCTCCATCGTCACCTTCTCCAGCTGCAGCTTCTGCCGGGCCCCCTCCTCAGCCTCTAGATGGGTCTCCAGCTCCTGGGGTGGGAGGAGGGCGGTGAGGACCCAGGGGCCGGGGCTGGTGTGATGGGGAGGACGGGGAGGGGATGGTCCACGGACCCCGGGGTTGGTGGCTCAGACAGGTCCACACTCTGCACGAGGCTGGGAAGGATAAAACCCTTCCTGGTCTGTTTCCTTCATCAGCGCGACAGCATTTACTGAGTCCTAGTGTGTGCCAGGCACTGTTCCAGGCACCGAGGACAGATGAAAGTCTTTGTCCTTGTCCTGGCCGGGTGGCTCGATTGGTTGGAGCATCATCCCGTGCACCAGAAGGTTGTGGGTTCGATTCCCGGTTGAGGTGGGTACAGAAGGCAACTGAGTGATGTCCCTCTATTGCTCTTGCTCTCGCCTTTACTCTCTTTAAAAAAATATTTGGCCCTGAAGAAAGAAGTCTCTGTTTTAAATCTTGGTCTCTCACCTAAAAACTTCCTATCCTTCCCTGGCTGTTTCTTACTTCTGTACAATCCCAAACATTCTCTCAAGGACCAGGAGTAAAAATGTATTATACGTAGTTAAATAAAGAAAAACTTTTCAATTTGAATTTTTAAAAAAAATTGGCTCTGGCCAGTGTCGCTCGGTGGTACATCATCAGCCCGTGTCCCAGAGGGTCGCGGGTTCGATTCCCAGCCAAGAGTGGGTACCTGGGTTGTGGACTCATTCCCAAGACCCCCAGCCGGGGCACGTGCTGGAGGCAATCAATCGATGTGTCTCTCTCACATAAATGTTTCTCTCTGTCTCTCCTCCTCCTTTCCACTCTCTCTAAAAATCAGTGAGAAAATTACCCTCGGGTGAGGATTAACAAAACAAAACGAAAAACATCTTCGTCCTTGTGGAAACTGCATTCTTGTGTGTGAGAAGATTTTTAAAAATATATATATTTTATTGACTTTTTTACAGAGAGGAAGGGAGAGGGATAGAGAGTTAGAAACATCGATGAGAGAGAAACATTGATCAGCTGCCTCCTGCACGCCCCCTACTGGGGATGTGCCCGCAACCAAAGTCCATGCCCTTGACTGGAATCGAACCTGGGACCCTTCAGTCCACAGGCCGATGCTCTATCCACTGAGCCAAACCGGTTAGAGCGAGAAGATTTTGATCAACAAATAATAAATAAAAATATCATGTCGATGGGCACCATCCCCTACGGCGGTGACCGGCACATGGGGATACTTTGGTGTAAAATCAGAAACTACGATGCAATATTATGAGCTGCCTTGACATCTGGTAAAATTGGGGGGAACTACAGTGGCCCAACCTCCTGCCGCTCTGCTCCTGAGATCAGGGCCCCTAGCAGGTAACCTTCCGTATCACAGGGGCCAGGCACAGGCCTGCTGATCCCCGCGGACTGGATCTCAGGCACCTGCCAGTTGAAATTAGTCAAACCAATAGCTGCTTCCTGCAGGAACCGGGCCGCCTCACCCTCTTGTTGGTACAAAGCCTGCCTCCCACAGCCATGGCTCATTCACTCTTCCCCAGTGCGCCCCCACGTGGCTCTCTGTGGCGTGGTCTCCGCTCGCTCAGCTGTGAGTATTCTCCACTAATAAACTGCTGTCTGCCTCACCTGGTAGGCCATCTCCGTAACGGGCAGGATCCCACCCTCACCAACCAGGCAAAGAGGAGGCAATTCAAACACTCCAGCCATAATGGGTTTGGCTCGGAAGAGAGAGCGTCAGTCTGCGGACTGAAGGGTCCCGGGTTTGATTCCGGTCAAGGGCACATGCCTGGGTTGCGGGCTCACTCCCCAGTAGGGTGTGTGCAGGAGGCAGCCCATCAATGAGTCTCTCTCATCATTGATGTTTCTCTCTCTCCCTCTCCCTTCCTCTCTGAAATCAATAAAAATATATTTTTAAAAAACAAAACACTAAAGAGTTTGCCTGACCCTTATGGCTCAGTGGTTGAGCACCGACCAAAGACCAGGATGTCACTATGCCCAGGCTGTGGGCTTGATTCCCAGGGGGGGCATGCAGGAGGCAGCTAATCAATGATTCTCCCTCTCCCTTCTAAAATCGATAAAAATAAAAAAATAAAATCGATAAAAATCTATTTAAAAAATAAATCCACTCCCGAGCTCTTAGCATGGCTAGTGTGAATGAGCAACTGAATCTCCCTTTTTATTTCATTGTATTTATTTTAAATTTAAAGTCGGACACCCAATCAATCCCTGGAAAACTTTTAAGTATGTTTGGAACAACTTGGGTATGTACATCGACTTTTCCAACTGAAGAAATATTGAGATATAAATGCAGATGAAGTATATCGCCCATGGAAACTTGGCATCTGAATTGAGATGTGCCTTAAATGTAAAATACACGCTGGGCTTTGCAGGCCAACCACAGGAGGGTGTCTGCCTGTGAATGCAGTGGCACCGGGCCCAGTGGAGCCAGAGGGACAGAGGCTGAGCACCGAGGATCTGACTTCGACACCTGGATCCAGCCATGCCTGAAGCTTATCCCTTCTGGAGTCTCCCAATATTTAAACCAAAAAAGAGTTCTTTCTGCTCGATCCACTTTGAGTTTTTTTCCTGCAAATTTATAGCCAAAAGAGACACTGTTTGCAGAAGCAAAGGGAGGCAGAGTGGACAGACGGAGGGGGGAGCAGTAGGGGGAGGGGGCTTGTGGGGACGTGGGGACCAGACCTGTATGTGTTGCTGCAGCCTCTTCTTCTCATGCTGCAGCTGGCGGCTGCACTCCTCCTCCTCCCCCACGCGGGCCTCCAGCTCCGACACCACCAGCTCCAGCTCCTGCTTGCGGGCTGCCAGCCGCCCCCGGGTCTCCTCGGCCTCAGCACACAGCTCTGCCTCTGCTCGAAGCTGCTCTGCCAGGCGGGTCCGCTCCTCTTCCAGCTGGGGTGGGAGGTCAGAGGTCAGCAGGTAGTGCCCCCAGGACGGCCCTCAGTGGAGCACCAGGTCCCTCCTGCCCCCTGATTTGTTCTTTGAGGTACAGCCCCCAATCCCATTCCTCCCCCAGGTCCTCATCTCAGGATGACCCCAGGGGTCTCCAGCCCTGTCCCTCCTGCCCCCTGACTCCCTTTGCTTTGTCCCTCCTCTCTGTCCCTGTAGCCCCAACACACCTCTCTGTCCCTGTAGCCCCAACACACCTCTCTGTCCCTGTAGCCCCAACAGGCCTCATCCTCTCCCAATGGACATTCCCCCCAGCCTCTTCCCCAGCCTCCCCACCTCCAGTCCACCCTCGAGACAGCCCCGGGAAAGCCTTTCTACCATCTCACATTTCATTTAATACTCCTACGCCCAGCAACTTAGCCAAGGGAAGTAATGCAGAAAAAGCAAACAGACAAATGCCCCAGAGGTTTGCTTCAGCATTATTTTAAGAAACCAGAAATACTGAAGAGAATGAGAAGTCCACCGCCTGCCTACCAGAACCCTGCTACATGGCTGATCCCCAGCCCTGCCGCGCCCCGTCCTGGAGCCCCGCCCCTTGAGCATCTTAGCCCGGCAGGAACCAGCCCCCCCACCCAATACCCTGGCGACACCCCAGGATCCTGCACAGCATGGTTCAAACCACACCACAGTTTCTCGACTTCTATTTGGCCCCAATACACCTTGGCTCTGACCCATCCTACCCTTTCGCCGCACATCCCACTCAGCCACAAGCCCCGCCCCTTTGAGACCTGGCTCCACCCACCTCCCCGCCCACAGTCCGCCCCCTCACCTGTAGCAGCCGGCTCTGGAGCTCGCCCACCTCGCGGGCGCTCTGCTGCTGGAGCTCCTGCACCTTCTGCAGCTCCTGAGCCCTCGCCTGCAGCACCTCGTCCTGCCGGGTCACCTGCAGCAGCGGCTTCACCTGCGGGGAGGTCAAGGTGGCGGAGTGGCTGGGAGGCCGCTTGGCCCTGGAGCCAAGAGCTCACGCTCTGAATAGGGCCGGCCTCCTGGGCTGCAAGGCCAGCTCCTCCAACGGCAGCTGGGGACCTGGCAGCGTCCCATCTATATAGTGGGGGACGTAGCAGCCCCACTGCACGGGGTTCCGGGTACGGGAACAGGGCGGGCAGCCCGTCCGTGTTTCCTTTTTGCTCAGTGAACCCTTTGTACACAAGCGACACTTGGTACTCAGTAGCAGGCGTTTCTCAGAGTCCTCAGCCCCGGGGCCATGGGGAGAAACGCACCTTACAGGGTGCGATTAGGCGACAGGTGCCACACGCACCCATCACCGAAATGACGTTTCACAAACCGCCCTCCCCTTGCCAGTGGGACACACTCTGACCATTTCTGTTCTATCGCCTTCGACTCGGTTCTTAGCTGTTCTTGGTTCTTCTCTGCTTGAGTCTTTTCTAGTCTATTATTTTCTTTTCCATAGCGTTTATCACAGCTATAGCTTTCTATTTATTGTGGGATTCACGCTCTGATGCCTGTCAAGCCTACCCCTAGCCCCCGTCCTAGGGTAGGCAAACTTTTTCTTAAAGGGCCAGCTAGAGCCAGCTAGTGGCTCGGTGGTTGAGTGTCAACCTACGAACCAGGAGGTCACGGTTCAATTTCCAGTCAGGGCACCAGCCCAGGTTGTGGGCTCGATCCCAAGGGAGGTACGAGTAAGAGGCAGCTGATGGATGTTTCTCTTTCATCAATGTTTCTAGCTCTCTATCCCTTTCCCTTTCTTTCTCTCTAAAAAACCCCCCACAAAAATCAATAAAAACATATAAAAATAAATAAAGGGCCAGCTAGGGAAATATCTGAGGCTCTGCAGGCCACTCTGTCTCTGCTTTAACGACTCTTCTCTGCTGCTGTAACAGGAAAGCAGCCCCAGACAGCACACTACCCAGCAGGCACTTACAAAAATAGGCATCTTGCTTGTGCGTTTGCCAACCCCTGCCCTGAACTATGGGCTCCATAGGGCAGGGCTTTGTCCATTTTCATTCACCACTAGTGGCCCGGTGCACAGAATTTGCGCACGGGGGGAGGGGTGCCCCTCAGCCCAGCCTGCATCTTCTCCAATCTGGGACCCCTGTGGGATCAGGCCTAAACTGGCAGTCAGACAACCCCCTCGCAATCCAGGACTGCTGGCTCCTAACCACTCACCTGCCTGCCTGCTTGATCACCCCTAACCACTCTGACTGCTGGCCTGCTCACCCACAACTGCCCCCCTGCCAGCCTGATCACCCCCAACTGCCCTCCCTTCCTGGCCTGATCACCCCCAACTGCCCTCCCCTCCTGGCCTGATCACCCCTAACCACCACTGCCTCGGCCTTGCCACCATGGCTTTGTCCGGAAGGACATCTGGAAGGTCTCATGGTCTAATTAGCATATTACCCTTTTATTAATCTAGATTTTATCACGGTCCCCTAAAACGTTACTGGCGCAAAGTAGGTGCTCAGTTAACACTGGCTGAGGGCATGTAGGCTCAAACGTCATATTGAGAGTTACACTAAAGAGCTGCGTTTTCTCCTCCAAATCTCCACCCTCCTGCCTCCGCTCCATTCCCCTTTGAGGGAACACCCTGCTCCAAGCTCACGGGACCGGATGGCCTGGCTCTGTCCCTTTGCTTTGGGTGGGCATGGGCAGTAGGCCTGGATCATCTGATGGGAGGTGAGTGGTCTGGATGGTCATAGGACTGCCGCCAGGCCAGTGGGAACGAACCCAGACTCTGAGCTCTGAGATAAGACAAGCCCACGCCGGCTTGCTGGGGGCCAGTCTTGGGGGGTGGGGGGAGCCTCCCTTGCGGGTAGGTCTGCAAGTGACCATCACGGAGGACAGTCACGCAGGAGACAGAAGGTTGGTAACTGACATCATTGTATGGGCCCTGTCTGTGCAGTAAGGGGCCACTCAGCAGGCCTGGGGTGTCCAAACCCTCTCATCCCAAAGAAAGGACTGGCCCTCACCCAGCTCCTCGAGAAAACCTCTAAGCCCTTAGAGCAGTGGTCGGCAAACTCATTAGTCAACAGCGCCAAATATCAACAGGACGATTGACATTTCTTTGGAGAGCCAAATTTTTTAAACTTAAACTTCTAACGCCACTTCTTCAAAATAGACTCGCCCAGGCCATGGTATTTTGTGGAAGAGCCACACTCAAGGGGCCAAAGAGCCACATGTGGCTTGCGAGCCGCAGTTTGCTGACCACAGCCTTACAGTATTGGTCTGATACCTGACTTGGTTTATCTGGGGGTTTGGGGCCACGTGGTATCAACTTGACCTCTGCAAGGGCTGGAGACTGTCACAAAGGTCAATTACGTGGGTGGTGAGCCAAGCCTATGTGAATGACCACAATCAAAACCCTGGACACTGCCCAGCCGGCTCAGTGGTTGAGCACTGGCCTATGAACCAGGAGGTCACAGTTCAATTCCCGGTCAAGGGCACATGTCTGGGTTGCAGGCTCAATCCCCAGTAGGGGGCGTGCAGGAGGCAGCTGATCAATGATTCTCTCTCATCATTGATGTTTCTATTTCTCCCTCCCTCTCCCTTCCTCTCTGAAATCAATAAAAATATATTAAAAAAAACAAAACAAAAAACCCTGGACACTAAGGCTTGGTGAGCTTGTCCAGTGGGCAATTTCCCATGTGTGTTGTCACGCATCATTTCTGGAAGGTCCGGAGCTGTCTGTACGCCACCACTGGGAGACACCTGGAAGCTAGCACCTGTCTCTCCTGAGTTCGGCCATGTGCGCCTTTCCTCTTCACTGATTTTAATCTGTATCCTTAACCTGAATGAATGGTAAGCATGAGTATAACTAGCAGTAATTTCCCTGAGTTCTTCCAGTGAATCATGGAATCTGAGGAGTCTTCTGGACCCCCCAATCCAGCCCTGGATCCAGCTGCACCTGAAGCTGTCCTGCACCTTTTATCCATGTTGGTGTGAGTCCGAGTTTTGGGTACCTTGCTACCCATAGATCCTGCTGAACAAAGGTCAGACTGATTGGTTCCATTTTACAGATGCAGCAAACTGAGGCCCAGTAGCCCTGCCCCCAAAGTCTTGTCTCCCTGCTGCTCAGGCCACCTCCCCAAGGTGGCCTCCTCACCTTGATGAAGAGCCGCCACCACTGCCAGTGCCGCAGCTTGAGGTAAGCCGCGCAGTTCCGCTGCATCACCCGCAGCGCGCTCTGCTGCTGCTGCCGCTTCTGGAAGGCCCTGAGCGGAGAGACGGACAGACAGATGCATGGGAGGGGGGCTCGGCCCCTCCAGGTCCCGAGAGCTCCCTCCCACTCATCAACCATGATTAAATGCCTACTGTGTGCAAGCACCATTCTGTTATTGGCAAATCTTGTTGTGTACAGTTCATCAGTCCTCCTGCCCTTGACCCTCTCGGCCCTGCCCCCTCCTCTGCCCCTGTAGCCCCAGCCCCAATGCAGCTTCACCTTCACCCACCGGGACCCTCACCCAGCCTCCTTCCCAGCCTCCCAGCCTCCAGTCCATCCCAACCAGAGGGTCTTTCTACACCCCCTCCCCTTCTCACAGCCCTCCTGTGGCTCCCAGCACCCTAAACAGGGTCCCTGCCCCTCAGCCTGGGATTTGGGGGCCCTGTATTTGCTGATCCTTCCTCTGGGCCAGTTCTGAGAGGAAGGAGACGCTCCTGTAGACTCCCTGCTCGTTCCTGAGCCTGGAACACCTTTCCCACCCCCCTCGGTTTACCGGTCATTCAGCCTGACCTGGGGCGCCCTGGTGGTCAGGGCCTCCCCCTGCACCCGTACGACCCCATCAAAGCACAGCCATGCGCTCTGTGCCTGCGCTGTCTACCCCTCCAGACTGCAGTCCCTCACCCTTGAGGCCATATGGTGACCACCTTGACCTAGTTTCCCAGGGGCTTTCTCTGTGTTAGCACCGAAACCCTGCACCCGGGGCACCTCCAGCGCCAGCTGGTCACCAACAACAGAGTCACCTCTTCTCAGTGTCTCCAGCATCACTCAGCACTGGCCTGGGCCGCAGGGGCCACGGGGGCTGTAGGACCTGGTGGCCCCCTCCTTCTGTCTCTCAGACCCTCTCCCATCTCCGAGGCCTGACACCTGGGGCCATCTGGTCAACCCCTCCCTGCCAGCCTCAGCCAATGGGACTGCGGAAGACAGCATGGTGCCCCACCTGCGAGCCAGGTATCCCCGGGCAGCCGCCTGGAAGGACACAATGATGTCCGTGACCTTCAGGTCCCGCTCCTCCTCCAGCTGGGCCAGGACCCCCGCCCGGAAGAAAATCTTACTCTGTCCCACACGGTAGAGGTTGGGGTCCAGTTCTAGGGCTTGGATCTGTGGCGGGTGGGGGTGATATGGAGAAGATGCAATGACAGGGGAGGTCCTGGCCCCACCCTCGACACCCCAGACTGTGTGCACGCACCGCCCCCACCCCCGCCCCACATCTTCCCTCACTCACCATCTTCTCACAGGCCTGCTTCCCATCCATAAAGCCCTTGGGGATGGCATTGGGCGTCAGGATCTCATACCTGCAGGGATGGCGGGGGGGGGGGGGGGGATGGTGGAGGGGAGAATGGAGTTACAGCAACTGTCACCATGGCAGGCCCTGGGCTCAGAGCGACAGATAGCAATAACCAATGACAACAAGAACAGGAAAAAAATGGACGTTCGATCTCAGCCACACACTGGGCTGAGCGTTAATGCCACCAGCAGCAGCAACAATAAAAGCCCCAGTCCTTGGACAGCTGCCGGGTGGGGACTAGAAGCGTTTATTACATCGCCATATAGTTCACTGATACGCAAACAGCGGCGGGTCTCAGAATGGAAAGATGAGAATAACAAAAAACAGCGGCTGATGCTTTCAAAATGCGATTATATTGATTTCAGAGAGGACGGGAGAGGGAGAGAGAGATAGAGACATCAATGATGAGAGAGAACCATTGATCAACTGCCTCCTGCATCCCCCACTGGGGATCGAGCCTGGAACCCGGGCATGTGCCCTGACTGGGAATCGAACAGTGACCTCCTGGTGCATAGGTCAATGCTCAACCACTGAGCCACGCAGGCTGAGCATCACTGATGTTTTTTTTGTGTGTGTGTTTTTAAATTAAATATTTTATTGATTTTTTTACAGAGAGGGATAGAGAGTTAGAAACGTCGATGAGAGAGAAACATCGATCAGCTGCCTCCTGCACACCCCCCACTGGGAATGTGCCTGCAACCAAGGTACATGCCCTTGACTGGAACCTGGGACCCTTCAGTCCGCAGACCGACGCTCTATCCACTGAGCCAAACTGGTCAGGGCATCACTGATGTTTTTAAACTTCTTATGTGTCAGGCCCTGGGCTAAGTGCTTTACAGCCATTTTTTTCAAATTTCTGAGTGGAACTCTGAATTTTAAAAATACATTTTATAACAGATACGTGTCTGTTCTCAGAGCCTCTCCCCTGCCGTGCCCTCTCCCCTGCTGTGAACTCAGCATTTCCTCTAAAATAATGTATATTATATATACAACTAGAAGCCCAATGCACGAAGATTCGTGCAAGAATGGACCTTCCTTCCCCTGGTTGTCAGCACCGCCTTCCCTCCGGCCTGGAGCCCCTTTCCACCTTCCCACACTGCCCAGAGGCCCGGAGCCACAAGCATCCCACCCCCCCACTGGCTGCTCGGTGCCTGCATATGCAAATTAACCCACCAGCTTTGTTGGTTAATTTGCATACTCACTCCTGATTGGATGGTGGGCGTTGCAAAGGTATGGTCAATTTGCATCTTTCTCTTTTATTAGTGTAGATATGCATACAAGTATGTGCACATTTATATGTCATATATAATGTACATTATTTTGCCCTGGCCAGTGTGGCTCAGTTGATGGAGTGCCATCCTGTGTACTGAGAGGTCGCTGGTTCGATTCCCGGTTAGGCACATGCCTGGGTTGTGGGCTTGATTCCTGACAGGAGGAGTGCAGGAGGCAGCCCATTGATGTTTCTCTCTCCCTCTCCCTTCCTCTCTCTCTAAAATCAATTTTAAAAATATGTTTTTTTAAAGAATCCTTTAAAAGTAACTATATACATTATTTTATGGGTGATGATTGAGAAACTTGTATGTGTGTGCCTAGGCATGTGCCCTGGCAGGAATGGAACGCACAACCTTTTGGTGTACGGGATGATGCTCCAACCAGCTGAGCCACCGCCCAGGGCCAACTGAGCTAGATTTTTAACTGCATTTAACTGTCTTTTTTTGTTTTGTTACAACAGACATTTATTTAAAGTAATATATTGAAAAAAACCAGATGGTTCTAAATTGTACGTTTCAGGTTTAACCAACATACTTAAAATTCTGACGACAGATGCATCCACAGATTTCGATTGCATGGTTCTCAGGAAGCCTGCTTATGGCTTTTTTACATCCTCATAACGTGTATCGTATCTCTCTCATTAACCTCAGTTTATGGAACCCTGCAGCACTGTAATACCATTTTCCAGGCCCCTCCAGCCGCCACCAGCTTGATGCTGGCTTGCCATTTTGACCCAAGACTAACTGTATTTAATTTTCACTAACTGAAATTTAATTTTTTTTATTGTCTAAAGTTTTACATATGTCTTCTTTTACCCCAATTGACCCCCCACCCCCAGCCATTCCCACCCCGGGCAAGCCCCACCACCCCAGTGTCTGTGTCCATTGGTTATGCTAATATGCAGGCATACAAGTCCTTTGGTTGCTCTCTAACCTCCCCCACTGAAATTTAAATTTAAAAACTGAAGCAGCCCGACCGGCGTGGCTCAGTGGTTGAGCATCATCCTATGAACCGGGAGGTCACAGTTCCATTCCCGGTCAGGGCACATGCCCGGGTTGTGGGCTCGATCCCCAGGGTGGGGCGTGCAGGAGGCAGCTGATCAATGATTCTTTTCATCATTGACGTTTCTATCTCTCTCCCTCTCCCTCCTTCTCTGAAATCAATAAAAATCTATTTTAAAAATAACAAAAATAGCCCTAGTAGCTAGGGCCTAGCTGGTTTGGCCCAGCAGATAGAGCATCAGCCGGCAGACTGAAGGGTCCCTGGTTTGATTCTGGTCAAGGGCATGTACCTCGGTTGCAGGATTCTCCCTGGCCCGGGTCCTGGTCAGGGCGTGTGCAGGAGGCAACCAATCAATGCGTGTCTCTCACATTGATATTTCTGTCTTTCCCTCTCTCTTCCACTCTCTCTAAAAGAGCAGTGGAAAAATAACCTCGGGTGAGGATTAACAACACAAAACAAACAAAAATAAAGAAATGCCAACTACAACACATTGATTGCAATGCGACGCTCTATGCCCTTTCTCTCTGGGAGCACACTGAGTGGGTACTGCTTGCCCATACCACAGAGGAGAAGGCTGAAGCTCAGCAAACCTGAGGAACTTCTCCGGAGTCCAGGCTCAGCAGTAGCAGTGGGCTCAGTGGATAGAGCACCTGCCTGTGGACTGAAGGGTGTTGGGTTCCATTCTGGTCAAGGGCACATGCCCGGGTTGTGGGCTCGATCCCCAGTAGGGGGCGTGCAGGAGGCAGCCAATCAATGATCCTCTCTCATCATTGATGTTTCCATCTCTCTCTCCCTCTCCCTTCCTCTATGAAATCAGTATATATTTGAAGAAGAAGAAGGAGAAGGAGAAGGAGAAGGAGAAGGAGAAGGAGGAGAAGGAGAAGGAGAAGGAGAAGGAGAAGGAGAAGGAGAAGAAGAGGAAGAGGAAGAGGAAGAGGGAGAAGAGGAAGAAAAAGAGGAGGAGGAGGAGGAGGAGGAGGAGGAGGAGG
The DNA here is from genome assembly GCA_026230045.1 of Corynorhinus townsendii. NCBI lineage: Eukaryota > Metazoa > Chordata > Mammalia > Chiroptera > Vespertilionidae > Corynorhinus > Corynorhinus townsendii. The sequence continues at coordinate 46,965,362 of JAPDVU010000011.1, read as the reverse complement.
AGGAAGAAGAGGGGGAGGAGGAGGAGGAGGTTTTGGATGCAGGGATGGTGGCTTCCAGGCCCGAGCCCCCCTCACCCCACCCCTCACTCTGCTCACCGCTGCCGGAACTCCTGGAAGAGGATGCGGTTGGGAAAGCCTTGGCGACAGATGCGGATGCCCTCCAGGACGCCGTTACAGCGCAGCTGGTCCAGCACCAGCCGAGGCTCCAGCTTCCCGGCCTGTGGAGAGCAAGGTGGACACGCAGGGTCAGCAGTGGCCGCACGGGGGCGCCATTCATTGGCCGACAGCCTTCAGGGGAAACCACGTGGAATGGCCGGTTTGGCTGGTCAACAATGGTTGGCAATTTTGTGTAGTTTGATCTATAATTTATTGAGCACCTACTACGTGCCAGGCAGAAATCTCTGCCCTTTGGGAGCTCACAGTCCAGTGGGAGAGCCTGGCAGTAAATGTGGTGAAGAAATCCCTAATAAATGAAATAAACAAATAACAATAAGTATTAAGTAGAACAAAACAGGAGGGAGGAAGAGTAGGGAGGGCTGAATTAGCACATAGGATAGTCAGCCAAGGTGCTGTGTGAACAAAGCTCATAAATCATTACTTTTGGTAAAAATGGTAAAAATCTAAACAGTACATTGCCTGGCCGGCGTGCCCTGGGAGTGACACCCTAACACCATTGAGCACACCTGGCACCCAGATCTTCGACTCTAAGCACCATTCTCCACTCAGAAGCACCAGGGCTTCTTGAAGAAATGGCTGTCTATGTTACATTTCATCAAACATAAGTCACCACCAACAGTAAGACACGCTGTTATTTTATATTCCACCAAGAAAGCAAAACCCCCGTCAATTAAACTCCGACGAGCAACAATAAAGTGAAAACCAAAGAACCCACACGACTCTGACAAGCTGTCGATGAAGAGCCACATCCCAACCTCAGAGATGCTAACGTGTCAGAAATAAGCGCATCTTCGATCTGATAGAATACGGTGTCAGCAGACCTGAGAAAGGACAGTGTAAGCCTGAAGCACCCAACTTTGTGGCCTCGTTTTCCCTTTTCTATGGGCCTGCTCTTTGATTTTCCCAACAACAAAAATGTTCAGTGCCCTGGGAGGCCGGAGATGAACTCCCCAAACCTACAGGTCATCCCCAGCCCCAATGGCCATCTTTCCATCCCTTGTACCTCCCATGCTCTGATCTACCACTGGACCTTTGCACAAGCTAGTCTCTGCTGAGAATACTACTTATCCTTCAGAGCTCATTGTCACCTCCTCCAGGGAGCCTTCCTGGAATTCACCGAGCAGAACAAGCCTTATGCAGTGCTGACCACCCTCCCTTACAAATTCAACCAGACGCTCATTGTGGGTGGTTAGTTGCACACCTGTGTTCTGCATTAGGCTGTAAGAATAGGGGCTGACTGTGCTTCTCTCCAGTGTATCCCTAGTACCTGGCACTTGATAGGTGCTCAATAAAATTTAAGTCCCAGGAACAAATGAATTTTCTGAACAGGGCACTCATTCTGGGAGGGGAGCAAGTCCCTCAAGGTCACACATCTGGTCAGAGGTGAGCCTGGCACAGATGTGGCTCCAGCAGCCAGGCCTTTACCCGCTGCCAGGGCCTCCCCCACCTCGGCCCAGGTCACTCACCCTCTTCTCGTGGTTGGGGACAATGCAGCGGACGAAGCTGGGGTTGGTGTTGCTGAGTGTGGCCATGAGGCGGCTCAGGGACTCCTTGTAGAGCTGTCCCACGGTCCGGAACATGCCCCGGCGAGGGCGGCCACCCGGGGGGCCATCCCCAAGGCTGCTCACCTGCTCCAGCCCCACAATGCCCTCCACTGTGTGAAGAGGAAATCAGATGTAGCGTGAGAAGGGGACCGGGGGTCAGTTTGGGGGCATTGGGCTGGCCAAAGGTGAAGGGTCTTACTATTTATAGGGTTTGGCACTTTACATATGAAACACCTCACACAGCCTGGTAAGGTAGGTAGTACCAGCCCCATTGGACTGGCAGGCAAACTGCGGCTCAGAAAAAGGGGGAAACCGTGCCCAAGGCCACACAGCTTAGAAACTGCAGGTCAAGGATTTAAACCCAGGCAGTGGGAGTCCTCTCAAACGCTGACCTCTGACCCCTCTTCTCCTCAAGGAATAAGCTCTCTATTTTCCTTATGGGCAGACATGACAAGGACAGCAAATGCTTACTTAGCACGTATTCTCTGCCGGGCACTGTTCAAAAGCACTTTACCTCCTCTGGCTTATTCATAAGACAGTGAGAGTCGCTCCCATTTTACAGATGAGGAAACCAAATCACAGAGAAGGGAAAGGGTAATCACAAACACCGCACTGCTGCATTTTCAGGGACACCGAACAGTCACATTAAACATGGAATAGAGCCCTGGCTGGTTTGGCTCAGTGGATAGAGCATTCAGCCTGTGGACTGAAGGGTCCCGGGTTCGATTCCAGTCAAGGGCACATGTTTGGGTTGTGGGCTCCATCCCCAGCAAGGGGTGTGCAGGAGGCAGTCAATCAATGATTCTCTCTCATCGTTGATGTTTCCATCTTTCTCTCCCTTCCTCTCTGAAGTCAATAAAAATATTTTTTTTTTTAAAAAAAAAAGGAATAGAGCGCTGGTGGGTGTGGCAGTCAGTTGAGTGTTGTCCCAGGCACCGAGAGGTTGCCGGTTCGATTCCCTGATCAGGGCACATGCCCAGGTTGCAAGCTTGATCTCCAGTGGGGACATGTGGGTGGCAGCTAATCAATGTTTCTCACCACCCCCCACTTCCTCTCTCTCTATAAATAAATAAATAAACCCAGTTTTGAAAAATGGAATAGAGTCTGGCTTTTCTGTGCAATATGTGAAATAAGGCAAGCCGCTTTCACACTAAGCTTTAAAAAAAAAAAGCCCTCATTGCATGGTAACTCTGTTTCTCATAGTGTCCCTTCAGCAAGTGAGAAATACCCACTCAACTTTGGTGACCGAATCATGCCTGGTTTCTCAGGACCCTACAGCTGGGGCTGAATCTGCTGTCCTGCTGTCCCAGCGATGAGGGTCATAGGGGTCAACCAGATCATCTGCATTTAGGCAGGACCTGGTATGTGGTAGGGGCTCAGATGTAGCATTTTTTTTTTTACCCAGGTTTCAACTCTCCCTCCAGGCACTGCCACACTTACTGTTATTATCAAAATGATAATTATCACTTATTAAGCTCTTATAGCACAGCTAAGAGCTGAGGCTCTGGGACTCAATATCCTGGGTTCAAATCCCGGCTCTGCCACTTACTGGCTGTGGGATCTTGGGCTGGTGACTTAACCTCTCTGTGCTTGATTTCCTCATCTGTGTAAGGGGCGGGTCATAGTACTAACACCTGCCTCAGTGGGCCACTCAGAGGATTCTATGTGTTAATAATCATAGAAGGGCTTTGCACAAAGCCAGGCACGTAGTAAGTGCTCATTAAACACCAGCTGATCTTAGCAATTTGGTTAGAGGAAGGCACTGAGTCTGGACACCGCTGAGGGAGCTGACAAGGAGGAAGAGGAAGCATGAGAGAAAAGGGGACGGATGCTCAAAACCAGGTTCCCAGTCCAAAAGGCCCACCCTCCTTGTGTGGCAAATCTCACCCATCGATGCAGAGCAACACCCACCCCCTGGCGGAGAAATGGCAGAGCCGTGCCTCCCTGAAGATCCTGAGGGCGGCGGCGGCGGGAAGGAGCCAAGGAAAGAGAATTGCTGGAAGCCCCCCTGTTCTGGGGGGAGGAGACAGATGCGGGGGAGAGGGCAAATGGCAAAGAGATGGGGGGATGCAAAGGGAGCAGTATGAGAAGGGTGGAGGGAGAGAAGGTGGCACAAAGAAAAAGAGAGGAGAGGATTGTTAGTCAACAGGACACGGCGGAGCAGGAGGGGAAGCCCGAGTCCTGACCACAGACTCTTACAGCCAGGGCGGCGGCCCTGTTCACCTGCGTGTCCACCCGCGGAGGGCGTCAGCATGGCTGAGGGACGCATGTCCTCTGTGAGGAACTCATGCGGGCGGGGGGGGGGAGGTCTCTCTCCCCGGAGGTTCCTTCTGTGTCTGTTTTGTTAGTGGCTCTTTTCCCCCTGCCTGCCAGGAAGCTCGCGGACTCCCTCCACACTCCCACCCAGTTTGTTGCATTCGTCTCTCTGAAAACTTGTTTCATCTGCTTCCCCCTGGGGCTTCCAGGAAGCTGGGCATCCAGCTGTGGGCTCAGGGCAGCAGTAACAGGGATTCCTGCCACAGTGGCCCCCGTTTCCCACCCCTCCTGTGACTTGCAGCTCCTAGAGTCTGGGCTGGCCTGTGACTGCTGTGTCCAGGGGACCTGGGGGGACCCTGTGCCAACGTTCCAGTCTAGGACTCAGGGGGGCTTTGCTGCTTCCACTTGCCCTCTTGGAACCCTCTGAGAGTCGGCCACAGAAGGGGTGGGACATGTGAGGGATCGCCGGGGACACCATGTGTCCGTGAAAGAGGCGCAGGTTTTAAAGAAGTGGGGCGGGGGGCGATTTTCAGTCCGAAGGCGATGACTCTCATAGCAGGATCTGGCTTTGCTGCTGAACATCAAACACTGCGTTCCAGTCCCTCTTGCGTAAACTCGATGAGACACAGAGGTCAAAGCTTTCCTTCTTGACTCAGCTCACAAGATCGAGGCGCGCCACGCCCTTGTGCCCCGTGAGTTTGTTTCGGGAACCACTCAACCTGCTCATTTTGTGCTCTCGTCTAAGTGGCATGGGCTGGCACCTCTACAACTACGCTTTTCACTTCCATCAAAGACTAAGGCAAATGGACACTTTCTGGAAACCTGGGATCGAAAAAAAACTAAGATGCGGGTGCTGCCAGTTGTATCAAATCATCTCTCAAACCTCCTCTCAGGACAGGGGGCCACGGACAAGGCTTGGAAAAGCTCAGGGGCCCACGCAAAGGCACTCGGCTCTTCTGCCCGGGCCTCCTAGAAGTGACATGCTGGGAAGACTAACGGCAAGTTCACACGGGCCTTTTTGGAGCAAGAAAGCTCCAACACTATATCTCCGTTTGTTGCTACCTTCCTTCTTCCCAGGGGCCCTGAAGGGAACTTTGTGAGAAAGCAAATCAATAAAGGTCGAGCCCAGCCCGTGTGGCTCAGTGGTTGAGCATCGACTTATGAACCCGGATGTCATGGTTTGATTCCCAGTCAAGGCACATGCCCGGGTTTCAGGCTTGATTCCCAGTGTGAGGGTGTGTTTTTTTTTTCTCTCTCTCTATCTCCCTTCCTCTCTAAAATCAATAAAAACATATAAAAATAAATAAATAAAAGTCTAAAAGTCGATCTACCTGTAAAGTACTCCCTTCTGAGTTCTCTTGTTATTAATTCTTTTCCAGTCAAATCTCGTGTGTGTGTGTGTGTGTGTGTGTGTGTGTGTGTGTGTGTTTTGGGGTGGGGGGTGATCATATGCCATCTACAAATAATGTTCTCTTTCTTTACAATGTTCACACACATATTTTTCTCATCCGATTGCATAGGCTGGTATTGCTAAAAGAGTGTTCACAGCAGTGTTGACCGTGGGCATCCTTGTCTTGTTTAAGGAGCAGTGTTTTACCATTGAACTAGAGGCCTGGTGCACAAAAATCGTGTACTGGGAGGGAGGGGGTGGCGGGGTCCCTCAGCCTGGCCTGCACCCTCTCGCAGTCTGGGAGCCCTCAGGGGATGTCTGCCTGCCAGCTTAGGTCTGCTCCCTCTGGGGATCAGGCCTAAGCCGGCAGTCAGACATCCCTCTCGCAGTCCTGGACTCTTGCAGTCCCAGACCCCCTTGCTCCTCACTGCCCACTTGCAGTGGAGGCGGGAAAGGCTTCTGCCACCACCACTGTGCTCGCCAGCTTGAGCCTGGCTTCTGGCTGAGCGGCGTGCCCCCTGTGGGAGTGCACTGACCACCAGGGGACAGCTCCTGCGTTGAGTGTCTGCTCCGTGGTGGTCAGTGCATGTCATACCGACCTGTGTTCTGCCGCTCCATTGATTTGCATTTTACCCTTTTATTACATAGGACTAGTGGCCCAGTGCATGAAATTCGTGCACAGGGAGGGATGTCCATCAGCCTGGCCTGCACCCTCTCCAATCTGGGACATCCGTCTCACAATCCGGGACCGCTGGCTCCTAACTGCTCACCTGCTTGCCTGCCTGATCGCCCCTAACCACTCTGCCTGCCGGCCTGATCACCCCCAACTGCCCCCCCTGCTTCAGGCCTGATCACTTCCAACTGCCCTCCCCTGCTGACCTGATAGCCCCTAACTGCCTTTGCCTCGGCCCCGCCCCCATGGCTTTGTCCAGAAGGACATCCAGAAGGTCTCCGGGTCTAATTAGCATATTACCCTTTCATTAGTTTAGAAGGAGATAGGATGCTGGCTTGAGACATCAATCACTCACTCATTGAGAACACTGCTGTGAGACTGTCTGGCCTGCCTGTGTTAAGTTCTGCACCTGAGCAGACAACTCAATCCCAGGAACAAGGTGCTCACACTGTAGGTTGGGAGAAGGGACGCCCGGAACTTCAGGGCCGGGGAAGCGGGTCCTCACCATCTTTCCAGATCTCTGCCGTCAGCCGGTCTGTGCTCTGGTGCAGCAGGGCTGCCACATTGTCATTCAGAGGGTCCATGTTTTTCATCAGCCACTCATTGGCCTTGTAGTCGACCTGAGTGGAGTCGGGCACAGGAGGGGGTGAACTTGTAGGTTCGGGGGCTCTTCTGAGTTTTCCAGGAGCCCCCCAGAAGTTCTGAGGTTCTGGCTCTGGGGCTCGCCAACAGAGAGCATTGGTGCCACCTTGTGTCCATATCTTGAACTGCACCCTCCGCCAGCATGACCCCTCTCCCTGTGCTTCCTGGTGCACCCCTGACCTCGCCCACCACTTTCTTCCTTATTCATTCCACTCCAGACACACGAGCTTCCACGCTGTTCCTCAAACATGCACCCTCACTTCCACCTCAAGATTTTATCCCTGCCGCCCCCAGCCTGGGATTCCCTCGCCGTGGCATTTCCTGTGGATGGCTGCTTGGGAGAATTCCAGGTTTTGCTTGGAGGCTCCCACAGAGTCACGGTCTTGACCACAACACCCTGCATATGTCCTGCCCCCGCCCCCCCAGACGAGCTCCCTGAGGCCAGGGCCCAGGCCTATCCCAGCCCTGCACAAGGCTAGGCACACAGGAGGTCTTAGAAAATGTTTGGGAAACTTAGTGCCGTACACAGGATACACAGGGTCCTGCCTCCCAGCCACTGCGCACGCTGTTCCCTCTGCCTGCAGAGCCCTTCCCACCATTCACCTGTTACACATCATTTAGACCACACAGCCCACAGGCCAAATAACGTTTCATTAGAATACAGCCTTCATTTATATATTCATTTATGAACTAGAGGCCTGGTGCATGAAATTTGTGCACTTGGAAGGGGGTCTCTCAGCCTGGCCTGCACCCCCTCACAGTCCGGGAGCCCTCAGGGGACTGCCACAGGGAGCGGGCCTAAGCCAGCAGTCGGACATCCTCAGCACTGCTGCGGAGGCAGGAGAGGCTCCCACCCCTGCTGTGGCACTCGCCAGCCTGAGCCCGGCTTATGGCTGAGCGGCGCTCCCCGCCCTGGGAGCGCACTGACCACAGGGGGCAGCTCCTGCATTGAGCATCTTTCCCCTGGTGGTCAGTGAGTGTTATAGCGACTGGTCGTTCCACTGTCGGGCCGAAACTGGCTCTGCAACATCCCCTGAGGGGTCCCAGATTGTGAGAGGGTGCAGGCCAGGCCAGGGGACCCCATGGATGCATAATCAGGACTGGGGAGAAACACGGGGGGCTGGCCAGCTGGGGAGGGGCCGCGGGAAGGCTCCAGGGCATGCCTGGCCTATCTCGCTCAGTCCCAATCGGCTGGACCCCAGCAGCAAGCTAACCTACCGGTCAGAGCATCTGCCCCCTGGTGGTCAGTGCACATCATAGCGAGCAGTTGAGTGGCCTTAGCATATCATTAGCATATTACACTTTGATTGGTTGAACGGCTGACTGGCCACTTAGCATATTAGGCTTTTATTATATAGAGAATTACCTGTGGCTGCTGGCCCACGAAGCTGAAACTATTTACAGAAAATGTTCGCTGGCCCTTAGATTAGACTTCAGATCAAGCATTGCTCTTCTCTGTGAAACCGTCCCTGGGGTTCCCCCTCTGGGCTTTGACTTTGACACTGCCCTTAGCTGCCCTGACCAAAGCACCTATCACCTTACATTCCAATAGTTCGTATTTGTCTGCCTTTCACATAAGGAACTCAGTGAGGACAGAAACCATGTCTGACTTGGGTCCCCAACTTTGCTCAGCACAGGGCTGAGTGCACAAAGACACATGTTTGCTGAGTGAGTAGATAAAATGCACATGATTCTCCTCTTGGCGAACTCCTACCCATCCCTCAAAACCTACTGTAAAAATCCCCTCCTCGAGGAAACCATCGTTGACTTCATCAGACAGCTCACTCCTCCTGGGGCTTTCCTAGCCCCTGCCCTGGCTGTGTCCTGTCCCAATGGACCTCCGGTGGCCCCTGCTTTCCGTCTGCACCCTCCCCCATCTGTAGCCAAGTGGTCTCTCCTCCCACCCACACTTCCCGAGGCTGGCCCGACCCCCTACCTTGCCCGCATAGTGCAAGACGCTGAAGTCGGCCTGGTCCCGCAGGTGCCGCGGCCGCTGGAACTTGGGGTGGCCGCCCTGCTCCTGCGCCACCTTCTCGACGAAGGACTTGTCCGTGGCCTTGGGGAACCAGCACTCCTCGTCCAGCAGGGCCAGGAGTCCAGGCGGGTTGGCCTGACCATTGACAGGAAGGGGAGAGGAAGTCAGGCCCCAGACACTGGGCACTCAGGCGCTGGCTAGTTTTTAGTTCTTACAACTGACACGTGGATGTCGGATGGAACATGAGGACAACAGTTACAGTGACAGCCACGGACGAGCCCGTGGTTGGAGCCGGGCCCTGCGGCAGCACGTCCCAGGGTCACGCAGACCTGGGTTCTTTTCTCCCTTTAACTGATGGGGAGGCCCGAGGCCGGCGGGGGCGGGCCTGGACCTCGGCCACAGGATGGTGGGGAGACGCCGTGGGCGGTGGGCAGAGCTGTGGGTGGGCTCACCGGCCGCTCGATGAGGTCGATGCAGGGCTGCAGGTCGAGGCCGAAGTCCAGGAAGGTCCAGGGGATGCCCTCGCGCTGGTACTCCTCCTGCTCCAGCACGAACATGGTGTGGTTGAACAGCTGCTGCAGCTTCTCGTTCGTGTAGTTGATGCACAGCTGCTCGAAGGAGTTCAGCTGCGGGGATGAGGGGGAGCGTGAGGAGGGACAGGGTCCCAGAGGGAGGGGACAGGGACTCAGAGGGATTGGGATGGAGACCCAGAAGGAGGGGGACAGGGACCTAGAGGGAGGGGACAGGGACCCAGAGAGAGGGGGAGGGGGACCCAGAAAGGGGGAGGGGATCCCAGAGAGAGGGGGAGGGGATCCCAGAGAGAGGGGTATGGGGACTCAGAGAGAGGGGGAGGGGATCCCAGAAAGGGGGAGGGGATCCCAGAGGGAGGGGTATGGGGACTCAGAGAGAGGGGATGGGGAGCCAGAGGGAGGGGGATGGAGACCCAGAGGGAGGAGGACAGGGACCCAGAGGGAGGGGGATGGAGACCCAGAGAGAGAGGGGTAGGGGGACCCAGAGAGAGGAGTAGGGGGACCCAGAGAGAGGGGATGGGGAGCCAGAGGGAGGGGATGGGAACCCAGAGAGAGGGGATGGGGACCCAGAGGGAGGGGGAGGGGGCAGCGTGATGGGGCTGGCACAGAGCGCGGACCTGGAAGATCTCGAAGCCAGCGATGTCCAGGATGCCCAAGAAGGAGGCGCCCTGCCGGGGGCTGCGGTCCAGGGCCCGGTTGAGGCGCAGGACCAGCCAGCGGAAGAGGCGCTCATAGGTGGCCTTGGCCAGGGCTTCCAGCGCGAAGTCAGCCTGCATGTGGGACAGGATGCACAGTGAGGGCCCGGCCTGCACACCGTGGCCCCAGCCGGTCCTCGGGGTGCCTACCCCATGGTTCAAGAACGAGGTCAGGAACAGCCGCCAACCATTACTCAAGCCCTGCTGTGTGAAACGCTCGGGGCTCATTAGTCAATTAGTCCTTCCCCTACTCCTTGAACCAACTAGACAGCATGACAGTCAAGAGGGTGGACTCTGGGCCTGCCAACCTGGGTTCGAATCCTGGCTCTGCCGTTAGAGGCTGTGTTACCTCGGGCATGTGAATAAACCTCTCTGTGCCTCAATTTCCTCCTGGTCAGCGTGAGCTCCAGTCTCTGGTCCCCATCTCCCCCTCTGTGTCTTCATCCTAGCACCTCGGGTGCCCAGCCTGGGGCAGGCAGAGGTCTCTCCCCAAGAGCTGGCCCCGCAAGCCTCTAGCCCATGTTTACTTCTTTCCTCTCCCGCCACTGCGAGCCCGTCTCAGCCTCACTGTCATTTGCTCGGATTATGGCAGCAGCCTCGTCATGACTCGCTGTGTACGCCGTGCCCCTGCACTCAGTTCTCCACATAGAAGATGAGGAGGGCGTGCCCGGCCTGCGTGGCTCCGCGGTTGAATGTCGACCCGTGAACCAGGAGGTCACGGTTTGATTTGCCGTCAGGGCACATGCCCGGGTTGCAGGCTCCATCCCCAGTGGGGGGTGTGCAGGAGGCAGCTGATCCATGATTCTCTCTCATCATTGATGTTTCTCTCTCTCTCTCTCCTCTCCTTTCCTCTCTGAAACCAATAAAAATATTTTTTTTATAAGAAGATAAGGAGCCCTAGCCGGGTTGGCTCAGCGAATAGAGTGTCGGCCTGCAGACCAAAGGGTCTGGGGTTCGATTCTAGTCAAGGACATGTACCTGGGTTGCAGGCTCCTCCCCCGCCCAGGCTCTGCTCAGGGCGCGTGCAGGAGGCAACCAGTCGATGTGTTTCTCTCACATCCATGTTTCTCTGTCTTTCCCTCTCTCTCTAAAACTCAATGGAAAAATATCCTCGAATGAAGATTAACCAAAAAAAGAAAAAAAAGGAGGAGGAGGAGGAGAGGAGATTTTTACAAAAAGCAGAGTCAACTTGCTCCCTGGCTTAAACGCTCGCTGGCCTCCTACTGCACTTTTAATAAAAGTCACCTCCTTACTGTGGCCTCTAAGACCCTGTATGATCTGTTCCCTCCCAACCTCTCTGCCTGCAGCTTCAACCACCCTCTTCCCCACTCTCTAGCCTCACTGACCTCCTTAATGTTCCCAACTCGCCAAGCTTGTTCCAACCCCAGGGCCTTTGCACGGGCTGTTCCCTCTGCCTTGAACCGTCCAGGTCTCAACTTGAACATCACCTCCCCGGAGAGGACCTTCCTGACCGCCCTGGCCCTCTCCTTCATGGAAGGCATCCCCGTCTTGAAACATCCTGTTTATCTTTCGTTATCTGTGTTCCTACCACTGCTTTTATCCCCAGCACCCAGACCAGGGCCGTAACTGGGCGAACACCCCGTAACTGGGCCAACACCCGGCAAAAGTTAGTTGAGTGATTGAGGAAAAACGGCATAAGCCACTGAGACCCGGGACCTTGGCTGAGGTTCTCCCCATCCCGCCCGCCACCAGCACCGCCCACCTGCTCCTTGGTCTGCGCTTTCTGCACGTAGTCCCGGCCAACTTTGATGCGGGGGGTGAGCAAGGCGCGCGAGAAGTCCGTCACCCCCAGTCCCAGCAGGCGGCAGAGCTTCTGGGCAGCTGAGGACAGACAGGCACCCAGACCCCTCAGCACCAGGAAGGGCACCTCCCCCGCCCCCCGCTTTGGGGGACAGAAACCCCGCCTTTCCCACTTCGGGCATCTCAGGTCCTAAAAGTGAGCACCCCCTTGCCCTAGCCGGCTTGGCTCAGTGAGTAGAGCATCCGCCTGTGGACAGAAGGGTGCAGGGTTCCATTCAGGTCAAAGGCACGTGCCCTGTTCTGGGCTCGATCCCCACTAGGGGGCGTGCAGGAGGCAGCCAATGGATGACTCTCTCTCATCATTGATGTTTCTATCTCTCTCCCTCTCCCTTCCTCTCTGAAATCAATAAAAATATATTAAAATAATAACAATAAAGCAGAGCTATTTCCAGTTGGATAGAAAATAGAATATCAACTATAATTCTGCTTTTGAAAGGCAAAAATAATATATATGCAAGCCAGGAGGAGATATGCCCAATGCTAAAGGCAGGGTGGGCTGGGATGCCCGGGGACCCTGCTCCGCCCCTGCCACACCCATGCCCTCTCCCCTCCCCAGCCCCCGTTGGCACGCTGGTGACGGTCAAACTTTGAACAGGGATCGCACCTTTTACAACCAGGAAGACGGTGGGAAAGGCTATTTTGGAAAATACTCAGCCAAGGGCGGGATCTGAGAGCGCCCGGCTGGGCAGGGGTGCTCTGTGGGTGCGACAGGGAACGCGGTCACGTGGGTGGGCAGCAGGCAGGGGGCCTCACCTGTGTTGTCAGGCATGGAGGCCTGGTCGGTGTTTCGTTCTCGCTTCAGGACGATGTTGCCAAACTGGAGCACGGCCGAGACCATCCGCAGCATGGCTAGGGCAGCAGAGAGAGAAGTCACCACAGCTCCAGACCCTGTGGTGGTCTTAGCTACCCCTTAGACACGGAGCTTCAAAACCCTGTCAGCCCGGCCGGGTGGCGCGTGGCTCAGTGGTTGAGTGTCCACCCAGGAACCAGGAGGTCACCGGTTCGATTCCCATTTAGGGCACAGGCCAGCGTGGAGGGCTGGATCCCCAGCAGAAGGCCTGCAGGAGGCAGCCGATTGATCGTTGATGTTTCTATCTCTCTAGCCCTCTCCCTTCCTCTTTCCCTAAAAATCAATAAAAAAATATATATTTTTTAAAATAAAAAACCCTATGTCAAATCACACCACCACCTTCAGCAGCCTCCTGCACACCCGCTACTGGGGATGTGCCCGCAACCAAGGTACATGCCCTTGACCGGAATTGAACCTGGGACCCTTCAGTCTGCAGGCCGATGCTCTATCCACTGAGCCAAACCGGTTAGGGCCCACCGTGAGCTTAAAATCCACCTATGACACCGGGCAGGCCTTAGAGCACACAAATGGACAGATGTGTTGTGCATTTTGTGTTCAAGGTTCGCTGGATCACCATTTGCTGTCTGCTCAGTTATCTGTTTCATACAGCAATGCGTATAAGATTTTAGAGGACTTAGAGAAATGAATGAGGAATACGGAAATATTTTTAAAATATCGAGTGAAAGCTGCGAGGTGAGGAGGGTGTATGGGGCACACTGTGTGAAAAAGGCAGGAAATAGCAAGTACAGCTGATTCTCGTTATTTGCAGTAATGTTCTATGGAGTCACCGAGAATACGGAAAGGGGGGAAGTACAGGGTTCGGGTCCCGGGAGCCTCCGGTCACATTTTCATCAACCAGGCAATACATCACCTTGTTTTATGTGTGTTTCTGTTTAAAGATACCTTAGTGCCCAGGCGGCATGGCTCAGTGGTTGAGCGTCCACCTATGAACCAGGAGGTCACCGGTTCGATTCCCGGTCAGGGCACACGTCCGGGTTGTGGGCTCCATCCCCAGTAGAGGGGCGTGCAGGAGGCAGCCAATCAGTGATTCTCTCTCATCATTGATGTTTCTATCTCTCTCTCCTTCTCCCTTCCTCTCTGAAATCAATAAAAACATTAAAAAAAAAAAAAAAAGAATTGCCCACATCCCGTGTAACTCCTAACTGTCCCACTGGGCAGTCACATCTGTGAAGTAATGGTTTGCAGCGATCTGACAAGATCCCTTCTGTTTTAAGTGTAAACACACAAGCATTTGGTTTGAATACACAGTGAATTTCCCAGGGAGGACTGTTGTTGCTTTTGTTCAAAATTTTATGTAGATTTGGCCAGCATTTCAGAACCCTCTGGCTTCCAGCAGCAAAGCTGTGCCCGGCATTTGAGTTGCCCGTGTAGCACGCCTACAGCAGGCTGCCCTGGGCGTCCCGAGGGCGACCCAGAGGTACCCACCGGCCTCTCTGGGAAGGATCCAGGGCTGGCCTTGCAGCCACACTGGGGTGAGTCCCGGGCAGATGCCCCACCTCCCTGGACCTCTGTCTCCTTTTGTCAAAAAGACAGTCTATGAAAAGGTGACCCGCCGGCTCCCCGCCTTGTGCTAGTAAGTGAAACACAAAATCTAGCAAAAAGCTCACAAAGGTTGCACCAGCGAGCAGGCACAGGGAACGGGAAACCAGCGCCACCTACTGGCCGGTGGTGAGATTGATTCTCTACAATTAAAATTAACAGGATGGGGAGTCAGAGGTGAAACCCAAAAACCCACGTGTGGGTACCTGCTGGTTCTGATGCCAGGTGCCCAGGGGTCATTACCCGCTGCTCTACTTGCACACGTGTTTGAAATTTCCCATAATAAAGAGATAATCAAAAATAGTCAGCAATAAAAAGGAGTGATGCTCAGATACAGGCTACCTCATGGGTGCACGGGGAAACTCATGCTGAGTGACAAGCCAGCCACAACGGGCCTCTATGATTCCATTGACAGGACTGGCCCGGGATGGGCAAATCTGCAGGCAGGAAGCAGGCGAGTGGCTGCCGGGGCTGCTGGAGAGAACGGGCGGGTGACGGCAAAGGGCCTCCTTGGGCCACGGAAACGTCTAACGTCGACGCACACCTCTGTTAATGCATTGAAGGCCACGGATTTGTACCCTTGGACTAGGTGAACGGCTGGGGAGGTCATTACATCTCACGAAGGCTGGTGTGTAAATGGGATAAAGACAAAACCTGCATCTATCCCTGGATCCCCCATATCTCCTCTAAGAACTGAGCCTCAGACCTGTTCACACATGAGCAGGAAGACCGAGGGACAAGGATATTCAGGGCATTTTTTCGGTCATTCAGTAGCAGTGGGATGTAATCACCCCAAGGGTCTGCTTCCAAGGAACAGGGTTTGGAAAAAAGACTCATGGTTCATCTAAACTGAAAACTGGCCCAGTGGCTCCGCTGGTCGGAGCATCATCCCATACACCAAAAGGTTGCTGGTTCAAGCCCCAGTCAGGGTGGGTACAGGAGGCAACTAGTCAATGTTTCTCTCTCTCTCTAAAAATCAGTAAACACATATCCTCAGGTGAGGATTAAAAAATATCCTAGATTATAAAATCTCTGACATACACTCACCACCAGGGGGCAGACGCTCAACGCAGGAGCTGCCCCAGCCCACATGCCCCAGGCCAGCTAAGGCAGGTGCCAGCGGAGGCCCTTGATTGCCCCGCCAGTCGCCCCACAGATGGGCCCTGATCGCCGGCCAGGCCTAGGGACCCTACCCATGCACGAATTTTGTGCACTGGGTCTCTAGTATATTTATAAACAATGAAAACTTACACAGCCACAAAAAAGGACTGAAGTTCGCCTACACGGACTAAAACACAATGATGGCCAAAATGTATCATTTGGTGGGAAAAGAGCAAAGCGCCCGAGCACTGGGTGATGGAGCTGACTAACCCCTGCACTGCCTGGGACCCCACGTGGGGCCGACATGCCAGATGGTTTCCACCTGCTGGTGGGGCATCTCAGGTGTCTTGGGAGGAAGGTCAGGGGGCGGGGCCCACCTGGAGCAACATTTTAAATCAGTAGAGAAACATCTTAACATTTGAATCACCAGGTCAGCTGAGCACCAGCCCTCGGGCTAGAGAATGCCTGTCGTGGTGGAAAAATATGTGCATCTTTTCTAAGTTACCTAAACTATTTCTAGAAGCAGAAGCAGGAAGCTTAATGGTGCGAAATTCAGGTGGGGGGGGTAGGGGAGTGGTTTAGGAGACTTGGTTTTCCCGGAACGACCTTTGGCCTCATTCACCTGTCACTGCGTGCCATTCGTTGTGCCAGGAGGGTTATTTGAGGTGACATGTGTCAGGAGGTCAGGCGGAACCTGAGGGGCCAGGCAGCAGGCCCAGGCCCCCACCATCTGAATCTGTTTGCCGGCTGCCCGGGAGGAGAGCGGAGACGGGCAGGCGGAAGTTGTGCAACCATGGTGGGGAAACGCGGCAGGGGAGGCCGGGGACCTGTGTCAATGCGCCCCGGGAGGCGGCCAAACTGGCTCTCGGTCTGCAGCCCTCCCACCAACAGCGGCTCCCGGGGCCTCCCACAGCTCCAGGGACCAGAGAAGGAGGCCAGCCCGGCCCTGCCTGGCCCTGCCCTGCCCTGGAAATCAGGGTCTTTCTCCTGGCCTCGGTGAAAAAACCACAGGCCACCCAAGCCACACAACCTCAGGCTGCCGCCGAAACATGGCGGAGGTCAACCTCATATGCTTGTTAGGGGAGGAATCATGCCCTCCCCACAAGAGGTATGTTGAAGCCCTAAGCCCAGGGCCCCTCAGAATGTGGCCGCATGCGGGTGTTGGGTCATGGCGGGTGTCACTGCTTCAGTTAAGACGAGGTCACAGTGGGCCCCTAATCCAGTGCGACGGGGAGGGTGTCCTGACACCAGGCGGAAGTGGCACACACAGGTGTGCGCACGGGAGAGCGCTGTGTGAACACAGAGGCAGATCAGGTGACGCTCCTATAGGCCCGGGAACTGGGCAGGTTGCCAGGAAACCACCAGAAGCGAGGGGAGGGGCAGGGGACAGATTCTCCCAGGACCAGCCGACCCTGCCCACGCCTGGTCTCCTGGCTGCCATGACGGGACACAATCCATTCCTGCCGTTGGAGGGGCTCGGTGTGGGGTCCTTCGTTATGGTGGCCCTAGTGAGCGAATAACAGCCCTACCACAGGACTAGGGTCAAAACATACTGTTTGGTGACAAGTTCAGGGGCAAACCAGCATCACACAAGGTGATGATCTGAGTATTCCACACTCAGAACAACACCATTTTCCCTGCACCCTCGCCTCAGCCTGCTCCTGACCTCCAGTCTATCCTCCACATGGCCCAGAGCTGCCCCTGGCCTGCTCCGAGCTCTCCAAGGCTTCCCAGGAACCCCAGGACACACCCCAGCCCCTCCTCAGGCTGGAAGCTGAGGCCCCGCCTGCCTCTGCAGCTCCATCCCTCGCTCCCCTCTATCACATACTAGACAGAAGTTTCACCCCTCAAACATGCCATGCCTTCCCTGCCCCAGGGCCTTTGCACAGGCTGCTCCCCAGCTTGAAACGTTCTTTCCTGATATCATCAATGCTCACTCCCTGGGCTCCCCCAGGCCTTTGCTCACCATCTCCGTGGACCCCTCCTGATCCCCTACATAAAGCTGTCCCCTCCTCCCCGCTCCATCCCTTGTTCTATTTTCCTCCCTGGCATTCATCGCCTTCTCGGAGAGCACCGAATTCCTTATTTATCTGGATTGTTGTTCTCATTCAGGCAGTCTCCCGGAGGCAGGAATGCTTATCAGTCTCATACCCAGTGTGTGCACACAGTCCTTGCTCAATAAACGCTTGAGCAAATAATCCAGGGAATGAAATGACCAGCTCTACCCCGCCACCCCTGTCCCCCGCCTGTTCATGCAGAGTCCACCCGGACCCTTCACGGGCCCAGGGCACACTCACAGGTGATTTCCTCGTGGGTGAATCCCAGGACACGCAGAGACTCCAGCGTCTCCTGGAAGAGCTCGCGCTCCTGGCCGGGGGAGGACGCGGGCCCGTTGGTGAGGAAGCGGTAGTGGGAGCAAGGCTCCAGGAGGAGGTCAGCTGCAGGGGAAGGAGTGGAGGCCAAGGTCAAGGGCGAACGGTGGAGGTCGACTCACATCCCAGCTTCCTCGGAGGCCACCCCAGGCTAGGCCCTTCCCCACTGGGACCCTCAGTCTCCTCCTCGGCTAAACGAGCTCCCAAGGAGCCTTTCCTCATGGACTCAGTTTGGACTGGGGGTGGAGTGGGTGCGTACTCAGCACATCTTAGACCGCTAATCTTCCCTCCTTCCATAGGGATTCTCCTGTGCGGGGGTTGCCCAGAGCAGGCAGGAGCCGCTGGTCGGCAGAAGCAATGGGCCTGAGGGGTCCCGAGTTAGCAGAAGCCACGGCAGGGGCAGCAGCAGAGGGTGTGTGGCTCAGAAAACACCGTGAGCAGGAGCCTGGGTGAGGGGGGGCAGGAGCCAGAATGAGGCAGTAGGAGTCCGAGCGGGAGGAGCGGGAGCGAGAGCCAGGAGAATCTCAGGCAGCAGCAGAGTGCGGAGAGCCGTGAGGTCGGCCAGACCAGGACCACAGGGGCCGCGAGGCTGCGGGAGCCACAGCAAAGCTGGAGCCACACCCGCTGGAGTGAGCAGAGAGAAGGGAGCATGAGCAGGAGCCAGGCGGCCACGGGGCCAGTGTGATCAAGACCCGGGAGACAGCAGGGCCAGAGGGCAGCGTGGGCCAGGGCGGGTGGCGGGACTCTGTGGGCAAAAGCCGTGAGGTGACAGGAACCAGGGGCCGCGGGATCCAGGAGGCGACAGCATCCACTGCCCAGCAGGAGCCGGACCGGCACCAGGGCCCCCCTCCTCCTCCCACGCCTCCTCCCGGGCCCAGCAGCAACACGGACCCTTGAGCTGCTCGCCCGCGCCACCCAGCAGCTGGTAGAAGATGTGGAAGCTGCACTCGTCCTTGGCCTGGCGGATGGCCCGGGACTTCTCCAGCAGATCTGGGTGGAGCGAGTCAAGGTGCTACAGAAGAGGGGGGAGGGGACCCTGCCCGGCCCCCTCGATCCCCATGGCCCCCCTGCTATTCCGTAAAGCAGGGGAGTCCTTCACAGCCCCGCCCAGGGGCCCTGCCACGAACTGGATGAGCGGCCTTGAGCATGTCACTGAAGCCCTGTGCCTCAGTTTCCTCATCTGTGAAAGGGGCTTGATCACAACACCCATCAACGAGTCGCAGGTAGGGTAAAGGAGTTACAGTAAGAGTATCTCCTGCCAGCATTACCCTCCCAGCCTCAGTTTCCCTGCACGGATATCGGGGCTACTGGCTACTCCCTTCTAGGAAAGCCACGTGACTCGTTCACATACTAAAAACTAGCGACACACCTCAGGGTAAATAAAATGCCAACAACTCGTTTGCCCCTCTATACCCACTGTGCATGGACCATGGAGCACATGTTGGGTGACAGTCGTAACACAGAGCCTTGCCCCAGGCTGTCCATTGACTTAAACCCCAGGGTCACCAACCTCTGGGAAATGGGGAGCCGCAGCGGGGAGGGTCGCACAGGGCAGGGAGGGGTGGGGGAAGCGCACACGACCTATGTGACCCTGGGGGAAGAGAGCCCCAGCCTCAGTTCCCTCCTGCTAAATGGGATGACAATGGCACGCACCTTGCGGGCTCAGAGAGGAGGGGCTGAGGGACAGACATGGGAGCTCTCAGGACCCCTAGGAGCATCGGAAAGCCTGGAGACATGCCGAGGCCTCTCTGATTGGCCTGGGTGGCACCTGGCCCGGCAGCATCAGTCCACAGGCTGTGACAGGCCCGGGGACAGACAGCGGTGCCCCGCGGGGGCAGCGGCCGCAGCGTAGGGGAGTGGATGGGAGAACGTGTTCCAGCACATGTGGAGGAGACAGTGTGGAGATCAAAAGAGCCCTGACCAGTTTGGCTCAGTGGATAGAGCGTCAGCCTGCGGACTGAAGGGTCCCGGGTTCGATTCCGGTCAAGGGCATGTACCTTGGTTGCGGGCACATCCCCAGTAGGAGGTGTGCAAGAGGCAGCTGATCGATGTCTCTCTCCCATCGATGTTTCTAACTCTCTATCCCTCTCCCTTCCCCTCTGTAAAAAAGCAATAAAATATATTTTTTTAAAAATCACAAGAGGCTGCGGGAACCTCGGGGTCAGGGCCCTTCCTGCCCCGTCCGCCGAGCGGGCAGAGTGGACGGGGCAGGAAGGGCCCTGAGCCCACAGGTGCAGGGACCGAGGCAGAGAACAGCGGGCCTCGGGGGCTGTGGGAAGCATGAGTGGTGGCTGCAGGGACACAGGCCTCTCAGACTCCCCCAGATTACAGGAGGCACCCGGGCACCGGGATGCGGTTTCTTTTTTCACATATATATCCATATATATCAAATGTATTTTTATTGATTTCAGAGAGGAAGGGAGCGGGGAGAGAGAGCTAGAAACATCAATGATTAGGGAGAATCACTGACCAGCTGCCTCCTGCACGCCCCGCACTGGGGATCAAGCCCAAAACCCAGACTGGGAATCGAACCGTGACCTCCTCGTTCATAGGTTGATGCTCAACGACCGAGCCGTGCCAGCCCGGCAGGGATGTGGTTTCTTACTAATATCGTTAACATGATGATGAATAATTATTAATCAGTAGTATTAACATCAAGTCCTGGCTGGGTGGCTCAGTTAGTTGGAGCCTTGTCTCACGAACCAAAAGGATTGGGGTTCAATTCCTGGTCAGGGCACATGCCTAGGTTGTGGGTTTCATTCCCAGATGGGGCTTTTCCTGTCCAGGTGGCAACTGATCGATATTTCTCTCTCTCTCTCTCTCTCTCTCTCTCTCTCTCTCTCAAAATCAATAAAAACATATCCTGCCCTGACCGGTTTGGCTCAGTGGATAGAGCATCGGCCTGCGGACTCAAGGGTCCCAGGTTCGATTCCGGTCAAGGGCATGTACCTTGGTTGGGGGCACATCCCCAGTAGGGGGTATGCGGGAGGCAGCTGATTGGTGTTTCTCTCTCATCGATGTGTCTAACTCTCTCCCTCTCCCTTCCTCTCTGTAAAAAATCAATAAAATATATTTTTAAAAAAACATATCCTCAGGTGAGGATTAAAATAATAATAATATTATTAATTTACTTTTAATAACAAGAGCTCATTGTTGATTGCTTACTATGTGGTGGGTTCAGTGCTAAGCATCTGACCCACACTGTCCTCTAAACCCTTATTCTGGAGCAGGTTCTGTGATCCTTCCCCTTCTACGGAGGGGAAACCGAGGCACAGAGTGGTCTCATCACGTGTCCAGGGTCCCAACAGCCTCAGAGAGGCAGAGCTGGCCAGCTCAGCGCCTGGTTCCATCTGCACTCGGGGGGCGGCGGGGGCGCCCTGTGTTTTAGCTTGTAAATTCCCTCTACGGGCGCAGGTCGCTCCATGCAGAACCCGGCAGAACCCGGCAGACACCGCAGGCCCAAGGCCCCTGCGCGCGGCTGCCCTGGGCTGGTGTGCGGCAGCCTGGGCTCCGGGTGGGGCTCCCTGAGCCTAAACTCTCCCAAACAACCGGGCTTCTGCTGGCAACTGCTTTCCCTTGAAAGGTGGGACGCGGGCATGTTCCAGGCAGGGGGTGCTGACTGGGGACCAGCCCCCAATAAAGCCCTGGGCGCCTCTGATGAGCTTCCTGGCCCCTCTCTCTGCTGGGGATGCGCGTGCCCGTGTGGCTGCCCCGGAAGAGGGGTCTGGAAGCCGGGCAGATTCCCGGACTTCGCCTCTGCGCCTCCCTGGCTAACTGTGCGGTGTTCTTCCGCCGTGAGGAAACAGGGCGTGAGCATGACTGTGTGCTGAAGCCTATGAGTCCTCCGAGTGGATCGCCAAACCCGGAGATGGTCCTGGGGACCCCGACCCACCGCCCCCAAGCGGGGCTGTGCCCGCCTTCTCCTAAAAGCAGCGGGAGCCCCTGCCCTCCTCCCTCCGCGTGGAGATGCTGTCTCTATCCTTTCCTGAGGGTCTGTGATCCTCCCCTTTCCACTAAGGGGGAAACTGAGGCACGGTTTCTGCGCACTGGGGAGCCAGGGCTTCCTGTGCGTGTAGACACCTGTTTCCTGGAAGCGGTGAGATCCCAAGCGCCTCCCTCCCCGGCCGCCGGCAGCCCCCAGACCCCCAGGCCCGGAAGGATACAGGTCTCGATGTTGGCGCCCACGATGTACCCGGCAACGTCAAAGTTGATGCGGATGAACTTGCCCTGGAAGGTAAGCGCGTGGGGGCTTAGCTGACGGTCCCTTCCTCCCGAGGGTCTGAAGAGCAGCCCTCACCCAACCTCACCCCTCCCAGAGCCAGGACTGCCTCTTGTCTTTCTCTCTCCCTGCACCTGAACCCCGCCCCAATCATGCGGTCTCAATGGGGGCTCCCTGGGGAATCCAAGGTCCAGGCCCCTTTGACTTCTTTCCTGGGGACCCAGGACCCCAGCTCCCCTGCCCCTCCCCCCCTCAGCCGACTCACACATCTTGCCTCCCCCCGCCCCCTTCATGCCCAGCTGCTGTTTGGCGCCTGGCATCCAGGCGTCCAGGCAGCGCCCTCCCAGCACTCACAAATCGGGAGGAGTTGTCGTTCTTCACCGTCTTGGCGTTGCCAAAGGCCTCCAGGATGGGGTTGGCCTGAAGAAGCTGCCGCTCCAGCTCACCCTGGGAGGGGGCAGCTCAGTGAGAATGGGGCAGGATATTGGGGTCTGTGCTACAGCTGACTGAACGTGTGTGTGGGGGGGCCTTTTGTGTGTCTGGGTGTGTGCCTACCTCCCTGCATCAGGGTGGTGCCTGTCAGTCTACTGTGAAGGGAACAAGCAAACATCTCCAAGATATATTGTCAAGTGGAAACAAAGCAAAAAACAAAACAAAGCCCTGCAGAACAATACCTACAGTGTGATCCCACTGATAAAAAATAAACTGAGAAAAAACACCACCCAAAACAAAACTGCCGTTTCTACAGGTATATATACATGTTTGTAAACATGTAGAGAAAGGTCTGCAAGGGTACACACCAAACTGTCAACAGTGTAAGCCATTCCAAGGAAGGGGCACTGAGAGGAAGAAAGGAATTCCACTTGATCTGATTTTGTTGTTGTTACAGGGAACATGTACTCATGCATTACTTGTGAAATGACTAAGGAAAAATCTATACCATCTGTACATAAAGTGCTTCAAACTGGCACACTGTAGGCATGCAAGAAATGGCAGTTTCCTTCCCTATGGGTGGGTATCTTACTCTGAACTTCCCCACAGCCATTTTGGTGTCAGAGCCAGGAACATAGTAGGTGCTCAATAAATGGCAATTTTCTTTTCCTCCTTCCTGGCCAGGCTCTCTAGGGCAGTGGTCGGCAAACTCATTAGTCAACAGAGCCAAATATCAACAGTACAATGATTGAAATTTCTTTTGAGAGCCAAATTTTTTAAACTTAAACTTCTTCTAATGCCATTTCTTCAAAATAGACTCGCCCAGGCCATGGTATTTTGTGGAAGAGCCACACTCAAGGGGCCAAAGAGCCGCATGTGGCTCGTGAGCCGCAGTTTGCTGACCATGGCTCTAGGGCATGGACTATTCTTTAATTTCCTTGAGAGCTCTCAGAGACTAGCCTGAGCCGAGGGCCTGTAATACATGGCCGTGTGTTTCCCTGGGTTGTGTGAAGTCATGGTGTCTATGGGCCCCATCTACAAACATTTAGCAGGTCAGCAATAAATGGTACTTTTTGGTCTCTGAGTTATTTCATGTTGATATTTGTGGCCAGTCTGCACACACCGTAGAGCTAACGTAAGTAGCAATTCAGACTGGGTTTGTACACACAGTAGGACCACACTAAATGACAGCATGGGCCCTAGGTTGTGTACACAGTGGAGGGGGGAGGGGGGCGGTGTGTACATAGCAGGGTTGCATTAAATGACAGTGCAGGGCCTGGTGTGCACCTAGTAGGACCACCATAAGCAGCAGTGTGACTCCCTGGCAGGTATAACCGTCAATGCCTAAGGCCCTGTCTATCAGGAAGACTGTAGTTTGGGGTGACCTGGGTGGCATTATGACTCGAGGTGATTCCCTGCTACTCACATAAGACATGGTGCTGGTGGAGGCCTGAGGAAGTCACGGGACACGAGACACGGACCGGGACATGGATCAGGACACGGCACATGAAACGTGGACAGACACACAAGTGAACTGGTGGTCTCGGGTGGTGGGCAGGGCGGGGGGGAGACAAGGGAAAACTGGGCGTGTGGAGCGGGGTGGCCTGGAGGGACCACATGCCTGGGTCTATATCCACTCTAGCCCTTGCTGGGTGTGAGACCTCCGAAACGGACTCCCCCAGCCGTTTCTCATTTTCACACAGGAAAACAACACCCCACCCACCTCACTGGAGCGTTAAATTAATGTGAGCACAGGGACAAGAGCTATATAAATGCCCACTTATAAAGCCAACAAGGGCACTGCAGGTATCTAAATTAGGCCTGGCACATAGTAGGTGCTCAGGATACTGTTCCAAAGGTCAACAAGGCCAAGAACTAGCCCTTGCATTTCTTTTCAACCTGCCACGGCTCCCAGCAATATATTAGGCACACAGTAGGTGCTCAAGCAGCATGGGAAGCCAGGAGAAGATCCACAACTATGGTCCCCCCGAGGAAGATAGGGAATTATGGGGGAAGCTGAGCCTGAAATGGAGCGGGCAATGCAGGTGGCAGGCTCTAGAGCAGGTCACTTACCGGTACGCCTGGCTCCTTCCTGCCCTTTGGTGATGATGCCACATGGGCGAGGTACTGAATGACCTTCTTGGTGTTTTCTGTTTTCCCGGCTCCGGACTCCCCACTATAGGGGAACAAGGGGAAGCAAGAGGGGTCAGCAATGATTCCACTCCAAGGAGAGCCACACCCAGCTGGGACCGCCTCCACCAGGAAGCCCTCACTCAGGACTACTCACGTGCAGAGAATGGACTGATCCTCACGATCTGTAGGGAAGAGAGAACATGGGAGGGTCTCTTCTTCAGGACCCTGGCCCCTTATGCTGGCCCCTCCCTATCTATATAATAAAAGCCTAAGCGACTGTTACAGCAGAACAACCAGAATGACCAGTCGCTATGATGCACACTGACCACCGGGGGCAGACACTCAACGCAGGTGGTCAGTGCGCTCCCACAGGGGAAGCACCACTCAGCCAGAAGCTGGGCTCACGGCTGGCGAGCGCAGCGGCAGCAGTGGGAGCCTCTCCTGCCTTCACAGCAGTGCTAAGGAGCAGCAAGCGGATGCAGTAAGGAGCAGTGAGCAGGCGGGTGATAAGGAGCAAGGGGTCCCAGACTGCGAGGGGGATGTCCACCTGCCAGCTTAGGCCCAGGGAGATTGGGCCTAAGCCGGCAGGCAGACATCCCCCAAGGGCTCCCAGACTGCGAGAGGGTGCAGGCCGGGCAGAGGGGACCTCCCCCCTCCCAGCGCACAAATTTCATGCACCGGGCCTCTAGTTCAAATAATTCCTGGGGGATAAGGGAAAGCTTGGGTTTCGATGTGTGACACCCTGGATGTTAATACAACACCCGACTCAGCCTCTTGCTTTCTGTGTGTCCCTAGAAAAGCAGCTGTCCCTCTCTGAGCCTCAGTTTTCTCATTGGAGGAGACAATAAACTCCAGCTGAACAGCATGTCATTCATTCAGCAAACTTCAATGTGAGCCCCCACCCTCTGCTGTGTGAGATTCAAAGACATGAGAGGGATCCTGGACCCCAGGGAGGCAACAGCCAGGGACCCTGGGTTCAAATCCTACCTCAGCCACCAGTGGGGGCAATGACTGTACCTCAGTTTCCCCATCTAAAAGCCAGGGAGATGAGCTCACCTGCTTCATGGGGTTGCTATGAAGTTAAACGTGTTAATCCATGAAAAGTGCTTGGCGTGAAGTAGGCACTCACCTTTACTTTAATTTATCCCTAAGGTAAATAATAAGGGTGATATAATAAGAGCTAAAAATTATACAAATAAATGTATAACAAATTAGATTGTGGAACCAAATAAGTGTCACCAATGATGAAGTATAGATGTATAATGTGAATATAAAAACGTGACATCTAAACACGTTCTATTGCATGAAACAGGTGCATTACAGATCGTCCATTATACCCGCGCGCCTGCATAGGGTCTGCAGAAGGAGCCTGGGGGTCTCATTAAACACTGTCTGCTGAGCCTCCCCCCAGTTTCTGACTTAGCAGGTGCTGCTGATGCTGCTGGTGAGGGAACTGCACGCTGAGAGCCACTGCATGCTAGGATATAAATATATCATTATAGCCCTAACCGGTGTGGCTCAGTGGGTAGAGCGTCGGCCTGTGGACTCAAGGGTCCCAGGTTCGATTCCGGTCAAGGGCATGTACCTTGGTTGTGGGCACATCCCCAGTAGGAGGTGTGCAGGAGGCAGCTGATTAATGTTTCTCTTTCATCGATGTTTCTAACTCTCTTATCTCTCTCCCTTCCTCTCTGTAAAAAAATCAATAAAATATATTTTAAAATATATATATATATCATTATAATATACCCTAGAGGCATAGCATTTATTAAATGATGTAAGTATAATACAATATATATACTGCTGTCTACTCATATGTCATATGATTGAAAGGTATAAATTTTAAAATATTTAATATGTATTTTAATACATACAAAATATTTATTAAAATACTGGTAGATGATAGCGCTGGTTGGTGTGCTCAGTGGTTAGAGCATCAGCCCACACACCAAAGTGTTGTAGGTTCGATTCCTGGTCAAGGCCATGTATCTGGGTTACAGGTTTGATCCTGGCCCTGGTCAGGGCGCATGGAAGCCCCAATCAATGTGCCTTTCTCACATCAATGCTTCTCTCTCTCTCTCTCCCTCTCCCTCCCTTCACTCTCTAAAAATCAATGGAAAAAGTATCCTAGGGTGAGGATCAACAAAAAAGAAAATAAAGTAAAATAGGTGATGTATACTAAATAAGTAATGAGCACCTTGTGTGTGGGCCGTGTAACTTTGCCAGGACTGATTTACATGGTCATGGCACGAATGGCAGCCCCTTTAACAGACACCCCTGTGCGGCGCACAAGCTGCCCAGCGGTACAGCAACCCCGTCTGCCCATCATGGAAGGCGCTGCTATCCACCCGCGTCAAGGCAGATCACACCGACGACAGAAACGGTGAGTGAATGAGCGCTCTGAGAATCACGGTCTCAGGAGAAATTTTGGCAGAACCCTGGCCCACGTGACTCCTAAATGGAGCTTGTTGAGAGAAGGGGTGGCCACAGAGGCTGGAAAAGGGGCCTGTGGGGCAGGACGCAGAGCCCCGCCCACCATTGTGTCCCCTTCCGCTCCACAAAGAAACCCGCACAGAGTCTGAAATCCTGAGCCCCGGCCCACACTCACCCTGGAGCATGCTTCGGTAGGCCCCCTCGGTCACCGCGTACACGTGGGGCGGCACTTCGTGGCGCTTCTTGCCCCGGTACATCTCCACAATCGCCTCCGTGTAGATGGGGAGCTGCTTGTACGGGTTGATGACCACACAGAAAAGGCCAGAGTACGTCTGCAGCGGACGAGAAGGAAGAGGGCTCAGCTCCTGCCTGCGGCCCGGCCCGGAGGGCAGCACGGGGCTGCCTCGGACAGCCGGGCGGGCTGCACACTGCACAAGGACATCCGTCAAAGGGGCTGCCATTCACAGTGACAAGGTCAAATTTTTTAAAAAATATGTTTTTATTGATTTGTTTATTTTTTTGAGAGAGAGAAGGAAGGAGAGAGAAAGAGAGATAGAAACATCAGTGAGAGAGAACCATCCATCGGCTGCCTCCTGCACGCCCAGTTCTGGGGACCGAGCCCACAACCGTGGCATGTTCCCTGACGGGGAATTGAACCAGTGACCTCTTGGTGTGTGAGCTGATGCTCAACGACTGAGCCACACTCGCCGGGCAAGGTCGATTTTGAACATCTGTTACAAACACTGTCAGGCTGCTGGTGGAAAAGAATCTTTCCAAATTGCACGAAGGAGCTATGTGGCAAGGATTCACCGTGAGAGAGAATGTGGACTTTGCAGCCAGCCAGACGTGGGTCACAGCCTGTCGCTGCCTGGACTCACACAGCTGGAAGGGCCGTGTGCACACTCATCTACGGCAGCATTCTTCACACGGCAAAGGCTGGGCATGACCTGAACACATGTCTGTACATGATCCTATGACGCTCTCCGTGATGGGGATGGAGTGATCTCGGAAACGTTATCAAGGGACAGGAAACAAGGCGGGAGTGTTAGCATTGCACGGGGAGGGGGGAGGGGGGAGGTGAGGAGGGGGGAGGTGGGGTGGCGGGATATTTTTGTGTACGTGCTTGAATACACACAATATCTGGGGAAGGGTGCTCACAATCTCAGCAGCGGCAGAAACATATTTTGTGGTTTCTATTAATACAGATTCACGGGTCTTACACGAATTCGATTATATAACCAAATAAGTGTTACCTATGATTAAATGCAAATTTATAATGTGAACATAAAAACGTGATATCTCAATACGTTGCTGCGTAGCCCGGCCAGCGTGGCTCAGTGGTTAAGCATCGACCTAGGAACCAGGAGGTCACAGTTCAATTCCTGGTCAGGGCACAAGCCAGGGTTGTAGACTTGATCCCCAATGTGGGGCGTGCAGGAGGCGGCCAATCAATGATTTTCTCTCATCATTGATGTTTCTCTCTCTCTTCTTCCCTCTCCCTTCCTCTCTGAAATCAATAAAAATATATTTTTAAAAAATAATAAGTATGTTACTGCATAAAACAGGTATAGTGTAGATTGTCTATTACATTCAAACTTGGGGTCCACTCTTATTGGAGGAAATGCTATAGTTCAGGTTCCAGGTACATGGAAATTAAGATATAATTTTTTTTTTTTTTTTTGGCATTCGCGTTCACAGACATCCTGAATTCGTGCGCACACCCATTGGGCCTGGATTCGGGAGCCTGGGGCAGTTTAAGAACTGCTCCAGCTCACTCCGGGCACCAGGTAGACAACAGGCACTCAGGACTGATAGAGGTAGTTAGACAACTAGAGAGCTAGCTGGTTACCTGGCTATACCAACTCAGAGAGCTAACTAGCTGAGCTAACCAGAAAATTAGCTGCTTAGTGGCTTAGCTAGTTAACTACTAAACCAGTTGGCCACGTAGCCAGCGAGTCAGCTAGTTAGCTGGCTAGCCGGTTACTTAGCTGGTTAGTAGCAGGGCTGCTTTAAACTCCCTGACAGCTTGTGCTTCCCCAGCAGCGCAGGGTGTGGCCACCACAAGCTGCCAGCTTCCCAGGTGCCAGGCTTTTCACAGCGGAGGGTGGGTGGCCAGCCGGGAGCAGAGCAACCGGTTTGCTGGGTGCTCCAGGAGCTCCGGGCTCTCCGAGGGCGGGGCGGCCGGACCACATTCCCTGGGAGGGTATCTCATGGCTGCTGGCGCCCCGGCCCCTACTCCTGGCTGGCGGACAAACCCACTCCCCATGCCACTCTCCCACCCCAGCCCCATCCTGCCAGCCACACCTTGTTGCCTGGGTGACACCTCAACAGGAACCTGAGCTGGCTGCCAAGGCCAGGGGCAAAGGGCAGAGGCTGGTGCACCCAGAGAGCATGAGGGGAAAGCTGTCTGGAAGGGTCTGGAGCGGCTGTCCCAGCACTGGGGGCCCTGAAGGTACACCCTCGGGGTCCAACTCCCGCCTCCACCTCTTCTCAGCCCCGAGACTCTCCCCAGTCTCGGTTTCCTCCTTGAGAAACCGGGGATGACACTCCCCACTTTATTACAGAGTCTGCAGGGATTAAGGGAGATAATGAATAAAAACCAGCCAGCCCAAGGCGGGGCCCATAAAGACACTCGCACTATTACCCTGGGACGCTCTTACCCATCACCTGGGAGCTAAGAGTTTGCTCCGCCCAGGTGTCTAGCTGTGTGACTTCATACAAGGGGTGTGCCCTCGCTGAGCCTCAGTCTCAACTCCTGGAAAATGGGGCTTTTCACACCACCACCTAGAAGGGCTCCAAAAGTAAAGGCCCAGCCCTAGCTGGTTTGGCTCCGTGGATAAAGCATCAGCCTGCGACTGAAGGGTCCCGGGTTCCATTCTGGTCAAGGACACGTGCCCAGGTTATGGGCTGGATTCCCAGTAGGGGGCATGCAGGAGGCAGCCGATCAATGATTCTCTCTCATCATTGATGTTTCTCTCTCTCCCTCTCTCTCTCTCTCTCTCTCTCTCTCTCTCTCACTCTCCCCCTCTCCCTTCCTCTCTGAAATAAATAAAAACACATTCAATAAATAAAGACGTAAATAAAAATAAAAGTGAAGGCCCACAATGCACCTCCCGGTGTCCCACAGAGCAGGGAACACTACGAATGCTCCACAAACTGGTGCCCTCCCTCCCCCAAGCGTCCCAGTCAAGGGCGGTGACCCTGAGTGACTCTCAGAGGCAGAAACCAGATTTCTGGGGCCCCAGAAGCCCTACTTTCCATGGGAACACTACCTCCCCGTCCCCAGTGGCCAGCCAACAGATATGGATTAAGCAAGGCCTGGGCTTACCAAGCAGGGCACAGCTTGTGTCACATTTCTGTGTTATTTTATTTTATTTTAATTTTTTAAAAATTGATTTCAAGAAGGACAGGAGAGGGAGAGATAGGAACATGAATGATGAAAGAGAATCACTGATCAGCTGCCTCCTGCACGCCCCACACTGGGGATTGAGCCCGCAACCCCAGCTTGTGCCCTGACCGGGAATCAAACCGTGACCTCCTGGTTCATAGGTCAACGCTCAACCACTGAGCCACACCGGCTGGGCGCACCGCACTGCTAACATTCAGCTAGTGGCCTCAGCAGGCACCTTGCCTTTGCTGAGTCTCGTTTTCTCCTCAAATGGGGCCGGGAACAGTGCTCCCATCTAGGGATGCTGGGAGCCACCCACAGATTCACGTTGCATGTACAGAGCCGAGCATGGCCCCCGGAACACCAAATGTGCATGAAACGTTAGCTGTTAACTTCTGCTGGGCCAGTGGCTGCTCCTCGCCAAGCTGTGGGAAAGGAGGGAGAATCCCTACCTCGCAGCTTTGTGTAGAGAGGGGCCAACAAGATCAGATGGGAGGGAAGTTGACAACAGCCCCGGATGGGAAATCAGGCGCTCACGAAGTGCGAATGGTATTATTAAGGCCCCATTCCCTTCCCAGCTGGGATTCTGGAATCTTTCATTTCACTTCCACTTGTCAGGTCCGTTCTCTGGTTCCTGGGCCACAATCTTAGCTCAGGCCTCACCATTTGTTTCCCCCTGATCTTTCTACTGCAGTAGATAGGACGTGGTGTTTGGAGTAAGATGACCTGGGTTCAAGTCCCAAGTTAGCCCGCGTTACTAGCTCTGGGGCTTCGTCCACATCCTGCCCCCTCTCTAAGGCTCAGTTTCCCCACCGGGAGAATGGGGGTGACAGCAGCTACCTTACAAGGCTACTGAGAGAGTTCGGAGTATTTATTAGAGGCAAAGGGTGGCCCAGGCCGGTGCTTCTAAGTGGTTAGAACGTCAGCCTGAGCACCGAAAGGTCTCGGGTTCAATTCCCGGTCAAGGGCATGTACCTGGGTTCCAGGTTAGATCCCCGGCCCTGGTCTGGCATATGCAGGAGGCAACCAATCACAATGTGTCTCTCACATCCATGTTACTCTCTCTCTCTCTCTCCCTCCCTCCCTCCACTCTATCTAAAATCAATGGAAAAATATCCTCGGGTGAGGATTAACAACAAAAAGAGGCAAAGGGTGGCTGGGTGTTCTGGGTGTCTCTCCGATCTCCCTGCCTTTGGTGAGCAGGGCAGTGGCTCGGGCAGTGGCCCCCTTCCCAGGGCCTACAAAGGCGAGTAAGGAATCGGAAGAGGCCCGGGCAGCCTGGGGAAGGTGCCAACCCCATCCAGGGTCAGACAGCCCCCGATTCAAATCCACATCTGCCACCTCACGCTGAGGGGCCCTGAGCCAGCCACTGGCCCCGCCCAGCCTCAGTCTCCTCCTTTCCAATCAGGAGTCAAAATTCATAAAAATATCTAATCTTGCCCGGCCGGCATGGCTCAGTGGTTGAGCATTGACCAATGAACCAAGAGATCACGGTTCGATTCCTGGTCAGGGCATATGCCCAGGTTGTGGGCTTGATCCCCAGTGTGGGGCGTGCAGGAGGCAGCCGATCAATGATTCTCTCTCATCATTGATGTTTCTGTCTCTCTCTCCCTCTCCCTCCCTCTCTGAAATCAATAAAAATATGTATTATTTTAAAAAATCTAATCTTGTGCTTTGTGATCCTTAATAGGGTGGATATTAGGGCCAGTTTATTCATATTTTTATATATCGCATCATTTATTGAAAACAATTTATCACTCTCATTGAGTTTTTGTAGCTTTTTAAAATATAAAACCAGCATTTTGCCTTTTAGCGTTTTAGCTAGACATCTTTATGATTTCTTCGGTGCGGCCACTTTAAATGAGCACAGCAGTGAGACCCCAGCCCTCCAAGCTGGTGTTTGGAGCATAACTCCGGGGCCAGCTGCTTGAGTTCAAATCCTGACAGGACTCTATCATGTCTGTGTGACCCGGGACCCAAGTCACTTAACATTCCTGAACATCAGGCGATAGAGGTGAGCCGATAACCCCACACAGCACTCAGAACAGTCCTCGGTACAGCGTTAAGTGCTCAGTCAATATTTGCTAGCCACCCACCATTATTATTCTTCACTATTATTCTCGACATTCCTTGTCAGTCTCTAATCCTGTTTGCTCTTAAAGCTCTGGCTGCCCTTTAAAACGGCCCTGGAAGCTTATTAAAAATGCCAAATACCCCGTCACCCGCCCCCCCCTCCCCTGAGAGCCTGGGTTTAATGGGTTGGAGTGGGAATCGGGTGTTGTTATTTAAAAAAAATAAATAAAAATCCCCAGGTGGTCCGAATGTGAAGGCAGGGTTAGGAACCGCTGCCCTAGTTCGTCTGTTTGCTGTAAAGATTACATAACGTGAGAGACATGAAATGCTTAACAGAGACTGCCCTGCCACGGTCAAGCTCACTAGGGCCATTCCTGTCTTTTTGTTTGTTTGTTTGCTAATCCTCACCTGAGGGTATTTTTTCCACTGATTTTTAAAAAAATATATTTTATTGATTTTTTTACAGAGTGGTAGGGAGAAGGATAGAGAGTTAGAAACATCGATGAGAGAGAAACGTCAATCAGCTGCCTCCTGCACACCCCCTACTGGGGATGTGCCCGCAACCAAGGTACATGCCCTTGACCGGAATCAAACCTGGGACCCTTTAGTCTGCAGGCCAACACTCTATCCACTGAGCCAAACCCGTTAGGGCTCCATTCATTTTTTAAAAAAACATATTTTTATTGATTTCAGAGAGGAAGGGAGAGGAAGAGAGAGCTAGAAACATCAATGATGAGAGAGAATCATTGATCAACTGCCTCCCACATGCCCCCTCTTGGGGATTGAGCCCGCAACCCCGGGCATGTGCCCTGACTGGGAATCGAACCCTTGACCTCTTGGTTCATAGGTTGACACTCAACCACTGAGCCACACCAGCTGGGCTCCATTGATTTTTAGACAGAGTTGAAGGGAGAGAGGGGGAGAGAAACATTGATGTGAGAGACACACATCAATTGGTTGCTTCTTGCACGCACCCTTGACCGGGAATCAAACCCTGGGCCTTTTGGTGAGCCAGGCGAGGCTCTAACCACTGAGCAACATGGGCCAGGGCTCATCAATTCCGTCTTAATCTCAGAGGCACCATGGCAAAATGGTAGAGCCTGGAGCTGGACCACTCAGGTCCATCATGTCCAAGTGGATGACCTTGGTCAAGGGACTTGACCTTTCTGTACCTCCGTTTCTTTATCTGTAAAATGCTTTATAATTGTGAAGACATACTGAGATAATACGTAGACGTTTATGTAAGCTATGTGTGCTCATTAGTTTTTATCTCCTCGAAGTAATGCATTATTTCATTACAATCTGCTACCATAATTTTTTTTCACCCCCCCCCCCCCATGAGATGATATATTTTAGAGGGTCCAGTATGTGCTTAATAAATGTTAGTTTAGGCCCAGCTGGTGTTGCTCAGTGGTTGAGTGTCAACCCATGAACCTGCAGATTCTGGTTTCATTCCCTGGCATGGGCCTGGCAGGAGGCAGCCAATCGATGATTCTCTCTCATCATTGATATTTCTATCTTTCCCTCTCTCTTCCTCTGTTAATAAATAAATAATAAATAAATAAATAAATGTTAGCTTGTATTGTATTAAATTTCTCTGGGCCTCGGTTTCCTTTTAGATAAAATGGGGACACTAATAGACTCTACCCGTCTGAGGAAGAGGAGATGAATTCATATATGGCAGGCGCTGAGCACAGAGCCCGGCTGGTGCTTTTCCACACTCAGTGGTTCTAGTTGTCAATACAGACCCTTTCTTGGAGCAGGCTGGGTGCATTCCCGGGGAGAATTCAGAATTCTTTCTACTTTAGGAACATAATAAGGTACGTCTACCATACAATATCATGGGGCACCCCACGGGGGTCTGAGGCAGGCAGTCCTAGTAATCCCAATAATTTATCATTTGGCAACTACATGTGGACATGGCCACAGGGCGTGGCATAAAGATGATGAACAGCCACACGTTCATTCAAGGCAGGCGCTGCCGCCAGCTCCTGCCCCGAGCAATGCCCCGCCGGGCAGGGGGCAGGGGGCACTCACGTAGATGAGGCCGGAGTAGTAGCGCTCGCGGAGGTTGTGCAGCACCGAGGCCTCGTTGAGGCAGGTCAGCTCCGCCATGTCCTCGGCTTTGCTGAACTTGGGCGGGTTCATGCGCTGGACCTGGTCCCGTGGCAGCCGCAGCCGCCGTCCACTCTCCGCCAGCTCCACCTCCGCCTCTTCCTCGCCCTCATCTCGCAGCGCCGCCGCCTCAAACCCGTGCAGCTCCGAAGGCACCCACACCAGGCGCCGCGCGGTCCACTCCACCTGCGGGGTGGTGCCCGAGCTCCCAGGCCCGACACCCACGCTTGGCCCACGGGCTGTGAACAGGAAGGGCTGGGCCGCCTCAGGCACCGGGCCTGTCCTGGGGGGCGCCTTCCGCCCGGGCACCGTCATGGTCACTGCTGCCATGTTCTGCAAGGGAAGAGAAGAGGATGGAGGTCAAGTGGGGCACGAACCCCCCCAATCTCTCACAGGCAGTCCCCACTGTCTTTCTTCACTGGACCTCTTTTTATAGTTCTGTAAAATGGGTCCACAGACCTCTTAGTTCATTTATTCACCTCTTCATTCATTCATTCATTCATTCAATAAGTATGGAAGCCAGCCTGTGAGCCAGGCACTGTTCAAGGCTCCAGGCATGTAGCGATGAACATGCCAGAAAAAGACCCCTGACTTTATAATGCGTTTACATTCTAGGCCTGTGCTGTACAATACGAAGCCACCGCACCATGTGGCCACTGGGCACAGGAAATGTGGCAAGTGGGACTGAGGAAATAAATTTTTAATTGTATTCAACTTTAATTAAATTTAAATATAAATAGCCCCATGTGGCTACGGGGCATTTGAAATGGAGAATCCAAACGGAGATGGGGTTCTAAGTATAACATATACCCCAGATTCCTAGCTGATGGCATATTGCAATAATATTTTGGGCATATTGAGTTTTAAAAAATAGATCTTTAACATTAATTTTTATTAAAAACAAAAATTCCTCACCCAAGCCCTGGCCCATGTGACTCAGTGGTTACCAGAGGGTCCTGGGTTCGATTCCCAGTCAAGGGCACGTACTTGAGTTGCAGGTCCGATCCCTGTCCCCAGTCGAGGTGGGATTGGGAGGCAACCAATCGGTGTGTCTCAGTCACATCGATGCTTCTCTCTCTCCCCCTCCCCGCTCCCTTCCACTCTCTCAATTGGGGGGAGGGGAATCCTCCCCCAAGATATGTTTATTGATTTTAGAGAGGAAAGGAGATGGGAAGAGAGAGAGAGAGAAACATTGATCCTTTGAACCCAAAACCTGGGTATGTGCTCTGACCGGGAACAGAACCTGCCACTTCTCAGTGTACGGGACAATGCTTCAACCAACTGAACCACCTGGTCAGGGCTAACATTAATTTCTAGTTTTAAAAAAAGTTTAATGATGCTACTAGAAAATTTTAAATTATACATTTGGCTTGCATTATGTTTCTATTGAATGGTGCTGCTGTAATCCCAGGAGACAGATAAAAAGATAAATAATTATATAGTATGTTAAATAATGAGAAATGCCCAGGGGGGAAATAAGGCCGGGAACGGTGGATGTTAGGGTTGAGAGGTGTTGCAGTTTTTAATTGGAGTGGCCAGGGAAGGCCTCTCTGATGTGGCATTTGAAAATAGACCTCAGGGAAATGAAGGGAGCAAGTCATGGGAATGTCAGGAGGAAAGCATTCCAGGCTGGGAGAACAGCCCGTGCAAAGGCCCTGAGGCAGGAGTGGACCTGTATGTCTGGCATTGTGAGAGGCCAGAGAGGCTGGAGTCTAGGGATGGAGGGGGAGAGGGTGGTAGGTGAGGTAAGACTGGGGGAGAAGCAGGCCAGGTTAGGTCATGATGAAGAATTTGACCTCTTAGCTGGGAGCCCTAGAAGGGTGTCAATCTGATGTCTGTCTCTCGGGTACCCAGACGACCTCTGGTCTGCCCCATGCCTGCAGAACAGACTGGAAACTCCACCTCAGTTAACATGCCTTCCTCCTGCTGGCCTGGCTTCCTCCTCTGTATACTGGGGAGACTGGCCCCATTCACTCACTCTGCTATTCAGGCAACCTTCCTGAGGCCGAGGAGTCTGGGGGTCCTGAGACTCCCAGCCTTAAGGAGCTCCTGGTGATCCAGTTCTAGTCTCAGACGGTCACAACCCAACTGAGCAATAAGGGAGGCACTGGGTGAGCCAAAATGAGCAAGATCCCTCTGCGCCCCCAACGGGGCCACAGACCAGGAGTGAACAGACCACAGCAATTCCGCAACGGTCTAAGCACATCAGGAAAAACATGCTCCCATCACTCAATGGAGCCTCTATTCTTTTCCGCTGCCTCAGACATCCACATCGCCCTACCACGCCGGTCACAGGGACATTTGTCTCTCCCACCTTGGTGCTTCTGCCTCTGCCCTCCAGGGCACCAACCTCCAACATATCCCTGGAGAAGTCCCTTCAAACACCCCGCACCTCTTGAGGCACCCCCAGATCTGGTCCCGTCAGGCTCTCCTCTTTCCTGCAGAGTGTTTGCCCCTGGTCCACTGCCTCCCAGACCCTCACCTCTCCTGCCCGCCTAGCACCGGCAGTCCCCACCCACAGCTATGCTTGCTCCCAATGCTCTGGGGCCTCAAACCCTGGCCCCTGCACTCAAACAGGGTCCCATCACCACCGGATGGCGCTTCTCCACCTCCCAGGCCCCAAATTGCCAAGGCTCACCCCAGGCCTCCAGGATGGCCCGGTTCCACCCGCAGCCCAGCCCATCCCAGGGACTTTATCCCCACGTTCACCCTACCCCGCCTCACCCACTTCCTCTCCAGCCCTCGGCCTTTGACCAGGAAGAGTTTGGGAGTTTTTGCAATGACCCAGGCCTGTATTTTCCCTCCCTAGAGCCAGGAGTCCAGGCTCCCAGCACCCTCATCACCCAGGACCAAGAAATCTAAACCCTCAGCCCCCTCCTCCCTTAGCCCCAGGAGTCCAGGCCCCCTCACCTCACTGCGGTGAGTGGGGATAGAGGTGAGGATGCCTGGGGGCTGTTTCTGAGGACTGACAACAGCCCTGGCCAGGCATGGCTGCAGGCCTCAGCCTGAGCCCCTCCGGCAGCCCCACCCTCTTTTGCTGGCAGGAACGCCTCTGCCCAGGCTCATTACTGTCACCAGGGCAGGTGAAAGCACCTGCCCTGGGAGGGGCAGAGACTGCTGGGCTAGAAAAGGAAAAGGAGCCAGGGATCCGCCCCTGGGGCAAGGGTTGGGGCTCTTGGCATCCAGCCCTCTGACCTCAGCAGAATGCTAGTATACAAGGGCCCCTCTTCCCCCAGACCCAGAAATCTGGGATCTCAGCCCCTCCTCCCTCAGACCCAGGAGTCCAGGGCCCCAGCCCCCTCCTTCCTCAGACCCAGGAGTCTAGCCCCCAACCCCTCCTCCCTCAGACCCAGGAGTCCAGGCCCCCCACCCCCTTCCTCAAACTCAGGAGTCCAGGCCCACAGCCCCTCCCGAAAACCCAGGATTCCGGACTCCCAGCCCCTCCTCCCTGAGACCCAGGGGTCCTACCTCCAGACCCCGAGTTCTGGCCCCGAGCGCCTTTCACCCTCCAGACCTAGGAGTCCCGGCTCCCAGCGACGTCCTTACTCAGACTGGGATTCCTGGCCCCCAACCCCCCTCCTCGGAACCAGGATTCCGGCACCCAACTCACATTTCCCTGAGACCCAAGCCCACGATCGCCGTCCCCCTTACCCCGCAGATCCTCGGCACTACGGTACTACCTGGGGCCCCGGCCGGTGCGGGAAGTGGGAAGATGGGGAGGGGGCGCGGGAATCCCGAGTCCCTTTCAGAGCTCTCAGGTGAGGCTACCTCCGCGGTCCAGCGCGGGGCGGGGCCACGTCGCGTCACTAGGAGGGAGCCAGGCTCTGATGTCACCCAGCACCTGCCCGGCTTGGGAAGGGGGCGGGTCCTGGACCAAGGCCCTGGACAGGGGGATGGGGGAGGCGGGATGAGCCAGTAGCCAGGTGGGCGGCCACGGCGGCGGAGACGGCGCCAGGGGCCCCTCCTTCCAGCGGGTAAAGGTCAGGCGCCCGCTGCGGAGAGGGCTGGCGACTCCAGGGTTCGAATCCCGCTCAATCTTTTTGGGCCTCAACGTTCCTCTGTCAATTATATCTGCCAACGAAATAAAACGATACGGGAGAAAGAGCCCAGCCCGGGGCTTAAATAAGCAATGCCCCAGGACCTCATTTAATCTCTCTGAGCCTCAGTGTCCCCAGGCCTGGAAATGGGACAGCACAAGTTGTCTGCAGAGGGTAAGTGCACCCAAGAAGACGACAAAACGCTGCTCTCTGTCCTGAGGAGCTGGACTCCTCGTGGGTGAAATGAGGACTACATAGTGGCAAGCGCACCTACTATGTGCCTGGTGCTTTCTGCTCTTAGACAGCTCTCCGAGTTTCAAGTCATAGAATGATCTCAAACAAACAAACAAAAACACAATGAGATGGGGACGATGACCATCTCTGCTTCTCCGACGGCGAACCCGAGGCACGGAAAGGCAAAGTAAGGCGCTCCAGGTCAGACAGTCAGGAAGAGGGAGAGTCGGGTTCCAGCCCAGGTCGTTTTCTGCCATTCTAAAGGGTTTCGGGGGAAACGTGTAGTATTGTGTCCTCAAAGATGTCCATTTTCTCCTCTCATTTGGTAACCCCCTGGAACCAGCTTCCCCCTCTAAGCCACAGGGACTGCAGCCTTCCTCAGGGGACTACTGTGGGATGGAAAAGGCGAAGGGACCCAGCACACGGTCGGTCTCCGAAGTGTTATCCTCAACTCCGGCCCCTTGCAGTCACCACCTCTGTCCAGCCTCCGTTTTCCCCTCTCTGTGAAATGGGTACCGTAGAGCCCACTTTGAGTTATAATTAAGGGACATTATTTAGTTACAAAAATAAAAGCGCCCAAGTGCATTGTAGGTGCTTGCATATGTCTTTCTTTCCCCGCTGCTTTGCCTCGGCCAGTCCGGACCCTGGTTTCGGGTCCGCAGTTTTTACAAGTGAAAACAGACACTGTCTTCTGGGGGCGGGCATTGGAGGCGATGACTCAGGTATTAAAGAGTTCCAGGTCCCAACGCGAGCCTCAGTTTCCCCGTCTACGGAATAGGCCCGGGGCCGCTGGCGAGGACCCGGACCCGGCCGTGCACACAGTAGGAACTCGCATTGGGGGAGGGGGAGAATAGTCGCCCTGCGCCGCCCCCCACCCGTCGC
The DNA here is from genome assembly GCA_026230045.1 of Corynorhinus townsendii. Lineage (NCBI taxonomy): Eukaryota > Metazoa > Chordata > Mammalia > Chiroptera > Vespertilionidae > Corynorhinus > Corynorhinus townsendii. The sequence goes on along the minus strand of JAPDVU010000011.1, from coordinate 46,925,833 downwards.
CGCAGTCCCGCAGAGCACAAGGTGAGTGTCCCCGTCACCGCTCCTGCCCCGCCACTTGCCCAGGCCTCCGGGGCCCGTTCGCAGCCCCGAGGCCCAGCCTCCCGGGCCCAGACCGACTCCGCCGCCGCCGGCGGGCAGTGAACCCCGGCCACTCACCGGTTTCCAGGGCCGTCCCGAGGCTTCGGCCTGAGGAGAAAGATAGGCGGTCCCGTCAGGAAAGCCCTGCCTACACGAGCTCAGAAGAGGCCAATCGGAGCCCGCTGCGGCATGCTACGGCCCCGCCCATGGGGGCGACGCGCCACCCAATCAAGAGAAGCAGCTGGCGAGCGAGGCCAATCAGAAGTTGTCGGAGTGTGCCAGCCGTGGGAAAAGAACCGCGCCTGAGTTCGGAGTCTGGCGGCGCGGTTGTGGGCGGGACCCTAGGCCTGACGGGCAGCGGGTTAGACCAATGGCGAGGCGCGGGGGGCGGCTGGGGGTGGTAGGCCCAAGGGACCCGGGTGAATGGGTCGCTTTGTAACGGAAGATGAATGGGGGCCTTTGTGAGCGCCCGCGTGGGGGGGGCCGGCTGGAGGCCGGAATGCCTGGGTCCCCGGGGAACTGGCGGGCAGCAGAAACCGGAGAGAGAATTCACTTTTGTCGAACGCCGACCGCGTACCAGGCACTCTCCCAGGCTCTCACCCACCGGGGAGGTGTGGTCAGTACCTTCATTAATAATGATCATTCACTGAGTGCCCGGTGTATATGCCAGGAACTGTGCTAAGTGCTTTACCTGCATGATCTCATTTTATTCCTTACAACTACCCTTTGGAATTGATGCTATTAAGATCTTCATCTTGCAGATGAGGTAAACCGAAGCTTAGGAAGAGGGTGTTAGTTGCTGGCAACTGACAAAGCAAGAACTCGGATCCCACTAAACCTGACTCCAGAAATTCTGCTCTCTTTTTGGCCTCAGCAGAAAGCCATTTATTTATTTATTTATTTATTTATTTATTTATTTATTTATTTATTTATAATCCTCACCGGAGGATACCAAAGTTGAACCTCCTCCGGCCCATGCTCTATCCACTGAGCCAACCCAGCGAGGGCCAGAACTTCTGCCCTTCACCGCCATGCCGCACCCCAATGTTGGTTCACGCTTCCCAATGTACAGATGAGAAAACAAGCTCAAGAGAGTCAGGCGACTTCTCAAAGTCACCAAGAAAAGGCTCTGCTGAACCCCGAGGCGGTGACCACCAGTGCAGCTAACCTGTTGCTGGTGAGCCCTGCACCATTGGTCTTTGAGCTGTGTCCCCATTTTACAGGTGGTCACTGAGACTCCAGGAGGGGCAGTAGATGGAGCTGCATGTCAATCAAGACTACCCAATCTGCGGCTGTTCAGCAGCTGTGTGGGCTTGGGCCAGCTGCTGGCCTCTTTTGAGGCTCCATTTATTCCTGCATCTGTAGAACGGGGCTGATGGCTCTCCGCCTCCACTCTGACAAACTCCCCAAACACAGACACTGGCTACTGCCGACGGGATCCTGTTAAACGTTTTTTCCGACAGCTCCCCTCCTCTGTGTAGAACCTTTCATGGCTCCATCTCAGAGTAAAAGCCGATGTTCACACCATGGCCCACAAGGCCCTGCGTGACACCTACCCCCTAGCCCCCTACCCACCCCTGTCTGATCTCATCTCCTCTTCTTTTCTTTTTGTGTTAATCATCACCCGAGGTTATTTTTTCTATTGATTTTTTAGAGAGAGTGGAAGGAAGGAGGGGGGAGAAAGAGAGAGAGATAGATCAATGTGAGAGGGACACATCAATTGGTTGCCTCCCGCACTCACCCTGACCGGGGCCAGGGATCAAACCTGCACCCCAAGTCCATGCCCCTGACCAGGAATCTAACCTGAGACCCTTCGGTGCACAGGCCCAAGGTCTAATCACTGAGTCACGTGGGCCAGGGCTCATCTTTTCATTTGACTCCAGCTACACTGGCCTCCGGCCCTTCCTCTATTCCTCAAATACTTCCCAGGCATGGTCCTGCCCTAGGGCCTTCACATTTACTTTTCCTTCCAGCAGGAATGCTCTTCCTGCTGCATTCCTCTCACAGCGACAGGTCTGCTCCAATGTCACCTCCTGCAGGAGGCCTTTCCTGACCATGCTATATAGAGCTGTGCCCCTCCTCACTCTCTCCCCATTACCCTGCTTTGTTTTAGCTTGTGGCTCTGGCAGAGGTTATTTCTTTATCCTGTGTCTCTCCACTAGAATGCAAGTCCCACGAGGGCAAAAGGATCTTTGTTTTGTTCAGTGATGGCTCTTCAGGGCCTGGCACACAGTAGGTACTCAGTCTACTTGTCGAGTCTATACTGATAAGTCTTTGCATTGTGTGAATTCAACGAGTCAGTGCATGCAGAGGGAAGAGTCCATGCGTGCAAAGAGCTAGTGGATTGGGAAAAGACTAAATAAACAGATAATGATGATTATCACCATCGATATTTATTTCCCTACAAACAGCCTCTGATCACACGCAGGAGAGGAATGAGAGGGGGAAAGTCCAGAACAAGGGAAAGAGCCAGTGAAGAGGAAAGGTTGAGAGGTAAGAGATGGGAACGAAGAGACAGGAGGAGAGGCTGGCGTTGGGGGGAGGGCAGATATTGGTGCAAGCATCCAGCCCCCAGCACATTGGCTTGGCAAGTCCTGGTGAGTAAGAAGCATTGACATGGCCAGGGCACTGCCCACTTCTATGCGCTTGGGGACAGTGAGCTCCAGGAAGGGGAGGACCTTTCTGAGGGCGTCTGCAGCTTGATTACGTGCTGGGAACATGACTGTCATGATCTCAATGCACCCTCGTGCCAGCCCCATGAGGTTGGCACTGTCATTTCCATACCTTATAGGCCAGCCATGTGCCCAGGGTCTCCTGGCTGCCACCGGTGGTAGATCTGGGCTCAGACGGCACTAGGTCAGACCCCAGAGTGTGTGCTCTTAACCAAGACCGAGTTGAGGGCCCCTGTTACTCTAGCAGCGTGTCCTCCATGGAAGTCTCGTGTACTAAGGGTGAGAGGAGCTGCTGTTTAGTGAGTGCCGACTGTGTGCTGGACATTGTGTCCTTTGTATGTATTAACTCACTCTACGGATTCTCTGGACAATCTTATGAGAGCAATGCTTTTATTATCCCCATTTGACTGATAGAAAACAGAGGCTCAAACCCATAAAAATTCCATGTGCCTGAGGGCACCAGGGGAGAGTGTAGACTGGGACACAACTGACATTTCAACAGGAAAGCAAGCTCTGGCACCTGCATTCTAACCATATTCTGCCTGGTAACTGGTGATGTCATCAACCCTATTTAGGGCTAACTCTACCTGGCAACTACGGATGTCATCATTCCCCCCAGGGACCTAAACTGGAGATGTCCATGAATTCTGCTCAGTCTCTAGGGTCATTGATGACATCAGTGAATGATAACATTAAGCTTCCATTCACTGTGGGTGTTCTATGAACTGGATGCCTGTACAAAGCACTTTAATAGTTTCTGATATTTATTTATTTTCCTTTTTTTCTACATTTTTCATGCTCATTTTTTTTATTGATTTCAGAGAGGAAAGGAGAGGGGGAGAGAGATAGAAACATAAATGATGAGAGAGAATCATTGATCAGCTGCCTCCTGCATGCCCCCTACTGGGGATTGAGCATGTGCCCTTGACCACAGTTGAACCCAGGACCAACCCTTCAGTCTGCAGGCTAACACTCTATTCACTGAGCCTAACCAGCCAGGGCAGTTTCTAATATGTATGGAGTGCTTACTATGCACCAGGCACAGTTCTAAGCCCTTGCTAGGTATTAAATTCCATAATCCTCCCAACAACTCTGGTAGGTGCTAGAGTCATAGCCAATGTACAGATAAGTACCTCGAGGGAAGCTGCCCAAGGTTGAGCAGCTAGAAAGCATCAAAGTCAGGATTTGACCCCAGGTAGTCTGCCACCAGAGCTTGGGTCATGGGTCGCTCTATGAAACCACCAGCGTGGCTGAGACCGGGAACCAAGGTTAGAAGGAGGTACTCTGCTGCTCAGAGCCCTCCCTCTGTCCTCCATGCAAGTCTGCCCGAGAAGGTCTTGGGACAAAACCCCAAAGTCATTCCCCTGATAGTCAAAGCATCTCCACAATGCATGCACCCCCACCCTCACCCCAGGCAAGGTCCATGTCCTGTTTGTGCAAATAAAGTTTTATTGAAACACAACCACACCCATTCGTTTACATATTATCTATAGCTGGTTCCCTGCTACACGGTGGAATAGAGTATTTACAACTGAGACCATCCGGTTCTTTGAACCTGAACTATTTACTGTCTGGCCTTGTACAGGAAATGTTTGCTGGCCCCTGGTCTAGGACAAGGCCTGGCACATAGTAGGCACTCCATAAATATTTGTGGTTGCAGAACAGAGCCCATCACTCATGTGTGACCCGCACGAGGCCGCCCGCTTGCTCTTGTCTTACAGCCAGTTCCAGCTCTGAGTCACATTCAGGAAAACAAAAGCCCAGTGACCAAAAGTAAAACGCTGGCACCACTCAAACCGCTGCCACAGAGGAAACGCCCGAGCAGGATTAGGGTCAGGGCCCACAGCGACACTGACATGCTCTTTGTCCCTCTCTCTTTATCGATTAAGACTTGAGTCCCCATAGCATCCCCTCAGGCATGAAAACTGCTCCCCCCCAATTTTTTACTCACTCAAAAAATACCCCCCAAAACTCTTCCACAGTGCAGCCCCTTCCTGGCTCTCCCTCATCCTCCCCTCTACTCTCCAAAGTTTTATCCTTTTAAATATATATATATTTTTTTGATGTCAGAGAGGAAGGGAGAGGGAGAGAGAGATAGAAATATCAATGACAAGTGCTGGTGAGGATTCGGAGAAAAAGGAACCCTCATGCACTGCTGATGGGATGCAGACTGGTGCAGCCACTGTGGAGAACAGTGTGGAGTTTCCTCAAAAAACTAAAAATGGACCCCATTTGACCCCGTGATCCCACTTCCAGGAATATATCCCACGAAACTAGAAACACTGCCCTGGCTGGATTGGCTCAGTGGATACAGCGTCGGCCTGCATACTCAAGGGTCCCAGGTTCAATTCCAGTCAAGGGCGTGTACCTTGGTTGGGGACACATCCCCAGTAGGGGGTGTGAAGGAGCTGATCGATGTTTCTCTCTCATGGATGTTTCTAACTCTATCCCTCTCCTTTCCTCTCTGTAAAAAAAATCAATAAAATATATATTTTTTAAAAGTTACAAAAAATAATTTCTAAAAAAAAAAGAAACTAGAAACACCAATCAGAAAGGATATATGCACCCCTATGTTCATAGCAGCACAATTCACCATAGCTAAGATGTGGAAACAGCCTAAATGCCCATCAGCAGATGAGTGGATTAGAAAACTGTGGTACATCTACACAATGGAATACTACGCTGCTATAAAAAAGAAGGAATTCTTACCATTTGCAGCAGCATGGATGGACCTGGAGAACATTATGCTAAGTGAAATAAGCCAGGCAATGAAAGAAAAATACCACATGATCTCACTCATTTATGGAAAATAAAGGACATTATAACCTGGTGAATAAAAAGATAGATACAGAGGCAGTAATGCTCCAAACAGACTGTGAAATTACAGCGGGAAGCCTGGGGAGTGTTGGGGAGAGAGGGAAAGAGATCAACCAAAGGACTCGTATGCATGCATATTAGCACAACAAATGGACACAAGACACTGGGGGGTGGGATGAGGGCATGCGGCAGGGGGGAGGGGAGGCTGGGGGAAGGTCAATGGGGGAAAAAAGGAGATATATGTACTACTATATGTAATACTTTAAACAATAAAAAAAAGAAAGAAATATCAATGATGAGAGAGAATCATTGACTGGCTGCCCCCTCCTGGAGATCGAGCCCGAAACCTGGGCATATGCCCTTGGCCAGAATAGAACCTGGCACCCTTCAGTCTGCAGGCCGACGCTCTATCCACTGAGCCAAACCAGCCAGGGCCAAAGTTTTATTCTGATACATGCACTTGGCTCCCCACTAGCTTCCCTCCCACACCTGTGCTGCCCATTACTCAGATTTGGCATAACAAGGTGCTTACGACTTTAGAATAACGAGGGCTGTGCCAGCTGGTGGGAATTCCTCTCTTTCTCTGAGAGCTCTGAATTCTCCCACATCCCCATTTCCTCCCCTCTCCCCCCGCCCCACACACACATCCCAATATTCCATCTACCTCCATTTCTGAGTTCCTGAGCTTTTTCTGCACCCTCAGGACCAACAGAGGCTTCTGAGTGGATGAATAACTGAATAAATGGAGAGTGCACACAGTGAATAAAGAGGTGGGCAGAGGGATGGAAGAATCAGTTAATGCATGAGTGAATCGATGGAAGGTCAAGTTGACCTTCAAAAAGGATCCAGAACCTGACCCCTGGCCGGCACCTCTTCTCTGGTCTCCCTGCTTCTGCTCCTCCCCTTCCTCGGTCTAACCCCCAAGATCGCTCATGTCCCTCCTCCGCTCAGAGCCCTCCCCTGGTTCCCAGCTCATTCAGAGTAAAAGCAAAATTCTCACCATGAGAATTTGGCCCCTATGTCTTGCCCTGACCTCACTGCCCACCCTCCCCCCTCACTCACTCTGCTCCATCCTCACCGCCCTCCTCTCTGTTCCTTGACCACACCTGGCATGCTCCCACCTCAGGACCTTTGCACAGGCTGTTCCCTCTGTCTGGAAAGCTCTTCCTCCCAGACATCCCCATGGCCTGCTCCCTCCATTCATTCAGGTCTTGGCAATGAGATGGTGTTCTCTGACCAGTCAGTCCGTTGAATATCACAACCAGCCCCCAGGGACTCCCCCCAAACCCCTTCACGGACTCTCCTGTTTGTTTTCTATAGCACATCTAACCTTCCAACCTGTTATGTCCTTTACTTATTTACTGTGTTTGCTGTTTCTTGTCTGCCTCTCTTGGGCCACAGACTATCAGCCCTAGAGAGGGTGGGGGCGCAGCTTCATTCCCGGCTCTGTGCCCAGCACCTAGGACAGTTCCCTGCGCACAGTGAGTGCGGTAACCCTGTCCCGTGGGTGAAATAAACCCTTGAGGAAATTCTGCTCCCGCCCCCGTAGAATGACGGGGAACTTTTACTTCCTCATTACTTTTACTTGCTGCTGGCATTTCTAAAATGACAGTCCTTACCTAGTAATCAGGAAGGCTGAAAGGGCCACCCAAGCTATTTTTTTAAAAATAATTTTATTGATTTCAGAGAGAGGAAGGGAGAGGGAGAGATAGAAAATCAATGATGAGAGAGAATCATCGATTGGCTGCCTCCCGCATGCCCCTCACTGGGGATCGAGCCCAAAACCCAAGCATGTGCTCTTGACCAGAATCGAACCCGGGACCCTTCAGTCCACAGGCTGACGCTCTATCCATTGAGCCAAACCAGTAGTGCCCAAGCTATTTTTAAAACATTTTCCTTTCGAAGTAACACCATTTTAATTACACAAGGTAGAAACATTCCCCTCAACCAGCACCTTCCTTCTCTCCTCCCCTTCCAGATGTATTCCAGGTGATATTTTGGTGTGAATTCTTCCAAAAACTTGTATTGTTATTTACATCAAGGGTCAGCTGATGGCAGCCTGTAGGTCATATCAGGCCCTCTGCCTGTGTTTGTAAATAAAGCTTTATTGGCACACAGCCAAGGTCATTCATTCATCTATGTATCATCTATGGCTGTTTTCACACTACAAGGGTAAGTTGAGGAGTTACGATGGAGACCACATGATTTTCAGTTCAAAGCTAAAAATATTTACTATTTGAGACTTCCCAGAAAAAGTTTACCACCCTCTGATTTATATACACTAAGTCCTCGCTTAATGTAGTCAATAAGTGAAACCCATTTTATGAGAAAACCCATTTTACCAGAGGCCCCTGGATAGAAGCAAGAGTTAACTTTATGACATCACATGGATGTCATAAAGCACCGAGGTCGAACAAAAACAGTGCTATTCAAGGAGCTGCTGACATCAATAACTGAAAAATATTCCTGATGATTCCACGTGATTAGTAAGTCGGCTAATACTCAATATAATGAGCTATTGAACTGTGACTTTCCTTACTAAGCAATGCATCCTGGGGAACTTTCCATGCCCCTAGATTTAAACGCACCCCAACCTTTTTCACGCCTGCGTAGTCTTCTGCAGTCCTGGTCTGCAGTTCACTGACCCCTCTCCCAGTGGCGGAGCTTTCCTTTCGTCACCTTCAGCGACAGCCCCGTGACCCTCCTCCCGCTTCCTCCTGTGCACACAGGGAGGTGGCCGGGCCAAAGACTGTAATGCAGTTAAGATTTTATATACATCTCGCCAAACGCCACCCGCAGCAATGCTGACTTCCTTTTTAGGAAAAGAGAAAAAGGGAGCAATCCAGCAAGTATTTATGACACGGCTGTTGGGTGGAGGCGCCACGCCTTGAGGAGGTGCGCCCATCACTTTCTGGCCTCAGGAGCACCCTGGACTGCTCACCTCTGGGCTGGCCATGCCCTTCCCCACCCTTCTCCACCCTTCCCTGCCCTTCCCCGCTAGGACCCCAACGTCCACCTTAGAGGATGGGAAGGAATTTTTGTGGCATTCACTACGCACTTACCTTGTGTCCCAGCAACCCCATCTCCCACTAGGAACCCCCAGGAAAGGTTGGCCCAGGTGATAGACAAGGACAGGTCTGAGAGTACCGGGGCAGCATGGGGTGGGGGTGGGGAGGTGGAGGTGGGGATGGGGTCTGTGACTTGGGGAGAGGGTGAGTCAGAGGGAGTGGATTCCTCATGGTGTCCTAGAAGCACGAGATCAGCTACCTATGGGAACGTGGAGACCCTGAAAGCCTAATGTTGCGGGGGGGGGGGGGGGGGGGGGCGGGGGGGAAGTAAGAAACAAAACCAGGTCTATAGCACCGCTTGAAAGATACAGTTTATATCTTCCGTATCGATTGAGAAGGTAGAGTTCTACACAGCAACCCTGTCTAGTCTGCAGGCCTTTGTCCCTACCCAACGGTGCACGGATGCGGAACTGGTCTGCTTTGTCCAAGGGCGCCGGGGAGGAAACAGGAATAAGCCAGAGAATTAAAGGGCAAAGGGCGGGGGCGGGGGGAGCAAAATCAGGTGTGGACAAGTGACAGAGACAAAAGCTGAAAATATGCCGCAACTCTAGGAGCCTAACTCCATGTCCTGCAAAAGGATCCATCTTAGGTCCTTCTCTTCTCGGAGGTCTCCCCTCACCCGTCACTCCCTCCGCAGCAGGAAGCTGTCCCCCCTCAGCTCGGTTCCCATCAATGCCTTCAGCTGCCACCATTCAAGTACGAGGTCACTAGGTGGAGACAGTCCGAGGCTGTCTTCCCAACCAGAGCAGGAGCATTTTGGGGTGGGAAACAGAGCCTGTGCCTCAGTTTTCCTAATCTGTGGAAGGGGGTGATGATTGAGGTATCTACCATATAGAGTTCTCTTTTTAAAGAAAAAAAAATATTTTTTTTTATTCATTTCAGAGAGGAAGGGAGAGGGAGAGATAGCAACATCAATGATGAGAGAGAATCATTGATTGGCTGCTTCCTGCATGCCTCCTACTAGGGATGGAGCCCATAACCCGGGCATATGCCCTGGACTGGAATCAAACCCAGGACCCTTCAGCCCCGCAGGCCAACGCTCTCTCCACTGAGCCAAACCGGCTAGGCCTAGGGCAACCACATAGAGTTGTTGGAGGGTTAAGTCAATTGATTCCTTTCCTGTGCTTAGGACAGTGACTTGGGAACATTGCAAACATTCAAAAAATATTGGCAGCTATTACTATCATGTATTTTTTAATTTTTTAAATATATTTTTATTGATTTCAGAGAGGAAGGGAGAGGGAGAGAGAAACAGAAACATCAATGATGAGAGAGAATCATTGATCGGCTGCCTCCCACACACCCCCTCCCCCACTGGGGATCAAGCTGGCAACCCAGGCATGTGCCCTTGACCAGAATCGAATCCCAGACTCTTCAGTCCACAGGTCAACGCTCTATCCACTGAGCCAAACCAGCCAAGGCTCATGTATTTTTTTTTTTTAGATTGGCCTCAGGACATTGGGAAAGACCTTCCCCAGTGCCTCTTCCTACAGGAAGTTTTCCGGGATTTCTAGTAAGGAACTCTGCTGGCCCCTGTGGCCCCTCCACTATAGCCTCTCTCCCAGGGGGGGCACTGCCTGCTCACCTGTGGGTCTCCCCTGCTGGTCTGAGACCTCCTCAAGGGTAGGGACCAGGGTCGGTTCGCCTCCGGTTCCTTAGCACCCAGCATGGTGGCTGGTGTCCCTCGGGCCTCCAGAACCGTCTGCTCCCCTGAATAGAGCACGGGCTGGGAGGGCAGATAAGGCAGGTGTATAATTAACGAATATATGGCAGGTCGGAGGCGATAACAGCCTGGTGACAGGGGAGAGACCATGGACACCGAAAGTCCCCATCTGGTTTCAACCTGCCTCCTGCCTCTTCTCCCCCGGCCACGCCCTGCAGACTCCCTGCATTCCGGCCTCCTGGTTGGCACGGTCGGCCCAGGACCTGCCACCAAGCCGCAGCCTGGGCCCAGGCAGGGCCCTTTGAAACATCCTTCCTTCCCCTCCCATTGGCATCTAGGCAGGTGGTACCGGCGTGCCCAGGCCGTGCCCACGCCCGGCCCTGAGCCTGCCTCCTGCACCTGCTGGTTCTTACCTTGTGACGGATCCCTTCAGTGTCTGATAAAACCGGCAGAGTCCTCAGAATAGTGTTTTTTTTTTAATGTATTTTTTTATTGATTTGGGAGAGGGAGGGAGAGCTAGAAACACCAATGAGGAGAGAGAATCATGGATTGGCTCTCTCCTGCACGCCCCCCACTGGGGATCGAGCCGCGTCCTGGGCATGTGCCCTGCCTGGGGATCAAACCTTGACCTCCTGGTTCATAGGTCGATGCTCAACCACTGAGCCACGCCAGCAGGGCCTCAGCATAGTTTTTAAAAATATGTTTTTATTGATTCTAGGGAGAAAGGAAGGGAGATGGGGAGAGGGAGAGAGAGAGAGAGAGAAACATCTATGTGAGAGTGGAACGCCAATCAGCTGCCTCCTGCACACCCCCTACCGGGGTTAGGGCTGAAACCGGGGCATGTGCCCTAACCAGCAACCTTTTGGTACACAAGACGAAGCCCAACCAACTGAGCCACATCGGCCACGGCTTTAGTTCCCTTTTTGAGGTAAAATGTATATGCAGTGAAATGCACAGTTCCTAAGTACACCATTCCATGTGTCTTAACAAATATATATATACCAAATATATATATATAAAATATATATAAATATATATATAATATATAAATATATATATATATATATATCCAACTATTAAAAAAATAGAGCATGCCCTGACCGGTTTGGCTCAGTGGATAGAGCGTCGGCCTGAGGACTGAAAGGTCCCAGGTTCGATTCCGGTCAAGGGCATGTACCTTGGTTGCGGGCACATCCCCAGGAGGAGGTGTGCAGGAGGCAGCTGATGGGTGTTTCTCTCTCATCAATGTTTCTGACTCTCTCTCCCTCTCCCTTCCTCTCTGTAAAAAAGAATCAATAAAATACATTTTTTAAAAATAGAGCATTTCCATATCCCAGAATGTTATGCTCCCTCCCTGTCAATCCCAACCTCCACCCACCCCCTAACCCCGCCCCCGACAGCTTCCCTGATGATTTTTCTCACCATCGCTTCGTTCGGTCTGTTCTGGGCCTTTTTACAAACAGAATCCTAGAGTAGGTGATTTTTTTTTTTTTGGTACCTGATTTCCTTCATTGCCGTGATGCTTCTGATTTCCATCCAGGCTGTTATCCGAGCAGGATTTCTGTTCCCTTCTATTGTGTGTGGTATTCCACTGTGTGGCCGGACGCTTGTTGACCCATTCTCCCGCTGAGGGGCGCCGGGCGCGTTTCCAGAACGGGGCTCTTGTGGCTAGGGCCGCTACCAGCATCCCTGCACCAGTCTTCTGCGGGCGCGTGTTTTCATTTCTCTTGAGAAACTACCCGAGTGAAATTTCTTAGTCATGGAATAGGCGGCTTCATGTATTAAAAATAAATAAAAAAAATAAATTATAAAAAAGCCAGACCTTTCCCAAGGTAGCTAGCTGCTTTCGTTTTCCGTGGCGACTTCTAACAACTTGCCACCGTCCTAACGGCGTCAGGTGGCACAGATGGACCTTCGTGGCGTTCTGGAGGTCAGATGCCCCAGGTGGGACTTCCAGGGCTACAGCCAAGGTGACAGCAGAATCCCGCGTCCCTTCGCGGCTTCTCAAGGCCGCCGGCACTCGTTGGCCTGTGGGCTCCTCATGCCAGCCTCTCCTCCCGCCATCACGCCTCCCCCGAGACGGACCCTCTGCCTTCCTCATGTGACAACCCGTGTGATCGCATTTAGGGTCCACCAGACAGTCCAGAATCACCTCCCCAACGCAACATTCTTTTTGCACCCGTCCGACACAGCTCAGTTGGTTAAGTGTGGACCTATGGAACCAGGAGGTCACGGTTCGGTTCGATTCCCAGTCCGGGGCACATGCCCGAGTTGCGGGCTCCACCCCCAGGGTGGGGTGTGCAGGAGGCAGCGGATCAGCGATTCCGTCTCATCGTTGATGCTTCCATACCTCTCTGCCTCTCCCTTCCTCTGTCTGTAACCAATAAAAACATTTACAAATACAAGGTTCTTTATTTAAAATATGTTTTTATCGTGTGTGTTTTTCTTGTGAGAGAGAGGGGAAGGGAGAGAGAGAAACGTGGATGGGAGAGTGAAACATCAACCAGCTGCCTCTTGCATGCCCCCTGCTGGGGATGGAGCCCAAAAGCCGGAAGTGTGCCCTGACCGAGAAAGGACCCTGCCACCACTTGGTCCGCGGGACAATGCTTAAGCCACGGAGCCACACCGGCCAGGGTGCCAACCCAAGATTCTTAACTTAGCCCTGGCTGGGTAGTTCAGACGGTCGGAGCATCATCCCACGCACCAAAACGAGGCAACTGACCAGCCTTCTCTCTCCCTCCTCCCTCTCTCTGAAATCAATTTTTAAAATATTTTGTTATTTATTTTTAATCCTCACCCAAGGATATTTTCCCATTGATTTTCAGAGAGAGTGGAAGAGAGAGAGAGCGAGAGAGAGAAATATTGATGTGAGATTAACACGTTGATTGGTTGCCTCCCACACACGCACCGACCAGGGCCCGGGCCAGGGAGGACCCTGCCACTGAGGCACATGCCCTGGCCCGGGATCGAACCCGGGACCCTTCGGTCCACAGGCCAAGGCTCTCTCCACTGAGCCAAACCGGCTAGGGCTAAAATCAATTTTTTTTTAAAAAAGATTCCTACTTGAATCCCATCTGCAAATTCCCCTTTGCCATGTGAGGTCACACGCACAGGCCCTGGGGACTGGGATGTGGTCCTCTGTGGGGGACATTGTTCTGCCTGCCTTTTACCTCCCCACCAGCTGCTCCGGTGGCTCCACATCCTTGCCCGCCAATGTGTAATATCGCCAGTCCCTTTCACGTCAGCCGTCGGGCTGTGCCTGGCGTCGCACTTCTGGTCCCATTGGCCCTTCCCCGGTGACTAATGGCATTGTTATGTGCTGCCTGGCCATTGGCATCCGTGCCTTTGACAAGTGTCTGCTCAGATCTTCGGCCCGTGTTTGAATTGGGTTGTTTGTCTTTTTATTACTGAGTTTCAGGAAGAACGCGTGTCCTTTTTATTTGGCTAGTTCAGTTCCCATCCTCCATACGCCCTCTTTTGTTATTCTTCTCTCCCATCTCTCATCTCCCCCTCCCCTGCCACCTCAGCAGTCCTGGAGGCTTTGTGGACTGAAAGGTCCTGGGTTCAATTCCGGTCAAGGGCACAGGCCTGGTTTTCGGGCTCGATCCCCAGTGGGGGCGTGCGGGAGGCAGCCAATCAATGGATGCTCTCTTATCATTGATGTTTCTCTCTCTCTCTCCCTCTCCTGTCCTCTCTGAAATCAAAATATATATATATATATATCTATAATAATAAAAGCATAATATGCTCATTAGACTGGACATCCTTCCAGACGACCTTCCAGACGAAGCCAGGCCTGCAAAGGAAGCCAGGGTCCTGGGTGCCAGAGGGAAGCTGGTGCTGAGCTGGGGGAAGGAAAGCCTATTCTTGCACGAATTTCATGCATTGGGCCTCTAGTACATATAAAAAAACAAAAAAACCAGGCTAAATTTGTACATTTCCTGTGAAGTAGGCTTAATTTTAGGACCAAACTGCCCAATATGGGAGCCACTAGTCACATGAGTACATTTAAGTTTAAATAAATCAAAACGAAATCAGATTGCCCGGCCAGTGTGCCTCAGTGATGGAGCATTGACCCATGAACCAAGAGGCTGCAGGTTTGATTCCCGGCCAGGGCAGGTGCTCAGGGTTGCAGGCTCCATCCCCAGTAGATAGCGTGTGGGAGGCAGCCAATCGATGTTTCTATCTTTCTCTCCCTCTCTCCTCCTCCTCTCTCTCTAAAATCAATGAAAACATTTAAAGTAAATAAATAAAAGAATGAAATGAGATTCAAAATTCAGTTCCTCGGTCCGGCTGGCCACATTGCAAGCTCAGAAGCCGCAGGAGGCTGGCGGCTCCCATGTCAGCAGCACAGAGAGGCAACATTCCCAACGTCACAGGACGTTCCAGAATATCTGCAGGAAGACCAACCTGCCTCTTGCCGGAGGACTGCCTTCCTACGGTCACACGGACACACAGACGCGTGTGTTCCTGTGCCAGACCACTGCCTTCCCACTGGGGCGAGGAAAGGAAGAAATCAAGGAGAGACGAGAATGAGAAAAAGCTGGGAGCCGCAGTAATCACGATCTGGCGCCCGTAGGTACTCATTACATTAAACTAATCCACACTTAACTACCATCTAATGGGCATCTCCTGGGCGCCAGGTGTGGGAGCGACAGAAAACACTCGAGCCAGGCCCTTTCTCTTCCAAACAGCAGAGGGATTAACTCTTCAAACTCCACGCCCGTCTGGGGGCCAGCCATCCGGGAAGGAACTCTCTCCCAGGAGTGCCCAGCGCTTACGCTAAAGCAGGGCTCCTGACCTTCCCTGCTAAGCCTGCTCCCACCCCTGCATCCTCCCTCTTGGTGAAAGACCTCTTAGGATGTCCAGGTATCTAAGTCAGGTAACAGGGGGGCCATGGGCACTGCCTCTCTGTCCCTGGCCCTCCTGCCCCCCACCCTGGTCTCTGCCCCAAGCCCTGCTCTCCATCCCATGGCCCCAACTTCAATTCAGGCCTCGTCCTCTCCCCGCGGGGTCCTTATCCCAGCCTCCTCCCAAGCGTCCAGGTGCTCCCCTCTGGCCTGGTCCCCATGTGGCCCCACAGGGTCTTTCTAATACTCAGAGATGGCCCTCCCCTCCCCTGCTCACGGCCCTCCCATTGCTTCCGGGACAATATCCCAGCCTTTTCTTTTCTTTTTTTAAATATATATTTTTTATTGATTTCAGAGATAGAAACATCAATAATGAGAGAGAATCACCTATTGGCTGCCTCCTGCACGCCCCCTACTCGGGGGGGGGGGGATGGAGCCCTTGGCCAGAACTGAACCCGGGACCCTTTAGTCCCCAGGCTGACACTCCATCCAGTGAGCCAAACCAGCCAGGGCTATCCCAGCCTTTCAATTTGGCATTGGAAGTACTCTCTTTCATCTCTGCATAAGCACAGCTTCCTTTACCCAGGATTCCCTCCCTTGTCTCTGCCTGGTGAACTCCTACTCATCCTTCAACACCCACCTCAAATAGCCCCTCTTCCAGAAAGACTTTTCTGACTACCTCAGACAGACCAGCACACACCCTCTGAGCCCCTGCAGTCCCCTCTGACACTGTGGTCACCTATCCGTCTCTTCCAATTGTGCGTTTCTGACCCTCTATCAGTCTTCCTCGTAAGTGTGACCTTACCTCCCAGAGGGAAAAGTGTTACTCATCTTTTTTAAAACAAACAAACATAAACATGTGATTTTATTGGAACTACCTTTTTTTGTTTGTTCTGTTCATCCTCACCCAAGAATATTTTCCATTGATTTTTAGGGAGAGTGGAAGAGAGAGGGAAAGGCAGAGGGAAACATCGATGTGAGAGAAACACATCGACTGGTTGCCTCCCGCACATGCCGGACCAGGGAGGAGCCTGCCACAGGGCCTGGCATGTGGCAAGTGCTCAGTAAATGTGGGAAGAAGGATAAGTAATAGTTACCCTCTAGTGGAACCTGTGTGAAAACTAGTTACGTTTACAGAGGAGAGGCTAGGAAGACAGTGTTTTTTTCTTTTTTTAAATATATATTTTTAAAATATCTTTTTTTTTTTTTTACAGAGAGGAAGGGAGAGGGAGAGAGAGTTAGAAACATTGATGAGAGAGAAACATTGATCAGCTGCCTCCTGCACACCCCCTGCTGGGGATGTGCCCACAACCAAGGTACATGCCCTTGACCGGAATCGAACCTGGGACCCTTCTGTCCACAGGCCGACGCTCTATCCACTGAGCCAAACCGGTCAGGGCTAAAATATCTTTTTATTGATTTCATAGAGGAAGGGAGAGGGAGAGAGAGACAGAAGCATCAGTGATGAGAGAGAACCAGGGATCGGCTGCCTCCCGCACGCCCTCCACTGGGGATGTGCCTGCAACCCCTGGCATGTGCCCTTGCCCAGAATCGAACCTGGGACCCTTCAGTCCGCAGGCCGAGGCTCTACCCTCTGAGCCAAAGCAGCCGGGGCGGAACACAGTGTCTGAAGCAAGTTGACAAAGCTAATAGGATCAGGAATGAGAGCTCCTGGCCTCTTGTGCTTCCTGCTGTGCTTCACGGAGCAAGACATGTGTCACTTCCATGGTGTTCCTGCCCAGAGCGCTTCACCTCCATCTAGAATAATAAAAACATAATATGCTAATTAGACCGGACGTCCTTCTGGACGACCTTCTGGACAAAGCCAGGGCTGCAAGGGAAGCCCGGGTCCCCGGTGCCAGAGGGAAGCCGGTGCCAGCAGCCGGGGGAAGGAAGGCCTACTCTTGCACGGATTTCGTGCATCGGGCCTCTGGTCTAATCATAAGGAAAAACATCAAACGCACACCGAAGGCGGTCTACGAAATAAGCCTCCAGCACGCCTCAATGTTGCCAACGTGGAAACAGTTCTGGGGGCCGGAGCCCGAGACTGGGGCGTCAGCAGGGCCACGCTCCCTCCCCCCCCCCGCCCCCCCCCGCCCCGTAGGAGAGAACTTTCCTTGCCTCTCACTCACTTCTGACGGTGCCTGGCATTCTCTGCTGTATCCTGGCTTACAGCTACATCACCCCGAGCCTGCCTTTATGGCCACATGGCATGGCCCCTCTGCATCTCTGTATCTTTATTTGTTTTAATCTCTGTATCTTTATTTTTTTTTTAAATCTTTTTTGCTGTTGTTAATCCTCACCCAAGGATATTTTTCTATTGACTTTTTTTTTAAGACAGAGTGGAAGGGAAGGAGAGAAATATTAGTCAACAGGTGGACACTCTATCCACTGAGACAAACTGACGAGGGCTTTCTCTGTATCTTTAAATTTTTATTTTACTTACTGATTTGAGAGAGAGAGAGAGAGAGATTGACTCACTATTACACTTATTTATGCATTCCTTGGTTGATTCTTGTATGTGCCCTGACCAGGGATCGAACCTGCAGCCTTGGTGTACGGGGATGATGCGCTAACCCACGGAGCTACCCAGCCAGGGCTGCACCCCCGTGTCTTCACATGGGGTTCTGGTGAGGTCATGTTGAATTAGGGGCCCCTCCTGCTAGTATGAGCTCAGCTTAACTAATGCCATAGGCAATGTCCCTCTTCTCAAGTCAGGTCACATCGTGAGCTCCTGGGGCTAGGACTTAGGAAAAGCCCAGGGCGGAGAAGGGGTGGGGCGAGCAGCGGGTGCCTGGGCGGGTGTGTCTGTGGAGGGCCCCTTGGAGTCGCAGCGAAGGACCGGTGTTGACAATGCTCTCAATGAGAAACAAACGTGAATGTCATCACCTGGCATGGATGGCATTTCCCTGGGCATCTCCGAGGCGCTTCATCTGTTTTCCCCTGCTCACTTCCTGTGCGGTTAGGAGGGAGTGGAGTCCCGAGGCGTGGTTCGTGGTTCTCGCAAGAATCGGAGAATTTTCCCACCCTCGGTGTCGATTTCATGCCGTCAGCGGCGCTGAGAAGCCCCAAGAGCTGTGAGGCTGAGAAGTCGGCAGACCCGCTCCCAGCCAGAGGTTGGGGTCCTCTGGTGTGTACCAGCTGCCATGCCAAGGTCTCCAACCGTCACAGCCAACACCCCGGCCAGCATTACTGACAATAACGTGCCCACGAAACAGGGGCTCCCGAGAGAGACAGGCCTAGACTCTGGATGGCACCAGAAAGCTTTCAGGAATTAAGATTGCCTTTGGCCCTGCTGGTGTGGCTCCGTGGATAGAGCATCGGCCTGAGGACTCAAGGATCCCAGGTTGATGCCAGTCAAGGGCATGTGCGGGCCCATCCCCAGTGGGGGGTGTGCAGGAGGCAGCTGATCGATGTTCTTCTCTCATCGATGTTTCTAATTCTCTATCCCTCTCCCTTCCTCTCTGTAAAAAAATCAATAAAATATATTTTAAAAAAAGATTGACTTTGGCCTGGCTGGCGTGGCTCAGTGGTTGAGCGTCGACCTATGAACCAGGAGGTCATGGTTCAATTCCCGGTCAGGGCACATGCCCAGGTTACGGGCTCCATCCCAAGTGGGGGTGTACAGGAGGCAGCCAAGCAGTGATTCTCTGTCATCATTGATGTTTCTACCTCTCCCTCCCTCTCTGAATTCAATAATATATATTTTTTATTTTTTTATAAAAGAATGACTTTGAAGCCCGTAAGAGCCCCTTGGAGAAACGGCCTAGGGCCTTGTCCATTCACGTGGTCCAGGGCAGTCTCTCCCGCACCCCTGATGCAGCACAAGCCACACAGACTGCCTGAGCACGGCCGACACCACCGTGTACAAACACAGCACGGCTCATTCCCTGAAACGGCAGACAAAGAGGATCATCAGGCCACCCTGCTTGCTTTCATTCCAGGAAGAGAAACACTGAGCCTTACATCTAACAATCTCCTCGGTTCTCCCTGGCCGGTGTGGCTCATCTGGTTGAGTGTGATTCCCGGTCAGGCTACACGTCCGGGTTGTGCACTGGATCCCCCGTCAGGCAACTGATCAATGCTTCTCTCTCTCTCCCCCTCACCCTTCTTTTCTCTCTAAAAGTGGACAAAAACATATTTTTTAAAAATATATCTTATTGATTTTTTACAGAAAGGAAGGGAGAGGGAGAGAGAGTTAGAAACATCGATGAGAGAGAAACATCGATCAGCTGCCTCCTGCCCACTCCCTACTGGGGATGTGCCCACAACCAAGGTACATGCCCTTGACTGGAATTGAACCTGGGACCCTTCAGTCTGCAGGCCGACGCTCTATCCACTGAGCCAAACCAGTTAAGGCCAAAAACATATTTTTAAAAATAAAATAAAAGTCTTCTCTGCTGACAGCCTTACAAACTCCGACACTAGCTTGTCACTTGCTCTGATCATTAACTTTTGCTCATGTTCAAACCTCAGTCAGATCCCGTCCCTCCTGTGCCCCACACTCTCCAGTTATGGACTGAATGTCTGTGTCCCGCCAGACCCATCTGTTGCAGCCCTCACCCCAGTGTGATGCTCCCAGGAGGTGGGGAGGGCTAGAGCCCTAGAGAGAGAGACCGATACCACAATGCAGTGAGACAAGGATTGTGAAGGAGGGGTGCGCAGAAGGCCTACGGAAGCAGTCACCTCTTTTCCAGTTCCGTCACAGGAGCTGGCTGCCGATGGCCCATTGGCCAGCTGGTTTTATTTGCTTCCAAGCTGTATGTCTTATCAAATCAAGTTTTATTGAAAGACAGCTGGGCCCGTCACTGACGCCCTGTATGTGGCCGCTTTTGGCTGCAGCAGGGCTGAGCAGTTCCGGCAGAGATCATATATAGTCTGCAAAGCCAAAAATGTTTGCTACCTGGCCCAAGTTTGACAACCTCTGCCCTCGTATTCAAAGCTAACATTTTCTGGCCCGAGCTGGTGTGGCTCAGTGGCTTGGACATCGTCCTGTGCACCCAAAGGTTGCCGGCTCGGGCTGGGGGGTGCAGGAGGCAGCCGATTGATGTTACCCTCTCACGCTCCTGTTTCTCTCCCTCTCCCTTCCTTTCCCTCTAACACTCAATAAGAACATCTTTTTTTAAAAGCTAACGTCTTCTGAACGCTGACTCTATGCTCTATAGCTGGTTTCCCGCACGTGTTTTGTTATATAATCTTCACCGGGACCTTGGAGATGACGGGTATCCTGTGTTATAGATGAGGAAACGCAGGTTAAGAGAGGTGAGGCAATTGTCCCAAGGCCACACAGCGAGGGCGGGAGGGGCAGGGCACAGAGTCCACTTGGCTTTGCACCCGGCGTCTTTCTCTTAGACACACATCTTGAAGACGGGCCTGTCAGGAGCCCTGCGTGTCAATCACATTCGGTTGGTCAGGCCTCCCCTGCCCCGCCCCCCGGGGGTTCCCGGGACAGCCCCCCTCCTGATGAACCCGTAGGCTAGTTGCCCCGCTGCTATGACGAGTCCCGCAGTGATGATCCTTGTGCTCAGTCCTTGGAATTCATGGACGAGTGTTATCTGAAAGCTCAGTTCCTAGACTTGGGGTGGCGGGGTCAAAGGGCATGTTCCTGGTGGTGGTTTTGCATGGCGTTGAGTTCACCGGAGAGGCGGGGGCGAGGAGAACGGGAGGGCCTTCCCGGTGAGAAAGCTGCACGGAACAGGGTGTGCAGGTGTGAGTCAGGCTGTGCTGAGCGCGGGAGTCTACACGGCAAAGGTGACAGGTGACAGGTGATGGCACGCGAGGGAGAGTGTGGCCACGGGCCTCGCCTGCCCGGCTGGGCTCTGTCCTGGGGGCACTCTCTCTAAAATTAATTTTTAAAATTTTTTTAATTTTTGTTCCAGTGGCGGAAAGGTTCGACCTTGTATTCTTGCCGGCGTTTAAGAGGCACGGAGCTCAGTTAGCCGGAAGGCGGGGTTTAGGCATCACAGACCCCAGGCGCATTGGCAGGCTGAGCAAAGCCGGGAAGTGCGCCCCCTGGGGGCATGAAGCGGCGGGTCAGGGCGACACCTAATTTTTACACAGGAGCTTTGAATGAAGAAACATGAGAACAGGGATGCGTTTTTATAAACCTAAAAAAAACACCCGCCGGGGTTTACCAGCCCGCCTCCCATTGATGGGCCTGGAGCTGTCTCCAGCTGGGGCTCATCCCTGTGGGAGGCTGCAGCGGGGCTGTGGGCGCCGGGCGCCGCCTCCCCTGGCAGCAACGTGCACCCACTTCTGCTGGGTACGCGCGAGGACGGGATGTGCGTATGGCCAGCGTTCGTAGATTCTGCCAGAAGTTTTCCCGAGGGGTTGTCCCGCCCTCTGCAGCCTCCCACAGCAGTGTGTGAGGCCGGGTGGCTGTTCCTGCAACCACACTGTGTGGCCTGGGGCGGGGCCCGGGCACTGTGGGAAAACACTCCCACCAGCACCCACGGAGCCCTGGAGCTGCCGCCTCTAACACTGCCTCCTGCTCTGGGCTCAGAGCCAAATCTCTCCAACCGTTTCCCTGGCACTACCCCCCACCGCGCACACGCACACACACACACACACACACACACACACACACACATACCCTTCCTTAACCCCCCTCCCCTCCCCCCCGCCTGACTTACACCAACAAACTGGGCCATTAGCGTTGCCCAGCAGGACACCTGGCGTGATCTCATCCTGGCTGTTTTTGCATCTGTCAAATGGGGATGATTTTTAAAGGCTGTGTGCCAGTTAAATGTGCTAAGGCCTGCCTTCATTCAGGAATGCCCTACCTAGCTCATGTCAATGACTGCAAGTTCACGGAGCACAGTGAGCCCTCTGAAAACATTCCAGCAACAGGCACACATTTTTACAGTCGCAATGTGTGCATAAAGCATAACATTTTTTCTTTTGAATTCTCACCCGAGTATATGGTGTTGTTTTTGTAATTGACGTTAGAGCGAGAAACATCGATGCGTGTGAGAAAAACATCAATTGGATCGCCTCCCCTATGCGCCCTTACCAGGTGACAGGGATTGAAATGCAACCTGGGTGTGTGCCCTGACTGGGAATCGAACCCACAATATTTTGGGGCACAGGACGACGCTCCAGCCAATTGAGCCCCCCGCCGGGGCATAACGTCTTTTCTTTATAACAGAGTGTAATGGTCAAGAGCATGGACCCTGCAACCAGACTGCCTGGGTTCAAATCCCAGCTCTCCAACCAACCTGCTGTGCCACCTTCGAATAGTTCCTTAACCTCTCTGGTCCACAGTTGCGCCATTGGCCAGTGGGGGTCAAAACAGTGCCTGTCTCATTAAATTGTTGTGAGATTAAATGAGCTGATACACATAAAGCACTTAGGATATGTAATAAGAGCTCAAAAAATTGTAGGTTTTGCCCAACCAGCGTGGCTCAGTTGTTGAGCATCCGCCTATGAACCAGGAGGTCACGGTTTGATTCCCCATCAGGGCACATGCCCAGGTTTTGGGCTTGATCCCCAGTGTGGAGCGTGCAGGAGGCAGCCAATCAATGATTCTCTCTCATCATGGATGTTTCTATTTCTCTCTCCCTCTCCTTTCCTCTCTGAAATCAATTAAAAAAATTTTTTTAAATAAATGTTAGGTGTTGTTTTATTACCTTGGGATTGTCATGAGCATTTCTTCTTTTAAAATATATTTTATTGATTTTTTAAAATATATTTTATTGATTTTTTACAGATAGGCTAGGCGGGGGATGCGGTCTGAGTTCTCCCTACCCAGCACTGGGGGTGCACCTTGAGGTCCCCTGTCAAGCCCCATCTGGTGGGGCACACAGCCTGAGGTCCCCTGGCCCAGCACCAGGACAGGAAGCACACCTTGAGGTCCCCAGTCAAGCCCCACCAGTCAGGGGGCATGGCCTCAGGTCCCATGGCCTGGTGCCGGGGCAGAGAGCACAGCCTGAGGTCCCCTGTCAAGCCCCACGGGGGCAGGGAAGGGCGTACCCTCAGGTCCCTGCTGATTGCTTGTTAAGGCTCCTTATGGGAACTTGGCCTCAGCAGTGGGTGCAGCCATCTTTGTGATGGAGTGATGGTCAATTAGCATATTCCCTCTTTATTAGATAGGATTATGCTTTGATTGGTTGAATGGCCAACCAGTTGATTGGACACTTAGCATATTAGGTTTTTATTATATAAGACTAAAGGCCTGGTTCACGAAATTTGTGCACAGGATGGGGGGGTCCCCTCAGCCCCACCTGCACCCTTTCCAATTCAGGACCCCTCAGGGAATGTCCGGCTGCTGGTTTAGGCCGAATCCTGGGGACCGGGCCTAAACTGGCAGTCAGACATCCCTCTCACAATCCAGGACCGCTGGCTCCTAACTGCTCACCTGCCTACCTGATCACCCCTAAGCAACTCTGCCTGCTGGCCTGATTGCCCCTAACTGCCCCCCCTGCTGGCCTGGTTGCCCTTCACTGCCTCCCCTTCCAGCCTGGTTGCCCCTCCCTGCCCCCATTGCCAGCCTGGTTGCCCCTCACTGCCCCCCCTGAAGGCCTGGTCACGCCCAACTGCCCCCTCTGCTGGCCTGGTTGCCCCACACAGCCTGCTGTTCAGTCATTTGGTCGTTCCTCACTAACCCTCCTGCTGGCCTGGTTGCCCCACGCAGCCTGCTGTTCGGTTGTTACTGTGACATCATCCTGGACAATTTGCATATTCCTCTATTATTAGTATAGATTAACTCAATATACCCAAAATATTATCATTTCACGTACAACCAATATAAAACTTACTGAGCTATATTACTTTTTTTTGTACTAAGCCTTCAAAATTTCTCAGGACAGCACATGTCAAGTCAGACTAAATTTTTATTAAAATTAAAAATCTGTTTAGATTTTATAACATTTACAGTTGAAGTAGATTCACATGCTCATATTGTTCCAAACATGTTTAAATGTTTCCCAGTTGCTGAAACCGGTTTGGCTCAGTGGATAGAGCGTCAGCCTATGGACTGAAAGGTCCCAGGTTCCATTCCGGTCAAGGGCATGTACCTGGGTTGTGGGCACATCCCCAGCAGGGGGCGTGCAGGAGGCAGCTGATCGATATTTCTCTCTCATGGATGTTTCTAACTCTCTATCCCTCTCCCTTCCTCTCTGTAAAAAAATCAATAAAATATATTTTAAAAAATTAAAAATAAATAAAAATTCTGTAACTATAATTCACTTAAATTTAGATTTAAAAAGAAAAATCCTTGCTTCAGTTATTGGGAAACATTTATTTATTTATTTAATATATTTTATTGATTTTTTACAGAGATGAAGGGAGAGAGATAGAGAGTTAGAAACATCGATGAGAGAGAAACATTGATCAGCTGCCTCCTGCACACTCCCTTCAGGATATGTGCCTGAAACCAAGGTACATGCCCTTGCCTGGGATCGAACCTGGGACCCTTCAGTCCGCAGGCTGACGCTCTATCCACTGAGCCAAACCGGTTAGGGCCTAGTTACAGAGTTTTTAAAACCCCATTTCTCACACCACATTTTAAGTGCTCAGTGTGACCAGTGGCTTACATACTGGACAGCGCGAACACGGGTTTACACCAGTTGGCCCGAGAATAAGGCCGTTAGATTACTATCCCCATTTTACGAAGGAAACCGGCTCAGAAAGGAAACGGCCTTTTTTCATTCACCAAGTGTGTATCGAACACCTGTCGCATGCCAGGTGCCTTCCTAGGGGTTGAGGACGTAATGGTGAACAAGATACTCCAAGTTCCTGGCCGCAAGGGGTTCGTTGGATGATATGAAAGAAAAACAGTAAGCATTATAAATTGTATTGAGTTAAGAGTTAATGGCAAGCTATGGCCCTCAAGCTAAGCCTTTATGTTTCAAAAGGGTTGAAAAAAGCCCAAAGAATAATATTTTGTGACCTGGCTGGTATAGCTCCGTTGGTTGAAGCATCATCCTGTACACTGAAGGGTCACGGGTGCGATTCCTGGTCAGAGCATAGGCCCAGGTTTCAAGTTCAATTCCCAGCCCTCATGCGTGTGGGGAGCAACTGATTGATGGTTCTCTCTCATATCACATCAGTGTTTCTCTGTCTCTCTCTCTCTCTCTCTCTCTCTCTCTCTCTCTCAAAACCAATGAACATGTCCTCAGATGAGGGTTTTTAAAAAAAGAATATTTTGTGACATGTTAAAATTATATGAGGTTCAGCCCTAGCCGGTTTGGCTCAGTGGATAGGGCATCAGCCTGAGGACTGAAAGGTCCTGGGTTCGATTCTGGTCAGGGCACATGCCGGAGTTGTGGGCTTGATCCCTAGGAGGGGGTGTGCAGAGGCAGCTCACCAATGGTTCTCTCTCATCATTGATGTTTCTCTCTCTCTCTCCCTCACCCTTCCTCTCTGAAATCAGTAAAAATATTTTTTAAAAAAAATTATATGAGATTCAGAATTCAGTGTCCTTGGTTTTATCAGCACACAGCCACATCCATGCATATCTATATTGTCTGTGGCTGCTTTCCTGCCCCGCCCTCAGAGATGGTGATAGAGAAGCAAGAAAGTTAGAAGGTATTTGCGGAAATCTGAGTATGGTTCAATAGATCAAAGCCATTTTAAATATCCTGAGTGTAAATTTGACTGTTTTGGGGAGTCTAAATACCTCATGTGAGCGGAATCGTGTAGATTTGTCTTTTGTTGGCTGGCTTCCTTCACTTAGGATAATGCCCTCAAGGTCTATTCATTTTGTAGCATATGTCAGAATGCCCTCCTTTAAAAAAAAATACTTTTATTGGTTTCAGAGAGGAAGGAAGAGGGAGGAAGAGATAGAAACATCAGTGATGAGAGAGCATCATTGATTGGCTGCCTTCTGAACGCCCCCTACTGGGGAATCGAGCCCGCAATCCAGGCATGTGCCCTTGACCGGAATCGAACCCGGGACCCTTCAGTCCATAGGCCGACGCTCTATCCACTGAGCCAAACCGGCTAGGGCAGAATGTCCTTTTTAAGACTGAATACTATACCATTGCATAGACATATCACACTTTGTTTGAGCACTCATTAGTTCATCGACACCTGGACTCTCTCCGGCGCCCGGCGCATAGTGGGTGCACCACTGACATTTGTTGGAACAAATGTATGTAAACGATGTGAGCAGAGACTGTTTGCCTCAGCCATACATTGCAGTGCCTGCCACAGGGCCTGGCACAGAGTAGGCGCTCAGCAAACACCTGCCTGCATGAGTGTCTCTCCTAGGGCCTCCCTGACCCCGCCCTCACCCAGGGGGCGGGGCCAGCTGGGGGAGGGGGTGTCTCTCTGTGACATCACATAGGTCCTGCCATGCCTCTGGCCTTGGCCCTCCTGCTGCTCATGGGCCTAGGCGGGGGCTGGGGCTGCCTGCAGTGTGACCCCTCGGTCCAGGAGACCCTGCGCCAGCTGCGCCTCGACCTCATTCCCAGCCGCTTCAGCCGGGAGCACCTGCGGGCCCGCGCTCAGGCCCTGCTGCTGGGCATGGAGGGGCCTTTCTTCAGGGACTACGCCAGGAACGTGTTTGTGGGGAAAATAGGTGCGTGCTGGGGAAGGGAGGGTGCCCAGCACCGTGGAGAAAGGGACAGTGGGGTCCGAGCCAGAGGCTGGGGTGGGAGACACTTTGGGACCACGCCCCCTGGGCGAGGAGGGGAGGCCTATCCTGCAGGGAGATAGGAGGGGTCGCTTGGCTCTTGGAGGGACCCACTGGACTTCCCTCCCCTCTCTTCCTCAGAGATGTATCACCTGGACCTTGTGGCGATCTTTGCGAAGAATCAAATAAACAAGTTAAGGGTTGATTCTCTGAGAGGTAGGACCTAAGGGAGAGCCTTTACCCTGCCCCTTCCCCCTCCCTTGCCATCTGTCCACCAGCTTCCTCTTGACTTAAAAATACAAAGCAGCCTTTGCTGGTTTGGCTCAGTGGATAGAGCGTCGGCCTGCGGATCAAAGGGTCCCGGGTTCGATTCTGGTCAAGGGCATGTACCTTGATTGTAGGCTCCTCCCAGGGCCCCAAGTCCTATCCGGGCACGTGCAGGAGGCAACCAATCCATGTGTTTCTCTCACATCAATGTTTCTCTCTCTTTCCCCCTCTCTTCCATTTCCTAGAAATCAATGGAAAAATATCCTCGGGCGAGGGTTAACCAAAAATGAATAAATACATGAAAATACAAGGCAAACACACGAGCATAACCTTTACTGTGTGTGTCTGGTAGGGTTCACAGTGCTTTACTTACAAAAGTCTACCACAGTTTACCCAGAGCGGGAGACTGAGGCTCAGCCATGCGCGAAGTCACACAGCTGGGAAGAGAGAGGATCTGAACCTGGGACATCTGGCTCAGACCCTGTATTCCTCACCACCACCCAACCAGGTGGGGGCAGGCACCATTCACAGAGCTAGTCCTTGGAGATTCGCCTGGACCTTATGACAGTTCCCCAGCAGAGGGCAGCAGAGGCCCTGTGGACTTGGGGGACCTGGGGGAGCAGGGTCTAAGTCCCAGAAGCCTTGCCCCACCTAGAGGGATGGAACAGGGGGCAGGACACTATGGAAGAGCCCACCCATGTTTTTAAAAAATATATTTTATTGATTTTTTTACAGAGAGGAAGGGAGAGGGATAGAGAGTTAGAAACATCGACCAGCTGCCTCCCGCACACCTCCTACTGGGGATGTGCCCGCAACCCAGGTCCATGCCCTTTGACCGGAATCGAACCTGGGACCCCTCAGTCTGCAGGCCGACGCTCTATCCACTGAGCCAAACCGGTTAGGGGAGCCCACCCATTTTTTAAAAGATGTAAAGCGTGTGTGCGTGTGTGTGCGTGTGTGTGCGTGTGCGTGTGTGTGTGTTTGTGTGTGTGCATGCGCACCATATGAGAGTTTGTGACACTTCAACCCTAACTTCAACACTGACTTCAACACTGAATTCTTGTCAAAGCCGGTTTGGCGGCCCTGGTGCGTGCAGGAGGCAGCCAATCGATGTATCTCTCACATCAACGTTTCTCTCTGTCTCTCCTTCCCCCACTCTCTCTAAAAAAATCAATGGGAAAATATCCTCTGATGAGGATTAACCAAAACAGACAGACAGACAGACAAAAAAAACAAACCCACTGAGTTCTTCAGCGGGTGATCTCCTGGGAGATCACCAGGAGACGCTCTCATTTTCTTCCCATCCTTCATCTGTCCTGGGATCACATCTTGCATTCAGTTGTCTTTTACGACGCTGGCATTTTGGAAGAGCCCGGGGCCAATCGTGTTGTGACTATTCCATTGTGTTACTGGGGTTTGGTTGCATCCCCCTGCGGAACCCAAGTGGCTGGCCTTGGTTACTCAGCCTCCAGCCCCTTCAGCAGTCCAGCTGCTACCACATGGCAAGGCCCTACCATCCATCACCATGTTAGCACAGGCTGCGGTGCGGCCCAAGGCTCCTGAATAAAGGGGGACACTCACAGGGAGGGCAGTCTGAGAACCTGAGGTCACCCACAAGGAGTCGGGCAAGAGCCAAACCTTTCTTTGCAATGTGCGGGGTTTGGACAATGCAGGCCTGCTGAACAACCCTGCCCTGCACCCTACAGTCAGTCAAAAGGGGACAAATACCATGGGGGGCAGGGGGAAGAGAGGATAAAGCAGGGACAGGCAATGAGCAGTGCTGGGAGCAGGGGTGGGGGTTGCCATTTAGAGCAGGGCAACCAAGACCCCGAAGAGTTTCGTGGACATGTGAGAAAAGACAGAAGGAGGGGGAAGTAGCCGTGAGAGGGTCAGGGGTCAGGACTGCAGGCGGAAGTTAGCGCAATACCTGAGCTGGGTCTGTGCTTGGCATATTCACAGAAGCTCAAGGAGGCCAGGGAGGCTGCAATGGAGAGAGCGGGAGGGAGAGCAGTGGAAGACGGGTCTGAGAGGTAAAGGGGAGGGGACGGGGAGACCCAGCAGCACCTTCTAGGCCACGGGAAGGAGCTTTGGCTTCTATGCTGGGTCACGTGGGAGGGTTCTGAGCTGAAGCGTGATGCCAGCGAGCTGACTGAGGTTGAGTGGGATCCCTCTGGAGGTGGAAACATGTTAGCATGGCAAGGGGGACGGAAGGCTGGAGACCAGTGGGAGGATACAGTGATGGCCCAGGCAAGAGATGATGCTGGCCGGACCAGCACGGGGGTGGCCGTGGAGGGGGTGAGAAGTGATGGGATTTCTGGATCGATCTTGAATATTCCTACAGAAAGGGCTTGCTGACATGCATGTTGGCAAATTGCATGTGGGATGTGAGAAAAAGGGGTCAAAGATAGCACCCAAGGGTTTGGGCCTGAGCAAGTAGAACCATGGCACCTGAATCTACTGAAATGAAGACCAGGGGTTGGGAGCAGGTTTGAAGGAGAATTTTTTAAATATATTTTTTATTGATATTTGAGAGAGAGAGAGAAACGTTGATGTAAGAGCAAACAGATAGGCTGCCTCCTGCACACCCCCTACCCGGGATCAAGCCCACAACCCGGGCACGTGCCCCAACCAGGAATCCAACCAGCAACTCCTTGGTGGCCTGGACGATGCCCAACCAACTGAGCCACCCCGGCCAGGGCTGGAGGGGAATATTGAGGTTAAGTTTTGAACTCGTTGCGCTTAAGATGCCTATTTAGACGTTCTAAATGGAGGTCCTTATTGGATAGTCGCAGATACACATCTGGACTTCGGTGAGCGATCTAGGAGCCACAGTTTTGTTTTGTTTTTAAAAAATATATTTTCATTGATTTCAGAGAGGAAGGGAGACGGAGATAGAAACATCAATGACAAGAGAGAGTCACTGACCAGCTGCCTCTTGCACGCCCCCTACTGGGGATCGAGCCCGCAAGCTGGGCATGTGCCCTAGGACCAGAATCGAACCCGGGACCCTTGAATCCACAGACCAACGCTCTATCCACTGAGCCAAACCAGCCAGGGCTCTAGTAGCCACAGTTTTAAAAAATAAGTTCTTATTGGTTTTTGAGAGAGAAAGGAGAGGGATAAAGAGATGGAAACATCAATGAGAGAAAAACATTGATTGGCTGCCTCCTGCACACCCCCTACTGGGACTGTGCCCACAGCCCAGGTATGTGCCCTGACTAGAAATCGAACCAGGGACCTCTTGGTTCATGGGTTGATGCTCAACCACTAAGCCACACAGCCAGGCTCTAGTAACCACATTTTTAAAAAGGTAGACAGAGCAGGTGAAATTAATTTTAATGTATTTTATTTAACCCCATACCTAAAATACTGCCATTTGAACATGCAACCAATATAAAAATGACTTACTGATATTTTACAATTATCTTTTTTCATGTCTTCAAAACCTAGCATCCATTTTAGATGAACCACACGCACATCTCAGTTCAGACTAACCCATTTCCAGTGCTCAGTAGCCATGTATGGCTCCTGGCTGACATATTGGAGAGTGCAGGTCTAGGTAACCCTATATAATAAAAGGCTAATATGCAAATCGGCCAAACTGGGGAACGACCGGTCTCTATGACACGCACTGACCACCAGGGGGCAGACGCTCAACGCAGGAGCTGCCCACTGGTGGTCAGTGCCCTCCCACAGGGGGAGTGCTGCTCGACCAGAAGCTGGGCTCACGGAAGCTAGATGTAGGACTTTGCAAGCCATGGGTTTGCCCAGTGGACCCCGAGTAAGACCTGGTCTTGGTACTCCTGGTGAATGAAAGAGAGTTTCCTCGTCCCTTCTCTTTGAGGCTGCCGATGGGATGCTGAGTGCCTCCCAAGGATCTCTCTCTCCCCTCAGATGGGCCTCTGCTGGAAGAGCTGGTGACTCTTAGGAGGAAGGTGACCAAGAAACTCAAGGCAGGTTTAAGGTCGTATGAACTAAAAGGTACAGCATCCCTCTCCACCAAGTCCCCTCCTCGTTATCACTCCATCCATTTCTCTCACCTTTTCTCCCAAACTCCTCCCTCCCCTCCCGTCCAACTCAGCCTTCTCTGCCCATCACTAATATTCCTTCCTCTTCTTTCCCAGACTCATTCCTCCCTCCCTTTCCTGGTTCCTTACCTTGATCAGATTCTCAAATTGCTGTCCCAACTTATCTCACCTCAGCTCTTTTCTCTTGCAGCCTGTGATCGGAAAATTTGCCGTGAGTCCTGATAGACTAATTGTCTATCCCTTCCTGCTTTTTACCCTTCTATACCTCTTTACCCACAAATCAAGCCCCACTGTCACACCTACTCCATCTAGTGCAGTGGTTCTCAACCTTCCCAATGCCGGGACCCTTTAATACAGTTCCTCATGTTGTGGTGACCCCCAACCATAAAATTATTTGCATTGCTACTTCATAACTGTAATTTTGCTACTGTTATGAATCGTAATGTAAATATCTGTGTTTTCCGATGGTCTTAGGCGACTCTGCTAGCGGTTCTCAACCTGTGGGTCGCGATTTCAGTGGGTCCAAAGTTCTAGTGCTTATGGATATCTGATTTTTGAGGGCTTAGGAAAGTTGCAACCTGCAAAAGAAGGTACTTTGGGGGAATGTTAGACAGGATAGGAGAGCTATGTCCTAGTAACAAACCCCGAATTTCAGTGGTTTAACAAAAGAAAGGTTTAGTTCTCTTTGACTCAAATTCCACTGAGTTGAGCAGTTCCTCCATGTGCTGACTCAGGGATCCAGGCTGCACCTGGGTAGTGCCTTCTCCGCAAGCTTCAAAACGGAGAAAGAATAGGGAATGCCGCAGGAACTTTTATAGCCAAGCCTGGGCATTGGCTCTGCATTCCTCTGTCCGCTTTCCATTGGCCAGAACTCAGTCACGTGTTCTCAAACCTACTGCAAGGAAGCCTGGGAAATGTAGTCTTCCTGTGTGGCAGGAAGCTGAGGAGACAGCTGAGTGAGCATCCAGCCAGTCTATGCCACAGGTGGCTGCAAAATAGGAAAAGAGATGTGAAAGCATTCCTTTGTAGATATTTAATTAAACATGTGTTTAATTTTGATTAATTAAATGTCTACAAACAGAATGTTGGGTTATCTGAACAGCTGCAACTTAATTGAACTATTCCATCAACTTGTATATATTTTATAAATATATACAAATTAGAGGCCCGGTGCACGAAATTCATGCATGAGTAGGGTCCCTAGGCCTGGCTGTTGATCAGGACCAATCAGGTTCCTTGCCCCCACCCCCTCCTTCCCTCGCTCCCTCAGCGCGCTGCTGCTGGTCACCTGCCATGTTCCCTGCCACCCCTTGGTGGTCAGCGCACATCATAGTGAGCGATTGAACTCCCGGTCTCCCAGTAGAACTCCCGAGGGGACAATTTGCATATTAGCCTTTTATTATAGAGGATTATTTTGAATGTGAATTGTCAGTGCATTGTCCTCAGCTTGCTCTGCTGCACATGGGACCCCCAAATTCATGAGAGCCAAGGGATTCCATATCTTCGTTCCCCTTCTGTCTTCCCAACCCCGTGCCAATTGTCTGATAGCTCCCCTCATCCCATTTCTCTCTTTCCCCTTGTCCAGACATGCTAACAGAAGAGGTCTTGGACTGTTTACATTGCCTGAAGACCAGTCCCACATGCATTAAAAAGAATAACTGTTTCGGTAAGCTCTTGTGGGTGGTGGTAGGCATGAGAGATGTCAGCCGGTCCCAGTGGATACGGGTTTTGGGGTCTCCCACATGCAGCCTTGAATTCTGCCCTGAACTTGCTTACGGTGAGGCCCAGGAGGTGCTTCCACATTCTGAGATTCATTTGTCCCTGCTGTGTTAAATGGGAAGACTCCTCTGTAACTTGACAATGCATCTACGACCAGAATGGCAGGTGCAAAAAGGTATTTTATTTTTAGCCAATGTCGCACCTGGGGAGTCTGAAAGGATATGCTTAATTTATTCACTCGTTGAGATTAAAAAAAACAACAAACATATCCTCAGAGCAGAGAAAATAGTATAATGGACCCCCCTCCCCCAATACATATCAAGATTGAATAATCATGGCCCTAGCTGTTTGGCTCAGTGGACAGAGCATCAGCCTGTGGACCTGGATTCCGGTCAAGGGCACATACCTCAGCTGCACATACCTCCTCCTCCCCAGCCTGGGCCCTGGTCAGGGCACATGTAGGAGGCAACCAATCGATGTGTTTCTCTCACATTGCTATTTCTCTGTGTCTTTCCCTCTCTCTAAAAATCAATGGAAAAATATCCTCAGGTGAGGATTTAAAAACAAAATAGATTGAATAGTCATGCTGGCCCTTTTCATATGCAGTTCCCTCTCTCTGTCACTGCTCCTCTGACTCCCTCATTCAACAAAGTCTCAAAGTTTACCTCCTCAGAGAGGACTCCCTGATCACACTCTTTAAAGCAGAGCTTTCTATCAAATGATCTTGACAACGAATTTTCTCCGATTTGATTCACTTATTTTTTGCCACAGTGTTTTAAAAGAAATCGGGCATCATGAAATTTCACCCATTAATAATGTGTACTCTAAAAACAAGGGCATTTCCTACATAAGCACAATGCCATTCCCACACTCAACAAACCTAACAACTCTTCAGTATCAAATAACTCCAAATTCCTTTTCCAACTTCCCGAATTCTCCCTTCGTTCAAACAGAAGTCCAATGAAAGGACTTCTCATATCACTCAATGGTTAGGTTGTTTTTCACTTCATTATTTAATCTACACATGTTTTTCTTACTATTTTCCCTCATGACATTGACAAACTGAAAAAAAAGGAATTTGTCTATTTTCTCCCTTAGAGCGGTGTTTACAACAAATACTTTGAGCGCCCTTCAGTGCCCCAAACTTAGGATCAGCAGAATGGGAGACCCAAGTCATGGAGCCCACATTTTGATGGAGTGAAGGGTTAGACTAGGCTTTCTCAACCTTGACACTACTGATATTTGGGACTGGATAATTCTTTTTTTTATTGATTTCAGAGAGAGAGGGAGAGAGGGATAGAAACATCAATGATGAGAGAGAATCATTGATTGGCTGCCTCCTGCATGCCCCCTACTGGGGATGGAACCTGCAACCCAGGCATGTGCCCTGACCAGGAATCAAACCTGGGACCCTTCAGTCCACCGGCCGATGCTCTATCCACTGAGCCAAACCCGCTAGGTCTGGGCTTTTATTCCAAACTAGAGGCCTGTTGCACGAAGATTCATGCAATAGGCCTTCCTTCCCCTGGCTGCCAGCACCAGTTTTCCTCTGGCACCCGGGACCCAGGCCTTTGCTCTGGCCACAGTGGAGAAGCCAAGTCCTGAGGCTTCTCTGCTCCGGCCACAGTGGAGAAGCCAAGCCTCTTCAGTCTTCAGTCTTCTTCAGTCTTCAGTCTTCGCTTGAGCGGGAGCCTTCAGTCTTCGCTCTGCGCCTGTGTATGCAAATTAACTTCCATCTTTGTTGGGTTAATTTGCATACCCACTCCTGATTGGCTGGTGGGTGTTGCAGAGATACTGTCAATTTGCATATTTCTTTTTTATTAGTGTAGATGAGAGATGAGCTGTGGGAGGGCTCTGAGCAGAAGAGGGACATGAGTGGACTAAGGGGTTAACAGGTGCCCCTGGCTGCCATGTCGGGAACTGCAGGGAGGAGAAGCCAGGATCCTGTGAAAGTGAGGATGGGCTAGACTGGGTCAGGAGCCCAGGAGGTGGTTCATATACTGGATATATTTTGAAGGTCGAGCCAAGAGTCTTTGCTGACAGAATGAAAGGGTGCAAGTGGAAGGTGCAGAATGGCACTCCCAAGGCCACCTTCAGAGTTGCCAGCTAAGATGCAGGCTTCCTTTTTTCTCATGAGATTGTCAGCATTTTGCATTCCTCTGTCATGTTCTTGGCAAAGGAGCGAACCAAGTCCCCCTCCCACCCTGACCCCCATCCAATGAGATACATTTAGCACTGGACTCTTCGCTGGCTCTTCACGGAGAGGGGAGAGAGGAGGGGGCAGGGGTGAGTTCACACTGGTATCCCGAGCACCTTGAAAGGTGCCTGGGACACAGACTTCCAGGAATGGATGAATGGAGAGTGAGACCCCAGGAGAGGCCGTGGGCCACGAGGTGGGAAGGAGGCCCAGGTTGCTGAGTGAGCAGTGGGTGCGATCAAGGTCAAGGAAGGGTGGCAATGGAGGTTCCGGCTGTCAGTCAACAGGCAGCCCCGCGCGGCCCTGCAGTACGGCACGGAGAGTGGACACCCGCGGAATCAGGTCCAGCTTGGCATCATCGTTTCCGTGTGCCTGGCCGTCTTTGCCTTTGGGGTCATCGTGGCTTCGTGAGTCATCCCTGCCCTCGCCTGAAGCCCCCAAAGGCCCCACGGAGCCCCTCACAAGTGGCAATGCCCTAGTGCGTCCCTGTGTCTTTTGGAAATCTCCCCAGACACTCTCTCTCCCTGTCCACCTGTTTCCCTCTGTCTCTCTCTCTCTCCCCCTCTTTTTCCTCTCTGCTTTCCTTTCTCTCTCGCTCTTCCCTCCCTCCCTCCTCCTCCTCCTCCTCCTCCTCTCTCTCCTCCCCACCACCCCCCCCCATCACTGGACTACACTATGTCTTTCCTGGGTCCTCGGCATTTTTGCTTTTGTGGGTTGCTTCCTCCAAAGACAAAACCAAACCAAAATTGTATTTTGTCAATGTGCTGATTTGAAGACAGGTATATTCCAAGCTGGATTTTTAAATTATTATTATTACTCGCTGTTACATTATTTTCTTCTGCTTTTAAAAGTCTTTAAAATGAAAACATTTCCCTGGGCCCCAAGCACGGACCCCACAGTGCCAAGGGGACACGATGCCCTCGCCGTCCCCTCCCCTCCCCTCCACCTCTGAGCGTTCCTCCCTGCCCGTCTGCTTGTCCCCTTTTCAGTCCCCTCTCCAGTCTCTGGCTGCCCCTCACCCTCCTTTCTCTGACACCTCCGTGTCTTCGGGCTCGGGCTCGATGCTCCCAGTGCCTCCCTCCCGGGAGTGCTGGTGAGCGTTGAATCGGCACTGAGCATGTGAATGTCCGCTGTAGGGTGAGCTCGCTCTGACGTGTCCCCTTCTCTGCCCCCCTCTGTGAGACTCTCATCTCTCTGCCTCTTCCACTGGGCTTTCCCCGGCCCTCCTCCGTCCCTGGCCCGGGTTGGGTCTGTGTCCCTGTTCCTCTGCCTCTCTCTGAAGGTCTCTCCTGGCTCTGAGTCTGTGTTTCTGACTCCCCTACCCCATCTGGCCCGCAGACCCCTCCCTGTCTGCCAGCCCCGCTCTGCTGCTTCAAATCTACCTCGCTGTTGCCACCCCTTTCCTCTCCCATCTCCCTCTTTTTCTACCACCCTTCACCCAGCGCTCTCCCCGCCCCCAGCTGTGAACCTCTCCCCCTGTCTTCCCCTCTCCCATCTCTGGGGTTTCCTTTCTGTCTTGAATTCCGTTTCTGTCTCCCTCAGCCTCTTGCCCAGCGTCCAGCTTCCTCTCAGTCTCTCCCCCTGCTCTCCCCCGTCCCCTCCCCCCCCTTGTGTATTCGTTTCCTGTCGCAGCTGTAACTAATGACCACATCCTGGGTGGCTTAAGGCAACAAAGGTATTCTCTAAGAATTCCGGAGGTCAGAAGCCCCAAATCAAGGGGTTGGCAGGGGGGGTCCCTACTGGAGGTTCTGAAGGAGAATCCATTCCATACCGGCCTCCTACCTTTGGTGGCTGCTGGCATCCTTAGCTCACGGCTTTCCTCCGATCTCTGCCTCGGTCTTCACGTGGCTTCTCCCTCTGCCTGGGTCTCAGATCTCCTTGTTGTGGTCACGCTGTGTTGTTTGCGTGTTTTTTCTTCCTTTCTCTCTTTCATAAGAACACCAGCCTTTGCATGTGGGTCCCGCCTAAACCCAGAATGCTCTCATTTGACCTTAACATAATTACATCTGCAAAGACCTTATTTCCAAAAAGGTCACATGCATGGTCCGGAGGTGGGGGTGGGGGCGGTGAGGGGGTAAGGGCTTGGACGTACCTTTGTGGGGAACACAGTTCCACCTATGACACCTGCTTCTCTCTTTTCCTCATTTCTCTCTGTCTTTCCCTTCTCTTTGAGTCTCTCTTCCTGTGCCTGTGTCTCTCCCTGTCTCCCATCTTCTTCCATTCTTGGTGTCCACATTTTACCCTCACTTCCAGTCCCAACCTTTCGCTCCTCAAGAGCCAACACGGATTGGCCGAGCACCCTGCAAATCAGCCCAGAAACCCAGATGTCATTGGCTAAGTCAAATAAGGCCGATGATTAGCTGGAAGATTTTTTTTGAGGGTGGGGGGGGAGGGCATCAGTTGACGTAGAGGGGCCCGCAGTCCTCTTTCTAACCCCCATGCCTTTCTCTCCGACCAGGGCTGTTACGTACAGGCATAACCGGAAACTCCTGCTGCAGTAGGGTGGTGGTTTGGGGGTTTGTAAAGGGGAAAGGAAAAGAAATTTAATAAAGTCTGTGACAAATTTCTCAATGGCTCCATCCGTTCCTGGAGGACCCTTCCCCTAACGGTCCAGCTCTGAACACCAACCTTTAAAAGGGATGGACAACCTGCAGGGACTGAGGAAGGGACAACCATTCCTATTGGGGGGGAGGGGGGAAGGAGGGAGGGCCGCAACGCGTCCAAAAATGAGGTGTCACCATAGTGGGACCGGAAAGGCCAGTCAGGCCGAGGTCAGCCGAGGTCAGTGTGGAGAATCCACCTTTCCCAGGGGGATCTGGGAAGTGTAGTTCATGAGGCGCAGAGGCGTGCACAGCACCGGGGCTGCGCACGCAGTGTCGCCGCAGTGGGGACATACCTATGGGAAGCGAACCAGAGGTCCAAGCCTCAATTGCCAGGTACTGGTCTTTGGCCAGAAGAACGGTTTCGGGGGCCTAGGCCACCTAACGAGATAGAGAGGCGCGAGAAGCTGGCGCCGGCCAACTGGGCACCCCCCGTAAGGCTGGCTAACTCGCAGCCAGAGGGCAGGCGGGGGCAAGATTAGAGGCGGGGTAGGGGAGGGTGGGGGCGGGGCTATGAGCAGAGCTAGCGCGGGGATTGGCTGGTAAGCGCAGCTTGAGCCAATGAGACCGTAGTGAGAGGAACGCGCTGATGTTCGTTCTGAGGTGCTGGTACCCAGGATCCTTCTTAGGGCTTGGAGAGGATTGCGGGCTTTCGTCCGGGTTGGTCACGGCTCTTCTCTTGGTTTGGGGACTCACTGGCTGAACTGAATGGTGTGGAGCCAGCTGAGTTTCTCAGGTTGTGTTTCCTAAGCTCACTTTCTAAGGAAGTAAACGTTTAGGATAAATCTGTTATTATTATTGTTTTATTAGTAATACATTTCCAATCACTTCTTGCCAGGTGTCGAGCTAAGGTCAAGGTGAAGCACTAGGGTTCCAAGTTTGTAAGTACTAATCTTACAAAATAAATAATTGAAATGTATAGTAATGTGTTGAGTGCTTATTATGAGCCAAGGGTAGTTAGTGTTGGGAAAAAAATACAGCGTCAGTTTTAGTGCTAATAATTACTAAAAAGTATTCATCATACTGAAGCAGCTCAGATTTATGCATCTTGGCTGCCAGGCACAGCTCTCAACATTTCCCGCGTATTTAATCCTCACAGCCTCCCAGTGGAGTACCTACTGTTGTTATTGCTGATACTGTATCTGAGGGAACCGGCTCACAGGGGTGATGGTGCCGCCCAGCGTCAGGAGCTGGTAAAGGACAGATCAGAGTCTTGGCCTTTAGCATAGTGGTTAGGGGTCCCAAGCCTGGAGCCTGACGGCTTAGGTTCAAA
Organism: Corynorhinus townsendii; assembly: GCA_026230045.1. Classification (NCBI taxonomy): domain Eukaryota; kingdom Metazoa; phylum Chordata; class Mammalia; order Chiroptera; family Vespertilionidae; genus Corynorhinus; species Corynorhinus townsendii. The sequence continues at coordinate 46,887,026 of JAPDVU010000011.1, read as the reverse complement.
TCCTGGCTCTAGCATTTTCACCCTGAACAACAGGTCGACAGGGGCAAGTTTCCTTAACTCTTTGGCTAGCGTGTGTCCACCTTTGTCTGTTTTATGCAGTGAGTGCTTAGGTGTGATTTCTTAAAACAGTATCTTCTCAACATCAGGTTATCAGAAGCATCAACAGACTTGAAAAGGAAGTGACCTTCTTAGTGTGTGAGTTGATATTTAATATAGTGTCATCTTCCAAAATATCGGTGTTTCCCACACTTTAGGAAACACTAATAAAAGAAAGAGTAGAAAACTTGAAAACCATTATTCTAGAGCACAGTCACCCAAAAAAAACCAGACTGGGACTGGCATTTTCCAAAGGCTTTCGAAACGCATTAGATACACCTCTTCTATAGCAACCCAATAAACTACCAGGATCTGCACACAAAAGACAGGACAGGAAGCTGGCATGCCTAGGTGCAAGGGGTGCCTTCACGGTGCTGCTGCAGATAGTAAGAGGGACTTTTGTTTTGCTCTGAATCTTTTTATATTGCTGGAACCTATTTAAAAGAATGTAATCATGAATTACTTCTGTAATTAAAAATGGTACGTGGTGAGCCATCGCTGGTTTGGCTCAGTAGATAGAGCATTGGCCTGCGGACCAAAGAGTCCCAGGTTTGATTTCAAAGGCACATACCTCGGTTGCAGGCTCCTCCCTGGCCCGGGCCCTGGTCAGGGAGAGTGCAGGAGGCAACCAATCAATGTGTTTTTCTCACATCGATATTTGTCTTCCCCTCTTTCTTCCACTCTCTCTAAAAAAATCAATGGAAAAATATCAAGTAAGAATCAAAAGAAAAATTTTTAATGGTACCTGGTGATATGGAAAGTCTGGGAAATACTACAAAGTATGAGGAAGAAACTTCTTTAACTCAGAAACTATCTGTTTCTCATTTTCAGATTTTGGTGAATTTCCTTCACCTTTTTTTCCTGTAATCACCGAATTATTTTATTTGGAAATCTAAAGGCTGATTTGCTTTTATCACTTACTAGAGGCCCGGTGCATGAAATTCATGCACAGGTAGGGCTCCAAGGCTGGCCTGGCAATCTGTAGGGCGACCAGTGGGGTGATCAGGGAGGCCCCCCGCTGCCACCCACCTTGGCCAGCCTGAGGCCTGTGGGAAGCTCCTGCATTGAGCATCTGCCCCCTGGTGGTCAGTGCCCATCACAGTGACCGATCGTTTCACCAGTCGTACCACCGTTCAGTCAATTTGCATATTAGGCTTTTATTATATAGGCTTATATCATGAGCCCTTCCCAAAGTCTTCAGAAAGACTTCAGGAAAGTGCTTATGCTGCTAGACATTACTGAGACCAAGGAAAGTGCTTATGCTGCTAGACATTACTGAGACCAACACCCGGTTCTCTGATGGCATTTCCCGGCCCTTTTGCAGTTGGGCCGTGACCAAGGGGACGTGAATGGAAGTGACCTGCAGTGCTTCCAGGTAGAGGCAGTGATAAACTCCTGCAGCTTCCAGCTCTCTCCTTTTCCTGCTGTGGTAACCAAGGCCACATGTTCAACTAAAGGTGCTCTACTCTGGTCTCTCGCGTGTATAGGAGAGAGCCAGCCAGCCACCCACCTGGTCCCCACAGTGGACATGTAATGTGAGCAAAATAAACTTCTGTTCTGTTCAGCTACTGAGATTTGACACTTAACTGCATTGCCACGGCATAATCTAATTCAGATGATAAGTCTATTGGCTTATTAGCAGTGCTAGGCTTAGTTAACTCAGTGTTCCCCAAGCCTCCACAATTATATTCCACTCAATTTTTGCTGTACATGATGTGTACCACATAATTTCCTTTTAATTCAGTTTACTTACCCACCCCCCCCCCTCCTGAAACCAATTTATTTCTAAAGAGGACTTTCCCCTAGCTGGCATGGCTCAGTGGTTGAGTGTTGACTTATGAACCAGGTCAGTTCGATTCCCAGTCAGGGTATATGGGGGCTCGGTCCCCAGTGTGGGGTGTGCAGGAGGCAGCCAATCAATGATGCTCTCTCGTCATTGATGTTTCTATCTTACTCTCCCTATCTCTTCCTCTCTGAAATTAAAAGTTATCTTAAAAATATAAAAATAAATAGAACTTTCTATCACTACCATGAGCAGGAAGTAGTATCTCTTGTCAGTAAAGGAGAAAAAGCAAGAATTAAAGTAAATACCAACAGAGCTAAATAGTATTAAATTCTAGTTAAAATTCTTGCCTGAGCCTGAGGTCTGCTGTGTCTTTGTAGAGAAAATACCATGCTTTCTCCTTGATTAATTAGAATTGCACTAGAATGGAAATGTTGTTTGTTGATATATCTGAGACTGGCTGAAATTGTGTGGTTCCCTCCCAATCTTTGGGAAAACAGACTTAACTGCCCTCGTAAGGGATGGTTTCACCACAGCCAGCCCTGCCCCACTAGAACATGGAAACTGGTAGGTAGGGACACTATGCCCAGTATCTAAGCCAGGCATGTGGCACCAGGCTGAGAGAAGGAACCAACACTTTCAGACTCAAAACTTTAATCAAAGATGGTGGCTGGCATAGGTAAACACCTCAACTGCTGCCTCGCACAATATCAAAACTGCAACTAAAAGACAAAATGGACACCATCCAGAACCACAGGAAAGCTGGCTGAATGGAAATTGTACAACTAGAAAGAAAGAGGAAAGCACATTGAGACTCAGAGGAGCTGCAAAAGGCTGAGGTACAGAGACACGTGTGCACAGAGAGGACGGGCGGCTGGGTGTGTGGCTGGCTTTCCCAAGCAGGAGGGAGACGGAAGCTCCCGACTGCGCTGAACTGCAGTCCCGGGTGAGACTCTGGGAATCCAGACTCATTTGGGGGGGGAATCTGGACTGTCAGGAAAAGAGAAAGTACACTGAGACTCAGAGGAGCTGCGGAAGGCAGAGGTCTGGAGGTGCGCGCGCACAGAGAGGGCTGATTGCTGAGTGGACGGGCGGCTGAGTATGTGGCTGGCTTTCTAAAGCGGGAGGGAGATGGAAGCTCCCGACTGCGCTGAACTACAGTTCCAGGCGAGTTTCTGGGAATCCAGACTCATTCGGGGAGAAACTGGACTGACAGCAGGTGAAACTTGAGGGCGACTTTCTCCCAGAGGTGTTTGCAGCGATTACCGAGGGACACTGAGACCCAGGGGCCTCATAGGGCAGGGCTGACGGGAAGCCCAGGCAGTCTGCTCCATCCTGAAACTCCGCCCCATCCAAGCTGAGCACAGAGGCTTTTGCAATTTTGCAAGTCTTGTCTCATAAGGGTGCCTCCAGCACAGAAGTTCTCCCAGCATAGACACAGCTGATCCTCACAGCCAATTGGCCTGGAGGTCAATTCCTCCCAGTGATACCAACAACAATCAAGGCTTAACTACAAGACTGTGCACACAGCCCACAAAGGGGTGCACCAAGAGTGTCCACCTCAGGTAACTGGGGGAGGCTGAGCCTCTGGGCCATATAGGACACCTAGCACACAAGCCACTCTATCAACACAGAGAAGCAGCCAAAATGTGGAAACAAACAGATCACAAACGAAAGAAATGGAGGAAAACAAACAACTGGATATAGAGTTCAAAACCACGGTTATAAGGTTTTTCAAGAATTTCCTAGAAAAGGCTGATAAATTTAGCGAGACCCTCGAAGATATGAAAAAGGACCAACTAGAAATTAAACATACACTGACTGAAATAAAAAATAATATACAGAGACCTAACAGCCGACTAGAGGACTGCAAGAATCAAGTCAAAGATTTGAAATACAAAGAAGCAAAAAACACTCAATCAGAAACTCAAAAAGAAAAAGGAATCCAAAAACTTGAAGACAGTGTAAGGAGCCTCTGGGACAACCTCAAGCGTACCAACATCCTGATTATGGGGGTGCCAGAAAAAGAGAGAGAGAGCAAGATACTGAAAACCTATTTGAAGAAATAATGACAGAAACTTTCCCCACCTGGTAAAAGAAATAGATTTACAAGTCCAGGAAGTGCACAGAACCCCAAACAAAAGGAATCCAAAGAGGACCACACCAAGACACATCATAATTAAAATGCCAAGAGCAAAAGACAAAGAAAGAATATTAAAAAGCTGCAAGAGAAAAACAGTTAATTACCTACAAGGGAGCACCTATATGATTGTCAGTTGATTTCTCAACAAAAACTATGCAGGCCAGACGGGAGTGGCAGGAAATATTCAAAGTGATGAATAGCAAGAACCTACAACCAAGATTACTCTACCCAGCAAAGCTATCATTTAGAATTGAAGGTCAGATAAAGAGCTTCACAGGTAAGAAAAAGCCAAACCAGTATTATATGAAATGCTGAAAGGTCTTAAGAAGAGGAAGAAGAAGAAAAAGGTAAAGATAAAAATTATGAACAAATACATGCCTATCAACAAGTGAATCTAAAAATCAAGTGAATAAAAAATCTGATGAACAGAATAAACTGGTGAATATAATAGAATCAGGGGCATAGAAAGGGAGTGGACTGACAATTCTTGGAGGGAAAGTGGTGTAGGGCATGCAGGAAGAGACTGGACAAAAATCATACACCTATGGATGAGGACAGTGTGGGGGGGAGGTAAGGGCAGAGGGTGGGGTGGGAACCAGGTGGAGGGGAGCTATGGGGGGAAAAAAGAAGAACGATTTTAATAATCTGAACAATAAAGATTTATTAAATTTTTTAAAAAACTTTAATCAGAGAATCAACATACACACAAAGAGGGCATTTCTACCCTGACTCATAGCAACACAGGTCAGAAAACTGCCCCTCCCCCTCAAGCTGCTGATTTTCCACAGGGTCTTTGGCCTGTGTGTTTAGTATTAAAACTCTTCATTGAATACACTCCAACTCATTTTGAGTTCCCACCTCTGCCCCATCCCGCAACACTTTGTACATCCCACCAGCCTGTCACCCAGACTAGACAGTTTCAAGGGCAGGGACCATGCATAGGGAGTGGGACATTTTGGCCATTAGAAAACCAGTATGCTCCCCACTGCGCAGTCAGCTTAGTGATTAACAATTAAGTTCCCAGCTTCAAGAACAAAACCAACCAGCAGAACTCAAGGTGCAAGGCTTAAAAAGTCCAAGAGCCACAGGAAACATACTCTTACACTTTTTTAGCACCAAAAATATGAAAGATATTAAGTGTCCAATGTCTTCCTAAGATTGTTTGTGCTTCAGCAAATATGTGACTTGTTCACTTAGTGGGTAGGGCACAAAAGCCCAGAGAGGAGCTGCCATCTAGAGGGAGCAGGTTGTGTGGTTCCATGAGGTGAGTCTCTGCTGTAGCACAGGCCTGGCCAAGGTGAGCTGTCAACTTGATGGCTCCAACAGGTAAGCTCTTTTCCTTACTGGGCTCTAACAATCCTCAGCGGCCCCAGAACTTGCTGTGACATGAGGGAATGTGGCATTTTAAGATGTCACTTGTCAACAAACAGCACTCTGTGAAAACAGGACCACCAATTTCCCTTGGATTCCAGAAGCTTCAAGGCAAGGGCAGGGCTTACCATACTGACATTCCCTGTCCTGGCGCCTGGGAAAGTGCCTGGTGAGTAGCCAGCTTGGACAAATGGTGCATGAAGATTCCAGCAGTCCATCACAATTTTCACCGCCAAGCACATCCTCTGTATAGTGTACACTGTGACAATATCCAGTGCAGCTTTCCTAACTGCATCCAGCTGTTCCAGGATCATTAACTCCAATAGCAAAAAAATGGGTTCACTGTATAATCAGTAACTTTAAACACAGGAAGACTATGGGAAAAGGTGGCATGTGTTCCTGGCTGAGTGGCTCAATTGGTTGGAGTGTCGTCCCGTACACCAAAAGGTTGTGGGTTCGATTCCCAGTCAGGGCACCTACCTAGGTTGTAGGTTTGATCCCTGGTCAGGGCACGTGCAGGAGGCAGCCAATTAATGCCCCACCCCCCTTCTTTCTAAAAATAAAAAAAACCATGTCCTTGGGTGAGGATTAGAAAAAATAAGATGGCATGTGTATATGGAAAGGATCCTATTGAATGAGAGGTATGGGAGGTTACAAGTAAAAAGTTTTAGCCATTTTATGTTAGTTTAAGTGCTCTTCTTGACTTTCTGTGGGCTAGTTAAGAAAATACTGGGACAGAAAAAAGATGGAGGGAAGGAAAATGTTAGATGTTTTTCTTTTTAAGATTAATGTGCTGGGATTGGAGAACCAAATTAAGCCAGGGGCATTATGGAAAAAAACTTTAAAATTAAAGCCACCCATAATATTAGTAACATTAACTGCAGTAAATGTAGAGAGCTTCTAATTCTTCATAACATAAAAGAGTACATTTCTGTTGTATATGATGTATATATAGAGCTCATGCTTGGTGAGTACTTATTATGTGCTGGGCACTTAGTGCTAAGTGCTTTACATCAATTTATTCTCACATCTCTCTGAGGTAGGTAACTATTATTTTACTTATTTTACAGATGAGGATACTGAGGCCCTGAGAAGTTCCATGACTCTCTAGGTCACTTAGGTAGCAGATAGCAGAGGTGAAATTTAACTCAGGAGACTGGCTACAGAGTCTACCTCTGAATTTGGATACTACACAGCTTCTTTTGTGTTTTCATTGTTTTAATGAAACTTGTGTGCAAATTTTCTAATCAATCTTTATTAATATAGAGATCTATATATATTTTGGGAGTAGGGGTAGGGGTAGGGGAAGGATGGACTTACAATGTGATGGTTTCAATTTTAGGTCTCAGACGTCAGGTCCTGCTGTCACCTGGCGACCACAGGTAGTATTGCTACTTGTTACTTTTGAGTGTGAACTTGCTGGTGTCGGCGGAGACCTAAGTAGCAGCCAAAGGTTTTCTGACAGTGTTGACACTGATACTGTTTTTTTTGGGTGTGAATCATCTGGTGCTGACTGAGATGGGAACTGAGGCCAAAGGTTTTCCCACACACATCACAGATGTAAGGCTTCTCCCCAGTGTGAATTCTCTCGTGCTGCCTCAGATTTGCTTTCTGGGAAAAGGCTTTCCCACATTCAGCACACAGATAGGGCTTCTCTCCAGTGTGAACTCTCTGGTGAATAGAAAGGCACGAGTTCTGGCTGAAGGCTTTCCCACATACCTGACAAACATAAGGCTTTTCTCTGGTGTGAACTCTCTGGTGTCGAACGAGTACAGCATTCAGGCTAAATGTTTTCCCACAGTCACCACATTTATAAGGATTCTCACCCGTGTGAACTCTCTGATGCTTGGAAAGGCGCCAGTTGTGTCTAAATGTTTTTCCACATTCATTACATTCAAAAGATCTCTTTCTGGCATGACTTTTCTGGTGCTGAATAAGGTACTTACTGTGCACAAAGACTCTGTCACACTGATTACATTTAAAGGGTTTCTCTGCAGTGTGAGTTAACTGATGTTCTGAGAGATGGACACTTTGGCTGAAGGTCTTTCCACATTCATTACACTTAAAGGGGTGCTCGCTCTTGTGGATGTACTGATGTTTGGTAAGGGAGGTGATTCGGATGAAGTCCTTCCCACAGTCCTCACATTTATATGGCCTCACTCCAGAGTGTATGATCTCGTGGCGAATGAGCTGTACACTTTGGACAAAGGCTTTCCCACACTGTTTACACTCAAAGGGCTTCTCCCTGGTGTGAAGCCTCTCATGCTGAGTCAGGTATTTGCTGCAGCTGAATGTTTTCTCACATGTGTTACACTTAAAGTGCTTCTCACCACTCCTTGGATGATCTTTCTGTTCTAGGTTCTGACTCAAGATCTTGCTGCTCCCATCAAGTCCTTGTTTTTCTTGGGTGTGAATGCTCTGGTGACAAGTTAGGGTTGAGCTGCAAATGAAGCGCTCACCACACTCCTGACATTCATAGCGGGTTTCCACAGCATGCAATTTTTGGTGTTGGACAAGACATTCATGATGGCTGAAGGTCTCATTGCATTCAACACAACTGTAGGGCTTTTCTGTGGCATGAACAGACTGGTGTCGAATCAGGTGGGAAGGCCGGCTGAAACTTTTGACACATTGGTTACATTTGTGGGGCCTGTAGCCCGTGTGAATTCTCTGATGTTCATTCAGATGAGTGTTTCGGTAGAAGGCTTTCTCACATTGATTACATTTGTAAGGCTTCTCTCCACGGTGAACCCTCTGGTGACTCTTTAGGGTCAAGCTATGGCTGAAGCATTTCCCACACTCGTCACACTTATAAGGCTTTTCTCCCGAGTGAGTAGACTGGTGTTTAATGAGGGATGAGTTATGCCTGAAGGTCTTCCCGCATTCCTGACACTTAGAGGTAGTTTTTGAAGCATGAATTTTCTGATGTTGGAGGAGGTATTTGTTGAAGTTGAAGGTGGCCTTGCATTTGACACATTCATAGCGTTTCCGAGTGTGGGTCTTCTGATGCTGAATAAGATGAAGGGTTCGGCTGAAACTCTTGCCACACTCATTACACTTGTAGGACTTATGAATTCTGTGGGTTTTCTGCTGTTTAACAAGCTGTGAGACAAGACCTGATGAATGGTCACTGTCTTGATTCTTACGTTGTTTTTCTCCAGTGTGAATTTTTTGATGCCTCAGAAGGTGTGTGTTGTGACTAAAAGTTTTCCCACACTTGTTACACACATAGGATTTGTAACCTGTGTGAGTACTTGGATAGACAGGAAGGCAAGAAGTCTGGTTGAAACTATTCTCATACTCTTGATTCCCAGGTGGTTTCTCTGCCATATGAGTAGTAATCCAGTGCTGGATAAGATGGCAACTCCGGCTGAAGCTCTTCCCACATTCACTACATTTATATGGTCTCACCCCTTCCTGGACAGCATCCTGCTGACTCTGGTCTGAGTGGGAGCCAATGTCATTCCTACATTCCTGAGACTTAGCTGGCGTCAGGCTCTTCTCGGAAAGGTCATGGGTCAGGGAATCCTCTCCTGTGAAAAGGAAGGACTCAGGACCAAGGCCACTCTTGAGTTCATGACTCTTGCACTCTGTGGAACTTTCCTTGTTGGTGACAATGTCAGAGCTTATAAGACTTTCTGGGTCTCCTAGAAAACTATCTAACCAGCTCTCGCCCATGTAGGCTTCTCCAAAGTTAGAGTTCCAGAGGCCATCCTTGGAAAACGTCTCCAATATCTCCTGAGAGAGTCCTTCTGAGAATTCCTGTGGCAAAGGGGAAATCTTGGCCTCAGCTGTGTCTGAAAGAGAGAAAGTGTAAATGTCTCCTGTTCCCTAGGGTGAAAAGACAGGAGCTACAGGGTGAGAATACAGAAAAGAGAGAGAACAGGGGATGGATCCCGAGTCAAGCCTGTCCATCAAGGGATGAAGGAGAAGAGGCTAGAATAGTGATGATCCAGCTATAACCTGCATTGCAGGAAAAGGAAACCCAAGTCCAAGACAGTTAAGATGGGAGCTGGAGGGCCTCCACAGGAAGGAGGGAGGGCCTCTCAGTAGATACTCTCCACCATCACCCTCATCAGCTGAGGCCTACTTCCTAGAGAAGCACACTGACCAAGGGACAAGATCTAAACGGTAACAATGCCATATGAGTTTCCCAGAGGCTGTATTTACACGTTAATAAAGGCGTGGCTCCACATGCTTGGAAACAGCCTTGTGTTGAGGTGGCAGAAACAGAAATCCAAGAGAGCAGGGATCTGTGCCTGGGTTAGTCACCTATGTGAAAGCACTCACGAGCTCCTGAGGTGAGACAAGAATGGAGCTGCACGCTGACAAGCTGTGCAGACACTTCTCCATGGTTTCTGGTTCGGGGTGAACTACGAGAAAAGCCTCTCGTGCCCAGGCAAGGCCCCTGCCTCTTCTTTCTCCCACTGGGGACGTCTTGACCAGCATCACACTGGGGCATCTTCACCGCTTAACCTGATCCTCCTGGGAGAATTGTGGCCTGCGAGAGGGCAGAGTAAATGCCCAGGCTTGAGTTGTGGCCATCTGGCATTTTCTGTGGGCCAGGAAAGAGGGCTGGGCCTGTACAAAGAGGTCAAAACAGGTAGACCAGGGTGTCCACAGTACTTAGGGGGCATGAGGCAGGAAAATGGAGACCAACTTGGGGAACGGAAGGCTGCCCCTTGCTGAGTCTAGAAGGACCAAGGAGGGAACAGAGAAAAGGCACCAGGACAGCCACGTGCTGAATGCTAAGGTAAACAGAGACAAGGAGGGCATGCAGAGTGTCCTGATCCTGGTTGGGACAGGGAGACAGAAGCCACTATGTGGAAAATTGAAGCCCAGAAGCCGGGGGTCTGATGGTTGGGTAGACATACTCCATCTGAGGACAGAGGGCCATGCTACAGGACCCCACCATCCTCACACCAGATGCCAGTGGCCCCTCCCCACCCACTCACCAGGGCCCGTCACTTCTGGACTTCCTCTCTCTGGGATCTCCAGCTCTTCCCCACCATCTGGACAGGAGGTCAGATTGGGTCTCAGGGGGTCTGCAAGGAGAGAGAACAGCACTACCATCAACCAAGATGTGGAGGGCCACCCAGCCACTCAGCGGCAACCTTCTGGCTCTCCTGACGATTCCACGCTTTACCTAGCATACAGCCCTGGGGGCCAAATGCTGCATTGGGCAACTCTGAGATGCCTGTCCTGCAGGGTTCCTGGTCCAGTGGAAGAGAAGGTCTCACACAGTCACAATCCAGGGTGGTCAGAGCTATGAAAGCTGGGGCTGCGGACGCAGGACTTGGAACAGCTCAAGGGATGAGTAGAGCTTGCCAGATGGACAGGCCCATACTTACTCAACCATTTATAATTCACTCGTTCGCCCGTGGACCACACATTGCCCCAGGACTCTGTGGGGTAAACCCTGTGATAGATGATGTTTGGGTTCTAGAGCTCCAGCAGCTCTGCACACTGCCCTCCCCAAACTTCTACCAGGAATGGAGCAGTTATAATCCAAGCATGTGTGCTACAGTGGAGGAAAGCCCACCGGTGGCTTTGAAGGTGAAGAAAGAGGCCATGAGCCAAGCAACGCAGGGGGCTGCTGGAAGCTGAAAAGGGGCAAGGAAACAGATTCTCCCCTGGAGCCAGCCCTGCCAACACCTTGACTTTAGCCCACTCAGACCTGTTTTGAGCTTCTGCAGACCTGTAAGAATAAATGTATTGTTTTAAGCCACTGCGTTTGTGGCACTTGTAGAAGCAGCCATAGGAAACTAATACCCTCCTCATATACACACACAGATGTGTAGGGGAAACAAAGGACATACATTTATACTGCGCGCTGGAGTTTAAAAATTGAAGGCACTGAGATCAGACCTATCTAAGCTGCTTCTATGGCACACATGGAGTACAGTTTGGAGAAAAGCTGTCCCAATGTGATAAAACTACATCAAATACAGTTCCAGTATATAATCTTTTCTTTGTCTTTTGGAATAAATTCTTCTTCTGTTTTTGGCAAAGAAAGAACTGAGAAACTAGGGAAATGAGTTGATCCCGATGACATGGAGCTGGGATGCCCTGGCCCTGGAACTGCAAGTTCCCAACCAGACTCTCAGCCGTGCCATTTGCTTACTGTGCACGCTGGTGGTCAGAGCCTACTGTGCACGCTGGTGGTCAGAGCCCAGGTGGGCTGGCTGCTCTTAATGGCCTGCTCACAAGGCTGCCCTTGACTGTCTGGGAACCTGGATTTCGAGAGGGTCCAGCGTTCCCTAACCAGTCAGAGGGGCTCCCTGTGCACAAACTGTTCTGCTGAACACCTGCTTTCCTGCTGAGTGTCTGGGATGTTGGTACATTCCAAGCAGAGTGTGTCTACATAACAAGCCCTGAATAAAAACCTTGGGTGCGGAGTCTCTAGTTAGTGTGTCCCTGGTCAACAGCATTTCACAGGTGCTGTTACACCTCGTTTCTGGGGGAATTAAGCATGTCCTGTGCAACTCCATGGGGACAGGGCTCTGGAAGCTGGCACTAGTCTCCCCCGGATTCACACCACACACCTCTCCCCTTTGCTAACTGTACTGTGTGTCCTTTCACTGTGATGGATCATAGGATGAGCACAGCTATAGGCCAAGTCCTACACGTCCTCTTAGTAACCACCAAAGTGGGGGGTGATCCTGGGAACCTGAACAGAGCTGCAAAAATGACTTCCCCTCTTTGAACCTGTTTAAGATGCTCAACAAAATATGGACAAACTTCTCATGGAGTGACTGGAGGGTAGAAGGAGAAAGTTCTTAGAGCTCACCCAGCACAGAACCTGGCTCCTGACAGCATTTCCACCATTCATTTATTAATTTAGGAATTGTTTATTGAGTCCCGATAGCAGGTATTGTTTGTTACAAATGTTGGGGTACACCAGTGAACAGCACAGGTGCCCTTAGGAAGCTCCCATCTGTCAGGGGACAGTTCATAATAGGAGCAGTCAGAAAATGAAAGCACAGTGACCAGCTAAGCAGGAGAGGGAGTGCTAGTGGAGTCACAATTTCAGTCTTAGGGAAGCCCCAAGTAAAGGAAGGGGCAAGAGTCTGCCAGGTAGAGGGGAGAGCAGATGTGAAGACCCTACAGAGTCAGCACGAGGAATCACTCTATAATGACAAAGAGGAAAATGCTGCTGTAGCAGTAAGCAGGGGTTGGACCAGGGCTTGTCAATCTTGCCACTACTGACATTTGGGGTCAGGTAACCCTTGGTTGTGGGGGTTGTCCTTGCATCCTAGGTTGTCTGACAGCTTCTCTGGGCTCTACCCACTAGATGCAAGAAGCACCCACTCTGTCCTTAAGCGACAATCAAAGAGGTGGCCAGGCATTGTCAATATCCCCTGGGGGCAGAATCAGCCAGCTGAGCACTGCTGAGCTACATCACGCTGGTTCTGAGGTATTCAAGAGCTGGGAGTTCATCCCATGCGTGACGGGGAGCCACGGTTGATCACTAAGCAGGGCCAGGGTGCATACTTACTCAGCAAGAAGAGATTCTGGTAGTTGTCCAATGCCGTGTCCCAGAACAGGTCCCCCTGGTCCAGTCCCAGCTGCTCCCAGCCCTCCAAGGTGAAGTCCATGGCCACGTCCTTGAGGGTTACAAGTTACTGAAACACAACACACTGTCAGTGACTCTGGGGCTAGGGTCAGGGAGGAGCCCAAGGGCTCACTCAATGCATCCCCCGAATGTGCCAGGTCTTTGGTAAGAATCATCTTGTGAGAACCTTCCAACCGAAGAGACTAGGCATCTCCATATTTTGTAGGGATTCTTGGAGAAGGGACACAAGCAGGACTTAAACTCAATCAGGTCTGCCTAATCCTAAAATCCATTTATTTCTGACTTTTGCAATTTTTTTTGTTTGTTAAAGATTTTAAGTTTTATTATGGAAACTTTCAAACATATACCCAAATAGAGACATGCATGCAACAGACCACCACATATCCATCACCCAGCTTCAATCCCCATCCTATTAACATGTCTGTTTTGTTAACTAAGCCTCTTTCCCCACTTTTCCTTATTTATTTTTGTGGGGGCTAAAATATTTCAAAGTGAATCCCAGGTGACATCTGATTTCTCCTGTGAATACTTCAGCATTAATAGAAGAACCCCTTACTCACTGCATACATACATCATATTCAAAGTCTGTACAGTCTGCTCTTGATTTTACAGACCTCGACTTAATAGACAAAATTTCTGTTCGGTATGTCATATGTCATGACAATTAACACCCTGTTGATTTTAAGATGCTTTTAACCAAGATTTGCTTATAATTAAAATATCAGGTTATCTTTTTGTTATTGACTCAATTTAAATATATATATATATATATATTCCAGAGAGGAAGGGAGAGAGAGATAGAAGCATCAATGATGAGAGAGAATCATTCATTGGCTGCCTCCTGCATGCCACCTCGCCGCCCCGCCCGCCGTGAGATTGAGTCTACAACCTGTGCATGTGCCCTGATCTGCAATCAAACCAGCGACCTTTTGGTGCATGGGACGATGCTCATCCAGCTGAGCCACACCAGGGTTCAATGGTGTGTTTTTGTACTGGCTTGTTTGAAGCAGGATCCAAGGAGGCCTATGCCCTGTATTAGAGTGATATGCTTCGGAAGGTTTTTAATGTATACCTGTACCCCTCCGCCTTTTTTATTCCATGCTCCCGATTCTGGATATGGTGCTTCCTCTTGGTGTCATTTAACTGCATCTCTGCCTGATGCATTTCCTGGAAACTAGTCAGTAGAGCAGCAGCCTGATAGATTAGGTACAACTTTGGGGGGCAAGAGCCCTCACAGGTGGAGCTGGGCCACTTTAGGCTGCATGACAGCCCGAAGTACCTGTGTGCCACTTTTAGTGATGCCATCTTCCCTCATTTTAAAAGTTCCCAGTGAATAGGTGCTTGGGATAAAAATACATGTACTGGAGAAGCACTGACGATAAAAAATGACAGCCTTCCCCAGCACCTTACCTCCAGGTGAACCCGTGGCTGGCTGGCGTGTTCTTTCCAGACCCCCATCAATACACACACGGACACATTTCAAGTAAGAATGAAACCTGAGTCTTTAGTCTTTGGGTCTGGGGCTTGGCCCTACTACCTTCCTCTGTGGGTAACTATTGGCAGTTAAGACCCATGCCCCCTTCAGAGCCCAATTCCTGCCCCATCTCATAGGGCTGCTCTGGGAAGTGACTTGAGATGCTGCTGGGAAGCTCCTACACAGTCCCTAGAGCACAGGAAGGAATCGACCAAAGGGCAGTGACAGTCTGGTAAGACTGACAGACATGGGCAGGGACAACTACATCCAGGTGGGTTTGTTATACAGTGGAGGTAGCAGGCAGTGCTATGGGAGACCAGAGCTCTGGGAAGGTGAGGGAATTGAGCTGCGTCTTAAAGGTGGTGTGACTTACCAGCCAGAGATGGGAGGCAGGGTATTCTAGCCTGCGCATAAGGCGAGTAAGGGAAATTAATGCAACATGATTATAGTAATCAGTCATTAGCGAACGTCGTAGTTCGTTATTCATAATTATGTGTATCAGGATATTGTAAAAATTAAGTTACGAAATTTTTATTAAAACGTTTCTTAGGTATCGTTATATTGGCTGGGCTGCAGAAATATTCGTTGCAGGCCGTGAATTTGACGTGCTTGCTCTAGGGCCCAAGGTTTGGTTCAGGTCACTTGTTTGATATAAGTCACTCCCACAGGCTGGGTGACCTTGAGTGGTTCCCCTTCCTTCCCAGGGCTGAGGGTGTATGAGATGTGGACAGATCGTGAGTTGGAAACTAGACTGGGAGCTTGGAAGCAGAGTGTAACATTTTACTACAGGCCCAAGAAGGGAGTGTCCCATGTGTGAGTAAAGGGGAGAGAAGAGACCGTGGATGGGTGCAGGACCCAGACCATGCAGGAATAAGCTGAGAAACCTGGATTTATCCCGTTAGCAATAAGGATTCTTGGAAGGGTACTAAGCTGGAGAGAAAAAACATGAGCGCTTTACTTTAAGATCGCTTGGGGCCACCCTACGACAGTGAGCCTGGAACAAAGACAGGCCCGCTGTACAGTCTTTGGGGATGATTTGCTGGGATGGCAGGACTCTCGACTCACCTCAGTAATAGCCAAGTAGGCCCAGCAGTCCGAGTCCTAGTTTAAGCTCCCCCTTCTTCCCCTCCATGTTCCCAGCTGGCAGGGCTGCAGGAAGGATAAGGAAACTGGGAGACAGTCTTCCTTCCTTGTAGGACTGATTTCCCGGCCATGCTGGATGAGCCCCCAAAATGTCCAGAAGTCGGATGAGTCAGAACATGAGTCTCCCTGCAGGAATCACAACAATTGTTATTTATTAAAACTACCCCAGCCCCAAGCTTCACTACGCTTCAAAATCTACAAAGCAACTTCACAGCCATTCTTCATACTAATCACAATCAATGAACACACGTTTCAGACCTGCAGGACACTGCTGTGTCCTAGCACAGCACAGGATGTCTGTTCATGGAGCACATGTGTCTCTAACTGAATCCTTGGGACAATGCTTCCGAGATTTCGGGTTATCTGTCATCTCTGGGATTTGAGTTCAATTGTGTTGGTCTCCAAACTGTTGCTATTTCTATAGCAGCAAGAGTTCTTTGACTTCTTTTTTTAACCATGACCCACAAAAACAAAGACTATACATATATATATACACACACACATACACTGAGTGGCCAGATTATTATGATCTCTGAATGCATAATAATCTGGCCACTCAGTGTATATCCTATATAATAAAAGGCTAATATGCAAATTGTCCCCTCGACCAGGAGTTCGACCAGCAGGCAGGCCGGCCAACCACCCATGTACCCTGCCCCTGGCCAGGCTGGCCGGATCCCACCCATGCACGAATTCATGCACTGGGCTTCTAACATACATCATATATATACACACACATATATATGTATATATATGTGTGTGTATATATATATAATATATATACACACACACAAATATAAATATATATATATATGCACACTGAGTGGTCAGATCATTATGCATTCAGAGATCATAATAATCTGGCCACTCCGTGTATATACTAGAGGCCCAATGGACGAAATGCGTGCAAGAATAGACCTTAACTTCCTGCGGCTGCCGGAACCATCTTCCCTCTGGCACCCAGGACCCGGGCTTCCCTTGCAGCCCCAGCTTTATACGGAAGGTGCCCAGAAGGACATCTGATCTAATTAGCATATTATGCTTTTATTATTATAGACAGATATATAAAATGACTGCTCATTCACACATAACAAAAATTTCATGAGATAATACTTAATCTTACATAGTTGCTTTTTACTTCATTAAAAAATATTATGATCATTGCCCAATGAGTTATTTTCATGACCCACAGTATGCGAAACACTGTACCAGAGGGCTTTTTACATGTTTGTAGACACTGAATTTCCTAAGGAGCATGAATCTATAGAGCGTTGAAAACACTCCATATCACAAAGCAGGATGACTCAATGACCCAGGCCCACAATTCTAGCGCCTCCAGGGCCAGATGTGCTTTGAAATTCAGAAACTTTCAGATTTTCAAAAGGTGACGTACATTTATACAATATATTTCATGCAAATCCCAGTGCGGTGTAGGACCAGCGGCATTTTGTTATTGAACACTTCAGTATTTCTAGATCTCCAGCTTCTGAAAAAAAATCCTAGGATTTGGCCATGCTGAGTCGGCATCCCACCAAGCTAGCTAGTTGGAGCTCATTTAAATCTACTCCCCCTTCAATGGAGCAAATACTCCCCGATGTCCCTTAGCCCTGATCAGGCAGGTTCTCTTCTTTACCTGAGCTTGAGACCTCTGTCTAGTTTCCAACTCACGACCTGTCCACATCTCATACACCCTCAGCCCTGGGAAGGAAGGGGAACCACTCAAGGTCACCCAGCCTGTGGGAGTGACTTAAGTCAAACAAGTGACCTGAACCAAACCTTGGGCCCTAGAGCAAGCACGTCAAACTCACGGCCCGCAACGAATATTTCTGCGGCCCGGCCAATATAACGGCATATAAGAAACGTTTTAATAAAAATTTCATAACAACTTCTACAATATCCTGTTACACATAATTATGAATAATGAACTACGACGTCTGCTAATGACTGATTACTATAATCGTGTTGCATTCATTTCCCTTACACGCAGGTGCACCATTTCTCCCCACTAATACTAGCAGTGAATATTTTAAATATATTTTTATTGATTTTAGAGAGGAAGGGAGAGGGAAAGAGAGATAGAAGCATCAATGATGAGAGGGAATCATTGATCAGCTGCCTCCTGCAGGCCCCCCACTGGGGATCGAGCCTGCAACCCAGGCATGTGCCCTTGGCGGGAGTCGAACCTGGGACCCTTCAGTCCATAGGCCGACGCTCTATCCACTGAGCCAAACCAGCTAGGGAACTAGCAGCGAATATTTTAGCAGCCTTTTGCCACGTCATTAGCCTTGTACTGACTTGTTTGGTGTGCGCAACAGGAAACATTTCGCTTTCGGAGAACAAGAGAAATAGATGTGCGTGCCGCTTATTAATCTGTGCAGTTATTCAGTGTCTGGTAAGTTAATGTTCAAGAAAAAATATTAACTTTTATTAAAACGGTCTATTATTTTGCTAACGATGACTCCTTTATTTCAGCCCTTTGTATTCAGCATGTCTCTATCGAAATAAACCTACGTTTCTATGAAAATGGAAGCTTTTGTTTTTTTGAGGCCCCACGGACACTTACACCTTGTTTATTCGGCCCGTGTCAGCCTTGGAGTTTGACGCGCTTGCCCTAGGGTCCCGCTGCTTCTCAGTGTGGGACCGTGGCCAGCTCATTCACCCTCTCTGCACCTCAATTCCCACAAGCACAAAATGAGACAGGTACAACAGCCCCACAGCCCCTTATCTGTAATTCTAAAAAGCAAAACGCTCTAAAAACCAGAACTTGATTCATGAAATGGCAGCGAAACTTAACCCACATTGCCACAGTCTTTCTTCCTTTCAGCGATTCTTCACGCCTTTCCTGGCAGAAATATTTTCTTTCCATGAATTGCCCTAGATCCCGCTGACGGAGGGGCGTGCCTAATTATGAAATACGCACCCTATTCACTTGGGTGCGCACTGATTTCCGAGATGATGCTCAGGTTATCCGGTAAGACCGGGGAGGTACACTCATCTCCCAGCGCTGATGCAGGGGTTACCGGAGAAAACGCGAGGACAGCACGGCGCGTGGCGCACAGAAAGCGCTCACGTCAATGGTTCAATCCTTTCACCACCACCCCTGAAAAACTCCCATTCATTCACCTCAAGATCCTGCCCAATTCTGCCAACGACACCCCCTCCTGATTCAGTTTCCTCACCCCAAAATAAAATGAAATGGCATCGCTTCCCTCGGGGCTGCCGACGAGGGCTGGAAACCACTTTAACAAGAGCCGGGCCCATAAGCCTCTACCTAGACCCACCACGGCCCAAGGCGACGCGCCGTTTGCCGTGGACGCCACAGGGGCATTCCATCCCCCTCAGGGAAGACCGACCCTCCCCCTGCCCCCGAGTCCTCAGCGATCCCAGCCCCGCATCTCCTCACTTCGAGATGGAGTTAACAGACGCGACTCGGGCCCGGGTGGAGCCGGAGACCCGAATCCTCTCACACCTGCTACCTCACAGCCACTTCCGGTGTCGCGCGAATCTCAGAATTTCTCCACGCAGGACCCTCCGCGCCAGCGTCGAGACCGTGTTTCCCAGAGGGCTGTGCTCGTCTGCCCGTCTCCGCCCGCTTACCGGTCTGTAAGAGGTTCCCGCTTCACGAGTAGAAATAGACTCGAAATCAGGCGGTGACTGGACTTAATAGTCCAGCTTTTATTCTGTTGAACAATCTAATCAGCCCTCTGCTTTTTTAGAAGAAGGGGGGGTTTTGATTTTCCAAGGAGACAACCCGACGGTTGCCATAGAAACACGTTGAGAAAATTGGCTTCTTGAGAAGACTCGCGCCAGAGGCGAGGTTGAGGCGGGAGAAATGTGACGTCTGCTGATTGGCGGAAGCACGCCTTGTAGTTTGGCACATGCGCAGTAGTACTAGGCAGCGTTCCAAAGAGGGTGAAATAGGGGTGGGCCATCAGCGAATTCCACCCCCAAGCCTCGAGTCAGAGGGCTGGCTTGCCGCGAAGGCCTATGGGAAATGTAGTTCGGTGGTAGGCACAGGCCGAGGGCAGTCGCGGGGCAAGCAGCGCCTGCGCGGGCGCAGGCCTGCCTCAGGGCGGAGAATGCGCGCGCAGCGCCTTCCTCCCCGGCGGAAGTTTCCGCGGGGCCACTGAAAAGGTGAGTCCATGTTTCCGAAGTTTATCAGGTATTTGGTCTCCATTAGGCTCACCAAGAAGTGAGAAGAAGGCGAGGCTTGGCAGGGGAGAAAGTCTCCTGATGCCCTATGCACAGTTCGGTCGTGGTGTCTGTGACGTCAGCAAGACCCTTTGTGGGAGGAGGGAGGAGGGAGGAGGGAGGAGGGAGGGCCCGGGAGCGGGTTTTGGGATGAGAGAAGTTATTGGTGGCGGGGATATTTGGTCACAACCTACCGTCGGCTCTCCGTGGTGGGCGTGGCTACAACTGAGACGGGTGGAGCTAATGGAGAGTTTGAAGGCGCCCCCCTTCCCCCCCCCCCCGCTTGGCACTACGTCACCCCTGGTTTCTGCTTAGGGCGGGGCTGAGGCATGTCAAGGTCCATAAACAACTGTCCCTCCTCCGCTAAGGTGGAGCCTAGCCTTTAGCTCTTTGGCTGTGCCATGTCTCAGAACCTTTCAGGAGGGACACACAACATTGAACACATAGCCGATGTTGAGTGAATAGCGGTTGAATAAATAAAGGAATGAATGATAAAGACTAGCCTGAGAGTTGGAGCCTTGGGTTTTAGCCCTGAACTAGCCATGGGACCTTGGAAAGATTAACTTCAACACTCTGAGACTCCTTTCTTCCATCCATATTTATTGAGCGTTTACCAGGGCCCTGTCTCCATCTGACCTATTAAATTAGGGGTGGGGAACCTTTATTCTGCTAAGGGCCATTTGAATGTTTATAACATTCGTGGGCCATACAAAATTATCAGCTTAAAAATTAGCCTGCTCTCTTTCGTCAAACATTTAATTAACTCACCCCGAATCCCTTGGAAGGGCCAGACCTTATACAGCCCGCTGGCCGGATGTTCCCCACCTGTATTAAATAGTTACTTGCTCATTTGTTTATCTTGTCCTTCCCCACCCCAGAAGGTGAACTTTGTCAGGTGCAGAGCTGTGTTTCCTTTGCTGCTGTATCCCCAGGGATTGGCACACATTAGTTCTGTGAATAATTATTAAGTGAATGAATGAAATTAGCACATGCTGGCTACATAGCCAGTGCTCAGTAAACATTAACCATTATCTTTCCCTTACACTGAAGTGAGCCTGAGTCAGCCTCTCTACCTTTATTCACTTACAGAACACGGTTACGATGGAGATTCCAGCGCAGTGCTTCTGAGGGCCAGACCGTGATCTCATAAAGGTACCATCCCCTCGGGCACGTGCCCCTTCAGCTCTGTTCCCCACCAACAGCCTGCACCTGCGCTCTCTCTTTTGTGTAACTGCTCTCATATTTTAGGCCCAGGAGGACCGTTGTCGTGGGCATGACAGGGTCACTGGGACAGACACTCTGCCCACCCTGGAGGCCGTCTTTGTCCAGGGGTACTTGGCACCTGGGAAAATTCTGCTGAAAGCTACTTAAAATCACCACAGGTTTTCAAACTTTGGTTTCCATTAAGTCATCTATCAAAGTGTCAGTGTGTTCGCAGACGAGGCTAGACCATGCTGCAGTCACAACGGCCCCCGAATCTCAGTGGCTTAACCCAGTGGTCGGCAAACTCATTCGTCAACAGAGCCAAATATTAACAGGACAGCGATAGAAATTTCATTGGAGAGCCACATTTTTTAAACTTAAACTTCTCCTAACGCCCCTTCTTCAAAATAGACTCACCCAGGCCGTGGTATTTTGTGGAAGAGGCCACACTCAAGGGGCCAAAAAGCCGCATGTGGCTCGTGAGCCGCAGTTTGCCGACCACTAACCCAAGCACAAGTTTTTCACTAATACAAAGTCTTCGGGGTAGCCATCCTTTAGGCAGTTCTGGCTCCATCAACACAAGGGCTTCAGGTTTGTCACGGCCGGAGAGCGAAGGAGGAAGTGGTGGTGATTCCTGTAACTTAACAAACTGCTTTTTTTTTTTTTTTTGGAGATGACAGAATTATCCATTTCAGTGCTCTTGCCAGGACAATCGATTATGAAGCTGCACAACCAATCAGAATGACAAACTTCTTAGAAGCTAAAGATTATCTACCTGGCCACAGTCTTTGCCATCAGATGGCTAGACTCCCAACTCCTTTGTGGGAAATAACAGAAGGGCAGTTTTACGCCACGGTGTGGTTTTTGCTCTTCTGCAGCCCTGGGGGAGAGGGAATCCTGTTCTCTTAGCTGAGATTTCTTTCCTTAGCTGTTGGGCCAGCCTGCGTTTTTCAGGGTGGGTGCTGGGATTCCACGAGGCAGCACCAAGAGGAAACGGGCCTGAGAGGCTCAGAACTAATGGAATGGGAAAATGAAAGGGAAAAATAGAAGTATTAACAAATAGAATATAAATGACATGCATAGCATGACGTGATAATAACAATCACCAACCATAGAAGGCTTTCTGTGGGCCAGGTCCTGTTCTCAGCACTTGCAGTAACTCTGTTCACTTAGGCCTCAACAACCACTCTGTCAGAGAGATTGGAAGCCCCATTTTACTGGTGGGCAAACTGAGGCACAGAGAGGTTAAGTTAGGTGCCCAGTACACTGCAGATCTGGGACTCAAATCCAGGTAGCCTGGGACTAGAGCCTGTGATTTTAAAAGAACTCTGTTTTGCAATTGCAACAGAGACCAACCTTTACAGTAAATAAAGGAAAAGCATTAGATTAGACTAAGCCAGATGCAGAAATATTGCATGATCTCACTTATACATGGAATCTAAAAGGAATTTCAATTCATACCAACAGAGAACAGAATAGTGGTTACCGGAGGCTGTATGATAAAGGGGGAGATATTGCTGAAAACGTACACACACTTTTAGCTATAAGATGAGTAAGTTCTGGAGACCTAATGTATAGCCTAGTGCCTATAGTGAATAATAATGTATTGTGTACTTGGAATTGGCTAAGAGTATCTCAAGTGTTCTCACCACACACACACAAAAATAACTGTGGGAAGAGATGGATACATTAGTTTGATTATGGTAATCATTTCACAATGTACATATACCAAAATATCACATACACCATAAATATATACAATTTTTATTTGCCAAAAATAGGTAAAAAGGGGAGAACTTTCTCTTACACGGTAAAATGAAACCACGAGCCCAAGTTTATTTTGACTTGTACTTTGATAATCCAGCTTATAATTGGTACTGTACCCTAAGTCTTAGATTAAAGAATAAATAAGGTCACTTTTTCTTTTGCTATTTAAAATATATTCATTTGAAGTGTCTACTGCACTGTCATCCTTGCCGATTTTCTCCTCACTTATTAACTAGTTTAATCCTGCTTTTATGGACTGAACTGTCCCTGTAAAAATTTGTGTGTGGAAACCCTAAGCCCGAATACCTCAGAATGTGACCATATTTGGAGATAGTGCCTTTAAAGAGATAATTAACACATTGCGGACCAGTAGTTTTATTGCTAGCTTTACCCAGTGGCCAGATAAATTTCTATTGAACGCGTACAAAAAAAGGTTTTACATAAATGTTAAAGGCACGGTTTAAAATTAAATACCCATTGCATGTTGAAGTTGTTTATTACATGTTCTTATAAGCTAATATCTTTTTACAGTATGATACTTTGTAAAACACTGTGTAATAGGAAGCGAGAATTCTCGTGATCCGCCCGCAATGTGTTTAAGTTAAAATGGGGTTGTTAGGGTGGGCCTGCAATGGTCTGAATGTTTGGGTCCCTCCAAAATTCATAGGTTGAAATCCTAATGCCCAGTGTGATGGTATTAGGAGGCGGGACCTTGGGAGAGATTAAGCTGTGAGGGTGGAGCTCTCATGAGTGAGATTAATATTCTGTGAATGAGATCCCAGAGAGCTCCCTAGCCCCTTCCACTACATGAGGACACAGCAAGGAGTTGCCAGTCTGCAATCCAGAAGAGGGTCCAGAACTGTGAGAAATAAGTTTCTGTTGTTTATAAGCCACCCAGTTTGTGATATCCTCCTATCTAATAAAAGAGTAATATGCAAATTGACCATCACTCCAACACACAAGATGGCTGCCCCCATGTGGACACAAGATGGCCAGCAGGGGATGGCAGTTGGGAGGGACCAGGCCTGCAAGGGAGGGCAGTTGTGGGTGATCAGGCCAGCAGGGGAGGGCAGTTACGGGTGACCAGGCTGGCAGAGGAGGGAAGTTAGGGGTGACCGGCCTGCAGGGAAGGGCAGTTCAGGGGGACCCAGGCCTGCAGGGAAGAGCATTTGGGGGGGACCAGGCCTGCAGGGGAGAGCAGTTAGGGGTGACCAGGCCTGCAGGAGAGGGCAGTTAGGGGCAAACAGGCTGGCAGGCAGAAGCAGTTAAGGACAATCAGGAAGGCAGGCAGGCGAGCAGTTGGGAGCCAGCAGTCCTGGATTTTGAGAGGGCCGTCCGACTGCCCATTTAGGCCCCATCCTACCGGGATCGGGCCTAAATGGGCAGTCGGACATCCCTCGAGGGGTCCCAGATTGGAGAGGGTGCAGGCTGGGCTGAGGAACAACCCCCCCACCCCTGCATGAATTTCGTGCACCGGGCCTCTAGTATTATCATAGTAGCCCAAACAAACTGAGGCAGGCCCCTAACCTAATATGACTGGTGTCCTTATAAGAAGATGAGACTAGGACACAGAGGGACAACCATGTGAGCCATCTGCCAGCCAAGGAGGGAGGCCTCCGAGGAAACCACACTGGTTGGTGCCCTGATCTCTGACGTCTAGCCTCCCGAATTGTGTAGAAACTTATCTGGCCCCTGGGTAAAACAACAGAAAATTCCTGTTGTTTAAGTCACCCTGTCTGTGGTATGTATTTATGGCAGCCTTGGCACATGAATACACCCGTCATATCTTCATTTGTGGTAGGCTCTATGTGTGAGTTTGGTTTTGATTTTTAAAGTATTCGGAGATATTCCAGAGATACACAAGGCTTAGAGGAAAATGCAGTCAGTACCTGTTGTCTCACTAAGCTAGGATAGGCTAGGTTGCACTGCAGTAACCTATAAACCCTGAGATCATGGTGGCTCAATACAACATTAGTTTATTTATTGATCACAGCTTCCCATGTGGACCCAGCCCTCCTTCATCTCATAGCTGTATCCTTTGGAGCAGGGGGTCCTCAAACTACAGCCTGCGGGCCACATGTGGCCCGCCGAGGTCCGGCCCGCCGGGTGCCACTGCCTGTCCTGCTTAGCAGCCGACTCGTCCCGGGCCCACAGTGCACATAGGAATTTGTTCATAGTTTGTTTTTTTTAACCATAGTCCGGCCCTCCAACGGTCTGAGGGACAGTGAACTGGCCCCCTCTTTAAAAAGTTTGAGGACCCCTGATTGGAGTATGTGTCCTCCAGGGCCATCCCTGCAGGGGAGGGGAAGCCCAAAGAAGTACTAAGGCTCTTAACTGCCTCAGCCAGAAAATGACTTCCATTTATACCCCATTGGCTAGAGCTAGTCATGTGGCCCCAATCTGACTGCAAGGGAACCTGGGAAATGTAGAAGATCAGGTGGGTTTTTTGGTGAGCATCGGCTATCTCTCCCTCAATGCTTCTGTGATTAGACCAGTGCTCTTATGTAATTTTTACTGACTTTCATCAAAGACACAAGACATTCTCGCGTCTTTGATGAGATCTGCAGTTTCTGCTTTGTCCCTTTGTCCTCTTTCATATTTGCCCTGGGCCATTAGAGACAGATGGCTAGAGGCTGGACACGGTGGGCAGGAACTCATTTTAGGAGTGGCCACTTCCTGAGAATATATTCTGTCGAGTAGTTACTTTTCTTTCTTTTGCAGTCCCATCACCATAAGGAAGTTGGCAGTGAATTAAGTTTCTCTTTCACCTTCCTGTTCCCTCCCGCACACTTCTGTTTTCTAGCATGAGCACCTTCTGTCCAGACTGTGGCAAAAGTATCCAAACAGAGTTCAAATTCTGCCCTTACTGTGGAAAGCCTTTGTCGACAGAGGAGCCTGATGGGTCCCAGATCTTTGTCAGACCGATTTCGTCATCCCTGCGAGGTAAGGACCAGGGCTTTGAGCTTCTCCCTGGAGAATGGGTGAGGGGCCTGTGTGCAGGCATTTGGGAGGGAGCACTGCCTTTGCAGTCTGATCCTGCCTTGACCCTGGAGAAGCCGAGAGCTCTCTCTCTTTACTCAGTTTCTTGGCATCTTGGTCTCTTGGCTTTATAGTTGACAACCCCCGCCTCTCTGTCTCCAGCCTGGACTCCTTCACTGGAACCCAGATTCATGCCTATCAGACTGTTTGCTTGACATCTATTAGATGCTCACGCACATCTATGCATGCCCAGAACTGAGCTTCTGATGTGACCACCCCCCATCCGCCCCTTCCATAGACTTCCCCATCATGGTAAATGGCAACTCTGTTTATCTAGGTTCTCAGAGCAGACCATGGAGTCATCTAAGTCCCCTCTCTCTCCCACCCACAATTTTAACCCTTAGGCAAACCTTGTTTCTTTAAAATCAGTGCCGGATCAGACCACTTCCTGCCACCTCCTCTGCCACCACCCTGGTCCATCCCACCCTCACCTATCACTAATGTTGAAGAAACCTTCCCCTGGTCCCCCTTCTCTCTCCGCTACGGTCTTCTACATGGCAGCCTGACAGATCCTGTTAACACAAAGTCAGACCCTGTCCTTCCTCTCCTCGGCACCTTCCCATGTTAGGCCTGACATGATCAGGTCCCCATATTCTCTCAGCTCCTCTCCAAACCCTCTTGTTGCTGCTTATGCATCTCCAGCCACCTAGGCCTCCTCCCTCTCCCTCCACACCTCAGGCTTGCCCGGGCCTCTGAGCCATTGCACTTGCTATTCCCTCTGTTCTTTCCGCTCTCCCACTTCCTTCAGGTCTTTATTCAGTAGTTGCCTTCTCAGAAAGGCCTTTCCTGACATGTCTAATTAAAATCACACCTTCTCGCCCTAGCCAGTTTGGCTCAGTGGATAGAGCGTCGGCTTGTGGACTGAAGGGCCCCGGGTTCAATTTTGGTCAAGGGCACATGCCTGGGTTGCGGGCTCCATCCGCAGTGGGGGGCGTGCAGGAGGCAGCCAATCAATGATTCTCACTCATCATTGATGTTTCTATTTCTCTCTCCCTTTTCCTTCCTCTCTGAAATCAATAAAAATATATTTAAAAATCAAATAAAATCACACCTTCCCTACACATAATACTCCCTACCCCCTGCCCCTGCTCTATATTGCCTTTTGGTACTTGTAAGTATCAACCCTGTTGAGTACAGTATTTTACTTGTTTCTATTGCCTCTCATCTTTAGGCTCCATAAGGGGAGGAATTCATTGTGGTTTGTAGGCTGTGTTGACTGGTTTGTTTGCACAGCACTCAGGACCGTTCCTAGCACAATCTTACTGATTGGCTGACTAAATGAATGACACATCACCTATGGGCCCTGGCCAGTGGGAGGTCCAGGCACAGATGCTGGTAGATTGAGATGTGCTTACTTATCTGAAAGCCACCGAAGGGAGTTGGCATGCATGGCAGGAAATTCAGCAGCATTCCTTTTGTCATTTGGGATTGTGTTTGGCGGCCATTAAGAAAATGCTACTTAAAGAGTAGAAATGAATGAACAGATTTATTTTTCTTATTAAAATAAGTCTGACCTGGCCAGTATGTCTCAATGCTTAAACATTGACCCATGAACCAGGAGATCTCGGTTCAATTCCCAGCACATGCCCGGGTTTTGAGCTCAATTCTTAGTGGGGGATGTACAGGAGGCAGCTGATCGATGATGATTCTCTCTCATCATTGAGGTTTCTGTCTGTCTCTCTCTCTCTCCCCCTCTCCCTTTCTCTCTCTGAAATCAATAAAAACATATATTTTGTTGTTGTTAATCCTCACCCAAGGATATTTTTCCATTGTTTTTTTTGGTGGTTGTTTTTTAGAGAGAGTGGAAGGGAAGGGGAGAGACGGAGAGAGAGAAACATCAATATGAGAGAGTCACATCAATTGGTTGCCTCCCGCACACACCCCAACCAGGGACAGGGTTTGAGCCTGCACCCAAGGTACATGCCCTTGACGGAAATCTAACCCAGGACCCTTCAGTCCATGGGCTGATACTCTATGCATTAAGCCAAACTGGCTAGGGCTAAAATCATATATATTTTAAAAATATATTCTTATTGATTCCAGAGAGGAAGGAAGAGGGAGAGCGAGATAGAAACATCAATGATGAGAGAAAATTATTGATTGGCTGCCTCCTGCATGCCCCCTACTGGGGATAGAGCCCACAACCTGGGCATATGCCCTGACCGGGAATTGAACTGTGACCTCCTGGTTCATAGGTCTAAACTCAACAATAGAGCCATACCAGCTGGGTTAAAACTATCTATATATATATAAAAGCCTAAGCAACCAAACAACCGTTCGACCGGTAGCTATGACGTGCCCTGACCACCAGGGGACAGATGCTTAACACTCAGGCATGGAAACATGGAACAGACTGATGAATCGCAGAGGGAAGGGAGGGAAGAGATTAACCAAAGATCTTACATGTATACTAGAGGCCTGGTGCACGGATTTGTGCACTGGTGGAGTCCCTCAGCCTGGCCTGCAGGGACCGGGCCTAAATGAGCTCTCCAACATCCCCTGAGGGATCCTGGATTGTGAGAGGGTGCAGGCCAGGCTGAGAGACCCCACCGGTGCATGAATCCATGCACGCACTGGGCCTCTAGTATTTTTATAAAAAGTCTGGCCCTAACCAGTTTTGCTCTGTGGCTAGAGTGTTGGCCCATGAAAAAAAGAGTTGTGGGTTCGATTCCTCGTCAAGGGCATGCACCTCAGTCTCAGGTTTGATCCCCGGCCCCAACTGGGGCGCATGTAGGAGGCAACTAATTGAAGTGTCTGTCTCACATCGATGTTTCTTTTTCTCTCTCTGTCTGTCTCTCTCTCTCCCTGTCTCCCTTTCTGTCTCTCCCTTCCACTCTCTCTCTAAAAACATCAATGGGAAAAAATATTCTC
The DNA here is from genome assembly GCA_026230045.1 of Corynorhinus townsendii. NCBI lineage: Eukaryota > Metazoa > Chordata > Mammalia > Chiroptera > Vespertilionidae > Corynorhinus > Corynorhinus townsendii. The sequence continues at coordinate 46,858,369 of JAPDVU010000011.1, read as the reverse complement.
AGGTGAGGATTAACAACAGCAAAAACGTCTGGAGAGGACAGCTCAGAATAGGACAAGGGACCTAGGCTCCCACTCTTTCTGCTCAGCCATCCTCAGCATATGGTATTGGTTCCCATGCTTATTGCATTGATTTTTCAAGGTGGCTTCATTTTCAACATTGTGTCTACATTCCAGGCAAATGTCAGCAGAATTTGCCTTAACCTGATTTCAGAACCTAAGTTCTTTTTTTTTATATGGATCACTTCACGGATTTGCGTGTCATCCTTGCGCAAGGGCCGTGCTAATCTTCTCTGTATCGTTCCAATTTTAGTATGTGTGCTGCAGAAGCAAGCACCAGAACCTAAGTTCTCAACCCCAGCCTTCTCTAATGCCAATCTAGGGCCGGCTCATTATTCATTCACCGGTCATCAGGCAACAAATCTACACAGACCACCTACTGTGTGCTTAAGTGCCACTTTGTCCTCAGGGCCATAGTAACAGATGAGATGGACTTAGTTTCTGGTCTCAGAGCTTTTGGAGGCAAGTAGGGCAAACAGACATTGAATAAGCAATTATCAGTAGAGTACATGATAACAGAAGGGAAAATGGATGGGCCACAGAACACATGTAAGGGAGGTATGTTTCTGGGTGGGTCAGGGAAGGCTTGTCTAGGTGGGTAGTGTTTGAGCCAAGATCTAGGGATGATAAGAATTTGCTAAGTGAAGAGTGGGGGTAAGGTGAGGGGCTTGGAGCAAGAGTTCCAGGCATTGGGGCATGCTATGGGAGAAGGCGTGAGGCGGGAAGAGCCAGGCCTGCTGGGAAACTAAAGGACAGCTTGACTGGGGCAGACACATAGGGCCTTGTAGACCATGGGTAGGGAGTTTAGTAATCACAGATGTAGTGGGGAGCTATGGAAGGGTTCTTACCCCATGGGGGGACACTATATTATTTGCATTTTGGAATGACCTTTCTGGCTGCCATGTGTAAGAAATGGGTTGGAGGCATGGAAGCCACTAAGGAGGCCAGTAGCCAGGGACCAAACATGCTGGCTGACGTAGTGTCGATTGAAAGGTGACTTCTGTTTTTACCAGTGTGGCAGACTAGATGGTAGGTAAAAGCCTCTTATGGTTTAGCATAGCACAAAATTCTGGATAAAAAAAAGAATATCTCTTTTTACTTTATTTTTTATAAATATATTTTTATTGATTTCAGAGAGGAAGGAGAGGGAGAGAGAGACAGAAACATCAGTGATGAGAGAGAATCATTGATCGGCTGCCTCCTACACGCCCCCCTCCCCCCCCCTACTGGGTTCATAGGTCGATGCTCAACCACTGAGCCATGCTGGCCGGCCAAGAATATCTCTTTTTAAAACAAATGGCTGCCCTGGCCAGTGTGGCTCAGTTGGTTGGAGCCTCATCCCATACACCAAAAGGTCATAGGTTCAATTCCTGGTCAGGGCACATACTTAGCTTGTGAGTTCGGTCCCCGGTTGGGGTTGGGGTATGTGCGAGACACAACCAATCGATGTTTCTCACATCGATGTTTCTCTCTCTTTTCCTCTCTCTAAAATTAATAAACATAGTCTCAGGTGAGGATTAAAACACAAAGGGTTGAGTGATAGAATAGAAAGAGAATTCCATAGAAGTGAGAAACGTTAAGAAAGCAGATCCAGCTTAACCGGTTTGGCTCAGTGGGTAGAGCTTCAGCCTGTGGACTGAAAGGTCCCAGGTTTGATTCTGGTCAAGGGCATGTAGCTTGGTTGTGGACACATCCCCAGTAGGGGGTGTGCAGGATGCAGCTGATCGATGTTTCTCTCTCATCGATGTTTCTAACTCTCTATTCCTCTCCCTTCCTCTCTGTAAAAACAATAAAATATATTTTAAATAAATAATATAATGAAGGAACAAAAGCTAATTAGAATTGACCTGGCAGACCTGGAAAAGGACCAAATAACACCTACAATGATGAAAACAAATCTCACGGCAATCAGAAACTCACTGGATTGTTTACACTGCAGACTGGACAAAGCGGAAGAGAGAATTGTGAACTAGAAGATAGGTCTGGAGAAGTTATCTAAAAGGTAGAAGGGAGTGACAAAGTGATAGAAGATACAAGAGAAACTAAGCCCCCCGAAGTTCTAAGAAGCAAGGCTTGGCTGTGAGGGTCGAAGGGAAGAGAGTGGTTGACTTCGAACTTGGGTTTCTGGTTTTATGTTTCCTGAAAAGGGCCTTTGTCACTCCCGTTTGCATTCGGTCTTTCTTTCCCTAGGCTCAGGGAGAGAGAAGAGCCCCAATGATGAACCCTCTCCCAAGAAAGTGAAATGGTCCAGCTGTAGCATGTCCTCGTCATCCTTCTGGTCAGACCACGACAGTTCTGGGTCTGAAGATACCTTGAAGCCCAAAGGTAAGAGTTAGGATCAGTCTGGCCTTGCTCTAGATGGTTTAAAGGCGGGTCATTGACAGTGTTTGGGTGCTCAGGCGTCACTCACACCTGCCTGGATTCTTATCCCAGCCTCCAGGTTCCCCCTCCAATCCCATCTCTACACCACCAGAGTTGACCCCCTCCCTCCCTGCTCACAGTCACCTTCTGTTCCCATTGCCCCACAGTCTCACCTCTTCAACCTGGCATCTGAGACTCTGTGTGGCCTGGTTCCTGTCTTAGCTCTCACGACAACCCCTGTGCACAGAAAATTTACTTTCTGGAGGTACTTTTAGGGGCCCTCAGCCTCTGGTCTTTGCCTGTCTGTTCCCTCAGCAGGGCACTCTCCCCTCCCTGCTCTGCTGGCACGCTGCCACTTTTCCAGCACGCGGTCAGATCTCTAGGAAGCCTTTTCTGAGCTCCACAGGCTGGGTCAGGGCCACCTCCTCTCCCTCAGAGCCTCTCTGTGTGCTCCTCGTCTGTGCACCCACGTGCCAGTGCCAGCCATTGGAGCACAAGTGCGCTCTGTGCTCTCATGGCAGCCAGCGAGTAAAGGAGGCTCGCGGACCACGAGCCGGTCTCTGCCCTTCCAGGCTCTGAGATCTGAAGTCGCAGCCCTCGGTGTCTCCTCTGTGTCCCCTGTTATCCTGTAGGCCCCGCTACCTCTGGCCATTCTGTGCCGGGGGGAGGGAGGAGGGGGGAGGAATGGGGATGTTCATATTTTTCCTGTGTCCATGTCCAGTTGATCTTTTCCTCCTCACCACGCCACCCCATTCTCTTGCCTGTCTGGCAGCCGGTCAAGGGCAGGGCCACAGCCTAACAAATTTCTTTGTACTCAGCACAAGGCCAGGTCCTGTCCCAGGATGTTTTTGGTTGAATGTCTAGAATGTCTTTCTTCCCCTGGCAAGTTCTGTTCACTCAATAGGACCGAACCCCAATGTCCCCTCCTCCTGGAAGCCTTCCCTGACTTCTCTGGGCACAGTCAGTCTCCTTTTCATATCTCTCTGTACTGCCTTGCCTGACGGCTATGTCCAGGTTAGACTCCCCCACCTAAGTAGGGGTTCTGGTGGGAGGGGCCCAGGTCTGACTCATGTCTGGGTCCCCAGCTTTGTCGCAAAGACCTGACCCACGAGAGGTTTCAGGAACCGTTTTGTTGTTTTTTCATTGAACAAGTGAATAAATGAACAGAACTATGAGTATTGTCTCATTATTCATTCAACTTTTCTCTCCCGGATGCCCCTTTTCCTTTATTTTGGCCGTCCTGCTGCAGAGATCTGGAACAGTCCTCTGACCCCCAAAAGCAGCCCGCAGGCGAAGAAGAAAAGCCCTCAGACACTGAAGCGGAGCCGTGTGACCAACTCCCTTGAGGCTTTGCCCACGGGGACAGTGGTGATGGACAAGAATGGACAACACTGGAAGCTGGGATCCCTGCAGACCAGGGACGATCAGGGCCTTCTCTATGAAGGTACACCCTGTTTACAAGTGGGCCAGGCCATCTTGGAACCCGGGCAAAGGGAGGGGGAACCCCTTTTCCGAGAATGAAAATGGAAGCCATATCCCAGCTGCACACTCCCCTCTAGTCTAGGCAGACTTCTCTCAGACTTGGGACCACAAAGTACCCACTCGAGGGGCCACGCAGGTGGAGCAAATGAGCGCAGGAGCCTGGGAATAGGGCAGTTGGGAGTGGTGGTGACTGGCCAGCTGGAGACCGGAGGTCTTCGGCTCCACCTGCTGTAGTCATGTGGGAATGCAGGCCCAGTGTGACGGAGTGATAAGGACGATGATTAATCTCTACCCTGCAGAGATATAACGTCCCCCCCAGCCTCACTCATATTTGGTTTGAAGGTTAAGATGGACGATGCCACACACCAAGCGGATATGAAAGGTTTATTGCTTGCATGGTTGTCTGGGAGGAGCAAGGGAAGCCACTGGCCTGGGTTTTATTGGGGTTCAGTGTTGGGGCTGAGGTGAGGGTTCCCTCACGGGGCCATGGCCTCCCAGGATTTCACTCTCCCACCAGCACCAGAGGAGGGAGCCTCGGCTTTCTCATCAACTCAGCAAATGCTGGGCGGGAGGGGGAGAGGCAGGGCCGGACTTAAAAGCCGAAGTCAAACATCAAAAATGGACACCTTGGCCCTAGCCGGTTTGGCTAGAGCATCGGCCTGTGGACTGAAGGGTCCCAGGTTCGATTGTGGTCAAGGGCGCATGCCTGGGTTGCGGGCTCGGTCCCCAGTAGGGGGTGTGCAGGAGGCAGCCAATCAGTGGTTCTCTCTCATCATTGGTATTTCTGTCTCTCTCACACTCTCCTTTCCTCTCCAAAATCAATAAAAATTTATGTATAAAAAATAATGGACACCTTGTAATAACAAAGAAAATAACTGCTAGAGGTGTTAGTAATTATCACCCTAACATTTACTGAATACTTACTCAAAGCCAGACCCTGCAGTCTGGGGTGGGGGGTTATGCAATCTTTTAGTTGAAATAAAATTCATATAACATAAAATTCACCATTTGAAAGTCTACAATTCAGTGGGTTTTAGTATAATCACAATGTTATGCACCGTCACCACTACCTAATTCCTGAACATTTCCATCACCCCAAAAGGAAGCCCCATACCTTTTATTTTTTAATATATATATATTTTTTAATATATGTTATTAATTTTTTACAGAGAGGAAGGGAGAGGGACAGAGAGTTAGAAACATCGATGAGAGAGAAACATCAATCAGCTGCCTCCTGCATACTTCCTACTGGCGATGTGACCACAACCAAGGTACATGCCCTTGACCGGAATCAAACCTGGGACCTTTCAGTCCTCAGGCTGATGCTCTATCCACTGAGCCAAACAGGTTAGGGCTTTAATATATTTTTATTATTTCAGAGAGGAAGGGAGAGGGAGAGGGAGAGAGAGATAGAAACATCAATGATGAGAGAGAATCATTGATCAGCTGCTTCCTGCACGCCCCCTACTGGGGATCGAGTCTGCAACCCGGGCATGTGCCCTGACTGGGAATCGAACCTGGGACCCTTCAGTCTGCAGGCCAACGCTCTAACCACTGAGCAAAACCAATCAGGGCAGCCCCATACCTTTAGCAGTCGCTTTTATCACCCCCTTTCCATCCCAGAAAACTGCATTGTTTAGGGAATAATGACAAGGAAAAAACATCTGTACATGCTCAGTACAGACACAACCATCCTCTGCCTAACTACATACTACACTCGGCAATAATACAACTTCCTCCCCCACCCCACCCCCCGCAAACATTTTCAGTCAGCAGTTGGTTCAATCCACAGATGCGGAACCCACCAATACAGAGGGCCAGATGTGCTTCTTAACTCACCTGATTCTTACAATAGTCTTATGACATCAGCACTATCCTTGTCCCCATTCTATAGGTGAGGAAAATGAATCCCAGAGATGTGAATAACTCGCCAGAGTCTGGCTCCAGAAATCTTACAACCGGGTTGATGGAGGAAAGGTGGGAACGAAGGGAGAAAAAGAGGGAGGATGCAGAGAGCCTGCTGGGACAGCCAGTGCTGGCTCAGTTCACAGGCTGTAGAATGAGCTAGATCCAGGCCGGGGCATCTCTGCTACTTACTAGCTGTGGCTTCATGCCTGTTACATTTCAAAAGCCACACATTGAGTGCTCCCGGCGTGCCCGGTGTGGTGCTGGGCTCGGGCTGAGTGGGTTCATTGAGTAGCACATGTGAGAGATGATGCCTGCTATGACCTGCGCCCAGCTGGTACTGTTATTTCTACTGGGCCCTCTGAATCCTTGCATCCCTCTCAGGGGTCAGCTTCCTATTTTACGGACGTGGCAAGGAAGGCCCAGAGAGGTTAGCACCTCGGACAGTCACACAGAGTTGAGCTTGAACCCAGGCTGGCCTGGCACGAAGCCTCCCTGTGGCTTGGCCTTGCTAAGGTTTAACTTTCTCATCTCATCTGTCAGGTGGCGCCAACAGAAGCAACAGTAATAATATATTAGTAGACCTGCTTCCCTAGGGCTGTCCCGAGTGTTAAAGGAAAGGGTGTGTGTAAAGCACACACTTGGCACAGGGCCGGAGACATTGCAGGGTTTATACTGATGCAGAATGGGACAGCATGCAAGGTGAGGAAGTGCCCAGGGATCAGTACCCGGGGAGGGGAGAGGAAGGAGGGGGTTGTTGCAGAGGCCTCGGTACAGCCTGAGCTGGCCCCTGGGGGCTCTGGGGCAGAGGTGGTCCTTCATCAGGTCCCATGTCAGGCCAGCAGGGCTGGGCCTTTAGATCCCTTTGACCAGCCTATGGGCCACCTGGATCTGCAGCTGAGGGATCCCTGAGGGGCTGAAGGCTGCCTGTGACGAGTGGGGTGGGGTTGGGCTAAGGCAACAAGTCCTTCCTGGAGGGGGAGCTGCCTCCGTCACATGGCACTTACCCATATATGTAGACAAATGCAGAGGGTTTGTCAGGGTCCCCATGACCACCCCAGGTTCCGTGATGCACTAGGAGGACCACAGGCCTCTCACGCCGTGATCCATCACAGGGAGAGGACGCAGTCGTCGGCAAAGGGAGGCCAACCAGCATGGCTACCAGAGCTCTCTCCCCATGGAGTCACACAGATGCACACCGAGGCGTAACAGCATGTGTGGCATGGTGTTGACCAAGGACACTCGTTAGAGACTCTGCACCAGGGTTTATATTGGGGCTGGTCGTGTGTCCCTCTGCTGGAACACACCACCATTCCAGACACTCAGCAGGAAAGCAGGTGTTCAGCACAAGTTTGTGCACAGGGAGCCCGCGGTTTGCCGCTCTGTTGACTAATGAGTTTGCCAACCACTGTCATATACTACCCTTTACCTCTTTGCATACAATATGCCACAATTGCCTAATCCTCACAGCTCCCAACTACACGGTAACAGTCTAGTCCAGTGGTTGGCAAACTCATTAGTCAACAGAGTGGCAAACCGCGGCTTGCGAGCCACATGTGACTCGCGAGCCGCTGTTTGCTGACCACTGGGTTACAGAGTGCCGGGCCCTCCCAAAATCCAGCGAGGGTCGCCTTGGAGCAGGCTTTTCCAAGGAGAGCAGTCTCAGATCTGCTGTGTCCATAACCCTTTCGTAGCTGGATATTCGCAGAGAGAGAGAGAGGCAGAGAAAAGGAAGCTGTCTGAAAACACGGAGGAGCAGGTCTTGGAACCCAAGAATGCACTGGGCTCTGGGAACCAGGAAGCCACACTGCTGCTTGCTCCTGGGAAGTTTGAGGACCCTGTCGCTCACTCTCCCTGTAGATCAGGCCTGTCAGACGCGCAGCGGGCGTGCTGCATGCAGGCTGCTTGCTGTAGATCATAACCCCGCCCGTTTTGTCCGTCCACAGCTGAGCCTGTCTCTGCCTACAAGTCAAGTGCCCAGAAACAAAGATTCTCGCTGAAACTAGTGAGTGCGCCTGGGGGGTGCCTGGGCGGTCCCTGGGCCGGGGTGGGAAGCGCTGAGAGAGGGTCTGGGGCTTTGGCAAGGGCACCCTGGATCTCCAAGCCTCTCTGTGGGCTGGGGCAGGCAGGAGAGCCAGGGGCAGTGGGACCTGGACCAGGCCTCAGGTTCTTCATCTCCCAGGGCTCTCAGAGGCCCTGCCTCTCACACTTCCCAGCTCTGTGATCTGAGCATGCGCCTCCCTCTCTGAGATGGCTCTCCTCACCTGTAAGGTGGAGCCAGTAATAGCCAGCGGCATCTGCTCACCACTGCCTGCCTCACAGCTGTATTTATTGAGCACCAACTATAATATAAAACGGTGCTGGGTGTTGGGGCTCAACAGAGAAGCAATCCGATGGGGTCCCTGTGCTGAGGAGTCCGTGAAGTCATGCCTAATCTTTTAGAATACAGGAAACATGCACTCGAGGGGGCCAGGAAGAAAAAAACAAACGGAGAAAGTGAGAGCAGCCAGATAAGTCATGTCACTCAGCGCAGAGGAGGTGCCTAATAGAGGGCATGGGTGTGGTCGGGAGCCCCAACACCATCCCTGAGTGCTGGGCTGGCTTATTTGTTAATCCTCACCGGAGGGTATTTTTTCTATGGATTTTTAGAGAGGGTGGAAGGGAAGTGCGGGGAGAGAAACACTGATGTGAGAAAGACACATCGATTGATTGCCTCCCGCACACACCCAACCAGGGCTAGGGAACAAACCTGTAACCCAGGTACACGCCCTTGACCAGGAATCAAACCCCAGACCCTGTGGTGCTTGGTGTTTATGAGGCAGTGCCCAGGGATCAGTATCTGGGGAGGGGAGCGTTACTGCCAAGGCTCCCCTGAGCCACACCGGCCAGGGCATGAGTGCTGGAATCGTGGGTGACTTATTTTCTCACCCACTCTCACCCTCCTGGAAAACTGGGACAGCTGGATTGGGTCCCTCTCCTGGCCCTAGATGGATGGAGGCCATGTGAGTGGTTTAGAGCGAGGGTTCCGGAGCCAGGCTCACAGATAAGTAACAGCACCTGCTTGTTGAGAGCCTGTTCCGTGCGCCAACTCTGGGCTGAGCATTTCCAAGCAAGCCTGTGGGGCAGTTACCTTGTTCCCCCTGAAGTCCAGCACCCAAGTTTCTTTGTTCACAGCTGTATCTCCAGTGCCCAGAACAATACTCAGCACATAGTAGGTGCTTTGTAGAAAGAGTGAATGAATGACGGCTGGGATCTGAAACGACTTCTCTTTGACCCTATGCTCTTACGAAACGAGCTGTACTCATTGTATTTAATTAATTTATTTGGTTTTACTGCTGGGGGAGATGACCCAATATTAACAATGGTCTTAGCAAAAATACTATTTTATTTCTCTTTCACTCAGAAGTCTGGGACAGTGGTCCAGGGCTGATACGATGGTTCCGTAACCAAGGGGTCCAATTTCCTTCTCTCTTGTTGCTCCAACACCCTCAGCCCCTAACCTTCAACTGTGGGCTGAAAGGCTGCTCCTGCTCCCCCGGTCACCTATGCATTCCAGCCACCAGGAGCCGAGCAGGCAGGGGGAGCCTGCCCAGCCCATTAAGGGCATAACCTGGGAAGTGCCCACATCTCCTTTGCTCACACCCCCATTGGCCAGAACTTGTCATGTGGTCATTCCTCACTTCAAGGAAGGCTTGGGAATCTAGTTTCTAGCCGAAGGCCACGTGTTTAGGGAAAACGTCTAGGTCCTATCGTAAAAGAAAGGAAAGGAGCCTGGGCGATGGGAGAGAACTTGAAGTCTCTGATACAGGTTCTCGTGTAGCCCCCTGGGTAATTTGGTTCCGATCTTCGGGACTTGATGGGGAACCTGAGTTGTTGCTGGCATTACCCTGGGGCAGTGGTCGGCAAACTGCAGCTCGCGAGCCGCAGTTTGCTGCTCTGTTGACTAAACAGAGTTTGCTGACCACTGGACTAGACTAAACGTTACTGTGTAGTTGGAAGCTGTGAGGATCAGGCAATTGTGGCATATTGTGTGCAAAGAGGTAAAGGGCCTGGGGTATTACTTGGCCAGCAGTGATCTGGGATCCCTACGATTCCAGTGTGACAGCCTCCTCCCCCTCCACCCCACACTAGGATGCCAAGGATGGGCGCTTGTTCAATGAGCAGAACTTCTTCCAGCGGGCCGCCAAGCTTTCGCAAGGTACTCTGCAGGGAGTGGTGGGCAAGGGGGCAGACTTAGAGGTACCAGCTTGATCAGAACACCTGGATTCGCCCTGAAGGTGTGGGGAGGGTGGGGGTTAAACAGAAGGCCCTGTCACCCCTCAGTCTTCAGGCCTCATAGGGCAGACAACATGGGCGGAGGCCAGCTCATATCAGCTCTTGAGAGCCAAGTGTTAAAATTTCAAAATAGCTCAAGCCAGTTGTTAAACATAGCCATTATTTAAATAATCACATCAACTAACGATACAATAAATTAGATGAAGAAGAAGGGTAATAAATACTCAAACGCATCACTTCATAATTATTTGTCTACATTTCTGTAATCTATACCCTTGAGATGGTTTCTGTCCTTGTACTGGGATGGTGAGAACAGTACATAGCTGTGTGCTGCTACGAATCCCTTCCCATCTCCACATTCTGTGATGTCATGTCGGTAGCTTGAAATTGACCGTGGTGGGAGTATTTACACCATAGAAATTGGCAAACACTACAAACCAGGGCTCTTTTCCCCTGGACAGCCAGCTGTTACACTGTCAGCAGCACTCCGCTGCCTCTGTACCATCCCATGGAGGTCCTGGAAGATGGGCTAACATCTGTGGCACCATGACCAGTTTAGACATTTCCTGATCGTATTAGCTGTACATGTGAATTCAGTTCTCCCGTCCTCATCCCTCCCACTCACTCCAGATTTGTGTATTCTTTCTCCCGTGTTTACCCCTTGTCACCTGCAGACATAGATGACATTCAGGGCTCACCAGGCCCACCCTGTCAGCACCCCCATTGTCACCCACCCATAGAGGTGGCGTCTCCGACCAGGAGACTCGGGTTATGGCCTGGGCACAGGCCCACTCTGCTTCTGGTCTGAGAATGGACTGTTGTCCCCAAGGGCCTGGGACCAGGTGGGCGCTAACCTCTCAGGTCCCTGCCTCCCACAGTGAACAAGTGGAAGAAGCTGTCCTCAACCCCCTTACTGGCCATCCCCACCTGTGTTGGTTTCGGCATTTACCAGGACAGGTACAGGTGAGTCACCTAACTTGCCACCCACCCAGCGGCCCCTTCCTTTCTCTCCCTGTCATGTGCTGGGACGAGGCTGGGGCTAGTTGCTTCCTTCCTTTCTCCTGCTTTGAGCCAGGCGATCCCCCACCCATCAGAACCCTTAATCTTGTCTGGGACCAGGACCTGGTGGCCACCCAGCACCGTCCTCCCGCAGTGTCCCTTGTTCTGCTCGCTCCCCGGTCATCTCCACCTGGGATGCTCGTGTCTTCTAGGTTCTTGGTGCTCCCCATGCTGGGGAGGAGCCTTCAGTGGGCCCTGGATGACAACCCGAAGCACGTAATGCCCATGCAGTCCATGTTCCAGATGGCCTGCCGGCTGGTATGTATCCAGGGGTGCCCCCCTGCCCCCGTGCTGGTTGATCAGGCTGTTCATTGGCACGTTCAGCCCGGCCGCCCTCTGCTGGACACTGAGGACAACACACTGACTGACAGGTGACCCCCAGGCCGTTAGCACCAGCGGGATAAGCGTCACCCCCAGAGGCATTTAGGGGGCTGTGGCCGTTGAGGAAAGGCCCCAGCCTCAAGGTGAGGGGTTCGTTTGGGCTTCCAAATGGAGGTCCTTTCTAAGCCAAGAGCGGGAAATAGCAAGGGGCTGCGTAGAGTGGGAGTGGAGATGCGTGAAGCTATTCCAGGCCAAGGGTACAGCTTGGGCAAAGGCTTGTGTTGGCGCGAGAGCATACAGCATTGGTTCGTTCATTCCTTCCTTCATCCGTCCTTTCCTTGAATATTTATGAGGTCCCTGCCGGGTATGAGACACTGTCCCAGGGGCTGGGAGTACAGCAGGGAGTAGCACAGACATGGTTTTTAGGTCTAGTCGGAGAGGATTGTATTAAACGGTTGCACAAATTGTGAAAAGTTCTCGGATAGAAATGTTTCCCTGCTATGATGTCGAATAAGAGGACCCAATTTAACTTGGGGGAGGGACGAAAGTGGCAAGGGAGGAACATACTAGGTGAGTCCCAGAGGTCTTTACACTCAGTCTGCAGTGTGACATGTGGAGGGGGAGGGGAAGGGATTGGTGTGGAGAGGTCAGCAGTGACCGGATCGCGCGGGGCTTTGCATTACCAAGCTGAGGAGCTGGAACTCTGTCCTGAGGGCACTGGGGAGCCATGGGGGGAGTGGGAGCAAGGGAGGGGCAGGGTCAGCTCTAGAGGCAGAAGGACCCTATGGGCCTTGTGGGGAGGGACTGGAGGCCAAGTGAGACAGGACGAGGCCTGAGGAGAGGGGCCAGGCTATGGGGATAGAGAGTTTATAAGACAAACAGAACTTGGTGGACAGTTAAGCCTTGGAGTGAAGGAGGGATTGGGATGTCATTGTGATGTAACTAACACCGAGGCAGTTCACTGTGAGCCTGGAGCTCAATGGAGACGTTGGAGTGAGAGATAAAAATATAAATTGCTTAACTAAACGTATTTCTGCTCTCCAGGAGAAATGAGAACTCTGATATACATGGGCATTGGGTGTGTGTGTGTGTGTTTGCAGGAAACAAAAAGTGACCAACTTCTCTCTCTCCTGAGTTTGCAATCAACTAAGAAACAGATGCAAGAGATACATAGGAAACCAAATGTTAGCTTTAATGCTGAAATTTTTGAAGCCTAAATAGAAGACCTGCTTAGGTGTGCTGTCAGAGTGGACTGCCTAAAGCTTCCCCCAGAATCAGTCAGCTGAAACCTGCCCACAGCCCCAGCCACAAGCAGGCCATAGGGCAGCAGGTCTCACAGAGGGGATTCCTGCACCGGGCTTTGCATCAGAGCCTCTTTGTGTCTGTCGTGCTACTCACGGAGATCACTTTGTTCTTCTTCCCCCAGCTGGATGCCCTGGAGTTCCTCCATGAGAATGAGTATGTTCATGGAAATGTGACAGCTAAGAATATCTTCGTGAATCCCCAGGACCGGAGCCAGGTAATAGCCAGGTCCTCCCCACTGGACTCCTCCCTCCTCTGGACTCAGGATCTCATCTGTCTCAAAACTTCCATTTATTTTACAATGCTTATGGCAGACAAAGAATTGCTATCCATCATATATAAAGAGCTTACCTGAATAAATAAGAAGAGATGAGCAACTTAGTAGAAAAGTGAATAATGGATAGGAAAAGCAGTTCATAGAAAAAGAAATCCACAGTTTACTTAAATGTATTTTTTAAATGTTCAGCCTCCCTAAAAATCATAGAAATGGGAATTAGAACATGCTACTTTTTACCCTAGGGTAGACAAAATTTTAAAAAAGATAGTATCTGTGGTGATAAAAGGATAAAAAGAAATAATTCTTTATATTTTGTTGGAAGGATGAATGGGACAACCTCTTTGGAAGGTAATGTGGATACAGTAGTCACCATTTTAAATGCTTGTGTTTTTCTCTGCCGATTCCCTCACTCAGAGGCACCTGGCTGAGCCAGCCTCGAGCTGCCTCATCTGGGAAAAGCACAGCAGGGATGAGCGGAAAGAATGTACTTATAGATATGTACATACCACAGTGCTTTGCTTTTGTATGTAACCATCATGTAAATACATGTATGGATTTTATAATATACATATTATATATAAATCCATAAAGGCATATTTTTTAGAAATACAGCACACCGCTGCTTCTTTTGAAAATAGTCTAAGAATAAATTGAATTTCTACAAAGGAAAAAAAAGTATATTTTTTTTGCCCCATCAGTTCCTTTTTTAGGAATATATCCTATCCATATATTCATAGGACTGTTCAAAGATATGTGTACAAATATGCAGTGTTCCTGACAATACTGATTATAATAGAAAAATATATACTCCCAGTTGGATACTGGTCAAATAGTGTTTTAAAGTAAATTCTAATTATTTTTTTAAATAACAGAAACTTAATATAGCTTAAGCGGAAAAAAAAAAGAAAGAAAAAGAAGTTTAAGAAAGGGAGAGGTGTACCCTAGCTGGTTTGGCTCAGTGGATAGAGCGTCAGCCTGTGGACTAAAGGGTCCCAGGTTCGGTTCTGGTCAAGGGCACATGCCTGAGTTGTGGGCTCGATCTGCAGTAGGGGGCGTGCAGGAGGCAGCCCATCAATGGTTCTCTCTCATCACTGATGTTTCTTTCTATCTCTCCCTCTCCCTTCCTCTCTTAAATCACTAAAAATAAATATTTTTTTAAAAGGGAGAGGTGCAATATATTGGTCCAGGGAGTGGAAACATTGAGGACTTCGATGGTTTCAGGCATGGCTGAACCTAGGCATGCAAGCCCTGTCCTTGGGAAACTGGCTTTTCTATCTCTGGGTTCTTGTTTGCGCATTGGTCATTGTCGGGCAGATTCTTCCCTCATGGTGGCAAAATCACCACCAGCAGATCAGGCTCAAATCCCCTCAGCTTGGCAACCCAGTGGAAATAGATGCCGTGGGCTTCACTTCAGTTACTAAGAGCAGGAGAGAGAGGATGCCAGAGAAAAATCCTAGAACTGTATTAGAGCTCTTCAGAGAAACAGAACCAACAGAATGTACAGCAAGAGATTTATTATAAGGAGTTGGCTCACGCAGTCATGGAGACTGAGAATCTCAAGATGTGCAGTTGGCAAGCTGAAGCCCAGGAAGTGCTGATGGTATAGCTCGAGTCACAGTCCAAAGGCCTGGAAGCCGGGAGGGCTGACTGTGTGAGTTCCTGTCGGAAAAGCTGGCAGGCTTAACCCCAAGAAGAGCCCATGTTTCACTCAAGTCCAAGGCCGGAAAAGACCAGTGTTCCGGCTCTCGCAGGTAGGCAGGGAGAGTTCCCTCTCGCTCAGCCTTTTTGTTCTCTTCAGGCCTTCAACTGATGGGGTGAGGCCCACCCATGTTAGGTAGAGCCATCTGCTTTACCTAGACTATGATTTAAACGTTAATCTTACCCAGACACACCCTTTATAATGTTGGGCAAATGTCTGAGCAACCTGTGGCCCAGGGAGGTTGACACTTGGAATTAAATATCACTACCCTAACTGGTTTGGCTCAGTGGATGGAGCATCGGCCTGCGGACTCAAGGGTCCAGGGTTCGATTCCGGTCAGGGTGATGTGCCTTGGTTGCGGGCACATGCCCAGTGGGGAGTGTGCAGGAGGCAGCTGATCGATGTGTCTAGCTCTCTGTCCCTCTCCCTTCCTCTCTGTAAAAAAATCAGTAAAATATATTTTTTAAAAAATTAAATATCACCAACTGTGACCAGAAGAAAAGGATGTAGATCTCTCATGGGCAAACCAGCAGTTGTCCCCTGTCCAAATGGCAGAATACAGTGAGCCGTTAAACGCAGACGGTCTGGCTGTGTGCTGGCTGATAAGCACTTTACTTTTTGTTTTCAACTCAGTTAAGCCTGGTAACAACCCTGCAAGGTAGAGACTGTCATTGTCTTCATTTTACAAATGGAGAGATCAAAGCACAGGAAAGGTACATAACTTGGCCAAGGTTGTACAGCCACTAAGGGCCAAGCTGGCATCTGAATTGCATCAGTCTGGCTCCAGGGTTCATGCCCTGAACCACCATGAAAGGGCAGAAAGCTGGATATCCAACGAGAGGTATAGTGTGATCCCTCTGCGGAAAGCTAGAGACCCTGCCCCGTCCGCATGTGTTTACCAGTTATTTGAAGAAAACTATCTGAGCCTTGGCAGGTGGTGCTCAGTGGTTGGAGCATTGGCCCACTCACCAAAGGTTCGCAGGTTCCATCCCCAGCCAAGAGCACATACCTGGCTTGCAGGTTCAATGCCCAGCCCCCGTCAGGGCACTTGTAGGAGGCAACCGATCAATATGTTTCTCTCACATCAGTGTTTCTCTCTCTCTCTCTCTCTCTCTCTCTCTCTCTCTCTAATTCTGTCTCTTTCTCCCCCCTTCCATTCGATTCTCTCTCTAAAAATCAATGGAAAAAAATATCCTCAAGTGAGGATTAACAGAAAGCAAACAAAACAAAAAAAAGGTTTGAAACAATAAAAAACTGTTATTGGTGGTTACTTCTGGGCAGTAGGGATAGTTGGTTTGGGTTCTTTTCACTTCACACTCCTTTGTCAGGCATGTGCTTGTTTCAGATTATACCCATGATTGAAATGTCTAATTGCAGAGTTCAGCCTCCAATCTGTATGGCTTCTTCCCATGCCCACACAGGTGACCCTGGCAGGCTACGGCTTCGCCTTCCGCTATTCGCCAGGCGGAAAACACGTGGCCTACCAAGAAGGCAGCAGGAGCCCACATGAGGGGGACCTGGAGTTCATTAGCATGGACCTGCACAAGGGATGCGGTAAGAGGCCAGAGAAAGGGTTTAGGACAGTGGAGACATGCTTTTCATACGAGAGCAGCTCTAGGTTGCCACAGCCACAGACAGCAGATGACCAGACACGGGGGTCACCTAAGGAAGCCATGACAGGGATTCAGAATTAAGAATGGGAGGGGTCAATGGGGGGCAGACATCTGTAATACCTTCAGCAATAAAGGTTAAAAGAAGAAGAATGGTGTCCCCAAGCATTAGGAAGTTGTGAGTAGTGGTTCAGCACCAAGGACAGAGAGCTGCTGGGCACCAGGAAGCCTGACAGGTCAGGTCCCAAGGTTCCGATTCAGGATCTGGTATGGACTTGGAACACGAGAGTTGCCCCAGAGTCACCCAGGAGAGCTGTTGAGGAAGCAGTTGGCTATCTATGTCTGAAACGCAGGACTGAACTCCAAACAGAGACTTGGGTGTCGACAGGATCTCAGGAGTTGTCAGCCGAAGCCCTGGGAGAGGAATGAGATTATCCACGGAAAGTGTACAGAGTGAGCAGAGAGCCCAGGGCAGATTCCGTGAGGAGGTCTCAGCCCCTCTTTCACAGATCCTGTGATACCATGGCCATCCGTGGGCCGGCCTGCATCCTACCCCCAGACTGGGCTCTGAGCTCAGCCAGGGAAAGGTCTGGCCCAGTCAGCTCTGTTTGTTGAGTGTTTACACGAATTATCTAAATCATGACAGTTAGGTTGCGTAAGAAAAATAAAACTCAATGGTCTTTGCTCTCCTGCTGAGGCTGTATTCAGTGTCCTCCCTTCTGGGCTCCCTCATGCCCTGTTCTGTGTTCTCTGTAACTCAGGTAGTCCCACAATATAACCATCTCCCCCACTAGACTGAAGGGCTGGGACCCAACCAAACTCTCATCTGGAATTTGAGAAATTGGATGGGGCCTGGCGTACAGGGCTCTGTGGGCTCATTGAACGCATGAACGAAAGAGAGTAGATGGGGAGTGAGCTAGTGAGTGCATATGAAGGGATGGTGAGAGTGTGAATGAGAGTAACAGAGGCTCATGAGCGTGAGTAGGCGAACAAAGAATGGTGCTGGAAGCCAATTCCAGCATGTCCTAATTACAAGTTTTATCAAAAGGTTGATGAAACTTGGGGGCTCAACAAGGGCTGAGTCACATATGTAATTACCTGTTGGAATGGCCGGAAAGGCACTTCCCCCAAACCTGAATAGGATGATTGTCTGCTGCCTGACAGCTCAGGGCATCTTAATCTACATGTTATTGCCTCCTTTTGGCCAAACTCCTGAACAGCTGTAGGCTATTCCCCAATCTGACAAAGCTTCTGTACCCTACCCTTTGAAGTGTATTATCTTCACCTTGCCTTAGGACAAACTGTGTTAATAAAAAGCAAGGGGTCCTGAGACAAGGGAAGTCGTTAGCTCCTTTAGCTGAAGCTCCTCTGACCCCCAATGCCTTTCAAAACTATCTTTCGTCTTTGGACTCCTACTTCGTCTACACACAGCCTTTCTCCAGATTGCTGAACCCCTTCTTAATGCTGAGACAAAAACCCCGGCAAATGGATGAACAGACAGAGCCCATATATTTGGGTGGTTGGGTGTGTGAGTGCATGGTTGAGACAGTGAGAGGGAGAAAGGAAGGGGGTGGATGTGGCAGTGAGTGGAGCCTCCAGCCTGAGCTGCCTCCTTTTTCCCTCCCTCCCCAGGACCCTCCCGCCGCAGCGACCTCCAGGCCCTGGGCTACTGTTTGCTGAAGTGGCTCTACGGAAACCTGCCGTGGACAAAATACCTTCCCAACACCGAGGATGTCATGAAGCTGAAACAGAAGTGAGTCTGGGGTCAGCAAAGCCCAGCATGGGCCCAGCACCCATGCAGCTGGGGTAGAAGCTCCGAACCCAACAGGGAACAGATTAGGGAGGCGCTGTCCAGCAGATCCAAGGCCTCTGCCGTTCTCAGGCATGCTCTGCTGTCTGTTCCAGCAGACAGAGCGTGGACTCTAGAGCCACGCTGCGTGGGCCAGACTCCGGCCATACCACTGCAAGCCTCAGTGTCCTCAGTGAGATGGGATCCTATTGGCACCCACTGCAGGGGCTACGGAAAGATTCAGGGGAGTCAGGCACACAGCACTCAGCAGAGAGCTGGCCTGTAGAAAATGCTCACCGTGCCCTGGACACCATGACTTACTCATTCCTTCATGGGCATATGGGCAACCTGAGCAGTTAAGTCTGGGCCCTGCCTCAGATTCAGACAACACCAGCCACCCATGTTCAGTTTTTATTTTTATTTCTTTATTTTTTTAAATATTTTTAAAATTTTTATTTGATTTGATTTGATTTTTTATCATTTTAAGTATTACAAATAGTAGTACATATGTCTCCTTTTTTCCCCCCCATTGACCCCCCCAACCTCCCCTACCCCTCCATGTTCATTTTTTTAAATTTATCTTTATTGTTGAAAGTATTACAGATGTCCCCTTTTTCCCCCCACTGACTTCTACCCCACTCCCACTCCCTCCCCAGCCTTTACCGCACTATTGTCTGTCCATGGGTTATACATATACTAGAGGCCCAGTGCACGAATTCATGCACTGGTAGGGTCCAGCCGGCCCCACCCCAAAGAGGGGGGGGCGATTGGGGGCGGGGCCACCCAGGGGGAGGGGCCACAGGCGGTAGGCTGGCTGGCCCCACCCCCTGGTCAAACTCCTGGTCGAGGAGACAATTTGCATATTAGGCTTTTATTATATAAGATGCATATAAGTTCTTTGGTTAATTTCTTTGCACCCCCTCCCTCCCTCTGAAGTACATCAGTCTGTTTCATGCTTCAGTGTCTCTGGATCTATTTTGTTTGTCTTCACACTTCCCTTCCTCACCTCTGCACACTAAACCACCAGATCCTGCTAGTTCTGGGTTTTTTAAGACATTCGGTACTGTTGGCTGCCAAAGGAAGTGCTGGGGTATGAGGTTCAGCACAAAGACAGACACCTGTTTGCAAAGGAAAGTTGGAAAGTGCTGCATTTGGGGTTCAGCACCACGGACAGGCATCTGGGCTCAGGGAAATGAGCAAAGGGGGCTTTGGTCCTCAGCACCAAGGACAGTCAGTGAACAGCTGGACACAAGGAAGTGCTGCAGGTACAGAGGCTGGGACTCAAAATGTGCTATAGACTTGGGGGCTGAGTCATCCAGAAGGGGTCATCCAGGAGACGTTGGCTATCACTGTCTGAGGTGCAGAAATGAAGTCTAAACGGAGACTCAGACCTCAGGTATCTCGGGAATTGTCAGCAGAAGGCCTGGGTCGGTGTGCTGAGTGGGAGGAGGGGAAACTCTCCAGTGAGCAGCATTGGGTCCGTTGTGCTTCTCAGTTCTCAGCGTGCTGTGCCACGGGTTCATCTTGAGCCTCTCTCGTTTTATTTGCCCCTTTTTTGTCCCTCATCCTCCTCCTCTCCACCATGGACACCCACTCACACATGCTTAACACATGTTCTACTGATACGTTTGCTTAAATGTATTTGTATCCTTAAACTTGCATGATGACTGTGGTACTGTGTGTTTGACTCGGATAAATGGTATTCTCTAAATCTCGTCTGTTTCTGGCTTTCTTCACGCAGCACTGTGTCCTTCCACTTTAATCTCATCATGGCATGTGCACTGAGTTTACTACAAGTTTGGATGGACATGTCTGTGTCCTTGAACAATGTATGATGCATGTATTTCGTTTGCATAAGCAGTACTCTGCTCTAAATTTCATTCTTTCTTGCTTTCTTTCCCTCACTGCTGTATTTTGTAACTTTCAGCGACATTGCCAGTTCACTACCTCTGAATACTTCTCCTACATTAGTTTAAATGTATCTGTGTCCTTGAAATATATTCACGGTGTTGTTGGGTGTGTGTTTGGTATAAATAGTCCTGAGCCCTGAATCTCATCCTCCTTCAGGTTCCAGTTTAATCGTCCCTCCCCAGGGAGCCCTCCCCTTCCCACCTCAGATCTCCTGCTTGTGCACGCCCGGGGGAGACACGTGCCCTGTCCATTGGCCCGCTCATAAAGGCCTGTTCAAGGCTAACGTGTTCCATTCCCTTGTCTGCACCAGGGACTGTACCCAGTGCGTCTCTGCGTCGTCATCAGAACAGTTCTGAAGTAAGTGCAGCGAAGATCGGAGGCACAGAGAGCTTAGGTAATGAGCCCAGGCCACACAGCTTCCAGGCAGAGGTGCTTAGACTCACACCCAGGTCATTCGGCCCCAGAGAAGACCCTTTCCCCGCAAAGCCAGTGTCTCCCAAGTGTGGGGGGCTCATCTCGGGTGGACTGGCGGCGTTTGCACACAGCCTTCCTCCCCTGCGCAAATAGGTGTTGAGCACCTACTGTGCTCCAGGCTCCATTCTAGGCCTCGGGGCACAGGAATAATACGACACACATCCCTGGCCCTTGGGGACTCACATCTGTTGGTGGGAGAGAGGGTAAAGAGATAAAGAGTGAAACACAGGGCATGTCAGAGGTCCAACTGGTGGGTGGTCAGGTCAGAGCCTGGGGCCCACCTGTGGGACCATCAGGGCGTGGACATGTGCCGCTCTTTTAGATTTGACGGCCAGGGCGGGTCTCATGGCAAAGGTGGCAGGTAAATCCCTCCCAGAAGGGCAGTGAGGCAAGGAGACCTCACTGTGGTGCTGATAGGCCCTAACATCTCCGCAGAAGGGAGGAGGGAGAGAGATGGGGTTGGGAGGGAAGGCCTTCACTCCCAGGCTTCCACACGCAGCCTCTGCTGCAGAGCCTGCCAGGGCACGAGCCACTGCCTTGAAATCTATTGTCGCATTGTTTTCTAGTTTCTCATTTCTGAAGCGAGGCCAGGTGAAAGCAGTGGGTCGGAGTGAGTAGCACAGGCAGCGGGGCATCCTGCCCAGGGACTAGCACTCAGTGAGACTGAAGTTCACGACCTGCCCTTTACGTTTCTGTTGTGTTAGGGACAAGGAGACCCTGAAGCACTGTGGCTCAGATGAGGTAGATGTTGACTTCCCTCTGGCTAACAGTCCTAAGGTAGGAGAACAAGGGTGGTGGGTGCCTAGGCCCCCTTCAGCATGCCCACATCCTCTGGGCACTAGCTCTGTTGCAACGGTCTCCCATTACTTTCATCTTATTTTAAAATATTTTTTTTTATTGATTTCAGAGGGGAAGGGAGAGGGAAAGAGAGAGAGAAACATCACTGATGAGAGAGAATCGTGGATCGGCTGCCTCCTGCATGCCCCACACTGGTGATCCAGCCCACAACCCAGACATATGCCCTTGACCAAAATCAATCCCAGGACCCTTCAGTCCACAGGCCGACGCTCTAACCACTGAGAAAACTGGCCAGGGCTCCCATTACTTTTAAAGGGCAGGACCAGAAATGATATGTGACTCTCAGCCGCCCTGTGCTGCAGTGGGCTTGGGAAGCGTCCCTGCCTGTGGCTGCTGACCCTTGGGATTCTGCCTTTAAAGAGGAGAGATGACATGGGGGCAGGGAGCAGATCCTCCGTGGTGCCATTTTGAGTCAAATTTCCGTGAGGGCAGGGGCCACATCCGCTGTCTTCATCACCGTGTTGTTCACAGCACAGTGCTTGGCCTGTTGTGAGCGCTCCTGGGACAGTTGTGGAATGCATACATGAGCCTTCATTCTCAGGCCTGGGCTTCTGTGTAGACACACGGGTCAGACAGGCATGCCCTAGCCTTGCAGGGATTCCCGTGCTGGAGGAGACACTCGGGCAGGAAGC
Source organism: Corynorhinus townsendii (assembly GCA_026230045.1). Taxonomy (NCBI): domain Eukaryota; kingdom Metazoa; phylum Chordata; class Mammalia; order Chiroptera; family Vespertilionidae; genus Corynorhinus; species Corynorhinus townsendii. The sequence continues at coordinate 46,836,357 of JAPDVU010000011.1, read as the reverse complement.
AGACTCTGTATGTGATGTGGCAGCAGCTCCCAGGGCATTGTGGGAGCAGAGGGAGGCAGGTGACCTGGCCTTGGGCCATGAGGAGCCTGTACCCAAGATGCCTGACCCAGTCTGTAGAGAGCAGAGTTCCCAGGCAGACAAGGGGAACAGGATTTCCAGGCAAACAGGATAGCACATGCATGACCCCTTTCCATTCAGAACCTGTTTCCACGGGCATCTCGGTGCCAGCCCCTGTGCTGGGAATGCTGGGAATCGGCCGCGCGGACCTCCTGTCATCAGTGAAACACCTGCTGAGGCTCCCTGGGCCGAATCCTCTCTCCCTCTGCTTCCCCTGACCCCTGAGAACACTCATCTCTCCCGTTCACTTCTCTCCCACCTTCCCCTTCCCCAGAGCTCATCGCTGACCTCAGTGCCTCACTAAGAGGCTCTGCAGTCGCCACATTGATGCAGAGTGTATGAAATAGGTCTCAGTAATCATTAGATTTTATTTTTTATTTATCCTCATCCAAGGACATACGTTGTGTATTTTATTGACTTTAGAGGGAGGGAGGGAGAAACATCAGTAGTTGCCTTCCATACACACCCTGACTGAGGGCCAAACCCACAACCTAGGCATGTGCCCTGACCGGGAATCAAACCCAAGACGCTTCGGTGTATGGGACGATGCTCCAGCCAACTGAGCCACCTGGCCAGGGTGGTCCTAGTCATCATTTTAATATTGATGGCTTCAGTATGAACAACAGTTCATTCTAGGGCCCCTAGTCCCAACCACGGCCACAAAGGGAGGGCCAGGCATGAAAAGATGCTCCTGGGAGAGGAGATGTGAGCGGTAACATAGCTGTCCTGGACCCTGCAGTCACCAAAAGAACCACGAGGGGGCGATGTTGGCATGTGCAGGTTTCCTGGAACCCTGCCTTCTCTAGGACTTCTTACTGTGGTGTGTGTGGCCTTTTCCCATTCATTCAAGAAATATTGATTCCATTGCTTGTACATCCCAGTTCATGACAGAATGAATGACTAAAAGAAACAGAAGGAACAGTGTGGTGCCCAAGGCTCTGGTGCATGAAGCTCCCCGCTGGGAGAGCACAGATAGGACTCAGGTTTGGTCCCTGCTCTTGAGGCTGCGAACCGGGCAGGAAAGCCCCATGGACACCGACAGCGACAGGCTGTTGTGGGGAGGAGTGCTCTTTCGGGCCATCACTCACTGTCTCATGCATTCCTCCACCGCACACATCCTGCAGCTGCAGGAGAAAGGGGCCAGGCCCAGCCCTTCCTGTATACGTGCCCTGCCAGTTGCTGTAGGGCATCTGTGGACCTGTGCAGAGGGTGCCCGGACATTCAGGAGGGATCAGCTTCCTCTGCCTGGGCGGGGGGTGGAGGGAAGGCTAAAGCTTCCCCGAGACCAGCCCTTGAGCTGTGTCCCGAAGGGGGAGCAGCCACTGAGTGGGGTCAAGGCGGGGAAAGGCCATCCAGGACAGAGGGAGCATTTTGTGCAGAGACCAGAAGATGCAGGTGGATGTTTGAGCTCTTTGGGGGACTAGAAGAAGTTTAGGGACATCTATAATACCGTCAACAATAAATAAATAAGTCATTTATATATATATACTAGAGGCCCGGTGCACAAAATTCGTGCATGGGGCGGGGGTGTCCCTCAGCCCAGCCTGCACCTGCTCCAATCTGGGACCCCTTGAGGGATGTCTGACTACCCTTTTAGGCCCGATCCTAAATGGGCAGTCAGACATCCCTCTCACAATCCAGGACTGCTGGCTCCCAACTGCTCACCTGCTTGCCTTCCTGATTGCCCCTAACTGCTTCTGCCTGCCAGCCTGATCACCCCTAACAACTCCCCTGCCAGCCTGATAGATGCCTAACTGCTCCCCTGCCAGCATGTTTACCCCTAACTGCCTTCCCCTAGAGGCCTGGGTACCCTCCAACTGCCCTTCCCTGCAGACCCAGTCACTCCCAACTTTCCTCCTCTGCCAGTCGGGTCACCCCTAACTGCCCTCCCCAGCAGGCTTGATCGCCCCAAACTGCCCTCCCTTGCAGACCTGGTCCCTCCCAACTGCCCTCCCCTGCTGGCCATCTTGTGGTGGCCATCTTGTGTCCACATGGGGGCAGCCATCTTTTGTGTTGGAGTGATGGTCAATCTGCATATTAATATGCATATTAAATGCATAATAATCTGGCCACTCAGTGTATATCCTATATAATAAAAGGCTAATATGCAAATTGTCCCCTCCACCAGGAGTTTGACCAGCAGGCAGGCCGGCCAACCACCCGTTTCCTCCCCCTGGCCAGGCTGGCCAGACCCCACCCATGCATGAATTCATACACTGGGCCTCTAAATATATACACATACACACATGTATATGGCTGGAGCATGAGATGGAAGGGGGCAGGCATGTGTGCCAGGGGCTTTCCTGGGGAGCCCAGGAGGGCTGTGAGCAGGGAGGGGCAGGGCCAGCCCTGGGTGTAGAAAGACTCTGGGGCCATGCACAGGAGGCTGGGGAGGAGGCTGAGGTCCAGGGAGAGGATGAGGCCTGAGCTGGGCCCAGAGCCATGCACAGAGGGGGGCTTGGGGACTTCTGGGCCGTGAGGGAAGGAAGGGCAGCCCCCAGTGGCCTGGTGCACACTGGGGACCCAGCCAGTGGTCCAGGCCCATGAAGGTACAGTGCACAGAGCACAGGACATGGGAGAGTTTCCATTTTTCCTGAATGGTACGGGGCGGGGGGGGGGGGGCGTGTTTATATATGTGTATGTGTACAAATGTTTGTGTGGGAGTAGATAGTCTTTGTTACTCACAGATTTCATATTTGTGAATTTGCATGTATTTGTAACTCCAAAATCAAACCTTGCAGTGTTTTTGTGGTCATTCTCAGACACACACAGTGTGGAGGAAAAAGATTTTTTAAATAAATTTTTAATGGTTTTGAGAGAGAGAGGAAGGGAGGGGGAGAGAGAGAAAATCAATGTGAGAGAGAAACCAATTGGTTGCCTCCTGCATGCACCCCAAGCAAGGATCAAACCCACAACCTGGGTATGCGCCCTGGAGAGGAGCCAGCCGGCAACCTTTTGGTTTTCGGGGCAATGCCCAACCGACCGCGCCACAGCGGCCAGGGCTCCGAGTGGAGAAAACGTGGCGTCGCTGACAGCCGTGATCCCGGCTGAGGTGGAACGCAGTGCCGCCCCGCCCTGCAGGCTCAGCGCCCACACGTGCAGCAGCGTCCTGCATGAGGCTTGTTTGATGCCACACTTCCCACCTTCTTGTGCTTTCTGTTGGTGATTTCGCTGTTCAGAGTGGCCCCAAGCGTAGTGCTGAAGTGCGGTCTCGTGTTCCTCAGTGCCAGGAGACTGGGGTGTGCTGCCCAGAGAAAGCACGTGTGTGAGTTAGATGCGCTTCCGTCAGGCACCGTGAGCTCGAAGTGAGTAAACCCACGTGATAGTAAGTGAGGTGGGTTTAAACCCCTAAAACAAGGCGATGCAGCATCCATCAGTTGATGAGAATGTTGTGACCAGAGGCTCATGGGAACTTAATGCTGTGTTTCCTCTCAAAGCCGATTCAGAATGTGCTCATTCAGTGTTCGAGGCAACTCTGTGGGCCACAACTACTGCGGATAACAAGAGTCGACTGTACGGCGATGAGGCGCTTTGTCTAAAAGGCTGCTCTCCCTTCCCCGAAAGACCTTTGCATGTACCTCTGTCCCGTCAGGTTCCTTGGCACCCCGGTGGCCCTCGTGAGACAGTGCAGTCACTGGATGCGGCCCTCAGGTATGTCCCAAAGGGGAGGGCGTTCGGGGCTGTGGCAGGACCGGGGGCTTGGATCCAAGTGGAGTCACCTCCCTTTAACCCCCTTTGTTGTCTTTGAGTCTTTCAAATCGCGTGTGTCTATGCGCTCATTGTAGAAAAACAAAAATCTTTCCCCCAAATTCGGAAGTGTGTCTGAATAATAATAGCAACACACACACAGCTACATGATTTTTTTTTAATGAAATCATATTCTATATATTGGTCTCCAACTTGATTTTTTTTTTTCATGTAAGAAGTCTACCTTGGAGATTTTCTGTGTCATTATTTGTAGAGTTTTATCAATTTCAGAGAGGAAGGGAGAGGGAGAGAAAGATAGAAACATCAATAATGAGAGAGAATCACTGATTGGCTGCCTCCTGCACGCCCCTTACTGGAGATTGAGTCTGCAACCAGGGTATGTGCCCTTGACTGGAATCGAACCCAGAACCCTTCAGTCTGCAGATCAGTGCTCTATCCACTGAGCCAAACTGGCTAGGGCAAGTCAGCATTTTTTTAAAAATAGGTTTTTATTGCTTTTAGAGAGAGAGAGAGAGAGAGAGAGAGAAACATCAATGTGAGAGAGACACATCCAGTGGTTGCCTCCTGACCAAGGCCAGGGCTGGAACCTGCAGCCCAAGGTATGTGCCCTTGACCAGGAATTGAACCCACAACCCTGCGGTGTGCAGCCGACACCCTAACCATTGAGCCACCAGCCGGGAATAAACCCTCTTTTAAAGCCAATCCCTCCCACTGGTGACTTAGGCCGTTTTGTTGTGTTTGGGGTTGTTGTTTTTCCAGTAGTATTTCTGTAGAACCTCTAAAAGCTTCCTGAACAAGAGACAGGCCCTAGCCGGTTTGGCTCAGCAGATAGAGCATCGACCTTCGGACTGAAGGGTCCCAGGTTCGATTCCGGCCCAGGGCACATGCCTGGGTTGTGGGCTCAATCCCCAGTGGGGGGGTGTGAAGGAGGCAGCCAATCACTGATTCTCTCTCATCATTGGTGTTTCTCTCCCTCTCTCTTCCTCTCTGAAATGAATAAAAATATTTTTAAAATAATAATAATAATAATAATAATAAACATGAGACAGACACGGATCCTCCAGGTCTGTAAGGGCTCACTTTTTTTATTGATTTGAGAGAGAGAGAGAGATGGATTTATGGTCCCGTGTATTTATACATTGATTGGTTGATTCTTGCATGTGCCCTGACCATAGATCGAACCCACAGCCCTGGTGTATTGCAGTCACACTCTGCCTGGCCAGGGCAGGTTCCCTTTGTTGTTGTTAACCTTCACCGGAAGCTATTTTTCCATTGATTCTTAGAGTGGAAGGGAGGGGGAGAGTCAGAGAGAGAAGGGAGACATCGGTGTGAGAGAGACACATCTATCGGTTGCCTTTTGCACGCCCCAGCCAGGGCCGGTGATCAAGCCTGCAAACAAGGTACATGCCCTTGACCGGAATGGAACCCAAGACCCTTCAGTCCTTGGGCCAATGCTCTATCCACTGAGCCAGACCCGCTAGAGCAGGGCTCCCTTTGTAATTGCCCGACACCCCTGGGTTCAAATGCCGGCTCTGCTGCTCAAGTCACTCTCCCCTCCAGCCCTTGTTCTCGCTCCTTAAAGGAGCCCCCAGCTCTAGCTCCACAGTCAGACAGGCCTGCTGGAACCAGCCCAGGGGCTGCAGTGGGAAGGTGGGCCTCTCTCAGCTGCGGCTAGTGTAGGAAGGGGCCAGTGACAGCCCCGCTTCCAGGGCTGCCCTGAGAATGCAATACAGAGGCCTGGGCTCAGCTGCCTCGTTGTCCACTGCAGCCCTAGGTACATGAGCCTTTTCCTCCAGGCCACAGGCCTGCAGTAGGCGCTCCCAGTGGGGACTGCCGTGACCGTTGTTTTGGTGTCATAATCAGCACTTTTTAAAGAGCAATAATGGTATTGTGCTTTTGGGGGAGAGGGGGAGCCTTTATCATTTAAACCATGTCCCTGGGACCTGTGTCTGTAAAGCCAGTGAACTAAGAATTGTTTTACATTTAGAATGGTTGGGGCGGGGGATCAAAAGAGAACTGTGAACTTTACCTGAACTTCAAGCTGCAGCACCCATAGGAGAAGCCTGGGCGTGGCCACGCCCTTCGTGGGCCTGTCTGTCGCCTGTGGCTGCTTTTGTGAGAGCAGCTGAGCTTGAGTCCTTGCAGACACAGACCCAGGGGTGCGCAAGGCCAAAAGCTCTGCTCTCTCGACGTTTGCTGATAGAGACGCACTAAATGTTGGTAGGCGAAATGACCTCAGTAGCTGAGATCTGTGTGGAAAAGGGGTAGGGCTCAGGTGAAACAGGTTGGCTGTGAGTTGACAGTGTTGAGACCGGCTGATGGGATCCTGGTGGTCATGATACTGTTTTCCTGTTGCACAGTCTCACGTTTTCCAAAAATGGGGGGGGGGGGAGGGCGGGCAGGGTCCAAGTGCCTGTGGCAGTGCCAGGCACAGAGGCAGCAGCCCTGAGCGCGGGGGAGGGGGGGGCGGCACACCATGGCGATCCTCGGTACAGCTCCCCACTCCGGGTCGGCCCCTCTCAGCCTCTCCCTGGTGGGTGTCTTGACCACAGAGGCGCTGCAGGAGTACCTGAAGGTGGTGCTGGCCCTCAAGTACGAGGAGAAGCCACCCTACGCCTTGCTGAGGAGCGGCATGCAGGCCCTGCTGCAGGTGTCGGCCTATGATCCCATCGACCTCCGGGTGGCGCCATAGGTGGGTTCCGGTGGGAAGAGCCTGTGAGCCTTCACCCCCACCCCAGCCCTGAGTCCCAGGGCCAACTTCCCAGTGAGGTGCTGCATTTCTCCACAAGGTGCTTGAACTTTCCATCACCCCTCCCCCTCCCCCCCGCCCCGGGAATCACAAGTGACGAAACCCCACCCTAAGTTGGCTTTAGAAAGGGGGGGACTGATCGGCTCCTGTAGCTAGAAAACTCTAAATGGAAGCATTAAGTGCACTGGATTCAGAGCCTAGAAAGTAGCATCGAGACTGTCTCTGTCTCTGTCTCTCTGTCCATCCCCTTTCCTCCCTCTGTCCCTCCCACCCCCTGTGGTCCCTGCTTCCTTTGGGTCGGCTCCCTTGTCCCCCCACACACCACCTCGCTGGCTCTGTGCCCTGCTCTGTGTGCGCCTCTTGTCTCGGCTTCTCTCGCAGCCCCTCCTGCAAGCGGGAACGTCCTTGCTCATGGCAGCGTTGTGTTCTGCTGTGGACACAGGATGCGCTCCATAGCCAGGGGCCGCCTCTGCTCGGCCTCCTGGGGTTTTGCTGCCGTGCACATGCTGGCGTGCACCTGTGTCCGTGACGATTGCATCGCCCTGTCTGTTCCTGTCTGCCCCCCATTTGTGCTGTGTGAGAGTGTCTGGGAACTTGGGGGTGGTCAAAGCTGAGCCAGACTCGCTGGACAGTTTGGCAGGGCCGCGTGGGCCTCCTGTGGAGGAGCCTCCCGGGGCCCTCTCTCCTCAGGCCTGTGTGCCTCCACTCAGGCCCCAACGGAGGCAAGGGCAAATGGGGCCGTTTGTCACTGTCTTAGAATACGTTTTTATAGATTTTAGAGAGAAAGGGAGAGGGAGAGAGAGAAACATCAATGATGAGAGAAAGTCATTGATGGGCTGCCTCCTGCACACCCCCTACTGTGGATGGAGTCCGCAACCTGGGCATGTGCCCTTGACCGGAATGGAACCAGTGACCTCCTGGTTCATAGGTCCGTTCTCAACCACTGAGCCACGCTGTCCAGGCCCTGCAGACATTCTTGGTTGTCACCACTGGGTAGAGGGTGCTCCTGGCATCTGGTGGGTGGAAGCTGGGGTGCTGCTCAGCATCCCGCAGCGCGCAGGCCGGCCCCACCACCCAGCCCCACCCTCACGGTAGCCGGTAGCCATGTCGGGGCTCAGGGAGCCAAGCCAAGTGCGTCCTCCCGGGCAGCATGTCTCCTTCCGCCGCAGCCCTTGTGCTGCTGGTACTCTGGTTCCACTGCTGCTTCACGCCTGCCCCTTCGCTCACATCCCAGGCCCACCATGCACGCGCAAGATCCCACAGCCTAAAGCTCTCCCTCCGCAGGGGCCTGGTCACAGAGCACTCCTAGACCGTAGGGTGTGTGTGTGGTTTTTTCTGCAGGGTCACAAGCTCTCGGACTTAACCACAGACCACAGACGCTCTCCAAAAGTGAAGGTGTGACTTCCCACCAGCTTGACCCCGCCCCAGTCTCCCCAGCTTGTCAAATGGCTCTTCTGCCCCCAGCTGCTCAGGTCTTTCCCCAACTCCTTCCTCCTTCAGGCGTCCCAGCAGGCAGTTGCTAAGTCCCTTCTAGTCCATTTCTTCCGGTTTCTGCCTCCGCCTTCTCCCAGGGGATACCCTCCCCCAGAGGTGGTGAAGTGTGCGGGCTCTTGTCACAGTCGCCCATGCGCAGTGAGCTCCATGAGGGCGGGGCCGTGTCTTTCTCTGGCATCCCTCTCTCCTGCAGTCGCTGCTGGCGCACGGAGACTCCATGCACGTTTATGGAGTGGGCGACTCCAGCCTGCCCGCCGGTGCTGGCCATTCGTCCCTGCCTCCTCCTGCCCAGTACGAGGGAAATTTTAAAACTCAAAGCCGACAGCCCTTCCAGGACCATCTGTTTCAGATCCACCGACTGTCTGGGCGCCCATCACACCGTAGTGCCTCTTTAAGGAGCCCAGTGATCTGGGAGTAGCGGATGCGCCTCTCCCTGTCCATCTGCTGAAATGAGCTATAACCACGACCATCACAACTCTGCTATGGCAGCTCCTTGCCTTGGCCTGCATGCCCAACACCCCCTCCTCCGGGCCACTCCGCCAGCCACACCGGCCTCCCCTCGGATTCTAGACCAGGCAGAGCTAGATCCCACCCCAGGGACTCTGCACTTGTGTTGCCATGGTCTGGAATGCTTTTCTCCTTCAGTTTTTCTCAGATCCTGGGCTCCCCTCCCCCGTTTGCCCCTCCTTGAGGTGCCTCCTCCCCTCTCAGATCATCTCGCCTGTTTTCTGCGCAGCGCCCGCCCCTCTGGAGGGAAGTGCTGTTTAAGCTGTTAGTGTCCCCACCCCCTCCTCCCAGCTGTAAGCCCAGCAGAGGCGCTCCTTCACCTCGACCTCCCCAGGCCCAGGGCGCGCCCTAAATGCAGGAGAGACTCACAGCCATTTCCATTATTTTCCAGGACTTTCAACGCCCAGTTTGAAATAGGGGGGGAAAAAATGGGAAGAAGAAACGTGAAATCCAGGCCTGCTGTAGATAAGCTTCTAGAAAGATCCCTCGGACGTGCATTCCTGCCGCTTCTGTAGGCAACGCTGCTGTCCGCCCGATGGGCAGGGAACTCGGCAGTTAGGCTCCAGGTAACATGAACAACCTCCCTGCCTCACAGCCATCATCTCCAGCACCGCTGGGGTGGTGAACGGAGAAGACCCTCGAGCTGGCCCCTCAGTGGCACCTTTCTTACCATTGAACCATTGTGCTTTGGTAATAAATTGTTTCTTTGGAGCTTGGCGAGTCGAGTGTCTGCAAAAGATGTTCCTTTTGGGAAAGGTTAGCTCCCTTTTCTCCCCATTCACCCATCCCTTCAACCCTTCATCCATCATCTACCCTTTCAGTCATCTGTCCAAACTTCATGGAGCTGAAGTGTGGTAGCAACCATCCTTGGGTAAAAATTGCTGTTTAATATTTTAACCTTGCTGTTTTGGGTTCTGTACTCATTCAAAAGTTATTTTAATTTTCTGAACTTATGTATGATTGAATACTCCCCTTGATGGCGGTTTGAATATCCCATTGATTGTGATCTCACTGGTCATCCAAGCACATTCCTCTGGGCCCCAGGACAGATAGTGATCCTAAATTGTCTCAGCAGCTACAGAGAACTGAGTTTCGGTTGGCTCAGTGATCTCAGAATCTGGACAGCACAATTATTCGAAAATTGCCCAGGTGGTCCCAGATAATGTGTTTCCGTTGATTCAGTGATTCGTAGATACTTTAGATAACTAAGTTGCTCGATTTCGCTTCTGTAAAAAAACGCTTTTTCGCGAAACAGGTTCCTCATTCCAAACCCAAAGATGTAATCAATACTTTTGTGATATTCTGCATATAAGCCAGAAGTGGCGAGCTGTTCGGGGCTGCGAGGTCTGGAGCGCTTTTGCTCCCTCGTATGCCGCCGACTTTTAATAAATGACTCCATAATTCAACCTGTTTTTGAGGCGTCCTTTGTGAGATTCGGGGTACATCACAACAGAGCCACCTGTCCATCCTTTCTTCCATCCATCCATCCATCCATCCAACCAGGTACAGATGCTCCTCAGCTTACAGTGGCGCCACATCCCAGTTAACCCATTGTGAGTTGAAAATATTGTAAGTTGAAAATGCACTAATGGCCCTGGCTGGGTAGTTCAGTTGGTTAGAGCAGTGGCCGGCAAACTCATTCGTCAACAGAGCCAAATATCAATGGTACAACGATTGAAATTTCTTTTGAGAGCCAAATTTTTTAAACTTCTTCTAACGCCACTTCTTCAAAATAGACTCGCCCAGGCCGTGGTATTTTGTGGAGGAGCCACACTCAAGGGGCTAAAGAGCCGCATGTGGCTTGCGAGCTGCGGTTTGCCGACCACTGGGTTAGAGTGTCATCCTGATACGCCAAGGTTTTGGTTTTAATCCCTGGTCTGGGCACATACAGGAATCGACCAATGAATGCATAAATAAGTGGAACAACTAATCTCACTCTCTAAAATCAATAAAAATATGTACTTAATGGACTCAGACACAGACCTATACCTTCCATAAAAATTAACTCAAATGCAAAACTATAAACCTTCTAGAAGAAAAGATAGAAGAAAAATCTATTTGACTTTGGGTTTGGTAAAAAGAAAGAAGCCCAGCCTGTGTGGCTCAGTGGTTGAGTGTCAATCCATGAACCAAGGGATCTCGGTTCGATTCCAGTCAGGACACATCCCTCAGTTGCTGGCTTGATTCCCAGTGTGGGGCGTGCAGGAGGCAGCCGGTCGATTCTCTCTCATCATGGATGTTTCTATCTCTCTCTTCCCCTCCCTTCCTCTCTGAAATCAATAGAAACATATTAGAGAGAGAAAGAGAGGTTCCGTAGTCCTGATGCAGGGCAAAGCAAATGGTGCGTGGAAGATGGAATCACAACAGACGGAATCTGAAGAGCAGTTTTCCGCACAGAGTTGTTAACTTTGTGCCAACACGTGTTCACTGTGTTGGCGCACCGTGCCCACGTTGAGCATGTTTTCTCATCAATGGGAGCCATAGGGAAAACGAAGTGGACAATCAGTGGAAAAGAGAACGAGATCAGTCGGATGTGAGCCCTGTGAAAACTACCAAGTAAATGGAACACAGGCTGTGACGGCAAGGAGTTTCATAAGCAAATTCTGCCAAAAGGAACGGTTAAGGAGAACCAAAGCCTGAGGGACATGTAATTAAAGGCAGAGGTGTGCAATGAGATGACCTACCATTCAATTCAGATAACCAGCGAATGAGTTTGTGAGGGGTGAAATACACAAATTGGGCTTCCGGGAGGCAGGCTCAGAGAGGCCGGTGAGCAGAGGCGGTGCCCCAGGGACGGTCTGGTCCCCGGGGAGGGGAGAACTGAGCTGCAGGGCAGCCCCGGGGAGGGGAGGGGAGAACTGAGCTGCAGGGCAGCCCCGGGGAGGGGAGGGGAGAACTGAGCTGCAGGGCAGCCCGGTGACAGCCTCATCCAGGCCTTCAGGGCGCCCTGGCGCTGGAACAACCCCGCGGGGTGGGCGACCCTTATTCCCAGGCTGCCTTCCCTGGGAAGAGGTGTGGCCGCGATTCTGCGCATGCGCGCGCGCCTACCTGGCACTTTACCTAATTATTGCCTCAACGCCCCACAACAATCACTCAAGTTAGGTGTTTTTTTAAAAATACATTTTTTTCCATTAATTTCAGCGAGCAAGAGAGAAAGAGAGAGAGAGAAACATCCATGATGAGAGAGAATCATTGATCAGCTGCCTCCTGCACACCCCACACTGGGGATTGAGCTCACAACCCCGGCATGTGCCCTGACAGGGAATCGAACCGTGACCTCCTGGTTCATAGGTGGACGCTCAACCACTGAGCCACAGCGGCCAGGGTCCAGTTAGGGTTACTGTGTCTGTTATGGGCCCGGGGAGGGGAGGAGACTGAGAAGTAGAGTGACTTGCTCAGACTCATGCTTGTAGTTGGAGACAGGCTGAAATTTGAGGCCAGTTCTGCCCATCACGGCACCAGCCACCAGTGGGACACCAGTGTCGTCAGCTAATTCTTGGGAATTGTCCCTAATGTCTCCCCTCCCAGAGAAGCCCTGGGCCCTCCAGCCAGAGGTCGCTGGAGCTGGGGGCCCGTTATGTGCAGATCTCGATCTCTGCATACTCGGTGCTGGTGGCCTCCTGGTCGGGTGGTTCCCCCAGCCTCCGACCCTGGAAGCTGAGGGTGGCGTAATAGAGCTCCAGCTCCTCCCCCGAGGTGGGGACAGCGGCAGTGGGGGACTCAGCTGGGGGCGGGTGGCCTAGCGGGCTTCCTGACAGACATCCACGCTGGTAATCCTGAGTGGAGGGGGGAGAAGCAGTCAAATTAGGATAATGGGGGCTGGGAGTCAGCAAGGAGGGCCCACAAGCTAACCTGGAAACTGAGCAAATGAGTCTTTCATCTGTTCATTCCACAGACATCGGTGGAGCCCCATTCACTGAGTCAGTCAGCAAATACCTTAGACAAGTGATGCCCGGCCCTTGGTAATGGATCGCCAGCCTTCCAGATTTCTCACAAGAGTCCACTAGGGCGACGCTAACTCTGTTCTATTTGTCAGGTGGAGAAACTGAGGCTAAGTATCCCAAAAGCACACATGCAGTTGTTGGGAGGGCCAGGACTCATGCCCGAGTCTCTCTGGCTTTAGTGCCTACTGCCTTAGGGGACAGCGCCCCTGTGCCAGGCCCTGGATCGTCACTGGGGAACAGAGCAGACACCACCCCTGACCCGCCAGCTTGCGGTGGGGGGAGCAGACCTGCAGGTAGTAGTCGGTTACATTACTCTCTAAATGCACATTGTAATAGGATGCACAGGAATGGGGCGGTGCAACCAGAAGGACGGGAATTTGCTCCGACCCAGACTGCCCTGCCCTCAGGGCCGCTCAGCATTTCAGGGGTTCAAGCAAACGCATATGTGAATTACGTTATGAACCCTACAAAGGATATTGTACAGTAAAGGGTGAACGCTGCCCAAAGAAGACTTTGACCCTGTGCCCCCAGCGCCTGGGAGGGAACCTTAAGCCTTGGGATGTCCTGCCTGTTCCTCGGGGGACCGTGGGCCACACCAGGCAGATCATGTGATTGATGGCGGCCTCGGGCCACGTGGGATCAGCTTGACCTCTGCGGGGATGGAAACTGAGTTCAGCTACATGACCGTCCCCCAATTAGAACTGGACATCAGGCTCGGGGAGCTTCCCCGGTGGGTGCCCGTGCCTGTGGTCACACGTCATTGCTGGGAGAAGTAGGCACTGTCCGTGTGACCACTGAGCGACCGGGGGAGCCCAGGCCTGACTCTCCTGCCCCCCCCCCCCCCGCCCCAAGCCTCTTCCGGTGGCTGATTCTATCCCCCTCCACCCGCTGTAATGAACTATGACCGTGAGCATAACAACTTCTCTGAGTCGGAGTCCTTCTGGGGAGTTATGAACATGAGAGTGCCTCGGGTCCCCTAACCTTGTAGTAGACAATTATTTGGGGACGATCCTTCTGGCGCCCTGTATTGGGGAGGAGAGAGAGGAAGGAGGAAGTGGGAGGTGGGGACAGGGAGGGCCCCACTGGACCTGAACACAGTAAGACCGGAGCGGAGGGGACGGTGACTCCCAGCCGCCGGCCTGGGTGCCTGGTTGATGGGGACCCAAGAGGAAAGGCCTGCTTGGGGCTCGATGATCATCTTAAGTCATCGGGATGGACGTGGCCACGACGTCCTGGGGAGATGGGGGGGGCGGGGCCATGACTCACCGAGGAGCCGGGATCCTGCATGGAGGGGGCATCCTTCTCACCAGCTGCAGCCCGGGGTGCGTCCCTCCTGCAGGTCTTCACTCTGAAGGGGAGGCAGGGACCCCTGAGCAGCCCGCTGGGCGCAGTGGTCAGAGTGTGACCACCATCCCCGGCCAAAGAGGCTAGAAGGGCAGACCATGCCGGACGCGGGGGACGGGCCTGCACTCTGACTTTCACAATGAGAACAGCTCCCTTCTGGGTGGCTGGGTGGGGATGGCCCTGTTCTCACAACCCCTGCAGCACCCAGATTCCCCCAGGCGGCTGTGCAGGGTTCCAGGCCCAGGCTCCTGCCCACCCTGCACTCTCTCCGGGAGGACACTCACATGAAGACGATGAGGAAGACACTGAGCAGCCCAACGACACCAGCTCCCGCGACAGCCCCCAGGACGAACGCTTCCCTAAACGCGGGCTTCCCTGCGGACAAATGGGGTTTGGGGTGACTCCCCTCCAAGCCCCAGGACCCTGTGCCCTGCCTGTGCTCTGTGCCCTTACTGGACTCTGCCCCCCACCCCCCACCCCCCACCTCTTCCTCCCTTTCATCCCTTTCTTTCCTGACTCAGCCCCGCTCTCCCCCCAGCTCCACCTTCTCTCTGACCCACTCCCTTCTCCGTGGCCTCTGCCCCCAGCAGGCCCTGACCTGGCAGCAGCAGGACCGAGGCGCTCTGGGCCCCGTGCACATTCCAGGCCTCGCAGCTGAGTCTGAGGTCAGGGCTGAGTCCCGCGTGGAGGCTCAGGGAGCTGTTGGTCCAGGGCCCCGCTGAGCTGGAGGTGACCACGTGGGAGGCGTTGCCATGGTTTCCCTCCAGCAGCCCCGCCCCCAGCCGCCAACGCAGGGAGGGGGCCGGCTGGGCCCGGGAGGAGCAGCTGCAGTGCAGACCCTGGTCCTCCCAGGAGCAGGAGGGTCCCAGCAGCTGCGGGGGGTCTGTGGGGAGCGAGGAGAAAGGTCAGCAGTGCCTCTGCCCTCCCAGGACCCCGTGCGCCCCCCATTCTCCCCCCCCCCCCACATACACACACACTCACTCTGCACAACGAGACGCAGGGAGGCGCGAAGGGAGCCCCGCGAGTGCTGAGCTCGGCAGGTGAATTCGCCTTCGTGTCCCGCCTCCACCCGGGGCAGCTCCAGGACCCCGGGCTCGCGGGGCTGTGAGGGGCTCAGGGGCCGGCTGCCCTGGGCCCAGCTCAGCGTGGCGGGAGGGTTGCTGTCCGCGACACAGAGCAGGCGGAGGAAGTCCCCTTCCCGGACAGGGAGAGCAGAGCCGTTCCTCACGTGTTTCAGCTCTGGAGAGAGACGGGGCCCAGCCCAGGCCTGCGGATCAGAAGTCTCCTTCCTATTTCTCCCTCCTCTCCTTTTTTTTTTTTAATCCTCACCCGAGGATCTGTGTGTGTGTTGTGTGTGTGTGTGTTTAAATACACTTTTATTGATTTCAGAGAGGAAGGGAGAGGGAGAGAGACAGAGAATCATCAATGATGAGAGAGAATCATTGGTGGGCTGCCTCCTGCACGCCCCCTACTGGGAATTGAGCCCTCAACCCAGGCATGTGCCCTGACCAGGAATCTAACCGTGACCTCCTGGTTCATCGGTCCACAGTTCAACCACTGAGTCGAGACTGCCAGCCCGAGGATATGTTTTCATTGATTTTTGGGGAGAGAGGAGGGGAGAGTGAGAGAAACTTCGATGTGAGAGAGAAGCATCCCCCTTACCTGTGTGGCTTCCTCGGGAGACACTGATGGCCAGGTTCTGTGGTGCATCTGGACAGAGGGACACAGTGAGGAACAGAGTCCCTTCCCCTGCTCCCTACCCCCAGGACACGCAGAAATGGGAAGTGGAGAGACCAGCTCCTGTGTCCTCCCTGCAGCCCGTGCCCCACCCGGCGTCCTGGCCGGACTCACATGACACGTTGAGCGTGATGGTCCTCTCGCTGCTCACGTCAGCCCCGGGGAAGGTGACCCGGCAGGTGAGATTGGTGCCGTGGTCCTGTGGGCGGGGCATGAGCAGGATCTCCGAGGACTTAGAGGCCGCTGAGCCCAGCACCCGGGGCCTGAGGGCAGCCCCAGTCCAGGAGACGATGCCGGGCCGCAGCCAGGCACAGGCCCCGGGCAGGGAGCACGCCAGGTGGCCCGAGCGGCCGGCCTCCAGGGGCTCCTTGATGTGGATGTCCGGGGTCTGGGTCAGTGCTGGAGAGAGAGAGGGTGAGGCCAGGCCCAGAGGGGACCCCATGTGTGCACCCCAACCCTGAACTGCTGCCCGTCCCAGTGGCCCATTCCTGGGACCCCTCCATACCTGTCACAGTCACGGAGAGCAGTTGGTGCCTGTAGGCATGGCTCACAGGGCCCCTCTCCATTTGGAAGTAGTACTTCCCACTGTGTCTGGGCCCCGCAGCTGAGATGCTCAGGGAACAGTTGCCGGCCCCCAGGTCCCCGGAGAGGTAGAATGGAGAGGAAGATTTCCCCTTGTTTCGTAGTTTCTTGGTTTGGTTGTTTGTGGCCACGAGGACATCTCCTCTGACAGTCTCCCCTTTCTTGTACCAGTAGCCGTACGCTGGGGTAGAGTCATTCCAGCCCTCCGGGGGGTAGGACACCTTGCAGGGCACGTGCACGCACAGACCCGCCTGCACCGTCACCGAGTCCTGCACCTGCAGCTGGTACTCTGGACCCATCTGCGGGGATCCTGGGGGGACAGCGGCTCAGCTGCAGCACCAGCCCCGCCCCGGCCCCGGCCTGGCCCGGGACCCGCCCTGGCCCACTCACCTGCCCACAGCAGGGGCAGCAGCACCAGCAGCAGCACCAGCAGCAGCATGTCTGGGCCCGGCTGGGCTGTCCCTGGGCTGTCTGGCATCTGTCCTGGAAGGAAGCACCAACAGGAACCTTCTGGAGGAGAGGGCAGTGGCCACCCAGAAGAGGAACCCCGGGAAATGCAAATGGCCCAGAAGATCCCCTCTTCGGACTTCTTCACGGATGAAAGTAACAAGGCAGAGAGAGAACGCCTGGCCACCCTGGGTCATTCTCAGGGAGGACAGTCCCAGGAGTGGGCTTTTGGGGGCAACAGGTGAGTAAGGGCTCCAGGTGAGGTGCTGGAAGCAGGCATTCATTCATTCACTAATTCATTCATTCATTTGCCAGGGACACGTCTGTTCAATGCAGGAGCTGGGGGCAATGAGGTGAGTAGGAGCTCCCAAACTCTGCCCCCAGGGGCCTTACCTAGTGTGGCCCCAAAGCCATTGCCCCCAGGCTCCAAAAGGACCCTCAACTTTCTGCCTCTCTCAGGGCCAAATCTTTTTTTTTTTTAATATATTTTATTGATTTTTTTTACAGAGAGGAAGGAAGAGGGATAGAGAGTTAGAAACATCGATGAGAGAGAAACATCGATCAGCTGCTTCCTGCACACCCCCTACTGGGAATGTGCCCGCAACCAAGGTACATGCCCTTGATCGGAATTGAACCCGGGACCCTTCAGTCCGCAGGCCGACGCTCTATCCACTGAGCCAAACCGGTTTTGGCTCAGGGCCAAATCTCTAGTCCACACAGGGCTCCCAGCTCCACAGTGAGAAGCAGGGCCAGCCCGGCTGGCGTGACTCAGGGTTGAGTGTCAACCTACGAACCAGGTGGTCACAGTTCCCTTCCCAGTCAGGGCACAGCCCAGATTACGGCCTGGATTCCCATTAGGGGGCATGCAGGAGGCAGCAGGTCGATGAGTCTTTCTCATCATTGATGTTTCTCTCTCTCTCTCCGCCCCTCTCCCTTCCTCTCTGAAATCAATTAATTATATATATTTATATATACACACACACACACAAGAGGCCGACGCACGAAATTCGTGCAAAGGGCTCGGCCCTCACAGCTGCGGTGGCTTGCCTGGGCCCTCGAAGCCCCGGCTTCATCTGGAAGGTCGTCTATCTGGAAGGACATCCGGAAGGTCGTTCAGCTGTCCGGTCTAATTAGCATATTACGCTTTTATTATTATAGACTTAAAGTGGGGGCGATTGCACAGGGCCCTACACTCCTAAGGGCCTCCTGCCAGGAGCTCGAAATTCTTAATAATTTTACCCTTTTTTAAAAAAAATACTCAATTGAGGATATAGTTATTGATTTGAGAGAGAGAGAAACATCAAGGTGAGGAAGAAACGTCAATGTGAGAGAGAAACATCCATCGGTTGCCTCAAATCGAGTATGTGCCCTGACCTGGGAATCGAACCAGCAACCTAGGTATGTGCCCTGACAAGGAATCAAACCCACAGCCTTTTGTGTACGGGGCAATGCTCCAGTCAGCTGAGCCACCCAGCCAGGGCTTACCACAACAGGTCAAGAGAGAACCTCTACGGAAGAAATAAAAAAGCAAATATGCTATTTCCAAGTAAAGTCACATCCACAGCTACTGGGGGTTAGGACTTCAATATTGGGGGGGGTGGCGCGGTACCGTTCAGCTCCTAACAGCCCCCCAGTAAAAACCTGGACACCAAGGCCCCGGTGAGCTTCCTCAGGCAGCAATCCTGGTACATGTTGTCACATGCCGACGCTGGGTGTATCAGTCAGCTTTGCGCTGCCCTAAGACACCACAGGTTGGGGCGGGGAAGGGAGTTAAACCACAGAAATTTATTTTCTCGCAGTTCTGGAGGCTGCGAAGTCCAGGGTCAAGGATCAAGGGGCCACCAGGTGGGAGCTGGCTTCCTGGCTTGCACACGGCCACCTTCTTGCTCCTCAGACAGAACACTGGTTTCTCTATTTATTTATAAATACTTCAACTCACTTTTGAAAATTATTTTTAAAGTATTTTATTGATTTTAGAAAGGAAGAGAGAGAGAGAGAGAGAGAGAAACATCAATGTGAGAGAGAAACATTGATCAGATGGAGCTCACAACCCATGCATGTGCCCTGACTGGCAATTGAACCGGCAACCTTACACTGGATGATGCTCAACCAACTGAGTCACATTGGCCAGAGCTTGTTTTATTTTATTTTTTTTAATTATGACTTGAGGAAGAGAAAGAGAAACATTGATTTGTTATTCCACGTATGCATGCATTCGCTGGTTGATTTTTGTATGTGCCCTGACTGGGATAGAACCTTCGACTTCCATATATTGGGAAGATGCTCTAATCAACTGAGCTACTTGGCCAGGGCTGGTGTCTCTTCTTCTTTTTCTTCTTCTTCTTTTTTAAAATATACTTTTATTGATTTCAGAGAGGAAGGGAGAGAGAGAAACATCAGTGATGAGAGGGAATCATTGGTCGGCTGTCTCCCGCACGCCCCCTACTGAGGATTGAGCCCACAACCTGGGCATGCGCCTTTGACTGGAATTGAACCCGGGACCCTTCAGCCCGCAGGGCGATGCTCTATCCACTGAGCCAAACCAGCTAGGGCTGGTGTCTCTTCTTAAAAGGACACTAATCTTGCCCTGGCCAGTGTCACTTAGAGCAGTGGTTCTCAACCTTCCTAATGGCGCGACCCTTTAATACAGCTCCTCATGTTGTGGTGACCTCCAACCATAAATTTTCATTGCTACTTCATAACTGTAATGTTGCTACTGTTAAGAATCGTAATGTAAATATCTGTGTTTTCCAATGCTGCTGTAGAGCCTAAGACCATGGGAAAACACAGATATTTACATTACGATTCATAACAGTAGCAACATTACAGTTATGAAGTAGCAACAAAAATAATTGTATGGTTGGGGTCACCACAACATAAGGAACTATATTAAAGGGTCTCGGCATCAGGAAGGGTGAGAACCACTGACTTAGTGGTTGAAGCATCGGCCTTCCCACCAAAGGGTCACTGGTTTGATTTCATGTCAAGGGCACATACCTGAGTTGCAGATTCGATCCCCAGCCCCAATCAGGACGCATGTGTCTCTCCCATCGATGTTTCTCTCTCTCTCCCTCTCCCTTCCTCCCTTCCACTCTCTCTAAAAATAAAAGGGGAAAAAATATCCTTGGGTGAGGATTAAATAGATAAATAAGGGCACTAATCTTGTGTATCAGGGGCCCACCCTTATGACCTCCTGTAACCTTAAGGATCCCTAATGGCCCTGTCTCCAAACATAGTCACATTGGGGGTTTGGGGTTCAACATGTGAATTTGGGGTAGGGGAGCAATTCAGACATAGCACTGGGAGAATTTCAGCACTGCCCACGTGACTCCATCAGGAGAGACAACTGTAAGTTTGCATCTGGTCTGTCCTGGACTGTGCCCCCTACAACGTTTCCCCTTGCGGATTTAATCTGTATCCTTCTGCTGTGAAAAACCAGGAGTGCCATAGTTTCTCTTAATTCACTGAGTTCTTCTAGCCGTGAGTTTGACATGCTTGTAGGTCTAGGGGGCTTCCAGAACAGTCTGCTCCCCTCTTCAGGCTGTGCTGCAGGAAGCCACTGTTTCCCTCCGTGGGGGCACCAGCACCCACCTGCAGATTCTGCAGACCAGGGCTCGGCATCCTCGGCGCGCCCCCCTGGTGGACCCACGCAGTAGTCCGCTCCCAAGGGCCCAGAGCTTGTCTGAGTCGGAAAGTTGCTGACCAGGCACATGTCCCCGTTGATCACAAATACATAAAAGGAAATGGGGTGAGTGCAACCCAGAACTGCACAGAAAAAGAATCAGTTCCCTTGCATCTGTAACCAGTTCCCCATTTCTCAACCACTAGCCCCTCAAACATATGGTGACATTCCTTCTTGTTGTTGTTAATCCTCACCCCAGGATGTTCTTTTCCTTAAAGACACTACTTTTAACTAAATGGTCCCAGCTGGTACCCCAGGGACACCACCCAGCATCAGCAGTCCCAACCCGTGGCCTGTCCACCCAAGGTCATTGCATCCCCTTGCCTTTGCTCCTGTATTGTCCACTGCCCAGCCTGAGGAGGGGCCTAGGGGAGCAGGCTGTGTGAAGAGGGGACCCCAGGACCTGTTTTTGACCCAGACACTCTGCTTTGAGTCAGTTTTTCAATTTCTACAGAATTGCCAAACAGGTTCCTAAGGCAGCCCTTCTCTCAAAGCAAGTAATCTATTCACCGTTTTTCCAATAGAGGGCCAGAAAGGATAGGGGTGGGGAGGTCAGCCATTGGCAGACATGGACTCACCCAAAGTCAGCAAGTGTCCAGCGAAAGAGAGAAACCCTACCCTTTCTCTTCTGCAGGAGGCACCACTGTCTCTGGGTCTCCTTGGCCTGAAAACCAGGTGTGTGTGTGTGTGTCTGTCTGTCTTTGTACCTGTGCCTCTGCCTGCAGGTGTGCATGTCTGTGTCTCTGGGAGTGTGTTTTTTGAATCCTCACCCGAGGATATTTTTCCATTAATTTCCAGAGTAAGAAGGGAGGGAGGAGGGGGGAGAGAGAGAGAAACATCGATGTGAGAGAGAGACACATCAATTGGTTGCCTCCCACATGCGCTCCTACTGGGGCTGGGGAACCTGCAACCGAGGTACGTGCCCTTGACTGGGAATCCCACACAGGACCCTTGAGTCCACAGGCCGACGCTCTAGCAACTGAACAAAACCAACCAGGGCTCTCAGTGTGTATTTTGTTTTGTTTTAATTTTCTCTTTTTGACCTTTAATTTCTTTTTAAGGCATCCTTTGCTGTGTTTATTTGTTCTTGTGTTCCTTTCCTTGAACTCTACTTTTTTTTTTTTAAGGAGGAACTCTTTTTTTAAAATATATTTTATTGATTCTTTACAGAGAGGAAGGGAGAGAGATAGAGAGTTAGAAACATCGATGAGAGAGAAACATTGATCAGCTGCCTCCTGCACACCTCCTACTGGGGATGTGCCCGCAACCCAAATACATGTCCTTGACCGGAATCAAACCTGGGACCCTTCAGTCCGCAGGCCAACGCTCTATCCACTGAGCCAAACCAGTTTCGGCATGAACTCTACATTTTTTATTGATTTCAGAGAGGAAGGGGGAGGGAGAGATAGAAACATCAATGATGAAAATCATTGATTGGCTGCCTCCTGCACGCCCCCTACTGGGGATCGAGTCCGGAACCCAGGCATATGCCCTTGACGGGAATCGAACCTGGGCCCCTTCAGTCCTCAGGCCGACACTCTATCCACTGAGCCAGACCGGCTAGGGCTGAACTCTACATTTTTTAGTTTTTGTTTGTGTTTTGTTAAGCCTCACCCAAAGATATTTTCCCCGTTGATTTGTAAAGAGAGTGGAAGGGAGAGGAAGAGAGACAGAGAGAGAGAGAAATATCAATGTGAGAGAGACACATCGATTGGTTGCCTCCCCCACGGGCCAGGGCTGGGATGGGGCCTGCAACCTAGGTACATGCCCTTGACCAGAATGGAACCTAGGACCCTTCAGTCCTTGGGCCGATGCTCTATCCACTGAGTCAAACAGCTAGTGTGTACTGAGTGTGTATTTTGTACCTGCGTGTCCATGTGCTGTGTGCACGTGTGGTAGGCATTTGAAATCAGCCTCGTGGGCTAATCCTGAGCGGGACTGTGGCACCTTGGGTACCACATGGAGGAGTTGGGTCATTTTTCTGGAGCAGGAACCATTAGCGTCTACGCGGGAGGATTGGGCTTTGATCATGAAAACCTGAGCGAGCCTGGGGGCCCGCCCACCCGTAGGGGACCAGGAGCGGCTGTCTCGGCCTCCGGCTCATTCTTCAGAGGCCGATTTCTTCCAGACGTAGAAGGGCTCTCCCTGCGCCCCATCTGTGTCCCCCGCCCATCAGGCTGGCCTGGGCCCAGGAGGACTGAATCCCGTGCCCCTCACAGCCCTCAAACCCCGGCATCCTGGAGCTGTCCCAGGTGGAGTTGGGGCCTGAAGGTGAATTCACCTGTGGAGCTCAGGTACGAGAGCTGGGCCTGCAGGTGGCGAGGCGGCAGGTGAGTTCCCCAGACTCCTGCCTGGGTTTGGCTGTGATCCTGGGGGTTGAGGGACTGGGGGAGGGGAGGGTGCAGGGACAGACCTCTAGGGCCATCATGATGTGACACTGCCCAGGGAGAGACGAGGATGTGGCGAGGGATGGGGCTGAGAGTGTTTCTTTCTCTCTCCTCCCACAGACAGAATCAAAGAAAACGCCAGCCAGGCCCGCATGGCTCAGTGGTTGAGCGTAGAGACCTATGAACCAGGAAGTCACAATTCAATTCCCGGTCAGGGCACAGGCCTGGGTTGCGGGCTCCATTCCCAGACGATCAATGATTCTCTCACCATTGATGTTTTCTCTCTCTCTCTCTCTCTCTCCTTCTCCCTTCCTCTCAGAAATCAACAATAAACATATACTTAAAAAAAAAAAAAAAGAAAGAAAACACCAGATTTCGGGTGGAGGATTCAAGAAGATAGTGCATGTGAGGCTATATGATGACCCCCACCCCCCGCCCCAAAGATGCCCACGTCCTAATCACAGGTACTATGTTACCTTGTGTGGCCAGAGGGCTTTGCAGATGTGATTATGTATGTTAAGGAGCTGGGGGTGGAAAGGGTCCCGGGGGCCCCTAACTGTCACAAGTTGATAAGAAGGAGGCAGATGCGACTACAGAAGGGGAAGGATCTGTCCCCGTAGGAGAGATTGCAGCAGCAGTCACCAGACACTGATAAAGCAGGAACGATTCTCCCCAGACCTCTGGGAAGAACCAACGCTGCCCACACCTTGCTTTTACCCCATGAGAATCAGTATGGACTCCTGACACCCCCTCCCCCCCCGCCCGAAGGGTAACAGAACACATTTGTGTTGTTTTAAGCCACCAAGTTTAAATGTACGCCCTTGGGCGGCTCTAGGGCAGGATCCATAGCACGCCCTACGAAGTGCTTTATGAATATTTACTCATTTAATGCTCAGGACAACCGTAGGAAGTAGGTGCTGCTGTTCCCATTTTATCGCAGGGGAAACAGGCACAGAGAGGCTAAGCCAGCTGCCCCAGGTCACACAGCGGGCTGGGGGCCTGGAGGAGGGATTCCGCCGCGTCTGTCCCGCCCACACCAGGCGGGGGCGGGGGGCCTCTCTGTACTGAAGAGGTCGTGGATGTGGGGTCCTGTCTGCCCTCCCCACCGGGATGTGAGCTCTGAGAGCGGGACTTCCTCGGACGGACGCACAGAGGCATTTTAAAGAACCTGCGGAATGAGAGAGGGATGACTGGATCCCAGAGGGACCACACCCCTTTGACCGCAGTCCTACTGCCGCGCTTTGCTCGCGGGCCGAATTCGAGGTCAGGACTTCTAGTCCCTGTCAACGCATCCCGGGGAGACGCCGACGCGGGACCACAGGGAAACCGCCGCCTCGGACAGAGGATCCAGCAGAACCCCCTCACGGCGGGGCACGGGCGCCACCAAGCGGCGAAGCCTAAGACAGCGCGGCCCGGAGACCCAAAATGTTTGCTGAGCGCTTGGGACATGGTCAACCCTCAGTAGCTATAGGCTGCCAGCCCATCTCCCACTTACCTCCCGATGACCCGGGAGGCTTTAACCAGACAGGGGGGTTCCTCCCCATGGGAACCCCACAACTCTTGCTGCAGCTGCCCCGCCCTTCGTTTTGGTGTCACCTTTTTTGGTGTGTGTGACAAGGACCATGGGGAGCCAGCACCTTTGGCAATCATCTCTTCTGCCAAGTAATTGGTGTCCTGAATCTAAAAGGGGTGTTGTATCATTTTAAAAAATATATATTTTTATTAATTTCAGAGAGGAAGAGAGAGGGAGGGAGATAGATGGAAACATCAATGATGAGAGAATCATTGATCGGCTGCCTCCTGCACACCCCCCACTGGGGATCCAGCCCGCAACCCAGGCATGTGCCCTTGACCGGAATCGAACCCGGGACCTTTCAGTCCACAGTCCAATGCTCTATCCACTGAACCACACCGGCCAGGGCTGTTGTATCACTATCAGTTCAGTCAGTCCCGTCACGGCCTTGGCAGTGTACCAAGTGTGTGGTCCTGACCGTAAGTATTGGGCTATTCCTTTCTTTCTTCGTTAATCCTTACCTGAGGATGATTTTAGAGAGAGGGAGGAGAGAAAGAGAAACACAGATGTGAGAGACACATTGATTGGTTGCCTCCTGAACGTGTGACCGGGGTCAGGGATCGAAACTGTAACCCTTGTATGCGCCCTGGACTGGGGATCGGGAATCGAAACCTCGACCCTTTGGTGCGTGGATGGTCACTCTAACCACTGAGCAACACAGGCCAGGGCTCTCTTTTTGTACATTTTTATTTGATTTTTTTTTTTTTTAAAGAAAGAAACATTGATTTGTTGTTCCACTTACTCACGCCTTCAGTGGTTGATTCTTGTGTGTATCCTGACCAGGGATCTAACCGAAACCTTGGGGTATCAGATAACACGAACCAACGGAGCTACCCGGCCAGGGCTGTTATTTATCTTGTCTTTGACCTGAGACTGCCCTCTCTCCAACTTCTCCCAAAGACCAGACACACAGACTGGAAGAAATTCTTCATTTTATTTGCACCACACCCCCCAAAGGATCACTCCCTGCCCTCCCTCACCTAGACATAGCCCAGCCCCAACAATTTCACAAAACACTGCGTTCCTCCCAGAGCTAAATGAACACCCAGTCACCAACTATGGCCAACCCCGCCGTGCCGGCCTCCCCATCTGCCCCCACAGCCACTGGCTCTGTGAACCGGCTCCCTGCACAAATGTATTTCCCTAGGTCACCTGGCTATCTTCTTTTGCTTAATTATATGGGTGTCATTCTTAAAATCCTCCCTGACTTTTCCCCAGAGGGCTCTCCTGTCTTCATCTGCACTCACTCTGCACAGCTTCCTGGCCTCACTGCCCTGCTGGAGAGACCCTGAGCTCCCCGGGGCCCCAGTCCTCAGCCGTCACCTGAGAAGTGTTGATATTGACTAAGGCCAGACGTGCCATGATTCTGGGGAGGGAAGAGGGGAGCAAAACCAGAAATGGACAAGGACACAAGGACAAAAGGAGAGAGAAGGGGGGATGGAAAGAGGCTAGAGGCAGAGGGATGACAGAAGGACCCTCCCGCCTCAGCCCCAGAAACGGAGATGAAGACCAGCGCCCCCTATAGCCCAAGGCCCTGCCCATCTAGCTGCTGTGGGTCCTCTGGCTTCGAGCCTTGTACACCTCGATGAGCAGGTCCTTGACGTACTGGATCTCCCGCTCCACGGACTCAGCCCTCTCCCTCAGCTCGCGGTTCCGTGCCTCTAGCCCTTGGCACTCACCCTCCAGGGCCTCCCCCTCTGCCCGCTTCCTCTGGCGGTACCTCAGAGCCGCCGACTTGTTCTGGTCTCTCTTCTTTTGCTTGCGGTCCCCTCGAGTGGTGGCAGGACTGGGGTAGGGGGCCGGGCGAGAGGGTGGAGGTGGAGGAGGGGGCTGCTGTGCTGGGGGAAGGGGAGCCAACCCCACATCCCCCTGCCCAGCCTCATTGCGGCAGTACATGACCAGCAGGTCGAGGGTATCCAGGGCAGGGGGCTGGGGGAGGTCGAAGGTGGGCAGGGGGAGCGGAAGGGAGGGTGCTGGTGGTGGTGGTGGTGGCGGCGGCGGCAGTGGTGGGGAGGATGGCGGAAGAAGTGGACCATCAAGGAAGAAGTCTTCCATCTGCTCCAGCTCCTTCTTGAGGAGGGAGGCCATGGCTTCCAGGTCAGGTGGGGATGGGGAAGGTGCGGGGAGGGTACCTGAGGGTAAGGGGGGCTCCAAAGGGAGGAGGGCTGTAAAGTCAACCCGCTCAGTCATCCAGTCCGAGAAGCCATCACCTGGAGGAGTGGAGAAGGACAAGTTCCCTGAGTTCCTGGTCTTCCACCCAACGGGGTGCTCACTCATCTCTGCTTCATTCATCTCATCCATTGAGTAAATCCTCCAACGAGCCCATCAGTCTACCAACTGGTCAATGAATCATCAAACCAGTCCACACACCAACGGGTAAGTCAAACATCTAGCTGACTGACCAACCAATCAACTAAGTGAATCAGTCAACCAACCAATTAATGAACCAGTCAACCAACCAATGATCCAAACAACAAGAGAGTCAACCAGCCATTTTGCAACCATTCCAACATCCTCTTTACTGATTAACCTGTATCTGTGGCTTCTCTGACGTACTCTGTAGTTTATCTTAAAAAGCACACTAGATCCCACATACCCTGTTTCATCTTCCATCCACTCATTACTGAGGACCCACCATGTTCCAAGCATTTGGGGCACACTAAAGAATAAAGTCATTCCTGCCTCAGGGCCTCCGCACATGCTGTTCTCTCCACCTGAGAGGCTCTTCCCTTGGGTCTTTTATATATTTATTTATTGATTGATTGATTGATTTTTTACAGAGAGGAAGGGAGAGGAATAGAGTGTGAAACATCGATGGGAGAGAAACATCGATCAGCTGCCTCCTGCACACCTCCCACTGGGGATGTGCCCACAACCAAGGTATATGCCCTTGACTGGAATTGAACCTGGGACCCTTCAGTCCGCAGGCCGACGCTCTATCCACTGAGCCAAACCGGTTGGGGCTTCCCCTTGGGTCTTATCATGGCTCATTCCTTCCCATCCTTTAGGCCTCAGCCAAAATGTTACCTACTCGGCAAGGGTTTCCTGGCTACCCGCTCTAAACTAGGTCCCCGGTGTCATTTTTTTCAGCTCGCTACTAAGCGTTTCCCACTTACCCCACAACCTCATTTTATTCCTCTGGTCTGTCTCCCCACTAGAGTGAGAGCTTAGAAGGGCAGGGATCATGTCAGTCTTATTCCCAGTTATATCCCCAGCACTTAAAACAGTGCCTGACATATTACAGGCACTCAATAATGACTTATCCAATTAATAAATAAATGAATTCTTCCTCCTTCTACCCTGCCCCCCCCCCACGTCCCAGCTCACCCCACCTCCATTCCCCACCTGCCCTTACCTGTCAGGGGCTCTCCCCCCCCTGGAAGCCCGCCCTCCAGGGCTCCCCCAAGGACCTCATAGGAGCCCAGGGGGGCAGGGGCCAGGGGGAGTTTCCCATAGTCTACGAGCCAGCCCAGCCCGCTAGCTGGGAGCAGGGCCCTGTCCAGCTCCAGCCCCAGGGTCGCCAGGAGTGACATGGCTGCAGCACAGGCGCTGGGCACGGGTGGCAGTGAAGGAGGCTGCACCAACAGCGGGGAGGAGGCTCTGCAGGTCGCTCAGTTGGGCGAAGACAGGCGCCAAGGTGAAAGTGGAGGACCTACACGTGTGAGACAAAAGTAGGTGGGGTCATAGGTCAGCTTCACTCACAGGGAAACCAAGCCACACCCCATGGTCCCGGGGTCCTCCCTCCCACTTCCATCTGGGATTGGGCTACACATCGCCCTCTCAGAACCCTAAATTGCCCCTTCCCCAAATCTCTGAGCCCTACTGTTGTATCATAAATCAGCAGGTGAGATACAAGACGCCTCAATGAGCCAATTAATTAGGAGTCATTTATTGGGCACGGCCCAGAGGTAAGTGACTCTTCCAAATCTCTGAGCAACACATACAGGAAGTTTCCCGTATTTATATTTTTCGAGCCTCTTTGTTTGCAGGTATTCCAAAGGGCTCTGTGTGAGTTGTGACAGATAGTTGTAACCTTGAATACATAATGAGTTAGTACTTGCATAAGAATATGGGAATTATTATCAGTATTAGTCCATATTAGTCTAGTACATTGGATGGCTAGCTTGCAAGGTCAGACAGTTAAGTTTATCTTTTTCTATTATTTGAACTAAAAACAAAGTCATTTTATAGAAGAGACTGTCTTAAAGTGACAGAGTTGACAATGACAGAGTTTATAGGACTAGGGACTATCTAACAATAGTAGAGAATTTCAAACAGCAGTTTTATACAAAATGGAGGTTACTATGCTTCATTACCACTCCCAAAGGAATTCTCTTTATACCTGACTTCAAAATCCCAAGACCCAATCCTTCCAATACAGAAATCTAATGGTCTCCCAGGGGAATTTCCTTTAGCCACTCCCACCCACACCATAATATTCCACCTTAAAATAACTCAATCCCAGGGGAATTTTCTTCCAGTCACATTTCTCCTTCTCAAACATTTCCTTTAGGCCCACCCGGAGCCTCCCTAGGTTCCATCCCAAACCAATTCCCAGGGGAATTCTTCCTGTTCCCCGCCCCCCCCCCCCCCATCAATATTATCCATTCGTATTCCATCCTTCCCTTTGAGAACTTTGCAGCGACCTCCATTGTCCAAGTCCCGCCCACTGTTTATCTTAGCCCCACCCCTCCCCGATGATTCTCCAGAGGCCCCGCCTCTTTCCCCAATCCCCGGCCCTCACAATGGCTCCCGTAAGCCCCACCCTTCGCGACGGCTGTGACCCTAGCCCCACCCCATTCTTAACGGGTTGTCTCAAAGCCCTGCTTTCCACCCAAGTTAAACCAGCACCCGCCCCAGCAGATGCCTGAATAAAAAAGAGGGCAGCTGTGCTGTACGACTAAGCAATGTGGAGCAGGGAGGGTGGAGGGGACCGGCGAACAGCCTCCACACAAGCCACACTTGGCTTTCTCGCCGAAGGCCAAAGCGCATGCTCTGCCCCTGAACCGGTCCCAAGGCCTCCTGGGAGCTAGTGCGCATGTGCAGCTGCTTACTGCCAGCCCTTCGCACAGAAATACGGACTCTGGTGCGCTAATGCGCATGAGCAACGGCGCGCGGACAGATTCGTTCCAGAATAACAAGTAAAACCCTCTCTGGGGGCTAGTACGCCGGCGCAACCGCAGGTGGGCCGTCTTTAAACGCCAACATTCCCTGTAAGAAAGCACCCTTCCCCACCATTGGGCCGAGTGCGCATGCTCGACAGCGCGCCGACGCGCGATTTCCTTCTTCTGCGCCTGCGCGACCGTGATCCCTCACTCTCGCTTCCCCACCCCCTTTTCAGGCCTAGTCGTGAAGGCCGCGAGCTTCGAAAGGGCGGGAAAGGCAGTTGGAGCAGGAGGGACGATCGGTTACTCACTCCATGGCTGCGGAAAAGAGAGGCAGCAGCGGCCTCGGCTGAAGAGAGGAGGCGGGAGTGGAGAGCGCAGGCGCGGTGAGCGTGGAGACGGGCCGGGGGCACGGAGGGGTCGCGGCTACAGAGCCATGGCGGGGCTACGCGGGCGGAGGCGGTGTCGCGGTAGCGTGGGTAGAGATCGTGATCTGACGTGACCTGAGGATGGGGAATGAGGCGGCCCCGGGGACTAGGGACAGATATACCGGGGGCGGCGCAGCACGGCACGCCGGATCCTTCCGCGCCCCGCCCCGGCGAGGCCCCAACCGGCAGGCGGACCTGGACCTCTCCTTTCTGCAGTCTGGGATCAACTCCTTTTTTCTTCCGACACCGAGGTTCTGGCCCTCCTTTCCCTGTGGCTCTGGGGTCCGGTCCCCTCCCTCTGATAGTGCGGTCTTCTGCTCTCTTTGACCCAGCGGCCTGGTTTCCTCCTCCCTGAGACCAGCACTGGTTCATTTGTGGTTTACTTTCCTTTGCTTCACGAATTTCCGGCCAGCCACATGGTGGTGTCTTCATGCCCCGACTTACGTCTCACCCTGAGGACCCTTTTTGTGGGTTAGTCCCGCGTTGAGTCACAGACCTGCCATGGTGGCCTTGGGAAAATAACTGAAATCCTCGGGCCTCAAATAGGTAGGGAACTGCCCGTAAAATGAGAATAAGCAACTGTACCTGATGAGGTGGTTTGTGAGAATCAAATAAGTTGATGCTCGGGAAGCCCCACGCACAGAGCCCAGCTCATACATGTCTGTTCGACGTATTTTATTATCAATGGGAACTCGGGCCCCCACCGCTGTAAGAGCCCCAGACACTTGTTAATCCTTACCTGAGGATATTTTCCCCATTGATTTTTAGAGAAGAGTGGGAGGGGAAGAGAGAGAGAGGAAGAAACATCAATGTGAGATAGACACATGGACTGATTGCCTCCCACCCCAGTCCCAACCTGGGCTGGGAATCAAACCCGGGACCCTTCATGCTGGACCAACATTCTATCCACTGAGCCACACCAGCCAGGCAGGGCAAGAGCCTCAGACACCTGACTAACCAACGCCTGCTAATAGGCCCTTCTTATGTGTGATTCACTTTAAGGTGGCAATTTTCAGCCATCCCACCGCCGTCACCCGTTGCAAATGTTGGATGTTCAGCCCCATCCTGACCCACGGCGCAGGGCATCGGGCATCATCGCCCCCACTCCACCTTTTTTACTATCCACTGCCCACCTTCCCTTAGCCCTGTCCACAGCACTGCTCCCCACTTCCTGAGATGTCCCCCACTGGGTTAGTCTCACAACCCTGCCAAAAACAGGGAGATCTACACCTCCATTTGTAACAGAGGGAGCGTCCTAGCCATTCCTTCCCTGTGCTCTGGGCCCTCCACCATCCCAAGTGGATCTTGGTCTTTCCTCTGCGGCAGAAACTTCTTTCCCGCCCTGCATCTGTCCACATCAGGACGTTACACCTGGAGTTCAACCTTCATCACTTTTATGGCAGTTACGAGACTGAATCAAAAATCCAAAGAAGTAGGGTGGGGTGACCTAATCCTGAGAGTTATGTGGGGAATAAAGATATGCAGGCCCCCCACCCCCCCCACTTCTCCAAACATGCAGGAAGTCCTTGTGCTCTGACCACTTTCCCGCAGAGCACTTACTGTCCACTCTGCCGGTATTGGAGCACTTGCTCAATATTTCCTTGAGTTGGTGGAGGCTACGTTAGTGCCTAGATATCACTGAGTAGCAGTTAAGATCACAGGTCTGGAACCAGGTTGTTGGGATTCAAACCCTAGTTGCACCCCACTTCCTAGCTGTGTGACACTGGCGATGTCCCTTACTTTCCTATGTGGTTTAAGACAGGGGCGGGAGGGGGGACATTAATAGTATCTTAGATTAGTGCCTGACACACAGGGGCTGTTATTATTATTATTGGGGTGGGTATGTTTTCTCTTCATTGCTAAGCAGTTAGGGCTTTAAAACTATGACTGGTGCCCTGACCGGTGTGGCTCAGTGGATAGAGTGTCAGCCTGGACACTGAAGGGTCTTGGGTTCAATTCTCAGGTAATGTCACATACTTGTGATGCAGGTTCGGTCCCTGGATCCCCATTGGGCTGCATGCAGGAGGCAAACAATCCTTGTGTCTCTGTCACAGCGAATCTTCTCTCTCCCTCCCTCCCTCCCTCCCTCTTTCTCCCCACCCCCCACCTCCCTTCCTTCCATACTCTCAATAAATGGAAAAAATATCCTCAGGTGAGGATTAACAAAAATAACAAAAACTGTGGTCTTCCTTTTAAATGAAACTTAAGGACTGACCTCCTTCCACACGGGGAGATTAGGGTAGTGTTGGACAGACTGCTGGCAGTGAGGAGGCACAGTCAATCTCTCTCTCTCTCTCTCTCTCTCTCTCTCTCTCTCTCTCTCTCTCTCTCTCACACACACACACACACACCTGCGCGCTTCTGAGAACTTACAGGTTATGCGCTGGAACTAGGTAGAGGTTACTGAATTAAACTTCAGAAGATAGTACAGCGTTTTCGTATACCCCTCACCTAATGTCCTCCATTGTTGCCATTGTTACACTTCTGTTAGCTAAACTTCAACTTTATGCTGACTTCACTGGTTGTTCCCTAAACCCTTGTTTTGTCCCAGGGTCCCTTCCAAGATGCCATATGACATTTAGTCATCGCATCTCCTTAGCCTCCTCTGGTCTGTGGCAGTTTCTCTGACTTGTCTTTCATGACCAGTGCCAGTTGGGTATTCTGCGGAAAGTCCTTCAGTTTGGTTTCGTCTCATAAACTGGGATTATGGGTTTTTGAGAGGATGGTCAGATAGGATATTTTTTAAAAAATGTTTTTTATTGCCAAAACCGGTTTGGCTCAGTGGATAGAGCGTCAGCCTGTGGACTGAAAGGTCCCAGGTTCAATTCCGGTCAAGGGCATGTACCTGGGTTGCGGGCACATCCCCAGTAGGGGGCGTGCAGGAGGCAGCCGATCGATGTTTCTCTCTCATCAATGTTTCTAACTCTCTCTCTCTCTCTCCCTTCCTCTGTGTAAAAAATCAATAAAATATATTTTTAAAAAAATATTTTTTACTGACTTCAGAGAGGAAGGGAGAGGGAGAGAGAGATAGAAACATCAGTGATGCGAGAGAATCATTGATCGGCTGCCTCCTGCACGCCCCCCAGTGGGGATCGAGCCCACAACCTGGCATGTGCCCTTGACCGGAATCGAACCTGGGACCCTTCAGTCCACAGGCCGATGCTTTATCCACTGAGCCAAACCAGCTAGGGCTAGGGTGTTTTTTTAATAACTGACATGAACTTGCTCTGTATGGGAATCATATTGCTGGTTGTGTGCAGTGTATGCTGATGGAGAAAACACTGGGGCAGGGACCCTGGTGCCTTTTCTCTCTGTAGCTGTTGGATCCCAACCAGTTCAACCCTGGTGCCGACTGCCCCACCCAAGACCTTGACTCAGTCATGCGAGTGGGTGCCAGTTCTCACACTTAGCTGCCTAGCCCTTCCAAACATATTCTAAGTGGGTCATTAGTGGCTGCCTGTAAACCCAGGTCTTGGCACCTGAGCCTGCTTTTGTGGCCCCTCCAGGATTCAAAAGCCTCAGCCTCCCCCAGCTTCAAAGAGTCCTCCAGGGTCCAGGTGCCCTAGCCCTTTTTACTGGAGCTGGGGCTGGGAGCATGGGTGGGGCTGTGGGGGATTCTTTTTCCGTTCGGAAGGACCAGATTTGTGGAGTGAGGTGACAGTTGCAGGCAGGTTGCATCATCCTGGCTCTTTGGTGGGAGGCGGAGTGGAGGGATTCTCTGGGGGCCTCAGGCCACCTGGCAACAAGCTCCTGATTAGCGGAGCCCTGGATCTGGGAGAGGCACCAGCACAGCAAGGGAGGGTAGTGGAGGGGGAGGGAGAGCAGCCACCTGTGCAGAACCCAGAAAATCTGAGGTGCAAGGGCAAGAGGAGCCTCAGATCATAGCGACTAGCCCACTGTCTTGCAGAGGGCAAGCTGAGGCCCCAGGAGGTGAAAGGCGTTTATACAATCACACTGCTAGTTATTATACAATCACACTGCTAGTTAGAGCCCAGGCCTCCCAACACTTCACAGCTTCCAGGGCTCTACAAGCCCCAGGGCGAATCTGTCTGCTCCTCTGAGATCTGACCCCCAGTCCAGGGCATAGCCTGCTGGGAGGCCACCAAGCCTGGCCCTTCGCCTCTAGTTTGCTGCTGCTCAGTTGCCAGATTCTAATGACTCTGACTTGCCTCTCCCCATCTCCCCTGCCCTAGAGGAGGCCCTCCTCACCTGTACTATTGCAGCAGCCCTCACTGGTTTCCCAGTTCAGGAGACAGTCTGGCATGATGGAAAGGGCCGAGTTTTTATCAGATGGACCCAGGTTCCAACCCTGAGCCTCAGCTACCTTCTGCAAAGTGGGTCAGAACGAGGGCTCTGGAGCCAGCCTGCTGGGTTCACATCTCAATGCCAACCTCTATGACCCTCAGCAAGTGGCATCTTCTCCCTGTGACACAGTTTCATCCATAACGTGGGGTAAGAGGACCCACCTCTTAGGGTGGTTGTAAGGAATAGATGAATGTGTGTGAAATTGCTGGAACAGGACCTGCCTGGTTATGAGCATTAGTTATTTCTCTGTAAGGCTTGTGTGAAGTGATGTAGGTAAAACCAGCAGCACTTAATAATTCAAGGATCTCTGCATGTTTGTTTCTCCTCCTGTCCCCATCACACTTTGTTCTGCCTTCATAGCTGCCTCCCAGACAAGGTTTGTGTACGTGACTGTTTCCCTGAGCACTTAGAAGGCAAGATCATCCTCCCTAGCCCTCAGCCCTGTGCTGCTGCCTCAGTAGCCATTGGTACACTTTGTCAGGGGTGGGGGGGGCGATCTTTTTACTGATTTTTGAGAGAAAAACACCTATATCAGAGAACATCCATCAGTCGTCTCCCATGTGCACCCCAACCGGAAATCGAACCCACAAACCTTTTGGTGTATGCTATGACACTCCAACCAACGGAACCACCCAGCCGGGGTGGCATCAGTTCACTTTTAAATGAGTTGCTCATGCACAGAGGCTGGGGAATTCAATATTGTTGTCCCTGAAGAGTCACTAGGGCAGGTATCTGGGTTATGCAGGCCACGGGGGCAGAGTTGGAGGTGGGCGTCCTGGCAAACAAGGGCAGGAAGGCCAAGGCCAGTTCACTAGGGGAAAGGGCAGCTCGGGGTACAGGTCTGCCACGTGGCCTATCGGCTCAGAGTCCTCCGAGCCCCTTCCCATCCCTCACTCGCGCTACTCCTTGCTTGGCAGAAGTAGCCAAGCTCTTAGAACCTCATTAGGCCCTGCACTGCGCCCTCTGTGTCACCCTAATGATCTTCTGCATTAGTTGCTGTGCTCATTGTTCTAAGAAATTGCCACAAACTGTTGTGGCTTAAAACAACACACATTTAGTTCCTTTGGGTTCCGGGGACCAAAAGTATAAAATGGGTCGGCGGGGCTGTGTTCCTTCTAGAGGCTCCGAGGGAGAATCCGTTTCCTGGCCTTTCCCAGCTGCTCGAGGCCACCTGCATTCCCTGGCTCGTCGCTCCTTCTTCACATCCCTCCAGCCTCTGCTTCCATCGTCACATCTCCTAGTTCGCCTTTGATTTTCTTGCCCCTTCTTACAGAGGCCCCTGTGATTACCTAGGGCCGCGCAGATCATCCAGGATGTCTCCATCACAAGATCCTTGTCTTAATCACGGGAGGTCACTTATTCACAGGTTCTGGGGGTTCGGGTGTGAACATTTTTGGGGGGCCATTATCCAGCCTACCACACCTCTCCTCTTGGAGCCCCAGTTTCCTCATCTGGAAGATACATACTAGGGCCAGCACTGGGGTGCCCCCTCCCTTACATGCCCACAGGGACTATAGGAAAAGTACAGCTGAAGGTAATTGACAACATAGTGTCCTGGAGCTTGCGATGTCATCACTTGCCACTGTTTGGCCTCCAGCAGGATACCGTGCCCCCTTGTTGCTGTTGCCTCATCAGTAAAGTGGGAACAGTAGGATAATATGTGAAAAAGCCTAAACTGGCACTGGCTCAATAAGCAGGCCATCCTCAGACCCGCAGGCCCTGTGTCGGGCAGGCATCGAAGTCCTGGACCACCCAAATGGAGCAGGTGCTGCTCGGGGCGGCTCATTTTGCTGGGCAGCAATGCCAGCCTCCTGGTGAAGCACTTCTGATTTCACAGAAGTTGGAAACCCAGATTTTTCTGCAAGATCCAAGTTTTAAAAGCTTGGCAAGTAATTCAGAGAAACGCCAGCAAACCACAGCGTGGGTAGGCTCAGGCTGTGGGCCCTCCCTGACCCTTGTGTTCAGTGGTTTCCCCGCACCCCAGGCCTGTCATTCTCTCTGCTGGACTGACCAAAATTGAAAAGGCGCAGGTCTGATCAGACTCAGCCCAGACCCACAAAATCTGGAGGGCAGTGTTTGTGGGAGCAGGGAAGGAGCTCTCTAGAGAAATGTCCTTGGGAGTCGGGTGCCTACTAAAGGGGGCTGGTGCTTTGTTCCCCACCTGTTCCAGAGGCCACAAGGAACACATAGCGTTGAACAGCTTGAGTTTCTTGCACCTTGTAGTCAGAGAGGCTGCCCACCACAGGGATCTGTGAGGTGGCTGAGTTAGGGGGTGTTAGGGTTTATAGGAGCTGGGCTGGGTTGGGTGATTGGGAGGGATCGGGGAAGCAGGGCTTTACTCTGGATAGGGTGCTATCAGGAAGCAGGGACAAGTCCGTCACAGTATTTTTATCTTCTCCAGAGGGTATAGAAGCACTGTGGTTAGTTAAGAAGCAGCCATCAGCGTTTGGTCATTTTTATGCTTTGAACAATGTTCATGTTTTTGTCTTGTGTTGAGACGCGATTCCGGAGTGGTCTCTTTTGTCTCTGTCCATCACGATCAGAGTGGTGTTGCCGATGGTGCTTTGTGAAATTATGTTCCACATTGAACCAGGAGAGCACCAGGGCCAGACTGGCGGGGCTACTCTTCCCTTTCTCACAGCAGTGTGTTCATCCTACCCAACCGGGGGGAGGGGGTAGAGAGAAGCAGGGCCGGGGGTGGAGCAGCTGTGCTTGGCCATGGGTGGACAGTTTTTTTGTTTTTGTTTTTTGTTTTACAGAGAGGAAGGGAGAGGGATAGAGAGTTAGAAACATCAATGAGAGAGAAACATCGATCAGCTGCCTCCTGCACACCCCCCACTGGGGATGTGCCTGCAACCAAGGTACATGCCCTTGACCGGAATCGAACCCGGGACCTTTCAATCTGCAGGCTGACGCTCTCTCCACTGAGCCAAACTGGTTAGGGCGATGGACAGTTCTTATGAGGTCACTTGTGCACGGAGGAAAGTAGCAGAGCCTGAACCCAGCCAACACCCACTGGGATGGCCAGTCACAGTGGGAGCTGAGGGGAACAAGAGGGAGGTTGAGATGGAGGCAGAAAACCACAGCAGGTCAACCTCACAGGCAACCAAGGTCCCCCAAGTGCTCCCTCTACAGGCATGGAGCACATTGAGACTCAGTGGTTAGCAGAGACCTGCGCCTCAGCCTGGTTAGTTCAAGAGTCCTTTGCCCTTCTGCCCACGCCCACCCAGAGCAGGAACGATTCCTGAGGGGGTAGACAGGAAAGAGCAGCTGATGTCCTCCCTCTTCACTCCAAGCCAGAAGCTTGAGAAGGCAGACAGCCCTTAACTGGATCCAGAATGAGACCTAAACTACCTGGAAGGTGACAGAGGTGGCCGGGGGTGTCATTAGAGAATGGGAAAGGGGTACCAGACATGGCACATGATGTGTGAGAAAATGTCACATTGGAGAGGCTCATGAGGCCCCAGAGCTGAGCTAACTACCTGTGCACCTTTGGGCATGCTACTTAAGTTCTCTGAACTTCACTTTGCTTAAAGCACTGCCAACAGGGCCCAGCACAGAAAGTCCTGGAACCTTAGTGTGTGGTTGATACCCAGGGACAGGTAGAGGCTGTGGTTGCTTCTGATTCTCAGAATCAAAGCCACCCTGTCCCCACCTCTGGGGGCTTTCACCTGGTTCCCAGAGAAACCATCTCCATGGTAACTGTCTCTGCCACAACCTGGCCAGGACTTTTCCCTCCCTCCCCCACTGACATCACACCTCTCCCCTGGGCCATTGCTGTTGATTACAGGAGAGCAGCTGGGAAGGGAGCACATGTGTGTGGTTCTGTCTGAGCAGGTGTGCTTGTGCCTTAGCCTCTCTCCCGGTCTTTTTTTTTTTTTTTTTTTTAGAGAGAAACATTGATGTGTTGTTCCACTTATTTGTGTATTCGTTGGTTGCTTTTTGTATATGCCCTGACCAGGGATTAAAACCAAAACCCCACCAGGGCCAAGACCTTGTCTTATTCATCCTGACTTTGACATGTATGTGGATGTTGGACAAGTTACTTAACTCTAAAAGGGAGATACTAATGGCACCTCATGGTGGGAGGAGTGAGAGCTAAACCAATTAGTACCTGAAAAGCACTTAAAATAGTACCTGGTACATGCCCAGCCCGCGTGGCTCAGTGGTTGAGCATTGACCTTTGAACCAGGAATTCACTTTTCGATTCCCAGTCAAGTCACATGCCCGGGTTGTGGGCTCAATCTCCAGTAGGGGGAGTGCAGGAAGCAGTGGATCAATGATTCTTTCTCATTGATGTTTCGGTCTGTCTCTCCCTTTCTCTCTGAAATCAATTATATATATACAGTACCTAGTATAAAGCAACCCTGGACCCACTTATTCCGTTGATAGACATTTAGCTGTGATGGCCAGCAGCTAGTACAGACACTGGGATACAGCGGTGGAAACACCAAAGTCCTGCCTCTGGTGGAGCTGACATTCTGATGCAGAAACAGACAATAAACAGGACATTGAATTTCAGAGTGGTGGTTCTAGAATCTTCCTTCAGATCTACTCTTTTGGTTTTTAATTTTTCTGCGCATGTCTTACCTGATTTGCTATCCCTGTGGGGAAAGTTGCTGTTTGTTGCAGCACCTGAGCTCCTTTGGGTACAATTCCAGGCCTCAGGAGCAGAAAGGAGAGTGTAATTGCTCATTAGATGTGAAATGACTTCTTGGGGTAGAGATCATATTTTCAAGGGAGAGAAAAGGAGAAGGTTGAGTCCAAGAAGCATTTAGGTAGCAGCTTGAGGCAGCCTCCAGTAGCAGGCAGTGTCGGTGCCTGCCAGGCTGGCTCCCCCCGGAGAGCTTGCTTCCCCTCCTGTCGGAGCAGGAGTGTGTACCTGCTTAAAATGATTTCCAGGATCTAGTGAGTGAGAAAAAGAACAGTGCATCTGGCCTGCAGCCTTTTGTGTACAGAAGGGGGAGAGTACAAACTGGGCATTTGCTTGAAGACTTTGAAAATCTCTGGAAAAGGGGCACGAGAAACTTAACAGCTTGTCTCCAGGGAAGAGAGCTGGTGACGGTGGGGACGGGGAGGATGGAGATAGTGGTGTTCCCTGTTGCACCTTTTGAATGTAGAACCATATGACAAACTGCCTCTTCACAAAAAGAACGTAATTTTCATTTTAAAAATAGCCACCACCGAGTCACTGGGTGCACTGTGACATGGAACACGTGGGATGAGGTCTCCTTGGCAGTTAGTTTGCAGTAACACTTAGGCATTTACACAGTAAACACCCAAACGTGCGGTAAACCTGGAGGGATCCCTTCATGGGATTTGGCCTGGAGAAAAGACAGGTAGCATGACAGGCAGTGAGGCTTTCCATGGCCCCTCCCCCTGAGGAGCAGGCAGACATGCGCACCTCCTGTTTGTCTCCACACGGGTCCCTAATACTTAACACAAGTCAGTTAGACCTGGGAGGTTGGTGTGTGCTTGTCCCCAGGGAAGAGCAGGCCGGAGGAAGTTAGGACTGGAGTCCCAGGTGGGCGTCTCCATCCCACCCTTCCTGTTGGGGATACCGTGTACTGTGTACTGTGTACTGTGTACTGTGTACTGTGGATACCGTGTACTGTGGAAGGAGATGGCCTTCACAGGAGCCATGCTCTGAGCTTTCCGTGCTGCTGATGTGGCTTAGAAAAACTGCTCTGCCCTCTCTGACTCTGTGCAGCTGCTACCAGAGTTGGTCCATGCCCACCAGGCAGAATGGATGTGTAAGAACTGGACACCAGAGTCCAGGCCACCATTTCCCAGCAGCCTGGGTGAGTCTGTTAAAAACATAAATCAGCCCTAGCTGGTTTGGCTCAGTGGATAGAGCGTCAGCCTGTAGACTGAAGGGTCCCAGGTTCTGTTCTGGTCAAGGGCACATGCCCGGGTTGTAGGCTCTATCCCCAGTAGGGGGTGTGCAGGAGGCAGCGAGTCAGTGATTCTCATCATTGATGTTTCTCTCTCCCTCTCCCTTCCTCTCTGAAATCAATAAAAATATTTTTTAAAAAAACATAAATCAGCACGGTCCTGTCCCGGCCTTTGTGTTGCTGTCTGTGGCCTGGAAAGGACACTGCCTTGGCTAAGATCTGGTTAGCAAGCCATTCATTGCTTATCGCATTAAATAGCTAATTCCACGGGGAAAGTTCCCACAGAGCCAGTGCCTGTCCTTCCTGGGCACCAGTGTTGTCAGCAGCTCCACCAGCTGTCCGGGGGCAGAATGCCAGGAGCATTTTCTCCAGTCACGCCCCAGAACTTTCGTTAATAAGTTAACATTTCCTGGGCTCTGAGAATACACAGGCACGTGATAATAAAATAAGCGCCTGACAGGGATCAGACCATTTCCTCTTCACAAATACCATATGATTCACGAGCTCTGCCCCCCCCCCTTTCTTTTTTTAGGAGACTGAGGCAGGGGGATGAACCTAGAATCTGAGCTCCCAGGGCTAAGAGTAGAGAAGCAGGGACTCAAGCTGATAGGCTGTGTCTGGCCAGGTGACTGACAGAAAAGAACTGGCAAAGGCCCCTGCCCTCGGAGCGCACAGAAGTCCACAGGGCTTACCAATGACAGTTACAGGCCTGCTGCCGCAGCCCCCATCCCAACCCATCAGTGGACTAGCAGACCTGGATTCATAGTCCTGAGCCCCATCAAGGAGCCCTCGGAATCAAGCCAGGACTCCTTGCTGCCCCCAATGAAGCAGCGTTTCTGCTATAAAGGAAGCGGGTGGGAACGGGGCAGCAGCTCTCTGGGGCCCAGTGGATGAGCCTCATGGGGGAGGGTCACTCAAGCTTCTGAGGAGGAGCCGGTGAAGGGCAGCGGTGGGGTCAGGAAGGGAAACTGCATCATGGCTTTGTCTTCAGGAGATGGACTAGCCAGGCAGACTGTCTGTGTGACCAGGCCCCAGCCCCAGCTTCCCTCAGCCTGATGCTCCAGCCACGATTGTACAGAAGCTGGCCTGTGTGTGTGTCACTCCCTCCGCAGCCATCTGCCCTGGCCGGTTGCTTATTGGTTAGAGTGTCAGCCTGCGATTCCCAGTCAAGGTCACATACCTCGGCTGCCCCATAGGGGTACATATGGGAAGCAGTCAGTCGCTGTGTCTCTCTCACATCACATAGGTGTTTCTCTGGCTCTCTCCCTCTCTTCTTCCTTTCACTCTCTTCTAGAAAGTAATGGAAAAAACTTACTTGGGTGAGGATTAAAAAACAACAACAAAAAGACTCAAGTCTGCCATCTCCTCCTCCCCTGCCCCCAGCAGAACTTGAGGTCTTGACCTTGGAGAAGTTATGTTGTTTCTGAGCCTGTTCCCTGCTCAGTGTGCTGTACCTAGTGCTCCTAGCCTGGTGCCCTTTATACAGCTTGTGCCCCGACCAGGAATCAAACGGATGACCCTTTGGTGCATGGGACCACACTCACCAACCGAGCCATAGTGGCCAGGGCCCCATATCCTTCTTAATCCTTTATTTCCTCTTTGTCCAAGGCTGATGTCCTCCCATTTTTGTTCCCAAATACCCCTGTTCCAGATACCTAAGGAGAGGGTTTGGTATAGGGAGGGAGGGAAAGTCCCAGGACTCAGTGAAAATGACACCTGCCCCTCAGCCACATCCCATCTGAGGACTTTGTTCTGGCTCCCCTCCCTCTCCACCTCGAATTTTCTTTCCTCAGTCTGCCTGGTTAATCTCCTCACCCAGTGCCGGTGCCCCCCAGTTCCCTTTCAGGCTCTGCTTTCTCTTGTTCCTCGTGCATAGACTGTACAACATGATGGTGACTTATTGTAACGATTGTTGTTTTTCTGTCTGCTGGGCTGTAAGCTCCATGACAACAGGGTCCCCTCTGTCTCGTTCACAGCCATATTTCCAGGGCCTTGAGCGGTGCCTGTACATAGCAGATGCTCCAAAATATTTGTTGAATGAATGAACGTTCTACTGTAAAGAATTTGTTTACTCTCTATGATCTCACCTTGGGGGATGGGCCTTTTTTCTCTTTGTATTATGACTGTACAGAGTAGGGCTGAGTAGATATTAAAGTTAGGAGTTTAGTGACAAAAGGACTAAAGATAGAGAAGGTGAGTGGACCTGGGCGAAGCT
Source organism: Corynorhinus townsendii (assembly GCA_026230045.1). NCBI lineage: Eukaryota > Metazoa > Chordata > Mammalia > Chiroptera > Vespertilionidae > Corynorhinus > Corynorhinus townsendii. The sequence continues at coordinate 46,794,139 of JAPDVU010000011.1, read as the reverse complement.
GGAGGTGACAGCAGAGAACGCTGGTGCTCAGCCAGGGCTGGGTTGTGTATGCAGGTCGGAATCCAGGTGGGTCCTGACTTCCCTGGGCTGGGAAGGCGAGTAGATCTGGTTTGAAAACATGGGACAGGCTCTGCCAGTGACCTCAAGGAAGGCCCTTCTTGTGGCCTCGGGTTCATGCTGGGTGAACCACACAGCCAGGGCCGTGCTGCCGGGCCTCGGCACGCACCCAGCACACGCTCGCTCTTCTCAGAAAGGCCCACTTCTCCAGCACACGCTCGCTCTTCTCAGAAAGGCCCACTTCTCCAGTTCCTGTTCCTCCTGCTTTCCCTGGGCACCATCAGGTTCTCTTTTAGGAAAGCTCGCCACTGTGGTCCAAGTGGGAAGCCTGTGTCAGCTCCTCACTGTGTGTCAGCTGCACTTGTGGGGAATTCCCAGAATCCGAGTTGTCGATGGCTTTGTTAACTGGGACACACCCTGCAGACCATCATCACTTTATTTTATTTAATGCAAACTTATACATTTGCCCTTCCCCTCGTATCCCAGCACCTTGTCAGGGGTCCCCAAGACCACTCTCAGATTCGGTGATTCACCAGAAGGACTCAGAACTCAGCAAAGCTGTTAGGCTCATAGTTACAGTGAGTGGATAGAGATAAAAATTGGCCCAGGGGCCCTAACTGGTTTGGCTCAGTGGTTAGAGCGTCAGCCTGCGGACTGAAAGGTCCCAGGTTCAATTCCGGTCAAGGGCACATCCCCAGTAGGAGGTGTGCAAGAGGCAGCTATTGATTTTTTTACTGAGAGGAAGGGAAAGGGATAGAGAGCTAGAAACATCAATAAGAGAGAAACATCTATCAGCTATTTACATATATATATAAAACTTGAACTGGTACATGGAGGTTATGGCAAAAATAAAGTGGATGTAAAGGCACAGGTTTTAATAAGTTTCTCTTAAAAAAAAAATTGGCCAAGGGAAAAGACACCACAGGGCAGAATCCAGGCACCAGCTTGTGTTGTCTCTTCCAGTGGCGTCACACAGACAGCGCTTAACGCTCCCAGCAATGATGTGTGACCACACACATGGTAAGGCTTGCTGTACACATGGTAAGGCTTGCTGTCCAGGCTTTTTATTAAAAGTCTGTCACATTTTTTACTCAGTGTCCAACCCCTCCTGAGGTCAAACTGATACTGTGTGGCCCAATGCCCCATCATAAAGACACTCTGTATTGGGCAGGACACACTAAGGTAAGCATGTCAAACTCGCAGCCGGCGGGTTGCATACCTCATTTAAATAAATGAGGCTTGCGGCCCAAACGAGACATGCAGCCCACTGACCGCGAGTTTGACATGCTTGCTCTAAGGCAGTGGTTCTCACCCTTTCTAATGCCGCGACCCTTTAATACAGTTCCTCATATTGTGGTGACCCACAACCATACAATTATTTTCGTTGCTACTTCATAACTGTAATTTTGCTACTGTTATGAATCGTAATGTAAGTATCTGTGTTTTCCGATGGTCTTAGGCGACCCTGCTAGCGGTTCTCTACATAATACAATATGAGGAACTGTATTAAAGGGTCGCGGCATTAGAAAGGTTAAGAACCACTGCTCTAAGGGCTTAGGGGTTCCCTCCCAGGAGCCCATCAAGGGCCAGTCCTTTGTTTGGAATGTGCAAGGTTTGGACAGCTCAGGCCTGCTGAGTAACCCTTTACTGCACACACTCCCTCCAGCCATACCAATCACTTAGCGCCCCAGAAGCACACCTGTTTCAGCCTGCTTTCACCAGCCCTTCTCCCCCATCTTCTGGTTGATTCCACATCCTTCAGTACTCAGCTTAGGTATGTGCTTCCCGGAACCTGGGCCAGGGAGCCTTGTCCCTGCTCCCACGTGTGACCCAGCCCTGTCTGCCCTTCCTGCAGTCCTGGAATTGAAGCGGATGTTTGCCATGTCTCTGGCTGCCCTGAAGAGGGGGCCAAGGCTTGGTAACCTCTCTCGGCCTCCCTGTCCTAGTCTGTAAAGTGAACCTGCCCCAGATGGACCTGTTTTCAGGAGAAAGTGGGCAGTAAGGCATCTTAAACACATAGATAGGCTGGATCGCTGAGCACAGTTTGCCATTATTAGTAGATCCCTGGCAGCTGGGGTGTTGGAAACAAATGACGCATTTGATAAATGGCCAACCATAAGCCAGACAAGCCTCCACAGAAGGTCTTTTTTCTTCAGTTTTTTAATGTGAAAAGGCGAAGACCTTTGTATAAATGCTCTTCGGGAGAATTTTAGCTGCAACTTATTAATAGCTAAAGTTCTCAGGGGCTGAGGAACTGAGACATGTGGGTGGCTGCTAACAACAAACCCGGCCGGGGTGGCTCTGCAACGACAGGTGTGTCCGCTCACGCAAGAAGGGCTGGGTGCCAACGTGCTGGGGCCGCAGACACTTGCTGTGGCCTCTTGAGAGTAAAGAGGCCTTTCTCTGAGGCCCCCAGAAGAGCTCTGTAAAAATGTCAAGGCCAGGATCCTGCCCCCAGAAGGACATCCATCATTAATCGGGCAGCATCGGATTTTTCTTTTACTTGAATTGAGAGAGAGAAAAGGGGGTATTGATTTGTTGTTCCACTTGTTTATGCATTCGTTGGTTGCTTCTTGTATGTGCCCTGACTGGAGATGAAGCCCACAACGCTGGTGTAGCGGGATGATACTCTAACCAACTGAGCTACCCAGCCAGAGCCCGTGTACCTTTTGAATGCTCCTAGGAGGTGCTAATGGGCAGCCTGTTGAGATCTGGTTAGACTGAGCAGATCCACCAGTAGCATGGGCAGCTGTGGGGTCCTCTCTCCAGAAGCACATGGCTGTGTGGAGGAGAGATCTGGCAAAAAAATAAATAGGGTTTTTGGAGGAAGGCAGAGGGCGAGGTGGAAGTTGGGGAGGAGCAGCTACAGTGGGATGAGGATTGACAAATTCCTTTAATCTGAGCCTCTCTTCCCCCATCTGTGCCCTGTGGCCATCATCTCAGCCTCCCTGGTAGGCTGATTGGGAAGTTAGCTGAGGCTGAGGAGTGTCGGTAGCATAGGGCTGGGCACACACAGCTGTAGGGGCTGGGGTTAGCTGCCTGGAAATCCCGTCTCTGCGTTGGAACTGGTACTCTCGTCATGCAGCCAGAGGACCCACTGAGCAGTGGCAGCTGGACCATGAATTCCTATTAAATTTGAGGTCAGCCGCAATCCACATGTCTTCTTCATGAGAATTTCTTCACAGCTGGGCGTTCACAGCCCCCACTGCTGCTGAGTTACCCCCTTACTGCACAGTCCTCCTTCCTCACCAGCCTCCGGAGGCTCTCCCCAGAGTGGAAATGTGGGCATGTGCCTGTGCCTGGCAGCAGTGGCAGTGAGCGTCCTAACTAGTGCCCAACCATCCGCCACACTTCAGCGCAGTCGCTGCTACCCCACTTTCCTGCTGAGGGAACTGAGCCTCAGAGAGGTTTGCTGTCCCTCGTTTGAGATTGGAGCGCTAAGGAGTCACAAGATCACACCTCACTTTTGTCAGACACTTTCTACTTCCCAACTGTATTCTTTTTTTCTTTTTCTTTTCTTTTTTTATTTCATAGAGTAAGGAAGAGGGAGAGATAGAAACATCCATGATGAGAAAGAATCATTGATCGGCTGAAGGACTCCGCCTTCAAGCCCTCTGATTGAGCACTGGGCTTTCATGCCCAGCCCTTAGTTAGAAGGAAGTGGGGGTTGTTCCAACATGCCCTCTGTCCTCCTAAATGACGAGGAATGTGCACGGATGGAGCCCTACCATAGAGCTCAGCTTTCCAGGGCCTGTTTCTTGAGGTCCAGAAGGCCGCTCAGGGAGGCACGCTCTACCCACTCCAGCCGGCAGCAGGGAAACCTGGGGAGCAGAGCCTAAAGGTGTTTGGTGTGCTTCTGGTCCCGCTCGTGAGAAGCTCCCGGAATCTGGCTGCCTCCTCGGGGACTGAGGTCAGTTCAGGTGCCTACTCTTGGACTCCTCCCCATGCCGTGGGGCTCCCACTCGTGCTGAGGACACGCAGGTCCCAAGCACCTCTCTCCCAGCGCCAGCCCTCCACCCCGCCTTTCCTAGCTGACTTAGCAGGGTCGGTCAGGAAGAGGAGAGTGGCCTCGTTAGGACTACCAGTCCCGCCGCTCTCCAAACTGCGCCCGTGCCAGTGAGGTTGCCTTTCCAAAACCGCCATCTGATCATGTCACTTCCTCTGCTTTAAAAATCTTCCCAAGGTTGCAGACGACGCTGACGATTTGCTTTGGGAGCTGGAGTAGCTGCTGCCACCGGAGTCTGGAGCCATGAGCGGGTTTAATTTTGGAGGCACTGGGGCCCCCACAGGCGGGTTCACATTTGGCACTGCAAAGACAGCAACAACCACCCCGGCCACTGGGTTTTCTTTCTCTACGTCTGGCACTGGCGGGTTTAATTTTGGGGCTCCCTCCCAGCCCACTGCAAGCACCCCTTCTACCAGCCTGTTCTCACTCACTACCCAAGCGCCAGCAACACAGACCTCAGGATTCAGTTTTGGAACCACAACTCCTGCTACTGGAGGCACTGGGTTTTCCTTAGGGATCAGCACCCCAAAGCTAAGCTTGGGCAATGCAGCTGCCACCCCAGCCACAGCGCAGCCCGCTGGCTTCAGCCTCGGCAGCAGCACCCTCACCAACGCCATCTCCAGCGCCGTCACCTCCAGCCAGGGCACAGCACCCACCGGCTTTGTGTTCGGCTCCACCGCCACCTCTTCTGCTCCATCCACCACACCCGGGGGCTTCTCGTTCACAGGTGGAAGCACGTCCCAGACTGGGGGGACCTCCAGTTTCGGCATCGGCTCCATGGGGAGTTCGGCCCAGCCCACGACACTTGCTGGGTTGGCCTTCACTCCAGCCACACCAGCAGCCACTGGAGCAGGAACCACACAGCCGGCTGCTCCCGCACCCACTGCTGCCACCACCAGTGCTGGACCCACACTCTTTGCTTCGCTAGCTACTGCTCCCACCTCATCTGCTGCCACCGGGCTCTCCCTTGGTGCCCCAGCAACCACAGCTGGAACTTCTGGGCCTGGAATGCTGGGCTTCAGCCTAAAGGTTCCTGGAGCAGCTTCTACCGCATCCACAGCTACATCCACCGCCGCCACCACCACCAGCACCAGCAGTTTCTCCTTGAATCTAAAACCCCTGGCGCCAGCCGGGATCCCCAGCAATGCGCCCACTGCCATAACTGCTCCATCTGGCCCCAGTGCAGCCACTGGGGTGTCCACCAGTCCTGTGATGACCTATGCCCAGCTGGAGAGTCTGATCAACAAGTGGAGCCTGGAGCTGGAGGACCAGGAGCGGCACTTCCTGCAGCAGGCCACCCAGGTCAACGCCTGGGACCGCACGCTGATCGAGAACGGGGAGAAGATCACCGCCCTCCACCGCGAGGTGGAGAAGGTGAAGCTGGACCAGAAGAGGCTGGACCAAGAGCTCGACTTCATCCTGTCACAGCAGAAGGAACTGGAGGACCTGCTGAGCCCTCTGGAGGAGTCCGTCAAGGAGCAGAGTGGGACCGTCTACCTGCAGCACGCTGACGAGGAGCGCGAGAAGACCTACAAGCTGGCCGAGAACATCGACGCGCAGCTGAAGCGCATGGCTCAGGATCTCAAGGACATCATCGAGCACCTGAACACATCTGGGGGCCCCGCCGACACCAGCGACCCGCTGCAGCAGATCTGCAAGATCCTCAACGCACACATGGACTCCCTGCAGTGGATCGACCAGAACTCGGCCCTACTGCAGAGGAAGGTGGAGGAGGTGACCAAGGTGTGCGAGGGGCGGCGCAAGGAGCAGGAGCGCAGCTTCCGGATCACGTTTGACTGAGCCCATGGCCACTTGCAGGGCCGCGGGTTCCCAGTGTGTTCATTGGGGCAGGGGGTGCGGTTACTGTCTAGCTTTTGTTTGCAATGAAATACTTGTTTGATTGTTTCTTTCAAACAGTTGCGTTGTCGAGAGAACTGTTTGTGGTTTGAGTTTTTGCATTTATAAGCAGAAGTATTCTGAGTGTTCTAATCTGAGTAGCAGCCTCGTAGGTATGCTTTCTCTGTATAACTTTTGTTTATCCCAGAGCCTTTTCTTTTTTAAAAAATATATTTTTATTGATTTGAGAGAGAGGAAGGGAGAGAAAGAGAGAGAGGAAGGAAAAAAGCCCACACATTGATATGAGAGAGAAGCATTGATCCGTTGCCTCCTACCCGCACCCCAACTGGGGATCAAACCCGCAACCCTGGGTATGTGCCCTGACTGGGAATCAAACCTGCAACCTTTTGGTGCACATGACAACGCTCAACCAACTGAGCCACACCAGCCAGGGCCCAGGCCCTTTTCACCTACTGCAGCCTTCCACCTCATCCTGCTCACTCCAGCCAAGTGCTGGAGAAGTGCCCACTCACCTGAGAGCCATCTGCCTCCCAGCCCAGGTTCCCCGGGCAGCCTCTCTGTCTACCGCATAGTCACAGGTGCCGTGTAGAAAGACTTCGTACTTGGGGAGACAGCAGTCTGGTGTAAGAGGTGCACATGTGGAAATTAGTCACCTGTGCAGTCACTTGTGACAGAACAGGCCATGAGATAATGAATTTCGCAGGAGGAGATAGGGCAGGTAGATGAGGGACTTGAACAGGATGTAGACGGAAGGGTCAGACTTGGGCCGGGGGGTCTTTGTGTTGCCTGGCCGACACACCTCCTCGGCTTTCTGTTCTCTTAATGTTAGGCCACCCACAGCCATGTCAGATGGCCGTCCTGCAGGGCCCGCACCGCAGTGAGCTTGCACAGAACACTTGCCACTCCACATTGTGCTGACTGTTTACTCCTGTGCCTCCCTGTTAGATTGTGAGCCCCTGTGGGCAGGAAGTGTTTCTTGTTCCCCTTTGTGTCCTCAGCACGATACCTGTCATATTTACCAAATGAGTGAATAATAGGGATGAAACCCGGCATAAAGCGTCAATCCATAAAATGCCTGCTGAAATGGCAGAGGCAGCCACAGACATGGTTCTGAGCTCCGGTGCCGAAGCAACCCTGTCGGTGAGTGAGGCCCAGTGTCCAGAGGCAGAAGCCAGCCAGCTGTGGCCCAGCATCTTTCCTGTCTTTCTACTTGCTGTACTCTGAACTACCCAGGACTGTATGTTGCTTTCCTAAATAAAATAAGATTTATTGTGGAACGAAAAGTAAGCTGTGCTGTCATGTGGGTAACTTAAAAGGAGAAAGAAAGCTGGGTAAAAGGAGCAGGTTCCAGAAGACTGGAACTCAGAAACAAGCCAAACTGAACAGGACATGGCATTCTCACTACACACACACTCAACTCGTGGCTTCCTCTGATGCTGGTGGCGGGAGAGGACAGGAACACAGGGAACCTGTGAAGTGTGACCTTCTGGATTATAGCTTAGAATACACATAAATGTCCTCTGTCCCCGTCCCTCAGGGTCACAGGTGTCCGCAGCTGTTGACCAAGAGGCCAGATTGGGTGACGTTCAGATACTGGCCTGACGTCGCCCCTGCCCCCACTCCAGCTTCCCTCAGCCATGCCTCACGGAGCCATGCTTGGCTAAGGGGTGCCACGGCTTTTTTTTTTTTTTAACTTGTAGTTTTATTCAGGTTTGATTTTAACAAATGTGTCAGGGTGAGAGCCCACAGGAAAGGGTGAAGCCCATGGGGGCAGGGCCCTCCCAGATGCCTGAGGAGGGGGGCAGGTCCCCTTTCCTCTCCTCCTCCTCCCTCTCCTGCTAAAGGGATTTGGGGAGAGACATAGGCATGGGGAAGGAGCTGGTCCCCAGTCTGTGGGGCGGTGCTTGGGGTAAAGGGCTATAGGAACAGGGACCAGACCAGGGTTGAGTGGGGGGGAGGGCACACAGACTATTTGCCAGAATCCACGGCTGATTCCAGAATTAAAACAAAAAAAAAACACACAACTAAACCACAAGCAGCACCCACCCCATCTCCCCCACAAGGGCTGTAGTGTGAGGGGAGAAGAGGAAGGCAGCTTCACCAAGGCCGTGGCTCGCTCACTCCTGGCCAAGGGAACAGGGTGAAGGGCAGGGGCTCCCCAACAGATTGAGGGGGTGGAGGAAACCAAAATAAAACATCAAATAAATTGTGTAGGAGTCCAGCCAAGGGCGGGGCCAGAGCTGAGCCAGGCTGGGGGAGGGGGCCTCTGCAGGCTCGAGGATCACTGCACCACCACCGCCACCCTGGGAGCCAGTTATTTTGTCATGGCCTTGATTGCAACAGCTGCCTCCTCCGTCATGGCAGACAGCGCTGTAGTCAGGATCTCCTCTCCACAGTCGTACTTCTGCTCAGTTTCCTTGCCAAGGTCTCCCTCAGGCAGACGGAGGTCCTCTCACACCTCCCCACTGTCCTGGAGCAGTGATAGATACCCATCCTGGATGCCAATCAGCTGGAAACCATTCCTTTTGATGTTGGGAACGTCCATATTATGAGTTGACGGGCAGATATCTTCATATTTCTTCTCAGTAAAGATGTCAATACCAACCAGGTGGGCCTTGGCATGGCCGTGCTTGCCAGCCTTGGAGGTGGACATCTCCACAATCTTACATGGCCGTCCTTTGAGCACCACAAAGCCATTCTTACATAATGCTGAGCACTGCATTGGGAAGGTGGCTGAGGCCCCTGCATCTCCTGTCTCGAAGTCCAAATCATCTGCCATTTTAAGAGGCTTCAATTCCAACTCGTGCGAACGCAATAACTCGACCCCGTCTGCTCGCCATGAGCTCAACCGCTGCCTCTCGAGTGCCACGGCTTATTTGGGAGAGTCAGGGTCCACTTTCCCAAGCCTTGATCACGAGTCATTCCTTTGACCAGCTTGAGCTCCTGCGGACTAGTGTCCCATCCGAGCAGAAGCCACAGAAGAGGGAGGGGAATCAGTGAGAGGAGGGAGACCCCAGCAGCCTCAGGTGCTTCTCCAAAAGCCCCACCCCCTACAGCACAGGCCCTTTGTGCAGTCTGTGAGCCTTGACTATCTGTGATCCACACCTGACTCCACCTGAAGGGAGGACAGAGGGAGAGGCCGTGAGTCCCGGGAAAGTAAGGAGGGAATGTAAGGGGTCGTTTGTATTTACCTACACTTATTCAGCATCCATTTGTGGAGCCCCTGCTACTTACTGGATCCTGATATGGCCTTTGTGGGTTACAAAACTGAAACAATGTTTCTCTATCTCCAAGGAGGTCGCTGGCCAGGGTCACACAATTGATAGAACAATTTTTTTTCCTGAGCTTGCATTTCCAGAGTATATAATATACCTATTATTTCACATATTAAACATCAGCAAAGCTTAACTGCTTGCTTATAGTTGTATTTTTTAGTTTTTGTTAATCCTCATCCTATCTAATAAAGAGGGAGTATGCCAATTGACTGTCACTCCCTCAGAAGCTGGCGGCGCCCACAGCCAATAAGGAGGGAACATGCTAATTGACTGCCACGCCTTCAAAGATGGTGGTGCCCAGTCCCCTCAGCCCTCCAGCCACTCAGGGCCAGCCCAAGGCGCAGGCAAGCCTCGGATGGCGGCTGCCCAACCTCCCAGGGCCGCCCTGAGGCTCAGGTAACCAGGGCCGGCCGAGGCTTGCACTGCCGGCAGTGACAGCAGCAGAGGTGTGATGGGGTATCGCCTTCCCCTGATCGCCGGGTCGCCTCCCGCCCCTGAGGGCTTCTGGACTGTGAAAGGGGGCAGGCTGGGCTGAGGGAACCCCCTCCAGTGCATGAATTTTCATGCACCGGGCCTCTACTCTGAAGATATTTTTCCATTGAAATTTTTTTTTTTTTTTTTTTTTTTTTTTATGGAGAGTGGAAAAGAGAAAGACAGAAACATCAATGTGAGAGAAACACATTGATTGGTTGTCTCCTACATGAGCCCTGACCAGGGAGAGAGCCAGGAAGGAGCCTGCAACCAAAGTATGTGCCCTTGACCAGAATCAAACTTGGGACTCTGGTCTGCAGGCTGATGCTCTATCCACTAAGCCAAACCAGCTAGGGCAATAGTTATATTTTTTTATTTATTTCATTACTTTAAAATATATTTTTATTGATTGCAGAGAGGGAGGGAGAGATAGAAACAGCAATGATGAAAGAGAATCATTGATTGGCTGCCTTCTGCAGGCCGCCCCTCCCCCCGCTGGAGACCAAGCCCATAACCCAGGCATGTGCCCTTGATCAGAATCGAACCCAGGACCCTTCATTCCATAGGCCAACGCTCTATCCACTGAGACAAATCAGCTAGGGCAGTGGTCAGCAAACTCATTAGTCAACAGAGCCAAATATCAACAGTACAATGACTGAAATTTCTTTTGAGAGCCAAATTTTTTAAACTTAAACTTCTTCTAACACCACTTCTTCAAAATAGACTTGCCCAGGCCGTGGTATTTTGTGGAAGAGCCACACTCAAGGGGCCAAAGAGCCGCATGGGGCTCACAAGCCACAGTTTGCTGACCACTGAGCTAGGGCAATCGTTGCATTTTTAAAAGTAAAAACAAACAAGTTCCCTTTTTCTTCCCACACTCCAGGGCGATCTTGGACACCCCAAGAAGAACACAAGCAGTTGTAATGAATCGGACAGTGGCCAGGCGGGAGGAAAGGCCACAGTGCACTGGCGCCCTGGGGGAATGGCCCAGCAGGCTTCGTACTCCCCAGGGTGCAGCAGGGTCAGCGGCGACTGGGTGCCACCCTGTGGGTGACGGCTCCATTGTGACTGCACTTTCCCTTCCAGGAAGAAAACGGAGTGCACCCTCGCCAGTCCAGACAAATGGCCTCTACCTGTGCTCCTCTTCATTAAGTCAAGGCAGATCTCAGTAAGCTGCACAACTTTCCTCTTGATAGAGATAGAGTGGCCGCTGGATTTGTGGTTACGGCTTTCTTTTCACCTCCAACCACTGCCTCCCACAGTGGCCCTGCCCCTTCCCGGGATGTGGCTCGTCGGGCACAGCATATGGGCATGGAGAGGGTCAGAAGTTTGAAAGAGATTTGCAGAGTGAGTGAGTGGCCTCGATCTAGGGGAGGCGGAAACGGGGTTCCAAAGCAGTGGTGTGCTGGTCGGTGTTTAACGCATCTCTCCAGGCTGGGGGAAGCCCTGCCGGTGAGCATAGACCAGTTCCCACGTGAAGTCACCCAACACGAACTTGGGAAGTTGATGCACACTGTCCAGATGCAGTTAATTCACCTCCAGAGCATATGCTTGTAAAATGTAAGCAAACAATTAGGAAGGAATGAGTTTTGAGTACCCTCTTTTTTCTTTAATTTTTATTTTTATTGATTTCAGAGAGGAAGGGAGAGGGAGGGAGGGAGGGAGGGAGGGAGGGAGGGAGGGAGGGAGAAACATCAGTGATGAGAGAGAATCATTGGCCAGTTGCCTACTGCATGCCCCACACTGGGAAGTGAGCCCACAACCTGGACATGTGCCCTGACCAGGAATTGAACCATGACCTCCTGGTTCATAAGTCGATGCCCAACCACTGAGCCACCCTGGCCGGGCATGTATCCTCTTAGTTTTTAACAAAATTAATTGTAAATATTTATAATCCTATATAATAAAGAGGTAATATGCAAATTAACCCTCATGCCCTCACAAGATGGCTGCCTATGACCAGGCTGGCAGGAGGGTTAGTGAGGGATGACCAAACGACTGGACAAGCAGGCTGTGTGGGCGACCAGGCCAGCGGGAGGGGGAGGGGCGCATTTGGGGGCAACCAGGCCAGCAAGGGGGGTAGTTGAGGGCAACCAGGACGGCAGGGAGGGGCAGTTAAGGGCAACCAGACTGGCAGGGGGGGTGGTGCATTTGGGGGTGGCCAAGCTGGCAGGGGGCTAGTGAAGGCCGACTAGGCCAGTGGGAGTGGGCATTTGGGAGCAATCATGCCAACAGGGGGGGCAGTAAGGGGTGACCAGTCCGTCAGGGAGGGGGCAGTTTGGGGCAACCTGACTGGCTGCAAGGGGCAGTTTGGGGCGATCAGGCCAGCACGCAGAGGCAGTGAGGGATGATCAGGCCGGCAGCGGGGGTGGGGGGGCAGTTAGGGGCGACCCGGCAGGCAGGCAGGTGAGTGATTTAAGAGTCAGTGGTCCAGGATTGTGAGAGGGATGTCCGACTGCCGGTTTAGGCCCGACCAGGCCGGCAGGGGTTTAGTGAGGGATCGGGCCTAAACCAGCAGTCGGACATCCCCCAAGGATTAGAGAGGGTGCAGGCTGGGCTGAGGGGACCTCCCCCCCTTCCCCATGTATGAATTTTATGCACCGGGCCTCTAGTTTTGTAATAATGGCTTGCAAGTCAAAACCAAAAAAACGATCCTGAGGATTAACCAGTAGACTCCATGAACTGGTACGCGCCAGCCCCGGCACACCACTGCTCCTCGAAATTGTCTAGGAGCTTCAGGAGGCTGCCCTCAGACTCAGGGCAGCAGCTGAGGACTTCCCCGGAACAGCATCCCTCATCCTCAGAAGCCAGGCAGAACTGTCCCAAGCTGCTCCCGTGCCTGCCCCACAGCTCTCACCCCATTGGCAATGATCAAATAGGGTCCCCACAAACAAACCAATTGTTAAAATTTTTGAGACATTCAGGGAAATGTGGACATTGATTTAATTCCATTGTAAATGTGTTAATGGTATTGTAGTTTTATTTTTAAAAAGTGAGTTCTTGCTCTTGCTGGTTTGGCTCAGTGGATAGGGTCCCGGCTTCTATTCCGGTCAAGGGCACATGCCCAGGTTGTGGGCTCCATCCCCAGAAGGGGGCATGCAGGAGGCAGCCGATCAATGATTCTCTCTAATCATTGATGTTTCTCTCTCTCTTTCCCTCACCCTTCCTCTGAAATCAATAAAAAATATATATATATTTTTAAGTAAGTTCTTATCTTCTAGAACAGAGGTTGGCAAACAAAGGCCCCACTTACTGTTTTTTTATAAGTAAAGTTTTATTGGAACACAGTCACACCCACTCATTTATATGTTGTGACTACTTGGAAGGCAGAGTTGAGTGGGTGAAACGGAGACTGTGGCCCAAACGACCTGGAATATTTACAGGAAAAGTTTGCCAACCCCTATTTTGTGGAAACATCCTGAAGTATTTAATTACAAAATAATCATATTTCTAGGATTTGCTTTAAAATAATTCAATGGGGGAGGGAGAAAACGGAAATGAAACTAGATGGGCAATGAGGCGATGAATGTCCTGGTTCATCATCCTGGTCTCCGTGCTTATATATACTTGACATTTTCCATGATAATAAGCGTTTGAGAAGGGAGGGGAGGGAGGGGAGAGAGGGGAGGGGAGGGGGCCCGCCCTCCACAATCTCCCAACCGCTCTGCACCCCAGGACTCTGGCACTGCTGGTCTAACAAGGGGATCAGGACAAAGCCAGCACTCTTCGCCCTGATGATGACTCCTGTCCCGGGCTAACCGGAAGGCCATGGGCGCCGAGAGAGCCGATGAGAGCCAGCCTTGCAGTGAGTGCCCCGCCCCCACCGCTTGGTGGGGTTGGAAATGGGAAGGCGGGGCAGGAGGGCTCTGTGAGAAGGATGGCCCTGCCCAGGGGTCAGGCAAGATCAGGGCATCAGTAAGTCTGCCCTCTGCCCCCATCCCCTGTCCATGTCTGGACTTCTGCCGGGGGCCCTGGGCATCCCCGGGGCAGGCTCCACCCCTCTCTGAGGCTCGGTGAAAGCTTTAATACCCCCCACTCAGGGTCTTTGGGCCAACTCAGAGAAAAGAACACACTCCCTGCCCTGACCATATGGCTGCCATCGCCATTCGCTGCCCTACGGGCCACAGAGGTCCCCAGGGAGCCGGGCCAGGTCGCTGGCTGCTTCACACTGGACCTGAACCCCATTAGAATCATCCTTGTGGTTCTAGAAGCAAACCAGACAGGAAGGATTGACATTATGGTCTGGAAACACCATCATAAAACCAGACTATCCCAAAATTAACCGAAGCAGACATACTCGATTTGGGGGGAAGCCCAGGCCTTTCCCCCGCAGTGGCCACACCCCTGATTCTCACAGTGTGTCTGTAGCTCCCCCCCCCCACCCCCCAAGCTTAGGAAACCTAACCTAGTCCAGATCTTTCCTCTAACCTGTCCCACCTCAATCCATACCCTAACTTTAGACCTGGTGCCCGCCTCAGCATTATCAGCCGTGGCTCTGAAGGTCTGGTTACTAGAGGCCAGCGACGCTGCTCAACACTCCACAGTGCACAGGCGACCCCCGCAAAGATGGCCCAAGTGGCAGCAGTGCTGGGGAGGAGAGGCCCTGTCTGGCCCCTCCCTCGTCCAGGGCTGAGAGCGGGGTGGGAGCCAGGCCGCTGGGTCAAGCACAGACGCGGCCCCTCCTGGGGGTGACTTCCCGGCCTCAGTGTCGTACACTGGCAAGTTGTCCCTGGACTGGCTGGTGGCTCAGCTGGTTGAGCATCGCCCAGCACACAAAAGACCTCAGGTCCAGCACCTGGGCGGGGCGCATGCCTAGTTTGAGGGTTTGATCCCTGGTCAGGTCGCATGCAGGAGGCAACCAATCAATCTTCACATCGATGTCCTCTCTCTCTCTCTCTCTCTCTCTCTCTCTCTCTGTCTCTCTCTTCCCCCCTTCCCCCTCTCTCTAAAAATCAATGAACGTGTCCTCGGGTGAGGATTTAAAAAAAAGATTTGAAGTGTGTGGCACATGGGACTGAAGGACCCCGTAGTCATTTTATCCGGAGCAGGACCCTGGCCAGGCCCCACCCCGGGGAGAGCCCTCCTCCAGTTCGAGGCTGGCTCCCCATTCCAGCGCCTCCCGCGTCCTGCCGGCCTCCCTCCCGCTCCCTCTGACTCCTTGAATGGGTGTCTTGGGGGAGGCCTCACGCCACTCCTCTTCCGAGAGCCCAGGAGGCGAGTCGGGGTGCCCAGAGGCAGAGGGACTTGGAAAAGCAATCCTGTAGCAGGCAGACCAGGGCATCAACTCAGGGCCCCCAGCCAGGCCCCCAGCCGCTCCCCACTCGGACAGGCCCTGGGAGCCCCGAGCTCAGCCTCCACCCCGTTCCTGTCCTTATTTCCTCCGTGTGGGACTTGGCCATGAGGCCGCAGAGCACCGGGACCCCGTGGGTGGGAGGCACCTGCCCATGCCCACCGGGGGACCCGGGACCCCCGCCTTCCCCTCCCGGGGCCGGTTCCGCTCCCTCTCGGGTGTCGGGGGCCAGAGGAGCATCTCTGCTCGAGGCGCAGCTGCTGTCACTGCCGTGAGGTCTAACCAGCGGCACCCGGACCCTCCAGACCACTGAGCCCGGCAGGCAGGGGCTGCCCTGACCGCCCCCTCGCCACCCTGAGCCTCAGTTCCTCTCTGTCCGGTGCAGCCTTGTGCGGTCCCGGTGAAGGCAGAGCTGAGGGCACCTCCGAGCGGGGGTCACTGGGACAGTCTCTCTCGCTGCTGTTGCCTGACAAGCGAGCTCTGTTCGCTCACTGGTTTTGTTTCCTTCTTGGCCACTGCCTCCCTGCCCCCCACCCCTGCATCATATGTCCTCTGACTCACTCGTATGCACCCCCACCCTCCATCAAACCACATCCCTCTCTGATTTACTGCTCGGACTTTCCAGTCCTATTGCTGCTAAGGATCTGCGGCCCTTTGCCTTTCCTCCCCACCCTGCCACCCCAAGAAAAATCCCCCAAACTGCCTCTCCACCCCCACCCCCTGCAGGAGACACACCATGTTTCCCCTGACAAGGCCCTCCACAGCCACAGCACCCCTGCTGCCCGGGTGGGACTCCCCCTTTTTATTTATTTTTTTTAATGTTTTCATTGATTTGGGCGAGAGAGGAAGGGAAAGGGAGAGAGAGAAACATCAATGTGAGAGGGAATCAATGATCAGTTGCCTCCTGTACACACCCAACCAGGGATGGAGCCTGCAACCCCAGCCCCTGCCCTGACTGGGAATCGAACCGGCAACGTTTTGGTGACCAACCGAGCCACACTGGCCAGGGTCCGTGTGGGGATTCCTTATAACCGGGCCCTCTTGGTCTCAGTGCGCCAAAGGCAGAGGCAGGAACTCTGGGGCTGTTTCCACGGTGCCCGGACCCCGAGCTGAGCCCCACAGTGTTCTCCATGCAGGGATGGCAAGGCCGGGGCGAGGGGCACTCACTCAGGTCCCGTCCATACCCCCACGGCATTTCCTGAGGAGCAGGTCCCGGTACTGGCCCAGGTACTGGGCATGGGACTGACCGGCTTCACTACCTAGCCCTCCCACTTGACCACTGTAGACTGGACGCGGGCCAGGACTTAGGCGGGCTGGCCCACGGCCCTGCCTCTGACCACTGTGCCGCTGCCGTGAGTCCCACCGAGGGCCGGCCCGTGTCATGGCTCAGAGCGGCCCTGCAGGAGGGGAGCGGAGCCTGGAAGAGCCCTTAGGGCACAGCAACAGCTGACACAGAGGCCCTCCCAGGGAGCATACAGCCCCAGGCCGGAGGCCCCCTCCCCTGTCCCAGCTTCCAGGAGGGGGAGAGAGCATAGAAGGCAGACACAGGACCTGCCACCAGGGCCCAGGACAGGCCCTTAACATGGTTAATTTAGCATTGATTTCCGGCCCCCCAACCGCCCCAGACTATTTGGGGCGAGAGGAAGAAGTTAGATTGATTTGCTTCCTCCCGAACCCTCTATCCCACCAGCCACCCTCTCCAGTCTCAGCGAGGCCCTGAGCACCTGGCCCTGGGACCCGGGGAAAGCAGTTTCATTTCCCAAAGGGGGAGGGAGGGCGGGGCTTGGCTGATTTAAGGACCGAGGAGGCGAGGAGGCGGACAGAGGAGAGGCAGGGCTGCCAGCGCGCCATCCTCAGGCCGCTCAGGTACAGGGGAGGCTGGGAGAGGCGGCCACAGGCAGAGACAGGGGCGAGGAGAAACAGACGGGCAGGGAGGGCGAGGAAAAGAGGGGATAGAGGCAGAAGTGGGGAGAGGGGTGCAGGGAAGGGGAGAGGAGGGCAGACAGGCGAGCACAGAACAGGAGGCTTGGGGACCAAGGTCAGGCGACCCGTGTCCAGAGAGAGTGGTGCCGTAGGGAGAGGGCTGAGGCAGGAGCTGGGCAGCCCCACAGGGAGTCCTGCTGGGGTGGGACCCGGCCCCCGTCACAGTGGCCCTTGCTTCCCCTCCAACCCAGACACACCTCCCCGTGCGAGTCATGGCCTCATTGGGTGAGTAAGCTACGGGGGGCCCTGCGGGTGGGGGCAGAGCCTGCTCTTCTCCCCCCATACGCATGGCCTGTCCTCTTCTCAGCCTGGCGCCTCCTTGCCCTCGTCCCCATCCTCCTCGGCCTGGTGGCCTCCGTCGAATGGAAGACCGTCCGCAGCCAGGACCCCTTCGAGGTGTGCATGCACGATCCTGACTATGAGCAGCTGCTCAAGGTGGTGACCTTGGGCCTCAATCGGACCTTAAAGCCCCAGAGGGTGATCGTGGTCGGTGCCGGTGTGGCCGGGCTGATGGCCGCCAAGGTGCTCAGCGATGCCGGCCACAAGGTGAGAAGTGCTGCTTGCAGTCTACTTTGAGTCTTTCCTGCTGCAGCTGGAGGAGCCTGGCCACATCCCTGTGGGGGTGGGGTGGGGAAGCTGGGAGGCGGGGAGAAGGAGCTGTGCTTTCCAGGGTCTACCCAGAGGGAGCGTGTGCTGCACTGGGGGGCCTTCGACCCCCGGCCCCACCCTCATGCCAGAGGGAAGTCTGGCACCCTCCACACTTCTGGGGGAATTTGCGTTGGTGCAGATGGACACTCCGCCCAAGGGGAAGTCCCCCTTGAGGTCTAACCACTGTCCTTCTCACTGAAATCCAAGAATGAGAATTGGACCAGGGCAGCGGCTTCTGAGCATATGAGAAGTTTCCCCCTCCCTGAGCGGGAAGTCCCTCTCTAACCTGACCTGCAGCCTTCCTGCTGCAGTCCGGAAACTCACGTTGTACATGCTCCTGAGGCATGCTCTTCTCCCAGCAGCCCTCCACCTCCCCCAGCTCCCTATGGGGTCTAGGTCTGTACAGCTGTGGGGGTGGGAAATGGGGGTCTGGCGCGGGGGCAGGGGAATGGTGTCAGTGGGAGGAGCTGAAGGGCCCTGATCCATGCCCCCACTCCTCAGGTCACCATCCTGGAGGCAGCCAACAGGATCGGGGGCCGCATCCTCACCTACCGGGATGAGAAAACGGGCTGGATTGGAGAGCTGGGAGCCATGCGCATACCCATGTCACACAGGTGAGGCCTGACCCGGCTCTGCGCGGGCCCTGCTCTGGGCCCGGCCTCCAAGTCCGCTCTCTTCCTAATCCCAGCCCCTCCGCTGTGCCCCTGGAAGTGCTCGAGCCACCAAGTCAGCTGGACCCCCAGCTAGCCCCGCCCAGTGCCTCTGCACCCCCAGCTCTACCTCCCCTCACCCGGGTTCCTTCCCCAGCCGGAGCCTTCATCCAGCCCCAGCGAAAGCCAACCCCCACTCCAGACCCCGTCCTACACCCGGACTGCCCTCAGCCTCCGACCTGTTCCCATTCATCCCTGCCCAGCTGCCCCCAAATCGAGCCCCACTCCAGCCTCATGCCCATCCCCAAACCCCGTCCCCAGCTGCCCTACCCACCCCCTTCCCTTCTTCAAGCCCCACAGGAAGGGGAACCCCGCCTCTCCCCCCGCCCCTCCCCCTCCCATGGGACCGCCCCAGCCTTGCCTGCTCCCTCAGGATCCTGCATGAGCTCTGCAAGAGCCTGGGGCTCAACCTGACCAAATTCATCCAGTACGAGGAGAACGCGTGGACCCAAGTGGGCGACGTGAAGCTGCGGAACTACGTGGTGGAGAAGATGCCCGAGAAGCTGGGCTACAACCTGCGCCCCCAGGAGAAGGGCCACGCGCCTGAGGACATCTTCCAGATGGCTCTCTACAAGGTGGGCGCCCCCACCGGTCCCGCAGCCCTGCCCCCCACGCTGTTGTCCTGCGCCCCCCACATCGTCCCTCTGGCCAGCCTTCCCTTCTCCCCCTCGTGCCGTCTGGTCTCCCATCGCCGCCTCTCCCATCTTTAGTTTCCCTGCAAACTCTGCCAGTCCCCAAAGCTCCATCACCCTGTGTTCTCTGATCCCCTCCCACCCACCACCCCCTCACTGTCCTGGACAACCTCGCCTCCCTACATCTGTGGCTTAAACTCTGATCTGCAGGCAGATAGATGTCTTCCAGACCCATTTCCTGAGACCCACATCTGTGTCTGTCTCCCCTGGCCACACCCAGGATCCTGACACTGAACCCCGTATCTTCCTCCAAACCCTCTCATACTCCTGGGTTCCCCATGCCACAATAGCCCTGGCCCCAACTTGGGCCTCACCCTCTCCTCTGGCTCCTGCCTGCCCTGCCTGGAAGGTCTCCCCCCCCCCTCAGGGAACCCTGCTCATCCCTCAAGAACCAACACCAATGCTCCCTCCTCCAGGAAGCCTTCCCTGATGCCCTCAGGGAGGAGTTGGCCTCCCCCTTCTCCCGCAGCCCCTAATTGTCCATCTCCCCTTCCAGACAAGGGTGGGTGCTGAGTTCAGGCCATGTCTGTGTTGGCACCTCCCAGTTCAGCGAGCCTAGAGAAATGCGAGGTGATGGTGAGGGGATGAGGGAGGAAGGGCACAAGGGGGAAGCCAGGTAAGCAAAGAAGAGGGCAGAAATCAGAGGAGGCGGTGAGATGAGACTGGAGCAGAGCGGTGAAGGAGGACTAGCCAGGGGGACAGCACAGGGCTGTGGAGGTGGGAGAGCTGAGGGTGGTCTGGGCACTGGATATTGTCCTTGGAACCAGAGCTTTCTTAAGGGATGGCGATCCAGGGGCTGGTAGGGGCCTCGGATGCCAGGCTGAGGGGATAGAACCCCGCGGCTGCAGGTGCTGGGGAGCGCTGGGAGCTGTGGGCAGGGGAGGGAGTGGTGTTAAGCCCCCTCGGCAGTGGCAGAAGGAATTCTACTTTTGTCCGTGCCCACAGTGAACCAGGAGGTAGTCACTGGGCACCAGAAAGCCACGGCACTGAGAGAGACCGCCCTGCCTGCATGCGCCAGGCCTGGGACGGAGGCAGGCAAAACCGCCCCCGCCTGGCGGAGCATGTCAGTGCCAGGTGTGCGGGGAAGGAGGGGCTTACGGACTCAGGACGCCGTCCCAGGGGTGACATCTGAGCAGCAGTGGAGGGCAAGGCTGAGGACAGCATGGGCAAAGGCCTGGCAGTGCGGACACGCGTGGTGAAGGCCGGCCAGGAGCAGGAGCAGGAAGAGAACCAGATTTGGACGCCAGGCCCAGCCTCCGCCATCCTGCCCCTCAGCGCAATGCCATCTGCGTGTTCCCCTGCAGGCCGTCACCGATATCAAGACACTGGGCTGCAGAAAGGCCATGAGGAAGTTCGACAGGCTGACACTCCTGGTGAGCGGCCCGCGTTCCTGTCTGAAACCAGGACCAGGAGGGCGCCCGTGGGCGTTGGCCCTGGAGTCAGAGGGCAGGAACCTGGGACACAGCCCTGGCGACCTCTCTGCCTGGCCGTGGGGTTGGACATTCCCCCTCTAGGGGCTTCCGTTTCCTCATCTGTCACAAGAGGGCGGGGGGGGGGGGGGACCGGATCTCTAAGGTCCAGGGACCCTATTAAGCTCTCCGTGCATCACGCAATGGGGAGGCGGAGCTGGGAGGGACCCTGCAGGTGCAATGCCTGGGCCCTGACCTGCACGCGTTCCCCAGCAATACCTCCTCAACGAGGGGAACCTGAGCCAGCCCGCCATAAACCTCCTGGGGGACGTGATGTCCAAGGACCGCTTCTTTGATCGCAGCTTCTTGGAGGCCCTGCGGGCCCACAGTTCCCTCAGCGATCGTCTGCGGTGAGGGGCGGGGTCTGCGGTGAGGGGCGAGGTCTGCGGTGAGGGGCGGGGTCTGAGGGCCAATTGGGGAGTAACAGAGTGGTGGGGGCCACAATATTGCGTAAGTGGGGCTTGCGAGAAGGGTGCAGCTTTTAGGGAGAAGGGGCCACATTCACCCCCACACGCGGGGTCTGGAGGAAATGGGTAAGAAAGGTTCCAGGAAGGGCGTGGCTCAGACAGAAGAGGCGGGGTTCTTGAGTCGCATAATTCTGTGCTTTCCAGTCCTCGGTCTTTGTGGGGGGTTGGGGGGTGGGGAGAGGGGGGTACTTCAGGGAGTGGGTGGGATTCTCGGAAAGCAAGCAGGTACCAATTATGGGCCAGTAATAGAGTGTGATTAGAGGGAGGGCTCCCGGCAGGTGAGATCTAGAACAGGTACCAGAGAGCGCACAGAGAGGAGCCAGCGGAAAGGAGCCTAGGTCATGCTCCTGCCCCCTCCCCCTTCCCCCCCAGGTACAGCCGCATCGAGGGCGGCTGGGACCTGCTGCCGCGCGCCTTGCTGAGCACGCTGTCGGTGCCGATCCTGCTCCGCACGCCGGTCGCGGCAGTGATGCAGGAGATGCGCGAGGTGCGCGTGCACATAGGGACCTCGCACCGGGCTCTGGATCATCAGAAGACCATGGTCGCTGACGTGGTGCTGCTGACGGCCACCGGGCCGGCGCTGCAGCGCATGAAGTTCTCCCCGCCGCTGCCCCGCAAGTGGCAGGAGGCGCTGCGCGAGCTGCACTACGAGCCGGCTACCAAGGTGTACCTGAGCTTCCGCCGGCCTTTCTGGCACGACGAGCACATCCAGGGCGGCCACTCCAACACCGACCGCCCGTCGCGCGTGATAATCTACCCTTCGCCAGGTGAGGGCTCGCTGCTGCTGGCCTCGTACACGTGGGGGGCTGCCACGGCCCCGTTTGCGGGCCTGAGTACGGAAGACATGATGCACTTGGCCCTGGATGACGTGGCGGCGCTGCACGGGCCGATCGTGTACCGGCTCTGGGACGGCACTGGCGTCGTCAAGCGCTGGGCAGAGGACCCACACAGCCAGGGCGGCTTCGTGGTGCAGCCGCCCATGCTCTGGCATGCCAAGGACGGCTGGGGGGAACCAGACTGGGCGGCCCCCTATGGCCGCATCTACTTCGCTGGGGAGCATACTGCTTACCCGCACGGCTGGGTGGAGACAGCCGTCAAGTCCGCACTGCGCGCTGCGTTGTCCATCAACGGCCAAATGCACAGCCACATCAACAGCCTGGAGATGTCCCTGCACAGGGAGAAGGCTCTGCACACGGAGGACGAGGAGCCCGTGCGCGTGGCCCAGGGCCCCGTGGACTGCCAGCCCCTGTGCAGGTCTCAAAAGGCGGAGACCACCTACCCTTCAACCCTGCCCGGGACAGCCACTCCCAACGCCAACAGCTAGACAACGGAGCATTAAATTATTTTCGCAAAAAGCCTTGTGGTCCTGCCCCCTCCCTGGCTCAGTTGCCTCCCCGCTTTGCTTTGAGCAAAGCCATGCGCCCAGGGGTAGAAGGGGCTCTGCCTCTCCTGGAGTCCCGGGTGCTGCCCTGGGCAGGGGCTTCCCTGGGGGAGGACGACGCTGCTTTCCACGCCTGGTCAGTGATAATTACAGCCCCCCCCCCCTCGACGATCATGACACAGGTGAGACTCGATGCGAGTCACAAAAGGCCAGACCAACAGTGGATCAAACACGAGTTTATTTTCCTCCAGTACCACAAAGCGGGTAGGCAGGTCCTCGGTGTACGAGCAGCTCTGTAGGCCCCTCCGTCTCAGTTATGTCCAGGATGTGTCCCTGCACAACTATTAGGCTGCACCCCAGCACCCCATCCTCACTCCTCCTTAAGTCCCAAACTCAGGCCTGCCTCCCCAAGCCCCCTCCCCCACACACCACTCATCCCCAAGGGACCTCCTCTTAAGTCTCATTGGCCGGGTTTGGGGTCCACGGTCAAACACCTGCTCTGCAGTGGTCAGAGGGGAACACGCACCACCCCCTCCCCTTCCTACACCGACAGGAGGCCAACTGGACACAGAAATGTCAGTTAATGAAACCAGCTAATCAGGAGGGCGGGGAGGCCAGGCGGGAGCCCCGCCCCTTTGCTGGCTCCACCCCCAGCCCATGGGGTGTGGTCATGGGGCGGGAGCTGGATAAAGTGCTGTGCAACGGGGCAGGCTGCAGCCAGCAACTTAGGACCCCACGCCGTCCTCCTCTTCCTCCTCAGGCAGGATCTCCAGGCTGCTGTCGGGCTGTGCAGCTGTGTCCGCGGGAAGTGGCGGGGCCGGCGGGGTGCGGGTGGGCGACAGTGGCAGTGGGGAGGCGGGAGGCGAGGGGCTGTGCGGCGCTGCGGGCGGGGCCAGGCCCAGGACCTCTTGCACGTTGTGGGGCAGCTCCTGGTGGGTTGGGAGAGGAAGCCAAGTCAGAAGTTTGAGAAGCGGGGGGGTGGGGGGGTGGGGGGGGGATTGGCGTTGTTGGGAAGGTGGGGGACTCACCGTGCAGGCCGTCAGCTGCCGGTAGAGGGCCTCGGCCCTGGTCAGTACGTCCTCCACGCTCAGCTTCATGGTCAGCTCGTTGATGTGCTGGGCGGGGGGAAGGGGGGCGCTGAGTCAGGCCCGCCTGCCTCCGGGCTCTCAACCCGCATCTCCAGAGCGCCCACTGTGCCACCCAATGGAGGGAAGACAGCCATGCTAGCCCTCTTGGGGCTCACAGTGTAGCTGGGGGTGGGGTCGGGGGGAGAGGGGCAGGGGAGGTCAGCTCAGCTCTCCCAGGCTTCTTGCCAGATGCAGGATCAGGAAGGGAAAGAGCGCTGAGCTCCACCCAGTGGCCTGGCTGCGGTTCGGGTGCTGGGGGAGCCCACAACCACGGACCACATGCTCCGTGAGGGCACCGCAGAGCCAGGGATGGGGCCGGGTAGAGCAGAGCTGGTCTCAGGCTGCCCTGCTCAGAGCTAACCTCCTTTCAAAAACCCTATTGTGAGTACCGACTCCTGCAAAGCACCACGGAGTTCCCTTCCAGCCGCTGTGTCCCCTCTGCACAGATCAGGAGGGGCCGGGGCCGGCCTCACCTTGAGGATCTCATTGGAGCCGAAGCCTGAAAGCATGAGGGTGTCCCGCTCCATGTCCAGGATGGCGCAGGCCACCAGCAGGTGCAGATTGGGGCCCGGGAGCCCTGTCCACAGTACCTAGGAGTGCCGAGGGACGATCGCAGGCCAGTCTCTGCCTGAGGTCCTACCCAGGTCTGCCCCTGCCCCTGCCCACCTCCCACAGGCCTCCACCCCAGCTGGCTGGCCCACCTCCCACAGCCGAAGAACATCCGGGAAGGGGAATTCCCTCTTGAACCAGATGAGCAGCCACCGGAAGCAGAAGCAGAGAGAGCCAGAGTCCTGGGAGTCTAGAGGAGGACAGCGTGGAGGGTGGTGCTAAGCAAACAACAAGCTCAAAGCCCATGTCCGTCCCGTTCTAATTCACAGTGTGCCCAGTCGGACTGCGTCTAAGACCCGGCTGAGAGACCCTCCACGTCACCAGGCGAGGCGGTGACGCCTGCCCAGCGCGGGAAGGCCTCTGGGCTGAGGCAGGAATGCTGCGCCAACAGGAACCTTCCCCATCCTGCCTTCCAAACCCCAGCGAAGGGAGCTGTCCCACGCTGTCCACTCGCACACGGAGGGACAGTGAGACCCAGCGCTGGTAGAGGCGTGAGGAAACGTCGCGCAAACACGGAAATTGGTGTAACTTTGCAGGAAAGTAGCGATGGGGACAGACGTTTCGAAAGCTGTGAAAACGTACTATCCGAGACACAATTTCACCCCCTGGAATTTTACCTAAAGAAATTATCCAGACTGTCCGTCACGACGAGAACCTGCAAATGTCCATGTCAGGTCAAATCTGTTCTTGTGCATCGTCTTAAATCATTAAGAGGTTAGGTAAAACGCTGTGCGGGCAACACAGGCGATGTTTAGAACATTTTTAATGGCCCTGCCGGGTGGCTAACTTGCTGGGATGTCATCCTCTGCACCAAAAGGCTGCTGGTTGGAGTCCCCGTCAGGGCACATGCCCAGGTTGCAGGCTCAGTCCCTGGTAGGGGGCTGGCAGGAGGCAGCCAGTCAAGGTTTTGCTCACACCAACGTTTCTCGCTCTTTCCCTCTCCCTTTCTCTCAAAAAAAAAAAAAAAAAAAAAGTCAGTAAGAAAATCTCTAAAAGAAACTTTTTTGTTGTTGTTACTCCTTACCCGAGGATATTTTTCCATTGATTTTTTGAGAGTGGAAGGGAGGAGGACAGAGAGAAAAACACTGATGTGAGAGAGACACGTCCATTGATTGCCTCCCACACTCACCCCGACCAGGGCTGGGGATCAAGCCTGTGCCCGACCTGCTAGGGCTAAAAGAACCCTTTTTTTAAAAAAGCCCGCAACCTGGGCATGTGCCCTTGACCGAAATCGAACCCAGGACCCTTCAGTCCGCAGGCCGACGCTCCACCCACTGAGCCACACCGGCTCGGGCAACTGAAACTGAACGGCACAGAGGCAGCTAATGTCCAGGTGTCTCCAGAACTGGCGTGGGCTCTCTAGGCCTCGATTTCCTCTCCACTCCGTCCCCCGCCCACGGTGACCCACACTTCAGGGAAGAAATACCCGCAAGCAAGTTACCTTATCATCTGCAGCAAAAGAATACTGCTTTCAACAGCAACTTCTATTTTCTTCCCTTTATCTGAATTTCTTGCACTTTTTAACATTGAACAAATACCAAGCAACATTTTAAGGCCAGCACGCAGCAGTCCCAGCGCCAGGAGTCCAGAGAACCAGCTCCAACCCCGGGTTCAAGGCGGGGGGAGGTAAGACGGGCTCGGAGTTCCCTGCGGCGTCGGGACTGATGGCGGCCCCGGGAGCAGCGCGCACACCTGCATTTCGAGGTTTGCTCTAACCCCCAACCCTGCTTTCACAGGTAAGTTTTGGGCTGTGGGTTGTGCCAAACGATTCTCTTTTTAGGATCAGGACCAAATGACCCGGACACCGTCCGTGCTGCTCATTCCCAGAGACTCTCTGACAACACCTTTGTCCCTGCTGCCCCTGCCCACGCACCGAGACACATACCCAGGAAGTCGCAGAGCGGCGGGTCCAGCACCCGGAGGAGCAGCAGGAGCTGCCCGAGCTGCCGCTTCATGGTCTCCTGGCTCTCCTCAAAGTTCCCGTGCTGTGAGGGCAGGCACGTGAGGCGTCGCACCCCATCCTTCCCAGGCGCCCGCCTCCCACCCCTGCTCCGAGCCTCACCACAAGCTCCATGAAGCCACAGAAACACCAGAAGGCATCCACCTCATTCTGAACGACATAGAGGATCGGGGAGAGAAGGTCACTCATGCCCTGGACGTAGCCTGTGGGGACAGGAGGTCAGGGCCCTGCCCAGGCCCTCAGCACCCCAGGGGCGGCGCTCCCTGCCTCGGGTGCCCACCGAGGTCGAAGTGGTACATGCAGTAGGTGAGGAGGATGTCATTCAGCAGGCCCAGCCCTGGGTTCTCGGGACCCTCATAGAACTTGTTGGTCCTGTCCGTGCGGCTCACGTCTCTCTCTGTGGGGACAGGGTGCAGGGTGCAAAGGTGAGAAAGTTTTGGGGGCCCCATCCCTGCTGGGCATTGGCTGCAGCCCCCTCACCCCTCGCAGGAGTGGGCCAGTCCCCAACCACCTGACACTGTGGAGTGAGGTCGGCTTCACGCTGGCCACATCCTCTGGCACTGTGGTTACTAACCAGCACAGACGGGAAACTGAGGCCCAGGGGTAAAATCACTTGCCAGGATCTCACAGTGAGTAGATGGCAGAGCGGGGTTTAAACCCAAGGAGCCTGGCTCTCCTCCCTCTCCCCGGCCCGCCTTGGCCCCCCCTCAGATGCCCTCACCCTGCTCCTGGGGAGGCGGGGCTCCCCAGCCCCCAACCCACCGATGAGGCTGCGGTATCCGTGCAGTAGGGAGTTTCTCCGCTCCTGCTCGGGGCTCACCGACTTCCACTGCAGCTTCATGCGGAAATACTCATCCCTGAGGGGCGAGAGGCTGCGTGAGGGGCCTGCCACTTCCTCGGTCTGCAGGGCTCAGCCCAGGCCACCGCCCTAGAGCCCCTCCCTGTCCGGGCAGACCCCCCTCCTGACATCTCGGGGCACAGCACTCCCTGGGGGCTTTTGTGGGAGGTCTGTCACCACCACCGGGTGTGGGGACCAGGACGCACAGCAGGGGCACAGTATGTACTAGGAACGACGAGAGGCGCCCACAGCTTAGGAAGCGAGGCAGTGACCACGGAAACAGTGTGGCACCAGGACAGACCCGCGGAGGGACAGGCCCGGCCCATCCGCCTGCCTCCCCGGTGCACAGGTGCTGCCCAGCGTGACAGGCTCAAACCCAACGTGCCGCCCCTGTGCCGGGCGCCGTGCGGGCCGGGACGTGCCATCAGAACCCGCCAATCAGCGTGCGAGGCGGGCGGCCAGAGGCGGGGCTCACTCACGTCTTCTTACGCACGTGCGCCTTGTGCTCCTCGGCCGCGCCCTCCCAGCTGAGGTACCCCAGGAGGAACTTCCAGGCCTCTCGCCTCAGGCCGGGGCTCAGACCCTGGGGGCGGAGCGGGCAGGAGCTCAGAGGGCTCCCCGCCCCCCCCAGGCCGCCGGCCGGCCCCGCCCAGCCCTCCACCAGCCCAGCGCCTCACTCCTGAGAAGATCCGGGCTCTCAACTCGGGGACCTGCTGCAGGCGGCCCTCGGCGCCCATGTGGCGGGCCCACTCCTCCTCTGTGACCGGAGGCGCCCGCTCCACGGCCGGCCGAGGACCCAGCTCCACCTGTGGACATCACAGTGAGCCCCATCTGGGGGGGAACCCCACAGCCCTCCCCAACCGCATCCCGAGCACCCTAGAGTCACCTCAGCCCTTCTTAGCTCAACACACAGTTAATGTTCAGGGTGGGACTGGAAACAACTCCGTCCCTGGGTCAGGGACAAAGTCACCCCAAGTCTGGGAGGGACCCCCAATAACAGTCAGCACCAGGAGCACAGGCTGAGGGCGGTGCCGTTATTGTCACCCCTTCTCTGGGGACGAAACTGAGGCGCTGGGAAATGCAGGCCCACGCCCAAGGTGAGAGCCAAAGGAACGGGTCCGCTCGCTACTCACACAGGAAATGACCTCGAACCCAGGCTCCGGCTCGTCGTCGGGGACCGGGTGCAGGTCGCGGGGGCCCCCCTCTGGGTGTGGCTGCAGGGCTCCCCGGAAGAAGTTGGTCACGCGGGAGAAGCTGTTGAAGGTGGTGGAGTAGGGGTCCTGGAGGAAGCGCTGGGGACAGGTGGAGGCTGGTCACACTCCGCCCGCCCGCCTGGCCACCACAGCCCCCCCTCTCCTGGCACAGCCGCTAGGCCCTGCTGCGACTCACGGACACCACGTTGGAGCTGTCCTGGTCAAAGAGCTGGAGGTGGTGGAAGGAGTTGGAGAGCGCGGAGGAGTCGTGCGGGAAGACGAGGTAGAGGCGGGAGTCCTGCGGGGAGCTGGAGGGAGAGGGTTTGGCCATGCACAGGCAGAGGCCCTGCAGTGGTCCCGCCTCCTCCTGGGCGCAGGGTCCGGACCACTACTGGGAACTCCCTCTTCTCGGGCCTGAGGCCACAGCTGGACCCCAGGGCTGGGC
This sequence comes from Corynorhinus townsendii, assembly GCA_026230045.1. Classification (NCBI taxonomy): domain Eukaryota; kingdom Metazoa; phylum Chordata; class Mammalia; order Chiroptera; family Vespertilionidae; genus Corynorhinus; species Corynorhinus townsendii. Next base: position 46,765,661 of record JAPDVU010000011.1, on the reverse strand, counting down.
ACGGCCCAGGGCAGACGAGGGCCTTCCCCCGCCCTGGTCAGGGGACGGAGGTGCTTGCTGTCTGTCTATCCCCGCTGCTAGCCAGGGCTGTGGGGCCCTGAGTGTGAGAAACTCAGAGGGAAGCAGACCGGCTCTTTCCAGCATCCTGGGATCCGGGCCTGCCCGACACCAAACTACCCTTGGACTTTGTGGTTACTTGTGCCAGTCAATTCCCTGTTCCTGCCTTTAAATCCGTTTGAGTTGATCCCAGCTCTGAGGGGCCCTGCAGTCGTCGAGGGGCAGAGCCTGGCGCCAAGGGAATGCTCACCTGGCCAAGAGCAGGTAGCGGCTGAGGACCCGGAGCAGGGCACGGGTGCCCCCGCGGTGGAAGTGCAGGGCGGGCAGGGAGCCTCCGGCCTGGGTCACCAGGACCAGGTAGGCCCAGCTGAGGCCTGGCTTGGACCGGCGGATGGACTTGAGCTCCCCCAGGCTCACCCAGAAGGACCAAGAGTCCCGGGGGCAGCTGGGCTCCGCACCTGGGGGTGGCACCGTGTTGGGAGAGGTGTGGGGAGCTAGAGGGGCACGTGTCCTCAGAGCCCACAGGAGCCAGGCCCAGGCCCCATCCTCGGGGAGCTCTGGGTCACCTCACATTTCCATGGAAACACAATGAATAAAATGTGAACAGAGCCCAGCCAGGGGGACATGTGCCTGCTGCAAGTCGGCTCCCTGTCGCCCTCGGGATGAAGACCAGACTCCTCGGTCTGTCCCTGCCCGTGTCACCGCCAACCTCTCTTCACTCCAGACCCCACACTGGAGACACAACGAAAGGCCAGTGCCCACACCAAGTGCCCTCAGAGCCAGGCTCTGTACTGCCGCTTCCTGGATGGGTTCCCCACCCGCCGAGGGATCAGATGCCTCCCTGGTGCCTCTCCTGCAGCACTCAGATGGCCACCTGCAATTCTCATCCCCATGGCCTGGACTCACTGACGTGCCCACAGCCAATCAGAGAGCTTGGCAGAATGAGCAAAGCTGCAAACCCTGGAGACGCTGGCCATCCCCACCCACTCTCCTGGGACTGGAAGGCCGGGGCTGGGTGGCCATCTTGACTGTGGGCAGTGAAGCCCATGGTGCCATGACAACGGAGAGTAAGGTGTCACCATCTGCCCCCCAAGGGTACCAGCTCAGCCTACCCCTTGTGGGTTCTGAGCGGCGGGGCCGTGGCCGCACAGTGCTGATGACAGCCCAGTCGGGTTCATAGCCAGGGTCAAAGGTTGGCTCGTCCTCAGAGGTGCAGGAGTCCCCTCCACTGGCATCCTTGGGGGAAAAAGGAAAAGAGAGAGGGGCTATGGAATCAGTTTCTGGGTCCGAGCCATGAGGCTCTCCTGGAAGGTAGCCCCGTTGAACAAAGAGGGAAACTGAGGCACAAAGAGGGCGCTAAGGACTGGGATGGGGCCAGGACCCACGCCAAGTCTCCTGGTGGCTTGCTGGGCAAGCAGGGGGTCCAGCAGGGCAGGCTCGGCTGTGACTGCTGAGGTCTCAGTGCTGGAAGCAGGCAGTGCTCACTAGGACAACTCAAATCAAACCACGCTCAGATCCCCGCGTGCCCACCAGGACGGCTGCGACAAAGGCGGCACTGCGGGGGCGGGGGAGGGCGGGGGGTGGCAGCCGCAGTGGAAAAGTCTGCAGTTCCTCAAAGGGTGAAACATGGGATTACTGTGTGACCCAGCACCTCCACTCCACCCCAGAGAAGTGAATATAAACGTCCACGCAGGAACTCGGACATTATTCCTGATAGCCAAGAAATGCAAACAACCCAGTGTCCACCAGCTGGTGAGTAATCACAGCATCCAAGCCACACAACAGAGTATTACTCAGCAACGAAAAGGAGCAGCGCTCTGGTCCATGCTGCAACATGGACGAACCTCGAAAAGCACCCAAAGGGACAGAAGCCATACACAGGACTGTGAACTGTGTGATTCCACCTACAGGAAACATCCAGAACGGGCAGATCTGAGCATGGAAAGGAGAGTGGTGGTTGCCAGGAGCTGGGAGACGGGAGAATGGGGAGCAGCTGCTGACAGCTAGAGGGTTTCTTTGGGGCATGGCGGAATATTCTGGAATTGGACACTGGCTATGGCTGCAAAATCTCGCGAAGACTAAAATCCACTGATTCATGCACATCGAAAATCTTCAATTTTAGCATAAAATTGAGCTTGTGGTAAGTAAATTCTATCTCAATAAAAGAAAAAAGTAGCTGGCTCACAGGTTATGAAAATAACGTGAGGGGCGACGTTAGAATCATGGCAACATGAGAGGGTCCCCTGGTCTCCCCTTGAAGTCGCAACAACAGAGTTCCTCCAGTGGCTGAGTGGTTCCCCACGGTGAAGCATCCACATCCGAAGGTGGATGAGTTGGGAGTTGGAAGGACCGGGGAGGAGGGGAGGAAGAGGAGCTGAAACGGGCCATGGATGTGGGTCTCAGGAGAGGGGAGGAGTCAGGTTGCCCCCTGCACTCCCTGCAGGCCAAGGAGCAGAGACACAGGTGTGTTCCCTGCCTGCGTGGTCAGTACGTGCTGCTGCTGCAGCCGAGCCCAGTGACCAGGGAGGAGCCAGCACAGAGGTGCAGCCACAGTATTTTGGCAGCCACTACTGCCAAACAGAAAAACAAAGCCACAAGCTGGCCGCCTCCCTGCCAAGAGCCAACAGCAGGCCCAGAGACTGTAGCATTGAGTATCAGGCTACGGAGCACATTATCTGCAGCCCTGAACACTGGGGAGGCAGATGGCTGATGTGGCTCAGTCGGTTGGGCATCGTTCTGTGCACTGAAAGGTTGCCAGTTCGATTCCCGGTCAGAGCACCTGCTGGGGATTGCAGGCTTGATCACCTCGAGGAGGTCAAGGCAGCCAATCGATGTCTCCCTCTCGCATCTACATTTTTTTTCTCCCTCTCCCTTCCTCTCTCTCTAAAAATCAATTTTTTTTTTTTAAAGAGAGAAATAAGCATCTTCCCCAGAGCAGGAGGCGCACACTGTGGTGGGTGGAGATACAGAAGTGAGGCAGCTGAGGCCAGGCTGTTGCCATTACTGGGAGGACAAAGTCACAGGCACACCAGCTGGCCTCTCGACGTCACCCGCCCCCACCCATCACAGCTGTACTGCTGGCAGCATCTGGCTACAGGGGACAGCACTAGGATTTCATGGGTCTGGGGAACCCCACCGCCACATTCCCCCACGGGGGGGTGCCCTGAGACAGAGGTGACCTGTCAGAGGAGACACCCAGATCTGAGGAGACACCCAGGTCTGAGGAGACGCCTGTTCTGAGCAATCCTGAGAAAAAAAGAACAAAGCCGAAAGTATCACACTCCCTGACTTCAAATTATACCACAAAGAGACAGTAATTGACAGTATGGTATTGGCAGAAAAACATACACAAACCAATGGAACAGAATTGAGATCCCAGAAATAAAGCCATATGTATATGGGCAAATAATTTTGACAAAGGAGCTAAAACATATCCAATGGAGAAAAGAAATCCTCTTCAATTAATAGCGCTGGGAAAATTAGAAAGCCCCAAGCAAAAGAATGAAACTTGACTGTTATCTGTCACCATACACAAAGATTAACTCAAAATGGATCCAAGACCTATACATAAGACCTAAAACCTACATTTCCCAGACTCCCTTGCAGCTAGACTGCCAAATACAAGATAGAGCCTACCAATCAGATACATTAAGATCTGGAAAGTGGAAATTAGGTGAGGGCAACTTCCTGCCACTTGGGCCATGTTTGGCTGATGAGCAAGGAGACACATCTCGTCATCTTCCTGCCCTTGGAGAGGCACCTGGGGCAGCGTGGGGCCGGCTGTCTTCCAGGACCCAGTCACTAGCTTTGTAGCCACGCTGATGACGGTGTCCTTGAACTCGACAGCTCCGATGCTGTCCCATTTGCCACAGCCCTCATTTGGCAGCGGTGGCAGCCCCCTCACAGGGGAGTTCTGAAGCATCAGTGCTGTTCCTCCCGCCCTGGTGGAATCCTGTCAGCCTCCACGTCTCTGCACATCACCCTTGCTGCTAAAGTAACTGGAGACTAACTCCTGTCACCAACCCTGTACAACTAGAGCAATGACACCAGAAGGACGCAGACTGGGTCTACCCGTGGCCATCTCTGCTGCTGCTCCCAGGCTAACTGAGCCCCCCCAACAATCGCTTCCCCGGCATTCCCTGCAGTTCTAAGTGGCCTACAGACCCACTCTGCTGCCAGGGGAAGCTGAGATGATGTCTGTGGGGTGTGAGGACGGGAAGTTCCTGGAAAAAAAGGCACCTACAGGAGTGAACACCCTTTGGTTCACCTTTGGGTGTTGTTGAGGGAGGATATGGTGTTTGGAGCTGTAGCCGCAAACTAGGGCCATGAGGGGCGGGCCAAGAACTGGCAGGGACACCTGCCCACAAGACTGCCGAACCAGCCCCAGCAACGCCATCTCTGCCCTCCGTGCTGTGTGCCAAACAGCACCTCTCTGCCTCTCAGGCAAACAGCAGGATCACAGCTCACTGAACTCTGCTGGCTGGGTGGGGCCAAGCAACCAGTTCTGGCCAAGGGGCTGGGACATATCACTCCAGGCTGGATTTTAATCTGCTTCTTTTCCTGCCACAAGGAATGGCGACTATTCAGATGCTGGCCGCTCCACCAGCAGAGCTCATCGGCCAACCCGCAACTCACACGTAGAGTGAACAAAAACAGTCAAAAAGGCCGGAGCTCCAGGGGCCCTTTTGGACCTCAAAACAGCCTTGAGGACGGGTAGGACACGCAAGGGGTGGCAGTGCAAGGATGGAAGGACACTGGGTCATTACACACATGAACCTGTACTTCTGGGCCTTTTTTTTTTTGGAGAGATTTGTCGTTCTACTTGTTTATGCATTCACTGGTTGCTTCTCGTATGTGCCCTGACCAGGAATCAAACGCGCAACCTTGGCATATTGGGACAAGGCTCTAACCAACTGAGCTACTCAGCCAGGGCGTACTTCTGGGCTTTTTAATGGGAGAGAGATGAGCTTTTACCTTGCATAGGCCCGTTATTCCTATTTCTGTTACGCACAGCCAAACGCAACTCCTAACCAGTACAGAGGGTTTCTGGGAAATTTCATTTTTCTTGATGAGGACAGATGTGGTTGGTACCATGCTTGCCCCCTTCTTCTTGCTTTAAAGGTAGATGCTCTGGCTGGAGCTGAAGCAGTTATTTACAGGCCATTAGGGCAACCACTGGTCCAGGTGCTGACGGCACAATCAAGAGGCCAGCAGCGCCATACCTCTTGGAGTCTTGCGTCTGTTTAACCTTATCAGCCTGGTTTTGTGTTCCTTGGAGCTGAGCGAATCCTGAAAGCCTGTCTTCCCTCCTGCTGAAGCCCACCCTGTGGGTTTGCTATCTGGAAGTAAGAGTGCCAAGGAGGACAACAGTATTCTCTAGAACACTCAGACTGCCTTCCAGGTTGGTGACAAATGCAAAACCCTGGTCGTTTCTGCCCCAACTCCCTGGGTGGCAGGTGCCTGTGATCTCCATTTGTACCTCCCCCCTCCCCAAGATCATTTGAAACCCCATGGCCCCAGCTGAAGCTTCCTCCTCTCTCCCTGGCCCATCACACTACCCCCTCCCTGAACTTCTAGCCTCCAATCTCCCTCCATTTGGTCCTTTGGCCCAACTCCCACATACCCCCACCAGGTAGCTTTCTACATTCACACCTTTCTCCTCCTGCGGTTGCCCCCCAGGGTCCCCAGGACAGGATCCAAGCTTCGGAGTCTAGCATTTCAGGCCCAACCACCTTTCCAGCAAATCCCTCTGCAGAGACGTACCACATCCCCTGAGCCAAAACCCACTTCCTCCTGCCCCTCCTCGTCTTCAGAATCCCAGCCCAAATGTCTGCTCCCCAGGGAGAAGCGGGGCTCTAGAATCAGCGTCCTTGGGTTCAAACACAAGTTCCAACAACCTCCTAGCTTTTTTAACCTCGGAAAAGGGGCTTCCTCTCACTGTGCCTCACTTTCTCAGAAACAGAATGGTTATGAGGGCTTAGGCAGGGTCTGGGCAGGATTCGTCTCTGGGTGCCTGCACCGTCCAGCACAGGGCCTGGCAAGGAGAAGCCCCAGGAGACACGTACTGAGGTCCTGAACTGGGGGAGGAAGGGGTGTGATGGAAGTGGGCGAGTAGCCTCAGTCGGGTCCTGTTCCCTCCACGGACATGACAGCACACACTTCAAGTTCTTAGGAGCTAACAACCGTGCAACCCAAATCCACAGGCCCAGTGTCTTCTTGTCCTGGCAGGGCTCCCCCAAGGAGCAAAGGGGGTACAAGGGCAGCTGTCCCCATGGCCATGAACCTGCCTTCTTTCTGTGGATGGGCATCTTCAGCCTCATTTCAGAGACGACGAAACCAAACAGGCTCACATCTGCCCCGAGGCTAGGCCTGGGGTTGTACCCAGCACTTTCAAATGCCTTTCACTGCCCGGGCCCAGGAAAACGCCGATGGAGAAGGGGCCAGCGAGGGAAGCCTACCTTCTTGGAGAAGAGGATTTGGGTGGCATCTCCAGCCTCCTCCACAGGAGCCCAATACAGAAGGACGTCATTGTCCTGAGGGAGGGAGGGAGAGGTTAGAGGGGCTCCCATCCTAACTCTCCAAACCATATTGGCAAACTTCTTCCCCATTTTAGGCTTTCAGCTTTACAAAGCCTTGCCTCTCTCCAGTCCCCCCGCTTCCCCCCTTCGCTCCCATCTTCCTAAGGTCTCATGGCTGACAACTAGATGGTACTCCGACAGATGCACCCTCCATCCCGCTCTGGGCCTGCCCGAGCCCTGCTCCCTCCGGACCCACCTTCTCCACAACACGGACGACGCCAGCGATGAGGGAGTCGGGGTCTTGATGCTTCTTGGCACTCGTATGCAGGTACACGCCCCCCTTCTCAAACACCACCTGAGGAAAGGAACCAGTGAGGGGCGGGGCCCCAGGACAGAACGGCACCGGAGGGGCGGGGCTCAGAAGAGAGCCAATGGGAGAGGACTTAGGGTGGTGCTATTCTCCGGTGGGCGGGGCCCGGGAGTGGGGAATCCCAAATACCAACAAACTAGCGAGGCGTCTGGCCGGGAGGAAGAGAAGGGGTCCGGGGGTCGAGGGTGTGAGGGGGTCTGGATTCCAAAAGGGGCGGGGCCTAGAAGAGCATCTCTGCAGCCAAGGGGCAGGGCCAAAAGATAAAGGTCTTCCCTAGGGCAGAGGCGGGGAGGGCGACAGCGCGTTATCAGGGAATGGTGTCTTAGCTGAGGAACAGCCGGGCTCCCGGAGCGCGGCACGGCCCGACGGAAAAGCCGCCCAGCGGAGGGGGCGTTCCCTCAACAGACGCGAAAGAAGGCCTCTGCAGTGCTTACCCTGTAACCGGCTCCCTCCATAGCCGCGGCCGAGGACCCGCTGACCCGGCTGCCTCCTTTTCCGGGTCAATGTGCTGTCACGTCCGGATAGGAGACTCCCCTCAATCCCGGAGAGTGGTAGCGCCCTTGCCTGTCCTAGAAGAGGAGTGGGTGTAACTATTTTTCCAAATGGGGTAGTTGAACTTGAACCACGAGAGTTCAAGTCACGAGGGTTTCAGTCCCTTGGCGCAGACGGTAAAGGTGGAGCGAGGGTGCGCAGGCGCAGTGCTACCGTCCTGAACAAGAAGTAAACAAGGAGGCGGGTCCTAGAGCTCCACCCCCTCGCTCGAACTCCGAGACGCCTACTCCTTTCCCCATACTGTGCACTGGCATCGAAGCCAAAGAGGTGCCATTTTGCTTGAGGGCACGGGTAAGGACCGTCAGCTGAGGCCATGTTAATGTGGGGCAGTCTCATCCCTGTGCAGGGCACGAAGCGAAGTTCTGGAAAAGAGAAACCGAGAAAGGAAAAGAAGGTGAGAGAAGCTGTACATCGCAACAAGCGCTGAGGGGATTCGTGTTAACGGGATGAACCCATCAGTATCCCCGGGAACGAAGCGGTGCCAGACGAATCCACGAGTCACCGCCGAGAGAAATCATCCTGGACTGCCATATTGAAGTTGGGCAAACGGAAGCAAGAAAGGCTGGCCTGTTGGATCTTTGCCAGTCTTGGTGCCGAAGGGGATAGGCCTGAGGGAGAGCCCGTATTCATTAGGGTCAGATGATACTAGGCTGGTTGCCATGTCATTAGAGGGCATTGCTTTCTTCTACTTCTGTGGAAAAGGTTGATTATAAGTGAGGGACTGTGGTCCTGAGTGTGTATATATGCAGGCCGCCATATTTCTTGGGGGTCACTCCATCTTTCTTATGGGCACCCTGCTTCCGCTATTGGCCCTCTGAAGTCCCCGTGGCCGCCATCTTTATCGCGGGCGGTCTCCATTAAGGAGGCGGAGTGTGCGGCGTGGAGGCGGGTCAACTACGCGGAAGTGACGCTCCGTGCTGCCATGTCTTTTGAGGGCGGCGACGGCGCCAGGCCGGCCATGCTGGCTCCGGGCACGTGAGTGGAGGCGGCGTTGTGAGCCACGGTGTGGGGAGGATTTGGCGGTCCGGAGGAGTGGGGCGCAGGGAGGGCGAGCCACTTTCGGGAGCGATAGAGCCTGCGAATGTCAAGGGGCAGAGGTCGCCCAGCGACCCCACGCTGAGCGCTGGAAAGCGGGCGCTGGCATGAACCGTCGTGTTTGAGCTGAGGCAAAGCCTAGACAGTCTTATCTTCCGGTCTTCAGGTCCATTAAGATTCTTTGACTGTGAACCTGTTCTCCAGGGTTGAGGGGTGCTGGGGGGGTTGTCTCGGGGCGCCCTCACCCGCCTGAAGGCGGGACTTCCGGTTCTGTCCCCCATCTGGGCGGGACTTCCTGTTTTCTTTCTGGAGAAGTGGGGTCTTCGCTGGCCTCTGGGCGAGCTGGGGGCGTCTCTGAGCGGTGGAGAAAGGCCCCAGACATTCACCCCGCCGGGGACTACGGCTGCATCCTCCAGTTCCTCCCACCTTGGAGCGGGAGGTTGGGGGTGGCACTTCCAGTTTTACAGGTGGTTGGAGCGGGGCTCCACTACATCTTCCTCGGGGGGCTTTCCCTCTTCCTCACCTCTTCCTGGAGTCGGCTTCTTCACCTCCTGACCGCCTCTTCAGAGGCCAACCCCCTTACCTCTACCTCTCCCTGCCCTCCTGGGGGGGACAGGTCTCACTTCCTTTTCCTCTCTCCCTAATCTTAAACTGCTGCATTTGAGGGGAGGGGGTTCTCCATCTCTCAGCTCTTTGAAGGGTGCAGGACTACAGAAGTTGTAGGGACTGGAGACTCCCCAAGTCTTGGTTTCTTTCCTCTTGGGTAACTGACTCCAGAGAGTCCCTGGAGAGGTCTGCCTCGAACTCCTCTTTTTTGTGCATGCTCTAAGATGGGGGGACCCTCACCCCCATTACCCTCTTTGCAGTCCAGTCGTTCGGTTAAGATCTAGGACAGAGAGGAATTTAACTCTGGTGACCGCAGGAAGTGAGGACACCAGGCTTAGCACAGCTAGGCTGTGTGACGTTGGACCAGTCATTTCCCGGCTCTGAGCTTCAGTTTCCTCCCTCAGTGGGGTGGAGTGGCAGCGAGGCCCTGAGCACCTCCCACAACTGTTAGGTTGTGGTGTTGGGCAGACAGCAGTGTCAGCCCTGTCTACCCTTTCCAGCTGTGTGCCTCCAGGCCAGTGCCAGAAGCTCTCTGAGCCTCACTTTCCCCATCTTGACTAGGAGATCATAAACCTTTCCTCACAGGAAGGCAGGATGGCATCCCGGTGTTCAGAAAAGGGTTTGGCTTCGGACTGCCAAATTCAGGCTCCAGCGCTCCTCTCCAGCTGTCTGACCCTGGTCCCCAAGCAGACTCCCTGGGCCTCAGTTGCAAGTGTAAAGCGGGGTGATACAGCTCCTCTCTGTAGAGCTGGTGAGAGAGTGGGATGAGAAAGTGGGTGGCACACTCAGGTCCCTGCCTGGCACAAGGGAAGTGCTACCAGGCCTGTTGGGGCAGGTGCTGGTTGTGCTCTCGTTGTGTGGCTTCGGCCAGGGCGAGCTCTGGGTGCCTCGTTTTAAAGCCTGTATCTTTATTGTTGAACCGGGGTGCCTTGGTTTTGAGAAACAGTCTTGTAGGAAAGACAGAAGTTTTGCGGGCTGAACCCAGGTGCAGACGGAAGCTGGCACACCATTTTCTGATCAGCCCCACCCGCAAGCCTGTCGTGCTGGGCAAGGCTTGCTGCTGGCTCAGAGATGAGCCCAACAGGCCCGCCGCCATCAGGGGCTCCCACACTGGCTGGGGAGATGGATGTGGATCCAGACAGGACTCCCCTGAGAGATGTCCTAGAATGGGCATCACTCAGATATTGGGGCAGTCCACAGGGCAAGGTGTGGGAGCTGACGCGATCTAGAGGTGAGGGAGAGAATGACAAGTAAATGGAAGACCAGTGGTCCAGATGTGGGGGGAAGGCGCCTTGACCAAGGCCTCTGGAGCCTGCAAGGGGCTGTGACCTTGTCCTAGGGGTTCTGGGGAGGGGCAGGGGCAGCGCCAGGCTAGAAGGACCCCTGCAGGGCCATGTGCTGGCTGGACTGGAGGCTGAAGGCACGGGAAGAGGCTGGATGGTCAGGGCAGCACTGTCCAATAGGAATATAATACAAACTGTACACCTGAGTTCAAATCCCCATAAGCCACATTAAAAAAGTAAAAAGAAAGCAGCTGAAGTTCATTTTCACTAATTTAGTCAGCATGCCTAAAATATTTCAACAAGTAATCACCTTCCGATTGCTCTCGAGGTATTTTGCATCCCACTTGCACCCCAGTGTGGCTCACACACACAGCATCTGTCACTTTGGCCCTGCCACATCGGTGCTCCTTACCTGTGGCCAGTGGCTCCCAAGGGGAGAGATGGGGGCCGGGCGGGGCGGGAGGGTGGGATTGGGCATTGAGATCTGGATGGGGAGGAATTCTAGGGGAATGGTGGGTGTGGGGGAAGATGTTGAGCTCAGCTGGGACAGGTGGATGGGAGGGATGGTGTGTAGGGACAGGTGGACATGGGGCTGAGTGGAGACGGTGCAGTCAGCCCAGTCTCAGCCCCCTTTGTCCTGCTCTGCCTGCAGGGCGCGGATGGCGTCAGTACGCCCCGAGGAGCTGTGGGAAGCCGTGGTAGGGGCTGCTGAGCGCTTCCGGGCCCACACAGGCATGGAGCTGGTGCTGCTGACTGCTGCGCCACCCCCGCCGCCCCTCCCTGGCCCCTGCGCCTATGCAGCCCATGGTCGTGGCGCTCTGGCTGAGGCTGCCCGCCAGTGCCTCCAGGACATCGCCCTGGCCCACAGGGCTGCCACTGCTGCCCGGCCCCCCATCCCCCCACCAGCACCACAGCCACCCAGCCCGGTAGGGAGCCCATCCCAGCTTGCCCTGCCCAGGGAGGAAGACAAGGAGGACGAGGATGAGCTGACAGAGACAGAGACCTCTGGGGAGCGGCTGGGCGTCAGCGATAATGGAGGTGAGAGGCACAGATGGCGGGGCCTGGGGTGGCTCTGTGCTTGGCAAGTTGCCTGCACAGTAGGTTTTCCGGGAGGGGTGGGACTTGCTTGTCTCTGAGCCCTGAGGTTCTGTGGAAGCTGGAGTCTCATAGAGCCTGGGTGCCAGGCTGGCTTGCAAGTGTGACCTTGAGCAAGTCATTTTCCCTTTTTGAGCTTCAGTGTTTGCTTGTTTTAAGTGTATTTTATTGATTTTTTACAGAGAGGAAGGGAAAGGGAGAGAGAGTCAGAAACATCGATGAGAGAGAAACATCGATCAGCTGCCTCCTGCACAGCCCCTACTGGGGATGTGCCCATAACCAAGGTACACGCCCCTGACCGGAATCGAACCTGGGACCCCTGAGTCTGCAGGCTGACGCTCTATCCACTGAGCCAAACCGGTTAGGGCCTGAGCTTCAGTTTTTTTACGCTTTGCTGGGTCCAGCTCTGTGCTAGAGGGTGCTGGACATAGACACACAGCCAACTCCTGGGACTCCTGGTTTAGCCAGAGAACTGGAGACCTGGCATGAGGCTACACCCTGTAGAGGCTGTGGGGTTGGGGGTGGGGACCTCCTGATCTGGAATCAAGTGCAGAACAGGGTTTATTTCAAATCGGGATGCCTGATGCCTATGAGGACAGGATAGGCGTTAAAGGGGAGTCAGGGATGCCAGCAACAGCTGAGGGAGCAATGGGCAGTTTTAGGGGGAATCTCGAAGTTGGATACTTCCCAGAGACTGGACTGTAACATTAGGGTTTTGAAGAGTGAATAGGAGTTTGCAGGGGGCTCAATACATAGGAGTTACTCGTTTGTTTTTGTTACTGTCAATAGCTGGCTTCCTCACTGTTGTGAGGAGAAAGCCTGAATAGGGTTAAGGGCACAGACTCTGGAGCCATATGGCCTGAGTTCAGATCCCATGACACCATTGATTAACTGGGACTGCAGGCAGGTGGCTTAACCTCTTTGTGCCTTCAGGTGCCCATTATGTCCAGCAGGAATCATAACAATATATTTCTCTCAACCTGTATTTTGAGTCAGTTCATCCCAAAGAGACCTTACAGAAAGGGTGGGGAATGTCAGGGCCATGGGCTGTCTGAGGCCCTAAAATCATGTGGTCTGGTCCTGCCAAGGCATTAGGGGTGAGTTAGTTAAATGTTTGACCAAATATAGCAGGTTAATTTTTAAAAAATATATTTTTATTGATTTCAGAGAGGAAGGGAGAGGGAGAGAGAGAGAGAAACATCAGTGATGAGAGAGAATCATCGATCGGCTGCCTCCTGTAGGCCCCCTACTGGGGACCAAGCCCACAACCCAGGCATAAGCCCTTGACCAGAATCAAACCTGGGACCCTCCAGTCTGCAGGCTGACGCTCTGTCCACTGAGCCAAACCGGCCAGAGCAAGTATGCTAATTTTTAAGTTGATAATTTTGTATGTCCTGTGAGCGATGTTATAAATACCCAAATGGCCTTTGGCAGAAAACAGGTTCCCCACTCCTGCCTTACAGACTTCTGTTCAGCCATTTGCTTCCACCTGAGAGTATAACAGATAGAAACTAGATCTGTTTCTGTGGATGACCAGGCAGATAACCAGCGGATAACCAGGCAGATAACCAGCGGATAACCAGGCAGATAACCAGAGGATAACCAGGCAGATAACCAGCGGAAGGGTGTTTGAGGCAGAGGGAATAGTAGTTCCAGAAACCCCGAGGTTTGCAAGGGCCTGGCCAGTGCAAGGAACTGGGAGGTGGTGGCTGGAGGAGGTGACCTGACTGGCTGGGCCTGTAACACCATGTACAGGGCTCTTTGTGATGGACGAGGATGCCACGCTGCAGGACCTGCCCCCGTTCTGCGAGTCGGACCCTGAGAGCACAGACGGTAAGTGTCCCAGCAGTCCACACGCCCTGGATGGGGGTGGGAGTGGGTGTCTGGGATGGAGGCAGGGACAGAGGTGAAGTGTACCTTCTCTCTCAGACGGCAGCCTGAGCGAGGAGACCCCCACTAGCCTCTCCGCCTATGCAGTGCCCCCGGCCTCAGCCCTGCCCACACAGCAGTACGCCAGGTCCCTGCCTGTGTCCGTGCCCATCTGGACTTTCAAGGAAAAGAGGACAGAAGCACGGTCATCGGATGAAGAGAACGGGCCGGTGAGGGGCAAATGGGAGGGGGAAGAGGGAGGTGGGAAGGGCTCAGAGCCACCTCCTCCAGGAAGTCCTCAGACATGGGTGCCACATTTCATAGGATTAATCCTACCTCCCACCTCACCAGGCAGGTTCTCGGGCCAGAGCCATGCAGTGTTAACTATCACGGCCTTACAGCATGTCACACTTGCAGAGAAAGTGTGCTCTCGTTTCCAGGAACAGCTCCATGTATAAAATACATGTTGCACGCAGGCACAAGGATTTTGGTATCCCCTCCAGCTGGAGAAACTGAGGCTCAGAGGGGCCTGATCACCTTCCATATGCACACCCTTGTCTGCTCTTCCTCCTGTATGATCCTACATGTGCAGTTCCTGGGGTGGCTGGGGTGGGTCATCATCGCCCATAACTGAAGCTTCTGAAGCAGGGGGGAAACCGAGGCACCGAGACTTGTGACTTACTCAAGACCTCAGTCTGTAAGGGGCAGAGCTGGAGCGGCACCCAGCTTCCTTTTGGGAGGAGGCCATGGTCCCAGGTTGACCCTGCCCCCGACTCCTCTCAGTGGCCGCATTTACACACTGGCGGGTCCAGCAGCAGCTACTGCCTGGGTGCCACTGGTGGGGACACTTAATGAACAACGTTCAAGGGCTGAGCTCTGGGCCCTGGCCTGGTCTCTGAACGGGTGTCGGTAGCCTCTCAGCCTGCTGGGGGCCAGGCCCAACTTGGGGTGCCAGAGACTAAGGGAGGTGGACGAGGTGGGACTGCAGGCAGAATGACACAACCCTCAGCTGGGTGCTGACACGGAGAGGGACCCTCTCTCTATACAGCACCGTCCACGTGGTAGCCTGCCCTCGCTGAGCTGTCCTTGTTGATTTTCTCAGACCCTGTTGTTACCCCTTTTTCAGAGGAGGAGACTGAAGCCTTCAACAGGGGGGCAAGGTCCCTGTGGACAGCTAGGGGGTGGCAGTAGCCTGATTGGCACATGACTGGATCTCCAACCCAAACCCTTAGAGTGAGGCCCTCTGGGTGCACACGGCCTGATGGTCAGCAGACGATCAGCACTTCCACTGTGAGAAGGAACTAGACGCAGTGGTCCAGGCCAAGAAGGGGAGAAGGGCAGGAAGGCTTCTTGGAGGAGGTGGTATTTGAACGGGTAGGAAGGTCCTATATCGAGCAACACAGGGTGAAGGGCCTTGCGGCTATGGGCATCGCAGGGGATAAAGTACTTGGAGGGGCCCTGGAACCCAGGGTGCAGGCACTGACTGCCAGGGTTGCAAGCTGAGGTGGGACACGTGGACGCCATTGAGGGTGCTGACCATCCACGTCGTCTCCGCAGCCCTCCTCGCCAGACCTGGACCGCATCGCGGCCAGCATGCGCGCGCTGGTGATGCGGGAGGCCGAGGACACCCAGGTCTTCGGGGACCTGCCACGACCGCGATTAAACACCAGCGACTTCCAGAAGCTGATACGGAAATACTGAGGCCCAGGGAGAGTCTCCTGGCCCGGTGTCCGCAAGTCCCACACTACACCCCGCCCCGCCC
The DNA here is from genome assembly GCA_026230045.1 of Corynorhinus townsendii. Lineage (NCBI taxonomy): Eukaryota > Metazoa > Chordata > Mammalia > Chiroptera > Vespertilionidae > Corynorhinus > Corynorhinus townsendii. The sequence continues at coordinate 46,750,514 of JAPDVU010000011.1, read as the reverse complement.
CCAGGCCCACCAATCGGAGTCGGATCCCTTTCAGCCTTCCACCCCTTTTGCGCGAGGTGTGGGGCCTGTCCAATGCTCACAGGCTGTCGCCCCTTTTCCTGCCCCGCGACAGATTGTTTCTATTAAGGTACTGGCTTGCTCTCCAATAGGGAGTGGCTAGTTCTAAACCCTAAATGGGTGGAGTCGCGTCGTTTTCTGCCTAGCGACAAGGGCTTTGCTCGCACGGCATTGGCTCTAACCCTGGAAGAGCGTAGCCAAGGCCCAGGATTGGGTGGTGGCGCTCCACTTCAGACGGTGAATGGGCAGCTTCATTTGATTGGTTGGAACCCTTTAAAGGTCTACACCAATCTGCCAGTCACCACTCGCCCTTCCTAGATTCTCCTACCTGATTGGGTCCTGCCCCCTGGGGGCGTGGCCAAGCCCTTCTGTGCCCAGGATTAGCCTGTGGCCTTAAATTTAGGTTCTTGACACTACTGGGGCTAAGATCGGTATTTTTTTTACTAAGCCCTGACACCTGGTCTCTGGCCCCCTCAGGGATGGCCCGGTCTTGTCCCAGCGTCTGACACGGGTCCATCCCATAACAGCCTGCCAATCGGAAGCCTGTCCTTTTATTCAGGACGTTACCAGCTCCCGCCCCTCTCCCCTTCCCCCACAGGTGCCTTAAAGGGCCCTTGTCCACCCAAGGTGGAGGGGCAGGGGCCCTCACTCTCCGGCCCTGATGTCGGGGGGAGTTGGGGGGTGGGGATCGTGAGTTGGGAGGGGCGCTCTGAGATTAAAGAGTTTTACCTCTGTTAAATGAACTTGAAATGCGTTGTGGATGTTTATTCAACAAGCTTTTTCTGAAGTCCAATGAGCAGCATCTCATTATCGCTGTAAAGTCGGAAGTGGGAGTTGTCCCCATTTTACAGATAAAAAAATGGACATTCTTGCGGTGGGAGTCCCGTTGACCATGACCCCCAGTCTTATGGGCAGGGAGGGGGCTGAGAGTTGACTGAGCCGACATAGTCCCCAGCAAAGCCCGGATACCTCCCGCCGAGCCCAGCCCGGGAGTTCTCTGCCATAAGACAGCTGGAGTTAGAGAACCAGTGGCCCCTGGCCCGGAGTTAGGGCTGGGTCAGGTAAACGTACTCTCCGTCTGTCTTCAGATAGTCACCGGAGGCATGCTCATGGGCAAGACTTAAACAGGGCTGACTACCACCCAAACACGTTATTTACGTGTATTAACTCCTTTAATCTTCCTAGTAACTCCACGAAGTATAAACGATTATCCCCACTTTATAGATAAGAAAACTGCAGCATCGGAAGTAGGGGTTCTGTAGGGGGTGAGGGTTTCTTCGACTGCCAATGATCATTAAATGGGGAAGAAAACTTCTCGCTGTAACTATTTGAAGCAAAGGGAATGAAAATTAGACTTCTTGGTGGAAATAGAATCTGCAACAGAGGATCATCACCTCCTACTGGCGTGAGCCTCACACTGCAGCAAGAGGGATGGAGGTCAGCGCTGCGGAGGGACCGCAGGGGCTAAAGGGCTGAGAAGGGGCGTGGCTTCCGTCGCGGGAGGAGCTCTAAGGCCCCGCCTCTTCGTGCAGGACCAGGCATTTCCGTCCGCCGAAAAACAGGAGCCGCCGGCGGAGCCCTTCGGGCAAGGCCTCCCTGGTCGGCGGTAGGGAGTGAGCGGAACACGGGTGAGCGTTGGGCCCAGGCGGGAGCGCGCGGGGTCCTTGTTCTTTGCCCTGGGATATAGGGGTCCCCGCTCCCCGAGGACCACCCGGGCGTCACCTGGGAGAGCGCGCGAGTTCTGGGCCAGCGAGTGGGTTGGATTTCCAGAGCCTTCAGCGGCTGGAGGGAATTCCTGGTGGAGGGACGAGAGGAGGCGGGACTTCCTGTAGCAACTGAAGGCGACTTGCCACCCAAACATGCACCTGCTTTCCTTTAGGCCGGCGCCCAGGACGGCCGGGATGGAAGTCAGGGGCCACCTGTGGCTGGAGAGCCCCCCTGGGGGAGTGCCCCCCATCTTCCTACCCACGGGCGGGCAAGCCCTGGTCCTGGGCCGGGGACCCCTGACTCAAGTTACTGACCGGAAGTGCTCCAGAAACCAAGGTAGGCAGGGCGGAGCCCGAACTGAAAGAGGTGTGGCCTGTTTCCGGAGCGAAAGATGGACAGTCAGTTCAGTAAAGAACATACGTAGAGCCAACAGGCGAAATTGTGTGGTGCAGCCAGTCCTGAAGTTGGCAGGTGCCCTCTGGGAGCACAGGAAGAAAAGGCCGTGTCTGACCTGGAATGCAGGTTCCTGGGGGAGAGGGTGCCGCGCCTGTCCCGAGACTATTGTCAGTGGGCAGAGAAGGATGCTCAGGCCGCCGTGAGTGGTTGAGTCAGGCTACGACCCTTGCCAAGGAGAGAGCCGATCTTATGGTGGGAAGTACATGCTGCTAAGCAGGGACGAGTGGTAGTGGGTCAAGCCCCAGCCCTGCACCTGCCACACTACCCGTCAGAGAAGCCAGTTCTCTACAGAACAATGCCCGCCCTGTCCCTAGGCCAAGACCAGAGTCACAGGCAATCCTAAGGCCCTTGTCTGGTTACTGCATGTCAAGGAGTGAGCCGAGCCCATTTAGAAATGAACTGCCTCTTCCTCCTGAATGGGTGCTATAGCGCCATCCTGTGGCCTGAAGCTGGCCATGCTTCCGGGTAATGAGGGGTGTCATCCCACTGGGAAGCATATCCTGACTCCATCCTCTCAACACGCAGTGGAGCTGGTCGCAGACCCTGGGACTCGGACTGTGGTTGTGAAACAGGTACTAGTTCCTCAGCAATGTCTGGAGGTACGGTGGGGGAGGAGCCATAACCCAGAAGGGAACAGGCCCATTGGGAACCTCTGGCTGGAAGGGAAGCAGGTGTGCCCCGTAAAGAAGTCCCAATGCAGCAGCCATCTACATTTAAATTGGGTAACACCAGACACCTGTAACCTTTCCAACGCCCTGATTGGTGGTGCACAGGGAAGAGGCAGGGCTTAGGGATCTGATTGGCATGTAGAGAAAGGCAAGCCCTATCCTGGGTTGATTGATTTGGGGGGGGGGGGGAGGAGTGGAGCCAGTCCCAGCTCTTCCCTATTCCTTTGCAGCTAGGAATTAACCCCTCAACTGTCGGGACCCAGGAGCTGAAGCTGGGGTCACAGGGCTCTCTGGGGGTGGGGGACACGCTGTATTTGGTCAATGGCCTCTACCCGCTGACCCTGCGCTGGGAAGAGGCCCCCGTGCCAGAATCCCAGCCAGACACTCCACCCGGCACCCCTCCGGTGGCCCCAACCGAAGAGGAGAAGGAGGAGGAGCAGGAGGAGGAGGTTGAACAGCAGAAAAAGCGAATTCGGAAGTCATCCCCTGGCTGGGAGAGCTTCGAGAAGCTGCTCGTGTTCACCGCACCTGGGGTGAAGGCCCGGGGCAAGGTGAGGGCCAAGCTGGGACCTGAGGGAGCCACTGACAACGGGGGACACAACCCCACGCTTGCTGTGTGCCCCTGGGCAGGTCACTCAACCTCTCTGAGCCTCCACTTTTCTGAGAAATGGACCTGTTAAATTCAGGGCTTGTAGTAAGCATTGGGGGAATCGGTGTATACCCACTCCTGCCTGATCCATAGTAACCACCCTGTAACCATAGCAACAATTGGGATTATTTTAGCAGGAGCTATTATGATGAGTATTTCTTAGGTCCAGAGAGGTTCTAATCCAAATGCTATTACATCACATTCTGAGCCTCTTTTTCCTCACCAGTAAAATGGGGAATCCATGGAAACCACGTGGCACAGCCCAATGGGCAGTTAACACCCAAACAGAACTTAGCCCTTGTCTCATTTGCATGGTTATTAGCCCTTCAAGGTGGAGATGGTCAGGGTATACATGAAACTCCATTGTGAAGATGGAAATACTGGTCCTAGCTGGTCTGGCTCCATGGAGAGAGCGTTGGCCTACGGACTGAAGGGTCCCAGGTTCGATTCCGGCCAAGGGCACGTGCCTGGGTTGCTGGCTGGATCCCCAGTAGGGGGCGTGCAGGAGGCAGCGGATCAATGATTCTCATCATTGATGCTTCTGTCTCTCTCCCTCTCCCTTTCTCTCTAAAATCAATAAAATGTAATTAAAAAAAAATAATAAAAAGAAAGATGGGAATACTGAGTGTGTAGGGAGAACAGGAGCAGTAAAGGGAAGGTTTCGGGCGCTACACTCAGGCATTGGGGATGCATCCTCACCTGTCATTACATATGATTAGGCCCCCTGACTCGGGAGCGGTCACAGCCTCTTGCCTCACAGGGCTGGTGTGTACCAGCCTGTGAGCAGTCACAGCCTCTGCCTCGCAGGGCTGATGTGTACCAGCCTGTGAATGAGGGGCCAGAGGTGTCGCTGTTCTTTTTTTGGTGATGCCAGGTGGCCGGCTTTGATCTGGATGGGACCCTCATCACCACACGCTCCGGGAAGGTCTTTCCCACCGGCCCCAGTGACTGGAGGTGATATGCAAGAGAAGGGGGTGAGTGAGGCTCCCTCCGGGCCCTAGGTCACCTTGCCACTTTCCTGCCCACCCTAGGATCTTGTACCTAGAGATTCCACGTAAGCTCCGGGAGCTGGACGCCGACGGCTACAAGGTGTGTGTGTGTGTGTGTGTGTGTGTGTGTGGGCCCAGCTGTGGGGCAGGCTGGGGCATGGTGAGGGCACCGAGATAATGCATCTGCTCCCCAGCTGGTGATCTTCACCAATCAGATGGGCATTGGGCGTGGGAAGCTGTCAGCAGAGGAGTTCAAGGCCAAGGTGGAGGCTGTGGTGGAAAAGCTGGGAGTCCCCTTTCAGGTACAGCTGCAAGGAGGCTGAATGGGGACAGCCCCAGAGAGGGACCGGGTCCTGGGTGTGATTATGGGGACAGAAACCCATCATAAGTGGCAAGTTTGGGGGCATTGGGAGGTCTCCTGATTGGTGAGGGATGGTGGAGCCTCCTTGGGTCCTAAATGTCCTTGAAGGACTTTGGGTGCTGGAGGGGGACTGGTGTCTGACCCCACCTGGTCCACAGGTGCTGGTGGCCACGCACGCTGGTGTGTACCGGAAGCCAGTGATTGGCATGTGGGACCATCTGCGGGAGCAGGTGAGCCACGCCCTCAGTCTCGCCTTTCCCCTCGAAGCCCCTCCCTCCCTGCCCAGCCTCTGCCCTCTGGGTCGTGGGCCCTGCACCCTCTCCTCTCCTCTCCTCTCCGGTTGTCCTCGCCTTTTCAGTGCTGGCTCTCGGCCTCATCTTGGCACACGAGGCCAGTGATCTTCACTGAGAAGCAGGGCGGTCGAGGTCAGTCCTCAACCCATTCGTCTGACTGATGTCCCATAGCTCGGCCCACGTGCCAGGGAGCGTGCGGGCAAAACCGCGGAGGCAGTGAGGCCAGAAGCCAGGGTGGAGGTGTCTGAGGTGCCATTGGAGTCGAGGGCTAAAGGTGGCGAGGGAGGGAGCCAGGTGGGTGTCTAGGTTCTGATGGGCCTTCCAGACCCGAGCCACAGCAAGTGCGAAGTACCGAGCCCCGTGTGCTTCGGGCCCGTGGGTGAGGCGGCCTTTATGGCCGCGGAGGGGGAGGGTAGGCCAGGTGGGAGCAGCCTCTGGGCCAGACCTCACTGGGGGAGGGTTGTCCACAGAAGTGGGGACCGGCGCCCTCTGGCGGCTGAGAGAGAACATGTGCGGTGAGACCAGCGAGGGAGGTCAGTCCCGGGACGGATGCGGCCCTGCCCCGCGGAGCCGAGCCCTTGCTGCTCCGGGGGAACAGGTGGGAGCGGTTTCCTTAGGCGTGTTGTGTCTCCTGCCCCCGCCCCCCAGGCCAACGAGGGCGTGCCCATCTCCATTGGGGACAGCGTCTTTGTGGGAGGTAAGGTGGGGGGCGGCTCCGCAGGGCAGGGCTGATGGGGGGCGGCGGGCCCTGAGGTTGCTGATGCGCCCTCTGCGTTCCAGACGCAGCTGGACGCCCCGCCAACTGGGCCCCCGAGCGAAAAAAGAAAGACTTCTCCTGTGCAGACCGCCTGGTGAGCGCTGCCCCTCCTCCCCCCGCCCCAGCACACCCCACCCCGTCCCCCCCTAACCTTCACCCTCCCCCCAGTTTGCCCTCAACCTGGGCCTGCCCTTCGCCACTCCGGAGGAGTTCTTCCTGAAGTGGCCGGTGGCCAACTTCCAGCTCCCAGCCTTTGACCCGGTGAGGCCCGTGGGCGTGAGTGGGGGCGTGGCGCGGGGGGTTGGGGGGGGGGGCCTTCCTCATGACATGTCTGTCCCCCAGAGGACAGTCTCATCCTCAGGACCACTCTACCTGCCCGAGTCCAGCTCCCTCCTGAGCTCCGACCCTGAGGTGGTCGTCGCCGTGGGCTTTCCTGGGGGTGAGACGCCCTGATCCCTGACCCCTAGGAGCTCTGATCCCCCTGCGGCTCCCCCTGACACTGCCCCCCTTCCCCCCCAGCCGGGAAGTCCACCTTCCTCCAGGAGCACCTTGTGTCCGCAGGATACGTCCACGTGAACAGGGTAGGGTCCCGGCTGCCTGTCCCTGTCCATCTCCACGTGGGATCTGTTCCCTGTGTCTGTTCTCTCCCTGCTGGGCCCACCCCCCGTGTATGCTTGTCCCTCCCCCTTCCCATCCCCCCGTCCACCCATGACCTGTTTGCTCCCTATGTCCAGGACACCCTGGGGTCGTGGCAGCGCTGTGTGACCACGTGTGAGACGGCCCTGAAGCAAAGGAAACGTGTCGTGATCGACAACACAAACCCGGACCCACCGAGCAGGGCCAGGTGCCAGGGTCCCCTGGTGCCAGGGTGGGCCCCTGTAGGCTGAGCCCAGGGCCCCTTACCAGCCTGGCCCCTTCCCAAACCCACAGGTACATCAAGTGCGCCCAAGATGCCGGCGTCCCCTGCCGCTGCTTCCTCTTCAGTGCCACCCTGGAGCAGGCGCGCCACAACAACCGGGTGAGTGCCCGCCCCGCCCCGCCCCCTCCACTCCCCCTCCCCCTCTCACCAGCTGCCTCTGCCCCCACAGTTCCGGGAGATGACGGGCTCCTCTCATGCCCCCGTGGCTGACATGGTCATGTTTGGCTACAGGTAGGCACTGCCCCAGGTGGGCCCTGTGGGTAGGCACGTGGCTCTGGGGGCCTCGCCTCGCCTCCCCTCACCACCCTCTGCCACCAGGAAGCAGTTCAAGGCCCCAACACTGGCGGAAGGCTTCACCGAGGTCCTGGAGATCCCCTTCCGGCTGCATCTGGAGCCACAGCTGGAGCGCCTATACCGCCAGTTCTCCGAGGGCTGAGCCGCTGCCTGCCCCCCCCTCCCCCAATAAATGCTAGTTTTCTTCCAGCGTGGCCAGCATGGTGCTGGGAAGAAGGGGGCCTCACCCCAGGGAGCACTGCCTCTCCTGCCGTGGCCGCGGGCGCCGAGGACAGTGGCCCGTGGCTTTTAAAAGACTTTATTGGGGAAACATACATGGATGGCACTGTCCTCGGAGACGTCTCAGGGCGCTGTCCTCCGTCTCGGGAGGGGGCAGCTGCAGTCTCCAAGGGCCCCTGCTCAGAGCATCTGACCTGGAACGGGGGCAGAGGGGAGAGCCAGGATGGGGGCTCTCAGCATCCGGACCCATGAGCGGCAGGGCTCTGGGGCCTGCCTCCCTGCCCAGCCAGACCTTTCCCATCCCTTCCGCAGGGAGGTGCTGCCACCTGCCCCTCATCTGGTCTAGTCAAAGCCAGGGTCACACTTCCTCCCAAACCCCCAGCATGCCAGGTCCAGGCCACACTCCATGTGGCTGCCACTCACCAGTGTCACCAGGGGCCTCGTCTGTGACTCCTAGAGGGGCCCAGGCCGGGGGGGCCACTACCCCCCCATCTGCGGGGGAAGAAGCCAAGAGTCGGTAGCGGGCCAGGCCGGAGGAGGAAAGCTCAGGGAACCCTGCTCCCGCCTCACCCCTCGCTGCTGCTGCTCCTGCTCCAGGTTCCGCTGCAGGACCTGCTGCTGGTTGGCAATGACACGCCGGATGCCGTTGACGAAGTTGCTCTGGTCGTGGGGGATGAGGCCGATGAAGATCTTCTTCTCCGAGGAGTACAGGAGCATGAGCACGCGCACCTCGCACGAGGCCTTGTAGGGAAAGTGCACGCAGCCAGCCTGGGGGGTGCAGGGCAGTGTCACCGGCGGCCCTGGGCACAGATGCCCTCCCGTGGCGACAGGCTCAAACCACACAGGCCGGCGTCCCTCAGCACGTGAGCCGAGTGCATCCTAACTGCTCTGTCACTCCCATTTGGGAACACGGAGACAGAAGCCTAGAGATGACTGTCCAAGGCCCAGCGGATTCTGCACGGAGGAGCCCAGGGCACCGGCACCTGCTGTGGGGGTGCCACAGGGGCAAGTGCACAGAACACCGAAACGGGGCCTGGGGCACAGTGGTCAGGGTCAGCAGTGACCTCACCAGGAAGAACATCTGACACTAAGGCCCCCTCACCTCGTGCAATGTGGGAAGCAGCTGAGAGGCCGGGAGGGAGGAAGGAGGAAGCAGCTGAGGCTGAGAGCTGGAGGACTCGCAGGCCCTCAGAGCCTGGAGGGGAGGCCTGGCTGTGTCACCACCTCGGGGACAGGTCTCCAGGAGGAGGCCCGTGGCGAGTCCAGTGCACGCCCCTCGCTGCACCTGAGCCAACAGTGCTGCCATGGACGCGCCAGTAAGCGGGCAGAAGGCCAATCTGGGGCACATGGGGCCCTGAGCTCTGTGCTTTCAAAAGAAATGCACATCAGCCCCCAATACAGAGCCGCATGCCTGTGCCCCCTCCAGCAACTCTAAGGAAACGGGTCCCCACGTCTGACAGTGAACAGCAACAGCGAGGGTGCAGGCGGCCGTGGGGAGGCTGAGGCCCAGTCCCACCGAAAGGGCCACCCCACCCGGGAGCAGACCCTGCCCCGCCTGGCCAGGGGCCTTCTGGAGCCTCAGGTTTCCCACTGGGAACCTGGAGTGAGCGTGAGAGCAGGAGGAAGGGGCAGGTGAGGACCTGGGAGTGCTCCGTGATGTCACCCCAGCACCAAGTAAATGCAGACGCAGCAGAGAGGACAGGCCAGGGCGGGCCTGCAGGGCCTCAGTCCCTGCCCAGCACCTGGGGAATCGGGTTCCCCATCTGTAAAATGGGTCAGGACAGCACAGCCTCAGGGGAGTCGTGTGGACCAGAAGCCAGTGCATGGCTCACAGCAAACGTGACATCGCCATGGACTGCTGCCCTCCCCAGTGGCTCTGCAGACAGCACCCCTCGGGTTCATCTGTCTTCACTTTAAGGCCCGTGCATCTGTTTATCCTGTGGGCCCCTCCCTGTACTCGCTCCCCGGCCAGCAGCGGCACCGGCCCACCCTCAACCCACTCACAAAGCCGTTGTCCATGATCCGGCACAGGCTCTTCAGCGTCTCCAGGTCCTTGGTGAAGTGGAACTGCACCAGGCGCGAGTTCCGGAACAGCGGCACCAGGGTGGTCTGCCGGGAGCGGGGGGACCATCCACAGCTGCCCTGCCCCACCCCACGGCGGCATGCCCGCTTAATCCCCACAATCCTGTGACTCCTCAAAGCCAGGCCAGCCTGTCAGGAGCCATCCCGCTACCCAGAAGGCCCTCCTCCAGCTCACCATTGGGGCCCCTTCTGGGGAAGCCCCCACACCACCCGACCCCAGGTCTGGACCAGAGCCGGCCTGCACTCACAAGCAGCTGCTGCGGGATGAGCTGCATGTACAGCTTCCTCGGCCACTGCTCCGTCCTCCTGTGGGCACCAGGGCACCAGGGTCAGGAGGCTGGGTCTCCCAGCTGATTCCTCCACCCCCAACCCCACACTCACAGGATCTCGCCTTGATTCACGTAGACATGCGACGGCAGCCACCTCTTAGACCGATTGTTGGGCTCAGGCCTGGGCTTTGGGGGACAGGAATGGGGGTGGTATCAGGAGTGGGAGGGGCTGAGTCAGTGGGGGTGCACTGGTCCCAAAGTGAGTGGGCCGCCCCAGGGCTCACCTCCTGCCACTCCATGACTCCACTCCACGCCAGGAACTTGTTGTTGACAATCTGGACTGGGCCCGCAACACCACCGGGTCCCACTGCCTACAGGAGACCGGTGGGGGTGTGGGATTCGGACGCCGGACGTCAGGCAGTTAAACTTGACCGGGGCCTCGGCTCCCCTAACCTTCCCTCCCTGCCCCCAGCCCACTGGGCCCAAGCCTGCCCACCGACTGCCCACCCAGACCAGCCACCAGTCTGTCCACAGCCCCAGACACTCCTAGAGCCGGGCCTGCTCCTCGCCTGCTCACAGACCTCCCATGGCTCCCACGTGCCCCAGGACAAGGACCAACCCCTCAGCCTGGGGTGCAAAGCCCACAGGGTTTGCCTATAGGAACTGGCAGCTGTAAAATGTCCCACAACCGGGGACACATTGGTAAGACGCCTGGTCACCCTGGAGGGCCTGCCAGCCTCACACCACCCTCCCCGTGACCAGGGCCCCTGGCCTGCCCCTCCCCCTCCACACACTTGTCCTTCCTCCCGGGAGCCACCGTCATCCCTCCCGCCCTTCCTCTCACTGGCACGTCCAGGCTTGGGCCCCGGGCGCACCTGCTTGCGGGTGGTGATGACCTGCCGGATGGCGTTGACGAAGCCGCTCTGGTCGTAGGGGATGAGGCCCATGAAGATCTTCTTCTTGGACGAGTACAGGAGCATGAGCACGCGCACCTCACAGGGGGAGATGTGGGGGAAGAGCATGCAGCCCGCCTGGGGGGAGGTCGGAGGTCAGGGACCCCAGGGCACTGCTGAGGGGGCCGAATGCCCTTCCCTGACCTCCCAAGCCTGTCCGCCATCATGGACAGAAGTCCTCCGAGTCGACCCCCAAGTTCTCAGCGCGAGAGGTGTGCAGCTGGGACATTCTGAGCGTGTGAGCCTGCACCTCACCCACCCTGAATCGGGTCAGGCCCGGGACCCACATGTGGGTGTGGGTTAGGGCTCTGTCTCCCACTCCCGGTCTCAAGCCCCGCCCCATGGAGCTGCCGAGGACGCTGCCTGTGCTGGGGCAGCCGCCAGGAGGGCCAGCCGCCTGGTTCCACCCAGCTGAGACCTAAGGTAATGTCTCCCCCTCTGTGAACAGCATGCCAATAGTGCACCCAGGAAATGCCACCAAGTGCTCCTTGCCCAAGATGCTAGTGGCCTCTTAGTGGGACGTGGGAGAGCGTGAACCTGACATGTCCCCACTGGGGTGTCGGACAAAGGGGAGAATACCTCCCACGGCACCCCACGCCACCTGCCTGACGTCTGGTCCCCTGGCTCAAGCCCATGGTCCCTCACGGGATCTGTCTCTGGCCTCCCTGACACCTACCAGGACAAGACTGTGACCGACAGGCCTCAGAGGGTGACACCCACCGGCCCCATAGCCTGAGGCCAGGCACAAAGCAAGCCCTTAGCAAAGGGTGCTGAGTGAAGGGGCCAGACAGAAGACCCCACACGTCACCCCCTGGTCTGTTCAGGCCGCAAAGGAAAGGGATCCGCTGGACATCAGGGGTCGGGGCACACATGGCACCCTCACCCCCAAGGTGGTGGCCTGTTCCAAAGAGGAACAAGGACTGCAGGGGACCCCAGAGCCGAGCCCTGCGGACTTCCTGGGCAGAGGACGTGCTCCCACATCAGCCCACCCTCCCTGGAGCCTGCTTCCTTACACAGCCCCTGGGGAGGGAGCCGAGCAAATCCAGGCCCCGGTCAAGTTTAACTGCCTGACGTCCGGCGTCCGAATCCCAACACGACCATCTCGGCAGCCGGTGTTTACTGAGCACTTACTATGCACGCCAGTCAATCACTTGACAAGACTCACGCCTCCCATTGGCCCCTGGAAAAGTCCTCCTGTTACCCCACTTGCCGGATGAGAAAGCCGAGCCCCAGCACAGACCAGTCCCTCCTGGCTCAGTCCCCTGGACACCCAGTCACCGGGTCCCTGCACTCACAGCCCGGAGCCCGAGGCGGGTGCGTGCCGTCACTCGGCTCCACAGAATTCCTGAGACCTGCCTATAGACAGGCCGAGACAGCAGGCGAGAGCGGCTCCCCGGCCCCTAGGAGAGCTCACCCGGGGCCCCAGCCCGGCTGTCCAGCAGAGCTGCCACCAAAGTGCCTGGAGGAGCCCCTGCCCCGCCCTCACCGCCCCCGCGCTGCCCACTCACGAAGCCGTTGCCCATGACGCGGCAGAGCCCCTTGAGGGAGTCGCAGTCTCTGTTGGTGAAGTGGAACTGCGCCAGCTGCGAGTTGCGGAACAGGGGGCCCAGGGTGGTCTGGGGGCGACAAGGGACAGCTGGGTCACCACTGGGGGTGGGGGTGCTCTGGGGAGCAGGCTGGGGGGGCTGGGGCAGGTCTCACCAGCAGCTGCTGCGGGATCAGCTGCATGATCAGCTTCTGTGGCCACTGGTCGGTCTCCCTGTGGGAGGAGAGGGTCAGGGGTGGCCCTGGCCGCCCAGCCGCCAGCCCGCCCGCCCACCCACGGGGACTCACAGGTTCTCGCCCTGGTTCACATAGGCCTGGCAGGGGAGGGTCCGCTTCAGCTTCGCGTTGGAGTCAGAGTAGGGTCTGCGCTTCTGTGGCAGAAGCGAGAGTCTCGGCTCAGACGCCCAGGCCTGTCCCCCACTGCGAGGGCAGACAGACAGGAACCTGTGGGGCACCCCCCACCCATGGGACGCACCGGGGCCCCGATTCGGATGCTCACCTCCTGCCACTCGAGGACGCCACTCCAGGCCAGCAGCTTGTTGCTGAGCCGGTGCTCGCCCACCGCCAGGCCCCCGAGGGCCAGCCCAGGCGAGGAGGGCCCGATGGGGCCCAGGGCCCCGAACACCCGGGCGCCTGGCTGCGGAAGAGGGAGGGACCACTGAGGCTGGGGCAACTAAAAGGGCAGGCTGTTCCCCACATACTCCAAGGAGCCACCCCAATGTTCAGACCCAAACTTCCCACTCAGAAACACCGAAACCCCTTGTCCCCAGGGCTGAGACCCTGCCTGGCTGACCCCGTTCCCCGCCAGCCCACACTAACATCGGCCCGTGTGAGGTCCCTCAAAGTGCAAGGTCCCTCAAAGCCGCCAGCCTGTCCCCCCCCCCCCCCCCAGCCTCTCCTCTTCCTGGCTCAGCCGGGAACACCATCTCCCCTCCCCCGCCCCGGGCACCACCCACTCACCTAGCCTGATCCAGTGGGTCCCTCTACTGAGACCCAACTCAGAAGCCAGCTCTCTGTGGCCGGGGTCTCCTTGAAGCCCCCGCCATGCACAAGCCATCCTGGGCTGTGTCTGTCAGTCTGTCACCCTGGGGTGCCCCTTCCTGCCCACGCTCAAAGCCTTCCTTCCAAGGCTCCTCATGACTAAATCCAGACTCTCCCTCTGGTTCCTACCAACCTCTCCCGGCGGCTGCTGCCGGCCCCCCATCCCCCGCCCTCCCTCGGGCACCCCAGGTTGCAGCCATGTCAGGCTGACCCCGAGGAGGCGGAGACGCGGGGCCAGAAGCACACACAGTACAGAACCGCGCGGGGCGCAGGGCAGACTGGAGGCGGCAGTGACGACACCTGGAGGGTCTCAGAGCGGCTGGAGAACGTGTGCAGAACACCAGAATGTTCCAGTAATAAAGCCCAGCAAAGGGTCCTCTCCCAACCACCTTCAAACCAAACACATCTCAAAGCAAACACGCGATGGCTTCCCAACAGCTCGGCAGCAGCCATGACAGACAAAGCTCGCTCCCTAAGGGCCTCGGACAGCAAGATAAGCAAAGTGAATAAAACCACAGGCTGCTGCTTCCACCTGACTGTTCATGGGCGCTTCCAACTTTCCTACGAAGCGCACAGGTGTCTTCTGCTCTCGAACAATGACGGGCAGGAAAGTCTTATTTTGGAAAGGAGCTTTAAACGCAGCAACACCTGAGCAAGCATGCTCTCCACCTGGGCAATTGTGGACGGGGGAGAAGGCCTGCGTGCAGAACGGGGTGTGTTCACCGCCCAGCGTGTCTGAGGTGGAGAACGGCCTCGAAGCCCCTGGTAGGCAGGCACCACTGCAGGGGCACAGGCCTCGGGAGATGCAGCGACAGCACCCAGCCGAACAGACCCGAGGCCGCCAGCCAGTGCGAGTGTACCTGGGAGAGGATGACCACCCAGGACCCGAAAGAGGTTTTGGTCTGGAGTGTGAAGACCAGGGGTGCCTGCCTAAACCAGGGACACCTGCAAGAGCAGGAGGGGCAGGTCAAGGCGAGGCGCAGGGCTAACCTAAAGGAAACCTCTCATCTGGGCAAATGTCTGCAAAACTTAGCTTCGCCTCTGACATCTGATTTGCTCTTTACTGCACGGGAAAGCCTCGCCAGTACTTGAAAGGGTGGGAGCCTTCATGAGGGGGGACGTTAAGGGTCCAGAAGTGCCTGTGAAACGTCCACAGGAATGCTGGTGAAAGAGGGGAGGCAGTGGAGGGGAATGTTTAAGTTTGTGGGGTGCCCCGAGTCTGGGTGTGTGAGACTGGAGGAAGCCTGTGTGCAGCTGGCAGGGCTCCGTGCCATGCACAACGCTGGACCGTGTAGCCAAGAAGCGAGTCTGCGCCCAGCCTCGGGTAAAACGCACCTCCGCGCGAGCGTGTGCGAAGTGGGACGTGCCGCTTCACCGACAGCGCAGCTTTGTTCAGATTTTGAAAAGTATGTGCATGTTTTAAGGCCGGGTAGCTTCGTGTGCCTGCACAGCTCGATGTTTATGTTTAAGGTCTCGGCATCCCACACCTGGGGGGCGCACACGCCTCGGGCGCCGTGCACAACGCCCCCGAGGGCAACACCTGGGCGCGCCAGGGCAAGACGCGGCCCCCCCCGCCGCCGGCCCCAGACCCCTCCTTCATTTCCCCGTTTCCTGCCCGGAGAGAGGCCAACTTTCCAATTGGAAAAACAAGCGCGCACACCGACCATCCACTGTCCGGCCGCCAGCCCCCCACCCCGCGTTTAAACCCGGCCGCCGAGTCAGCAGTAATTTGAGCCCGCCCCGCCCCCGTACCCCACCCCCGCCACCCCTGCCCGAACCGGTAACAAAGGGGAGAGCCCGGCGCGTACCACCGAGGGGTTCCACGGGGGAACACGACCCCAGACGGGACCACCCTTCGGGGCCACCTGGGAGACCCCAGAGAAGAGGGGGCCGCGGACAAAGACGGGAGCCCGGGGGGCGGGGCCGTGGAAGGCTCTGGAAAAAGGGCGGAGGGGGGCTCACCATGGGAGGGGCCGAGCGGGCCCGGATCCGCGGCGGCTGCGGGCCCCGGGGGCTGGCGGGCCAGGAGCGCGAACGGGCGGCGCGCACCGTGAGGGGCCGCGGGGGGCGGCCGCGACCCCCGAGGGGGCCCCCAGTGCTGGAGCGGTGCGGAGCGCGGCGCGGACGGACCATGACGGGTGCGGGCCGAACAGACTGCGCGGGTGCCAGGGGCCACGCAGGGGGCTGCGGGCTCCACCGACTGAGGGGCGCGAGTAGGCGGCTCTCGGAGAAACGGGATGGGCTGTACCAAACGCGGGGGCCGCGCCGCCGAAGAGGGTCGTCGCGGCCAAACCACTGCGGCGAGCGGGGGAAGCGCGGCGCATACCAAGAGCGCCGAGAGGGGCGTGGCCAGGGTGTACCAAAATGTGGCGGGGGGCTTAGGGAACGCAGAGGGTGTGTGGGGCGGGGAGCAAGGCGATTGGAAGACACATTGGACCTCTCAAGCAAGGGCGGGAGGACCTGAGAGGACGTGTGGGAAACAACTTCTGGGGACCCTGGCGGAGGCTATACCAACGGGTGGAGGGGGAGTAGATAAACGTAGAGGGCGATACCAAGTTGGCTCCGGGTTGGGGGCGGGATCCGGGAGATTTTAGCCTGAGTCCCGGACCCGCGAAGGGAGGGGACTACAAGAGATTTCAGGAGAAGAGGAAGGAAAAACGGGCTTTCGGGCGAGGGAACCTACTTAGAGATTTGGGGATACGGATCGTACCACGTACAAGGGGAGGACTGAAGTTTTGAAAGCCGTGACGTGGCCAGGTCGGCAGGAGACCACAACTCCCAGCGGCCCCCGCGCGGCCAAGTCTCGACCTGGGCCCGGGGAGACACGGTGGGCCACAACTGTGCGCCCATTGGCCCCTCTCTCTAGGCTCCGCCCACAGCCCTCACGGCTCTGTAGCGCCGCTTCTCGCACCCGCCTCTCAGGACCATTCATTGATTCCCTCCATTCAAGTAAATGGCTGCATGTTCACTTATTAGTTGTGTAAGATTTCTTGCTTCAATTTCCCTGTTTGTTTTTTTAATCCTCACCCTAGGATATGTTTATTGGTTTTTAGCGAAAGAGGAAGGGATGGAGGGAGGGAGACATGGATGTGAAAGAAACATTGATCAGTCGCCTCCCTAAAGGAAACCTATGTACGACGACAGACCAGGTCTGTCACAGAGCCCCTAAGGGAACACACATCATCGTAGTTCTTGATGTGTTAAATAGAACAAGTGCACAGAACGAGGGGTGGTGACCATGAGAAGGCAGCAAAGTGACCTGAGCAGCCTGGGGTTCTCCATAGGCTGGAAGAGTGCTGCGATGAGGGAACAGGGTACAAATCCAAAACAAGGGAGGCCAATGGGGGGAGCGCAGTGAGGGTGGAGGGCAGCAGTGGAAGTTGGGAGGGTCCAGGTGCCACCAGCAGGGTCCCTGTAGCCTTGGGACGGAATTTGGATTTTAGTCTCGTTTTGCTGGGGAATCACCAAAAGGTTTCGGGCAAGGGAATGACAGCCTCACATTTTAAAGAAATCATTCATCGAATGCAGTCCTGCACACAGTATCAGCACAAACATACAGAAGCTGGGATCCATAGTCACCTCTGAGGAGACAAGGCAGCAAATTGGGAGTGTGAGGGGGGCACAGCAGTGCAAAGGAGACTCAGTGTACTATTTCAGATGATTTGAAATTTTTAACATATGTAAGAGTTGCCTATTGAAAAATAACTCTGAAATATTTAAAACCTTTTCAGGGACCCCTCTGGCTGCTGTGTTGGAAATAAGATTGTAGGGCATGAGTGGAAGCAGGAGGGCAGGAAGGAGACTGGCAAGAATCGGGGCGAGCCCTGGCCGGTGTTGCTCAGTGATTAGAGCGTTGGCACCAAAGGGCTTGGCACATATCTGGGTTGCGGGTTTGATCTCTGCCCCGGATGGGAAGCTTTCAGGAAGCAACCAATCACTGTGTCTCTGTCACATCTATGTTTCTCTCTCTCCCCCTCCCACCTCCCTTCCACTCGCTCTAAAAAATCAATGGAAGAAGTGTCCTCTGGTGAGGACTGGATAAAAAAAAGGAGTCCAGGTAAGAGGACACATGGCATGGGACGGGCGGCAGGCAGGCTTGCCACAGTGGAGGCGGTCATTTTCACAGCTTATTTCCGAGCTGGAGCCCACAGGACTTGTGTGTGTGTGGGGGGACGACAAAGGTTTTTGCTGCTCAGAGGTGTCTTTTAGGGAAAGGGAGCTGACTGCAGGAGGAACAGGCTGGGGAGGCGGGGAGGCAGAAATCCCTACTTGCGTTTGAGATGTTGACTAAGCAATGTTTAGGAGTCTGGAGATGAAGCAGGGAGTCCTCGGCTTTGAGTGGAGATTGAATGAGACACAAAGATCGTGTGTGTGGATGGAGACTGGGACACCACATCCCTTCAGAGGTCGGGCCCTGAGACAGAGGAGTGACCAGTAAGTTTCAAGAAGCCCCGCTCAGGGTCCTCTCTCCACGCTTGCTTGCCCATCCACGAAGCCCCTGCCCAAGGATTTCCCAGGGCTAACGGGAGCCCAGCCCCAAACGTGTCCTGGATTGCGGCCCAATGGGGAGACAGGGATCTCTGAACCCAGACTTCAAGTTAGGTATCAGCATGTACCTCCAGAGCCCCAATAACCACCATGTCAGGACATCCAGCTACTGGCGGCAGGAAAGAGAAAGGACCACAGGGACAGAAGCCTCCCTGACCTCCCGAAATCCTCATTTCTCACCATTCTCTTTGGTTCGAGCCATGCAGATGTCTTGCCAGGATGACAGTCTCCTAGCCTTGTCTCTCATGCCACTAACAGAAACACTCCAATGGCTTCCCAGTGCCCTGGGAGTTAAACACGAACTCCTCACCACAGCCTAAGGCCCAGCATCGTGCGCCCCTGCTGCATCTCCAGCCTGATCGTCCTTCCTGCTCTCCACCTAGCCCATGTCTTCCCAGCCTTCAGATCCCATCAGCACACAGGGCTGTCTAAACATGAGAAAGGTGGACCAGGACACGCTCCCGCGTGACCAAAAGGATAGCGTGTCGGAATGAGAAGTGAAGACGCAGGCCGAAATTCCGCAGGAAACACTACAGCACAGCTCTCTGGGGCCACCTTGCTTCCCCAGTGCGAGTTTGAAAGACACTGTTCGTGTCATCTGTAAACCTAGTGCCCAGCTAGCAGGCTCTTCTAAGACAGGCTGCACACTGCCTCGGGAGTAGCTGTTAGCAGCCCTGTTTGTGGCAGTCGTTCCTAAGTTAATAACTTAGTCCTGGCAAACTAATATAATATTAATGCGAGAACTGTTTATATGCAAACTAATATAATATTAATGCGGGAACTGTTTATATGCAAACCAGGTTGCCTGCATTGGAAAGGATAAAGGTGAGTTGCTTTAAAAACAAAATGCTATCGATGTTTCTCTCTCATCGATGTTTCTAACTCTCTATCCCTCTCCCTTCCTCTCTGTAAAAAAATCAATAAAATATAAAAAAAAATGCTGCCACATTCACTGCAAGCAAAGCAACTGTAAAAGATTGAACAGAAAAGCTCACAAAAGCCCAGGAAGACCCAGCCTTCAGTTTGCTTCTCCTAAGTGTCTTTAGGTTCTCAGGACACTTAAAACAAACAAAAAAACAAAACACACAAAAAAACCTCTGGAAGAGATGCCCCATTGTGATTTGTGGGTACAGCTTATAAATATGTTGAATGGTAACTGGGAAACCAATACTTAAAAGGTCTTGGTCCTACCTAGAGATGTCTGTTCAAATGTTCTCAGTCAGATGGAAACTATTCCGCTTCCTGCGGCCACCATGGTTGTGTGGGGTCACGGGATTGATTCTGGCCAGTGAGATCTGAGCAAAAGTGACCTGTGAATTCAGTCTGCAGCTTTTAATCCTTGGCATCCTTTGAGATCTTTGAGCATGAGTGAGATCTCTACCGAGCAAGAGGGAGAAAACCCACCTTTGAGATTTCGAGCCACAGCAAGCTGCAATCTGGGAGTTGCTGTTAGAACCTAAGCCAGCCTACCCGATACAGGTATGTCCTTCTCAGGTAATCAATCCCATTTGGCCAACTAGAGTCTGAGTTCGCTAGAGGGGAAACGGAGTACATGTGGGCTGGATGCACATGTGACCTAGAGACGAACATGAAGACAACATGGACCAGCGTGGGGAAAGGCTATTCCTGTCCTGGGTTTCCCGTTTTGTTCTTTTCAATTTAAAACCACGTCTAACACAGCGGTTGCCGACCTTCCGGACCTTGCGGACCACCGGTTGGCGACGGCTGGCCTAGGAGGTCTGGCTGATGCACGCTCTCCAAAAGCTGCACCTTCTTTCTTAAACTTTCTCATCACCAGTGGGAGTCACTGAGCGTGACTGGGAGCGTGGGAAGGGCAAGGACGTGTCTAGCTTATTCATGGCTCCACGCCAAGAGCCCAGCACAGGGCTCCCGCGGTCTGTGTCCCCCACACTCTCCAGAGGGGCTGGGGGGTGTGCAACAGGGAACCGCTGTCCCTGCTCGGCTGGGACGATGGCCTTCTCACTGTGGGAGCACAAGCGTGAGCGTCACTTCCAGTCCCAGGCAGGCAAGAGCCAGTGTGCGCTGGGCCTTGGTGGAGACAGGACGCCCAAATGGGGAGGCTGGTTACGGGGTGAGAGCGTGAGACCCAGCCTGAATAGGCTGTCATGGTGGGGACGGGAAGAAGGAAGACAATCCTTTGTTAAGCTGCTGAGATTTACAGATTTGTTAACATAACAGTCTGATGTGACCCCCAACCCCCCCCACCCCACTTTAATCCGATTTATCTACAATGTGCCCCTGGCCTGCAGCCCTCAGGCCTTGCCTAGACTGTCCCCTCCATCTGGTGTGCCCTTCCCTCTAGCTGTCACTATCAGAGAATGATCTGTACAGGTTCGCACGTACTATTTACTGAGCATGAATCTGTGAGTTCTCATTTAATTCTCACGAGGGTCCTTCCAGGTCTCATTCAAGTGTTGCCTTGCAGGTCTGAGAACTGAGTCTGCAAGGTGAGCTGTCTGGCCACGTCCTCCTCCCATGAGGGCAGGAACCACCCTGACCCCACTGTCACAGCCCCAAACCCCAGCAGGCTCCCAGTCAGTATTTCCCAAACAAATGAACTGCAAATGTGGCCTCCCATGTCAACGGGGCCCTGCTGCTGTTCCCTGCGATGCTGCAGAATCCCCGAGTTCCTCCTAGAGACTGGGTCAACCTCCTCCACTCTACTCCAGGTTCCCCACACAGTGGCCTGGTATCCTCAGCCACACACACTAGAATGGGCCAGACTGGTTGTCAGTGTTGACGCCAGCCTGCGTCGCTGAACTTTTTAAATCCTCACCCAAGGACACCCGTTTTTTATGTTTTCAGAGAGAGGAGGAGGAAGAGGGGGAGAGGGAGAAACATGTGTGAGATAAACATCAATCGTTGCCTCCCACATGTGCCTGACCAGGGATCGAATCTACCACCTCGCTGAACATCTACCCGGGAGCCGAGAGGCCACAGGCCGATTCCGTCAGGGCGCACGTGCATGTGGCCAGGGCGCACGTGCATGTGGCCAGGACCGGGAATCGAATCCGCCACCTTTCGGTGTACGTGACGATGCTCCAACCGAGCCACAGTGGCCAGGGCTGTACCACTTAATTTTAAAACATCCGTGGAAAAGCAATAATAGTTATTTCTTAAACACTTCGTAAGAACTCACGGAGTCCTCACACACGAGGCTACAAGGTTGACAGAGGGAAACCGAGGACTGAGAGGCAAGCATCTGAGGTCATGGTTCAAGCAAAGGCCAAAGGAGACTGGCGTCAGTGTCCCAGCAGAAGCCCTCGGCCCCCACCTGCAAATACCTCACTTTTCTCTCCCTCCTGCCAGAAGCCCACTCACGGCCATCGCCTGGGGGCTAGGACCCTCCCACCCCGTCATCGCTCACATCTGCCGCTGGGCCACCGCCTGCCCTGCAGCGTCCACTGACCCAAAGGCTCTCAGGCTGTAAAACCAACCCCCCCAACCCCAAGCCAGAGGCCTTTCTCCTTACCTTCAGCGGTAAGGTGTCCCGCCGGACTCTGCCTTCTGTGAGCTGGTAGGAGTGAGGTGGTACGCCAGATGTGTTTTGGAGGGGGCAGTTGGGCAGTTGTCAGCTTAAAATCTCGGCACCCCAGCCCGGCTGGTGTGGCTCAGTGGTTGAACATGAACCAAGAGGTCATGGTTCAATTCCCAGAGCACATGGGGAGGCAACCAATCCATGAGTCTTTCTCACATCTCTCTTCCTCTCCCCCGCCCCTCCCTTCTACTATCTCTACAAAACACACACACACACACACACACACACACACACACACACACAAGCCCTGGCCAGGTGGCTCAACTGATTGGAGCATCGTCCCATAAACCAAAAGGTTGCAATTCCTGGTCAGGGCACATATCTAGGTTGTGGGTTCGATCCCTGTTGGGACACATATGGGAGGCAACCGATTGATTTTTTTTCTTTCCCCATTCCTCTTTCTTTCTAAAAAAAAAAAAAAAAAATCCATGAAAACATATCTTCAGATGAGGAGTAAGAAAAGAAAATTAAGTAGGCTCCGGCTGGGTAGCTCCGGTGGTTAGCATGTCATCTCAATATGCTAAGGGTGCAGGTTCACTCTCCCGTCAGGGCACATGCAATGCATGAATGAGTGCACAACAAGTCGAGGTTTCTCTCTTTCTTCCTCTCTAAAAATCAGTAAATAATTCTTTTTAAAGAAGTGAGCCTGGCCAGGGTTGCCCAGTGGATTGAGCATCGTTCCATGCACCAAGGGGTCACAGGTTCAAGTCCCGGTCAGGGCACAGGACACGTGCTCAGGTTGCAGTCTGGATCTCGAGTAGGGGACATACAGAAGGTAGCTGATCAATGTTATTTCTCTCATTGATGTTTCGCTCTCCCTCTCGCTCTACCTTCCTCTCTCTTTAAAATCAATAAAAACATTTTAAAAAATTAAACACTTCCTAAGAACTCACTGAACCCTCACACATGAGGTTATGAGGTGGACAATCTTATCCCCATTCTACAGAGGGAAACCAAGGACTGGGAAGCAAGTCTTCTTTCTGTGAGCTGGAGAGAAGAGCCACAAAATGAATATATTTCGCTATTTGCTTTTACCTGCTTATTCATATCTCAGAAAAGACACACGAGAAATTGGTGGTTTCCAGAAGGAGCTGGGACTGTGTTGGGTTGCTTTTGGAAACAACGTGTGAACCAAATGAAGATTTTATATATGCAAAAAATAGCTTCAATTTTTAAATAGTCAAATAAAAAAAATTGGCATACTCCTCAATCTTAAATATTTGCTGCTAGGAATGTATCACACAGGAATTCCTGCACATGTGAGAAAAAAATGTATGCTTATCCTCTGCAGCATACTATATAATAAAATATGCAAATTGTCCCCTTGACTGCGAGTTCAACCAGAGTTTGATCAGAGGGCAGGGCCAACCCGCCAAACACCCAGGGCTCTCCCCCTGGCTGGCCCCAGTCTCTGATTGGCCCCCACCACCCAGATCAGGGGCGGGGCAAGCCAGCCAACCTCTCAGGTCGCCTCCCCCTGGCCTGCCTGTGGGCCTGCAAGACCCCACCTGTGCACAAATTCGTGCACCAGGCCTCTAGTTTTTTATAACAGTGAAAACTGCACAGCTAGCCATGACCCGTTTGGCTCAGTGGATAGAGCATCGGCCTGTGGACTGAGGGGTCCCGGGTTCGATTCCAGTCGAGGGCATGTACCTTGGTTGCAGGCACATCCCCAGTGGGAGGTGTGCAGGAGGCAGCTGACCGATGTTTCTGACTTTCTGTCCCTCTCCCTTCCTCTCTGTGAGGGATCAATAAAATATTTTAAAAAATAAAAATAAAGAAAATTAAAAAATAAATAAAAACTGCACAGCTAGCCAAATGCCCACAGCATGTGGCAAGCAGCCTCCAAGAAGACCCCATGGTCTCCACCTCCTGGTATTACACCCTTAATCCTCTCAGCTTCAGTGTGGGCTGGACCTCGTGACTTGCAATGAACAAAATACCGCAAAAGTGATGGCCTAGCACTGCGGTCGGCAAACTCATTAGTCAACAGAGCGGCAAACCGTGGCTCGCGAGCCGGTTTGCCAACCACTGGCCTAGCACTTCCAAGACTAGGTCCCGAAAAGCCTGCAGCTTCCACGTAGGGTGCCCTCTCTCACTTCTAGAGAAGCCAGCCCACCCGGGAAGTGAGCTGCTCCATGAAGAGGCTACAGGGCAAGAGGGGGGAGGCCTGAGGCCAGTCTCCTGGAAGAAGTGAATCCCGCCGACGCACTGGAGCGGCTTGGAAGTGGCCCTCCCCCAGCTCTCTGACTACGGCCTTGAGAGAGACCTTGAGCCAGAGGCCCCAGCGAAGCCGTGCGGACTCCCTGCCCAGAGCAACTGTGAGACTCTCCACACCTGTTGTTTTCAGCCACTGCGTGGTGGGGCCTGTTACACAGCGACGGAGCTCGTACAGACGGGATGGTTTGTGGACATGGACTGTGTCCCCCTAATGCACGGCCAACGGCAACCACGTAAACAGGAGAGTCACATGTAATGACATGAATGGTTGGCCATTACTCGACTGAGAAAACCAGAGTAAAATAAAGGTCAACACAGACGTGACCCACTTATGTAAAACACGTAGGAAGCTCTAAGTGAGTCTACAACCACATGCATGTACATTCCAACGCCAAACTGACGGACCTGCCTCTGGGAAGAGTGGCTCCTTCGGTGTGTGTGTGGGGCAGGGGTAGGGGGAAAGGTCTTTCGCTTTTTGTTCTACGCACTTTGGTGCTTTCTCATCTTCGTGAAACTGAACATATGTGTAACTCAATATATTTTTAGTATTAATTTTCTAAAAACCCCAAGATGGAGGGAAAAACCTGTATTAGTGAGTTCTGTGTACCTTGGAACAAAGACACCTGTTTAGAAGGTGTCTCTTTTCTCATAATTTTTCTTTATAGAGGCAGAGCGTGGGCATTTTTCTCACCCAAAACAGGTTCACAACTATTAGCACGTTGATGTTTTAACATTTTTGCCTTAAAATTCTTTTTCAGTTTAAGTTCTGCCACTTTTGCCAGATCTGCTCCTTTGGGAAAGTCTCATGCATTTCTCAGTCATTTTTTAAAAAACTTGAGAGAGAGGGAGAGAACCACCCAGATGTGAGAAACATTGATTGGTTGCCTCCTGTGCAGTCTGACGGGGGGTCGAAGCCACAACCTACGCATGTGCCCTGACCAGGAACTGAACACACCACCTTTTGGTGCGTGGGATGACGCTCCCAGCCACCCAGCCACCCAGCCAGGGCCATTTCTCAGTCTTGCTTCCAGCTCTGGACACACGGACAAAAAGCAAACTGGTCCAAAATGAAAGGCTTCCGGGCCCTGGCCGGGGAGCCACTGGTAAGAGCATTGTCCGGATATGCCAAGGTTGTGGGTTTGATCCCCACACACATGCAAGAATTAACAAATGCACAACTAAGTGGGATAGCCAATCGATATCTGTCTCTGTCTCTTAAAAAAATAAAGAAGGAAAGGTTTCCAGTCAGTCACTCGCCCAGCTACCACCTTCAGGGACACTGGTGACTGTGACACGTTTTGCCCAGCACACCTGCCTGCTCAGAGTGCGTTGGGCCAGTGCTGACAACAGTGGCTAACAGCAGCTCTCTGTTGTGGGCGAGTGCGCCGAGCCTGCCAGGTGGCCAATCCTCCAGGGAAGTCACTTGTTGACACATGGGGAAACGCAGGCTCACAGAGGCCAAGGACCTGCCCAGCTGGACCTGGCATTTTCACCTTCTTGTGCTAAGGCTTTTGCTCATTTCGACACTTACACAGTTTTATCGATACCTGGCACTCAGAGAGAAACGTCCCAAAAAGATTGGCTCCAACAGGCACACCAAGCACTTCCGCCGGACGTCCTCACCTGGACCGTGAAACCCTCACCTGGACCGTGAAACCGGGAGGGAGTGCTGTGTCTAGATCTCTCCCCGCTCTTTGGGCATCTTAACCCTGGGCTTTTTCCTGCTTCCCCCTGTGAATATGGACCCGAGATTGGAGCCCGACAGTCCCTTAGGTTCATCTAATTGGGTGTTGAGGGCCAGAGGCCTCCCTGGCTGGAGACGTTTATTTTCCTTCCGGCTGTCCTGGACCCAGACCTGTTTCCCTGCAGGGCACCCTCCACCCCCGTGGAAACGCGCTGGCTGCTCTCCACTGTCCCCCCGTTGGCAGCTTTGGACACAGTCCATCACTCTCTTTTCGGAAACGCTCGAGCTTCCAGCACACTCTTGCCTGGTCTCCTGTATTCTGGGTCCCTCCCTGCCCGACCCTCACCCGTGGCTCTTTCTCGGGCTCTGTACTTGTCCTCACGTCTTCTCCTTCTTCCAGAGGTCGCAAATGGCAGCCCATCGGCCTCATTAGACCCACCAGCAGGTTTTTGTTTGGTCCTCAGTGTGTTTTGTCTTTAATTTGAATGCCTTTGGGCGGGGCACGCACTCTCCAAGTTCGCCACAGTCCCCATCATTCCCTACTGTCTTACACCCGTCCGCTTCACACATTTCCATCACCTGCCTGGTCCGTGAAGCCATCTGAGTTTTCAGACACCCCTGCTACACACACTGTCTGGGAAACCACACCCACTTTCCCTCGTCAATCACCACCAGTCTCCTCCTCCACATTCCGTTGGTGTGGGAATCACCGAGGGGGTTGTTCCAAGGCCCCAGCCTCCCCGCTCCCGCTCCCCCAGACTCAGCAGTTGTAGGCAGGGATCAGAAACTCAAATGCCTACAGGAGCCAGGCAGGCCACATAAATGAGTGAACGAGCCAGGTATAAGAAAAGTCAACGGCCAGAAATATAATCAAATTGCATCTTTACTGAACTATGGTGAATGCACGGAACATAATACAAACATGTTTGGTACTGGAGTTTATATTTCAAATTCAAAGTTGAAAAAATACAAATTGAAAAATAGATCTAATTATTAAAATTCTCTCTCTTGTAATTCTTTTGCTCCTGTGAGTGGAAGCCAGAAGGCTGACATGATCCCTTCCGCCCCGGAAGGCAGCGTCGGGCCCGGAGGCGCGGTGGGATGAGCACTAAAGAATTCAACCTTGAATCCTGGGAGCGGCGTTCAATGACGGAAAACCGCCTCTCACAAACGTGGGAACCTCCGAACTCAGAGACTCAGGACAACTACGGGAGCGCTGCGGGGCTGATGCCCTCGGAGTCTCCTGAACCAGCACCCTATTGCACTGTGGTTCCGGAACTACTCTGTGGTCTGCATTCCCACGGCCAGCACTGACCAGCGAAGGCAACCTGACACTATCAGTCCATTCTCACAGAGTCTGGGTGCAGAAAGCCTTCGGGGGGAATTTGGTCGTTAACCACAATTTGGGTAAGTACGGTCCCGGTCATGTCTTTCATTTCTGGGAACCAATTGCAGCAAAGGAAACAGTCATAATATTCCTTGCTTATGGCTTCCCATTTTTGCCAGGACTGGGCAAACATGATCCTACATTCAAGTAGCTGTTTGTGAATGTTCTTGCGCAAAAAGAGTTCAGGAGGGTCATAACCTTGACCCAAAGTCTTTGATCAACTTTCACAGGGAAACCAAGGTGTGGCTTATGCCTCATCGGAAATGAACCAAGTAGACTGGTTGCAACAGTTCTGACTTCTCCACACATCACTTGACGACCAGGTCATAGAGCTTCTGTGGCATACACTGGCTCAAGTTCACCATCAACTTGCCTGTGATTAACGCACAGACGTGCATCAAGGGCGATCACGGTGTGTCCCATGGACTTTCTTTGCACAATTCAGTTCCAGGTGACAATACAATCGCCTGACTGTCCTCACCGAACATTGCCACCTCGGCTTGTGGAGTCCTGACAAGTTCCCCTGTGACATAGGTCATTACATTACCACAACCGTCTGTGGCTGTGCTTAGGAATTCAGACCTGTCTACGTAAAACTTTTCATTTCTGCAAATACACAAAAATAAGCCATTTCCCAGTGTTGGGCCTGCCCTGGCACCGTGTCACAGGCTTCTTCGGTCACAGGAAAATTCTCAACTTCACAAATAAATAAAGCTAACTGGGTGGAAGTAGTTCATGCGCAGAAACAGAAAAGGCCACGACAGATTTGACTCTTTCGAGCAACTGGACTTGTCAATCTTCTGATTTCTCTTCAACACACCGTACAATGCAAACCAACGCCTGTTCGACTTCAGTAATGGCCCAAACAGATTGTTTCTGTCCAGGACACGTCCTTCTGCTCCTTTATAAACTCGCCGTGTGCCGGAGGTTTTAATGCTCGGGTAACGTCGTCACATCATTGCGAGACTGCATGTGGCAGCCACGCCATTTCTACGGTTGGCTTTCCAAACCCTACTGACACTTGAGGCCCTTCTTCAGTTCACTGAGTATCGCATCTCGTGTCTGGTCTGTGTACTGGTCGAAGTTCTTACTGTGCTTTGATTCATAATGACGTTTCAGGTTGTACTCTTTCAACACAGACATGATTTTTTTGCATATTAAACACGTAGGCATGTTCTTCACTTCCACAAAGAAATAGTCTCGCTCCCATTTTTTTCGAAACACGGGGCCCTCTCGTTCTCTCTTTGGTTGTGCCACTTTTGATAGAGACATGGGTACAAGAAAGGTTTCACTTTCCTCTGCACGCTACCACAGGAACAACCACAGGGCAAGCCCAGTGACAAAGGTGGGGGAGCCAAGAGGGAGTGGTGGGGACTGTGGCGAATTAGAGAGCACACGCCCCATCGAAAGGGGCAGCTCCAGCCTCTTGTTGCTAGGCAACAGGGCAGGCCAGGGGTGCCAGATCTCCTGACTTGTCAAGAGAAGCCAAGACTATAGATTTTGTGTGTGGGTCTGTGTGTGTGAGAGAGAGAAAGAATTACCCTGATTTTTACAACTAACTCTTTAGGAAAAAAATACCACGTATGCTAACACAGGGAAGGCCAAACAAAACCCATCTGTAGAGTGGCCCGTGGGCCACCATATTGCAACCTCTCTCCCAGGACAGGGCCCAGGAATTTAATGTTAACCAGAGTCCCAAACAATGTGGATGCTGGTGGTCCATAGTGGACCACGCTCTGAGCAACACAGGTCTAGAGTTTGACAATAGACAGCTGACTCTGCCTCCAGGAAGACCACTCACATGCCCCACACCTCGGTACACCTCGGTCTATTACCAGCTGCCCCCTGGACATGTCTCTGAGGATACCCTTCAGGTCCCTTGCCTCACCACATCCCGAACCTGCTTCCTGCTGGGTTTCCATCCCAGGGACAGCCCCACTGTCCATCTATCCAAAGCCCCTGAAGGTAGGTCTCCGACTGGGACCTCTTTCCACATGTGATCTCGTCCACTCTATGACTTCAACCACAAACACACACATCTCCTACGGACACGTCATGAGCTCCCACCATGGCAGTTGTCGCTTGGACATACCTTAGACCATTAGCATTCACCACTGGCTCCTTCCCCCTGTCCCCTAACTCAGAGAAGCCCCACCACCTACCAGCACCCAGGACAGGTCCTGGAGCCCACCTCAATGCCCCCAAACCCTCAACTTCCTTCACTTGGCACACCAGTCCCCAGCCTCACCCTTTCTGCCCCCAAATCTGCCCAGCTTCTCCGCTGGACTCTCCTCTCCCCTGAACCACCCCCCAGCCTCCTCCATTTTTCTGACTCCTGGCAGACCAAGGCCCATCCCCTGCTAATAGCCTTCTGTGGTTCTTGTGTCTCCAGGACAAACCTCAAGCTGCTCAGTTTGGAGCCTGAGCCCCCCTCTCCACCTGGTGCCTGCCTGTCTCTGTGTCTCCCCGAGCCAGGCCGTACCAGACCGCCTGACTCACTGCCAAGGCCAGGCGTCACCAGCCTGAGCCTCGGGATGTCTGCTGAAGCAAGAACAAGGACAGAGATGCCTCCCCCCCGGTCTCCTCCTGCCCAGTCCTGGGGGACGACAGTGACGGGAGCCGGGGCATGTGTTAAAAGGAACTTTATTGGGTGTTGGGGGTTCAGATGAGATCCATGAGGATGTCGTCCTCCATGACGCTGGGCTGCAGGCCCGGCTGGGGGACCGGGCCCCGGGGACCCCCGCTCAGCAGCATCTGACCTGGGGGGGGGGGCGGTGGGGAAGGGACTGCATCTCCCAGTCGTCCCTGGGGCCCTGAAGGGCCCTGGGGCTGCTTTCTCCCTCCTCCTCAACTTAGTCCAAGGCACTAAGTTGTCTAGAAAGCCCTGGGGGGACCCATCAGAGGCGCTTTCTGGCCCCATCTGAACATAAATGTGCTGTTTCCCATATGCCTTTGGAAGCCCATCCCCCAGAGTATCTCTCTGGCCCTAAGCCTGCATTTCCCAGCAAACCCCAGAGAACACGCAAGAAAGTGATCAAGGGGAGAGCTCTTGCCCTCTAGGTTTTTGGTCCCGACCCTCAGAACGCCCCACAAGCCAAGCAGGGATGCACTCGTCTTGAATTCCAGGACTTTACTTCCCAGGAGCTCTTGGTAATCTTAGGGCTGCAGCCCAGGGGCTGCTGGGACACTCAGTCCGGACCCTGGCCTCCCCCAGGCCTCCTTACCTGGCAGTGGAGCCCGCGGGGGAAGCTGTGCAGGCCAGGACTGGGCAGGTGGCGGGTGCAGGAGGGGGGGTCCCAGCTGGGGCTGCCCCAGGCCCTGGTGCGGTGGGGGCAGCAGCGCAGGGGCCCCTGGTGGCTGGAGGTGGTGAAGGGAAGCCTGCTGTGGGGGCACCCCGGTCTGGGGCTGGGAGAACAAAAATGTGGCTCAGAAGCCCCAGTGAGGAGACCCCTCCCAACCACGAAGCCTCTGGCACAGAAAAGCACTCAGAGCATGTCTCAGCCAGTTGTTTGTGTGGGGTCTTCCTTCAAAGAAATCTTAGCAGAAGCCCGTGGGAAACACCAGACAGGAGCCGGTGGGGCTCACTCACACCATTTATCAAGCCAACCTCCCTCCTCCGAGATGAAAGGTCTAGAACTGTCATAGCCCAGGATCCATGTTCCCAGCTGCCCCCCTCACCCCAAATCTCACCGGCGGTGGGTTAAGGAGGAGGCTCCGCAGTTGGGGATTGGCCCCAGGGTTCTGGGGCCGAAGGATAGGTCCAGGAGGGAGCGGGCCAGGAGCTGCTCCGGGAGGGCCTTGGGCAGTGCCTGGGGGAGCCTGGGCAGCACTCTGGGGCTGGGGCTGCCCTACGGCTGCGGAGGCCCCCACAGTGCCCTGAGGCGGGGGCTGTGTTGGACGGAGCTGGAGCTAACGGGAAGAAATGTGAGTGAGCAAGAGACTCCGACCCCTCGGCCTCCACAGCCCTGGCCCTGACCCTGCTGGCTTTGTCCTCACCAGATTCGGTGAGGGTCTTGCCTGGTCCTCCAAAATGGGGCCCAGCCCGGGTGGTGCCTGCTGCGCCCCCATCTGTACAGGGAGAGAAGGAGCAGGTCGCTTAGTGCGTGTGGAGTGGCTCTGAGAGGATCACTCCACATGTCCGAGGTCTGAGCCCTGAAGGGGAACCTTTAAGGAGCTGGGAACATTTCTTTGAAGGTGAGGGTCTGGGAAGGAAACTACATTCCCAGGTCCCCAGGAGGGGCCTGTGTCTTGGAGATTCCATGAGGACACTGAAAAGGAGAGAGAGGTGGCAAAGGAATGTGGGGATGGGACTGAACCTGGATGTCTGCGTCTTGGGAGAGGAGCAAGTGGCTGACATTGGAGCCCCAAGAGGTCCCTGGGGGGTCGGCCATGAGTTCTGGGGCCCAGGTGGGCAGGCACTAGGGGCGGGGGATGGGACAGGGACCTGCATCGCTCACCCCGCGCTGCTGCTCCAGCTTCTGCTGCTGCACCTGCTTGTGGTTGGTGATAACCTGGCGGATGCCATTGACGAAGCCGCTCTGGTCGTAGGGGATGAGGCCCATGAAGATCTTCTTCTTGGACGAGTACAGGAGCATGAGCACGCGCACCTCACAGGGGGCCGTGTGGGGGAAATGCACGCAGCCCGCCTGGGGGGTAGAGAATCAGAAACAGTCACACCCTGCAGGAGGAGGTATTCCACCCTCCCCTTTCTAGAAGATCCTAGAAGCCCCACAGTCAAGAAGAGGTGAGATTTCTGCTGTGAAAGGCTGAGGAGACTGGAGCATTGCTTGAAGTTGCTCCAGAAACAAAATGAGCTGCTTAAAGGAGCGCTGAGTTCCCCGAAGGACAGGGCCAGGCCCAAACATGGGG
The DNA here is from genome assembly GCA_026230045.1 of Corynorhinus townsendii. NCBI lineage: Eukaryota > Metazoa > Chordata > Mammalia > Chiroptera > Vespertilionidae > Corynorhinus > Corynorhinus townsendii. The sequence continues at coordinate 46,718,988 of JAPDVU010000011.1, read as the reverse complement.
CTGAGTCCTGGTTCTGCAACTTTGACCCCTCACCTCCACTTCCTGAGGCTGCTGGGAGGGTTCACGCTGAGAGGGCGGGGCTTCAGCACAGAGCGGGCACCTGAAGCATAGCGGACCCAGGGGATGCAAGACCCTTAGGGGATAGCCACACCCTTCCTGGCCTCAGCCTCTGCCAGTGAGAACGGAGGACGACAGCACGAATGTCACACCACGCACACCGGGCACCCTGGCCCCAGCTGGACACACAGGAAGTGCCCAGAAAACCTTACCAAACGTGAAGTGACACCTAATACACGGAAGCTCAGAACAGGGGCTCTTGAGGGAGGTGGGGCTGACAAAGTTGAAGTGCCACCTCTGGGACCATGGCCAAGTGAGTTTGCCTCTCTGAGCTCTGGTTTCTCATGAGGCAGATCCTGCTAGCTGCCCTCCCCGCCCTTCTGCTTGGGGCAGCAGCGTTTCTAGGCCCCAGAGCCCTGCATCTGCCCCAGAGATGAAGCCTGATTGGTGGCGTGGGGAAGTGTCTGCTTTCCTGAAGACAGGGATACATGATGGATGCCACTTTCTTCTGGCCTTCCTGCATCAAGTCACACAAGATGCCTGGAGCTTCAAGACCACCTTGTGACCATAAGAGAGAAGCCAACAGAATCTTGGCCCAGGCATCCCGGGGCTGCAAAACTAATCCAACAGCTGCCTGCCTCTGGGTGTCCTGCTGTGTGTCCAAAACAAATGCCTGGCTCAGTGGATGGAGCGTCGGCCTGCGGACTGAAAGGTCCCAGGTTCGATTCCGGTCAAGGGCATGTACCTTGGTTGCGGGCACATCCCCAGTAGGAGGTGTGCGGGAGGCAGCTGATCGATGTTTCTCCCTCACCGATGTTTCTAACTCTCTATCCCTCTCCCTTCCTCTCGGTAAAAAATCAATAAAATATATATTTTTTAAAATGCCTGCTTGTATGGTGCTCACTCTGGGGACATCCTTCTCAGAAGCCAGCTGCCATGCTGTGAGGAAGCCCAAGTCACATGCCGAGGCCACGGGTGGGCACTCTGAGGGCCAGGCTGAGCTGAGCCCCGAGCCGACAGCCTGTACTGTGGGAGTGAACCTTGAGCGTCTAGCCCATGCGAGCTTTCAGACAGATGACTATTCTCAGCCATCATCTGATGACAACCCCAGAGAAGTTCCCAAGCGAGACTAGCCCCGCTGAGCCCAGTCTACCCACAGAACCATGAGAGAGAAAACCGTTCCAGGCCCCCATCCCAATCATCTACTTGTTCTAAAAACTCTGCTGGTTGGGTTTATGTTATTTGTAGCTGGCAGCATTCCTAACGCTGAGAATCGCCTTTGCAGAAGGTTCCTGAGGATTCCATGAGGTAAGCCACCAAAAGTTCCCTCTCCTGGAGAAGTGCTGGGTCCACGGGACGTACTCAACAACTGGATCTGTTCCTCTGTAGGGAGATCTCCCTCTGTGGTGTAAGTTGAATTGTCCTCCAAAAATACATGTGCCCTTATTTGGAAGTAAGGTCCTTGCAGAGTTAAAATGAAGTCATTAGAGTGGGCCTTAATCCAATGACTGGTGTCCACAGAAGACGGCAGGACGGGGGACTCTTTCCCCCTCCCTACGGGGGAGTCTGGGCTTGTTTCTCGATAGATTTCCACCCTTTGCTATAAAAAAAGAAAGCAAGCAGACACACACAGGGAGGAGGATGCCACGTGCAGGCACGGGCACAGACACAGTGAGAGGCTGGCCATGTGAAGGTGGAGGCAGAGACGAGTCGTACTGCCTGAAGCCAGCGCCTGGGCTGCCTGTTGCAAGAGGCCCTGAGGGGTCCCGCCCCGCTGACCCTGGATTGCGGACTGCAGGTTTCCAGAACTGGGAGAATGAACTTCTGTTGTTCTCAGCCCCAGAAAACCAATACACCCAGTAAACCTCTGGCAGAGCCAACTTCTTCCCAATGCTCCTGTCACATCTTAACATGGAACGGAATCCCGCCTGGCACATATTACAGTTATAAAGCGAGCTAAGGCTCTGGAAGAAGGCTGAGCAGGCCAAGCTCGCAAAGCCCACCAACCGGACCAGGGTCAGCACCCTGGGTCTCCCCGGTCCAGGACTCACAAAGCCGTTGCCCATGATGCGGTAGAGGCCTTTGAGGGACTCCAGGTCCTTGTTGGTGAAATGGAACTGGACCATCCTTGAGTTCCGGAACAAAGGGCCCAGCGTGGTCTGGGGAGACACAGCACGTTGAGTGGGGAAGTGAGGAGGGGAGCACAGGTGGAAGGGGCAGGAGAGGGATGAGGAAAGAAGGAAGGGATGCGGGAAGAGGGGAGGGATGAGGGAAGAGAGAATGGGCGGGGCGGGGCCGCTCCCGCCTGCCACTCACCAGCAGTTGCTGGGGGATGAGCTGCATGATCAGCTTCTGGGGCCACTGCTCTGCTTTCCTGGGCGATTCGAAAGCGGTGTCAGGAGGGTGCAAACCCCAGCCCGCCCCACCCCCACAGTCACCTACAGGTTCTCGCCGTGATTGACGTAGACCTGGCAAGGCAGAGACCGCGTCAGCTTGGTGTTGGCGTCCACCGAGGCCGGTTTGGGTTTCTGAGGGGGAAAGAGAGGCATATCACAGCCAGAGGGGCCCAAATCTCAGTCCCCCCACTCCCTCCTGCCCAACCCTGGGAGCCCCAAAGCTCAGGATCTCCCCAAGTTTCAGTCCCAAGAACCCTGTGCCCCTCCTTAGTATCATCAATCCCACAATTCTCTAGTCTTCCACAAATGTTGGGCTCCTCCTCTTACCCCCAAATCCCACAACCCTCTGCTTCCTTCATTCCAAAAATCCCCTGGGTCCGTCTGTACCCAGAATCTGAGACGCCTCGGTTCTTCACCTGCAATACAGTTCTTATCACCTGCTTAGTCCCGAACCTGAGCCTCCTGGGGACCACAAGTCCAGGACCCTGTGGCAGCCCTGGTCTCGCCCTGCACTCCACCAGGCCCGGCCCTATGATCCACCTGCCCGGAACTCCTCAAGCCAACTCACCTCCTGCCACTCGAGAACCCCGCTCCAGGCCAGGAGCTTGTTGGAGACGGACTGCTGCCCACCGAGGGCCGAGGCCCCTAGCTGGGCTGGGGAAGGGCCACTCACCCCACCTGGGGCGACCGTGCCCGCCTGCTGGAAGGGAGAAAGGAGGGTGGGGTGGGGGTCAGACCAGCTCCTAGGAGGGGCTGTCCTGAGAGAGAGAGAGACAGGCCAGCAAGAACTGGACAAAGGCCTCTTCCTCTGTATCCCCATGGCCATCCCTGGGATATAAACACTGTGATCCTGTAAGATTCCAGGACTCAGAACAGGAGCCCGTGGGATCGTCAGAATAGTCTTCATCCATCAGGAACCACACCCACGCCCTGGGCCCTCCTCAGGCAGGCAAACTGCTCGTCCTCTGCACTGTGCTAGCCTGGGGCAGACGGGGGAGCGGGCAGCGGCAGCAAGTGGGAGGCATACAGACACCTACCATGGACGGTGCCCCAGGCTGCGCAGTGGGGGCCAGGCCCTGAACAGGAGCCACCGTGGAGACTAGGTTGGGCTGGGAAGTGGGAGACGGCTTGGGGGCACCAGGTGGCCCCTGTGGCAGTGAAGGGGCCTGGGCCTGGCTGAAGGGGGGACCCACTCCTGGAGCCGCTTGCTGGAGAGGGTTGATGGGCGAGACTGCGCGAGACCAAGGGAAGAGGTGGGGCAGGTGCCCTGGGAGAGAGGTCTGGCCGCCCCGCCGCCCCCGCCCTGTATTGCCGCCCCTGGACTCACAGCGCGGGCCCAGCCCAGCCTTCTGGTTCTTGGCAGCCTCCACTGCATTCTGGGCAGCCACCTGAGCTGCGCTCAAGTTCCCGGGAACCTGGAAATAGAGGGGACGGGCTGATGAGGACCATGCACCCCAGTCCTGGTGTCACATGGGGCCACACACCCCCACAAGGCACAGGCACCCCGACTCCAATATCACAGGAGCTCATGACTCCCATCGCCCCACAGGGACCTGGTTCCTCACCCCCCAAGAGTCCCACCCTCTGCACATCTCAAGGGAAACTCCCTATCAACCCCCAAGTCCCAGCATCCAACCAGATCTCTTCCAAGGGGCAGGGCTCCCACAAGGCCCCAGAAGCATGTCCCTTCCCGGTGATGTCCACACCTGGTACTGCTGGGGGACGGAGGGCAGAGGCTGCTGGGGGGCTGCCGAGAGCGCAGCACTCGAGGATGGAGCTGGAGGCAGGGAGACAGGCTGCTTTGGCTGGAGGGGGCCTGGGGCCGAGCTACCCCCGACTGAGAGCCGAGGGTGGACAATGGAGCCCATGAGAAGTGGTTTGAGAGAGAAAGGAAATCCAAGTCAGAGGGAGTCAGCCTGCGAGAACAACCCCATCCCCCAGCGGCGAGTGGGCCTCACCTGGTAGCACGAGTCCCCTCACCAGCACCATGTGCCGTGGGTCCTGGCTCACGTCTGCTGGCGGCTGCAGTGGCTCCAGCATGGCCGGGGGGGCTGCCTTTTCGAACAGAAGCCGCAGGGCAGGCAGCTTCCGAGGGGACACGATGGAGAAGTGAATCCCTCGCTGCAGGAGAGGGGACAAGTAGTAAGGACTGGGCCATGGGAGCCAACCCCCAGGCCACTACCCACACCTGCTAGGTGGCTGGACGCTGGACGGCATGGACCCTAAAACCAAATTACCATCAGGCTTTGGGACAGGGGACCACGAGACCTAAATTAGCTGTCCCAGGGGATTCTATGACCTGAAAGTCCAGCCCCAGCCCTCCTCCCCCAACACCAGAGCCTCCTCACCTCCCCAATCTTTTGCACGAGACTTTCCGTTGTGCACCCAGAGTATGTGGTGCTCTCAACAGCGGGCAGCAGGTATGGGGGCGAATTACAGATGAGGAGGCAGACGCGGTGTGTCTGGCCACTGCCAAGAACAAGGACAGATGTGCAGCAGGTGGCAACAAGGCCCTGAAAAAAGACCCAGACCCAGCACAGCAGAGGGACAAGGAATCCGCCCCACAGGAAGTCAGGAGGAATGGCCCCACTTTACAGCTGAGAACACTCAGGCTCTGAGGTTCCAGACTGACCCCAAGTCAGACAGCGCACAGGGGAGATAGAAGCCCGACACCCCTTCCTGATGAGGCACCAGCCAGGGGCCACTTCCTGATTCCTAGCCCTAGCTCCCCAATGTGAGATAGGGGGTGGAGTCCTGCGACAGGCAAAGTGGGTTCTGAGCCAAGAGGACAGAGATCAACACGGGACACCAGACCCCACTCCGGGCGCACTCACATCTGCTCTCGCATCTTCTTGAAGTCATCGAACAGCTGCAGGGCCGTGCTGAGGCCTTCCGCGATGAGGCTGCAGCTCTCGCCACCCCCGCCCATGAACCTGCATGAGGCCAGGCTGTCAGCCCTCAGGGGTCCCTGCAGCCCCCAGGCCACAGTTAAGAACCTGCACCCGTGCCATCCCCTACCCAGCACTGGACTGTGCGCCTTGGGATGGAGACACTGTTGAGTTCCCAGCTCTATCCCCAGTGCCGGCAGTGCCAGGCCAAAGAATGGGGACAGGGGACATCTGTCATCTCCTGCGAGGGAGTCTCTCTGGGAAGAGGCCCCATCAGAGGATGGACCAGGGAAAGGGCCTGGGATCCCAATCCCCGCCTCGGGGCCATCTCTCCATCTTTAAAGCCAGCCCAGCCTCCCCTTCCCAGCCTGGAACAGAGGCCCCTCCCCTCCCAGTGTTACGGGCTGAACTGTGTCCCCAGGAAGAGACATGTTGAAGTCTTAACCCCAGTTCCTCAGAATGCACGTTATCTGACAACAGGACCTTCACAGAGGTGCTCAGGCCGCACTGCGGGAATGGCCCACGTCCAGTACGACCCGTGTCTTATGAAAAGGGGGAACTGGGACACAGACAGGCACACGTAGAGGAAAAGATGATGTAGAGACGCAGGGAGAACACCATATGGAGACTCGAGGACACTGCCACCAAGCAAGAAATGTTTGGGGTGACCAGAAGCTGGGAGAGACAGGAAGGCTCCAGAGAGCATCAGGCCCTCCCCACCCCTGAGCTCGGACTCTGGATCCTGCCCTGTGACACCACAGTCCCGCTGTCCTGAGCCACCAGGTTTTAGTACTTCATTACGGCAGGTCAGGGGAGGAGACCAATTGGACGGAGCCATCACTAGGAATGTGCCCGCGGACACACAGGGTCTCAGAAACCCGCTGACTCAGAGAGCATCCTAGCCGCCTGGCGGAGGGTCTCCACAGCCACGTTCTCCCCGAGCTCTTCCCAGCTGCAGGCTCTCGCCCTCTGCCCCATCTACCCTGAGAGCTCAGTGACCTGGTCCTTTCCCCTCAGGGCGCTCAGCCCGCCCATGCTCCTGGCCACCCCCAATCCTCCTCTGGCTCACCACCAAGACCCTGGTTTACACAGAAATTTTAACGCCACCTAGCTGGGACAGACCCTAGTGAATGAACCAACCGTGGATCCACCTAAATGCCAGCTTGCTGTCCTGAAAGGAGTCAGACCACCGTTTTGTGGGCCTGAGACTCGAGCCTCAAGTGCCCTGGCTAGTGCTGGGAGGAGGGGGGAGCGGGGAGGGAAGAGAAAGGGAGCAATCCCTCTAGCACACGAGGTCTCCTTTTAGGTGATGAAAACGTTTTGGAACCAGATAGAGGCAATGGTTGCACAACATGGTGAATGTACCTAGATGCCACTGAATTGTCCACTTTTATATGTTGTTGTTAATATGTTTTTATTGACTTCAGAGAGGAAGAGAGAGATAGAAACATCAATGATGAGAGCGAATCATTGATCGGCTGCCTCCTGCACGGCCCCCACTGGGGATGGAGCCCACAACCCAGGCACGTGCCCTTGATCAGAACAGAACCTGCAACTCTTTAGTCTGCAGGCCCACACTCTATCCACTGAGCCAAACCGGCTAGAGCTATTATTGTTTAGTTGATTTCAGAGCGAGGAAAGGAAAGGGAGGGGGGATAGAAACAATAGTGATGAGAAAGAATCACTGGTCAGCTGCCCAAAACTCAGGTATGTGCTCTGACGGGGAATTGAACCCTGACCTCCTGGTTCATGGGTCAACACTTACCACTGGGCCACGCCAGCTGAGCTGAGTTATTCACTTCTAAATGATTACTTTTGCTATGTAAATTTCAGCTCAATTTAAAAATGTAATTTATGAGGAACATGTGACCAACCAACCACTCTGAGATCCTAAAAGTTGTTCCTTACTGAACACAGAGCATGAGCAATCCGTTACCAGCTCAGAGAAAGATATGTAACAAATATTCTGCCCAAGAAATGAGAACTTGAAAATGGGGAGCAAGGAAAAATACAGTCAGCTGTAAAATGTTTTAAATATCATAAAGTTAAAAATATATATATATCATAAAGTTGCCTGGCCAGCAGGGCTCAGTGACTGAGTGTCCATCTATGAACCAGGAGGTCACAGTTCGATTCTCCATCAGGGCACATGCCTGGGTTGCAGGAGACAACAGATCCAGGATTCTCTCTCATCACTGATGTTTCCATTTCTCTCCCGCTCTGAAATCAGTGTGTGTGTGTGTGTGGGGGGGGAAGGCGGTGGGGGAGCCCAGCTGGCGTGGCTCAGTGGTTGTGTATCGACCTATGAACCAGGAGGTCACGGTTCCATTCCCGGTCAGGGCACATGCCCAGGTTGTGGGCTCAATCCCCAGGGGGTGTGTGCAGGAGGCGGCCGATCCATGATTCTCTCTCATCATTGATGTTTCTTTCTCTCCCTCCCCCTTCCTCTCTGAAATTATTAAAATTTTAAAAATAAATAAATATAAAATTTATGGTACACCTTAGCTCCAAATAACCCCGCTGATACAGACACGAATAAGAAACAAACTGCAAGTACTCCGGGTGCTCTGACTTTCGCTGCTTCCTTGCCCTCTCACTTGTCCCATTTGTCCAGCCCGATGGCGTAACCTCAAAATCTGCACTGCCCACTTTCACCAGCTAGCAGGTCCCTGGAGGCCCCGGAGGCACAGGTCCAATGAATGAATGCGATCAGCAGCCAGCCTGAGGGCTCCCTGCGTGCCAGGTCCCCCACCAAGAGGGTCAGGACCTCCCCTGGTCTACGTGCCTCACTCCTCAGTGCCTGGGACAGTTTGCTCTACAAATGTCTGTTGAACGAATGAACGAACGAACGACTGTCACCATGCCATGGGGAAGACTGCAAGGGCTCTTTTCCTTCTAACTTCTTCCTGACCTGAGTCACAAGCTGTAGGAGGGGGAACTGCCTCTTTTGTGAGACAGAAAATGTAACCTCAGAAATGAATCTTCCCAAACCACGGCCATTTCAGAAGTCACACGGCATGCTTTGTTCCTGACGTTCCCGGAGAAGATAAGATTTCCCCAACAAAACTTGCTGACTCTCTGTGATCTCTGTTACAGACCTGCCTGGAACATCTCAGAAACTGAATTCAGACGGTTACATGGGACTTGATAAAAGCAATGACGACAGTGAATGTCAAATAATAGCTTAAAATGTTTATCGACCGATTGAGAGGATTCTGCAGTGCGCACACAGCACACAAAGCATTCTCAGTTGCTTAAAGATACAGTGTATTCTAAGCTGATGAATGGGGAAGGTGGGTATGTGATGAAGGTATTCAGAAAGCACTTCCCAGCCCTGGCCTAGTAGCTCAGTTGGTCAGAGCATCATCCCGATATGCCAAGGTTGTGGATTCTAGCCCTAGTCAGAGCACATACAAGAATCAACCAATGAATGCATAAAGTGGAACAGCACATCCGTGTGTCTCTGTCTCTCTCTCCCTTCCTCTCTCTCTAAAATCAATCAATAAAGCTTTAAAAATGAAAAATCAATCGATAAAAAAATATGTATATTTATACATATAAAGAAAACATTTCTCTCTTAGCTTCCTAGTGCCCTTGAAATTTTTAATTAAGGGGGTTTGACTGCTTTTCCCGATACTTAAACACCCATCAGAAGATTTGGTCTCTTGGTGATTATCCTTCCTATAGCTTTCACTCATTCATTTATTCAGCCAAGGTTTCCTGAGGCCTCTTGGGTGCCAGGCCCCAGCTGGAAGCAAACACCCAGGGTCCTGGACATTCACAATCCAAAGATGGGTGTGGGGCTGTGAGAACTGAACACCTTGAAGTAATGGGGGCAAAAGAGGGAGCAACTGGCTGCTTGTCAGAATCAGGGAAGAGGCATTCAAGTTGGGTCTGGAAGCCTATACAGTTTACCAGGGAGAGTCAGAGGGAGAGGTGCATCCTGGGCATTAATTCATTCACTCACTTGTTCAATCAAGTTTTCCTCCAGCCCCTTTGTGCCAGGCCTCCTGTGCTGGGTGCTAGAAATTGAGGGACATCAGACTTGGACTCAGGCCCCAAGGAACCCCATTTAACACTGTTCATGTCTTATCTACCACAGTCTATGCCAGCTGCTCTCACCTGGGGTTGGTTTTACCCCCAGGGACATGTGACAATGTCTGAAGACATTCTGGTTTGTCACAATTTGGAGGGAAGTGGCTAGAGGCCAAGGATGCTGCTGAACGAAGCACAGGACAGCACCCATAACAAGGAATTATCTGCACCAACAGTGCAGAGGTGGAGAAACCCTGCTCTACCCTGACCACGAATTCTAATGACCGTGAGGGAAGAACAGGCGCCACCGGTCCACTGAACCTTCAGCACCCAGTCCAGCACACAGCCCGGAACAAAGCAAACATTTGCTGAAGGAATGTAATGAAGAGTGCTGTTTCATGGGCTCTGACCACAGACCAGACCTGAGCTTAACACAGGACAAAGACTAGCTCCTGTGACCCTCCCAACAATACTGGGATACGAACTACCGTCATCCATTTGCAAACCAAGAAACTGAGACACAAAATAGCAGCAAACACTCAGGTAGCACGCCAGGCACGGATTTAAATCATCCACTCATTTCATTCCCTATGAAGTCATGGTAGCCAGGCCCCCAGGGACCTCCACCTCCTGCTCCTCACGCCCCTTAGGATGCCCACCCCCTCAAACACTGACTACAACTGACTTGTGCATCAAACAGAATGTGGCAGAAGTGATGATGTATGACTTCCAAGACTTGATTTTAAAAAGCCTGCAGCTTCCTCTTTGCTCTTCCTGGTGGATTGTTCAGTTTGAGGAAAGTCAGCTGCCATGTTGCACGGACACTCAGGCAGCCCCGACGGGAGCCCTCGTGGCAAACAGCCAGCAAGGCGGTGGGTCCTCCAGCCTGCGGTCACAGCATGAGCCGCCTGGGAAATGGGTCCTCTGAGAAGCAATCAAACCTCTGGTGACTGCAACTTCATGCGAGACCCTGAGCAAGAACTATCCAGCCACGCTACCCCTGAATTCCTTACAGAAACTGCATGAGATAATGTATGTTTGTTTTTAAGCCACTAAGCCTTGGGGTAACCTCTTACACGTCAACCGGGAAGTAGTACAATAAATAACCAATACAAGCACAGATGCTCCTGAACTTACATCCAAGGAAACCCATCGTCAGTTGAAAATATCACAAGTTCAAAATGCATGTAACCCCCCGGACATATAGCTGTACCTGGCTGGTTTTTATTGAATGCCTATCGCTTTTGCACCATCATAAAATGGAAAAATCTTAAGTCAGGAACCGTCTGTCTTATTAACACACACACACCCCTTAAAGGTAAGTTATATTAGGAACAGAGAGGACAGGGACCCCCGGGTCTGGGACTTCTCCTGCGGTACTGTTGTGATTTGGCTCCAGGCTGTGTGCACCTGCAAGCGTCTGCAACGTTCACGAACGAAATTCCCTTCAAAGCACACAGGCACCCGTCCAGGCGTGGCCCCTGCCCCCTGCCCTCAGGCTTCAACGAGCCCCGAAAGAGGAGGACTGGAGTAGAGATGAGAAACAGCAGACAGAAAGTGGAGAATCACGCAGGGGTACCAAGGCGGTACTGGAGCTCAAGGCCGCCTTGAGGCCAGCGTTTCCACTTCCAAACCAAATGGCAAAATCACCAAGCACACAGAACCCACCGCAGAAGTCACTCCTGAACAAAAACACTACCCCGCCCCGCCCCCCCACACACACACACTCAGGCCTTTCAGCCACCCAGTGTGACCCCAGCCACCATCCGTTCACGGTCCCTCACAGGGTCCCCCAACCCACCCCAAGCACAGGGAAAAGCTCACTTAATGCCATCGAGCCAGGTGACAAACTCATAGGCGCTGCTGGTGGGAGCGTGACACTGTACGTAGGACTCGGGAGCGCAGTCCACCGTGTTGAACACCACGAGGCTGTACTGGGTCCCCCCATACTAGGAGAGGACAGAGGAGCTCTTCTTCTGCGACCTCAGAGAAAGTCGTGGCCCCCAGCCCCTCCTCCCCTGACCCAGGCGTCCAGGCCCCCAGCGCCTCCTCCCTCAGACCCAGGGGTCCAGGCCCCCAGCGCCTCCTCCCTCAGACCCAGGGGTCCAGGCCCCCAGCCCCTCCTCCCTCAGACCCAGGCGTCCAGGCCCCCAGCGCCTCCTCCCTCAGACCCAGGGGTCCAGGCCCCCAGCGCCTCCTCCCTCAGACCCAGGGGTCCAGGCCCCCCGTCCCTCCTTCCTCAAACCCAGGAGTCCAGGCCCCCGGCCCCTCCTCCCTCAGACCCAGGGGTCCGGACTCCAAACTCTCCTCCCTCAATCTCAAGAGTCCCAAGACTCACGTCTCCCCCGAAGTCCGTCTCGGCGGGAGGACCGCCATTAAAATACCTGTGAGGGTCGGAGGTGAAAAGTCGGAGTCAGGCAAGAGGCTGTGAAAAACGAAAGTCGGAGGGCGGGGCTGGAGTTGTGGAAATGGTACTCACTCGATGGCCGGGAGCAGGTAGTGCTTACGGAGCCCCTCGAAGTAGGGCCCCAGGTTGGCTGTGCCCTCAATCACGAACACCACGTCAGCTACCAGGCCCCCGGCGCGAGCCGGGCCCTCGGACCCGGGGACCATTCCCCGCGAGCTAGACGCCACCGCGGCAGAAGCCTCCGCGAGCTGAGCGGAAGTGCGCCTGCGCTGCGCGTGCACCCGCGCCAGGAGGCTGTGCGCCTGCGCTGCGCGTGCACCCGTGCCGAAAGGCTGTGCGCCTGCGCTGCGCGTGCACCCGTGCGGGAAGGCTGTGCGCCGCTGGGGACGCGTCCGCTGCCTTGTTAGTGCGGGCATGCAGGGCGGATCGGTTCTATTACCTCCTCCGTTCTCGCCCACCGGGTGCCAGGCTCAGAAAGGGCATAGCGAACGCCCCTGGGGCCTGATGTGAAAGAATGACTCACTGGCAGAACTGTTGAGAGCGAAATATGTTGAAAGCGGCACCGTGGGCCGTCATGTTTGAGCGGCTCTAGTTGCGACTCTAGTCTCAAAGGCAGGGGCTGAAGACCTGGTTGCTATGTAACGCTCACGCTGTCCTTTTTTTTCTAACACAGGTTTTCAGTTAAGTTCTTTCGGGAGCAGGGAGATGGGAAGTGTGAAGGGTCCAATCACATCGTCCGAGAAGCGTGATTTGGCAACGCTTTAAGGTTGCCTTCAACTCGGAAGGCTTTGCAGCTGTTTTGTTTTTCCACGCCCCACCCCCAACCACCAGAAGCCAAACTCCAACCCTAGTGGAGGTTGCCAGGCAACACTTGATAGTTGTTTTCTGGAAGAAGGGCCAGAAATTGGCCTAGATTAGGGGCTTAATCACAAGGAACAACAACAGCCTGTAATTATTGGAATCGAGAGTCTAGGACATAAGTACATTCCAGGGGAATTAAAAATGTAAATGCAACAAGTGAAACCATAAAAATATCTGAAGGAATAAAGAAACACACTATATAATCCTGAAGACTTGGAAAAAGTTTCTCATTACAGCAAAGCCAGAAAACGTAAAATATTGATTTATTCGCAAAAGACTCCATAGAACAAGTTGGGGGCAAAAAAATACGACCAACTGGGAAAGTCAGTGTAACTTACTTGTTGACAGAAATGTACTACATAAATACATCTTACCAATAAATAAAAACTTAGGAAAATAGAAATACTTTCATTTTTTTCATGGGAAGGATTATAAGCAGGCTTTTCTCACACACACAAATTAAAATAGCAAATAAACATCTGAAAACTGTTCGTGTAAAAAGTGCTAATGAAAAGTGCCATGATAGAGCATTTTACTTTGTCAGGTTAATTCACACTGGAAAGAGTAACCTCCAGGGGCTGGGGTAATCAGACGGTTCGGACAGGGTCTAGCGCAGGTGTAAATCAGGTCAACTCGTTCCAATGCCGATTGTAAACATTTGTTAAGATGGTGCATATCCGTTGCACGTCGCAGTATCAGTATTTTGTCACATTTATGTTATCCATTCCTTCTTTCTTTCCTTTGCTGAAGCCTTTTAAATCATCATATTTTACCTCTACATGCTTAACTGCCATCTCCAAAAAGCTGTATTTTTTTAAACCACTTTGCCGTTATCAGACCCTAACATTTCTTAGTTTCATCTAACACTAAATCCGTAATCGTATTTCAATTCTCTCAAAAAAAATTTTAATTGCTGCATTTGCATCAGGATCCAAAGACCAAAATCATATTTAGACATTATATCTCAAATTATTTTCATCTAATTTGGTTCCCTCCTTTTTTGTGCCAGTGTGATTCAATTTTTAATAAAATTACAAGAAAGGTTTAAAAAAGTAAAATGGAGAAAGGAAAAATGATTCACAGGTAAAAAGATTAAAATGGTACCTAAAATCAAAATCTGCCCTCCTAACTATAAGAAAACTTTTACTTAGGTAAGGTAAATGTACGATTGGTTGAATGGTTTTTAAACTGGTGGTCTTCAAGAATCCTACCCTTCTCCAAAAAGACAGCAAACCAGAAGTTAATTTAAAAAAAGAGAGGTTGGAGTAGAATTGTCTGCTGGGGGTAGGAGGCTACACTGGCATTACTAAGAGCCTGAAGGCAGCTGTGAATTGGAAAACTTAAGGTTGGTCCTCCTGGACAAAATTCGTACACCTATGGATGAGGACAGTGGGGGGGGGGGGGGAGGTAAGGGCAGAAGGTGGGGTGGGAACGAGGTGGAGGGGAGCTATGGGGGGAAAAAGGAGAAACAATTGTAATAATCTGAACAAAGATTTATTTAAAGGAAAAAAAAAGGTTGGTCTTCCCATCGTAGCTGGTTTGGCTCAGTGGATAGTGTCGGCTTGCGGACTGAATAGTCCCGGGTTCGATTTTGGTCAAGGGCACATGCCCGGGTTACGGCTCGATCCGCAATCGGTTGCAGGAGGCAGCCAATCAACGATTCTCATCATTGATGTTGCTAGCTTCCTCTCCCTTCCTTTCTGAAATCAATAAAAATATATTTTAAAAAAAAGATTGGTTCTCCCACTAAGCAAGGGCCTTCTTCCAGGGCAGCTGAATTCGTTCCAAATTGGTAATACTCCTGACAACCTGCAGTAATAGAAGCAGAGGCTCAGGACTCGGGTCAGTATTAGCACAGTGATCATATTCGTGAAAACGTGTTATTTTGTTAAACTGTCAACTTTTTATTTTGGAGAAAGGATTTGGGGAGGAGTATTTGCACATTCAGTATGACACACTATCATATAAATTGATTACAAAAATATTCTGGTGATTCTGTTACAGGATTTCATCTTCCTTTTTCTCCTAACAAAAACAACCATCTCATTTGGTGGTTACTAGGCAACACTTGCTGGACCAAACCATCCTGGAGGGGGAGGAAGGAGATGGTGTTTTTCTGGATTTTGCTCTAACGCGGTGGTTCTCACCCTTTCTAATGCTGTGACCCTTTCATACAGCTCCTCATGTTGTGGTGACCCCCAACCATAAAATTACTTTCGTTGCTACTTCATAACTGTAATTTTGCTGTTATGAATCGTAGTGTAAATATCTGTTTTTCAATGCTCTTAGGCGACCCTGTTAGCAGTTCCCAACCTGTGGCATCACCCACAGGTTGAGAACCGCTGCTGTAGAGCCTAAGACCATCGGAAAACACAGATATTTACATTACGATTCATTAACAGTAGCAAAATAAGTTATGAAGTAGCGACGAAAATAATTTGATGGTTGGGGGTCACCACAACATGAGGAGCTGTATGAAAGGGTCACACAGCATTAGAAAGGTTGAGAACCACTGCTCTAAGGAAAGGTGCCATAGAGATTCCTCATTAGGCTATATTTGAGCTGTTTACAGCTTCAGGATGGAGATTAGACTGATGGGTGGTTGCTAGGCAGCACCTTGGCACCAAGGCCACCTTTGAGTAGAGCACAGCTGTTTATCAATTTACCCACTTGGTGGTTGCTAGGCAACACCTTGCCCTGGTCACTGCCTTCAAGCCAGGCTCTTCAGGATCATCTGTAAATAAATGAAGCAAAACTGTTACCTGAGAGATGAAAGTCCTCCTTTCGAGGACCCCAAACTGGGTTCTTTTCCCCTTTGTGTTAGGAAGCCAATAAGAGACCGAAAGTACAACAGTGCACGTTATTCAATGAAAAAGCAAGAGCCTCGCTCTCAAATCGGCTTCTCCCGGGATCCAGGAACTGCTGATACTTAGAAAGGGGAGGAGGGGGAATATTAACCGTTTTTTCCAGATTCTGCCTCTTTTCTGTCCTTTTGTGGTTCCTTCCATCGTTGTCATGGTGATTGTCAATTATCCTGGCACCTGTAGGTGTGTCATTCAGTATGGACTTTATCAGATTTCCGGTCTCTGCAGCTCACTTTGGCAGCCACCTCCTCTTAGACGTATTTTTTTCCTCCTCAATTACAGTTTACATTCAGTATTATTTTGTATTATTAGTCTCAGGTTTACCACAGAGCGGTTAAACAATCTTACACTTCACAGAGCGTTTCCCCCAATTGAGCTCGTTTTAACTAGTTCTTTCTTGCGACGGAACTATTAACTGCAGGCCTTCCTGTGCTCAAAGATAAGCATAGAGTTAGGGTGGGGCAGGGGCTCAGCTAGGTTCAATAGATCTTTTGTGGGACAACTGACTTTCCTCTTTCTTATTCTCATTCTTGAGGGGTGCTGAGGGACGAAGGTCAGCCATCCATCACTTCCGGCTGAACATGAACCCTTTCCTGTGATAACCTTTTCATATATGCATATACATTTTATTTCAGAGAGGAAGGGAGAGGGAGAGATAGAATCATCAATGATGAGAGAGAATCATTGATCAGCTGTCTTCTGCGCGGCCCCTACTGTGGGCTAAGCCCGAAACCAGGACATGTGTCCTGACCAGGAATCAAACCATAACCCCCTGGTTCATAGGTCAACACTCTAAGCCACACCGGTGGGCTGGAAAATCGTTTTGGGTATATAGGAGATTGTGCCAGCCACGGGGCACACCCAGTCTGGTGGCTGGCGGTCGAGGTCCACTATTGGTGGATAGTGTGCAAGGGGTCCAGGGCGGGTCTTCCTTTGGCAATTTAAGGAAAGGCTAGCCCAGGGCCCCTGACCTGTAAGGTTTACACATCAAAGAAGGGTCTTAGTCCAACAGGACAAATGTGGGTGGGCAGGGTGGAGCCTATGGGACAGAGGTCAGATTGAAAGTGCGTTTCTGCCCTAGCCGGTTTTACTCAGAGGACAGAGCGTCAGCCTGCGGACTGAAGGGTCTCGGGTTCAATTCCAGTCAAGGGCAGATGCTTGGGTTGTGGGCTCCATCCCCAGTGTGGGGCATGCAGGAGGCAGCCGATCAATGATTCTCTCTCAGCATTGAAGTTTCTATATCTCTTTCCCTCTCTCTTCCTCTCTGAAATCAATAAAAATATATTAAAAAGAAGAAGAAAGTGGGTTACTTGGAGCTACTGGTTGACAAGGGGATGTCTGGAGATGTGGATGACATACCCAGCAATGTTTTATTTTTCCTTCTGCAGCTATTTGGGAGATGTTAACCACACTACTGCTCTCCCAAGGCAGGAAAGCAAAACTGGCTGGCGGAAAACAGGAAAGGAGAAGGAGGAGCCCTAAGAACTCTACCTAAGCCCTGACCGGTGTGGCTCAGTGGGTAGAGCGTCGGCCTGCGGACAGAGGGGTCCCAGGTTCGATTCTGGTCAAGGGCATGGTTGTGGGCACATCCCCAGTGGGGGGTGTGCAGGAGGCAGCTGATCGATGTTTCTCTCTCATCAATGTTTCTAACTCTCTATCCCTCTCCCTTCCTCTGTAGAAAAGCAATAAAATATATATATATATAAAAAGAACTCTACGTATGTCTCAGCAGATAACTGCACAAAGCAACCGATGTGGTTCTTTCAGTTACAGCACAAGGAAGTACTGCAGTCTTAGGGCTGAGGCGGGAGGGAGGGGCTCATATCCTGGCTGGTGATCCTGCAGAGCAGGGGCTTGAGGCCTGCTACAGGCTCGCAGGAGTAGCGCGCATCCTGGGTGGCCTCAGGTTCTGGGCCCATCACCCGTTTTACCCTGGTGCTATGGATCCAAGGCATATTCCCTGCAACTTGAGGGCGGACTTGGTAGTTCGAATGACTACATAAGGCCCTTTCCATGTGTGCTCTAACTGACCTTGGGCTGTCCCCCTCCAGATACTTATTTTTTTATAAGTTTTCTTTTCCTTTTCAATGTGTTTCTATTGATTTCAGAGAGGAAGGGAGAGGGAGAGAGAAATAGAAACATCAACGATGAAAGAGAATCACTGACTGGCTGCCTCCTGCACGCCCTCTACTGGGGAGTGAGCCCGAAACCCCGGGCATGTGCCCTTGACCCGAATCAAACCTGGGACCCTTCAGTCCACAGGCTGACGCTCTATCCATTGAGCCAAACCGAGGCGGGCCCCGCAGATTTTTAGATTAAACCCAATCTCCAGGTTGGAAGAATAGTTGATAGGAACACAGATCCTTTGCCCAAATAAAGTTGGAAAATTTCTCCGCTAAATCCTGGCCCCAGAGGGCGAGAGGGTGGTATGGCCAGCCTGGGTCAGCAATTCTGGGGGAAAATTTGAGGTCTGTGGAATACGACCTGGACTCCTCGATGGGTGGGAGGGCAATGAAATGTCCAAGACAAGGACCCCAGAGATCTCTTCATCCCAGCAGTGTGAAAGAATCGGCAAAGGAGGTTGGAGGGAGCAGGATCCCAGGATGAAAGGGCAACCAGCCAGGAGAGTTCTTGCCCGATGAGGGAAATTAAGGCCCAAAAGAATTAAAAAATGGAATGTGGGAAGACTGCCTATGGGAGCCGTCAGGATAGCCTCGATCTGAGAGGGTGTCTGAAAATAGTAGAGGAGAGAGGGTAGCCCTCTAAATGCAGGTGGCTGAGTTGTTTCTTTGCAGTGAAACAAGGCCCAGGGTTTCCCAGATCATAAACAATACGTCTAATCTCACGTTGAGAATGAAGGAAAGAGGCTGAGAAAATGTGAGGTCTAGCCCTGGCTGGTGTGCTCAGTGGTTAGAGAGCCGGGCTGTGCATCGAAGGGTCGCAGGTTTGATTCCCCGTCAAGGGCACATACCTGGGTTGCAGGTTCCATCCCCGGCCCTGGTAGGATGTGTGCCGAAGGCAACCAATCTATGTACATCAGATGTTTCTCTCTCACCCCCTCCCTCCCTTCCACTCTCTCTAAAAATCAATGGAAAAAATATCCTCGGGTGAGGATTAACAACAACAAAATGTGAGGTCGGGTCCCAGCGAGCTGGGAAGGAGGCAGCAGAGAAGGAAGTTACCTGACCATGAATCAGAACGCGGGAGGCCAGGCTGAACCGGAAGAGGATAAGGCGTGTGAAGCAACAAAGTTGGACAGACAGTAAGAAAACACACATTATAACAAAAACAAGATATTCCCTAGTTTTGGTATCTTACCCAGGAGCTGCCTTAAATTCCTGTGCTTATGGTTTCTCTCACCTTTTCCGGAGCCCCAAAGTGAGCTCCTTACTCCGGACCGAACCGTGACTTTAAGCCGGGCGCCCCCAACCTACTTGGTCCAGGGGGGTCTTTTCGGTACCCACTCCCTCCTTTACCCGTGACCAAATTTTGGTTTTGGTGTCTCAGTCCTCTCCTCTCTCCCTCCCCGCCCCGCGCTGAGCAGCCGAGAATCGAAACCACTTCGGCGGCAGACTCCGAAGCTTTACTTGTACGTACACTCAATAATCCACCATCTTTGTTCAGGGCATGTTGACTTCCGGTCGGGGAGGAAGCGACCCTAACCTGGTTTCCGGGAGATGCTGGAATAGGGTTAGAGGAGAGGTTTGAGTTGGATTCTTCCAATCAGCTCCCCATCTCGCCCTCTGGCGGTTTCGGATGGCAGCCAGATTTAGTGTGACTACGGTCATTCTCCAGGACTGGCACTGACCGTTTTCACCAAGGGATTGGGGTGGGTTCCAAATGGGAGAGGAGGGGACGGAGGGCACGGTCCATCTGCTGTGCCTCGCGGCCTCCAGCGGAGTCCCTCTGTTCTGCAGAAGCAGCCGCGGCGGTGCTCCCGCCCGCCAGCAGGTGGGGCTCTGGACGTCTGGATCTCTGAAATTGAAGGGGGTTAGGAGCTTGGACTCGGTCTTCAAGGGAGCAGGGACTGGGGACGTTTCAGAGTTGAGTTTAGAGGTCTAAGGGATGCAATAGAACAAAAAACTCAGTTTCCTTGACCAGGAGGTGCCAGGGGATCTAGAAAGGGGAGGGGATTGGGGGACCCTGTCTAATGTCCTCAACCTTTCCACAGCTCCCGTTCTCTGTCATCGGCTCCCTCAATGGAGTCCACATGTTTGGGCAGAATCTCGAGGTGCAGCTGAGCTCTGCGAGGACCGAGGACACCACGGTGGTGTGGAAAAGCTTCCATGACAGGTCTCCAAGTGGTAGCTTGCAGCAGGGACTGGGCCCTGTTGAAGATGACCTCAAGGCCTTCCAGCCCTCCAAGGCCAGCGGTTACCCTCTCTGATCTTGAGTTTCTCTGTATGAGAAGCGGGTTATGCTGGAGGAGGATGTAGCTAGCAGCCAGGATCAAGGGCAAACTACTATCCTCACTGCCCGATTCCCTGGCCTGGACTCATTCTTCCTTCTCACCTTCCTTTCTCCCAGCATCACTCTCATTGTTCTGTCATCTGAGGAGGGCACCTCGGAGCTGAGACTAGAGAGACTGCTCCAGATGGTGTTTGGGGCTATGGTGAGACTCCCCGGGCCTCTTTTGCAAACCAAGGAGTCTGAACTCTCAGCATCCTTCTCCCTCAGACCCAGCAGTCCAGCCCCCAACACCTTTCTCCTCCAAAACCTAGAATCCTGGCTCCCAATCCCTCCTCCCTCAGACTCATGAGTCTAGATCCCCAGCCCCCTTCTTCCTCAGTGTGAGTCCCAGCCCCTGCCTTCTTCTAAGATGTCCAGGGCCCCTCTTCTCTTACATGGTTCTTCTAGGTTCTTCTTGTGGGACTTGAAGAACTGACCAACATCAGCAATGTAGAAAGACTGAAGAAGGAGTTGAGGGTGAGGCTACTGGTATTTGGGGACTACAGTGCCCAGCAGCCCCTGGGGCAGCCTGCCCCATGGATTCTTGGGGCAGCTCAGTTGTCTGACCCTAAGCTAGGCCCACCCAGAAGGGCCACTTTTTTGAGGGGGAGGCAGCAGATCTAGGTGCCTCCCTTCTCCCTCTGCTAGGCCTGTTACCGCCTCATTGACAGCTTCCTGGGGGACTCAGAGCTCATTGGAGACCTGACCCAGTGTGTGGACTGTGTGGTTCCTCCAGAGGAATCCCTCTTTCAGGTATTGGGGGAGCCTTGGGAACTCTTAAACCTGTCTTCATGGCCCCGCCTCAGTCCTCTTCCTCTTCCCCCTGGACCATTGCCTCCACCTCTTCGCATCCTCAGGACTTCCAGTCCAACCCCCACTTGGCCCCAGAAGGATCTTTTTACACCCAGAGCTGACCCAGCCCCTCCCCTAAGCACAGCCCTTTCACGGCTTCCATAGCCTCCCTCCCCAGGACAAAGTCCCAGCCCCTCGCCCAATTGCCTCAGGGGCCCCACAGATCTCAACCATTTCTCAGCTTCCCTGCCTTAGCCTATGCTGTTCCTTCTGTCTGGGGAATCTCTATTTACCCTTTTAAAAATGCCGCTCTTGTGGATTCACCAGGTATGGCCACCTCCAGGAGCCTGAAGGTGGTTGATTGTGCCTACTTGGCACACAGTAGGACTCCGTAAACCATAGCTGCTGCTGTGATTGTTGGCTTCAGCTCATGCTGGCAGGGCAGTAGATGCCTTACCTGTTTAACTTCACGATGTGACTTGGGGGTTGTAACTGCATGTGGCGGCCAAGGAGCCAGGCCCAGGGAGGGTGAGACACTTGAGCATGGGCACAAGGCAAACTGGGAATTGTATGCCAGTCTGTTCCCACTCCTTGCCCACGTGGGAAGTCACTGTGCCCCTATTTGTGTCTCCTTACAGGAAGCCCTCTCTGGGTTCTCGGAGGCTGTGGGCACCGCCTTCGCCAGCCTCCTCGTGTCGGGCCGGGTGGTGACAGCAACAGAAAGCTGGTGGCGGCTGGGGACGCCGGAGGCCGTGCTACTACCCTGGCTGGTGGGATCCCTGCCGCCGCAGGCCGCACGGGACTACCCGGTGTACCTACCGCACGGGAGTCCCACGGTGAGTGGGTGGGCCCGGCAGAGAGAAGGTGGGGGCCTGGGACACCAGTGCAGGAAGGGGTGAGACCTAGAGGCGGAGTCGCGAGGAGGCAGGGCTTGCACGGCGTCCTGGCCCGTGGCTCACCCCGCGCCCCTGCTTCAGGTCCCGCACCGCCTTCTGACCCTGACGCTGCTGCCGGGCTTGGAGCTGTGTCTGCTCTGCGGGCCGCGCCCTCCCCTCAGCCAGCTGGATCCACAGGTGAATTCGGGCCACGTCCCGCTTTCTCCCATTACACCCTCCACCCGCGTTTCCCGGACCTCCTCGCACCACTCTTCCCGCCCAAGTGCTCTCTACTCTGTGCCGCCCCTGGCAGCCCAGCCCCCGCACAGGCCCCGCCCCTTTCGGGCTGTGCTCCCACCACCCTCACCCCGGCCCGGCTCCTCTTTCGCCCCTTCGCCATGCGTCCAGGCCTCGCCCCATCCTCGGTCCCCTTGCCTTCTGCCCTGTGGGCCCCTACCCTCCTCCGTGGCCACGCCGCGTTCCCCTGACACTTCCCTGACCTCCCCGCGGCCGCCGCTCGTTGACGCCCCTCGCAGCTTCTGGACCGCTGGTGGCAGCCGATGCTGGACTCCCTGCGGGCCTGCCTGCCGCTGGGCCCCCGAGCTCTGCCCGCTGGCTTCCCCCTGCACACGGACATCCTCGGGTAGGGCTCGGATGGAGGGGACGGTGGGTTGGGGTCCTCATTCCTTCTTCCCTGGTCCTGACACGCCCTTTCCCACAGGCTGCTGCTCCTCCATTTGGAGCTGAAGCGCTGTCTCTTCACCGTGGAGCCTTCAGGGGATAAAGGTGACTGGGGGGGGGGGGGGCGAGGGGGGCGGGGCGGCCGGGAGGGCCCTGGGCTCTGAAGGGGCTGTCACCCGTTTTTCTCTTTTCAGATCCTTCCCCTGAGCAGCGTCGGTGCCTCCTCCGTTCCTTCTACACCCTAGTCACCGCCACGCACTTCCCACCAGGTCAGCGATGGGCACAGACTGGGACACTGAGTCCCAGGCCACACAGGAGGGAGGGGGGACGGGGAAACTGGTAGGACTCAGCTAGTATTGGGCATGGTTAAGGCCTGGGCATCCACGGATGGAAAGGAGGGGCAGGGAGGTCCCAGCCTGGGGGTGACAGAATCTCCTGGGTAATCTTAATAGTTAATCTGTTGCCAAATGCTTTATATGCAATGACTCACTTCATCCTCAGAGGTGAGGGTTACCTCCTGCTGTATAATCATTCCCATATTACAGATGAGGAAACTGAGGCTCAGCTAATAAGCAGCAGAGCCGTAAGTCTCACTCTGCTCTACTGCTTTAAGTACAGGCTTTCCCGATAGTCGGGGGAGGGGGTACCACAAAGCCCAGGTGAGTTAGGAAAAGTCCTAGAACCCAAGAGGCGCTAGAGAGACAGAGGAAGGGACCTAGGGTGACCTACCCCCCGCAGTGAAGAGCCTGATAAACGTAGCAAAATGGTAAAGAGCAGCCCCTGGGAGAGGCCGGGGACTCCAACCTTCCCACCAGCTTCCCACAGTGGGGTGGGGTTCCTGGGGTCTCCCCCCCCCGCCCCCCGCCACACACACACACACACACACACACACACACACACACACACGTACCTGGAGCTGAATGCCTGGCACTTGGTAAATAACACCTGCGTGTTTGCCATTTGTGTTTCTGAGTGAAGTGCTGGGGCTGCACATAGTATCCCAGGAAAGAGGGGGACCGAGGCTGGGTGGGAAGAGGGGCAGCTGAGGGAGAGCCTGTAGCCCACAGGTCACTGACAACCGGACGGAGCTGAGGCCCTTGCCTGTGAGGAGTCAAACTCAGGCCCAGGATGGGGTATGGCTCCCGCAGGTGGCATCTTAGTGGTCCACACCCCACTGGTCACTTCAGCCCGTCCTGTCCTTTCTCCAGAACCCGGACAGCAGGAGGAGAAGGTGGAGGACACAGCCCAGCAGGCTCAGGTGCCGAGAGCCTGCTACCTGGTATCAGGGACCGAGGAGCCAGGCACAGGATGGCGTCTGGTGGCCCTACAGTTGGGGCCACGGCGGCTGCTGCTGCTGCTGTCTGCTCAGAGTCCCTGCCATGGGCTGCGGAGCCTGGCCACCCGCACGCTGCATGCCCTCACCCCACTCCTCTGACCACTGGGCGTGAGCGACAGACAGGAACCTGGGGCTGTTAGCGTCTCTCTGTTTATTGGATCACAATAATACACAGCCCCTGGGCGGGGAGGGGGCAGGAGGGGCCACAACAGGGTGGGTGGGAGGGGAGGAGGCGCCTGCTTCCCTGGCCCCTCTCCCCTCTGTGCTTGGGGGGGGGAAGGGAGGGAGGGGGCTCCCCCTACCCCCCAGAATGTAAACAGCAGCAGATGAACAAAAATAAAAATACAAAAGGCCGGAGGAAAGTCCCAGGCACCCCCCTACCCTGGGGTCTTCCTGTCACCAGCGGAGGTCCCCTCACTGCTCCAATCCACCAAAGCTCTCTCAGTCCTAGGGCCTTCCTGGCGCCGGCCACATTTCCGGGGCAGGGTCCAGGGCTCAGAACTGCTGGGCCAGCAGCTCACACAGGTGACGGGAGACAGGCTCCTTGCTGGTGCGCAGGGTCAGCCGGTACATCTGGGGGGAAGAAGAGGGGAAGGGACTCAGGGAGGAGGCAGAGGGATAGGCAGGCCAGGTGAGAGGATAGGGAGCCCAGGGGTGGGAGGGTCCAGGGGAGATAGACGATTAGGAGAGAAAAAGGAGAAAGGGGTCAGGAAGGTGATAGAAGGGACAGGGAGTAGGAATAAAAATGATGGGGACAGGCAAAGAATGAAAAATAAAAAGAGGCCAAGAAAGGTGGAAAGGACACAGAGACAAAAACGAGGGAGGGAGGGGGGTGAACGATGAGCCAGAGGAGGGGGGATGGGGCGGGGCGCGCATCTGTTTCAGGTGGGCCTCCCGGACCACCACTTACCTGAGCCTGGGCATTGGGCTCCAGCCGGAGCAGACAGCCCACCTGCAGGGCTTTAGTCTGGATGATCCCAGCCCCCACGAAGTTCTCAGGGTTGGGGTCCACGTTGTCCAGGAGAGCGGAGCCGAACCCCAGGAGCTGGGGAGGACGGGTGGCAGCCGTCAGAGGTGCCAGATCTGTTAGCTCCCAGAGTGCCTACCAGCTCCCCAAACCACCCGAGTGGGAGTTGGCCGCATTTTACAGACGGGAAAACTGAGGCTCGGAGAATGTGACCAGCCACCGGTCCCCAAATCCCAGGGAGGGAGAGGCCGGGCTGGGATGTTAGCCTGGGGCTCCCTCCCGAGGCTCCCTGTCCCTCACCTTGGCTTTCGTGACTTCAGCGTCCATGGGGTGGGTGGCTTTGAAGATTTTCTGCGCCTCCTGTTGGGGGCTGGGCCGGAGAGGTTCCAGTCAGGGGCCTGGCCGGCCGCCCGCCCGCCCGCCCGCCCGCCCTGAAGTGAGGCTGGGCCCGGCGCTACTCACAGGCTCAGCTGCTTCCAGCGCTGGAAGAAGTCCTGCGCCGCCATCTCTGTTGGCTGGAAGAACTTGTTGATGGTCACGGGGAGCTTCAGGGTGAGGGACTGAGAGGCTCCCCCATACCTGGCGTTAGAGAGAGGGCGCCGTCAGACCACGCCCTCACCCCGCAGGCCCCGCCCACCCGGCACCACCGCCGGACTCACCGGAAGCGCACTGACAGGAGCGGGGGCGTCAGGAAGTCCCTCAGGCACTCGATGTTGAGCACCTGCTGCACCTGCGCCCCGCCGTCCACCTGCGCGGCCACACGCTTGGTCTGCACAGCCAGCTGTGCCCACCGCGGTCAAGGAAGCCAGAAACTGGGGGGGCTCCTGGGCCCTGCCGCCCGGATGCCTCCGATGCTACATCGCCTTTCACATCGGGCTCAGCGCCCCCCCTCCCCGCAGGCAAGAGCCCCTCTGGTTGGAATCCCAGCTCCTACCACCTCAGTGACTGTGCACTTGCTTGGCCTCTCTCAGGCGCATCTGCGAATTGGACGTTGTGTCCTCAGCGCTCAGTGATATAATCCAGTACAAGCACTTGTCAGTGTGTCTGGCACACGGGACCTGCAGTCGGGGCCATCACCACCTCTCTTCATGCCAGCGGCCCAGGGCAAGGGCTGGGCCTCCTGCATCTCTCACCCCCGCCCCACCCATGCCCAGCACACAGCTGAGTGTTCAAGAGGCCTCTGGAAATGGTGATGGGTGAAGCGAAGAACTAAAAATAAAAAGATCCTCAGAGTTTGGGGGTCTAACCCCTATAGTTTCACAGGGCTGGGAATGGACCACAGAGGGGAGAAGGGACTGGCTGCTCAAGCACTTCCTTTCATCCTTCCAGAGTATTCCAACCATGAGGATGCGCAAAACAGCCCCATGAGGAGGAAGCGAAGGGTCTACACAGAGGCAGAGCGACAGGCCCAGGTCCCACAGGAGGGGCTCTGGTTGGCAGTGGGACCCCAGGCTGGCCCTCGAGCTCAGGAGGCACTAGAATCCTGCGTGCGGAGCCGGACAGTGGACAGAGTCAGAACAAGGTCTGGAAGGGGCCGGACAGGGACAAAGGGGCCTGGGGCAGCAGGGGCTCCAAAAGTACCGCCTCCTCACACCTATCACATCACTTCACTGTCACCTCCTGTCTGGGGAAAGGACCACCCCTCCTACAGATGACACTAAATCTCAGAATTAACAAGTGCTCAGGCGCTCAAGCAAGAGGGCTGAAGACGGGTCTCGACCTGGGTCCATCTCGTCCCAGGAAGGCAGACCCGGAGGGTGGCCTGGAGCCAGGGGGCTGGGCCAGGCCGAGAGGATATGAGTCTGGAGGTCCCCAGGGTGGACGACAGTGGGCGTGAAGCTCTGGAACTGTACTGAGGTCTTGTTGCCATAGAAGAGATACATGCGGCCTGTAGCAATGGGGATAGGCGGGCCTCCATCAGTCCCTACTCCACACCCGAGCAAGGTCTCCCCGAGTCCCCATCCTCACAGCACCCCCACCCCCACCCCGCACATACCCAAGTTCTGCCGGAACTCTGACTTGACTCCAATCTGCAGCAGCTGGTTCTCAAACAGGACCCCATTGTTCTTACATACGAACCTGGGGGAACGGGGGGGGGAGCTCAGGATGAGAGGGTGCTTGTCTGGGCTCTGCTTCGTGATCCCCGCCTGTCCTCACTTCCCTCCCGATCGCTCCCAGACTCACTTATTCAGCAGTTCATCAGCCTCTGGGATGGGCGACCCGATGTCCTCAGGACCTGGGCTGCAGGGAAAGGAGTGAGATGGGAGGGGTTGGGGAGGGAGGTGCTGATAGAGGTACAGGCCTGGAACTAGCTCATGGAAGGAGACAACAGGCCCTGACAGGGCAGAACCCACAATCCATATACCCAGATTCCCCAGAGAACCACAAAGAACCCCTAAATCAGTCTGGTGATTGGCTCTCGTGGGAAGAGGACCCTGCGGGTGCTGCTCCCCACCTCCCCACATCAGAGGACCCTATTTTCACTCCCTTCCAAGACCTTGACTCTACAGTTCGTTCAACAGGAAGCCTTGATGAGAGCTCCCAGTCCCCTAACCCTCCCTAGGGACACAGTCTGCCCACCAACCCCCTGAGGCCACCCCTTACTCAGCAGCTGGAGCTGGGTCAGCCAGCAAAGCCATGGGGCTCTCAGGAGCAGGCGGCTCCAGCTCGCTGGGCCATCCAATCCCAGAGCAGACAGAGAAGACAGGCGTGGCAGGCAGCCAATCCCAGACAGGCAGCAAAAGGGCCAAAGAGAAAGAAGGAGGAGGGAAGGAGAGAAGGAAGAGCAGGCTGAGACACGGTGATGGGAAAGGACAACGAAGGGTGGCCAGAGAGGGAAGTAGGCCGGAGAGGCGGCAGCCAGGTGGACAGAGGCACAGGGACAGGGAGGGAGGAACAAGTTGGGGGGAGTAGACAGAAGATGGGGAACCCAGAGCCCAAGGCAGATGATACCTGAGGAAAGCCTCCTCGGGGGTGGGCCCCAGGCCAGGCTGGGCCACTGGGCCATCGGAGGAGACGTCCACCAGGAGGTTGCCTGCACCCACGGGAGCCTGGGGTGCTGCTGGAGGAGGGGCTGCCCGCAGCCCCAGGAGGTCGGCGGAGGGTGAGGGTGTCGACTGCAGGAAGTACAGACGTAGGTGAGAAGAGACGATACCCCAGGTGGACCCTCCCCGTGGCCCAGTCCTGGGGGACTCACCACCGTGCTGGGGGTGGGCTCCACACCCCCATTGATGTCATTGCTGCTTGCGTCCCTCCGGCCATCATCCAGGGCGCTGGCGGCTCCCGGTCCCTTCTTGCGTTTCAGCTTGGCCAGGATGGACGACTCGCGCTCGGGGAAGGGCGGCATCTCCTCCAGCACTGTGGCCTGCGGTGTTAGAGGGCGGGAGCAGGTCAGGAGGAGAGGAAGGGCGAGGCACAGAGGGTAGAGGGGGGCAGGTGGGGACCGGGCCCTGACCAGGACGTCCGTGCTGGCCACCGAGCTGAGGGTGAGGTACTCGACTGCGCGCTGCTGCAGCTCCACGTCCGCGTTGCGCAGCTGGGAGCCGGCCCGCAGCACGCCCTGGATGGTGGCCTTGGTCTCCGGGAAGAGGTTGATGAACTTGATGTAGGTGGACAGCAGCAGGGCCCGCGTCGCCACGCTGCACAGGTGGAACTTGGAGTGCAGCAGTGAGAACTGTACTGGGGGACTACGTGAGGGGCAGGGGTCAGTGGTGCCAGCTCCACTGCCTCTCCCACAAACCCCCAGTGAGGTGCTGCCTCCCTTGCAGGGACCCTTCCCAGGGGGCCCCAGGGCAGTGGCTGTGGCAATGCTCCCCTAGAGGCTCCTGGGAGCTGGGCTCTCCCTCACCCTGCAAGCAAGGTTCTGGGTGAGGGGCTGACAAGATTCCCATCATCACTAGCCCTGAGACTCCTGGGGTACCCCCCACCCAGGACCCTTCAGAAGTGCGTATGTTCATCCCCTTACCTGGAGCGGGGGTCCCCGGCAATCAGGTTTCCAAACTCCCCAAGGATGTAGCCGCCGACCTTCACCATGTTCTCGTGACAGGCTGGGGCCTGGAGCGCCTGGAGGCAGGGAGATCACTCAGTAGTGAAGGTGGGGCTGACCTTGGGACTCTATGATGTGTGTGGGATTACAGTTGGAAACTGAGGCCAGAGTGGTGAAGTGACTGGCTCGAGCTCACAGGTAGTAAAAGGGGACAGAATGGGACCCCTTTTCTGGTGCAGAGGGAGTGGGCAACTGCTGAGGCCTGGGGATCGGCGACTGCATGCCGGGCTGACCTCACGTTGGCCAGTGAAGGCCAGGTGCCTGTCCCTGGGGAGAAGCAAGGAGATCAGAGAGCAACTCTGAGGAGGAGGAAGCAGAACGGTGGGCCGGGTGACGGGCCCCATAGTCCCAGCTGTCCTTTCTCTGCCTTGATGCCCCTTGATGGGGGTGCTGACCTCAAAAACAGTCTTGGCAGCATAGCCCTGGACGTCATCACGGTTGGTGACAATCTGCAGCACGCGGTACCACACCTCCTCACTCACATAGTCGCCTGCGATGCGGATGAGGTTGAGGATGGTGTCCACGTACCAGCTGTAGTCCACTGCATACTTCTCAGCCAGGATGGCTACCTTCAGGACCTGCCAGCCGGAGGGAGGACAGTCATGCGTGTGTTCACAAGCGTATGCCCATGGCGGCATAGGGTGTGGACTTACCTGGATCTGGGCTCACAGCTGTCCCCATCTGCAGACCCAGGAGTCCAGGCCCCAGCTCCTCCTCCCTCAGACCCGGGAGTCCAGACCCCCAGCCCCTCCTCCCTCACACCCAGGAGTCCAGGCCCCAGCCCCTCCTCCCTCAGACCAGGCATCCAGGCCCCCAGCTCCTCCTCCCTCAGACCCAGGGGTCCAGGCCCCCAGCCCTCCCAGGACTCACGATCTCTTCGCGGATGGCGTAGTCAGCAGTCTCCAGGTACCGCAACATCTCTGACACGATCTGCTTGGCGTTGCTCCGGTCGCACATGGCATAGAGGAGGTCAGCCGCCCGCTGTCGTACGCTGACGTCCCGCTCCGTCTGAGGGAAGAGAGCAGGTGGTATGTTCTAGGCTCCATGTGGCATAGGGTGGCCACCCAAGGGCCTCCTAGCCCCGTGCCTCTCTGAGGAGGCAGAGGAGACAAGGGCCGGGTGGGCGAGGAGAGCCTGGCCCAGGGTAGGCTCCAAGGTCACACCTTGAGGGCATTGATGACGGTGTCAATGTGGGTCTTGACCGCCTCGTGGGAGAACTCGGAGCTGGCCAGCGTGCACATGCTCTCCAGGGCCAGGTAGCGCAGGTTGGTCTCGCGGTGCTGTAGGAACTGGCCCAGCTGGTTGCAAGCCCGCACCAGGAGGTTGGGCTCACTGCCAGCAAGAGAGAGAGAGACACGGGACATGAGGAGGAGGCCTCGGGCAAGGCTGGTCCATCCGCACCACCCTCAGGACCCAGGTCTTCCCTCCTGCCCTCCGGCCCAGTCATGGCCGACCCGGTGACCTGGACATCTTGGCCACAGCCCAAATAAAAAGCCAGGAATTCTGCCTCCCGGGAGGGAGCTGCACCAACCTAGCAGGGTGCCATTCATCCTCCTATCTTGAGGTCACAATTCCCAGACCCCCTCCCCTAGGACCCGGGATCCAGGCCGCCCCCGCCCCCGTCCCGGTGGGCACCTGTCGTAGTGGATGATGAGGCTGATGGTCTCGAAGAGGATGGCGTTCTTGGCATTGGAGTGCTGGACCTTCTTGGACTTGGGCGGCTCCTGCGCCTTGTTGAGCACAGTCTCCAGACACTCGACCAGCCTGCCCTTCACGGCCGCATCCTCTGAGGAAATGGAGGGCACGTCCTGGCTGAGCTCTCTGCCGGCCCAGCTGACCTGCCAGGGGCAGGGGCCATGCCACGGCCCACCTTCCACAGGGCGGGGGGCAAGCCCTGCAGTGGCAGGCCAGGGCCCCAGGTGACCAGAGAAGGTGGGAGAGATGCCGACAGAGGACCCGACTCCACACCTGGGCTCTCATCCTGCTGCGCTCTGACACGGCTGGGCAAGCGGCCCCAGCCTTTGAGTCTCAGTTTCCCCTTTTGCAGCACCGATGCTGTTTAGGTTCCTCACAGACCAAGTTCCAGGGACCTTTCCCGGAGACACCCTGACACCCAGCTCTCCCACGGAGCGGGCTGAGTGCCCGAGATAGACAGACGCCAACCACAAGCTCACACGATCCCCACAGCTGCCTTTCCCTGCGAGGTGAGGCACTGCCATGGACAGAACAGCTGCCACGTGTTCCAGCAAAAATGCTGCCCCAATCTGTCAGGCAGTCAAAAGCGGGCAGTCCTTGGGGCCCTGGCCGGTTTGGCTCAGTGATTAGAGAGTTGGCCCTCGGACCGAAGAGTCTTGGGTTCGGTTTCCAGTCAAGGGCATGTACCCGAGTTGCAGGTTCCATCCCTGGCCCTGGTCAGGATGTATGTGGGAGGCAACCAGTTGATGTGTCTCTCTCACATCGATGTTTCTCTCTCTCTCTCTCTCTAAAGATCAATGGAAAAATATTCTCCAGAGAAGATTAAAAACAAGCAGGCACTGGGGCGGAGGGGGTGGGAACTTGGGAGACTATTCCAGACTAAGAAAATATCGGTGGTCCTAGATTGTACTGTATTTTGTTAAGCCATAAAAATAATGCTGTGGACAACTGGCCCAGTTTGGTGCTTGGACTGCAAATAACACTGTGAGGCTATTTTGAATCTTCTGAGGTATGATGAGGGCACTGAGTTTTATACTGCGTTCCTGGGAGACGTGTGTGGAAATATTCCAAGGTGGGGCGTGTTCTGAGGTTACTTATCTGCAAGTGATGCAGCAGCTGTCTGAGCGCGCGCGTGAGTGCGGGCACGATACAGCGGCAGAGGCATCTGGGCGCTACGACACTGCTCTGGGAAGTTATCTTTGTGTTTGAAACTTTCAGTAATAAGTAGCTGGTGGAAGCCAATGCCCTGGAATAAAGGGGCAAATCTTCCAGATTAAGGGAGATTTATGAGAACTAAAAATCAAATTCGGGGCTAGCATCTTCATTAGATCCTCGTGTGAACTGCCCGAGGAAGACTGTTTGGGGAAATCAGGAAACACTGCAGCGGGATTACAGAACAGTGGGAATCGTTGTTAGTTTGAAGTGTGAATGTAGAATTGTTGTTGGGAATGAAAATCGCCGTAGTTTTGAGAAACACATGACAAAATATTTAAAGGCAAAACATCATGATGTCTGTAACTACCTTTAAAAATATATATACACATATGTTTTTATACATATTTTGTTATACATATATATATATTTTTTTACTGATTTCAGAAAGGAAGGGAGAGGGGGAGCGAAAGAAACATCAATGATGAGAGAGAATTATTGATCAGCTGCACGCCCCCCATTGGGGACAAAGCCCGCAACCCGGATCAGGAATTGAAGTGACTTCCAGGTTCATAGGTTGCCACTCAACCACTGAGCCACGCCGGCCAGGCTGTAATTACCTTTTAAACATGTCAGAAACACATAAGAAAATAAGAGCGTGCCTACAAGAAATACGTGAAGTCTAGGTGATGGGTATTTTCTACTTGTTTGTATGCTGACATTTTTGCTGTTGATGTTAATCCTCGCCTGGATATTTTTTCCATTGATTTTTATGGAGAGTGAATGGGAGGGGGAGAGGCAGAGAGAAGGAGAGAGAAACATCAAATGTAAGAGAGACACATTGATCGGCTGCCTCCCACAAGTGCACCCACTGGGGCCTGGGATCGACCTGCAACTCAGGTATGTGCCCTTGACCAGGAATGGAACCCACAACCCTTCGGTGCACAGGACGCTCACCACTCACTGAGCCACACTGGCCAGGGCTGGAGAGTTTTTCACAATACTTATTAAAATAATTGCTTGGGGCCATGGCTGCCGTTTCTACAGTGTGAGAAAGAGGAGGTGAGGTGCCCACCCTGGCACATCCCAGAATTATCAGGTGGGATTTCTGAGATGGAAGTGGGCTTAGGTTCTACCAAACCCTTCTTTACAGCATGCAGAGGAGTCAAAGTGCAAGAGGCTTCCCCAGGGCCACAGACAGAACTCATCGCTAGCTTTCACGGGCCGGAGCAGCCTGCGGAGTTGCCTACGTCACACACTCACAGTGTGTGCACACATACACCTGGACATGCACACAGAGACATGCACATACACACAAGGACATGTATGCACACAGATATGTGCAGAATGCAGACATATACACACAGATGTATGCACACACAGACAAGCATACGCAGGGACATGCACAGGCACACATGCATACACATATATATACAGATGCATGCACACATGGACATGCATGCACACTGAGACATACACAGGCATGCATACACACACACAGATGCACACAGGCAAACACAGACATGTCTGCAATGCCTGCAGAGACATGTATGCACACAGACACAAAGAGACACACACGGACACCCTGCACACAAGTGCTGGCTGTCAAAATTCAGTGCTGCACATCAGTCCCAGGTCCCAGCAGGTGCTCAGCATGTGGCTGAAAGGAACGGAACTGGTTCATCAGGCACCTACTCTGTGCTGAGCACTCAGGCCAGGGCCCCTCAGCACTGCTCTGTGAGGCCAGACAGGCGAGCCCCCATGGAAGGAGGAGGGGCTTAGAGCCTAGATTCTGAAGTCAGGCTCTGCCTCAGTCTCTGCCAGGCCTGGAAAGGCCACGCCTCATCTCCAAGCCTCTGTTTCCCTGTCCACACATTGCAGGGGCAGTTCCACTTCACAGCTCTGTGAGGGGGCCGGCGGGGGTGGGGGGTGGGGGGACACACATTCCCGTGCAGGACTTGGCTGGCGGGAGGCGCTTCATCCATGCCAGCTTTCATGACCATGGGGACATGAAAACCCTAACAGAGCTACGGCAATTCAAACAGCACAGCCTGGGCAAGACCTTAGACAGGGACCTCCCCACCCAAGCCTCGGTTTTCTCATCCGTAAAACAGGCTCCTATGTCACAGGCTGGAGTGCGAGTGTGGCTCAGGAGACTTTGGTCCACAACAGGGATCAACACCAATGATCTGTCCGAATCTGTGCTACAAAGGGCGGGCCATTGGCTTCATGCTGCTCCCGCCTGGAGCATTCCTGACCGGGCCCTGAGCTCCGGGCTGCCCCCACTGCAGCCAAGGGACAGGGCTAGAAGCACTGGCTGCCTCTGAGAAATCCTGACACAGACCCACAGCACCACCCGCCTGCCCCAGGGGGTCAGAGGCCCCAGGCCCCAGAACGAGGGTCAGCGGTACCTGGTGGGGGGTAGCACTGCAGCAGCCGCAGGAGCTTCACCGAGAGCCAGGGCGCTGGGACAAAGTAGTAGGTGTAGTCCTGGAGGTCGGTGGAGGCCGAGGAGACGATCTGGGGGCAGGAAAAGGGAGGTGAAGCATGGGCAGGAGCACCATGCTGGGGTGGAGCAAATGCTCCTTCCCAGGGAGGTGACGGGGAGGATCTGGGACAGAGCTGGACTGTAGGGGGACAGAATCTGCCCATCTGATCCCCTTACTGTGAACTCCTGATTCCAACTCTGTGCCCCCAAAACCCTGGCTACGCCCACCAGCGCACACATCACACCCACTCGCTGGAGACTGTTCCCCACAGTCCTCCCCCGAGACTGGAAGCTGCTCAGGGGCAGGAATTGGGTCCCTGGGCCCAATACAAGGTCAGACATGAGAAAGGCTCAGGGTATATATATAGGTGGAGAATTAGTGAAAGTGTGTGTGACTTTGTTTCCTTATGGCAAACTCCTACTCAACCTTGAAAACCCCTTCTCCAAGAAGCATTCCCACCATGCTCTGTGCCACCTCCATGATAGTACTGTGCCCGACCGCCAATGTCACTTTCTGTCTCCCGCACCAGGCTGGCCCACGGGACTATGTGGATGTGTGGGGAATGAATAAAAGAATGATGGAATGGCTCCACCAGTATATATAGCTCAGTGGTTGAATATCAACCATGAACTAGGACAGTGGTCGGCAAACTCATTAGTCAACAGAGCCAAGTATCAACAGGACAACGATTGAAATTTCTTTTGAGAGCCAAAAACCGACTTCTGCGCATGGGCCACGAAGTTTCAATCGCACTGTATGTGCGCGCCCGCACGTGGTCTTTTGTGGAAGAGCCACACTCAAAGGGCCAAAGAGCCGCATATGGCTTGCGAACCGCAGTTTGCCAACCACTAAACTAGGAGGTCATGGTTCGATTCCTCGTCAGGGCACATGCCTGGGTTTCAGGGTCCATCCACCAGTAGGGGGCGTGCAGGAGGCAGCTGATCAGTGATTCTCTCTCATCATTGATGTTTCTCTCTCTCTCTCTTCCTCTCCCTTCCTCTCTGAAATCAATAAAAATTTATTTTTAAAAAATAATTGAATGAATGAGCTGGGGTGTTGTTCTCTTGCTTGAGAATCCAGGCCGCTTCTTACCTACCCAGAAAACGTTTATATTCAGGGATCGCCACTCCCAGATGCCTTCCCGGAGTCCCAGGCTGCGTTAAGTGCTTCCTTTGGGGGCCTACAAAGCCCGATGCTACCTCCACAACAACACAAACCACCCCTTTTATGATCATTGTGACTGAACTGGCCTGCCCGACACACGCCCCTTCCTCCAAGAGGAAAGGGGGCTTTTTGAGGGCTGAGGCCTGACTCATCGCCCCACCAGCCCGCAGAGCCAGGCGTGCAGGAAGCCTCGGGGCATGCTCCCAGGACAGGGCGTGGCTACGGAGAGGAGAGAGGAAGGAGTGCAGGGAGATGCATGGGAAAGGAGTGGAGGAAAAGCAGAGAAAGCAGGAGGAAGAAAATCAGAGGGGCAAGAGGGAGGGAGGCAAGTAAGGATAGCAGCTCTCACTTCCTGGGTGCTCACCACATGCCGGACCCTGTTCTGACACTTTATATGAATTAATTCACGGCAGCCATGTTGTGAGGTGGGCCCTAGTATCATCCCCATTGGACAGAAGGGACAACTGAGGCCCAGAAAGGTGAAGCCACTTATAGCCGAGCCAGGATGAACTCAGCTTAGAGACTGAGTTCCTAACCACCAGTTGGGCTGCCTCCCAGGGAAAGCAAGGAGGACCAGAGAGGTGCCCCGGGGACAGGGACGGGAGGGCCTGCACCCGCAGCCAGCAGCGAGGCCACACCCACCCTGCTCAGGCGAGACACAGCCAGGGAGATGCACGTCTTGAAGTCATCCGGGTTCTTTTTGCAGAGGCAGGTGATGAGGCTGACAGCAGCTGTGACCACGCCCTGCAGGGGCAGATGAGTGGCAGGTCAGGGCCCTGGTGGAAGGTCAGCCTGGGGACAAGTGTGCAGGCTGCGGATCTGAGAGCAGAGATTCAGGAACGCACAGGAGTGGGACTGTGGGGGTGTGGGTTGTGCTTAGGGGTGCATAGGTGTCACAGTGGGTGCTTTGGGGCTCAGGGACATGACCAGCACTCACTTGGTTTCGGAGCAGAGGGTGGGTGGGGACTATAGAGGAACTGGGTGTATGGGATTGGGATAGAGGCCAGCGTCTCTGTGCTGGTTGGGCAGGCAGTGGGCACTGGGGGAACCTCTGGGTGTCAGACACACAGGCCGGGATTCTTCTGAGGGGCTGGGTGCGTGTTGGTGACACTGAACAGGACCCCTGGGCAGCCAGTGGGTGTCAGGGACGGAGATGGGAGTGTCTTGGGACACTTGGGTGAGTAATAAGTACTAGGGAGACTGGACCAGGGTCTCTAGGTGCCTTGGTAAAGGCAGGGACACAGGTCGGGGGCCCCAAGCATCCAGGGCGGGGGTGGGACTCCCTGCCTCCAGGTGGACATCAAGGGCAGGGATGGGTGGGGACAGAGGCACCGGATCTCACCATGTGCTGGTCGTTAAGCAGGTGCACAACGCGCGCTGTCCACTCTCCCATGGGCACCAGGTCGGGCGAGGCCTTGTAGAGCCGCAGCAGACACAGGGCCGCACTCTGCTTCACGCTGTCCATGCTGTCTCTGTGGGGACACAATGTGGGGTGGGTGGGTCAGTGCGACCCCAGGACTCCAGCCCCGCACACCTCCCCGCATCTTTCGCTCCTCCCACGCGGACCCAGGATCCAACCTGGCGCTGCTCTCAGGGCCCACGTCTCAGTAGCCTTGTGGGGTCACTGGCAAAATGTCAAGCCTGGCTCTGCACTTATTAAGCGCCTACTGGGTACCATCATGCTGCAGGCACTGTGGACAGACTAGTGAGCCAATTGGTCTAAACGTCCGTCCTCACAGAGGTTACGGCCTAGCCGGGCCATCGGTATCCAAGCACACTGTACATTGCGCCCCCAGCCGCTGCTGTGGGGGGAGGTGCCAGGTGAGCGGAAAACTGAGTAACTGGATGAGGAAAGACAAAATCTCCGCACAGAACGCCCCGCCCCCGTGTTCCAGGTGACAGCACGAGCACGTTCACTGCGGCCTGCCATCAGATACTCGCGGCGGTCTCTCCCTGCATCATCACCTCGGCTCCCGGCTCACAAGCCCTTACTCCAGCCACACTGCACCAGAGCTTCTACTTACCAACGTGTCTGATCCTCGCCACAGCCCTCCAAGGAGGTGAATCTATCACCATCTCGGTACAAGCCGGGAAAGGTCCAGATACCAAACCAAGGAGTAAGAGCTGCTGATCAGCTTGGTGAAGTGAAACCCAGACTGTGATAATGTTAAGGGGAAGTTTGAAGCTACGTAGTTTGGGGGACTGAGCCCAGCTATTAAAGGACAAAACCCCCTGATTTAGAGGACAGGGAGGGAGGAGGGGAAAGATCATCTGAGGGACGTGAGGGGGAATTCAACTGCAGCTGTTTCATCATTTTAATAACTGTTTTAAAAAATATGTTTTTAGTGATTTTTAGAGACAGAGGATGGGAGAGAGAAACACCGACTGGTCGCGTCCCATACGCATCCAACTAGGGATCGAACCCGCAACCTGGGCATGGGCCCTGACCAGGAATTGAACCAGCAACCTTTCAGTGCATGGGCCCACGCGCAAACAACTGAGCCACACCATCCGGGGTAACTATTTCTTCTTTTTTAAAAAGGCGCGGTACCACGTGACTCAGCAATTCCACACCTAGGCATCTACACAAAAGAACGGAACACCAGGTCACACAAACGGGAACGATGTACGTGACAGGCAGGAGGTGGGACCTTCTTTATAAATAAATAAGTAAGATGTGGTCCATCCAACAATGGAATATTATTATTTAGCCATAAAGTTATGACGCACTGATCCACGCTACAACACGGGTGAAGCTGGAGGACATGATGCTGAGTGAAAGGAGTCAGACCCCAAAGGCCACAGGGTTCCATTTGTAGGAAATGTCCAGAACAGGCGAATCTAGAGACAGAAAGCCGGTCAGTGGTTGCCTGGGGCTGGAGAGAGAGGGCGTGTGGAATGGACTGCCGATGGCTGTCGGCTTCTTTCCGGGATGATGGAAATGTTCTGGAATTAAGTTAGCAGTGGTGGTTACACAACATTGTGAAGATACTAAAGACTGTTGAATTGCACCCTTTAAAATAGTTAAAATGGTGAACTTAGCCCTGGCCGGGTAGCTCCGTTGGTTAGAGCACTGTCCCATACACCAAGGTTGCAGGTTTGATCCCGGTCAGGGCACATACAAGCAAGAATCAATCAATGAGCCCTGGCCGGTTTGGCTCAGTGGATAGAGCGTCAGCCTGCGCACTGAAGGGTCCCGGGTTGGATCACAGTCAAGGGCACATGCCCAGGTTGTGGGTTCGAACCCCAGTAGGGGGCATGCAGGAGGCAGCTGATCAATGATTCTCTCTCATCATTGATGTTTCTATCTCTCTCTTCCTCTCCCTTCCTCCCTGAAATAAAAAAATATATATTTTTAAGAAAAAGAATCAATCAATGAATACATAACAACAAATCGATGTTTCTCTCTCTCCCCCGCCCTTCTTCTCTCTAAAAATCAATCAACACATTTAAAAGTTCATTTAAAAAAAGGCGAACTTCATATTACGTGAATTTTACCTCAATTAAAAAAAATGTACCTAAAGAAAGGTTCCCACGTGCCCAGTCATTGTCAAGGCTGAGTGTTCAGTGTGGAGAGCCCGGCCTACACTCACACCACCCAGCCCTGCCCACAGCTTTGGCAGGACACGCGCCTCGCAGTCATCCCCTCATGTGTGCATCCATGCTTGTCCCCCTGGCCCCTTCTCCAGCTTCGCAGGGTGCCAAGTTCTTGCGCTCAGGGTGGCCAGTGACCCGTCTCACAGCTCTCCCACAACTACCCACGCCCTCCTCCGTGAAAGTTTCTTCTCTGTGTCCGAGCGGGGGCCCACTGTGCACTCCCCAACTCCCCCAGATCCCACCACGCTGGGCCACCGGGCTCTGCCTCCGTCCTTCTCTGTCCCGCTCATGTCCTCCCTGTGGGACTTTAGCAGGCAGGAGCTTTCATGATCAGTATGTTGGTCCCCAGCCACACAGGGCTCTGGGGCACAGGAACTGTGGCGAGTCCCAACTGAGATGTGATGTGTGTCCATTACATGCCACACTTCAAAGACTTCGCATAGAAAATACTGTGAGATAGCCTTGGGCGGTGGGGCTCAGTTCTGAGGCTGGGCGTCCTCCTGTGCAACGAAAGGTTGCCAGTTCGATCCCCAACAGGGGGCATGCAGGAGGCAGCCAATCGATGTTTCTCTCTCACATCTGTTTCTCCTCTCCCTTTTCTCTCTAGAAATCAATAAAACAAAATCTTAAGAACATTTCCCCATCTCTTTGTTTCTCTGGGCTGCATTCTCCTTCAGTTCTTCAGTTCTACTGCCTGTTTTTTCCTGCTTTGATCGCTGTCTATTCTGCTGCTAAACCAGACCACACAATTTCAAAAAATATCGGTGATATTTTCCAGATCTGCTTGCACTTTGCTCCAGTGCTTAAATCATTTTCATAGTCCTTGGAACCTATTAACCATATTTATTTTACATCCGATATGACAATTCTAATTTGACGGTTCTTTTCCATTTTCTTTCTGCTGGTTCTCCCTCGAGGTGCTTGCTTCCTGTGTTTAGTGATTTTCGACTGTGAGCTACGCACGGAACTCCGAGCTGCTGCACCTGTGGGAACCTCTGAGGCCTGTGGAGAAGGTGGGTTTCTCCAGAAAAAGGCTTCTTTGCTTCTGTCAGGCACGGGGGTCCTCTCATTTGCAGCACTTCAAACGAAGGCTTGGCTGAAGGACTTGTGGATGACCCAGGCAGGCGGAAATCGGGCTGAAAACCAGCGTGCCAGCTGCTCTGTGCCAAGCTTCAAAACAGGTAATTTTGCTTATATCCCCTGAGGGGGCTTATTTCCAAATCACGCTCACTCTGAAAGGTGGTCTTGGGAGCCTCTCCTTGGAAACGTTTTGTCTTCTGTTCCCAGAGGGTGCAGGGCCCCCCAAACCAATACTGGGTTCACGCAGTTCAGCAAACGCCCTCTAAGCCAGATCTGGCTTCGGCGCTCAGCTCAGCTCCTGGTGCCAGGCTCCTCTCAGCTCGTGGCCCATCTTTACTTTCTGGCTCATGTACATTGACAAATATTTCCTTTCCTCTCTTACTCAATATTGACAGCTGGGTTTCAAAAGGAGCGTCAAGAATCTAGTCCACATGTTGCCAGAAATAAAAGTCTTACCTTTCCCCACACTAGGCTGAATGATCTTTTGTTTATTTATTTTATTTTATTTTATTATTATTTTAATCCTCACCGGAGGATATTTTTTTCCATTGATTTTTCGAGTGGAAGGGAGGAGGAGAGAGACATATTGATTGGCTGCCTCCCACAGGAGTCCAAACTGCGGAGCTGGGGAACCCTGCAACCCAGGGACGTGCCCTTGACCGAAATCGAACCCAGGACCTTTCAGTCTGCAGGCTGACACTCTATCCGCTGAGCCAAACCAGGCAAAGTTCGGCTTTTAAAATTACAAAGCCGCTCATCATCCACCTGTCTCCCCCCTATCAATTACAATAAAATCTGAACTTGTCTCTCTCTCCTGCTCACCATACTCCTTCCAAAAACACTATCTTTTGGCTCCATGAATGCAGAAAGCTCACGCCAACCTCAGGGCCTTTGTACTTGTTGCTCCTTTTGCTTGGGACTCTTCCTCCACCATTTTTGAGTGATTATGTTCTTATCATTCAGTGTCAAATTACATCACCTCCTTAGAGAGACCCTCCCTGAGAAGTCTAATTTAAGTAGCCGCCCCCACCACCTCCAGGACGCCCCACTACCCTATTTTGTTTTCTTCTGAGTATCAGTCACTGTCTGAACTCACCTATTTTTTTTTTTTATAGCAAAGGTGGAAATTTATTGAGGAACAAGTTCAGACTCCCACATGGGGAGAGGGAAAGGGTCCCACAGAACTGACTCCCATGTAGGGAGGGGGAAGAGTCCCCACACCTTATTTTTGTGTGTGTTTGTTCTTTGGCTCTCCCCCTACACGTAAGCTCCGCAAGGGTGAGCACCACAGTCCTTGCTGCTAACCTCTGCCTCCCCCATGCCCATAACAGTGCCCGAAACGGCGCAACAGAAATACTTGCTGAATGACCTCCTGCTGCAGGACGCTCACTGCTCTTTATGCTTCCCCTTCCACAGCCAAAGATTCCTCCTCACTTAGGCCTCAGCCTCATGCCACTTCCTCTGGGAAGTTCTCCTGACCCCCCAGGCTAGGTCAGGCTGACCCCTGCTAAACGCTCCTAGGGGTTCCTATCCCCCACAGCATGGTTTTCAGAGGATTTAAATGCTTCATCCTGCAATTATTCGGCCGATGTTTATCTCTCCACGCTGGACTATGAATGCTGGGAGGACACTGACCATGTCCACTTCTGGTCATGTCTACATCCCCAGCAATCAGCATGATGCCTTGCACATAGGAGATGCCCAATAAACATTTGTTGAATGAATGAATGAATGGAGATGGAGAATTTCTGGAGGGCTGTCACCAACATAACTGAAGGTTATCACCACTTCTACACCAGATGTCAAAGGTCAGTTCACCAGACAGACAACCCACTGGCTTTGCTGGGAGGCCGCCTCACACTGGTGTCAGTTGGCTTAGTGAGATGAGGAAACACACCACAGGGCTGCCACCAGAACCCCTGGGGTTCCAAGCTCAGCATGAGCTCCACATCCTGGCTGGGAGACCTTGGGCAGGTGACATAACCCTGAGCCCCAAACCTGGCTGGGCCTTGTCTCCCCAACTGCACCCCCCTCCACAGGTCTCCAGTGACTCACCCAGCCACCAGGATGCGAGGGATGTCAGCAGCGAAGGCCTCGCCCATCTCGCGGCTGCCCACATTGGCGATGCAGTGCAGGGCCAGACACATGAAGGTGGGGTTGCGACTGGCCAGGTCATTCTTGATGGCATTGTTGATGAGCCGGATCAGCTCAGAATTCGAGTTCACCAGCACCGAGATGAACAGGTAACCCTGGGTGGGGAGGGAGGTGGGGGCAGGGGAGCCCTGTGGTTAATTGGTCCTAGGCCCCAACTCTCATATTGTAGAGTTTATACTTCCAGCCCCCTCCTCCCTCAGACCCAGAAGTCCAGGCTCCCATCCCTCCAGCCCCCTCCTCCCTCAGACCCAGAAGTCCAGGCTCCCATCCCTCTTCCTTCTGACCCAGGGGTCCAGGCCCACAGCCCCTCCTCCCCAGACTCACTATCTGCTTCTCTGTGTACTTGTTGGAGCTAAGCAGGTTCACGGCTTCCATATGCCCAAAGTCAATGTCATGGCCAAGCAGAAAGATGAAAAGCAGTTTACAGACATATTTTTTCTTACTGTAGCCATCCAAAGCTTTGTCCCCTGGGGCCAGAGGAAGGAGGAAAGGGGAGGCAAAATGAGGAAGGAACACACCTGCAAGTCCCAGGCGTCCCAGCCCCCTCTTCTCTCAGACCCTGGAGTCCAGACCCCCACCTACCTTTGAACTTGGAGCGGATATTGGCCAGTTCCTTGTTGATTCTCTTAATCTCCGCCTCCTTGCTCTTACCTGGGGAGGGAAGGCAGGGATGGGGGTGAGGCCACCTGCCCCACTTTCCTTGGCAAGGGCCCTTGAAGCTGGAGGGCAAACTGAACTCTCCACGCTGGGGCCTCGGGCCCTGAGGCTGAAGACAGGCCTGGGCCCATCTCTAGCTGGGAGCTTCAGGGAAGTGATCACTAAGGCCCATTGGTCTCTCCAATCCAGAGCAGGCGCCCGGCGCACACTTCAGGGCCACCCGACTCCCTCCCCTCACTGCGGCCCCTGACTATACTGTTCCTGAGAGCTGTCCCCACCCACAGCTCTGCTTACCCCTGCACAGCCCCAGCACTGGCCTGGCAAAAAGCATGTGAGGAAGGAAGGAAGGAAGGAAGGGAGGGAGGGAGGGAGGGAGGGAGGGAGGGAGGGAGGGAGGGAGGGAGGGAGGGAGGGAGGAAGGAAGGAAGGAAGGAAGGAAGGAAGGAAGGAAGGAAGGAAGGAAGGAAGGAAGGGCTCGGCTGGCTTCTAGCTGTCCCTCAGGATCCTTACTCCTACACATCCCCACTTGGCGTCTCCTGAAAACCTGGTCGTCCCCCAGCTTCCCAATTCAATGAAGGTCCTATTGCGACCCAGTCAGCAGGCCAAGGCCAGACCCTTGGGTGCTGAGCTACTCCCTACACTGTCCCTCCCACACAGCCATTAGCCAGGTGACTCAGCGCACCTGAAGCGTAGCTGTTCGAAAGTGAGGTGGCTGTAAGTGGCAAGGCCACACCAGATTTAGAAGATGGGCGGGGGGGCAATAAAAAATTTTTAAAGATTCCATGTTGAAATGAGAATATTTGGGGTATATTAGGTATCATGAATATATTGTTAAAATGAATCTTCCCTCTTTTATATTTTTATTGATTTCAGAGAGGAAAGGAGAGGGAAAGACAGAAACATCAATCAATGATGAGAGAGATTCACTGATCAGCTGCCTCCTGCACGCCCCACTGGGGATCAAGCCCACAACCCGGGCATGTGCCCTGGCCAGGAATTGAACTCTGACCTCCTGGTTCATAGGTCGATGCTCAACCACTGAGCCACACCTGCCAGGCTCTACCTTTTTTTTTTTTTTTTTTTTTTTAAGTGGCCACTGGGAGAAGTTGCAAATACCGCAAGTGTGGCTCAGTGCTGTCCCAGGGCCCCCTGGGCTCCCACACTGCCTGGTCACCTCCCTGGGGTACATGTCATGGGTGTCTGGGTCCACCTGTCCCCCAGACCTGACCAGAAGCTGGTTGAAAACAGGGTCAGCGTCTGCCACTTTTCTGGGCAGCACCTCCACGTTCCAAGGACTTCCTGAGTGCCTGAGCCCAGAACAGGCATGGAGACCTGAATAAGGGCGCTGTGAAGTGCGGAGTGACCCGCTCCCCTCCGGAGGAAGGAGCGGAGGGCCAGCAGATGAGGGTGGGAGGTCTCCGGGCTGCAGGAGGTAAAGGGCCAGCCCTTCAGTGATGAGTCTGAATTAGCCTTTGTGGCCCCAAAGGCCATCTGATCCTTCATTTATTAATTATACGTTTCCTGAGGCCCTGGGGGCCAGGCCTGAGTGGGACTTCACTGGGCACCCAGGACCCAGTTGGACCCGGTACTTTTGATCCATTTCAGGGACCCCTGGCCTGATGGGCGCAGGCAGGGGGCTTCACCCCCACACCTGGGTGAGATGTGCAGGGATGGAGGCTGGCGGGCAGCGCCTGGCCTTGGCAGAGGCTGCAGAGGTGAGGACATTTGAGGAAGGCTGTGAAAGATGAGGAGGGTTCAGGAGCAGTTCACCAGCCAGGGCGGCCAGAACTACGCCCCGAGTACCTGCTCAAGGGTGGCCTGGAGGCTAGAACAGCGCCTCCCTCTGGGGGCAGGGTGGGGTAGTGACCACAAAGGGCCCACGCCAGCCCCTCAAAATTACTTGGCATGCTCTGTGCTATTCCTAACCTGAGAATGACCACAACTGCTTTACATGTTTGCTTTAAAACTATTCTGTGGGGACCAGGAGAAACAATCTCTTATAAATGGATCACATATCACAAAGTAGCTGAGTAAACTTTACCACAGATGGATGGATATTTGAACAGCAATTAAATCTTCAAGGCTAGCGACCTCTCTGGCCTTCACCTACACCTCTATTAAAAGCTTCAAGAAGCACGCAAAACTAACCTATGGTGGCTATCCCTGGGAGCAGAGAGGGCTGGGAGGGTGCATGCGAGGGTGCAGGGGGCCAGGCTG
Organism: Corynorhinus townsendii; assembly: GCA_026230045.1. NCBI lineage: Eukaryota > Metazoa > Chordata > Mammalia > Chiroptera > Vespertilionidae > Corynorhinus > Corynorhinus townsendii. The sequence goes on along the minus strand of JAPDVU010000011.1, from coordinate 46,674,130 downwards.
GGATGCTGGTTCTGCACCTGGGGGCCGGTTATGTGGCTGTGTTCAATCAGGGAAAATTCGCCAAGCTGGTCACTTATGATCTGTGGGCTTTTTTAGTAGATATATTTCCATACATGTACGTGTGTATACAAATAACTTACATATTAAAATTACATCATATAAAAATATTTTGTAGGAATGTACTCCATCATACAGAAGGCAATATCAAATAGATATGGGTAATGTAAAGACCATGTAAAGAATATGCATATGTGTGTGTATTTTCTTTAGTCTTTAAAGTATCCACATCTATTTGGTACTGTCTTCTGCATAAAATACACTTTACTGAAAAGAATTCAGAGAGGAAACAGAGCATCGGGTCTCCAAAGAGCAAGGCTGCAGCCCTGGAGGGAGAGCATCCAGCCATGTGCACAAGCCTCTGCAAAGATCAGAGGCAAGAAACAGCCCGGCACCCAGAGACAGCGCATGAGTGCGGCTACGGGGTAGCCCCTGGGTAAAAGGGGCTGCAGGCAGGGCTGACAGAATGGGCTAATGGAAGCAAAGACTTTCTAACATTCAGGACCAGTCAGCAACAAGGGAATGAGCTCACAATCATAGGAGGCATGCAAGCATTTCAAAGGTTTCCTTGCCCTGGCCTGTTTGGCTCAGTGGATAGAGCGTTGGCCTGCGGACTGAAAGGTCCCAGGTTTGATTCCAGTCAAGGGCATGCACCTTGGTTGCGGGCACATCCCCAGTAGGAGGTGTGCAGGAGGCAGCTGATCGATGTTTCTCTCTCATCGATGTTCCTAACTCTCTATCCCTCTCCCTTCCTCTCTATAAAAAAATCAATAAAATATATTTAAAAAATAAATAAATAGAAATAAAAGGGTTTCCTTTATCTTCAAACATTTCCTGGGGTGAGGCTCAGAGATAAGTGACATCAGCCATGTGCTTAAGAGACTCCAGGATTGCAAAGGAGGCTGACAGGGACAATTTTGAATATTTTTAAAAATATATTTTGATTTTTTACAGGAGGAAGGGAGAGGGATAGAGAGTTAGAAACATCGATGGGAGAGAAACATTGATCAGCTGCCTCCTGTACACTCCCTACTGGGGATGTGCCCGCAACCAAGGTACATGCCCTTGACCGGAATCAAACCTGGGACCCTTCAGTCCGCAGGCCGACGCTCTATCCACTGAGCCAAACCGGTTAGGGCAATTTTCAGTATTTTGACACAGGCAAACACAATGGGGCTGGGAGGCTGGAATCAGCTCCTGGGGATTTGAGGATCAAAAGATGAAGCAAGCCCTGGCCAGTGTAGCTCGGTGGTAGTGTCAGCTCACGCACAGAAGGGTCTCGGATTTGAATCCCGGTCAAAGGCACGTACCTGGGTTGCGGATTTGCTTCCCGCCCCCAGTCAGGGTACTTGGGGGATGCAACCAATTAATGTGTGTTTCACATCAATGTTTTTCTCTCTCCTTCTCCCTCCCTTTCACTCTCTCTAAAAATCAATGGAAAAAACATCTTCCGGCGAGGATGGAGGATCAACAAAAGATGAGGCCAAAATGGACCAGGTAGAAATAGGGCAAGTGTGCTCTGGCAGGAGGACCCGCCTGTGCAGTGGCCTGCAGGCTAGCACTGCGGGCAGAGGGCGCAGCCAGACAGCCGGCCCCTCCTGGGTGTTCTGAGGGGCCTGAGGAGCAATGGGAGGGTGCAGGTCCCTCTTCTCCTGTAGCTACGGCTGTAAGGGACGTGTGGGTGGAAAAAGACCACCCGCTTGCCACAGACCAGAGCAGCAAACTGCTGACTGAGCTGAGAATATGCCCTACTTGAGGCTCTGGTTACAGGAGATAAAGCCCGAAAGGGTTTAAGGCAAAGAGGCCCAGGGGCGGGTCTATCACTGCCCCCAAAAGCATCCTAACAAACCCTGACTCTAAGCACTGTCACTGAGGTCACAGTCCCTTTCACTGCAAGTGTCCACAGCTGGCTAGACAACCACTACTCACAAGGTAACAATGTTCCCGTCCATACAATCCTGCCCTGCTGGGTCTCCCACACAGTCCCAGCAGCGCTGGGTCCTCAGATAGGCTTCTGGGAAATGATGCTTCCTGACTTGACTCTGGACCACCATCCGGCTCAGAACATGCTGGCCCTGTGCTGTTCAATACGGGAGCCACTGGCCACATATGCTGGAAATACGGCTAGTGTAACTGAGGGATTGAATTCCTAATCTTATTTCCTCTTAATACATTTAAACTGAAAAACTGATTCTCAATTCAGTTACTGCAAAAGTATGTTTGGAACAACTTGAGTGCCCCATGAATCTATGTTTTATGAACTCTTTTTAAAAAAAAAAAAAATGGTTTTGCCCTGTCCGGTTTGGCTCAGTGGACAGAGCGTTGGCCTGCAGACTGAAGGGTCCCAGGTTTGATTCCGGTGAAGGGCATGTACCTTGGTTGCGGGCACATCCCCAGTAGGGAGTGTGCAAGAGGCAGCTGAATCAATGTTTCTCTCCCATCGATGTTTCTAACTATCCCTTCCTCTCTGTAAAAAATCAATACAATATATTTTTTTTAAATGGTTTTATTGATTTCAGGGAGAGGCAGAGAGAGAGAATCATCAATGATGAGAATCACTGATTGGCTGCCTCCTGCACACCCCCTACTGGGGGATCGAGCCTGCAACCTGGGCATGTGCCCTGACCAGGATTTGAACCGTGACCTCCTGGTTCTGAGCTACACCAGCCAGGCTACATTTTATGAATTCTTAATCAAGAACAAGTATTTCCAATGAAAATGCAGCTTTTGAGTTGAGAAAGGAACATAAACTGTCTCACTAACCATTTGAAAACTATCGATTACACATTCAAATGTTTTGCACACACTGGGATAAGTAAAATGTATTAAAATTAATTTCACTGGTTTGTTTTACTGGGTTACGCTGGGTTAGACTGCGCTCATGTGATCAGTCATCACCGTCCCTTAGGGAGAAAAATTCTCCTTGAGCAACCAAGTCACACCCTGTCAGTCCCCAGCTGGAAGGCAGCTGCAGGCCCTGCCTGAGCTGCTGCCTAACATTAGGGAGCACATGCCCATCTGCGAACCCTCAAGGGATCACACCAGGTCCCCCAGGGCAGGGAGGTGTGGCTGCTCCACTCCTGGTGGCAGCCGCAGGGTCCAGAGCAGTCCTGGCACGGGGAGGTGCTCAATTTGACGTGGGGGGGGGAGGGGGCGGGGGGGGGGGCGGGGGGAAGGCATGCTAACGTTGGAGAACCACCAAAGTAGGACTCATTCTTTCTGTTCTCTGCACAGTGGCCAGAGGGAGTCTGTAAAAATCTGAGTCAAATCCTGTCCTTTCTCTACTCCAAATCTCTGCTGCCTGTAATTTTCCTCAGAGTAGAAGCTACGTGCTGACTATGGCCCCCAGACCCTGCACACCCACCTCCGACTGAACCTTCCACCCTATCCCCGCTCCTCCTCCTTCACTTCAAGCAGTCCTGCCTCAGGGCCTTGGCACAAGCTGTTCCCTCTGCCCAGATGCCCTCCTCCAAATTTATGCTGGCCCAACTCACCCACTAAATGTGCTTCTTTGCTCCAAACATCACCTTTTCAGCAAGAGACTCTCTGACCAGGCTATATAAAAGCACCATCCCTACCCTTGTTCCCACACCATTTCCCTCCAACACCCACGGCCACCTGTCTGAACACCTGGATACTATATATTCACTTGTGTACTGGTCCATCCCCCCCCCAGAATGTGGACCCCACCGAGAGGGGCTTTAGTTCACTGTTGTATCCCAAGAACGGTGTCTGGCCCTCAATCCGTGCTCAGTAAAGGACAGTTCAATGGGCAAATATCTCCTGAGGACCGCAGTGGGCCGGGTCCTGAGTGGGCAGACTGGGGAATCCAGGGAAGGATCAAACCAGGGCCTGTGCTCAGGGGCTGGGGGAGATGTCACAGAGGGAATGGGTCACAATGTGGAGCAGGATGCGCCCTAATGGGTTGCTCAGCACCCTTCCCCCCAATTCACTCTCTCAAAAGCTGGCCTCAGGGTTGGAGGGACTGGGGCCCTAGAGAGGTGGCAGCCCAGCCCCTACCCTAGGGAGCTCCCAGTCAGATAAGTCCCCTCCACACACTCACAGGCCAGGACCACACCCTCCGGCTGCACCCAGCTTCTACCTCTCTTATCTGCAGAATTTGCCCTTCCCGGCCCTCCTCTGAGCCTGCCCTTCATCTCCTTCTAGATCTTCTCTCCGAACTCCACTGTGCGAGGATGTCTCTGCCTCCTCGCCCTCCTCACCTGTTCATTTCCCAGCAGTACTTCATCCCTCATCCCTTCTCTTCCCTCCCTCCTGCTTGACACCCTCCAGTGCCCTCAGGATAAGCACTCTGCCCAGCTCCCCAGATCCTGGAGTCTTGACTGGGACTCAGGACCTTTGCGCTTGCTGGCCCTGCCTTCCCAGTTCTCCACTTCCCACGGCTGGCTAACTCCCGCACACTGTCTGAGCAATGTAAACAGCCCCCATTCTCTCAACTTGGAGGCCCTCTCCCTCACGGGACCTAGGACAGGTATAATATTTTTCCGCTTAAAAAATTAAGATATAGCCCTCGCCAGGTGGCTCGGTTAGTTGGAGCATTGATTGTTCTGTACACCAAAAGGTTGAGGGATCGATCCCTGGTCGGGACGAATACAGGAGGCATGGATTGATGTTTCTCTCTCTCTCCCCCTTCCTCCCTCTCTAAAATCAACTTTAAAAGAAGAAACATGTATCCTCGGTTGTGGATTAAAAGGGGAAAAATGAAGATATAATTCACATATCCGAACGGTCACTGCTTTATTTTTTTAATGTATTTTTATTGATTTCAGAGAGGAAGGGAGAGGGAGATAGATACATCAATGATGAGAGAGAATCATTGATCGGCTGCCTCCTGCATGCCCCCTACTGGAGATCGAGCCTGCAACCCGGGCATGTGCCCCTGACTGGAATCGAACCCCAGACCCTTCGGTCCGCAGGCTGATGCTCTATCCACTGAGCCAAGCTGACTAGGGCAAGGTCACCACTTTAAAGTGTGCAATTCAGTGGTCTTTATCGTATCCACAATGTCGTGCAACCATCACCACCATCTGATTCCAGAACATTTCCTCACCCCAAAAGGAAATCCTGTACTCATTAGCAGTCACTCCACATTCCTCGATCCTTAGCCCCAGCAACCACTAATCTGCTTTCTGTCTCTATGGACTTGCCTATTCTGGACATTTCAGATAAACGGAATCATACACTTTTGTGTATATGGCTTCTTTCACTTAGAAGGCTCACCCATGTTGTAGCATCGACCAGTACTTCATCCTTTTTAATGGCTACATAATATTCCACTGCCTGGGCGGAACATTTGTTTATCATCTGTCCATGGGTATTTAGGTTGCTTATTTCCACTTTTTGGCTATTGTGAATGACGCCGCTGTAAATATCTGTATACCACTTATTTGTGTGTGTGACAAGAACAGCTGCATTTCTCAGGCAGCACCCGTCTCCTTAACAGGGGCACAGACAAGTCTGTCCTAGTCACCAATGTCCCCAGCACCCGTGGTAAGGCTTGAAACGCACCAGCCACTCAACACATATTTGAGAGAAGGAAGGACAAGAGGAAGCCCCAATTCATTTGGTGAAATTACCTCCCCTGCCCCCAGGTTGGATCCCCCCTTTGTCCTTGGGCTTCCCTCTGAGGTCCTACAGTGACACTGGCCTGATTTCTCTTTCCTGCTCCACCACCACGATTCAGTCCCTTTGCAAATCCTTCACAATTGATCCCAGACCTAACTATTTCTCCGCATTTCCTTCTCACCCCAGTCAAGCCAACACCGTCTCACACCCGGACGCCTGCAGTAGCCCCCTAATTCTTTCCCTGCTTCCATGTACACCTCCAGTTTGTGCTCTTCGCGGAGGCCAAAGGAACTGCTTTAAAACATCAACAGGCCTGGCCGACGTGGCTCAGTGGTTGAGTGTCGACCTATGGCCCAGGAGGTCATGGTTGATTCCAGGTCTGGGCACACGCCTGGGTTGTGGGCTCGATCCCCAGTGTGGGGCGTGCAGGAGGCAGCTGATCAATGATTCTCTCTCATCACTGATATTAATATCTCTCTCTCCCTCTGCCTTCCTCTCTGAAATGAATAAAAATATATTTTTAAAAGGAATTTTTATAAATAAAATAAAACATCAATCAGCTCATGTCCCTCCTGTGCTGAAAACCTGCCCACCGCTTTGGTTTCACTCAGAGAAAGGCCACAGTCTCACTGACCCACAAAGCCCTACACATCCCTGTCCCCTCTCTGCCCTCAGCTCCCACCCTCGGCTCCGGCCACACAGGCCCCCGCACTCTGAAGTGAACACACACACGCGTGCGCAACCTCAGGACCTCTGAATGCACCGTTCCCTTGCCTAGACCCCTCTTTCCTCAAACTCCACAGAGCTCACTCTCACTTCACTCAGTCTCCACTCAGATGTCTTCAATGAGCCATCCTCTCCTCCTGGTCCCCCCCTCTTCCTTGTTCTTCTTCACGGCGTGACACTGTGTCATTTATTGCCAGTTATCTGTGTTTATTTTTTCTATCTCCCTCCTGCCACGGTGCTCCCAAAGGCAGGGATTTTTGCTCGTGCTGTAGGCCCAGTCCCTGGAACAGTCTGGCACACTAGTGACCAAAGGTACTCGTCAACTGAATGAATGAACCTTCAAAGGTAAGATGCTGTTATGCCTGAGGTTTGCAGACAAGAAAACTGAGCATCAGAGAGGTTCAGTGACTTGCCAAGGGTCACGTGGCTAGGAGGTATCAGAGGCATTGCACCCACACCTGCCACCCACAGCTGGCCCCCCACTGAGTTCACAACCCTTCATAGCTCCGCCCCTTTTCATAACAGCCACAACATCTCTCCTCCACCTGACACCAACAGTTTCCACCGCTCCTTTTCACCAGATCTAGCACCTACTAGATCCTTCCATACCCTGCTGAATTCTAAACCAATCACTGGGCACCGAACAGGGGCCACTGCTCCAGACTCAGCAAAATAAGAACAATAGCCAAGATCTGTCTAGTGCCTGGAATGTGGGAAAGGCCCCATCGACATACATCATCACAACAATCTCATCAGGAAAGTGAGGAGAGCAGTCCCTCCTGGCAGATAAGGAAACAGAAGTGAGGTCCCTCACTCAAGGTCACCGGGCTGGGGAGTGACAGCCCTCAAACCCAGGTCTGGCTGGCCCCAAGGCCATGCGGACAGAGTCTGGGAAGCTCCTGACAGCTCCACACACCAACACCTGCTGCGAGGAGTTGGGAGCTGACTTGGCACCAGGCCTCCCATCATCACGACAATCCTTCCTGCTGGTGATCACTGTCCCCATATTGGTGTGGTCAGGCTGCAGATTCAAGACTGTGCGCCCTGAGCCCTGAGCCCTCTCTGAGACCAGGCTTCCCCCCACGCCCCAGCTTTTCAGATCTCTTCCCCACAAATTCCTAAGGCCCCCTGGCTACCTCCCCTTTCTAGAACATCCCCTAGGCCCGCGTGTTATAGTGCCCTCTCCTTTCCAGGCCCACAGCTCCCTGTCTCAGGTTCTCCCGAGCCTCTCGACGGGCAATGTCTCCCCTGTGTACCCTTTGAGTCCCCCCTTTCCCCTTAGTAACCTTTCAAGCCCCTTCCTTCCCCACTGCCCTCCATACTCCTAAGCAATCCTCCATCCTGGAGCCCCTCTACCCTTCACCAGGGTCCCGCTATAGTCCTCCGCCTTCCCATCTCTCCTCCCCAAGCCCCCAGGACTTTCAATCACTCCCAGGCGCTCTCTATGCACTGGCCAAGAGCCTCGGTGACCTATCCGGCCCCTTCCCTTCATGACACCCTCTCACCCAGGCCCTCAAGCTCGGCCCCATTAGGCTTCCAGGGTTTCACGTCTTCCCAGCCCCCTCTAACCTCCCCCCATTCTATCGCTCCACGGGGTACCCCGAACACACACCCATGCACCTCCTTCCCTTCCTATCTGCATCAGGGATCCCTCTAATACGACCCCCAAGCCCATCATTCCCGGGGACACCTCTATGCCCCCATCCTCGGACCTTCACTAACCTCCTCGCCTTTAAGACCCTCTCGGGCGTCTCTTAACCACTCCGTGTAGTCACCTCAAGAGGCACTCTAGGACACCCTAAGCCCCTTCACTCCCCCACCTTAAAGTTCCCCCGGGGCCCTATCTATCCTTTCCCTCCACGACCGCAATGGTTTTCTATTCCCCGGGCTCCTCAGTTACCCCCCAACCCCTCAATTCATCGCTCCCCTCCTCCAGTGTCCCCCGGCCGCACTCTCACAGTTCCGGATGTCGGAGATGAACACCGCGAGCCCCCGCATCCCATCGCCCTTGGATACGGCCGGCATGATGACGGTGGTGTCTGCTCCAGACCTGGCCCGGCACAGCGCAGCGGGGGCTAGCAGGAGGGGACCGGGAGGAAAAGGACCCCAGGCAACGCCAACGAGCGGAGCCGGCCGCCGCGGGGGGGAGGACGGGCTGGCGGGCGGGCGGGCTGGAAGGCCGCAGCACCGCCCCTAGCCCCTCCCCTCTCCTATGCCGCCTGAGATTTCACCGCCCATTGGCTCATGTTACTGCCGCTCACACTCGGGCTTTCTCTCACTCCCTTGCTCATTGGCTTCAGGACAAAGGCACGCCGCTGCGATTGGTCCTGCGCCCCGCTATTTCCGTTTGGGAGGAGGCGTTGCCCAAGAGACGGGCGGAGTTCGATTGCGTACTGTGGGACCGCCCCCTCCGCGCGGCCGGGTCCGGTAGTGATTGGATCAGGACGTTCCCCTGCAAGCGAGGGATTGACGTGAAGGAAGGCGGGGAGCGGGGTTGAGGAGGTGAGACCTGCGTTGGCTGAGGCCAATGGGCGAGGAGATCGCCCCCGCAGGCACCGCGGATTCGCCATGTCCGTCCTAGTCCCGCCCTCGACTGGGCGGTTATGTGGGCGGGAGGAGGGCGATGAAAGGTGGACAAGGGAGGGTGTCACTCAGCTGGGCTGGGATAGGTGGAGCGCCGCCTGCAATTCCCTGCTGCAGAGAGGGATATGGGAGGGACGAGAAAGCGTGAGCTGTTGACTGCGCAAGCGTCCCTCTGTTCCCCTTTCTCCCTAATCTCCTCCACCCACGACTCCTAAATCTTCCAAGAAGAGGTCCCTATCCCCTCCTCCTCCCCTATCTAGCGGCCAAGAAGTCCAGACCTAACTTCGTGAGACCAAGAATCCCAGGGCGGAGGAAACAGTAATTCATATCTGATCCCATTAAGCAGAGATGAAAACGGAGGTCCGGAGAGGTTAAATGTCTTGCCCAAGGTCACACAGCTAGGAAGTGTCAGCCAGATTTACAGTGTATTTTGGCTTTTAATCACTTTTCAATATACAATGCCTTTTTATTTTTATTTTTATTTTTTGCAATCATAACGCCATTATACAGATATCAAGTCAAAATTGTGAGTCTTTCCTCCTCCAGACTTGGAGCTCCTCAGCAAGAATGGGACCTGGTACTGCACAACGCTGGTTAAAAGGAAGTAATAGGTGGATCGGTTGTGTTGGGTCCAACCACCACCGTTCAGTGTCCCAGAGACCCGCTTTGGTTAACTGGCTTTGGGGAAGGCAAGGCCTCCGGAACCGTACCGCCCCGGGCCATTGAGAAATTTGGGGCAAAGGGTACTGGAAGAGTCCATTTCTGTCACCGCAGGATGTAAACCCCACCCACTATCCTTTTCTAATCTCTGAAGCCTGGTATTCTTGGAATGAGCCTTTGGGGGAGTGTCCTCGTTCCTGGGAACGCCCCTTCCGAGTCCTGGGGGATGGAAATGAGGGTGAGGAGATCCCACCTTCCAGGTTCAATGGAGCCGCCCATTTGGGTTTTCAGGAACCGGGCTTAGGAAAGTCCATTATGGATTCTAGGAAGACGGACATCGCTCAGCTGTTTTAGTAACCAAGAGAGGCCATTCCTAATAATGGTTGGAGGGAGGTGCTGTCTGCCCCTAAAGAATAGAGACCCGCACCATTAAAAACAGTAACCGTAACAAGAGTTATTAGGACCTGGAGTTGGAAAGAGTCCTTATTATGTTTTTTAATCTTCGCCAAGATATTTTCCCCATTGATCTTTAGAGAGAGAGTGGAAGGGAGGGAGGAAAGCACCGAGAGAGACATTGAACGCGGGGCCAGGGATCAAACTGGCAACCCAGGTGTGAGCCTTCAGTCTGTGGGGCCCACTCTCTAACCACTGAGCAACCCAGCCAGGGTGGAAAGAGTCCTTTTCATGAAAAATATAGTAAGCATCTCAAGGACGGGAGGGGTCCATTCCTGACTGGGAGAAAGCACTTTCTCCCTGAGGACAGCACCATTTTTAAAAAATTATAGATATTTCCTTAATCAATACAGAAATTAATTTTTTTTAAAATTATAGATATTAGTAGTGGAGTTTGAGCTTGTTTGTTTTATGAGGGACATGAAGGGAGACATCCAGATCCCAAGAACAGGAAAGGTCTGTCTCGTCTGGCCTCGTCTCTCCACCTGCCTCCCACCCTTTGCCCAGAGCTCTGGGGTTTGGGTGTGGGTAGATGGGGAAACTCGGTCCTCTCCCAACCCCCTCCAGAGCCCATGAAGTAGCCAAATTTAATTTGTAAGACTGGGCCTAAGGCAAAGGCATTCTAAGGTCCACCCGGGGATCAGATTAAGGAGGACTGCACCTGGAAGACCTGGGGCTGTTTGACCCCGCGTGGGGGCGGACATGGCGCCACTGACAGGAGCTGGTGGACTTTACCCCAGTTGGATTAGAGCAGCGCCTGCTAATAGAAATACAGTGGGAACCACGGATAGAATTTTCAATTTATTCCAGCAACATTTTAAAAAAGGGGGACGCCCTGGCCGGTGTGGCTCAATTGGTTGAGCGTCGCCCCATGCACCGGAAGGTCCCGGGTTGGATCCCCAGGAGGGCACATGCGGGGGTTGCCTGTTGGGTCCCCAGCAGGGGGCGTGCAGCAGGCAGCCCATCAGTGTGTATTACATGGATGTCTCTCTCTCTCTCCCTGCCTCTCTCTAAAACAATCAATAAAATATGTTTTTATTTATTTCAGCCAGGCTAAAAACATTTTTTAAAGTAAAAGAAAAGGTGAGCCCTGGCTGGTGTGGCTCAATTGGCTGAGAAACGACCCATGAACCAGGAAGTGGCCAGTTCCATTCCCAGTCAGGGCACAGAAAGGCGTTGGGAGCTCTATCCCCAGTGGGGGGCATGCAGGAGGCAGCCAGTGGACGTTTCTCTCTTATGAATGTTTCTATCTTTCTATTCCTCTCCCTTTCTCTCTAAAATCAATAAAAACGTATTTTTTATTAATTTTTAAAATACATTTCTATTGATTTCAGAAAGAAAGGGAGAGGGAGAGAGAGAAACATCAGTGATGAGAGGGAATCATTGCTCAGCTGCCTCCTGCACGCCCCCTACTGGGGATGGAGTCCAAAACCCAGGCATGTGCCCTTGACCGGAATCAAACCCGGGACCCTTCAGTCCGAAGGCCGACGCTCTACCCACTGAGCCAAACCAGCTAGGGCACAAATATATATATTTTTTAAGAGAAGAAAAAGAAGACGAAATAAATTTTAATAATATTTTATTTAACCCAATATGCCCAAATGTGACCATTTCAACGTACTTGGCATTCTCATTTTTCTGTCTTTAAAAGCCGGTGTTTTTTACTTACACCACATCTTAGTCGTCCAGTAGCCATGAGCCATTAACACTGGCTGTGACAGCATAAAATTATAGGACTGGATTTGAGCAAGGCCGTTCTGGGGCTCAGGGGCTGGCCCACGGCTAAGTTCTAAGACCAGGAGGTGAACAAGCCCACGTTTGGGGGTCTACATGAGGTTTGGGCAAGTCCTTTTTGGGTGTCAGACAGAGCAGTAAGAGGGGACCCCAGAAGCCCCTCGGAAGCTCATGCGATGAACCATCCATAGCTTCTGAGACTTTAACATGAGCAAATCAACTCTTGATTTTCTCCAGAAAAACAAAACAAAACTGGATTCACCCCCAGTTTTCCCATGTTGGCAAGTGGGCCCTCCACTAATCACCCAATCACTTTGCCAGAAAGCTTCCTGCCCCTCACCCCAAACCAAGGCGAGAGTAGACCCACCGCCAGTCACCTCCCTCCACCGCCATTGCCTCACCCTGTGCAGGTCGCCGTCACCATCATCTCTTGCCTGGAACCTTGTAATGACATCCATTGCTGCTTTCCCTACTTCTCTCCGAGCAACCCTCAGCTCGTCCTTCACACGCACCCAGCGTGCTTTTCCCACTATCAATCAGCCGTGTCCTTCCCCAGCTTAAATGCCCCAGTCACAGTGGTCTCCTCTTGGCCGCTCTGACCCTCCAGACACATTTCCACACCCCACCCCCACCCCCAGCTTTGCCCACGGCTGCCCCTCATCCTGCTGGTCTCAGTGCAACAGTCCCTTGAGTTGGAAAGGACTTCCTGACTTAGGGATGTGACCCCTCCCACTGAGCTTGGCCTGCGCCTCCACGGAGGCCCCAGAGCCAGTGCACCGGGTGGACGTTGAAGCACCACCCAATAGCCTCCGCAAGTGACACGCTCAAGGGGTGCGCTCAGCAGGCACCAGAGCTCTGCTAAAGTGAGTCGTGCTCTGTGGGGTGGGCCCCTGCACAGCGTATCCTTCACAGTGGATGGTGGCAGCCAGTCCTCACAGCCAAGGGGCCTGGGGATAAACTCCTCCCTCCCCCATTGAGGTCCCAACTGCAATCAGGGCTCAACTACAACGGGTGTATGCAGCCCACATGGCAGGAGGGGCAGGCGGGCTGCACCTGGGGTGCCCAGCTCAGGTGGTCAGGAGGCTCTGCCACTGGCTCCTACAAAACACTACAGTAGGCCACTCTCCCGAGCCCAGGAGAAACAGCAGCGCTGCCTAATACACAAAAACAAACACAAGGAGGGCGCCAAAATGAGGAAACAAAGAAACGCGTCCCAAATGAAAGAACAGGACAAAACTCCAGAAAAAGAACTGAAACAAAAATGGAGACAAGCAATCTACCAGAGGCAAGAGTTCAAAAACACGGGTCATAAGGGTGCTCAAAGAACTTGAGGAAGAGTAGATGAACTTTAGGACTTAAAGAGATTGAAGCATCGTAACCTCCATCTTGGGTAAAAACTGCTGTTTAAAATTTTAACCCTGCTATTCTGGCTTCTGTAAACGTTTGCTGGCTTAAATAACAGGGAAAAATAAGACTACTCCCATTCCAGAGAAGCCATAAACCTTCCCCGGACGAAGGTATCAGTGCTGGCGCCAGGCCAGGTCTTTGGTTGAGGTCTCAGAGCCCCAGCACACAGGGCTCTTTAAGAAGTTGCAAAGGGGACCGGAAACACCCTTACTTGGGAGACAAAGAAGCTCAAAAGGTATAAATACACGAAACTTCCTGTGTGACTTCGCCCAGAATTTGAAAGGCATTTTTCTCTGGGCCCGCGTGTTATAATAATAAAGAGTGACTCCATTTCTCTAAGCATTGCTTGGTTCTTCTTCAGTCTTCTGCAACGAGATCAGAAACATAAAAACAGAGATAGGAGACATAACAGAGAACCAATCAGCAATGAATACATTGACTGACATGAGGAATACATTACAGGGAATCAACAGTGGAGTAAGTGAAGCAGAGAATCCAATCAGATGTTTTAAAGATGCCCTTTCTGGGTAGCTCAGTGAGAGCATGGTCCCAATACACCAAGGTTGCAGGTTCAATCCCTGGTCATGGCACATATAAGATCAACCAATGAATGCATAAATAAGTGGAACAACAAGTCATCTATGTTTCTCTCTCTCTCTCTCTCTCTCTCTCTCTCTCTCTCTCTCTCTCTTCCTCCCTCCCTCCCTTCCTATCTCACTTTCTAAAGTCAATCAATAAAAATTTTTTAAAATATATTTTATTGATTTTTTTTTTACAGAGAGGAAGGAAGAGGGATAGAGAGTTAGAAACATCGATGAGAGAGAAACATCGATCAGCTGCCTCCTGCACACTCCCTACTGGGGATATGCCCCCAACCCAGGTACATGCCCTTGACCGGAATCGAACCTGGGACCCTTGAGTCTGCAGGCCGACGCTCTATCCACTGAGCCAAACCGGCTAGGTCAATAAAAAGTTTTTTAAAAAAAAAGACAAAGAAGCCCTGGCTGGTTTGCTCAGTGGATAGAGCATCAACCTGTGGACTGAAGGGTCCTGGGTTCAATTCCAGTCAAGGGCACATGCTCAGGTTGCGGGCTGGATTCCTAGTGGGAGGTGTGCAGGAGGCAGCCAATCAATGATTCTCTCTCATCACTGATGTTTCTATCTCTTCCTCTTCCTTCCTCTCTCTCTAAAAATCAATAAAAATATTTTTAAAAAATAAATAAAAATTAAAAAAGATGAAGAAGCAGAAAACACCCAATCAGAACAGCAAAAGGAAAAAAGAATTTAAAAATGAGAATAGTATAGGAGCCTCTGGGACAACGTCAAGCATATCAACATTCACATCAGAGGGTGGGGGGGGTGGGGGGGGGAGGGCCCCAGAAGGAGAAGAGAGAGAGCAAGAAATTGAAAACCTATGTGAAAAAATAACGATGGAAAACTTCCCTATCCTGGTGAAAGAGAGAGACGGACAAGTCCAGGAAGCTCCCCAAGCCCCAAACAAGATGAACCCAAAGGGGCCCACACCAAGACACATCCTAATTAAAACGCAAAAGGTCAGCCTGGCCAGTGTGGCTCAGTGGCCGAGCATCGGCCCATGAACCAGGAGGTCACGGTTTGATTGCTGGTCAGGACACATGCCCGGGCTGCAGCGGGCTTGCTCCCTGGTAGGAGGGAGCTGATTAATGTTTCTCTCTCATCAATGTTTCTTTCTATCCCTCTCCCTTCCTCTGTCTAAAATCAATAAAAATATTTTTAAAAGAGACATTTAAAAAGAAAAAACAAAAAATTAAAAAACATTTTAAAAAGTTAAAAAACAATAAAAAGATTTTAAAGAAACATTTATCTTAAAAAAAAAAAGGCAACAAGAGAAAAGCAGTTAGTTCCCTACAAGGGAGCTCCCATAAGACTGTCAGCTGATTTCTCAACAGAAATTTTGCAGGCCACAAGGGATGGACAAGGAATATTCAGCGATGAAAAGCAAGGACTGGGGTAACCCATTTTCGACCCCCTTCCTGCTGCCTCTCAGTTCATGGGATGGTGCTCAACCAACTCAGCAACACCGGACAAGGCATAACGATGTCTTTTTGTTTGTTTGTTTCAGGCAACACTAATCAGTGTGGACCCATGAACTGGGAGGTCAGGGTTCAAATCCAGTTCAGGGCACAAGCCCCACCCCCCTTCCCCCCCCCCCGCCCCCCATTGCGGGCTCCATCCCCCAGTAGGGGGCGTGCAGGAGGCAGCCGATGGATGATTCTCTTCCATCACTGATGTTTCTCTCTCTCTCTCTTTCCCTCTCCCTTCCTCTCAGAAATCAATAAAAAAAACGTATTTTCAAAGGGGTGAATCTTGGACACAAAGGTAGACAGGAGCAGAGGGCAGACAATATGAAGACACCGGAAAAGACGGCCATCTGTAAGCCGAAGGCCACCTGAGGCCGGAAAGGCCTGCCCCTGCCACTCTCTCCCTCACAGCCTCAGAAGGAACCAAGGCTGCTGACACCTTGACCTTGGACTTCTGGCCTCCAGAATGGAGACAATACATTTCTGTGGTTTAATCCCCTCAGTCTGTGGTACTTTGTTTCAGAAACCTCCCGAGACTGATACAAACCCTAACTAACCCTTCGGTGCCTACCATTCACTATAGTTTCATATTTGTTTAGATTTTCTTTTTTTAAAAAAAAAATTTTTTTTATTGATTTCAGAGAGGAAGGGAGAGGGAGAGAGATAGAAACATCAGTGACGAGAGAGAATCATTGATCAGCTGCCTCCTGCACGCCCCACGCTGGGGATGGAGCCTGCAACCCAGGCACGTGCCCTGACCCGGAATCGAACTGTGACCTCCTGGTTCATAGGTCGTTGCTCAACCACTGAGGGACGCTGGCCGGGCTGTTTGGATTTTCTCGATAGGCAAAATTCACACACAATAAAAGACTCAAATCCCCAGTGCACAAATCAAAGAGCTTTGCCAATGCCCACGCCACCATCACCCGCGTTTGATTCTCTTGGTATCGCTTACCGACATCTGGTGCTTTTGCCTGTCTGTGGTCTCTTGTCCCAGCCCCTCAGTGAACGTTAGATCCTCCTGGACTTGGTTCCATCCTCATTCACCACCGGCTCCCAGGGCCCAGCAAAGTCCAGGGTATCCAATGAAGAATCAAGTGTGAATGTGGGGGGCTGGGTGAGCCCACGGTGACTCGTAGGGAGAGGGAAGTTGGCCCCTCCCAAGAAGCAGTGGGCCCCTCCATTGTCAGTTCTGGATGGGAATGAATGACTCCATTGCGTTTCTGAAGGGGAGGGACATATCGGGGTGGAAATAGAATCTGGACAAGAAGAGTTTCCTGAGACCCCTGGGGGAAATGCTGAGCCAGCACCTCCCCCTCCCGGCACCCCCTCCCCCTCTCTGTGAGGCCCAGTGGTTGGGTCCTTTATGAGGCAGGCTTGTGGAGACAGGAACTTTGAGGGTCAGTGGTCAGAATAGGTAGAGAGTCTCAGAGGAAGGAGTCCCTGGGAGCAGGGCCCCACACGCCATGGCCAGCGTGGTGGTGAAGACAATCTGGCAGTCCAAGGAGATCCATGAGGCAGGGGACCCCCCGGCGGGGGTGGAGAGCCGCTCCCAGATGATCCCAGAGGCTCCTGGGGGGTTGACCAGCCCAGCCAAGGGGATGGCGAAGAAAAAGAAGGCCGTGTCCTTCCACGGGTGGGTTTATTGCACCCTGTCAGCTATGGTCCTGGCGCCCAACACTGCCTCCAACACAGCACGAGTCTCAGTGCGGGTGCTGGTGAAGAGGAGGGGCAGGGGAGGGGCAGGCAAGGAAGAAGTCAGGGGAAGGGCGGCGGGGGGGCGGGTGGACATTAAAGGAAGAAGAAAGCCAGGCCGGTGTGGCTCAGTGGTTGAGCACCGACCCATGAACCAGGAGGTCATGGCTTGGTTCCTGGTCAGGCTACAGGCCCCGTGCGGGCTCCATCCTTTGTAGGGGGCGTGCAGGAGGCAGCCGATCCATGATTCTCTCTCATCATTGATGTTTCTCTCTCTCTCTCCCTCTCCCTTCTTCTCTCTCTCGTCAATAAAAAACATATTTTTTAGCCCTAGCTGGTTTGGCTCAGTGGCTAGAGCGTCAGCCTGTGGCCTGAAAGGTCCCAGGTTCGATTCTGGCCAAGGGCACATGCCAGGGTGGTGGGCTTGACCCCCAGTAGGGGGCGTGCAGGAAGCAGCCGATCAATGGTTCTTTCTCATCATTGATGTTTCTCTCTCTCTGTCCCCCTCCCTTCCTCTCTGAAACCAATCAAAACAACCTATTTTTTAAGAATGAAAGTAGGTAGCAGGGATGGAGAAGGAAGCAGAAAGTAGGTGGTAAGGTTGGAGTCAGAGAATATGGGATATGGAGACGGAGGTAGGAGGGGTCATAACCCACTGATGCTACATCTTTTTTTAAACTTTTTACTGACTTCAGAGAGGAAGGGAGAGGGAGAGAGAGATAGAAACAGCACTGATGAGAGAGAATCATTGGTCGGCTGCCTCCTGCACGCCCTCCACTGGGGACGGAGCCCACAACTTGGACATGTGCCCTGACCAGGAATCGAACCGTGACCTCCTGGTTCACGGGTTGACGCTCAACCACCGAGCCACGCCACCGGCTGGGCTGAGGCTACATCTGACCTCCTGCCTGTCTCTCCTCCCCACTCCCCAGGGTGGAGCCTCGGATGTCCCACGAGCCAATGCACTGGTGCCTCAACCTCAAACGGTCCTCGGCCTGCACCAATGTGTCCCTGCTCAACCTGGCTGCCATGGAGGCCACAGACTCCTCCGTCACAGACTCTACCACGGAAGACAGTGGCTCACTGGCACTGCCCGTGCCCCCCGCCTCCCCTACCCCTACCCCACCCTGGGCTCCAGATGATCCAGATATTACGGAACTACTGGTGAGGGGCCCCAGCTGGGGAGGGAGGTTGGCCCTAGCCCTGGTGAGGACGGAGGGGTGTCTGTGTGGTTCTGGTCACTTTTTCTAATATTTTTATTGATTTCAAAGAGGAAGGGGGAGGGGGACAATTATTGATTGGCTGCCTCCTGCACACCCCCTACTGGGGGGTTGAGCCCACAACCCGGGAACCTGCCCTTGGCAGGAATCAAACCTGGGACCCTTTAGTCCGCAGGCTGACGCTCTGTCCACTGAGCCAAACCGGCTAGGGCGATTCTGACCAGTATTCAAAGCCCAGAGGAACTGTTGCCTCCACCCCTAACAGCCAGCCAGGAATCTGCTCCATTTTTGGTGAATGCTGCTGCCGCCTGGGAGTTGGTCTTGTTTTATTTATTTATTTTTAATTTTTTTTTTATTTCAAAGAGGAAGAGATAGAAACATCAGTGATGAGAGAGAATCATTGATCGGCTGCCTCCTGCACACCCCCTACTGGGGAGCCCAGCACCCAGGCATGTGCCCCTGACCGGAATCGAACCCGGACCCTTCAGTCCGCAGGCCGACGCTCTATTCACTGAGCCAAACCGGCTAGGGCTAAACATCAATTTTTTTTTAAATCCTAAAAGAAATAAAAATAACGATGCTCATAATGATGCTAATGAGATTCACTGGCAATGATTGAGCACTTCTGTCCCAGGAGCCTCAGTTTCCTTATCTGTGAAATGGAGATGTATTTGTTCTCACAAGAAATATCCCTTCAACGCCTACGATGTGCCAGACACTAGTCTAGGAGAGAAAGATAGCAGTATCCAAGACAGAGTTCTGGATAGAACTGCACCCACCTTATGCGGTTGTCATGACAACGAAGTGCAGTTCATTCATATAAAATGTTTCGCACAGTAGCCAGCTGTAAGCACAGCAGAAGTGTTGGCTGTTACTGTAGTTCTTTTTATCTGCCCGCGTGTCACACGTGAACTTACTGAGGCACCAAAAGGTTGAAGAGCATAGCCAAGGCGATGCAGCCGGTACGTAGTGGAGCCAGGCCTAGGAGTCAGGGGTGGGAGGTGGGGAGCATGCTGCACTGATTGGGGGAGGGGGGGGGGAGTGAGGTCCCTGTGGGAGCCCCAGAAAGGGAGCCCTTGGCCAAGGAAGGCTTTCCAGAAAAGAAAAAAACACAAGTTGGATCTTGAAGATAAGGACGGTGTTCCCCAGGCAGAAGGCCGGGAAGCTAGCCCGAACGTGTGCAAAGGGACAGGGGTTGAAAAGGACCCTCGGAATGGGGGTAACTGCAAGTTAGTCCCAGCAGCTGGAGTGTGGGGTGTGAGGGAGAGGAGGCTGAGAGGGGCAGGGACCAGGCCTCACGGGCTAAGAAGTGTGGGTGTTCTTCTAAGGGCAATGGGGAGCCATTGAGGGCTCATGAGCAGGGGGGGGAGAGAGGAGCAACTTAGGGTACTGACTCTAAATTTACTGAACACCTACTATGTGCCAGGCACTGTCCACATCCCTATGGTGGGGATCGCATTTTTCTCTCTTAAAAGTTCTATAAGGGAAATTTTATCATCTGTTTTACTTTAAATGTATTTATTTGAGAGAGAGAGAGAGAGAAACATTGATTTGCTGTTACACTTATTGATGCATTCATCAGTTGACCCCTGTATGTGCCCTGACTGGGAATCAAACCCAAAACCTTGGTGTAGCGGGATAACACGATAACCAACGGAGCTACCTGGCCAGGACAGTGTCATTACCAGTTTAAAGATGGAAACAGAAACAACAGGTCTAGCTCTAGCTGGTTTGGCTCATGGACAGAGCGTCGGCCTGCAACCTGAAAGGTCCCAGGTTCGATTCCGGTCAAGGGCACATGCCCGGGCTGTGGGCTCGATCTCCAGAGGGGGACTTGCAGGAGGCAGCCAATCCACGATTCTCTCTCATCATGGAGGTTTCTATCTCTCCCTCTCCCTTCCTCTCTGAAATCAATGAAAATATATTTAAAAGAAATATTAATAATAATAAATAAAATAACAGGTCTAGCCTGGCTGGCATGGCTCAGTGGTTTAGCATCAGCCTCTGAACCAGGAGATCACCATTCCATTCCCCATCAGGGTACATGGGCTGGTCCCCAGTGTGGGGCATGCAGGAGGCAGCCAATCAATGATTCTCTCTCATCATTGATGTTTCTATCTCTCTCTCTCCCTTCCTTTCTCAAATCAATAAAAAATATATTAAAAAAAAAAAAACAGGTCTAGAGAGGCGGAGTGACCTCTGCAAGTTCAGAGACAAGGTCAGGATTGGAAGCCTGGGGGTTGACACTAAAGCAAAAGTCCTTTCTTTTCCTCAAGGCTCCTCTGGGGCTGGGCTGGGGGGGGGGGGGGGGCTCTGAAAGGCAGGTAGAGCCTGGAGGCATGGAGGCCAGAGGAGGCTGGGCGAGGGTCCAGAGCAGGAGGGCCAGTGGAGAGAAGGGAACAGGGCAGGCCGTCTGGTGGCATGGACGGCCAGGAGCCATCCCCTCCCCCAGCCCCAATGCTGTCCTCCCTGTGAGCGTGGCAGGCAGCGCTTTGCCTCCCACCAGAGCTGTTTCTGAGTCACATCCCCAGCGGATTGTGCTGCCTCAGAAAGAGCCCTGGGCAGCCAGCCGGGATCAAGGCTGATGCGGCCACCAGCCCGCGTGGGGTGAGGGGAGCGGCAGCCTCCTCCGGGCTTCAGGTTCCTTCTCTGTGGAATGGAAGAAGTAACGACAGTCAACACCTGGGGGAACGGGCGGGAGCAGCGAGGTGCAGACAGTAAGGACAGCCCCTGAGCTCCAGCAGGTGAGAGAGCTGGAGCTGAGCAGAGAGTAGGGGCAGGAACACAGAGAGGGTACCGAGGCCCAGAGAGAGGGGACAGAGGGGGGCAGAAAGATGCAGACACCAAAGAGAAGGGGGACAGATAGCTAGAGAGAGAGGTTAGGGACACAGGGAACGGGCATGGAGATCCTGCTTGAGTGACAAGTTCAGATTGGACAGAGACAATGGGAGAATGATGAAGCAAACAGCTTTAACTCCTTCTGTCTTTTTCTTTTTCTTTTTAAGAGGGAGAGAGGAAGGAAAGGAGGGAGAGAAAAGAGAGAAACATCCTTTAGTTGTTCCACTTGTTTACTGCATTCATTGGATGCTTCTTGTATGTGCCCTGACCTGAGATCGAACCCACAGCCTTGGCATATCGGAACGACACTCTAACTTGCTGAGCTACCTGGCCAGGTGGCTTCTGTCTTAAACTGTGACAGCTGTGTGAGGCCAAAGGATGCCACTGAAAAGGTGGTACTGCTTTCCGGGAAGGCCCACGCCTCAAGGCAAAGAGGCACAGGTCCTCGGACCCCTGCTTGGAATTGTCCTGCTGTCTGTGGACTGTCCTGAGGCTGGGAGGTTTGGGTTCTACCCCCTTCCTGGTAGATCCCAGCCTGCTGTCCTTATTTTGCCAGTTTGTTGTTTAATCCTCACCTGAGGATATGTTTCCACTGATTTTTAGAGAGAGTAAAAGAGAGAGGGAAAGACAGAGAGAAAGCCTGATGTGAAACACATCGATTGGTTGCCTCCTGCAGGCACCCCGACCACGGCCCGGGTTGGGGGGAGCCTGCAACTGAGATACGTGCCCTTGACCGGAATTGAACCCGGGACCCTTTGATCTGCAGGCTGATGCCCTAGCCACTGAGCCAGCCAGCTAGGGCCTGCTGTCCTTATTTTTAACAATGCTGATACTAATCATTATGCCTGGCTTATTGATCACCTACTGACCCTTACTGCCATCTGAGCCAGGTGTCACTCATCCCATTTTATGAGAAAGGAAACAGGCAGACTTAAACCAGGGAATCGCACTGCTAAGTCACAAGGGGTGCGGGTGGCCAACGAGGGCTTTGTCCTCAGGCCTCTGGCTTCCCTGTCATGCCATTCACTCCTTCGCCAAGGGCGGCAGGCTCTGCCTTCGCCATGCCCCTCCTGTGTGCTCAGTGAGGCTCAAGCTCACCTCCAGGCACACCAGCTGCCATATATATCTTTTATTGATTGATTGATTTCAGAGAGGTAGGGAGAGGGAGAGAAAGATCAATGATGAGAGAGAATCATTGATCAGCTGCCTCCTGCACGCCCCACACTGGGGATCAAGCCCGCAACCAGGGAATGTGCCCTGACCAGAAATTGAACCATGACTTCCTGGTTCATAGGTCAAAGCTCAACCACTGAGCTATGGTGCCTAGGCAAGTGTATATATATATATATATATATATATATATATATATATATATATGTGTGTGTGTGTGTGTGTGTGTGTGTGTGTGTGTGTGTGTGTGTATTTCAGAGAGGAAGGGAGAGGGAAGAATAGATAGAAACATCAATAAGAGAAAATCATTGATCAGCTGCCTCCTGCATATCCTCCACTGAGGATTGAGTCTGCAACCCGGGCATGTGCCCCCGACCGGCATCGAACCCAGTACCCTTCAGTCCGCAGGCCCACACTCTGTCCACTGAGCCAAACCAGCCAGGGCAAGGCTCATCTTTTAAAGCAGTGCCAAAGAATGCATGGACATATTTTAAACCACCATGGTTTTGTGGGGTTTTTTTTGTAGATGCCCTTCATCAGGAAGAAGACATTCCATTCTATTTCTAGTTTGAGTGTTTGTTTCTTTTTTTTATCATGAAAGAATAGTAGCCCTAGCTGGTTTGGCTCAGTGGATAGAGTGTCGGCCTGGGACTGAAGGGTCCTGGATTCGATTCCGGTCAAGGGCACATGCTCGGGTTGTGGGCTCCATCCCCAGTGAGGGGCATGCAGGAGGCAGTGGATCGCTGGTTCTCTCTCTCTCCTTTCCTCTCTGAAATCTATATATATATAATGTTAGATTTTGTCAAATGCTTTTCCTCAGTTAACGTGATCATGTGTTTTCCCTTTATTCTAATGATGTATTACATGGATTCTTTTCTCTATGTCAAACCAACCTTGCATTCCTGGGATAAATACCATGTGATCATGGTGTGTAATCCTGTTTATATACTGCTGGATTTGGTTTAAGATTTTGTGACTGTTTTCAGAGGGATGTTGGTCTATTGGTCTGTAGTTTTCTTTCCTTGTGATGTCTTTGGTTTGGGCATCAGAGGATAGAGCGCAGAATCAATTAGGAACTGTTCCCTCCTCTTCTGTTTTGTTTTTTTGAAAGTTTGGGATGGTAGCAATTTTTTAAAAAATGATTGGTATAATTCACCAGTGAAGCCATCTGGTACTGGGCTTTCCTTTGTTGGAAGTTTGATTATTAACTCAATTTCTTTCTTTGTTATGGGTCTATTCAGATGTCCTAGTTCTTCTTGAGTCAGTTTTGATTGTTTGCATTTTCCCAGGAATTTCTCCATTTCATCTACATTATCAAATTTAATGGCATACAATTGGTCAGAGTATTCCCTTATAATCCTTTTTCCTTCCATAAGATCCATTTTGATGTCCCCTTTCCTTCCTGATTTTAGTAATCTGAGTCATCTCTCTCTTTTTCATAGTCAGCCTGGCTAAAGATTTGTCAATTATGTTGACCTTTAAAACAAACAAAACAAAAACTACTCATTTTGTGGATTTTACATACTATTTTTCTACTCTCTATCTCTTTTTTTCTTTTTTTTTTTTACCACTGTATCTTTACTAATCCCTTCCTTCTGCTAGCTCTCAGTTTAGTATACTGTTCTTTTTCTAGTTTGTTAAAGTGGAAGTTTACATTATTAATTCTGAGTGCTTTCTTCTTTTTTGATGTAGGTGTTTAGTGCTCTAAATTTCCTTCAAAGTATTTCTTTCCCTAATCCCATAAATTTTGGGTTATTGTGTTCATTTTCCCGCACCCCAAAACATTTTATCACTTCTCTTGTGACTTTTTCTTCTACTCATTGGTTGCTTATGAGTGTATGGTTTAATTTCCAGATATGTGTTTCCCAAATTTCTTTCTGCAATTGATTTTTTTTTTTCTTGATTTCAGAGAGGGAGAGGAAAAGAGAGATAGAAACATCAATGATGAGAGAGAACCATTGATTGGCTGCCTCCTGCACGTCCCCTACCAGGGATCGAGCCAGAAACCTGGGCATGTGACCTTGACCAGAATCAAACCCAGGACCCTTCAGTCTGCAGGCTGATTTCTACGTTCACTCTGCTGATGTCATCAAGGTCAAAAAACACACTTTGTATGATCTCAATCCTTTGAAACTTGTTGAGAATTTTGGGGGAACCTTTCGTGTGCCCTTGAGGAGAACGTGTATTCTGCCATTGTTGTGTGGCACGCTCTGTACATGTCTGTCAGGGCTGCCTGACTTATAGTGTTGCTCAAGTTTTCTGTCTCTTTGCTGATCTTCTGTCTAGTTGTCCTGTCACGGAAAATGAGGTGTTGAAATCAACCATTAATGTTGAATTGTCAGTTTCTCCAGTTCTGTCATGTATTTTGAAGTTTTGTTAGGTGCATATATATTTATAACTGTTATACCTTTTCAGTGACTCAACTCTTAACAGTTTTTGCCAGTTGTTTTTTTTTTAATTGTTGTTTTTTTTAATTGATTTTATGAAGGGGTGGAATTAGAGGGGTTTGACTCCACTTTGCTGTCTCCTTACAACAGTATTTATCACACTTGTTCTCCACAGCAATCATGTAAGAAATGTGATATTGCCCCCATCTTACAACGCAGGAAATTTGTTCTCTTTTCTCTTTGTGTATCAGTTCAGCAGCTGTGAAAGAAACCAAAATGACCTGTTTACTTCTCACATAAAAATCTCAACAAACATAGCGGGCCTGCTCTTCAAGTGCAGGAGGTGACAGGCTCCTGCGTTCTGATGGCTCAGCTACAGAGTCACAAGTTTGGCTGCTGACACAAAAAGACACAAACAGCCCTGGCCAGTTTGGCTCAGTGGATAGCGCATCCGCCTGTGAACTGAAAGGTCATGAGTTCTATCCCTGGTCAAAGGCATGTACCTCAGATCCACAGCCCTTGTCGAGGCACATGCGAGAGGTAACCCATCAATGTGTCTCTCTCACATTGATGTTTCTCTCTCTCTCTCTCCCCCCCTCCTCCTTCCCTTCCATTCCCTCTAAAAAATCAATGGAAAAAGTATCCTCAGGTGAGGATTAAAAAAAAAAAAAAGACACAAAACAGCATAGCTTAAACAAGATGAAAAATGTCATCTCTTGTGTGCAAGCCTTCAGAGGTGATGGGAATCTAGGATGGGAGCTCCACAGTGCTGAATTCAGGCTTCCTCTGTCTTCTTCTGTCTTCCATCTCATGCCCCAAAATGGCTTTCGCCACCAATTTTGCATTCCCGCCAATAGGAAGAAAGAAATGGGGCCGTTCTCTCTTCTTTCCCTTATTAAAGGCATGACTCAGACATTATCTTCATTATTCCCACTCACATTCCTCCGTGGGCCAGAACTTAGTCACATGACCATGCCTGGCTACAAGGGCGCCTGGGAAATGTAGTCTTTGGCTGGGAAGTCATGTGCTAGGGCCCGTAGTCAGCAAACTGCGGCTCTCGAGCCACATGCAGCTCGTTGGCCCCATGAGTGTGGCTCTTCCACAAAATACCACGGCCTGGGCGAGTCTATTTTGAAGAAGTGGCGTTAGGAGAAGTTTAAGTTTTAAAAATTTGGCTCTCCAAAGAAATGTCAATCGTTGTCCTGTTGATATTTGGCTCTGTTGACTAATGAGCTTGCCGACCACTGTCAGCTAGGCTAATTTCTGTAAAGGTGGAAGAGCTGAGAGTAGGACGCTGCCTCATGGATCCCTCCTGAGCCAGTTTGGCAGGAATCACAAAGCATTTTATGGCGATAAAAGACAGCAACGATCCGAGGCCACCTGGGGCTGTTCCTGTCCCCCAGGTACACAGCATGTGAGGTGGCCTTGTCAGACTTTAAACCCAGAACTTAGGCCACCTCACGTGCCGTGTACCTGGGGGACAGGGGACACCCCCTCTCTGAGCCTCATTTGCCTCTCTTGCAGAAGGGGCCAAATAATTTCAGCGGGTGTGGTTGTGAGGAATAAGAGAAAATGCATGTAAGCGCGTGGCCTGGAGCACAGTGAGTGCTTGTGTCTAGAACGTGGGTTCCCTTTAGAATTCTCCGGGGCCTGGAGAGAAAGTCAGAGCGTGTGTCTTAACAATGGATCTTATTTATGTCTGTGGATCTGGAAGGCTTTTAATCTCAGTGTTTGGTGGAGACCCTCTTCCTTCCTCCACACGTCTGAGTGCTCCCCCTACCCCCACTCCCTCCTGGTCCTACTTATTGTTCTTCCCGCCACCAAGCAGAAACCAAGTCCCCCCTCCTTGGGACTCCCGTTCTTCTAAAGCCGAGTCCCTTTGATTCTAGGGACTCAGCTTTCAGAGCAGGAGTCCCTAGAATCAAAGCGGCGTGGCCTTGGCTCAAAGTCACGCGGCCACCCTAGGGCAGAATCAAGGTGTACACGGAGCCTCCTCTCAGTTCTAGACTTGTTCTTGGGGTTGGGGTTTTGCTCCCACCCACCTGTCTCTCCTTCCTCCCCAGAGCGGGGTCAACAGTGGATTGGTTCGCGCCAAAGACTCCATCACCAGCTTGAAGGAAAAAACCACCCGGGTTAATCAGCATGTGCAGACACTGCAGGTGCGGCGAACGCCCTCCCCCCAACACCTCCTCTTCCTCCAGGGCCACTTTGCTCTCTTAGGCCCCTCCACCAACTCAATAACCCATAGCCCAGCTGGGAAGGCAGAGGCTCAGCAAGGAAAGCGGTCTTCGCAGGCCTAGCCTCTCCCCACCATTGGGCACATAGTGGGGTATCCCCTATGGCCTTAGCTAACCCCTTAGCTAACCCCTCCCTTCCATGCTCCAGAGTGAGTGTTCTGTGCTGAGCGAGAATCTAGAGCGAAGGCGGCAAGAGGCAGAAGAACTGGAAGGGTACTGTAGTCAACTCAAGGTGAGCTGCTGGGGGGGCAGGAGTGGGGGGGAGGAGAAGGGAGTGGACTTAGGAAGAGGGTGGGGGGAATGGAGTGGGTGGACATGAGAGGGTGGGGGAGTGGAAAGTAGCACAGGACAGGCTGAAGGAGAAAGTCATCCCTTTATCCAAGGGAGCCAGGCTCCTAAGGGATAGAACCATAGGCAGAGGGCAGACACTGGCTGGGGGCGAGGGGGGACGTGTGCCTTGTTATCTGGGGTGGAGCCTGTATGGAAATAGAGGGGAAGGGCAAGGAGGCAGAACTGGAATGGGAAGGCAGGGCCCCTGCCCTGGTGTCCTGACCCAGGAGAACTGCCGGAAGGTGACCCGGTCGGTGGAAGACGCTGAAATAAAAACCAACGTCCTGAAGCAGAACTCTGCCCTGCTGGAGGTAAGGGGGTGGGGGGTGGGGGTAGGGGTCCCAGGATTGGGGACAGGGTGCTTGATCAGACTTCAGGTGGAACCTTCCCACCCCACCATCACCCCGCCCCTTCGTGTTCACGGTCATACTTCTCTGTGCGCGGTAACAGTCAGGTCCCGGAGAGAGACTTGTGTTGGACTTCGAGTGGGAATGTCCGAGGCGCCCCTATGCCCACACATCTCCTAGCAAAATGTTGGGAAAGTTTCAATTATTCTTCCTAAACAGGAGAGACTGGCACCTTGGAGGACTGGCGTGGGGGGTGGAGGACTTGGGGGTGCGGGGCTGAATGGAGACAGGGAGGCAGGCATCTTCAAATGGGAGAAAGGTCCCAAAGTAATGGCAAGTGGGAGTCCATTTAGACTCCAAGCTGGACTTCCCGATATCCTGCCTCCCACATTCATGTACTTTCCAATCTCAGGCGCTCACTGGGTGGATCTGGGGTGGAGGTGGTGGTGGTGGTGGGGCAAAGGGCTCCAAGCCCTAACCCTGCCCCCTTCCCGGGTCAGGAGAAGCTTCGCTACCTCCAGCAGCAGCTGCAGGATGAGACGCCCCGGAGGCAGGAAGCCCAGCTGCAGGAGCTGGAGCAGAAGCTGGAGGCAGGCCTGTCCCGGCAGGGCTGCTTGGGGTCGCCTGGGAGCCCAGATGACCCCCCACGGCCACGCAGCCTGGCCCCCGGCTGCTGGGGAGCAGGGGCCCGGGCAGGGGAGGGACTCATCATGAGTGAACAGGAGGTGCAGAAGGTGTCTGCCAGCCTGGAGGACCTGAGGTGAGTGGGTCCTGGGGTGGAAAACTGGAAAATCTTGGGGGGCAGGGCCCGGGGGGTGGAGCCCTGAAGAACCTGGGAGGGAGTGTTTCAGGAGGTGGTGACCTAGAAGGGCAGGACCTGGAAGAACTTAGTTTTGAGCACAAGGCTGGCGGGAGGGGGGTCCACCGCTGGGTAAGTTGAGATGGGCAGGTGTGTGTGTGTGTGTGTGTGTGTGTGTGTGTGTGTGTGTGTAGGGGGAGGTAGGTCGTTGGAGGCTCCAGGTTCAAGGGGGCAAGGGGATAGGGTTGGGGAGCTGTGCCTTGAGGAGGTCGGGTCTGGAGGGGCTGGTGTGGGGCTAGAAGGCAGGATGAGCGGAGGGCCAGGATTCCTGGTGAGGACAGAGGCAGCGTTTTAGAAGACAGGGGAGGTTCCAAGAAATAGGTCGAGAGAATGTGGGGATGGTGGGCCCGGAGCCATAGACGTGGTCTTGGCGTGGCGGGCACGATGGGGACGAGTCCAAACCCAGCCCTGACCAGCTCCTCACCTTTCCCCTCCAGGAGGGAGGTGTCCTCGTTGACTGCGCGGTGGCACCAGGAGGAGGGGGCGGTGCAGGAGGCCCTGCGGCTGCTGGGGGGCCTGGGCGGCAGGCTGGACGGCTTCCTGGGCCAGTGGGAGCGGGCGCAGCGCGAGCAGGCGCAGACCGCGCGGGGCCTGCAGGAGCTGCGGGGCCGCACCGACGAGCTGTGCACCATGTGAGGGCCACGGCGCGGGGTGGGGCCGCGGGAGGGCGGGGCCTCGAGGGAAAGCGGAGGACCAATCAGCTGGGACCAAGAGGGCCCGACCATATACTGACACAAGGAAGCTCCTATTAGAGAGTAGGAAGGGGCTGGCCATACCTAATAAGGCCTGGGGGGCGGAGTCAATTTAGAGAAGTTTTCCACACCTTAAAAGGACAAAGGGAGGAGCCAAGCAGGCGTAGAGAAAGTCAATTGGAGAACAAGGAGGGGTATTTCTGCCCTAAAAACATAAAAGGAGCCCAGGCCAGGGGTTAGAGCCTCAGCCTGAGCACCCAATGGTCTCAGGTCGGGTTCTCTGTCAAGGGCATATACCTGGGTTGCAGGTTTGACCCCTGGCCCCAGTGTGGGTGCATGCGGAAGGCAACCAATGTTTCTCTCTCTCTTTCACCCACCCCCTACCGCCCTTCTACTCTAAAAAGCAATGGAAAAAATATCCTTGGGTGAGGATTCACAAAGTAAAATTTTAAAATTTTAAAAATAAACAAAAGGAAGGGCCAATCAGAGCAGAGAGGGGCAGGGGCCAATCAGAGCAGGGAGGGGCAGGCAGGGCGGGGTATTAAACTTGCTGGTCACGGGGCACAGACTCGCTGGGAGAGGCGACCTCGAAGCCCTGGTTATTCTCCCGCTTCAGGGTGGAGCGGTCAGCCGTGTCTGTGGCTTCGCTGAGGAGCGATCTGGAGGGGCTGGGCCCTGTGAAACCGATTCTGGAGGAGCTGGGGCGGCAAATTCAGAGCTCTCGAAGAGGGTCTGACATCACCATGAATCTGGATCGGGCCTCCCAAGGCTCCTGTACCCGCTGTGCCAGGTAAGCGGCCCAGGCCTGGCTCTCGGTGCACTCCATACAGACAGAGTATGGAAGGAGATGGGCATTGGCGAGAGCGGGAGAGGGCATCCCCAGGCGCGTGTTGTAGGACCGGCAGTCCTGGTGCATTATGGGAGCCACATTTCCCACGTGGAGTCAGTATCTTGTGGAACACCAGAAAGTCTTGATGTAGTCAAGCATCCTAGACTTCTGGTGCATTGTGCGAAGATTGGGGTGGGGTGGTTGGTGGGAGGCTGGGTTTACCGGTGCATTGTGGGGAGGTGAGACCTCGGTTTATCAGAGAGCAGAGGGATACCATGTTCGGGTCATATTAGGAAGGGGGAGGACTTCCGCTATAACGTGCGACCAGATTAAACCAGTCCATTGTGGGAAATATGAGCTTTTGGTGAACTGAGGTCATTGGGCGCCCTTTGGGAGTGGGACTCCCCGGGCATGGTGGGGGGGTTGCAGGGGTGCTCCGTGGGAAGGGGCTCCGGGTGGAGGCTGGGCGGTAGGCATCCTGGGAATGGAGTGAGTACCAGGCCCCTTTCACCTGCTGACTTGCCCTCCCCCAGCCAGGGGCAGCAGCTGTCCACGGAGTCCCTGCAGCAGCTGCTGGAACGCGCCCTGACCCCACTGGTGGACGAGGTGAAGCAGAGGGGCCTGGCCCCTGCTTGCCCCAGCTGCCAGCGGCTACACAAGAAGATTCTGGTACCAGGGCCCGTGGGCGCCATGCCCCACTTTTCTGTCAGAGAGGGGGCGGGAGCCCCGGGCACAGGGACTGCTGTGTGCGGGAGGGTGGGAAGACGGAGCTGTGGGCAGCAGGTGTAGGGGGAACACTGGGCTTTCATGATTAGGGTCAGGGGAGGGGCAAGCAGTTTAGAAGGTTGAATTTAGAGACATTTTGAAGAGAATGTCAATTTGTGGACCTTTTAGAAACCAGCACAGGGTCCATTGGTCAATTATTACGGAACCTTGGTGAGGGTCGTTGCCCAGAGCATGATGGGACACTGGATACGGGGCACTGTGGGATACAGGAGGCAGACACATCTACCGCTTCATAGAATGCAAACCTGGCTTTCTGTAGGTCTTAAGAGAGGCCGCATATTATACAGGGTCACTGAGGTCAGACAGAGGGCCCAGGGAATGTAAGTCGCAGTAAACCAGTGCATTTTGGGAAATGGCACCACAGACGTCAAGCCCAACAGCTAATGGAACTTTCCACCCTGATGTGGTGTACCCGAGAGCTGATGTCTTATGGGCCATGGCCTAATGATGTAAGTCGTTGCGGGTGAGACAGGCAAGTGAGGCAGTGTGGGACCGTGATGTGGCAGAACTATGGGACTACAACACCATAGGACCAGGGGCCTGGTGCATTCTGGGACATAGGGAACCAGAGCATTAAGGACCATGATTGTGACAGAGATGCTGGTCTGTAGATAAGGAGATGGGAGGTCTTATGAGATATAGAAGGTCACCATGTGCTGGGATACTGGGGGCCAAACACATATCTAAGGCATGACGCTTGGTGGGCATTTGGGGGAAGTAAGATAGATGCTGGTTTAGTGCTTGCTGGGACACAGAAGGCCAGTGCATTAGGGGGCAGGCAGTGGGACAGACCCAGGTTCAGCACACAGTGGAATTTGGAAGGCCAGTGCATTGTGGGATGCTGGGGTCCACTGGAGGCATGATAGGATACCTTGAGGGAGGAATGTGGGCCCCATGGGCCCCTGCCCCTTGCCCTCCGCGATCCAGCTCCCTCCACCCCCAGCCCAGTCAGGCAAGCCCAGCGGCGCCTACACTCCTCTCCCCAGGAGCTGGAGCGCCAGGCCTTGGCCAAGCACGTCAGGGCAGAGGCCCTGAGCTCCACCCTTCGCCTGGCCCAAGACGAAGCCTTGCGGGCCAAGAACCTGCTGCTGACGGACAAGATGAAGCCGGAGTGAGGAAGGAGGCTGAGGGCATGGGAGGAGGGTGAGGCCTTGGGGGGTCGGGCCTGAGTCACCCCCTCCACCAGCCCCGTGGCATCTGGGCCCACCAGCCCCGACTGCCCGCTGTCTGTCATTCCAGGGAGAAGGTGGCCTCTCTGGACTACCTGCACTTGAAGATGTGCTCCCTCCATGATCAACTCAGCAACCTGCCACTTGAGGGGTCCACGGGGACAATGGGAGGAGGAAGTAGTGGGGGAACTCCCCCAAAACGTGGGGGCCCAACCCCTGAACAATAAATGGCTCCTCATGCTGGCATGAACTCTGTCTCCTTTTTGGCACTAAGAGATGGTCAGTAATATGGATGCACACCATGCCTCAGCCCCTGTGCTCCCTGCGGCGCGGTCCTCAGCTAACAGGCTGTCTCCATTCAGAGAGATGCTGACGATGGTCCAGGTCTTTGGAAAGAAGGAAAGGGGGCCCTAGCTGGTTTGGCTCAGTGGATAGAGCGTCGGCCTGTGGACTGAGGGGTCCCAGGTTCAATTCCGGTCAAGGGCATGTGCCTTGGTTGCGGGCACATCCCCAGTGGGAGTGTGCCGGAGGCAGCTGATCGATGTTTCTCTCTCATCGATGTTTCTAACTCTCTATCCCTTCCTCTCTGAAAAAAAATCAATAAAATATATTTTTTAAAAAAAGAAGAAGGGAGGGGGTGTGGTGTAGTTGGTGGCATCAGTCAACCAACATTTTTTAGGGTGATTTTTACTAGGTGATTGCCTATTGCTATGCAAAGAATTACCCCAAAACTTAGCTGCTTAAAGCAATAACTGTATATTATCTCACAATTTCTGAAGGCCAGGAATCTGGGAGTAGCTTAGCTGGATAGTTCTGGCTCAGGGTCCTCATGAGTTTGCAGGATGTCAGCTGGGGCTGCAGTCATCTGAAGGCTTGACTGGGGCTGGCAGGCTCACTCTCATGGCTGTTGGCCGGGGGCCTCAGCATCTCATGCCAGCTAACTTCTCCCAGAGCCGCAGTCTAAGAAAGAACAAGTGCCTTTGATGACCTAGGCTCCCAAGTTTCATTTCCCCTTTTTATGTTCCTTAGAATTGAGTCCAAATTTTACTCAGGGGGGTGTGTCAAGAGAATTTGCAGACATGTTTTAAAGAGAATGTCAATTTGTGGACATATTTTAAAACAACACAGCAATGCTATTTTAAGTTTTTAATCAAAGTATAATATAAACAGAAAAGTTCACAAATTAAAAGCTCCATGAGCCCAGCCAGTGTGGCTTAGTGGTTGAGCATTGACCTATGAACCAGGAGGTCACAGTTTGATTCCCAGTCAGGGCACCTGCCCGGGTTTCGGGCTCAATCCCCAGTGTGGGCATGCAGGAGGCAGCCAATCACTGATTCTCTCTCATCATTGATGGTTCTCTCTCTCTCTCTCCTTTCCTCTCTGAAATCAATAAAATATATATTTTTTAAAACTCCATGAATTATCATGAAATAGAAATGTTCATGTAGCCACCACCAAGATTTAAAAATTCAGTTTATAGCACCTCCTGAATCCTTTCTCATGTCCCCTCACAATCACTACCCTTTCCTTCTACTCTAAAGGTAATCCCTATGCTAACATATTGCAATGAGGTAAGAAAAGAAAGAATATAAGGACAGAAAAAGAGAAAAATATCATTATTCTGAGATGTCATAATTATACATGTAGAGAATAATAAAGAACCTAATAGAATAAATTATTAAACATCAGTGAGTTTAGCAAGGAAGCTGAATAAAAGCGAACAAATCTAGCAAAAGACAGGCCATCCCCTCTACAGAAAAGTTACAAACATAACTGAGAAGTTAAAGACCTTAATAAATGGTGGGGGTTAAACCATATTCATGGTCCATCAGATATTATAAAGATGCTACTCCTTTAAAAAATGAAAACACTAACAGCAAGACGGCCATTAAAAACACACATGGTGTCTAAAGACAAAGGAAAATTGTTTGAACAAAAATAAAAAGGATCCCAAATCAATTATATAGAAAAGATTCCTTTATTAACTTGTGGTCGAGAATACATTTGTATATTTTCAGAAAACAACCCCAAGACCAGATGGATTCCTGCAACAGAGAGGAATTGACAGGTGTGCTCCAACCACTAAGACAAGAGGAAAAAACAGTCCAGAGATGGAAGACGCTGACAACGCCTTGCCACGCGAGCAGTCAGCAGCTGTGCACCGCTGTAGGTTACCTAGGACCAAACCAGAGAGGGTCGGACCTGCATTGCCAACATGTGCCCACCATCCAGATATCATTGCTGACATGTACACATAAGGAACTGTTAGACATTGAAACGGGGACTCAGAACTGTTGGACATTGAAACTGGGACTCAAACATTTTTTTTGTTTTATCTTGTTTTGTTATTATATGTTTATTTCTAGTCTGCAAAGGCAAAACTTTTTAAAGGAAAGAAATGGTGGGAAAAAGATACAGAGGCAAAGAAGCATTGAACAGACTGTCAAACTACATTGGGAAGACAGGGGAGGTTGGGCGAGGGGGGCTGTAAGAGACCAACCGAAGGACTTGTACGCATGCATATAAGCACAACCAATGGATATAAGACACTGGGGCGGGGGGGAGGGCAGGCAGGTGAAGGCATGTACTGGGGGGTAGGGGAGGTCGGGGGGAGATCAATGGGGGGAAAAAAGGAGACATATGTACTACTATTTGTAATACTTAAAACAATTTAAAAAATGGTAAAAAATAAATAAATAAATAAATAATAAAATAAAATAAATAAAAATGAAAACATATTTAAATTTAACATTATTTTAAGCCCCAAT
This sequence comes from Corynorhinus townsendii, assembly GCA_026230045.1. NCBI lineage: Eukaryota > Metazoa > Chordata > Mammalia > Chiroptera > Vespertilionidae > Corynorhinus > Corynorhinus townsendii. Next base: position 46,639,537 of record JAPDVU010000011.1, on the reverse strand, counting down.
TGATTTATAGATTCAAAGCTAGCAGATATGAGATTGATTAATGTGGCTTCATTTGTACCCACAAGGTGATGGGAACTGGGGTGGGAGGGTCTGAAACCCCTCAGAGGATGAATAATCATCATCATTTTACAGAGTGATATGGACCATGTTTATATGCCCAGAAATTCATGTGTTGAAGCCCTAATCCCCAGTGTGATGGTATTTGGAGATGGGGTAATTGGGAAGTAATTAGGTTTAGGCAAGGCCATAAGGGTGGGGCCCCATGATGGGATTAGTGCCCTTATAAGGTGAAACACACTCTTTCTCTCCCCACCATGTGAGGGTACAGCAAGAAGGCAGTCATCTGCAAACCAGGAAGCAGGCTCCGATTAGACACCAAACCTGCCATCACTTTGATCTTGGCCTTCCTAGCTTCTGAAACTGTGAGAAATAAGCATTTGCTGTTTCAGCTGCCCGGTCTATGGCATTTTGTAAAAGCCCAAACTGACTAAGACACAGAAAAAGAAATAGGTCCAGAGAGGACAAATCCTTTACATAAGGCCCTAGCCGGTTTGGCTCAGTCAGGCTTCGGACTGCAGGGTCCCGGGTTCGATTCCGATCAAGGGTACATAACCTCTGTTGCAGGCTCCTCCCCGGCCCGAGCCCTGGTCTGGGCTGGTGGAGGAGGCAACCAATCGATGCATTCCTCTCACATCGATATTTCTGTCTTTCCCTCTCTCTTCCACACTCTAAATAGCAATGGAAAAATATCCTTGAGTGAGGATAAAAAATAAATAAATAAACAAAGTAGTATCTTTTTAAAAATTCATTTACATAAGGATACACATTCGGGTTGCAACAGATTCATCTCCTCCCAAGCCCCTTTTTCATTCCTCCAAGAGACGATGTGTTCCAGCTATAACTGGAGCCCCATTTTCCACCTGAAAAGCTGTCGTTCCATTACAGCGCAGACAGGTGAACCACAGAAGCCCAGAATCCCATCTTGAGGATCTGTTCCCTGAGGTCACTCTTGGCACCAAGAACAATACCAGCAGTCAAGACCCCAATCAACAACTGTGGCCTGTTTGGCTCAGTGGAGAGAGCATCGGCCTGCGGACTGAAGGACCCGGGTTCGATTCCAACCAAGGGCACGGACCTCGTTTGCAGGCTTGTGTGAGAGGCCACCAATCCATGTGTCTCTCACATCAGTGTTTCTCTCACATCAGTGTTTCTCTCACATCAGTGTTTCTCTCTCTGTCTCTCCTCCTTCCTTCCCCTCTCTCTCTAAAAAGCAATGGGAAAATATCCTTAGGTGAAGGTTAACAACAACAAAAATGTTGGGAATATCATTAAAACAAAGGAATTCTAAGATTGTGGATCCTCGGGGACGGCCCCGGTAAGGAGCGGCCTGTTCAGCCGCCTGCCTGCTGTCCCTGTACATCCAGGACGTCTGGCTGGGGGCCTGGCGTCCAGATGGTCCGTGGGGCTGCGGCGGACGCGCCAGGCGCTGACCAGGAGGCCATCGTCGGGCTCTGCGAGGACATCGCCGCCCTCGCAGGCTCTAGGCGTCCATGAGGCGGGCAGGGATGTGTGTAGTGACGGGGACCTGGAGGAAACGCTCACTTTATTTATTTGACAGTGAACAGACTGGAGGGACTGCGGGGGGCGGGGGGGGGGGGGAGTGTCACGTGACAGTGCCGTGGGCTCTTTCGGGGCCACGGGCCGCACAGCGATCGGTGGGCCGGCCCTGTTCTCGTTCCTCGTTCTTAGAGGAAATTCCTCAAAGCGAGCGGCACTGAGCACGCGAGGGGTCCTGTGTAAAGTGAAAGCTAAACGTCCACAGATGCGTCCCATAAAATAAAGGGCACGAACGGAGATGCTCGAGGTTGTCTGCGGGACTCGGGATTCGGCTCCGTGTAACCGGTCGTAGGAACTGTAACTGCCGCAGCTTACCTTTCATTAGCTCCGCGGCGGCTGTCAGACCCTCACAGGGTGCAATCGCCTTGACCTCTGCTTAGGGAAGGCAGCCTGTATTTTAACTTCATAATAAATGTCTATTTCTGTTAAAAAAAAAAAAAAAAAAAAAAAAGCAAGCCCTAACCGGTTTGGCTCAGTGGATAGAGCGTCGGCCTGCGGACTGAAAGGTCCCAGGTTCGATTCCGGTCAAGGGCATGTACCTTGGTGGCAGGCACATCCCCAGTGGGGGGGGTGCAGGAGGCAGCTGATCAGTGTTTCTCTCTCATCGATGTTTGTAACTCTCTATCCCTCTCCCTTCCTCTCTGTAAAAAATCAATAAAATATATTTTAAAAAAAAGATTGTGGAGATATTAAATGTATAAAAAACAAACAAACAAAAAAGCACACACCAATAACTACTTTAAACACTTAAAATAGAATTCGATGTAAGGGATTGGCTGCTCAGGTGATGGAAGGCCCGTGGGCCGCAAGGAGATGTGGGGCAGCCCCAGGTTAGCATCAGCGGGAGCCATGCCACCTGAGTGAGGATGGAGGACAGACAGAGGCGGCGGTGCCGTCAGAGCTAAGGGACTGGGTTCACCTGATGGAAGCAGCAAGCACAGCAGGCCCGTCCAGGTAAGAGCTGCGGCCCCTTCAAGGAGCACCCTGAAGCAGAGGCCACGGAGCAGGCCTGCCTGTCCCCCCACACCACGCCCCCTCCTGCCAGTGTGGCCGAGGAAGCCACTGAACGCCACTGTCCTTGGGGCCAGCGTAGTGCCCTCGGGGTCCAGGGCAGCAGCCGCTTGATCCCCCGTCTCTCACTCCAGCTGGAACGGCATCCCTGTCAGCAGGGTGGTAACACGTAACCACGGCGCCGCTGCACACGCTGGGTTACTAGCACCCCATGCCTTGTTGGCAAGGAGCGCATCACTGTGTTTGAACCCCGAAAACGAACTAAACCACCCCCCAGACCCCACCGTTGAGAATCTGCCTCGTGCTGCCCATAGCGGTGTCAGTCACGGTATCTTCAGGAGACAAGCATCACACCAGTGATTTCAACAGATGGTTTCACCTCAAGAAACATTACAGGAGTCACCCCAACCCCGCTTATTCGCAGTTTCACTTTCCAGGGTCAACCCCGAGGTAGAAAATGTTTAATGGAAAATTCCAGAAATAAACAATTCATTCGTTTTAAATTGGGCACCATTCCGAGTGGCATGATGAAATCTCCTGCGGTCCAGCTCCATCCTGCCCAGGACATGAATTATCCCTTTGTCCAGCGTCTCCACGCATTAGTCACTTAGTAGCGACTTGGTTATCAGATCGACTGTATCCCAGTCAGCGCTCAATTAACCCTTCTTTTACTTCATAACGGCTCCAAAGCCATCCACATTCACTACAGTGCAGGGTGGGGCAAAAGTAGGTCTACAGTTGTGAGCACGGGAAACACAATTTATTCTTGTGTTATTATTTATTATTGTGTTGTTTTCTATGCCAACAACTGCAAACCTATTTTTGACCCACCCAGTATATTGTTAGACATGTTCTATTATTAATTACTGTTAACCTCTTACTGTGCCTAATTTATAAATTACACTTTATCATAGGAATGTATAGGAAAAAAGCAGTATATAGAGGGTTTGGTATACATTTGAGATATACACTGAGTGGCCAGATTATGATGATCTCTGAACACATAATAATCTGGCCACTCAGTGTATATCCTGTATAATAAAAGGCTAATATGCAAACTGTCCCCTCAACCAGGAGTTCAACCAGCAGGCAGGCCGGCCGACCACCCATGTCCCCACCCCCTGTTCAGGCTGGCTGGACCCCACCCATGCACGAATTCATGCACCGGGCCTCTAATACACACACACACACACACACACACACACACAGTGGCCAGATTTTATTATGCATTCAGAGATCATCATAATCTGGCCACTCAGTGTATATACATATATATATACATATATACATATACATACATACATATACATACATATATACATATACATACATATACATACATACATATACATACATACATACATACATACATACATATAGGCTTTCATGCATCCACTGGGGGTCTTGGGACATATCCCCCCAGGATAAGGGGAACTACTGTACTTAGGTATAAAGGGTTGGTAACTAGGTAACCAAAAGGCAAAAAGATAACCTTATGGCATCACGGTGCGATTCACTACAGCAAGCAGCTACCGCCGTGGGCAAGCAAAACAAAGGATGAAGTTTAGCATTATTGACACTAAACGCTTGGATGAGGTTCCCACTGGGGATGAAACTCAGACAGCGAGGGGACGCTGCCCAGCCAGTGCAGGCGTGTCTGAGCTCGGAGGACCGCCAGGCCCTGGGACCTTCCCGGGAAGCTGCAGGTGAAATGGTGCTGACGTTGCTGAGGGGTTGCAAGATTCGGAAAAGTTGCAAACTAGACTTACCAGCAGTTACAAGAAGGAACCGCCTCAGCCAGGGTGAAAAAACTGCTGGGTGTTGCTGATGGGAACCAGAAACTGACTGGAAACAAGCCGAGAGCCAACAGGAAGGAGCGAGTCCCCTTTACGTCCTCCAGGCGTCTAGTCTCGTTGGTGCCCCCTACTGGCAAAGTGCAGCACAGCCGGTGGGCAAAGCGAAAGTGGTTTTCAGAGTCTCAAAGTCAGATTCACGAAGTCCAGAAGAGGGGAATGGATTTGAAACCAAGAGATAGTAACTGACACACTTAATAACTGAAACCAAGAGATAGTAGCTCAATAACTGGCACACTTACCAGTAGAGCGTGCCAGGGGCCAGCGACGACGAGTCATCCCACTCTGTACCTCTAAGGCCCAAATATATTTTTAAGAGAACTTGACTACATGGAAGACTATTTTCCTGGATAGCTAGTCTGAATGTCGTGCTGGGCAGGGGTGTCCATCCAAATGACATCTTTAATACAAGTTGAATCAAGATCCCCATTAGATTATTTTTAGAAGATTTAAACCCAATTATTCTAAAGGTCTTCTGAAGAAATAAGTAGATGAAAGAAGCAATTTCTTTTTTCTATAGACGATAAGATAGGTCTAAGCCTATATGGTTTAAAATATAAGGTAACACACCCAGCTGGTGTGGCTCAGTGACTGGTCGTCAATCTATGAACCAGGAGGTCATGGTTCGATTCCCGGTTATGACACATGCTGGGTTGCAGGTTCAATCCCCTGTGGGGGGCGTGCAGGAGGCAACCGATCAATGATTCTCTCTCATCATTAATGTTTCTATCTCTCTCTCCCTCTCTCTTCTTCTCTCAAACCAATAAAAATACTAGTATATTAAAAATAAATAAAATAAAATATAAGGTAACACTAATCAATTTGGTCCTGAAAGATGAAAAAAGATAAACATTAAAACTTCATATATATTTGACAAATATGTCATCATAAAGCAACCAAGAATAGTGAAATTGATCAAAATATTGCTTTGGGGATTAGAAGTGGCATGAATGACACTCACAATGTGTGTAACCATCACTACAATCTATTGCCAGAACTTCTTCATCATCCCAGAGACAATTCTGTACCCATTAAACAAAACCTCACTCCCCATTTCTCCCTCCTCCCAGCTCCTGGCAGCCACCAGGAATATCTTTTCATGTGCTTAATGGTCATTTGCGTATTTTCTCTGGAGAAATGTCTATTCAAGTCCCGGGCCCATTTTTGAATGGGGTTGCTTTGTTGTTGCTGCTGAGATGTAGTTCTGGATATTAACTCCTGGTCAGACAAATGCTTTGCAAGTATTTGCCCCCATTACGTGGGTTGTCTTTTTACTGTTATAGCCTTTGTTGCACAGGTTTGAATTTTGAGGTAGTCCAATTTATCTTTTTCTTTGTTGCCTGTGCTTTTGCTGTCATGTCCAACAAATCATTGCCAGATCCAGTGGCATGTAGCTGTTCTCCTGTTTTAAGAGTTTAAAGTTTTAGCCCGGCTGGTGTGGTTCAGTGGATAGAGCGTCAGCCTGCGGACTGAAGGGTCCCAGGTTCGATTCCTGTCAAAGGCACGTGCCTGGGTTGTGGGCTCGGTCCCCAGTGTGGGGCGTGCAGGAGGCAGCCAATCAATGATTCTCATCATTGATGTTTCTCTCTCTCCCCCTTCCCCTTCCTCTCTGAAATCAATAAAAAAATGTACTTTTTAAAAAAGAGTTTAGTTTTAGCTCTTACATTTAGGTCTTTGATCCATTTTGAGTTGAGTTTCCTAGATGGAGTGAGCTGAGTCCAACTTGGTTCTTTGGCATGTGGGAACCCAGTTTTCCCAGCACCGTTTATTGAAGACTGCCCTTTCCCCATTGAGTAATCTTGACTCCCTCTGTCAGAGTTCACCTGGCCACATAAATGAGGGTTTATTTCTGGGCTCTCTATTCTATTTCATTAGCCCCTATGCTTGTCTTTATGACAGGACCACGCTATTGTGCTTACAGTAACTTTATAATAAGTTTTGAAATCGGGAGGTGTGAGACCTCCAACTTTTTGCTTCCTTTCCAGGATTGTTTTGGAATTTTTCTATTTCTGCAACAAATGCCATTGGGCTTCTGATGGGGGCTGCGCTGACTCTGTAGAACGCTTTGGATCGTACTGACACCTTAGCAATTTTACGTTTTCCAACCCAGGTTCACGGGACGTTAACAATGTTTAATACATGAGTGGCTCCCACGACTGGCTTAAATATTCCTCCAAACACCACGTTAGTTCACGGTATCAATAATATCACATTAATTAGACTGGATGAACGAGAATTGGCAGGAGCATTGATAAGACATGTCCCCCTCTCTGGCCCCCCTGGAGTGTGGACAACTGGTGATGGGGCAGCAGGAACTGGGCTGAGAGTTTGTGGGTTGTTTGACTGGGATTGGCCTTGGAGGGCTGGGTTAGGGTGCCTGGAGGTGGGAATGCAGTAAACTGGGCTGGTGCTAGGGGCTGTCCCTGCAGTTGTGCTTGGAACTGGGAATTCACGCTTGGGCCTGGGGATGGATGGGGCCTGTCTCCTCCCTCCTCCACCCCTGCCCCGGCCAAGAGTATAGCGATACCACACACCCAGCTCACACGTCTTTATTGGACCAAATGTGGGGTTTCCCAACCCAAAAGGGGTGCCTCTGTCCTGCACCAGCCCAGCCATAGAGACCCGCCCATGAGTTCCCCAGGAGACCAGGTCCCGGCTGGAAGAGATCAAAAGTTGGTGCGTGGCAGGGGTGCCCTGGAGCCCCTAGTGGCAGGGGAGAGATCCACGCCTGTTCCCCGCGCCCTCCTCCCCCAGCCCCCTGCACCCTCGCTTGAGACGCTGCCCCTCCTGGAACAGGGAGGCCACGTCCAGCAGCGCATCCTCGATGTGCTGCCCCAGCCGGTGGGAGTCCTGGAGGGAGAATGGGTCACGTCCAGGGGAGCTGGGAGAGGGGCCCCTGCGGGGGGCTGGGGTCTGAGGGCGAGAGGGCTGGGGACCGAATCCTGGGCTAGGGGGCAGGTCGGGCTGGGAGTCGGGACTCAGGTTCTGGAGAGGAGGGAGTAGGGGTCCAGACTCCTGGGTCCTGAGGAAGGAGGTGGCGGGTGGTTCAGTTGGTCTCACCGTTTTTGTGCTTGATTTTTTGCTGGAAATGTGGAAGGTGATCGTGTCATCCCCCATGAAGATGTAAGAAACACCATAACCGTGGTCATCCACCTGGAAAGGGACAGAGTGAGGGGAACAGAAGAGGCCCCGTGCCTCCCCCACCAGGAGGCAGGCGGCAGCGGCAGGCGGCAGGCGGCAGGCGGCAGGCCGTCCCACTCACAGGCCCAAATCCTCCACCAGAGGACACGTAGTCAGGGTAATTGTGGACGTCAAACAGGTGGGTTTGCTGGACAGGGATCTGGCTGGTGGCCAGCTGCCACTGCTCCGAGTGAACCTGAGCGGATGAGGACGGTCACAGACCGCCCCCTCCCCCGAAAAAAAGAGAAAAACAAAGACAAACAGACTCGCAGGTCCGCGCCCCCTCCGCTCCGCTCCACGCCACACAGCCCTCGCCCTCTCTGACCTGTCCCCCTGGCTGCCCGTTTTCCCTAAATCTGCCCCCACCTGCCCTCTGCCCTTCTCCTTCCCGACCACCTCTCTGCTCTTCTGAACCCGCCCTGCTCTTCTCCCCGCCCACGCCCACCGCCCAGGCCACGCCCCTTCTTCCAGGTGACGGGCGGCCCTCCCCCTGGGACCAGCCCCGCCCCTTTCTGTCTGTGACCACGCCCCTCTCACCTTCTCTCCGCTCCCTTTCCCCGGCCTGGCCCCTTTCCTTCTTGCCCCGTCTCCCTAGCTTTCTCCTCTGCTGTTACCTCCTTTTTCCAACATTCCCGCTCCTTGCCCCCAAGTGTCTCCCTCCTCCCGCGGTTCACCACTTCCTTCTCTAGCCCTTTCCCTGCACCCCAACCTGATCCAGGAAGGGCGCCTGCAGGTGGAGCAGCTGGGACACGATGTGGAGGGCGAACAGGTGACGGTCGACGCCCTGCCCGCTCATGGCCGCCTTCAGCAGAGCCTGGTGCTTGTCCACCGCCAGGCGGAACAGGGAGAGGCACTGTGAGTCCTGGGGTCCCTGGGAGGTCACAGGTCATGCATGTAAAAACAGCAAGTGGGCTTACTGCGGGGGTCTGTCACACCCCTGGCCTCAACCCAGCTTGCAACACCCCTGCAAGGCAGACAGCAGCTCTATTTTACAGATGGAACGGGCTCAGTGGGGGAAAGTCACCTGCCCAGGGACACAGAGCGAAGCAGAAGCAGAGGGGTTCCCAGGTCCCCTGAAACTCCTCCCACTGAATCACATAGGCAGTGGGAGAGGGAACAGAGGTGCCTGGGGCGGAGGGGCGGGGTGTTTGAGCAGAGAGGTTATAGAGGGAACAGGAGCAATGGTGCAAATGGAAGTCACAAGGTCACACAGGTTAAATAATCAAGGCTAAATCATCAGAGGGCTGCATTGTGGCAAAAGGGCTCCCTCTTGGGTGCTCCCCCAGTGTCCTGTGAGACCCCCATTAAAGTCTATCAGTCCAGCCGGTGTAGCTCAGTGGTTGAGTGTCAACCTATGAACCAGGAGGTCACGGTAGATTCCCGTTCATGCCTGGGTTGCAGGCTCAATCCCCAGTAGGGGGTGTGCAGGAGGCAGCTGATCAATGATCTCTCTCATCATTGATGGTTATCTCTCTCTCTCTCTCTCTCTGAGAGATATATATATATATATATCTGCCTGTATCAGTCTATGCTGAATTATCTCTGTTTGCCCCATCAGTGAGCTCCTCAAGGTCAGAGTCCAGGCCTGTCCTCCCTGCCCCTAGCGCCCTCAGCAGGTGCTCCGTAAACATCTGCAAGTGCATGAGTGAGGATGGGGACATGACCGAAGCCTCAGATGAGGCTCACACCCACTGTCTTCTCTCTGTCCTCCATGGCTCTCACGAAGTTGCAGGCTTCCCGCGTGCAAGACCGCACTGTCTCTGTCCGGCCTTCCAGGAACAGGCGAGTCATGGCTGACTCATAAGTCAGGCAGAAGTGACCCCTGTCCTGGGGGACAAGGAGAAGAGGAGCCTGTCATCCGGGCTCAGGAAGCCCTCGCAGACGTGACCCACCTCTGGGCCCGCAGCCTCCTCCCGCCCAGACATGTGTGGTTGGGAGAGAGGGATCAAGATGGCAGACCCGCCCTCCGGTGCGGCTCCGTTGGCTGGGCATCGTCCTGTGCACCGAAAGGTTGCTGCCTTGCCCTGGCTGGTTTAGCTCAGTGGATAGAGCATCGGCCCTCGGACTGAAGGGTCCAGGGTTGGATTCTGGTCAAGGGCACGTACCTCAGTGGCAGGCTCCATCCTGGCCCTGGTCAGGGTGCATGGGGGAGGCAACCAATCCATGTGTCTCTCTCACATCGATGTTTCTCTCTGTCTCTCCCTGTCCCTGCCACTCTCTCTAAAAAAAGTCAATGGAACAATATCCTCGGGTGAGGATTAACAACAACAAAAAGGTTGCTGGCTCAATCCCCAGTCAGGGCACATGCAGGGGTTGCAGGCTCCATACCCAGGAGGGCGCATGCAGGAGGCTGCCGATCAAGGTTTCACTGTCACATCAATGTTTCTCTCCCTCTCTCCCTCTCCATTCTTCTCTCTCTAAAAATATTAAAGAAAATAAAAACTACCCCTGGGGGCGGGGCGGGGGGGGGAGATAGTGGGCCCACAAGGGCCAAGAAGAGTCATGAAAGGGGCTGATGGGGCAGGTCTTGGGGGACCAGGGAACCGAGTTCCTGAGAGGGGGAGGGGTCAGGGGACCTAACTGACCCGGAAGTGGGCCAGCTGCAAGGCCACCTGGACGAAGCTGTCTGAAGACAGGTGGCAGCGTTTGATGAAGCTCTTGCCGAAGTGGGAGAAGGGGAAGACGTGGCAGTCAGTGTCTCCAGACAAGGTCTTGGCTCCCCTCAGGGCGAGAGAGATGGATAGGTGGACCTGCCAGAGGGAGGGAGGGAGGGAGGGAGGGAAGGAGGGGGGCCCGGTTAGAGACGGAAGTAAGAACGAAGGTTGGGAAGGAGGCCGGAAGTGGTGATGGGAATGGAGTTAGGGCTGGGGTGGGTCACGGAAATTGGGAATGGAGTTGAAGGGCTAGGTTAAAGGTGGAGACGGGGGTGCCATTAAGGCCGGAATGGTGTGGATGGAACGAAATTAGGGCTGGGATGGAGTTAGGGTTGGGGTTTCAGATGGGTTTGGTGTTGGCAACAGGATTAAATTCAGGATGGGGATGAGTTTGGGGTGGGGATGGAGTTGGGGCAGGACTGGATCGAGAGCTGAGGTTGGGGTTGAGGATAGGGCTAGAGTTGGGGTTGGGGATGGAGTAGGGGATGAGGTTGGTCTTGAGGTTGAGTTTGGGGGTGAGAGTGAGTTTAGAGTCAAAACCAGGAATTTGGGGACCCGGAGCAGAGGCCCGGAAACCCGGACTCACCTTGTCTGGGAGGTCCCAGTGTAGCCGCTGGGGCCGGGGCAGTGAGGGCTCAGGGTGGCCCTTGCAGTGGCCGTCCACCGAGTAGCCCAGCTGAAAGCATTCTGTGGCCAGAGTGAACTGTGTACAAATGCAGGCGGTCAGCGTCCCTCCCTCCCTCTGGTCCATCTAACCGGGACCTCTTGGACCAGGCCCTTTTGAGCCTGGGGTCAGTCCCTGAGAAGGAGAAACCCTAATGTTCACAAGTGGGCTCTCAGGTTCAAGTCCATCGAGAGTCAGCGTAATGCTAATATCCAATGGCACTTCCTATCCCTGACCTTCTGACAGGTTCAGAGAGCACCAATGGCTGCCCAGCCCTCCCGAGGACCACCCCTCAGCATCCATTCTGATGGAGCGGGGCCCACAACCTGCTTTTTATTATTGTTAAATATTGCTAAATATTTTATTTTTTTAAAAATATATTTTTACTAATTTCAGAGAGGAAAGGAAAGGGAGATAGGAATATCAATGAAGAGAAAGAATCATTGATCAGCTGCCTCCTGTACGCCCCCCACTGGGGATGGAGCCCCCGACCCAGGCATGTGCCCTGACTGGGAAGCAAACCGTGCCCTCCTGGTTCATAGGTTGACGCTCCACCACTAGCCACACTGGCCGGGCCTGCTAAATATTTTAAATCAACCCTGATCGAGCACCTGCTACCCTCCAGCCTGGCATTTCTCTTTATCTTACTCTGTGCGACATCTCCTTGTTCATCGTGGACGTACGGAGATGATATGTGGACATGAACAGTCCGAGGGTCCGGCGTGGGACTGAATTGTGTCTCACTTACCCATACCATCGGAGGGAAGAAATTCCCATTTTACAAACGAGAAACAGGCGCAGGAGAGTCTGCGCTGATCTGGGCTGCTCCCGAGGTCTGGAGGGGCCTCCCTCCCCTCACATCCTCCTCCCCACCCTGGCCCGTCCAGCCCTCATGCAGCACTGGAGACGGTGATGGGCGGCAGGCACCACAGCCTCCGATTTAAAATGAAATAAAATGGAGAGCGGAGTTCTCAGGACCGGATGGGACTTACAGATAAAAGGAGCCCGGACTGGTCTGGCTCAGTGGATAGAGCGTCAGCCTGCGGACTGAAGGGTCCCAGGTTCGATTCCGGTCAAGGGCATGTACCTTGGCAGCAGGCACATCCCCAGTAGGGGGTGTGCAGGAGGCAGCTGGTCGATGTTTCTCTCTCATCGATGTTTCTAACTCTCTCTCCCTCTCCCTTCCTCTCTGTCAAAAAATCATTAATATATATGTATTTTTAAAATTGGGTAATCTTAAAAAAAAACCACAAAAAATCCCAGCCTTTCGCGGGATGGAGGGGAGACTCAGGCACAGGAGAGGGGAGTGACTTGTGAAAGGTTGCACAGCCAAGCTGAGAGGCGGTTCCAACTCAGCGATGATGTGATTCAAAGGCCCACCACCCTGGTCTGGGCTCAGAACATTCTGGATTCACAGTCCTGCTCTGCAGCTGCTGGCTCTGTGACTGGGCAAATCAGCTTCCTTCTCTGAGTTCCAGCTGTTCACCCAGGCCTGCTTTGCTGGGTGGCCCTGGCCGGTCTCTCCTCTCTCTCTCTGAGCCTCCACTTTTCCTCTGACACTAAGTCCCGGGGGAGGAAGGTCTCTGAAAATGGGGGTGGGAGGGGTCGTCCCCGGACTGCCCTACCTCCCACATGTGCCCTGAGACAGGGCAGTCCGCCCACGAGTGCTCCACGCTGAGGCCCAGCTTCCCGTTGGAGAAGACGATGAGAGTGAAGGACTTGTCATACCAGCTGCAGGGGAGAGGTCAGAGAGGTCAACAAAGAGCGGGGCCCAGGAGGGAAGTCGGGGTGCTCGGAGGAACCTGTGGGGATTTCCGGGGGGGGGGGGGGAGACTTTTCTGGAATCAGGGCTGGTGTGGGATCTCGAAGAGGGCGGGGCCTCCAACTGGTGGCTCTGGATGGGCGCTGAGGCCGGTCCAAGGTGTGACGAGCTGGGGATTTTGAGAGAACGTACCTGTACCTGGGAAGGTGCAAGGCTCAGGGGGTGCTGGGAGGTCAGGGCGTGTTCCCAGGGGCTAGGAGACCAGGATGACTGGTGGGCATCTAGGAAGTTCTCTGAGGGTCTCTAGGTCTTGGGTTTAGGATGCCAGCATTCAGGTCTGGAGGTTCCGGGGTTCTGAGTCTGAGTCTGAGATCCCAGGCTTGGGGTCCGGGCTCTGGGGTTCCAGGGTCTGGGTCTAGGGTTCTCTGGGTCGGAGGTCCCCAGGTCGCAAGGCATTGAGTCTGGGGTTCTCAGATCAAGGGGGCCTTTGGGTCTGGAGGTGCCCCAGGACTAGAGTTCAGGGTCTATGTGTCTAGGACCCAGAGTATTAGGTCCAAACACGGGGTTCCGGTCGCAGGTCAGGGTGGGGTTCAGGTCCCGGGCTGACTCACCGGTCGTGGCCCCGGCCAGCCAGCAGGGCGTGGGCGTAGGCGTCCAAGGAGGCCGCGGGGTCCTCCCGGGTGAGCCCCGCGGGCTCTGAGTCCAGCGAGACAAAGAAAGCGGCCCCTTCCACAGCCTCCAGGGCCTCCCCCGCGCGGCTCTTCAGGGACCTCCGCGCCTGCGCCCACAGGTCCCTGTCGGGGGACCACGTGCCTGAGCCCCGGACCCTGCCCAGCCTCCACCGGCCCACAACCTCGGGGTGGCGGCTCCTTTGCGCCCACGCCCTCCCCCCTCACCTGGGCCCCGCGGTCAGGGCCGCCAGGTGCTCCTCGTGGGGGCAGGCGGGCGACGGGTCGTCCAGGATTCGCTGAAACTGCTGCTCCAGGGCGCGCGGGGACAGCAGGCCGCTGGGGGAGTGGGTGCCCACGCGGAAGAACCGGCCCCGGTGGAAGACGGCCACGTGCCGGCTGTCACGGAGGTGGCGGAGGTGGTCTTGGGGTGGGTGGGCCGAGTGTGGAGGCAGGAGGGTTGGAAACATTACGAATAAGAATAGCAACTACGCCCTGGCTGGCTTGGCTCAGTGGCTAAAGCGTCGGCCTGCAGACCGAAGGGTCTCAGGTTCGATTCGGGTCAAGGGCACAAGCCCGGGTTGTGGGCTGGACCCCCAGTGGGGGGCGTGCAGGAGGCAGCCGATGGATGATTCTCTCTCATCATTGATGTTTCTATCTCTCTCTTCCCTCTCCCTTCCTCTTGGAAATCAATAAAAAATATATTTTTTAAAAAAAAAATGACTGTGTCCTTATCCCATTTGAGAGATGGGGCGGCTGAGGCCCAGAGAAGGTGACTTGCTCAAGGTCACACGGCGAGGAAATGGCGCTGGGATGCAACCCGGGCGGCGGGCTCCAGAGCACATGCTCTTGGCTGCTACACTGTCCCGCCTCCGAGAGCCAAGAGGGGAGAGGGTCTCACCTTTCTGGACCCCAGGAACCCGCGTAGTGTTGAATATCTTCTCATACTGGGCGGAGCACAAGGGCCGCATTCCCATCAGCAACGTCTGCAGGAGACCTTGGCTCGGGAACGGCTCCCCAGGCCCCACGCGGCCCCACGGCCACAGGACCACGGCCTCTGCCCCCAGGGGCGGCCCTCTTACCGGCAGGATCTCCTGGCGATTCAGGCGGTGGCGGTAGAGGAGCAGGGCATGCACAGCGTTTCCGGCGCGAGCAGCCTGGACGGGTGTGGGCGTGACATAAAGGAAGTCCTGGGAGCCGAGGAGGAGACAGCAAAACGCCTGGGGTCAGGTTTGCCCCTGATCCCCAAAGACAGGTCCTGCCCCCAACAGAGGGCGAATGGTGAATTCAAGACTGTGATTTGGGTCACTGACCCTAACCCCCCCATTTTATGAGCCCTACTCCCTCCTCAGCTCCTAGCCCCCTTCTCCCCTCTCACCATCATATAATAGTTGCTATTCACCATCAGCGAGTTGCGGGAGCGAAGGTACACAAACTCTTCCCACCAGTCACTGACCTGGGGATGGGTCACAGAGACACGAAGCTGGGGTGACTGGGCCAATGTAGGGGGAGGCAGTGGGAGGGTCCAGCCACCCAAGACTTTACTGTGTCTAACAGGGAGGGCGGAGCCCAATGCAGGAGGTCAGCCTGATCAGTAACTAGCAATAACCTAGAAGCTATGCTCATGCTGTGGAATACTACGCAGCTGTTAAAAAGAACAAGGCTTTACTGACGCAGAGTGACCACCAAAGTATGCTGCCAATGGCAAAGGCTGGGCACACAACAAGATATGTTTGTCGACCCCATCTGAGATTAAAACAACAACACCCTGGCCCTAACCAGTTTGGCTCAGTAGATAGAGCATCAGTCTGCGGACTGAAGGGTCTCAGGTTCGGTTCTGGTCAAGGGCACGTGCCTGGGTTGCGGCCTCGATCCCCAGTGGGGGGCGTGCAGGAAGCAACCGATCAATGATTCTCTCTCATCATTGTTGTTTCTATCTCTCCCTCTCCCTTCCTCTCTGAAGTCAATAAAGAAATATATTTTTAAAAAAGAACATGGAGAGAGGGGCTCACACTGTTGGCAGACGACAGAATGTTCAGAGTACTGGAGAGTGCAGAGGAGCGTGGAATACTGGAGCATCTGGGGCTGGGTTTCCATCATTGGAGCGTGGGGGCGGGGCTGATTGAGTATGGGGCGGGGCTCAGAGTGCCGGGGTCTAGGGCCTCCAATCGCCACAGGGCCTAGGGGTTGTGGGTGGGGCGTGGGGCGGGGCGGAACCCTGCCAGGGGAATGCGCTCAGACCTTTGCCTGCCCCACAAGGGACTCACGTAATTGGACGCCCACCAGGACTTGAGCTGCAGGTACCACTGCAGCAACGACGCCTGCAGCCTCAGGAATTCCTGAGCCAGGCCCGCCGTCCAGTCGAAATCCTCGTCCGAAAGGACAGGCCTGACGGACTCCAGGTACTGAGGGAAGAGGCGGAGAAGTAGGTAGGTCACACCCCAAGCCCGCCCCGCCCGCCCGCCTCTCCTCCCATCCCCAGGGACCGGCCCACCTTGCGCACTGTGTCCTGCACGGAGGGCACCGGCTGGCGCGGCAGGGAGCGCTGGTAACTGAAGAGCATTGGGTGGCGGCCGGAGAAGATGCGGACCAGGGCCTGGGGAAGTGGGAATTGTGGGTCATTAAACCCCTCACTGAAGCTGGAGACCTGAGTGAGGTGTGTGTGGCAACCCACAGAGCAAATGGGACAGATATCCGCCTCCCCCCGCAAAGGGGGACAGAGACCCAGAGACAGGGGGACAGAGAAGTAAGCCCCACAGGACCCGAGCCGGGCTCTGCCCCTCACATACCAGCCAAGTCTTGGTGGGTGAGGACATGGCTCCGTGGGGTTCGAGGAGCCAGCCGTGGTAGGACAGCAGCAGCCTCAGGGCCACGTGAAGTGTGAAGATCAGGGCTCCCCACAGGCACGAAGCAAACAGTGCGGCCGCCAGGACCCCTCGAAGCCTGTGGTGCTGTCCACCCCTGGGTGGAGAGAGAGCAAGGGCTGGGTCTCCTGGCCTCAGAACCCCGGCCCCTCCAGCCTCACTGGGCCCCTGCCCTTCCTAATAGTCTCTCACTGGTCTCCTGGCTGTTGAAGGCTTATCTTGTAGAACTAGAGTCAGTCAGAGTCCAGTTTCCTCTTTTGTGAAGGAGGCAGGATCCTCTCTCAGCACCCTCCTCCTCCAAGGACTGTGGGGACCCCAAGCTTCTAAAATCACTTCTCATGGTCTCATGGAAATTGGTAGCTGCTTAATAAGTGGTATTTCCATTAAAAGGACACTTTTCCCTCCCAGATAGCCATCATTCTCTCAGTGCGGTTCTCAAACTGTGGGCCTTGGACCGGAGCATCAGCTGCACCTGGGAGCTTGCTGGGAACGCGATTCCTGGGCCCACCCAGACCTAGGAAGACAATCTGTTGGGTTGGGGTCCAACAATCAGTGTTGGTTTTGTTTTTTTTTTAATGTTTTTATTGAGTCTAGAGAGAGGGGAAGAGAGAGAGAGAAAAGCATCAATGTGAGAGAGAAACATCGATTGGATGTCTCCCGAATGCCCTCAACCAGGGATGGAACCTGCAACCATTCAGTGCATGGGACAACACCCAACCAATGGAGCCACACTGGCCAGGGCAGCAATCAGTGCTATCTTTTTAAAATATGTTTTTACTGATTTTAGAGAGAGAAGAGGGGAGAGGAAGAGGGAGATAGAAACATAGGTGAGAGATATTGATTGGCTGCCTCCTGCATGCACCCCCACTGGAGATGAAGCCCACAACCCAGGCACATGCCCTGATTGGGAATCAAACCAGGGACCTCTTGGTTTATGGGTCAGTGCCCAAACCACTGAACAACACCAGCTGGGCAGCAATGGGTGTTTGCAACAATTTTTTTAAATATATTTTATTGATTTTTTACAGAGAGGAAGGGAGAGGGATAGAGAGTCAGAAACATCGATGAGAGAGAAACATCGACCAGCTGCCTCCTGCACACTCCCCACTGGGGATGTGCCTGCAACCAAGGTACATGCCCTTGACCGGGATCGAACCTGGGACCCTTCAGTCCCCAGGCCGACGCTCTGTCCACTGAGCCAAACCAGCTAGGGCAGCAATCGGTGTTTGAACAAGCCTACCCAGGTGGTTCCAAATTAAACTCAAGTTTAGGAAACTGACCTACAGTAAACCAACATGTTTGCAACGTTGCTAAGCGACATGGGAGCAAATCCCACCTAGAGGAGCTAGGGGAGTCCCTCCCCTCTGTGCAAAGGCTAAATCTAGTCTTCCTGGAAATTTCTACCTCCAAGCCAAGGTCAGGCCTTTGGAGCTGTCTGCCCCAGATCTGCCTTCTTCCCTAGGGGCACTTATGCAGGAGTTAGACCCTGTGGCTTCACCATGATCTGCTTGCCAAATCTTTCCCAAAGCCGACAACTGTAATATTACGACCAGTCCCATTTAACAACCTCCTGGTGGAAGTCTCTTACCTAAAAGTACACAATCAGAGACTAGCAGAGTTCACACTCGCATTAGTACACATAGCCATATCTGAGACATTTTCTAGTTTGTCACCATCCCTCTTCACAAGAAGCCACCAAGATGGAAAGAAGAGAGAAAAAGCACCTCCTTTTTTATTGATGCCATACCTTTAGTAAGCTGTCCCAAAGTAAGTCTCAGAGGTTACTTTTCTTTAGCGGGCACAGCACACTGATAGAGAAACTTACTAGGTGGGGGGAAAGGAACTAGGGAGGTTACTGGGCTGAAGTGGGAACTCACCAATCTGGCAGCAACTCTTTAATCTTCTCCGTCAGTCCTAGGGAAGGATCCAGCTGGAGGAACCAGGCGAGCTGGATTGCACTGAAGAGGAAGAGCCAGCTGAGGGGGCTGGCAGGGAACACACCAGTGAGAAAGTCATTCTGTGGGGAAGAAAGAGCATCCATTCGATCGCATTCTCTAAGCACAATCCTTAGATATTGACTGAGCATCCAGCATGTGCTGGGTTCTGAGCTGGGTGCTCAAGACCCAGTGGGCAGCAGACTGATCTAGAGTCTATCCTCAGGGAGGTCACTCAAGAATGAAGCGAGTGCTAATGGCAGTAGACAAGGCACAGGAGCCCTGTGGTGGCAGGATGCTCATCCTGAGGGAGTCAGGGAGGGCTTCCTGGAGGAGGTTACTCTCAGGAAGGACCTGGAAGACAAAATGATCCCCCAGACAGAGGCGCATCTGGAGCTCAGAAGGTCTTCTGGAACTACCTGGCCGTGGAATGAATGAGGAATGAATGAAAGTACTGGGTTATTAATCAGATTCCTAGAAAAGGGTGAACAAGATAATTAACACTGATGAATGCTTACTACATGCCAGGTGCCCTTTACAAGGCTTAACTCTTTAAATCCTCCCACAACCCTGAGAAGTAGGTACTAAGATCATCTCATTTTACATTAACAGCAAGCCCTAGTGGGTTTGGCTCAGTGGATAGAGCACCAGCCTGTGGACTGAAGGGTCCCGGGTTCGAATCCAGTCAAGGGCACGTGCCTTGGGTACAGGCTCCTCCCTGGACTGGGCCCTGATCTGGGCTTGTGCAAGGAGGCAACCAATCGATGTGTTTCTATCACACATCAATATTTCTCTCTGTCTTTCCCTCTTCCACTCTCTAAAAACCAATGGAAAAATATCCTTCCTTGGATGAGGCTTTAAAACAACAAAACAAACAAACAAAAAACCAACATAGCTTCAAGATCACAGAGAGCACAGTTAGGACAGGATAAAAGCTACCACCGACCATTAGCTGGGACAGCACCATCCAGGCTCAAGCGACCTCTTTCTCTCTCTCTCTTCTTCCCACATTTATCGAATCGGAGGGCCTCAGAAATCAGGCTTTAGAACTTGGGCTCTGGAGTCCCACCCTCTGCTTTGCCACTCACGGGCAAGCACGTGACCTCTCTGTGTCCTCACCTGTAGGATGGGAGCAATCTCTCGGAACTTGCCTCGCAGAGCTGTCACAAGGGCGGGATGAGACAATGTCATTCCACAAACGCTAATTGGGGCCCCACAGCAGGACAAGATAGCAAGATTCCTGCGGTCACGGGGGACGAGATAATGCCTACGTAAGTGAAGGACTTAGTGCAGGGTGTCAGACAGCGCTAGGTCGCTGGAGAAAAATAAAGCAGAGAAGGGGCCTGGGGAAGGGCCTGCATGGCACAGCTCAGAGCCAGGCACTCAGCAGGTGCTCAATAAATGTTACCACAGTGATCGTTTCTATTGCTACTCTACTTCTCCTTGGGGATTTATTTACTTGACAGTCTTCCTTTGGCTTGGCAGGAAACGTTACAGGCAAATGTGGTTATTTTTGTTTCTTTTTTATTGTTGTTAATCCTCACCTGAGGATATTTTTTTCATTGCTTTTCAGAGAGAGAGAAACATCGATAGAAAGAGACACATCAACTAGTTGCCTCCCGCAGGCACCTGGACCAGGGGTGGGGAGTAAACTGTAACCCAGGTTACACTCAACCACTGAGCCACCCCTGCCCGGCGGGAGCACCCATTTTAAAGCCTGGAGATGAAAGGGAAAGGTGAGAAGTGCTGTGTTTGGAGGTGTGGGGAAAGTGGGGGTCCCAGAGTGGGTGCAAGCGGTAAATAGGGGTTCCCAGTGGGTGAGGTTGAGGATCCCTGAAGTGAGCCACAGACCAGAAAATAGCTTTAAGAAGTCCTGGAAGTGGACAGATTTCCCAGAAGTGGGGCCACCTGGATGCCAGAGGTGGGCCTCAGGCATCCCGGAAACAGGTAACAGGATCCCCGGAAGGAAACCAATCGGCAGCCCTCCTCACCCAGAACCGGGAGAGATGCCTTTTCCAAGAACGCAGTCCGGACAGATAGATCTCCTGCAGCACCGAGGCACTGAGGTCCGCTTCCGCCCCGCCGGAGGTCAGGGAGGGTCGGAAGCCCACGGCTTGGTGCGCTTCAGCCATGTCCCGCTGGGCCCCTGGGGGGAGGACAGCGAGTCACTCTCTACGTCCCCAGCTCGCTGCTCCCTCAGACCCAGGAGTCCAGGACCCCAGCGCCCCTTCCAGCAGACCCAGGAATATAGGACGGCAACTCAGCCTTCCTAAGCACCTTTGGATCTGAGGATCTTGAGGGTCCCCGCCAGACACTCGGTGTTGGGGGGGGAGGGAACCTCAGTTGGGGACCTCTGTGAATACACACAAAGGCGGGAGGGCTAACTCGCGTTTACCTCTCTTGTGGCTCTGCTGAGAATGCGGTGCGGGGGCAGTGTTTCCTCCCAATACAGGACTTTCAAAATTCGGGAGTGGAAGGGGGGAAATCCGTCCAGGGTGAGTTACTGGGTCTCCGAGAAAAATATTAGTCCTAGACCCATTTGAAACCAACACCTGCCCGACGCTGACACTGTCCACCCCATTTCCGTTTCCCATGCCAAGGCCGGGGTGGGTGGTGGTGGTGGGGAACTGTCTATAAATGCATCCACTCTGGGTTGGCCCAGCGTCCCCTCCCCCTCAAAAGGGGCTAGAGGGGATGGGGGAAGGAGCACTCTACTGCGCATGCCTCGCAGCCAGGGATGCTTCGAGGACAAGTGATGGAGAAGCTCGTATGCCCAACCTAAGACACAGGCCTCCAGCCCCCGCTGTAGCTCGGTCCCCTCCCGTCCCGTACTTACTACGCTGAGTAGGGGGTCCGCCGATAGGATCCTGGGGACCAAGCCGGATTACACCTCCCCGACCCCCGATTTGGAGCGCCAGGCCTGTCTCCCACTTGCATAGAGATATGCAACCCAGTGCGACGGGTCTACGATTTGGTCGATGGGCTTCAGGAGTTCCTGCACGCCCCGGATCATCCAACACCCAGGAACCCAGATTTCTGTCTCGCGTGTGCCTCTCCTGGTATTCAAGTCCCTGGTTTTATCCCCGCCCCCTTCCGATCTCGGCTTTCTATCCCCGCCCCTTTCCAATTGCTCTGCGTTCTATCCCCGCCCCTTCGAATCCCAGCTTCCAATCCCCTCCCAGCGTTGAATCCCTAGCTGTCTCTTTCTACCCCGCCTCGTTCTCCATTAGCCTCCAGCGTTCTACGCAGCATCTATCCGTTGAGCCCCAGGCTCCTGGGTTCCCCAGTCTGCTCCCTCTCAAGGAGCTCGCTCCTTTCTTTTCCGGGAACGAGGCTTAGCTTGGAATTCGCAGCCTACCTCCGGTAGACTAAAGTCACGCACGTGGGGTGCCCAGCTGGAGCTGAAGCCAATCTCCGCCCTGCCATCCCAGGGAGGGAGGAAAGCTGCTTTGGGATCCGATAGACCCACAAAAGGTGCGACTGCATTGGTGCGAAGGCGGCAATAGCCGATTGGATTCAAGTTAGACAGTCAAAGGGACTTCCATGAGGGAAAATGGGCATGACACGGGGGAATGTGTTAGGGGCAGGACTCAGATGGTCAGACCAGAAAGAGCAGACTGAAATATGGATATCACCTTTTATTTGGCTCTGGACATTAATATTCTTTGTCCATGCTGATTCTGGGGTGCCCTGGGTCCAGCCCAGTCACAGCAGGGGCTGGGGGAGGCTGATATCTGGGCAAGCCCATGTAGAAGCAGGGGAAAACTTGGGGTTGTGGCCCCAATATACAGACGGGTAAACCGAGGCTAGGGGAGGTGCAGAGAGGTGCTCAATGTCACCCAGCAAGCTGGGCACTGCACAGGCCTCACTGCCACAGGTCCAGGAGAGCAACTAGACCAGAACTTCACAGCCCAACTTTCCTGAGAGTTACTTGGTGGAGGCAAAGCAGGGCCAGTATTTGGTCTCTGGCAGGTGGCATATTTGGCATGTGCCCAGGGAACAGAGGGGCCACAGAGGAGCGTGATACCGAGGTACAAACAAGCCACTGGAGAAATGGGGCCCGACACCCGACAGGGCAGCTCCGAGATGCCTTCCCATTCCTAGACGGAAAGGAGGGCTCCTTGCAGGCATGTCCCTGACACCACCAGCCTTTCTCACCTGCCCAAGGCGTCTGGGTCCCCCAGGTTGGAAGAAGCTGGAAGTAACAGCTGGTGGGTGTTGGTCACCAGAAAAATTGGGGCGTGAAGTTGCCCCTGCGTGGGGCAGCCCCGCCCCCTTCCCCTCTGGTCTGGATCACCCTCTTCCAGGGTAAGATGTAGCTCAAGGAGTCAAGGACCAGTCCCCACCTCCCGAGAGAGTAAAACAGGCCAGTCTCCGAGGCCACAGCAAGCCAGAAAGGCACGACTAGAACCCAGATCTCCACCTCCTCCACTGCTCCTAGGGAGCCTCATGGGTGTGCTGGTGATGGCGCACCCAGGCCTCAGGAGAGGTAATTCTGAGGCCTGGGGAAGAGGGATGGGACAGCTGACACTTAAGTGGTATCAGCATCTGGTTCCAAGGAAAGGGGTGGGGAAGGGAAGCTCTGGGCTCCAGTATAGACCAGACCTCACCCATGGAGACTCTGGAACCTAAGGCCCCTGGGGATAGGGACAGAGCCCGAGCCTCAGCACTGCCAATGTGGACTTCCTGGAAGAACGGATCAGCTACCCACAAGCCTAGGGATCAGCTGTACTGAAGCAGGTGGAGCAGGCGCTGTGGAGGCAGGGATGCTGTGCCAGTGGATCCAGGTCCTGGGGAATGGGGGCTCTGTGGACAAGCCATGGGACAGGGTGGCGGGTGAGGACACCATGCCTGCAGCAGGGGCTTGATACCACGCCTGGCGCTGTGAACGTCAGTGGGACCTTGGTGCCCACCTCTAAGGTGGGGAGGCTCTGTTACCCTGAGATGGGACCCCTACCTCAGGTCACACCCCCCCAGAAGGAATCCTGACCCCCCAGTGCAACTCCTCCGCAACTCAGTTTCCTAACTGCCAAGGGCAGGACAGTACTCACTGCCAGTCAGCCCTGGCATGGCCTTGGAGGGGCCTGGACAGAAAAAACAGGAATCCTGTGTGTTGGGGGAGGCAGGAAATGGCCTTCTGAAAAGCTTAAGGGCCCAGCTATACTGGGAACCCACACCCAATCTGCCACCAGCCTGGCAGTGCCGCTGGGCGCAGAACCATGCCCAGTGGGGATAAGAGATAACAGTGCCTCAGAGGCAAGAGACAGGGGTGGGGGAACAGACTCACTCCCCCTAGAGAGGGTGGGGGGAAGAGATCCTGGGAGCGAGCAAGAGGTGAGTTGGGACAAGACTCGGAGGGCTGTGGTGAGACAGAACTAGACACAAGTGAGGAGAGACCTACAGCCATCATCCGGGTACTCCTGGCTGCTCAGCCTGAAGCCTTAGCACCTGCACACGGAACCCCAAGCCCCAGAAGCCAAGCTGTCCCAGCTGAGGATTTATTGGCATAAATGTAACCATATAAAAACATAAGTTATGAAAAACAGTCACAATGTGCCCTCCCCCCAACCCTCCCATCCCGGGCCCAGGCCCCTGTAACTCCCTTCTGAGAAAAGGAGAGGAAGGGGGATCCTGAAACCGCCTAAGAAGCGCCACAGCTGCTGGGCCTCTGCAGGGCCGGCCGGGCTGGGGTGGGAGAAACCGGGCGCCATCTCAGCGCATCCGGTAGTCGGTGGAGCAGGACAGCTCACACAGCTGGCCCTTGAAGTCCAGGTCAATGGTGAAGTCCAGGTCGCGCTGTGGGGAGAGGGAGGACATGAGGGGACCGGAGACAGGGCAGGGAGGGACGCACGACTGTCCAAGTCGGGAGGAAGCAGAGGGGTGCAGGCCCCACACACTTGAGATGCCCTGTGCCCACCCTCCCCGGAGACCCAGTGGGCTCTGCTTGTAGCCCATATCCAGGATGGAGACGCTACATTGCTGGTCCGAGCACCTGCTCTGAACCTTGACTCCCAGCAACACGCGTGCCAACCTCAGCTCCACCTGGTATCTCGGGGCAGAGCTCAGCTGCCTGGCCTCTTGCTCACGACTATTTCTTCACGAGAACCATTCCCATCAGCAAAACAGCGTTTCTTCCGCGTATAAAAGCGAACCCCTCTCAATCATACTTCCTCCTCCTGAAAACTTGACAGCACTGTCCTCACTTCCTCTCCTCCCAACCCTCCTGCCCCTGCTCCGAAGCCCCCAGCTCTCCCTGGAAATGCTGGGCAAAGTCACCAACGACCTCTGCCCTCAGTCCTCTCACCCGGCCTCCCTGCTCTCTCCTCCCCCTCAGGCTGTCTCTGTTTCTTTAGTTTGGGGTTTCTCAGCCTCCACACTACCGGCACTTGGGGCCACTTTGTCATCCTGTGCACCCCCAACCTCTACCCACTAGATGCCATTAGCACCCTCTGGTTTGTAATAACCCATCTCTAGTGACCAACATCATCTGGGGTACAGCAAAGCGGCCCCTGGTTGCGAGTCCCTGCTTTAACGGGCTTGTCTCCCTGACTTTGAAAGTGGGTGTCTTTTGGGCCACTCCCCTCCATCCAGGCTCCCTGGGCACCACCATCCAGCTTTGCACACTGGCCCGATGTTTTGGCGCAGACCACTCCCCTCCACTCAGGAATGAGACCCTTCCTCCTCCCACTGAGGCTGAGCTGGAGCTCCTGACTCTGCCCCAGACCTGCCTCGCCCCCAGCCCCCAACCCCCAGCCCCCCGCCGATGGCAGCTGTGTCCTGCTGTGTCAGGGGTGCAGGAGGAACCAACGGCCCGGCCCTCCTCTGCTTCCCTCGATCCCCAGGCCCAGGCTGGGAAACCAGGTTCTCCCTCCGGCCTTCTCAGCTGACCCACCCTCGCCAGCTTGGCACAGTCACCTCCAGCTGTGGTTTACCACTGACTGTGACCCATGTCTAGATCGGGAGCATCGGGAGGGCAGGGGTTCAGCCTGATCGTGGCTGGGTCCCCAGGGCCCGCTTCCCGTCAGTGCTCAATACAGACAGACCCCAAGAGCCCCAGACAAGCAGAGGTGCCTCCAGAGTCCACCCCGTTACCCTGAGCCTCACATTGTTCTTGGCATTTGGCCGCATGCCAATGGTGCCAAAGATCTCCTCGCCCGTCTTCACCGTCAGGTAGTCCTCCATGTAGAACACTGTCTGCTTCCAGTGCGTGTACGGGGACTCGGGGCCTGAGGGTAGAGTCAGGTCAGCCGACTGGCCCCTGCGCCCCCACCCTGGTCTTGCCCTTCCCTCTGCCTGGCACACCCCCCAATGGCTGTTAACGGAGTGTTGACTGTGGTCAACCTGCCCATGAATCCCTTCACCCTCCTCACCCTTCAGAGGGTCCTGCCTAGGTTTCGTGGGTGGGGAAACTAAGGCAGAGCACGCTCAGGTTGGCTGGCCCTGGGGAGGCTCCCCGGGGCTGCTCCTGCGGCCCCTTCCCGCAGACTCACTGGTGGAGAAGCCGGTCCTCTTGTGGCAGCGCGTGAACTCGATGTTGAAGTAGGCCACCAAGGCGTGCACGTAGTCGTTCCGCTTCACTTGCAGGCAGAAGGGCGAGGTGAAGGTCAGGTCTTCCACCTTCACGGTGTAGATGTCCACCTCCTGCGGGACAGGCCCATGAGCCCCACTCCGCCGCGTCCAGCCCAGGGTCCAAGGCAAAGGGGGAGGGGGAGTGGGGGCGGAAGGGGTTGGAATCTCTGTTCCCATCCGAACCTCAAACCCGAATTTATTCCTGGACCTACCACTGTACTTGAAGAACTGCCTGTTCACCCCTCCCATGGCCTACCCGCTGCCCCAGCAGCCCCCTCACGGAGCTCCCTGCTTCTATCCTCCCCGCCCCCGCCCCCATAACTGAGCTGGACACACCTATCAGCCAAGGTGACAACTATAAAACAAGTCAATCAGATCGTGCCAAGCCCCTGCTCAAACCCTGGACAGCTCCTGGACACACTCAGAACAAAACCCTGATTCTGATGCCTCAGAGGCTGGGCAGTCAGGCCAGCTGCTCGTCTGTCTCCTCTCCTCACTCCCTCCACCTGGTTCTGCCTGCCTCACACAAGAGTGACGTGCGGGACGTGGCAGGGAGAGGGCTCAACAATTGATCACGGCCAGTATCCTCTACTTAGGATAAACTCGCTCCTGGCCCGGCTTCTTGCATTTGGTATGCTCAGGCGAGCCCCGCCCGGGGGTCTTAGCTGCCTGCTTGTGTTCCCTCCAGAAAGAGTGTCCCTGGCAGGGCAAGCCCAGCTCAATGGGTTCCATCTTGGAACCACTAGCCTTGGCTGGCTCAGAGCTTTTTAATGGACACAGCTTCGCTGGGCCTCTAGCATGACCCTGGCTGACAGGTGAGGAACCCAAGACCTCAGGCCAGCACTCTGCGCCCTGATGTCTCGCATGCGGGACAGGTGCTGGCCCTTCTTTGGTTCCAACCCTGGGGGACACCTGGTCATGCCCATCCCCTCACCTTTATGAGGCAGGCGTTGGTGACCAGCTGCTTGGGGTCCACCACATCCACCAGGGGCTCCTTGATGGCCACGTCTTTGATGCAAGACATGTCAAAGCCATACACATTCTCCCACCCTGGGAGGAGGCAGGGAGGAGGGGTAAGCACACCAGGGCGCCCAGGTCAGGTCGAGCCCGCCCCAGCCCACGGGCTCCTTGGGCCCAAGCTCACAGTGGATCTTGTAGTCTTTGTACTGCCGGTCCTCAATGGCCGTCACATACAGCGTGGCTCGGTCTGGGAAGATGAGGCCATCAGGCGCCTGTGTAAGGGCAGGGTGAGGGCGTGAAGGGTGCGGGGGGGCCTTGGCAACACTGCTGCTAAACCTCTCCAGTTTGGCTCTTTATCCACCCCCTCTACCCACCCTTGTCTGAGCCATCGACACTTCCCACCTGGGCTCCTGCAGCGGCCTCAGGGTTTCCTGCTCTGCCCTCACCCCCGAATCATTCCCCACATGGCTATCAGGTGGCACTCAGGGGTACCTAAATCAGACCCTGTCTGGAGGTTCTTAGGGATCATCAGAACCCTCCCTGGCTCCTGAGAGGGAAAGCAATGTCTCATGAGGGTCCACAGGGCCCCTCACCTCTAACTTCACCACCTACTGCTCTTCCATATCATTTCACTAGCTTCCCTGCTCCTCCTCAACACACAAGCACACTCCTGCCCCAGGACCTTTGCACTGGCTGAAATGCTCTCCAGTGTGTTCTTCCCCTCAGATGCAGATCCTGTGTGGCTACTTCCCATCCTTTGATCAAGTCTCAGTCATCTCCTTGGGAGTTCCCTCTGCCTGGCACATCTCTGATGTGAGAACCTGAGGGGATAATGCCCTCTCCCCCAACCCCCATCCTTCCCTATCCCTTTGCCCTGCTATGGTTTTCTTCCCAGCACTAGCACCCTCCTGACACTGTGCCATCTCCTTGTCACCATGTAGCTCCCAAAATTGTTATATTTGTTTGCCTGTGGACCTTCCAACGTCTGCGAGGGCAATCCTCTTGTGTGGGAAATACCTGGCCTGGCTCTGTCTTTTGGCCTGGCCCCCAACTGATCCATGCAACAAATACCTCAGGACCCAGCCTGCATTCCCACCCTGCCAGGGCCTCACCAGCCACTTGTCTCGGGCATAGAGCACGGTGTTGAGCATTGACTCGTAGAAGAGACAGTAGCCCATCCACTCGCTGATGATGATGTCAACCTTCTCCACGGGAAGCTCCACCTCCTCTACCTTCCCCTTGATGATGGTCACCACTGTAGGGGCAGATAGGGGCACAGGCCTGTCCGATTGCCTCCCTCTGGGGATCCAGAGCCTGGGGACCCCACTAGGGCAGCCCTTGTCTTCTAAGCAAGGACTGGGGGCTACATTTGGGCATCTTCAAAGAACGCTGCCAGCTGAAGCACACCCTGGTTCACTCAGTTTTAAAATCACTCACACTAGGTATTTCCTGAGGCAGAAGCAGAAACCTTACATGGATTAGGCAGTAGGTGATGTGAAGGTTTTGCCGATAACAGCATGATCATCCATTAGAAACATACACAGCAGGATCTAAATGACAACACAGTTGGAATTTGCTTCCAATGGACATGGTTAAAGCTGAGTGTTGGGTACGGGGGGGGGGGGGGTGTCACTATACTAGTTTTACTCAGAGAGAAAGAAAGATCATTTCAGTTACTAAATGCTAGGAGCCTTCACATCCAGAAAACCCACCACCTTTCCACATTCTCTGCCCCTCAAACCTCTCAGGTGGGAACTCAAAGGCCGTCTGGCAACATCTACCAACTTAATGTTTGACCCATGCAATACTACTTTTATAAATGGACCTCACAGATGTACCAGTTTGTGGAATGACATTCTATGCAGGAGAGGAAACTCTCAGAAGCAGCTAAGTGCCCATCAGCAGGAGCCTGGGTAAGAAAGCCCGGGTATGTGTGCACCAAAAAGAACAAGATCTTCTCAACATCCTGCAACATGTTAAACGACACGATAACCGGAGAGGAAAAGTAAAGGGGCCGGGCTGGTGTGGCTCAGTGGTTGAGTCCCAACTATGAACCCGAAAGTCACAGTTCGATTGCTGGTCAGGACACAGGCCCGGGTTGCGGGCTTGGTCCCCAATTGGGAGCGTGCAGGAGGCAGCCGATCAAAGATTCTCTCTCATCATTGATGTTTCTCTCTCTCTCCCTTCCTCTCTGAAATCAATAAAAAGGTGTTTTGGTTTTTTTTAAATAAGGAAAAGACTTGTGTGAAATGCCATTTGTGTAAAAATAATGCATGTAAATATAAAAACATTTACATGCATATGTGCTTGTAGTTAACTGAAGTCTGGGAGTGTTGTCTGAACTCCGAGAAGGGCGGCTGAGGGCCTTCTCACGTGGGCCCACATGACCCTATTCGCTGAAAAATCTGAAGACTGCTTCTTGCCTAACGTTTCAGAGTAAGGCACTAAGTTTGGGGCTTCAGCACTTAAATTCTCAGGCTGGTGGCAGCCCAGCTGAATTGGTGTTTAGCGACCCCCTCCCTCCTGCCAAGGGCCCCAGGAAGCGGGGACCGCCCGGTCCATCCCCACAAACCCATTCTCTTCCTGGGCTCACCATGGTCTAACTTGTTGGCTTTGACGATCT
Source organism: Corynorhinus townsendii (assembly GCA_026230045.1). Taxonomy (NCBI): domain Eukaryota; kingdom Metazoa; phylum Chordata; class Mammalia; order Chiroptera; family Vespertilionidae; genus Corynorhinus; species Corynorhinus townsendii. The sequence continues at coordinate 46,610,178 of JAPDVU010000011.1, read as the reverse complement.
TCACCGCATAATCAGAGATACTGGAACACTCGATCTGGGATCCAGGAAGAAGTGAGGGTGAGACCCCCCCCAGTCCCATCCTCACCTCCCACCCTCTCTATCCAATCCCTGAGCCCCAAGGGGTCCCTTTCCGTCCCAGGGCCCAAGCCCACCCAGCTGCCCAGGACACTCACCCCAATGACCTTGCGGGCCCCGGCCTTGGCAGCAAACATACAGAGAATCCCCGTGCCCGAGCCCACATCCAGCACCACCTTGTCCTTGAAGAGGTGTCGGTTGTGAAACATGGAGTTGCGGTAGGTGAGGGTGCGCACCTCGTCTTTCAGCATCTCCTGGGGAGAAGGGTTACGAAGGCATCATGAGGGGCCTACACTCACAGCTGGAAACAGGGATGTCCTGGCCTCTGACGTGCTAACGGTTTGGAAAGCTAGAGCTCAGCCTTCCCACTTGCTTAGTCCCTTTGGAACAAGTTACTTCCTTTCCGCGTGCCTCCGTTTCCGTATTTGTAAAATCAGTCTGGAGAGACTAAACTCCCTTCTTAGATCAGCCAGGTTCTACGACAGCCTCCTAAACCTCAACTACATTTGCTTTAAAAAGTCCTCAGTAGCCGGTCAGCGTGAATCAGGAGGTCATGGTTTGATTCCCGGTCGGGGAACATGCCTGGGGTGTGGGCTTGATCCCCAGGAGGAGGTGTGCAGGAGGCAGCTGATCAATGATTCTCTCTCATCATTGATGTTTTTATCTTTCTCTCTCCCTTCCTCTCTGAAATCAATAATCCACTGACCTGTACACTCAGGAAAAAAAAAAAAAAAAAAAGACCCAAAGAAAAAATCCTCAGAATCCATCCCAGCCACTGGGACCTCAGCCTCCAGTGAACCAGAGTGGAGAAGCCATCTGCACACCAGACATGAGCAGCAGGGGGACAATCCCACCGCTGGTCACTAGAGGGCGGCAGAAACCAGCCGGCCCCACCTCCAGCGGCCTCTCAGCCAAGCTTGTGAGCTCCCACCCCTGCCTCCCAGGAGGGATCCTGAAGAGCACCTGGCTAACCTTGGTCTCCAAGGCAACCGCTGGGAGAGCAGACCCCAGGGTGAGCTTGGGGCATGCGCAGAGGGGCAGCCTGCTGCCAGGGAAGGCAGGGTGCATGGTGGGAAATTCAGTTCCAGCCCTCCCATAAATTAACCTCTCCAGATTCAGCAACCCTGGAAGCTGTCCACACTCACCTCGTGGATACCAAAGTGAGCATAGGAATCAAAGTAGTAATCTTTGGACGTCATGTCCTCAGCGTTGGGCTTCTCGCTGCATTCTGCTTGGCCACAGGAGACCTGGGAGAGGGAGGAGAGGACCATGGGTCAAATCTGGGGCTCCCCAAAGCATCTTAAGCCTCCAGGTCCCTACTTCTCCCTGGAATAAACGCCCCAAAATCATACCATGGCAACCCTACAGCTCCCATCTAACACCTTGCCTCCCCAGAACCCACAAGCTCCATATTCCTATTACAGGATACCCCGCCCCCAGGGAATACCCCCGATACCTCAGCCATGCCTACCATCTCTCCAGTCTCTCTGCCCCCGTCTCTAGCTCAGCCCACAGCTGGGAGGGGAGGGGAAGGCAGAACTGGAGCAGACACAGGGAATGGCAAAGGGGAGCTGGAAATAGAGTTAAGGAAGCAGCCAGAGTATTGGGGAAGGCACGGTGGGGGCCACAAACCTGGAGGGAGTGTGTACTAAGTGTTCAGGGGCAAGGGGTAAGCTGGTTTGAAGCAAGAGGGATCATGGTTAGACCACGAGAAAGGGCCTGATGTGTGGCAAGATATCTTAATATGGGGAAGGGTCTCACAAAAGGATATTTACTTCTTCAAGAGGCGGCTGGAGGCTCATCCCATTAGCCAAGGTGGCTACAAAATTCTAGGAGAGAGTACAGGGAGAAAGGATTAGCTACTGGGAGTGGCTAGGGGCAGGCCAGGCCAGGGGACCCTGGCTGTTAGAGAAGGGGAGTGTTTCCTGCAATTTTCCTTTTCCTTGGTGGGGAGTGGTGGCAGAGAGAGCAAGTAATGAGGCAGGGTTGTTTCAAAAAGGGCTGGGACAAGTCGGGGGAGGAGAGAGGGATTCTGTCTCAGCTGTGGCTGGAGAGATGGCGGACTGATCCCAAGCTGGCCCTCTCTGGCCAGGCATCTGACCATGCACACCTCCCCCACCCAGCCCAGAGGAACTGGCACCCACTGGGCACATAGGCACTGCCAGCTGTCACTCCCCTCCATCATCAAATCCCCCAGATTAGGTGACACTTCCTGACCCTGACACACACACACCCATAGCTGGGGAGTTGGCTGGTAGAGCGTACCCACTGGGCACCTGCCACTTCTGGGAACCAGTCTCTTTTAGGAGAGGATTCCAGGATGGAGATGTGGCACCCCCACCAGAGCTGGCACCCGACCCCTAGCTCCTGCCTTGGGCTCAGGAAGCCCCAAATAAAACCAGTTGGAGCCAATCTCCTTGCTTATTACCCTCTACCTAGGAAGAGGCTGGACTCTGGACCCTCCAGCCCACCTCCTCACATTCAGACACACATCACAGGCTTGGAAGCCCCCAAATGTGGGGCCAAGTCCAGAGGCAACCTCCAGGGAAAGTATTTCCTCCCCCATTCAGGCCCTGATCCAGGAGAGCCAAGGGGGATGGGAGTCATTGGAGTGACCCTGGGGAACTGCCCTCCCAGTCCCCAGAGTGCCACAAGGCAAGGGGTGAAAATTTGGCGGCCCCCATCAGATTGCAGCTGTGACAAGCCAGGGATGTGACCCACAGGGCTCCAAGCCCCACCCCCATTCTCGCAAGCCAGTGAGGATGCCTACAAAGAAGGGCGGCTGGTGAGGGGATTCCCCACGGGGGCCCATTTCTCAATATCACTCATATCACAGCCAGACAAGCCCCACATAGCTTGAAGCCCAGCGCCGGAACCAACCCCACATGGCTGCACAAGAACCCACATTTTGGGAAACCATTTCAGGCATCCAGGCTCAGGACCCTCGAACAAGGATTCTGGAAGGGGGAGTACATCTCCCGCCTTCACGAATGCCGAGGAGAGAAATGGGGGTAGAGCTCTCAGCTTCCCATCACAGCCCCTTCCCAGCAGACCCCTCCCCTCGCCCGGCAGGGCTCCAGCGGGGAGGTGGGCTTTGAGACACGCCCCATGAAAAAGATGTCCCTCCCACACACCCAGAAATGGCCACAAGGGGGTGCCTGGCGCCTTATCGGGAAAGATCTCCTTCAGCGGGAGGCCCCACCACCACCGAGAGAGGTCACAGGGGCATACCCCATCCCCCCAGCTCCCGAAGCCCCGGGAGGATAATCCAGGGACAGGAAACGGGGATGTGGGGGGGCAGAGAAAACCAAGTCTTTGTCTTCCTCCCATCCTAACCCAAAAGTGCACAAAACCTGGACCGATGCCTAAGAAAATGCCCCAGTCCTGGGAAGGGGGATGTAGAGGGGGTCTCGATACACTGCCCCTTCCAAGAGACTACTTCTTGGAGGCCCTCAAGTAAGTCCCACTCGGAAAGGTACGTCGCGACCCTCGGGAAGAGCTGGGGGCCTCAGAAGGGTGAAAGCTTCCTCCCGCCCCCCCCCCCCGGGGCGCCCCTCCCCCGGCCGGGGGCGGGGCCTTTGTCCCGCACGTGGAGCCCGCCGGGCCACCGGGCGCGGCACACCCCCTCCCCACCCACCGTGCCGCGGCCACGTGGGGGCCAGGCCGGAAGCGCCCCCAGCCCTCCTCCACGTGGGAGGGGGCACGAGACCAGCGTCTGGGCGGGATACCGCAGGCCCCCGAAAGCTAGGGAACCCGCACTGAAACGGTGGCCCGACCCGGAGCATGCGGACTCCCCTCCGTACGGCAGGAGGCCTTTACTCAAATCCGCCGATTCACAGCCCCTTCTCCAAGCCATAAAACACCGACCCCCAAACCGACCTCCGCCCCCGGCGGCGTTCCAGACGCTCACCTCCATGATGCAGTTCGCGGCCTCGGCTGCCGCCATATTCACCCGCTCCTACTCCTCGAGCCGCCGAGACCCCCCCCCTTCTCCGCACTCTCCCGAGACCGCCTTATACCGGAGAGTCTGGGCCCGCCCACCGCGACACTGTCAGGAGATCTCATTGGAAGTGGAGTCTGTCCGTCTGGAAATATCGTTTACCAACTGGATAAAGAAGATGCCCATCAAAGTTCAGGGACGAGCCCAGTTAGGCGTGAAAGTCCCGCCCACCTAAGTCGACAGGGATGGGAAAGATTTCTTGTCTATCACAAGAATCACGACTGATGATTGGACGAAGTCAGCCGTGAGTTCCCGCCCCTTTCCCCAGCACCACCTCAAAGCTTCCCGACGGACCCCGCGCTAGCGGACATTTTGAAATAGATCTGTCCATCACCTAAAGGACCCGCCTCTTATCAGCTGCTACTGGTTTATCTAAAATGTGAGGTCACGAGGCCTTTGGCGAGCCCCGCCCAGCGGCCGGTCTCAAGAACCAGGCGATTGGCCCATGAGGAGAGAGGGCTTTATCCTCCAGCGATTGACTCAAAAGAACTGTCACTCATCATTTATTCAGTGGATTCTCCCAGCCCCAAGGGAGTCTAAGAGAAACAAGGAAGATTTTGCCCATTTACGTGAGGGGGGAAAAACTGAAGCCATTAGAGACCCAAAGAGAGGGAGGACTTGTCCAGGGTCTCGAACCAAGTCGGGAAGGACTCAGGCGTCAATGCATTTAAACTCCAGCCCCTCAACTGTTCCAAGTTTTCTAAATCCAGCACCTTCACTCAAACCATTTGGCCTTTGCCAACTCCCTTCCCCTGCAAGGAACACCCACCTCCCTTTGTCAATCAACTCCTACACATCGATACATCGATCACGGCACCGCTCAGACATCACCTCCTCCAGGGAGCTTTCCCAGATCTGCAGAAAAAGTTACTAGTTGAATGAAGATGAATGCAACTTGTAGAACCATCACCCTGGAAAGTTCCTTCATAACCCTTTCTAGTTGATACCTTACCCACCCAACCCCTGAAGCAATCACTTTCTATTTTCTGTCACTATAGTGTAGCTTTTACTTTGCTAAAGTTTCCTATATTACTGTATTATACAGTACGTGCTGTTTTGTGTTTGTCTTCATTCAGTCACCATAATGCACTTTTGATTCACCCATGTTGTTGCACGTAAAGGTTGTGCAATTCTTTTTAGTGCTCAGTAGTAGTCCATTGTATTGCTGTATTGTTAGGACAAGGGTTTTCAGGCCTGGGAAGTTCTCAATGTTGTTACTGTTATTCTTGCTAAATGTTAAAATGTAGCATAGTATTTCTTGGCTGCAGCTGCAAACAGGATTACTGAACAAGAACTCAACTGGTAAGTGTAGCCAACTGCAAAGAAGAAATCAACATGTAATTGACCAAATAGTTAGGAGCCACATGGCTAAGCTCCCTTAGGGGGGCAGAGTTTTGGATATGAATCCTGTCTCCTTTACTGGCTGTAAGTAAATGAAACTACCCTGCAACAACTGTTTCATTTTTTAGTAGAATACCCCAAGCAGTGAACCCCTTGAGTTCAGTAACAGTATCATCGTTTATTTATTTTCCTGTTGGCAGACACCTGAACAATGTCCAGGTTGGGGCTACTGTGAATCCAGTGGCTACCAACATTCATGTACAAGTCTTGCTATGAAGAGACACTTTGTCGTTTCTCTTGGGTCAACCTGGGAGCAGATGACCGGGTTGCATGCAGGGTGTACGCTTTATGCTTCACTTTATAAGGACTGCCAAAAGGTCTTACCGGGTGTTCTGCTATTTTGCGTTTCCATCAGTGATGCATGGAGTTCCAGCTGGTCCAGGTCCGGGCCAGCACCTGATAGGATCCGTCTTTCATCTTCACCGGGTGGTGGGTGCGCAGCAGTATCCCATCGTTGCTGTCGTTTGGATTGCTCTGACCACTGCTGCTGGGCGTCCGTTCATGTGCTTACTGACCATTCGTGTATCTCCTTTCATCAAGTGTCTGCTCACGTCCATTTTTTTTAGTGTGTCCTCTTTCTTGAAAATACATCTTTTATTTAAAAATAATTTAAATATACTTCTTTATTGATTTCAGAGAGGAAGAGGGAGAGAGAAACATCAGTGATGAGAATCATTGATCAGCTATCTCCTGCACGCCCCCTACTGGGGATCGAGAGCCCGCAACCCAGGCATGTGCCCTTGGCCTGAATCGAACCTGGGACCCTTCAGTCTGCAGGCCAACGCTCTATCCCCTGAGCCAAACCATCTAGGGCTGGGTTGTGGGTTTGATCCTGGATCAAGGAGTGTACTTAAGGCAACCGATCAATGTTTCAAACGCTAAGGAATAACCTAATGTCATTGAAAAAAGGATGGTACAGGAGTTCGGGGGCAAAATCTCAGGCTGGAGTCAGAAATGGGGAAGTTGCCAGCTTCAAATTCTGCATTTTCCAAGAAGGCAGCCACTCGTCACACGGGCCAGGTGAGCAATGGACTGTGGAAGTCTGAACTGAGATGTACTGGGTGTACTAGTAAAACACACCGGCCCTTGCCCGGTAGCTCAGGTGGTTGGGCATCGTCCATGTGATGCAGGGTTGCTGGTTCGATTCCTGGTCAGGGCACATACCTGGGTTGTGGGATTTTTTTTTAATATACATTTTATTGACTTTTTACAGAGAGGAAGAGAGAGGGATAGAGAGTCAGAAACATCGATGAGAGAGAAACATCAATCAGCTGCCTCCTGCACACCCACTACTAGGGATGTGCCCGCAACCAAGGAACATGCCCTTGACTGGAATCGAAACTGGGACCTTTCAGTCCGCAGGCCGACGCTCTATCCACTGAGCCAAACTTGTTAGGGCAGTTGTGGGTTTTTAAAAAAATATATATTTTGATTGATTTCAGAGAGAAAGGGAGAGGGAGAGTTAGAAGCATCAACGATTAGAGAGAATCATTGATTGGCTGCCTCCTGCACGCCCCCACCTGGGGATCGAGCCCGCACCCAGGACATGTGCCCCTGACTGGAATCAAACCCGGGAACCTTGAGTCCACAGGCCAAGGCTCCATCCACTGAGCCAAACCAGCTAGGGCTGGGTTGTGGGTTTGATCCTGAATCAAGGCGTGTACTTAAGGCAACCGATCAATGTTTCTATCTCATATGGATGTTTTCATCTCTTTCTCTCTCCCTTCCGCACTCTAAGCATGTCCTGGGGTAAGGATTAAAAAATACTAATAGCCTGGCCAGAGTGGCTCAGTGGTTGAGTTTTGACCTATGAACTAGGAGGTCACAGTTCGATTCCTGGTCAGAGGGCACATGCCCAGTGTGAGGCGTGCAGGAGGCAGCCAATCAATGATTCCCTCTCATCATTGATGTTTCTGTCTCTCCCTTCCTCTCTGAAATCAATAAAAACATATTTAAAATAATAAGAATAAAACATAGGATTCAGAGGACTTAATATAAAAAAGAATCTCTGAATCTCTAGTAGCTCATTAATATTTTTATATTGACTACTACGTTGAAATGATTCTGTATTTTGGATAAACAGGGTTAATACAAATTGTTAAAGTTAACTGACCGCCTGGTCGGTGTGGCTTCGTGGTTGAACATCGACCCACGCGCCAAAATGTCATCGGTTGGATCCCAGTCAAGGCACGTGCCCAGGGGCCTGAGTGTGTTCTCAATCACAGATAAGGCTCCTTTAGTGCTATCAGCCAGTGCCGCACTGGTCACAGTCCCCGGAATGGGCGCAACCACGGCGCTGGGGGTGGGTGCAAGTGGGGTTAGGAGACGCACTGGTACCGGCCTAGCACTGCAGGCCTCCAGGGGCTGGGAGGAGAGAAGCTTCTTCTCTCCGCAACCGGGAACCTGGTCATTCCTTCAATTAAGAATTTAGGCAACACATCGAAGAACCTAGGATTAGCTCCTGTGGCCGGTCCCCAGCATAAACCACGGAGGCTCGCATGTCACATGACAGTCGTTGCCGACGTGCTGTGATGGGCAGAATTCCAAGGGGGCCCTCAAGATCTCTGCCCCCCAGTGTCATATACGGGGGACGAGGTTGGGTTACAGGACAAAGGAGATGAATGCCACTCTTGATTAGATTATCTTATATGACAAAGGTGAAGTGATTTTGCAGATGTCATTAAGGCCCTAAAAAAGTTAACTTTAATCAAAAGGGACATCTTCCAGGGTGGACTTGACTTAGTCAGATGGGAGTCCTTTATTGTTTTTTTATTTTTTTAAATATATTCTTATTGATTTCAGAGAGGAAGGGAGAGATAGAAACATCCATGATGCGAGAGAATCATTGACCAGCTGCCTCCTGCACGTCCCCTACTGGGGATCGAGCCCGCAACCAGGGCATGTGCCCTTGACCGGAATCGAATCCAGGACAATTTGGTCCATAGGCCGACACGCCATCTATTGAGCCAAACTGGCTAGGGCTGTGTGCTTTCTGTTTAAACAACTTACTTACTTAGTACCTATTGGTTATTCACTCACATTGGCCTCCCAGCCAAGCGCACAGGAGCTCACACCTAAACGCAGTCTCTAACCTAGGCACGCTCTCCCTCCTGCTGGGAGGGACCCTGCTGTGCTCTGGGCAGGGGAGGGAGGGTCCCTTTTATTTACTTATTATATATTTTTTATTTCAGAGAGGAAGGGAAAAGGAGAGATAGAAACATCAAGGATGAGAGATGATCATGAATCGGCTGCCTCCTGCACGCCCCACACTGGGGATTGAGCCTGCAACCCGGGCATGTGCCCTGGACCAGAATTGAACCTGGGACCCTTTAGTCGACAGGTCAACGCTCTTTCCACTGAGCCAAACTGGCCAGGGTGGGAGAGTTCCTTTCAAACAGCAAAATCACCACAGAAAGCACAAAAATGCAAAAAAACAAAACATGGGCCACTAACCAGATGGTGGGCACACGTGTGACAGTCTGCGAGCTGAAGCCAGGCGGCAGAGAGCCGCAGGCCCAGTCTCAGCTGAGGCGGTGCACGGCGGGCAAGGCCAGTCGTTTGCAGCTCTGCCCACACTCGTGCCCACAGCTGTATGAATCTGGGGACTGCACAGAAACGTTAGTGCACAGGCGACCTCGCAACTACAGAACGCGCAAATAACAAGGACCCACTGTCACTGGCTGTGCATCTCATTGTATGTTTACAAACGTAATTCTGTGAAAGAGGCGACACCCGACAAAGGGGACAAGCCCCAAGTCTCCAGGGAGATGAGGAGGAACCAGAAAAAAAGGCACAGAAGGAGAAAAATGGGAGGAGGGTGGTGTTCGGTGCCCGTGAAGGAAGAGCATAGCTTTCTTCGGGAACTAGCTGGAAGGCTCCGTGAGCACCGCGCAGGGGCAGCTGGGATAAATGCACCAGGCAGGGGGGACAAGGAGTCAGCTGGAGTGTTCACAGACTTCCCGTCATGCTGTACGCTCAGCTGGCAGGCACGCTGAAGTGCTCCATATAAACATTTCTAGAATGAATGAATTGCTCTCGCCTCAATGTATAAACCAGAGAGATCTCGGAACCAAATCTCCCCTACTTAGAACTTGAGTTCTTGAGTGAAAGAACAAGTGATTAAACATTTGAACAAGTTTTTAATATGAAAAAAAATTTGAACAATTTCTTTTTGGCAAAAGCAGGGTGGGCAGCCACCACTCACAGCCCTGAGCAGAACAGGAAGGCTTGAGAAACTCGCAAGCAGCCCCGGCGCCTGAAGTCCAATCCTGTAACAGCTGCGGAGGAAGATCTAGTCCAGGGGCAAGTTCAAGTCCACGGGGGAACTGGCCAGGATGCCCTCCTGCAGGGAAAAGCGAAAGAGCCTTGTGAGCGGGAGCTCCCTGCACTCACAGCAGCATCCACACCAGCCCAGTGAGAGCGGAGGGGGGCGCGGGGGGGGGGGCAGGGAACCAGAATGGGGAGGGGATAGAGACCAGAGAGGGAGAGGGAGAGGGACCCAGGGGTGGGGGGACAGAGACTCAGAATGGCAGGACAGACACCCAGGGTGGGGGGACAGAGACCTGGAGAGGATCAGACACCCAGGGGTGGGTGGGGACAGTCCTAGTGAGGAAAAGGCAGACAGAGCCCGCGTGGTGGGCGGGGCACTGCTGGAGGTGGGCAGAGACAGGGCTCCAGGGAGAGGCAGAGGGTGCTGGGATTTAAAGATCAAGAGCCCTGGCTTTGTGTGCAAGTGCTGACTCTGACGCCTGCGTGAGGGACTTCCCTCCCGGCCTCCATAAGACCCGGATAAGAACCGAATCCCGTAAGGCTGTTGTGAGGCTTAAAGGGATCATCCAACCACAGTCCTTGGCGAGCACCTGGCCAAGCTTTCTGTTCATTCCTTAAAACAAAATGATTTTACAGACCAGCAAGCTTCTGGGCTGAGTGCCAGACGCACATCCCCTGTGCCCTCATCGCCTGCTTTGAGGTCGGAGGGCATCTCAGGCTTAGCTGGACCCCCTCCGCCCATCTCTGACTCCTCCCACTCCTCCCCGTCCCCTCCACAATGCTTGGCCCTATCGCCGGGAATAGCCCAGCAGTTGCCCAGGTCAGCGTCCTTGACTCCTGCCTGCCACTCAGTCCCCAAATCCACTCCATTAGCAAAATATGTAATCTCTATCTCCAAATTAAATCCAGAATCCCTACTATTCCCACACTGTTTGGGGAATCTCCCCCCTGGACCAGTCCACCCCCTCCAAGCTCCCTACTTCTGCCCTCTGCCCATACAGTTCCCCAGGCCATCACCAGAGGGCGGGTGTTAACACGTAAGCACCCTCTTGTCCTCTGCTCAGAGCCCTCCAGGAATTCTGGGCGCACTCAGAGTCAAACCCCAAGTTCTCACCATGACTATAAGCCCCAAACAACCTGGCTGCCCCTCCTGCTCTCAGCTCTGGCCCTGTCACCTGGCTCACCTTGCTCAGCCCCTCCAGCCCCTCCTCTCTGCTCCTCAAACACATCAGGCCAGCTCCTTACATTCTGAGAGCCTGGCGTGCATCCTTCTCTGACAGCATCACCACAGCAACAAAGCGCATCACCACAGCAACAAAGCGACTGAGGTGGCAGCCAGGGGCGGGAGCAAACAAGTGCTCAGGGAGGGGGGGCAGTTGCCCAGGTCACAGGGCCACTCCCGCTCTGAGCCTGGATTGGATTGAGAGGAGTGAGCAGGGAAGACTTCCTAGGGGCTTCTGAAGCTGAGGTGTCAGGGGCGGTAAGTAAAACCAGTTGTTCCTACCGTGTTAGAAGGTGCAAGCGCGATGGAAGTGAAGCAGCCAACAGGGAGGGGCGGTAAGCGCGAGGGTGTGGAGGTGGCTGCAGTTTTAAATGGGACCAGGAAAGGCCTCCCTGAGGGTAATAGCCGAGCAGAGCAGAGGAAGTGAGGCAAGGGGCTACCGGACAAGGGGGTTCGGCAGGCAGAGTCACCAGGTAATCACACAAACCAATGCCATGGGGTGCCAAGCACTTAGAGGATGAGCCCATGTAATCCTCACAATGCCCTCTGATCACCGGTGCCTAGGTACAGCAGGTGCTCAACGAACACAGAGCAGGTGAATGGGGGGCTGGGAGAACACCGGCGATGTCTGAAAGGAAACCTAAGAAGCCCCCTCCCCCCAATTAGAGTTAGGTAAAGGGAGGCCCACAGAGGCTTGGGCAGCTCACCCAGCCCCCCTGGGCCTGGATCCAGGGCGTGAAGCTGTGCACGTGCTCAACGCTGAGTCCAGCCAGGGTGCCCCCCAACCAGGCCACACGCCGGCTCAGCTCCATGGCCAGGGCCAGGCGGGCCAGGGGCTCCGGGGATGGCGGCGGGGGCCCAGGGCACCGCAAGGAGGGGCGTGCGAGGCTGGGGCAAGGGCTGCCCTCCCGGCTGGAGAACAGCTCCACGAGGCGGGCGAAGGAGCCAGCAGAGAGGCGGGCCAGCTTGCGGCGCAGGGCCGGGTCCGAGGCCAGCTGTGGGGTGGACAGGGGAAGAGGCAGGGTCCGTCCTTGTGGCCAGCCAATAGGAGGCTGGGGGCGTGGGGGTGGCTTTCTGGTGTAAGGGACTTGTAGGTACTAAAGCTCTAAGCCATGCCCCATTCCATCAATCCATCACATCAGCTAATCATAACCAGGTTTCTGCCAAACTACTCACAGGAAGGCGGCCTAGAACCCAAGAAGCTAAGCCACGCCCCTGCCCAGACCTCGACAGCTAAGGTGGGCCAAGCCCTCCTTTAACTGCGCCCTGGAGTGCAAATCTTCCAGCCTTCCACTTACAATTAATAGGCCAATCATATTTCAGGACACAAACCACACCTCCCCCGGCAGTCCATTTCCCCCCACATTCTAAGCCACGCCCCTATACACTCACTCAGGATTTCCGATTTTATGTCTTCTCAAACCACATCCCACTCCCACCACCATGTATTCCCTTACTTCCTCAACTGGTTCCAATCTCTTTCCTAGATCACGTTTCTGATGGCCACACCCCTTCCTTTAGGCCACGCCCCTCTAACAAACAATGCAAGCCTCGAATTTAGGGTACTGCCCTGGCCATACCTCTATCATTCATGAAAGCCTCGTCCTGCCCGCTCCCAAACGGCCACCCAATGAGAATGCAGATCCAGCTTCTGACCCCAGTGCCCAATCATGAAGCAATTCCTATCCTAGCTAAGGGATGGACTACGCCCATCACCTTCTGGTTGATGACTTCTGCCTCCTCCTCCAGCAAGGCCACCAGCCTCCGCAGCAGGGCTTCCTTTTCGGTGGGCGGGGGACCCTGTACCTCTAGGTGGACAGAAGAGAATTCGGTTGGGGGCAGAAACCTGGCCACCCTTCTACCCTCCTCTTTCTGCAGGGCCCCTCTGCCCTCACCTGGGCTAGGTGGGGATCTCAGTTGCTCTTGGACCAGCTGTTCCAGCCGCTGGGCCACGAGGGCATAGAAGTCTGGAGTAGCTGGGCCTGGGGTGAAAAGAGACAATGATAGGTCTCCAGGAGATCAGAAGTTATGCATTCTCTCCTCCCAACCACCCTGCCTGGTAGCAGTGACTTCCGTTTCATAATGGGGTAAATTGTGGCTCAGTGAGCAAACTTGGCAAAAGACCCTTGTACTTTCCACTTTATGGTGTCCCCCAAAATGGATTTAGAGTGTTAGAGCTGAACTGGACCTTGAAGATGATCCCATCCAAGGAAGGCAAACACATGACATTCCAGCGATTACCACTCTATCCCTTGTCCATTTCAGGCATGATCAGCTGATCACAGAACTCTCTCTCTAGCTCGAGAATCCTTTGCAAGCTAGCATGCCCTGTAGCCATTAACTAGTCTATCCATGCTCACAAGAGAGGAAAGCTGTTGGTCAGTCTTGATCAAGTCCAATGACTCCTCCTCCCCATTCCTACATTGCTACTGGATAAACACAGGAACAGGGAAGAAAAGGATTTTCCAAGTCATGTAATCAAATAGATAAAGAGTTGTGAGTGAAAACTGAGAGTAGGTGCTAGAGACACCACACCACTATCTATATACCCTTAGCTGAGTGATCTTGAACTAATTCCTTATCCTGTCGATGTTTTAAGAATCAAAGCTCCCACCCCAACCAGCCTGGCTCAGTGGTTGAGCATCGATCTATGAACCAGGAGGTCATAGTTAGATTCCCAGTCAGGGCACATGCCCGGGTTGCAGGCTCAATCCCTGGTGGGGGACGTGCAGGAGGCAGCCCATCAATGATTCGCTCTCATCATTGATGTTTTTATCTCTCTCTCCCTCTCCTTTCCTCTGAAATCAATAGTGTGTGTGTGTGTGTGTGTGTGTGTGTGTGTGTGTGTGTGTATTAGAATCAAAGCCCCTGGCTCTGCATGAGCAAGTTCATGGGTGATCTAGGGAGACCTCTTACCAGGCTGTGAACCATAGCAGGGGCGAAGGGGCAGGGAGCAAGGCCGAGGGGACTCAGGGGGAACTGCTCCTCGACCCAAAGAGCAAGGAAAGCATCTTCGAAGGCGGCTCAGGAAGTCTGTTGGCTCCTCCTGGGCAGGGCTCCTGGGGAAGGGACCTCAGAGAGTAATTCCAGAGCCCCCTTGTAAGCAGTCCCTTTTTTCTCCCACTCAGGGCCTCTCCCTGCAACCCCAGGGACAAGGAATAGAGCCAGATATAAAGGACATAGACTGAGACCAGGAGCAAGAGTTAGAGACGGCCCACACCACATGCAGAGGCCCCTGAGGGAGGAGAGCAACTCCTTTTACCTGGGCGGGGTTGGAATGGGGGACCCGGCAGCCTCACCCCGCTGAAGGAAGGCAGCTAGGACCCTCAGCGTGTCCTCCCGGAGCCCCAGCTCTTCCGAGCCTGCCATGGGGCACCTGTGAGAGATAAACTCCAGGGTTCAGCAGAGGGATAAACTCCTGGGTTCAGCAGAAGTGAAGGCTTGGGGCCCCAATTCCTAGTTTGTGAATGAGGAGAGGGCCAGGACTGGGGAGTCCCCAAGGCAGGAAGGGGCTGAGGGTCTGAACTCCTAGGTCCTTTAGGGGAATTGAGGTCTGGAGGTCCAGGCTCTTGAGTCTTCAGAGGGAGAAGAGGAATGAAGACGAAGATTCCTTGATCCTGGCAGAGGAGGAGGCTGGGGACCCCGATTCTTGGATCTAAGCAAAGAGGGGGCTGGGAGCCTGAACTCTTCAGTCTGAGAGAAAAGGGGATTGTGCCTTGGACCTCAAGGCCCCGGAGCAAGAAGGGCGCTTGAGGCTTCGACTTCTGGACTCCGAGAGAGTATGCCAAGTTATTTAAGCCGTTAGAGGATGAAAACTACCAATCCCAGCAGGCTTCGTGGCAAACATTCCACTCGGTCCGCAGTTAATCGCCGCGCAGCCTGCTGGGAGGTGTAGTTCCATCGTCTAAGGCTGGACTATTGGGGACCCGTGACTCTTGGATGCCGAAACAGGACTGGGGTTCCATCTCCTGGATCGCGGCCCTCTTCTCCTCCCTCCTCACCGCAGCCCTCACTAACGCCCCACTTACCTGGCCCCGGGCCCGAGCCCCGGGCCCCGCCGCCTCCTTCACTGAACTTGTTAAACTTCTATTAGTTCAACTTTCCCGCGCCTGCGCACTAGGCCGGGCTGGCGACGGCCCAACGTAGAGGGGGCGGAGCGCCGGTGCCCGCCTAATTTGCATGCGACGTTCCCAGCATGCCGGTGGCCGGAAGGCCGAAAAGGGGCACGGGGAGGAGAAATGTCCGGGCTTCGGGTGCCGCCTCTTTGGGGTCTGTTGCCCAAATGATGAAAAAGTCGTTTTTATTTCAAGGAATCTGCAGAAAACAAAGCTCCACAGCCCTAAAGCTCAGCTGACGGTAAGGGGGGGGGTGCAGCTCCGTGTTCAAGCGCTATCGGACCCAAAGCCAGGGGTGGCCCCAGCACCCTGTGCGCCCCACCCCATCCCGCTAGGTAGGTAACGCGGAAGAGCTGGGGAGTTGGCGGTGGCCAGGAGTGAGGAACGGGAGAAAGTAGGAGTCTGACATGATATGGAGGGGGTTGTGTACCCTGGAGAAAGTGAAGCAAGGAGTGGGGAAAGTGAAGCAGTGGCAGGTGCAAAAAAATAAACACATAGTAGCGGGGAGGCAGTCCACTCTAGAAAGTGGGGAGCGTGCCCTGGACGAGGGAGGCTTTCTATGGGGGGTTGTGGATGGAGGTCTACGGTGGAAATGGGTGAGGGGATCATATGTGGGGAACTGTGGGAGGGGGTCTACACTGGGGTAAGTGCGGGAAGTAGAAGTCTACAGAAAAGTAGCGTCTGCTCTTAGGCTCCACCTTGGAAGTGGGGGTACCCGCATTGGGTGATGGGGAGGGAGGGCGGGATTTGCAGTGGAATAGGGAAGGGTCTCTGCTGGCCGAATTGATGGGGTAGTGGGGTCTGCACAGAAGATGGGGAAACGAGGGGACCCTAAAATGGATTTGGGAGGGAGTCCTCGCTAAATTGGGGAGTGTCGCTGGAGGATTTGAGGAGGTGAGGTCTGTTTGTTCCCCAAGAAAATACAGGCGAGGGACCTGCGCGTGGCCCGTGAGAGGATGGTCCGGATGGGCCTGTGAGGCCGCCTACGCGCATGACCTGCCCATTGTTAGCAGGCCCGACATGGGATCCCAAAAGCCTCGGATCCTGCCATGGCTGGTGTCTCAGCTGGACGAGGGGCAGCTGGAGGGCGTGGCTTGGCTGGACCAGAGTCGCAGGCGCTTCCGCATCCCCTGGAAGCATGGTTTGCGGCAGGATGCCCAGCAGGAGGACTTTGGCATCTTCCAGGTGTGTGGGCGCTGAGACTCTGGAAACCTGAAGGTGGCGGTGCCGGCCGGTGGGGTGGACTCTGAGGGGTGGAGTTAGAATGGGATGTGGAGGGCTTAGGATGGTTGTTAAGATGTGGGATAGCTGGAGGGCCCAGGTTCCAGGAATAGAACTAGGAAAGCAGGTTAGACCATGAAGGAAATGCATCCCGGGAGTTCAGGGCTCACTGGGAATGGGGTCTTGGATGTGGAATTCTGGGGGCGGGTCTTGGAACATGAGATCAGACTGGGCTGAAGCTGAGGGTACTTACCACCAAATCAGAATACACCAGTGGGGGTAAACAAAGTTAGAGTGGGAGGGGGCGGGGTTATTACAGAGAGTGCCCTAGGGCAGGTGAATGGCAGTTAAGACACCTAGTAGGACCTGGAAGGTTGGCCTAGAAAGCAAAGGATTTTGAAAGGTGGCGGCAGGGGGACTTAGGGCACAGAGAATCTGAGAATTTGGGAATAGAACCTTGCCAAGTTAGAAATGTGCCCGGAAGAGGTCGGCGCTAGGATGAGAGGGGACAGGGCTATGACCCCTAGGGTGGGTCTGAATCATCCTCTCCTCTCTCCTGGTACCATTGGTTCCCCAGGCCTGGGCAGAGGCCAGCGGTGCCTACACTCCGGGGAAAGATAAGCCTGACCTGCCAACCTGGAAGAGGAATTTCAGATCTGCCCTGAACAGGAAGGAAGTGTTGCGTTTAGCTGAGGATCGGAGCAAGGACCCCCATGACCCACACAAGATCTATGAGTTTGTGAACTCAGGTGTGCTGGAAGTGGGAGTTTTCATGGAGGAATGGGATTTTAAGAGTCCCTAGCACCCCTTTTCCACTCACCACCTCTCTCATCAGCAGTTGGGGACGTTCCTGAGCTGGAGGCTTCTCCAGACACTGATGGCAGACTCAATACCTCTGACACCCAGGTAAGAATGTGCCCAGCCCTCCTGCCCTCTCAGTCTCTGTCCCATCACCTCTGCATCCTGTGGACTTGTCCAAGCTTCATTCTCCCCATGGACCATTGTCCGCCTCCTCCCTGGCCTCCCTTCCCTCCCTCCCCTGACCCAGAGCTGACCCCAGCCCTCTCCTGCTCACAGCCCTCCATGGCTTCCCAGCACCCTCAGGAGAAAGTCCCGTTTTCACCAGGCATTCAAGGCCCTAACACACCTTCGATGCTTTCCTCGCTTTGCAGCCTCTTGGGAACTAGAAACTCCCTACCCTTGATCTTGCTGATTTCTGTGCCAGGAAAAGTCCCCTGGGACATGCTCCCCAGACTTCTCTGCCCAGGTCTTGCCTGGGTGGAGCCAGATCCTTGGGCTGAATCAGTTGCTCTCCCAGACCTCATAGCCCTCAGCATATATCAGAGCATCGTGCTCTCTGTGCCCATGGCGGTCTCTCCCCTAGATCGGAAACCCCTAGAGAGCAAAGCCCAGGACTGTGTCCTCTCTGGATCCCCATATTGCTGAACACAGGCCTGACCCATGGGAAGTCTTCAGAAAATGCCGTGGAAATGCCTGGACCCTTTTCTCTCTCTCTCTCTCTCTCTCTCTAGGAAGACATTCTGGAGGAGTTACTGAATGGCATGGCCTTGGGCCCAATTCCAGATGAAGGGGCCTCAAGCCTGGCTGTGGCCCCTGAATACCCCCCTCAGCTCTTGCTGAGCCCCAACTTAGACATTCCTGCTCCCTACCCAAACTCAGAACCCTCTGAAAACCCACTGAAGCAGCTGTTGGTGCCTGAGGAAGGTGAGTGCCAGCTGTGGGCTGGGAGGGGCTGGATCTGGGGTGACAGACCCTTACACGCTCTCAATCTCTCCCTTCACATTGCTGCTGCTGCTGCTCAGACTGGGAGTTCGAGGTGACCGCCTTCTACCGGGGCCGCCAAGTCTTCCAGCAGACTGTCTTCTGCCCCAAGGGCCTGCGGCTGGTGGGGTCAGAAGGAGGGGACAGGACACTCCCTGGGCAGCCGATAACACTGCCAGACCCTGGGGCGTTCCTGGCAGACAGGGCCGTGAAGGGCTACGTGAGTCGTGTGCTGAGCTGCCTGGGTGGGGGACTTGCTCTGTGGAGGGCAGGGCAGCGGCTCTGCGCCCAGAGGCTGGGCCCCTGCCACACATACTGGGCTGTGGGCGAGGAACTTCTCCCTGACAGTGGCCGCGGGCCTGATGGCGAGGTCCCCAAGGAGATGGAAGGAAGCGTGTTCAACCTGGGGCCATTTGTGACAGGTGAGTGGGGCCGGCCTTACTCTGCTGTGGAGAGTGGGCCCCAGTGGTTAAGAACCTGGGGTCAGACCTTTTGGGATCCTGCTGCTCTGTTTGCCATTTAGCTTAGACTGCTCTGAGCCTGGCAATTCTGAGGGCCCTCTCCCTCCCTCAGCCTGCCCGGAGCTGGGAGGAGGCACGGGGCCCCCTGCACAGAAGGTGCTCAGATACTAGCTGCCATTGTTGTCATCACTGTTACCAACTAGAGGCCTAGTGCACGAAATTTGTGCATGGGGGTGTGGGGGGGTGTCCCTCCCCAATCCGGGACCCCTCGGGGGCTGTCCGACTGCCTCTCGCAATCCGGGACCACTGGCTCCTAACTGCTCGCCTGCCTGCCTGCCTGCCTGATCGCCCCTAACTGCTCCCCTACCAGCCTGATTGCCCCTAACTGGCCCCCTGCTGGCCTGATCACCCCTAACCATCCCTGCCTTGCCCTGCACCTGGGACCCAGGATTCCCTCCTCCAGCTGGTTGCAGGCACCCGGGACCCAGGCTTCCCTCCCTCTGGCTGGCTGTAGGCACCCAGGACCGGGGCTGGCTTCACCTGGGCTGGCTGCAGCCACAGGGGACCATGGGCAGGCCGCTTTGCCTGGGCCACAGGCGCCCTAGGCCATGGGGCAAGTAGCTTGTCCCTCTCTTGGGCCACAGGTGCAGGCGCAGCCGCTGGCATCCAGGACCATGGGGTGGGTGGCTTGTCTCTCTCCAGGGCCGCAGCCTGGCTGGTCCCCATTCCTCTCTCGCAAGCTCATTTGTGCCTGGCTGGTCCCCATTCCTCTCTCCCCAGTGTTGAGTGTCTGAACAGCGAGGGCGGGAGGGTGTGATGACCATTTGCATATTGGCTCTTTATTATATAGGAGGATTATGCTGGACAGACAGACACAGGAGAGAAAGATCCTGTAGGGCTTTGCTAGCCAATAGCCCTTTCTTTGCACTGTGTCCAGCCACGTTGCTATTGAGTACTTAAGATGCCCTGAGAGCATCTGAGGAAGTGAGGTTTAAACTGTATTTGCATTTCAATTAGTTACCATTGAAATAGCCCTGGTGGCTAATGGCTACATAGGGACAGTGTGGCCTTAGGGAGTTAAAGAGCAGTAATTGTCAACATCTTTGGGAGAGGATTCCCCTCCTGGCCTGTTTCCACACCCTGAATGCTCAGCCTCTGGGGGAGGTGGGAGCAGATCGTCCAGCCCTACCCTGATGGGTGGGAGGGAAAAGGAACTCTCATGTTTGTGCCAGAATTGTGGGGACTTGACACACATCAGCGGCCCCCTGGTTTTGATGGCAGAGGTATGCCAGGCTGTAGGCTAGTGAGGCGGTAGGGTATTATCAGGTTTTAGGGGAAGGGGCAGGTAGAGGTCTTCCCATCTCTAACTAGGTTCTTGGCCCCCAGATCTGATTGCCTTCATCGAAGGAAGCAAACGCTCACCACGCTACACCTTCTGGTTCTGCATGGGGGAACCATGGCCCCAGGACCAGCCGTGGACCAAGAAGCTAGTGATGGTCAAGGTGCCTGCGCCCTAGGATCCTGGAGCTGAGGGGGTGGACCTTCCAAAAGAATAGGTTGCTCCCAGGAACTACAATTCCCAGAAACCCCTGGAGAAACTAAAATTTCCAACTCCCTGCATCACCATTTTTTTTTTCCTCACCAGAGGATATTTTCATTGATTTTTTTTAAGGGTGGGGCGGGGAGAAACATCAATTGGTTGCCTCCCACACGTGCCCTGACACGTGGGGATTGAACCTGCAACTTTTCAGTGTATGGGATGATGCTCCTACCAACTGAGCCACACCAGACAGCCAGGGCTGCAACCACCCTTCATTCCCTGAGACTTCTGGGTGTCCCACCCATGGCCTTACCCCCGGAGCATGGGGGAGCTGGTGGACTAAGCAGCTAACAGTCCTAGCAGCCTGTGAGGAACTACAGCTCCCAGGATCCCTTCTGACACAAGCTGCTCAGCCCTAGCTTCTGGGAGCCCCTTTGGCCTCCATGGTTGTGAATCTGGGAAAACTACAACTCGCAGCAGCCCTGAGCCTAAGAATTCATCCTGGGTTATGGTGGGACCTGCTGGGAGTTGTAGTCCACTCAACCCCACCCCTACAGTAGATACTGTTGGGTGCTTCCCTTGACCGTGTTTCTCCCCCACCTCCTATAGGTTGTTCCCACGTGCCTCAGGGCTCTGCTAGAAATGGCGCGGGTAGGGGGTGCCTCCTCTCTGGAGAACACTGTGGACCTGCACATTTCCAACAGCCACCCCCTGTCTCTCACGTCGGAGCAGTACAAGGCCTATCTGCAGGACCTGGTCGAGGACATGGATTTCTAGGTCACTGGCCAGGTCTGAACCCACCACTCAGGGTGCAGGTCCCTCACCTCCACCAATAAACTACTTCTCGCCACTGTTGCCTCTTGTGTGTGGTATCCGGTGTCCCCAGGCCAGCCCTGACCAAGCTGGGCATTGCTCCCTCAGACCTGTTTATGCATCTGCAGGCCCCCACAACTCAGGTGCTCACTGTATGAGGGCGAGACACTGCAGGGGCAGCAGACACTGATCACCCCCACACCTCTCCCCATGGAGCTGGGAGAAGGGGACAGTCATTCCCATTTCACAGACTTAGAGAAGAGTAAAGGTCACAAATAGGAAACACAAGCTGGGTCAGAGTCCAGTCTAATTTCAAAGCCGCTAAGGCCCAGGGCTGCCTCCGGAATCCCCATCTTGCCTGTGATCAGCCGGGGCTAAGGTCCAGTATGCAGAGAGCTCCCTGCCTACACAGCCCTGTCTGTCGGGGGCCTTGGGTCCTTTCAGCGCCTGCTGGGTGACCTCAGGCCAGTCCTCTGTATGGGGCTGGGACGGGCAGTGGTAAAGCAGCTCTGTGCCCCACCCCTGGAGCCCACATGCTCCGGCGGCCCGGGCACCGCCTTTCGTCACCATGCCTGGGTTCTGGGCCACAGGACTGAGCGAGGCCCGCACTGCCCTGCCGTACCATGTGGCACTTACTGTGCCTCAGTTTCCCTCTGATCTCAGAGGGCGATTCCATCACCTCACCTCATAGGACTGGCAAAACCCAACCCAACCCAATGGGGGACGGGCATGTCCACACAGACAAGTAGCACCTAGGTGCCCCGAGCTGGGAAGACTGACCGGGGGCCTGGGCCCCTGTGTGCCATCACCACCACCCTCAGCAGCGGCAGCTTCCAGTGCACTGGAGGGTTCTAAGTGCTCACCTGCCTGGGTCTCGATCCTCACAACACCACTTCCCAGATAAGGAAGCTGAGGCCCAGAGAGGGGAAGGTACCAGCCCCAAGCCACACTGCCTGGTCTCCCTGAACCACCCTCAGACTTGGGCCAAACTCCTGCATGTGTCCCTCACTAACCCCTTTCCAAATCAGACTGAAAAAAAGGGCTAACATCACGGGGTCTGAAGGTAACATCTCATGAAATCTTTAATGGAACGGGAGAGGGACATGAACAGAGGGGAGAGGTGGTGGGGACAGGCTTGGGACAAGGAAGACGGGCACAGGGCCGGGCAGGGGGCTCTCCTCATCCCCACAGCAGCCCTCTCCCAGTCATCCCACCGATGGGGGAGGGAAGTGGAGAGGTGGAGCCATAAATACGTCCAGAATTCTGAAGAGGCAGAGGAAGGAAGTGGGGGTGGGGGTCTCAGAGAGGGGGCAGGGGCAGGCCGAGGCCGGGGCCACCCTTGTCAGGGGGCCCTGGCTCCTTGGGTGGCCGTGGGGGTCCTGGGGGGTCCCCTGGCTTGCGGCCGTGCTTGCGGAAGTAGCGGTAGCGTTGGACGTAGGCACGCACCAAGTTGCTCACCTTCACTGGGTTGATCTCCCCACTTTTGCTGTGGCAGATCTGGGGAGCGAGGGGCAGCCGTGGTCACTGCCAGCGCCCCCAAGCCCCCGTCCACCTGGACTGCTGAGCACAGCCTGAGACTAGGATAGCAGTCACTCCCACTGTCCGGGCCAATGTCCCTACTTGTCCCGATGCCAGCAGAACAGGCCCAGATGGGCTTGAGACCTTGTCACCCACTTCGCCTTCCAGACTGACCCACCACCCCTCAGTCTCCCCGTCTGCGTACATCTGTCTGCACTCATCTGTCCGGGTCACGTCCTCCACCCACTTCCGTGTATCTGTCCCCCTCTGGGCCCACCTTGTGGACGGCCTTCCTCAGGATGTCCTTGTACTCCTCCTTGGTGATGTCCTTCTTCTGATAGTACGGCTTGATGGCCAGCTTCACCTCCTCCACCGCCCGCTCCTGTGTGTGCAGCTTCTTCAGGTACTGGCGACAGCAATAGAGCGGGAAAGGGAACAGCAAGGCCAGGTGAGTTCCTGTGGGACCCGGCCTGCACCCCCGCCTGCCACTCAGCCTCCCGGACCAGCAGCCACTCTTGGAGGGGTACGTCGTGCTCGGGGGCTGCTGTGCACCCCATGCTGAGGTCACCACGGACCACAGGCCTGGGCCTCTGAGTGTCACTGAGCATGTCCTCCAGGCTGCACTCTGGCTGTCCCAGGTGGCCACGACCAGGACACATATGTCCCCTGCCCTTACAAAGTTCACAGTCTAGCGGGGAGACAAGACGTTATCCAAGCAGTATGACTGTTTTCATCAGACTCTATGAGACTTCCTCTGATGGCAGCGGCAAAGTATGGCCAGGCTTCCCGGCGTGGGCTTCACGACACTGCCCTGGCTGCTGAGTGGACAGCAGGCTAAGGGGCACTGGGGGTTCAGGACTGGTTAGGAGCGAAGGGGAGGGGAGGTGCTAGAATCCTGCTCTACCACCTGTGGCCTGGACGAGGGTCCAAACCCCTTCATAGCTCACTTGTAAAATGCAGACAGTACTCATGGGGAGGGGGAGGCGACACATGGAGGCCACAGCAAGGAACCAGTCAAGGGAGCTGTGACTGTTCTGGGGTGGGGACAGGACAGGGAGCAGCTGAGAGATCCCAACCCCCGCCTCAACCTCAAGTGGGATCTTTGCAAAAACCGACGGATAAGACACCTCTAGCAGGAGAGCACATTCAAGCCAGAGCCAGTCTGCACAAGGGACAGCCACCCGAAACACCAACTCTGAGGAGGTCGCCTTCCCGGGCCAGGGCTGAGGGAAGACGGGAACAGTCAGCTGAGTCTGGCAAGGGCAGGACACCCCAGACTTCAGGGCCAGCATCTCGGGAGAGATGATGCAAACTGTCTGCTGAACCTTTGGCCGCTTGGGCAGTGCCACTGCTAGGAGAGCCACCGGCCCCCCTGGAGAGTTCTCAGGCCTCCCTAACCCACAGGAAGTGGGTTTCTAAAGAGAAGGGGGGCTGTTCCCCACAGCCATCTCAGAGGGGGCAAGGGAAGACAACAGGCAGAGAACAGACCAGAGCAGCCTCACTGGCACAGAGCAAGGGACCGTGGCTGATCCCAGGGCTGTACTGTCCTTGTCCTGCAGACCATGGCAGCTGGATGCACCGCGACCCACAGAGCTGTGCCCTGCCACTGTCCCTCACATGACGCTTTTTATGGGGCTTACTCTGCCCCCTCCCCCCAGCACTGTACATGAAGTGTACTGAGGGACGGGCAACGCCATGATCAGGGATAGGCTGTTGGACCTTAACAAAAAGCATCCTGAACTGACCAAAAAGATAACAGCCCGAGGTCTGGGCGGAGGAGCCAGAGGGAAAGCCTGTTTGTACGTGCCCAGCATCTATTCTTCCTTCCTTCATCTAGAAAATGTGCGATTTTTGTCTGTCAACCACTCTTCCCTTTACACAAAAAGATGGGGATGGAGAAAGGGAAGGATGGAGGGAGGTATGGAGGGATGGATATGGGCAACCATCGCTGCTCCTGCCACCCCGCTCCTCTGTGCCGAGTCCCCCCAAGTCACACAGCACCTCACGCTTGGGCGACGAGGCCAGGGCTGGTGACCGGCCTTGGGGGTCAGACTTGTCCGGCTGGCCCATGGTGACGGTATGAGTGTATGTTTATATCCTTATCTGTCTGTTTCCCTCTCTCTCTCTCTCTCTCTCTATATATATATGCGCACCTGCCCAGCACCCATTCATCCATTAGAGTGATAGTTCAGATCCTTACAATTTAACAACTTTTTTTTTTAAACCTACGGCCCCATCTGCTGGCATCACCTTTGCCATTCTCTTTGGGCCCCTGCATCTCAGTATCTGCTTCTGTTCTCTGCAAAACTGTCACCATCATCCCACCTCTCCCAGGCCCAGCTCACCTTATCTGTGTCCCCTCGTCCCTCGGAGCTGCTACTGCCCTCTCTCTTGTCAGATGCAGCAGCCAGCCCAGTGGGGGTGGGAGGGGTAGAGCCGCAGCCCCCTAGGGGAAGGCTGCCAGGGAGCAGGTAGCTGGAGGGGCCAGGGGGCAGGCCCAGAGAGGTGGGCACAGGAGCTGGTGTCACCCCTAGACTGGAGGGTGGCTTTCGGTGGCTGAGGATCTGTGAAAGAGTCGGAGAATGAACAAAGGGCAGTGGAGGGAAAGAGGAAACACGTACCCCTACTATTTCCACCCTGATTTCCCAACAGTCCCAAGGGTAACAAGCTCCGCTTCTGGCCAATATCTTCCCCCAAGGCCTGCTGGGAGTTGTAGTTCCTCCCCTAACCCAAGACAGGGGACAAGAGAAGGGGCTGTGGGGACTCTTCCCCTGGGGAGCCCACCTGATTGGTGGCCTGGATCAGCTCCTGGGCCTTTGCTCGGCTTGCCAGATTGGCTTCTTCCATCTTGAAGAGAAGTGCAGTCACTGCAGGAGGCGGAGAGTTGATGACAGGAAGGTCCAGGGTTGACAGGAGATGAGACAGTGAATCTCACCTCTCCACCTACTGCCATCCCCTGGGCCCCCTGGACAGGCCTTAAGGCCACAGGCTCAGAACTAAGGAAAGGGGGCCTCGGCCACTGAAAAACACCCCCTCCACACTCCCAATGTTCTTGCCACTCAAGGTGTGTGGCAAGGGCCAATCACTGACAAGGTGGTGGCGGAAGTGAGAGTCTGTCTCCTCAGCCCCCATAGCCAATCCTAGCCTCTCTCACATCTGTGACCTGGCAGAGACTACTGCCATCCCCTAAGGAACACTGCTCACCCCATTCTTCCTGGTCCCCCCATCAAGTCTATACCAGTCCTCGTGTAGGACTCCAGGACGTGCCCCACTCCAGCTGTGCTGAGCTGGCCACCTTGCCCATCTGCTCGGCTCTCTTCCATCACACCCAAACATCGAGAAGCCTCCTGGACAGACCCTGATGAGCCCTCGCCCACCTATGGCCCCCAGTCCAGGTCACTACATACCCACCCTTCCCAAGGCATCCCACTGCCTGCAAGTCTGTCATCTTTCCTGATCCTTCCTGCCCACCCCAGACAGCCCTGGCCCCGGCATGGGGAACACTCACAGGCCAGGACGCCACTGGTAGTGCAGTCCACACCAGCGGGCAGGTTCCAGGGCAGGGGTGGGGGCAGCGTGGGCAGCTGAGAGGCACGGGGAGCCGGCCCGTCCTCTGCCCCTGAGTCACCGGCTGTGGATCCCGCGCTAGGGGCCGTGCTTGGGGCGGGGGCGGCCGTGCTGGTGGCCGTGGTGGTGGCAGGCTGTTGCTCTTCTTCCTCCTCTTCTTCCTCTTCCTCTTCTTCCTCCTCCTCCTCCTCCTCGGCCCCACCTCGGCCCCCGGGCTCCTCAGTGGCCTCTTCAGGCAAGAAGGAGACCTCAGGTGTCTTACAGCTGCTGTCTACAGTCTGAGAGTCCGGAGTGAGGGCAGGGGGCGGAGGGGCTGCCTTGGGGGGTGGGGTGCTGGGGGCCTTGGCTGCTCGCTCTTCCCCAGACCAGGAAGTCTCCTCAGCTCCCTTGGCTCCCGCAGCCTGGCTGCAGCTGTCAGCCTTGGACTTCTTCAGCGTCACGGGGCCCCCGGGGCCCCCGCTGCTGCCCCCGCTGCGGATCTTTTTCCTGGTCTTGGATGGCTTGGCCTTTCCCTTGGTCCCCTTGGCTTTCTTGGCCCCAGCCTTGGCCTTCACCTTGGTCTTTTTGGGCTTGGTGCTGCCAGGAGCTGCTTTGGCCACCTCGGCAGGAGCCCGCTCCTCAGGCTTGAGGAAGGGGGAGCGGCTCTCCCGGTCGCGGCTGAACTTGACTCCAATGGAGCCCAGGCCGGCGGACGCAGCCTCCTTGGCCGGCGTGGTGCTGCTCACACCCTCCCGGATCAGCACCGCCACCTTAGACTGCAGCTTCACCTTCCGGGAGGAAGAGGACGAGGAGGAGGAGGAGGACCCTGAGCCACTGCTGACCGGCGGCTTGGGCGGGGGCCCTGAGGAGGGCGCTGACTCCTTGGGGAGCCGGGCTTTCTTGGATGACCTGTCCCTGTCCCTATCTCTGTCCCTTTCCCGGTCCCGATCCCCCACATCCAGCGCCTTCCGCCGTGATCCCTTCTCCCGGGAGGAGGAAGCCGCCCCGGAGCGGCGCCGGTCCTTCTCGCCGCTCCTGCCACCCCGCTCCTCCGTGCTGAGTCCCTCCGAGTCATACAGCACCTCGCGCTTGGGCGACGAGGCCGGGGCCGGTGACGGGCCTCGGGGGTCAGACTTGTCCGGCCGGCCCACGGTGATGGTCCGCTTGATGGCGAAGAGATCATGGTCCGTGAGGTCCTGGATGGAGGGCGGCACAGCGCCCCGGCGGCGGTCGCGCTCCGCACCCAGGGAAGTGGAGCCCGAGGGCGGCTGGGCCAGCACCGGGCCCTTCTCACTGTCCCCCGACCGCTTCTCACCTCGGGACCGAGACCGCTTCTTCTTCTTCTTGCTGCCGCCACCTTCCCGGTGCTTGCCTCGGTGCCGCTCGCGCCTCGAGGAAGACGAGGAAGAGGTGGCCGGGGGTGGAGAGGCCGAGCGCCGCCTCCGTCGCCGCTTCTCCCGGGACCTAGAGCGGCGGCTGCCTCCACGGCGGCGGTCGGGGCTGCGTGAGCGGCGGCGGGCGGAGCGGGACCGAGAGCGGTGGCGGGTGGAAGAGGAGGCATGGGAGCCCGGCTTGCGGTCCCGGGAGCGGTGCTTCTTGGAGTCCCAGGGGGAGGCGGGGGCCGGCGGGGGCGGCACAGCAGAGGAGGAGGAGGCGGCCTCCTTGGCCTCCCCGCTGCGCTTGCGCTCCCGGCGCGATTTCTTGCGGGCGGGCGGGCCGGCCGGAGTGGCGAGGCCCGGGGAGGGCGAGCGCTGGCGGTAGCGCTCCCGCCGCTGAGTCAGGATCTTGCGGCGGAGGTCCAGGCCACCCCAGCGAGCATCCGTGGGGGGCTGCGCGGGGGCCGGCTCCCCCAGGTCCACCTGCAGGGCGCCCTCACCATCCGACTCCGCGTGCAGAGACAAGAAGTCATCTCCCTCAGGGGCTCGGGAGGCGGGCGGCGGGGGTGGGGGCTGGGCCGTGGGGGCGGCCGGAGCCGCTGGCGGAGGGCGGGCAGCCCGGCTGGTCCGGAAGAGGGACAGCGCCATCCTGGTCTCCTCCTCGGGCTGGACGATCTCACCCTCCTCAATCTCTGAGTCACCAGGTGGCAGCAAGGGCGGCGGTAGGGCAGCTCCACTGGCTGTCACCACCTCCACGGAGACCTTGCCTTCCCGACAGGCCTCCGCCTCGGCCCCGACAACGAAGACTCGCCGGCGGGTGGCTCCGTCCACCCGGGTGGAGTCCGCCTGGGGTGGTGTGCCGGGGGCTACAGTTGACTGTGGGGGCTGGGGGTCCTGTTGGGGGCTCTCATCACCTGGGAAGTCCTGGCTCAGGCTGTTGTCATCATAGATGCCCGCCAGGGTCTCAGAGATGCGGCTGATGCTCTGGGACAGGCCTTCCTCCTCATCTTCCTCCTCCTCCTCCTCCTCCTCTTCTTCTTCCTCAGGTGAGGGGGTCCCAGCAGATGAGCTGGGGTTGGAGCCAGTAGGCTCAAAGGGATCGTACTTCTGCTCTGGTGCAGGCGGTGGGGAATAGGCCTCATCGGTGGGGTGGAAGGGGTCATAGATGTCAAACCGAGGGGCAGGCTGGGCTGGGGGGGCTGGGGGGGGCGGTGGGGGAGGGGGGGAAGGGGAAGATGATGAGGGGGAAGGAGAAGGTGAGGAGGACGCAGACGAAGGGGCAGGAGGTGGGGCAGGGCCCCCGTCCCCAGTGCCCAAGGTGAGGAGGTGGCGGGCACGGGAGTGTTGAGAAGAATGAGACTGAGGAGAAACTGCAAAGGAACAGGGGAGACAGAGCTGTGGTCAGGTGCAGGTCCTGCCTCCATGACCCCCCAGGGAGGGGCTGCAGGCAGCCGGCAGCCATCCATGCCCTCGCCTGCACTCAGCACTCCTGGCACCTACAGGTACTGCCCCAGTGCTTCGCATGTGTCAGCTCTTAGGACGGTCCTAACAACTCTACACCAGATACTGTCAATCGAGGGTCCCAGGAGGAAACTGAGGCACAGAGAGCTGCGGTAGCTTCCCCAGGTACACACAGCGGGGAGGAGTCAGGGTGCAAACTTGGTCAGTGTGGTTCCCCAGCCTGCACTCCCTCCTGAGACGGACACTGGCCCGCAGCCCAAGACCACCTTGACCACTGAGGGCAGGCATGTTTCTGCAGAGGGTGCGGGCTTGGGTGGGAGAGCTGGATTCAAACCGCAGACCGCCTGCACGGCCAGGCTCAGGCCTGCTGAGCCAGCTGCCTCTTGTGGGAGGTTACCCCATTTTATAGAGAGAATGGGAGCCTGAGAAGGTGAAGTTCCCTCTGCAGAGCCAGGAAGGGGCGCAGCTCGGGAGCCCTGGCCGCCTGAGTGTCCACTCCAGACCCTTCACTGTGCAATGACCCCACAAGGGGCTACATCTGCTCAGGACGTAGAGACAACACTCACCAGTGACGGGACGACCATCATACTTTCCTAAGTCACCTCGTCCACCCTCCTGAAACCCTGCCTCTAAGCACAAGGCTCAGGGCCACAAGTCCTGCACCAGGACTTGGACACACATCAGAGTCCACAGGACCCCGTCAGCCACATGTAACTACAAGGACCTGCCGTGGCAAGGACGCCAGCACGTCACGTGGATGATGCCAGGGAAGCACAGGGTTGCGGGCAGCTCTGGAGCCACCTCCCGATCGGGATCCCAGGCTCCAGCCCTCCCTCATGACCTGACCGTAGGCAAGTCACTCAACCTCTGGCTGTCTCGGCTTCCTCATCTATAAAGCAGGGTTCGTGCATTCATTCAATACTTTTACCCATCACCTATTTGTGCCAGGTGCTGACCGGGGTACCAGGAATAGAATGAGGAACAAAATAGACAAAAATCCCCTCCTTCGAGGAGCTCACATTCAAGTGGAGAGAGAAATATCAACATGCCAAGCGTAGAGTCAGCCAGCTGCTGAGGGCTCTAGAGCAAAATAAAGCAGGGGCCCTAGCCGGTGTGGCCCCGTGGATAGAGCATCAGCCTGCAGACTGAAAGGTCCCAGGTTCAGTTCCCCTCAAGAGCACATGTCCAGGTTGCAGGCGCGATCCCCAGTAGGGGGCATGCAGGAGGCAGCCAATCAATGATTCTCATCATTGAGGTTTCTATCTCTCTCTCCCTCTCCCTTCCTCTCTGAAATCAATAAAAATATCTTTTTTAAAAAGAAAAGAAAGCAGGGGATGATGATGATGGGAGCATCCAGACCCCCAGGTCTGAGAGGACCATGTGAGCAGCTGCACAGAACCAAACTGCCTGGCATTGCGAGGACGCAGTGAGCGTGAGTGCCTATGACCCTGGTTGTCACCACCACAACCTGAAGTGTAACACAGTCTATGGACCAGCCGGCGTGGCTCAGTGGTTGAGCATCAATCTGTGAATGAGGAGGTCATAGTTCCATTCCCGGTCAAGGGCATATGCCTGGGTTACGGGCTCGATCCCCAGTGTGGGGCAAGCAGGAGGCAGCTGATCAATGATTCTCTCTCTTCATGGATGTTTCTATCTCTCTCTCCCTCTCCCTTCTTCTCTGAAATCAATAAAAATAAAATAAAATCCTGCAATAAGCCAAGTGACAATATCTAAATATATCCAAAATGATAGATTTAAAAAAATAAAAGTCTAGATGGAGTGGTCTGGGAGCACAGGCATCTATTTCTTTCTGTCGTTTTTATATAGGATTGGAAATAAGGGTGAGTTTTTCCCCCCTAAATACTTAGTATTTTCCAAATGAAGACCAAAAGAACAACTGGGATAAAGAAATAAAACATAACCCCTGAAGACAACTACTAGGTTCCCTACACATCTATTTTACTTATGGCCCAGAAGTCACGTCCAGCCCACCATCTGTTTTTGTAAATAAAGTTTTATTGGAACACAGTCCCGCTCATTTGTTTCCTTATCCTCTATGGCTTCTAATTTTAAAAGAAATGAAATTTCTTTTGTGGGCCCCTAAAAGTGTGCTGGGTCCTAGGCACCATGTCCCCTGAGCCTAACAGACAAGTCAAACTGCAGCTGTAAAAACAGGACAAGGAAACCGTGAACCGGCTCAGAGAGCCACTGAGCCACAGTGGCTCGCAGCTGACCTTCTATGGTTACACCTTCCTCTTCCTGTTCTCTCTACCCCTCCCCAAATACGTGGGTACATGCCAAAGTGAAGCCTAACCCAGGTCTCTTCGGGGTCCAGGGTCCAGCAGCAGCATCACCAGGGTTAGAAATGCAAATTCCCTGCCAAAACCGGTTTGGCTCAGTGGATAGAGCGTCAGCCTGCGAACTGAAGGGTCCCAGGTTCGATTCCGGTCAAGGGCACGTACCTTGGTTGCGGGCACATCCCCAGTAGGGGGTGTGCAGGAGGCAGCTGATAGATGTTTCTCTCTCATTGATGTTTCTAACTCTCTCTCCCTCTCCCTTCCTCTCTGTAAAAAATCAATAAAATACATTTAAAAAAAGAAAAAGAAATGCAAACTCCCGAGCCCCATCCCAGACCTGCTGAATCAGAGGGTGGGCCCGGCGACCTGTGCATCAAGAAGTCCTATTGGTGCCCGGCCGGCGTGGCTCAGTGGCTGAGCATTGACCTATGAACTAGGCAGGGCACATGCCCAGGCTGTGGGCTCCATCCCAGTGTGGGGCATGCAGGAGGCAGCCGATCAATGATTTTCTCTTATTATTGATATTTCTATCTACCTCTCCTTCTCCCTTCCTCTTTGAAATCAATAAAAAATATATTTAAGAAAAAGGAATTCCTCTGGTGATTCTGATGCCTTCTCCTGTTTGAGAGCCTGTGCTCATCCACGGGGCTGGGGCAGACTTCCCGTGGGTAGATGTGCATCATGGAGGTCAGCAACTTGGGCCTTGCACTCGGACACACATGGGCTTGGGGCTCAGGACCACCACTAGGCAACTGGCTGTGCTACCTTGAACAAGTGATTTCCCTCTCTTCGCCTCTTCTCCTCTGGCAGATGGAGATGCTAAGAGTGCCCCCTCCTGGGGAGACAAGACCCCACGCAGTTACACTGAGAGGTGGGACCCGGGACGTGCAGGACCTCCCGCGTGCTAACTGCTTCCATGTGGTAGCCATCGCTGCAGTTTCTACTTTAGGATACCTGCATGCACTGCAGCCTTCATTCCAGTGCAATAGGGGACATGAACACTAAAATAAAGATTCTGTCTAAACGACACAATCATCATGACTGCTCCTGACGCACACAAAGCCAAGGCCGGCCACCTGCCCAGCTCTGCCCTGGTCACACGTACCCGTTTTGCCTGTCCTCCAGGCCCTGAGACGAGGCAGGAGGCTGGGCACTGGCAGTGGGATCGGGTCCCTGTCCCCGATGCGGACCTCAGCCACCAGCTCCAGCATGTCCTCGCTTCTGCAAGACAGAAGGAGCCAGTGAGCCTTAGGGGTGCTCCCAGCTCCCACGCCAAGGCCTCTCCCACTCCAGCTGCCCAACTACTCACTCGCCAGGCTGCAGGTCCAGGTGGCTGGGAACCCAGGTGTCTGGGGGATCCAGGACGCTCACCAGCCCTGCCAGGAAGCTGTCTGCGGCCATGTCCAACACCTGGGGTAGGGAGGAGAGGCTCCACCCTGACCCTGATCCTGTGAGGACCACAAATCCCATTTCCCCAGCCCCTAACCTCAAGAACCCAGACAACTGAGGCCCGCCCCCCGCAAGAAAACAAATGGATTCAATCAATTCCCTCATCCTGACTGCCCCCAAGGCCTGACCCCCCTACACTCCAACATGGCCCTGATCAGCACCCCAGACCCAGGAGGCTGGATCCCCAACCCCATCTCCCCGTCTTAGGGGTCCAGGCCCAGGGCCTGATCTCCCCTGCCCCCTCCTTACTCACAGCAGCCGTGTCAGTTCCCCCTGACTCCTGGGAACGGGACTCTGACCGTGGGCTCCGGCAGCGCCTCCATCGAAGGCCATGACACCTAGAGCCGTCTGAAGAAAGATATGCGTGGGGACTGGGGACAGAGGACTAGACGCAGAGACTTTGTGGGGCAAAGAGAAGCCCACCCTCCTTCTTGCAAGGGAACCAAGCTCCTGCCTGCTCTCCCAACCTCCATCTACCACTTCCCCAGCACCCTTCTGAGACTCCAACTCTTACCTATTCGTCCTTCTAGCTGCCCTCCGGATAAAGCCCAGACAGGGCAGCT
Source organism: Corynorhinus townsendii (assembly GCA_026230045.1). Classification (NCBI taxonomy): domain Eukaryota; kingdom Metazoa; phylum Chordata; class Mammalia; order Chiroptera; family Vespertilionidae; genus Corynorhinus; species Corynorhinus townsendii. The sequence continues at coordinate 46,577,069 of JAPDVU010000011.1, read as the reverse complement.
CGGCATTGAAGCCAGCTCTGACCTGGTCCCCATGAACTTCTATTGCCTCCCCTCACACTCCCTGCCCACCAGCCCCTAAGAAACACTGATCAGTCCTGCAGTGCATCCCTGTGCTATGCGCCTGCTGTTGCCTCTTCGGGCTTTCTTCCTCACCGGACAACTCTAATATGTCACCTCCTCCAGGAAGCCCTCCTGGACAGGTTCCTCCATTAGCTTAGCTGGACCTCCTGCCCTCTCAGGTACCACAGGCTACCTCTGGGCCATGACTGTCTCCCTTCCGCCAGACTGTGAACCCCTCCAAGGCAGACTCATCCCAAGGGCGGCACCCAGGAGATCTCAGAAAAGTCCATGAATGAACTTGGGATAAAGAATGCAGAGGTGGGGCAGGGTGCTTATGAGGAACTAGAACCCATCATACCTTTATCATTCGCCAGATCCCCCTGCAGGGAAGTTCCCACAGCCTGCTGAATGGCCCGCTGAAGAGAACATGGGAGGTGGAGAGGTGGAGAGAAAGGGCGGCGGTCAGGGGACTCGTGCAAATGCTCACGAGCTCTGCTCCTGGGAGACAGGCATTCTGGACACCCTACAACCAGACTCAAACCCTTCAGAGAAGCCAGAGTCTAGGCCCCCAGGCCCTCCTCCCTCTAGGGCCCATGAGTCCATTCCCCACTCTCAGCCCCTCCCTCCTGTGGCCCCAGGTGGTGCAGGCCTCACCAGAATAAAGGCAGTAGGAGAAAGCGTGGGGTCTCTGTCTGGCGGGCCATCGCCCCTATCCTCGCCCGACTCCTCTGTCTTCCCTCGAGACTCATCTTCTTCCTCCATGGTCACCTGATGGGTGAGGGGGTGAGAGTATGGAGTGCAGACCAGCAGGGCCGGGGTGGTGTGACGCGTGTGCACACACAGGGACAAAAGCAGAGAACGGTCACGAAGACCTGGAGGGCCTCCAACGTTCCCACCGTCAGTATCCTCTTCAGCATCCCTCCTCTCCCCCACCTCATCCCAGGTCCAGGGCAGACACCAGAGGGAGCAGAGCCATTCCCTTCCCTCGTCTGGATTTCAGCTGCCTCCTCTGTCCAGGGGAGGCCTTCCCAGTCTCCTATTTCAACACCCCGCTCCGCAGATCCCACAGCTTCCCCCACAACCCAGCTTAAGACCTCCTGGCCCACCCTCATGGGATCCAACCCAATGCCAAGAATTTTCTCTGCTGAGCTGTGATTTCCGGTAGCGTGCTCCACAGTCTCATGCCTGCACCATTCCTAAAACAAGGTGCGTGCCAGAGTGCCGGGTGCGCCTCCAACACAAAGCAACTCCCTAAAGCATCATCCATTTTCCTTGATGGTGAGGGACCAAAACTGTTTACGTATGTAACATGGAACTGTGACGGTGTGATCGCCAAACCCATGCGCCACTTCTGAAATGAAAATGCTAACTTTAGAAGGGCCTGCTGCCCACCAGCCCCCCCGCCCCCGGACATCGCCTCTGGCCTGTCTGCCCACGGCAGGAGAGCATGGCTGAAGCCTGTGCGATGTTACAGAAATTCTTAGGTGACACAGAGCTGGAAGGTCATCCTTCCGATGCGGCTGTCTTAGCGAGGGCTTCGGAAAACAGGAATATTTCAGCTGTGGGCTTCCCTCCAGGTGTCAAACCCGCTTCTCTGCAACCATACCCGGTCTCAGTTCCTAGAAAGCTTCGAACCCCTAACCCCCCACTCAGGGTGCTTAGCAGCATGTGGTACAATCAGAGTGTCCACCCCAGAGAACAGCGGTGAGAACTGAAAAAAGCCGCTTCTGCTACTGTGTTAGCTCAACCCAGTGCTCAGCACGGAGTAACAATAACAATAACGATCATTTTCATTATTAGCCTTTAGGGGCCAGGCTTCCCCCACACCCCCTTCCTCCACTGCATACCTGCAAAGACCTCTGTCCTGGTCTCCCTCCTACCAGATTTTCAAGCTTTTAAAAAAATATTATTTTTTTATTGATTTCAGAGAGGAAGAGGGAGAGAGAAACATCAATGATGAGAGAGAATCACTGATCGGCCGCCTCCTGCACACCCCACACTGGGGATCCAGCCCGCAACCAGGGCATGTGCCCTCATCAGGAATTGAACCATGACCTCCTGGTTCATAGGTCAACGCTCAACCACTGAGCCAGGGAAGGATGGGCAATTTTTCAAGCTTTTTGAAAGGTCCCCCATGCAGCCTCCCAGCTCTCTAAGAGCCTGAGGCTCCTTCCCTAACTCCCCATTGACACCCGCCCTGATAAGGCCCTAAGGACAGTTCCCAGCCCTGGAGCTTCTCTCCAGCACCTCCAGGGGGAAGCACGAGTTTCAGTGATTCACATAAGAAGCTGAATCAAGATCTGCAGGCTACAGACACACTGACCCCAAAACCTCTGTATGAAGACGCTCCCTTGCCCATTCAGGCATGCCGCAAGCTCTGAAGGCACACATACCAGTGGCTCCTTCAATTTTCTTTTCTTTTTTTTTTTTTTTTACTTGAAAAGGCTCTGCAGACATTGCTAGGTCCCTCTAGATCAGTGAGTGATTCCCACTGATAGCGGTATATGTGCTTCACAAACAGCTTGTCATAGAAAGCAGTTCAGTAGAACACAGTAGAAAATTCTTCACGTTGCCAAGGGCTAAGTGGAAATACCAATGGGACGTGGGTATATGGTTAAATATATATGTCAGTAGGTATTGGGGGTCTCATTGAAAAAATGTATTTCTTACTGTAGATCAAGGTCAAAAGAGTTTGAAAAGCGCTGCCCTGGATAGCTAGGTGAACCTATGGACTTCGTCAGACTCATGTGGACCAATTCTGACTCTATAGCCCCAAGGCCACGCAGACTTTAAGGCATTTTTCATCTGAATTACCTTCTAAAGTGCAAGTACATTTGAGTTCCGCATATTTCCCAGTACTCTCCTTTGTCTTATTCTCCATCTCATTATCTGGCCCCAAAGGCATTCGAATTGGCTCCAGGCACAGAGACTGCACTCTTGCAGGCACACTCCAAGCCACCGAGCGGGTCCCAGGTCCTTCTAACTGCCCACAGCCTCCTGTCACTCAGATTAGACACTCCCCAGGCGTTGGAGACCCATCCAGGCCTTTCAGCACAAGTCAGTATTGGCCTCCCTCCCTTGGGGGACACATCCCACCCCTGAATGACTTCCTACCCCAGGATCAGTTCTTTCAGGCCCGCTAAATGGCCCCCGACGCATGTAGGTGAGTGGCATCCTCAGGTCAGCCCATGGAGACACTTCGCAGCCCCAATGGACATACCCCCGAGCTATACAGATGGCTCTGCAGATACTCCTCGGCTCCTGCACACCTCTCTCACCTCTGGGACATATCTCAAGATCTCAAGATGGCCCCAGAACCCTCCGAACAGACCCTAGCCTCCGGTCAGCCCATAAAGACGATCAACAGTGCCTACAGAAAAGACCCATGATGGAGGGCAGGCGCCAGCCTCGGTCCAGGCCCTGTGGACGCCCCCAGTTCTCACGGGGACGCCCCTTCGATGCCCTCGGCACCCACAGACGCGTCCCGGGGCCTTGAGAAGGCCCCCGGTTCGGCGCCAGGCTCCGCCTCCGCTGCCCGGCCGGAGGCCGCCCCGCTAAGTCCTTCAGGCCCCGCGGCGTGTGGGGAGGACCGCAGGACTACTAGCGACCCGACTCCGCCCCGCCCACCCCTATAGGCCCGAGCCCCGCGGCCCGGACCACCGCCGCCATCTTACCCCGCCGCTCGGGCTGCGGCTCCGGCCCCGGCGCGGGGCGGGGCGGGCTGGGGAGGTTCGCGAGCAGAGGAGGAGAGGGGCGGAGTTAAAACGCCGCCGAGCTTGCCGGGACTTCAAGTACCGTGCACGGTGCCGTGAAGGCTGGTGGGAAGGCTCCGGACTCAGTTTCCCAGCAGTCAACGGGGCACCTGGGTAGGGGTGCGCGCGACGCACGCCGGGAGGCGTAGTCCGCGCGTCGCCTCCGTCACACGGGGACAGCATGGAGGTGAGAGGTGAAGTAGGCGGGGTTGCGGCAGCCCGCGATGTAGCCCCACAATGCCCTGCGTGCGCGGAAAGAGCTGAGGAGCAGGAAGTGACCTAAAGAGCATTTAGCCCGACAGATGCAAGGGAATTGTAGTTCGCAGTGTGCCGTAGAAAAAAAAAAAAAAAGTTGGACTGACTGCAAATTGCCCCGCCCACATTCTGGGGAGCCCAGAATCTCGATCCCCTAGTCCCCTCTAAATTTAAGACCAAGAAGGCAGGCCCTACAGCCTCCTTATTTAGGATAGTAAAGTCCAAATTCCTATTCGTCTCACTCGGCAGAGGATTTCGGGTTCCCATTTCCCTCCTCCCTGCGACTCAGAAGTCCGAGCCTTCCTCCTGCCTTAGATCCAGGAGTTGGGCCCTCAGACCTTTCCTGGTCTCAAGCTGGTACCTTACACGGGTTCTGCTTCCCCACCTCAATTCCCTCGGGATTAAGAATTCCGGACCCCCAGCCCCTCCAACTCCTGGACACAAGTCTGGGCCCTCAGCTTCCTCCTTTACAGGACATGGGTAGTCCTAATAATAAGGACCCCCAGATCCTTCCTCCTCCCCGGGGTACAGGAATGCAGACCTCGAGCCCCATTTTCTCCTCGGGACCCAGGAGTCTGGACCGTCAGCTTCCTCCTCCTTCAAAGACCCAGAAATCCTGGCTATAGGCCCTTCAAGACCCAGGCGTCCCGGCTTGGGCGCGCTGGCTCATGGATTAGGAATGCAGTGACCTCACGGCCCCTCCCTGTCCCGTTACTCGGCTGTCCTCCTCCAGGGCCCCAACTCCCCTCCCAGTCTGTCTTCCGCTTGGTTGGGACAGCGGGAACCGGAAGCCTGGGTCCCTTAGCGGGCGGAGACTGCGAGATCCAGCCCGGACGCCCGGGTCGGAAGTTTGGCTAGCAACCCAGGACGGAGGTGGAGCTTCCTCTCAGGACCTGCTCCTTCCTTGGAGCGCGCCTATATACGGCCGCGCGGGAGCCGGCCGGCCCCGCCTACTAGAACAAGATCCTGGGGAGGGTGCCCTGAGAAGCAGCTACACCGAGTCCCTTATTTGCATAGCCCCTCCCAGAACGATCTTTCCTACCCGTGTGCCCAAAGAATGAGAGTTATATTAGCATAGCCCCGCCCCCAGACGGCCCTCCAGCCCAGAGCGCGTGGCGCCGCTCCCAGTGAGCAAAGTTCTCTTTCTCTCATTAACATATCCCCGCCCCTCTAGGAATTCCCCTTCATGGGGAACGTCGTTCCCCAATCCCTATTAGCATAGCTCCTCCTTTTACCTAGCCTTACCTCCCCCTTAAGTGTACCGAGACGGTGTCATTTTCGCGGGAGCTCATGAGTATGCAGTAGGCTTATTAGCATGCCCCGCCCCCTAGGCCCCTCCCGGCTCCCCCCAGGCTGTAGCGGCGGCGGAGGCAGTGGACGCGACATGAGCAGCGGGGCGGCGTCCGCGACCGGGCGGGGGCGGCCCCGGGGCGGGGGGCCGGGACCCGGGGACCCCCCACCCAGCGAGACACACAAGCTGGTGGTCGTGGGCGGCGGCGGCGTGGGCAAGAGTGCGCTGACCATCCAGTTCATCCAGGTAGTGGGACCTCACTCGGGGGGTGCCCCTGGGACCCAGAACATAGCCCTTGGGGGAGGATCCCTGAGACCCCGATTTCCTCTTGATCTATCACTGAGACCCTCTTATGAGGCCCTCTAATCTTAAAAATCCCCCTGAGAATGTGACCCTGAGCCCCCCAGGACTTCCACCCTCTTACCTGAGGGATCTTCCTTCTAGACTCACGTCCTGAGACTCCCCGCCCCTCCCCCAGGGCCCACGACTCCCTTTCGCTGTTGACCTGACCCTGAGCACCTCCTGGGAGCACGTTAAATCCATAAGTCGCCCCATCCAGATTCTAAGTCTTTTCCTGTGCCCCCACCCGTGTAGATGACACTTCCTCTCACCCTGAGCCCCATCTCCCCTAAATCCCAGACCTCAGCTTCCCCTCTGAGAGCCAGAGCCTAACTGGGAGAACGCCTGTGCACAAAGCCCTTGAGATGCCCCCAGTCTGGATGCTTAGCCCTTTCAGGCACCTCCCCCAGAATCTAGAAATTATGCCCAAACTTTGCCCCCGAGTCCCATCTGGGACCACCCAGTTCTAAGAGAGATGCCCTCAGACCCAAGAGAGTTCTGAAAGGTCCTGTGCCCTGTGGCCATCCAGAGAACTCTAAGACCCCAAGTCCTGCGGCTCCCACATCCCAGGAGACCCAGACCTCCTCCCTCCCCCTAAGGTAAACCAATTACTCCTCTTGGATTTTCCACTCAAACTCCCTGAGCCTCTCTCAGAAACCCTGGCTACCCTCCTCCCCAAATAGTCTCCATGGAAGAAGCCCACCCCCCACCCCCAGATTCTTGACACCCCCAGAAATAGCTACTCCTGAGGAGTGTCTCTGACCTCATAAATGCATGTCAGGGTCTCTAAGACTCTAGACATGCACTTCTATTTTAGTACAAACTCCCAAATGTGCCCAAATTATCTTCGGGCTTTCCCTCTCCTAGTTTTCACCTCTGAGTTTCTTGTGAGGTGTGCTAAAGACACCCTCCTAATCCCCCAGGGCCTGGTCCCCACCCCCTCCTTCTAGGACAAGTCCTCACCAAGCACCACCCCCAGCAGACAAGGTGCAGCCCTAAGACCCCCAGCTGCCAGATCACCCATTCTCCCTGAAACTCCACCCCTGCCCAGGAAAACACCCCATTCCCAAGGGAAACCTCTCTCCTGCCTCAGAGAAACCCTAGAAAGGTGTCTGCTCCTGAGAAGATACTGCAGAGGCCCCTGGGCCCCAGACCCCTTAAGAGACCCCCCCCCCGCCCCAGTGCCTGCATGGGAGCCCTTGCCTGTGTAGAGAAAAGCCCCCCAGCCCTGGGCCCCTTATCCCAGGGGCAGACCCGAAGTTGCTCAAAAGCCTGGCTGCAGACAGGCGGGACCCAGGCAGGAAGGGAGGGGCCCAGCCTGCAGGAGGGGCAGTTTCTCCAAAGTTGGATTGGAACCCAGACCTTCCCCTGGGAGGAGACACTGAAAGCCGCCAGAGGAGGAGGAGGGGGAAGAAGAGGAGGAGGGACAGATACAGACAGGCAGAATTCTTGACAGCACGGCTCCCAATAACTGAGCACCTACTGTGTCCAGGCAGTGTGGTAAATGCTTAGATGTGAAGTGGATTTCCCCTGAATCTCACAAACACTGGATTCAATGTGGGGCTATTTTTACCCTCATTTTCTAAATGAGGAAACAGGTTCAGAGAGGGGAAGTGATTTGTTCAGTGCCACACAGCCAGGAGGTCATCAGGATGTAGGAGATGTACTTGATGCCAGAAAGAGAGCGAAGTGCGGGAGAGCCTCAGAGACAGGGGACTGGGGGCGGCAGAGGGAGGGGCAGAAAGCCACAAAGAGGAACATGGAGCCCAAGAGACGGGGACTGAGATCCAGAGAGCGGGGACAGAGAAGGCGGGCCCCAGGGGCAGAGCTGTGTCATCCCTGCTGGGGCAGTGGGGTAACAGCGTCCCCTCCCCACCCCACCAGTCCTACTTCGTTTCCGACTACGACCCCACCATCGAAGACTCCTACACCAAGATCTGCACCGTGGATGGCGTCCCGGCCCGACTGGACAGTGAGGGCGGCCGAGAGCGGATGGGGGTGGGGGGCGGCGGGGGGCGGGAGGCGGGGGCGGGCCAAGGGTGCCTAGGGATGGCTAGGGGAGCCTTGTCCACATGGCGGCCCTCTCCCCGTCTCTGCAGTTCTGGACACCGCGGGCCAGGAGGAGTTTGGCGCCATGCGGGAGCAGTACATGCGCGCCGGGCACGGGTTCCTGCTGGTGTTTGCCATTAACGACCGGCAGAGGTGAGAGGAGCAGGGAGGTGGCGGAGCCGGGGGGCGGGGCTGAGCCGGGGGCGGGGCTGAGCAGCTGGACCTCACCCCTCTGGGCTTCCTCTGCAGTTTCAACGAGGTGGGCAAGCTCTTCACGCAAGTCCTCCGAGTCAAGGACCGAGACGACTTCCCCATCGTGTTGGTCGGGAACAAGGCAGATCTGGAAGCGCAGCGCCAGGTCCGAGACGCCCGGGGGCCTCCGTCTCAGCCTGGGGGGCGGCACCTCCCGTCTCCTCACCTCAGCATCCTCTGGCTTGTGTGATCCTGCCCCCTCCGCTGTCACGCACCTCACTAGATGTGTTGCCCCCAGGCCGGTCCCTCTGAGTCCCCGGCATTGCCCCCAGGAGTTCCCAGGAGAGGTGGCTGGTCCCCAGGTCCCCAAGCCCTGACTCTGCTCCACCCCCGGCTCTTGTTCCCACCGGGACCTTTGCACCAGCCTCCCGTGTGTCTCCCTTCCGGTCCACCTCCCACGGGGTCCCGCTGCCCCTCCCCTGCTCCCAGCCCTCCGTGGCTCCCCATTGGCCCTGGGAAAAACCCCAGCTCTCCGACCTGGCACTGGGTGCCCACCGTGGTCTCCGCCCTTCCTTTCTCTGCTCCCACCACTTCCCTCTGCCATGGGATTGCATGCAGAGCACATTTTTAGAGTAAGCCTTTGGGGATTTCCAACCTTGGCTGCTGGGCCTCTGCTGGGAACACCCCACTTGTTTGCCGATGAACCGTCATCTCACTTGCAGGAGGGAAGATGTCTGTGCAGGCTCTCCACTCCTCAGACAGCACCGAGCCCCCTCGGTGCCCCCCATAGGATCTCTGGAACTTTCCATTTGAGCCCCCAGCGCACCGTGTGTGACGCCCCCCCCCCCCCCCCCCCGCTCCCATTCCAGCGCACCATGTGTGTGTCCTTCTGCCCCCTCCTGGGTGCAGGGACCTGAGTCTCCCCTGTGTCTGTCCCCCCGCCAGGTGCCCCGATCTGAAGCCAACACCTTCAGCGCCTCCCACCACGTGGCCTATTTCGAGGCCTCGGCCAAACTGCGTCTCAACGTAGACGAGGCCTTCGAGCAGCTGGTGCGGGCTGTCCGGTGAGTGGAGCCACCTCCCCGTCTTCTGTCCCCAACCCCTGGGGCCCCAAACTCACCAGCCTCTTCCCACAGGAAGTACCAGGAGCAGGAGCTCCCGCCCAGCCCTCCCAGCGCCCCCAGGAAGAAGGCCAGGGGCTGCCCCTGCGTCCTCCTGTAGAGGAACCAGCACAAGCTCCAGGGACCAGCTGCCCTTCCCCACCTGGGCCTCCCAGGCTACACTACACGCCCACCCCCCACGACCCCTGGCCTTCGGCCACTGCCACCGCCTCCTCCCCTCACCCAGGCCCCCGGTGGGGGTGAGGGGCTCCCGGGCATCCCTCCGGGTCACTGCTGTATATAACCCCGCCCCAGAGAAATAAACGTCACTGCCAATGTCAGGAAGTGCTTGTGTGGAAGGGGAAAGGGCTAGAGGAGGTCGGTGACCTCAGAGCAGACACACGGAAGCCTCGGCCCACCTCGAACCATCGGATCCAGAACCTGCCCGTGGGGGGGGGGGGGCAGGGGCCGAGAACAAGGTAAGGCAGGTGTGCGGACCCCACGTGCCCTTCAACAGGCCATTCCACCCTTTTCTGTGTCGGTGGGCATTTGTTGGGATGAGGTTTCACGTTTGAAAAAGCATTTTTCTCCTGGAACATTCTAAAATGACACTGTTCAATATGGTAGTCAGAAGCTACATGTGACTATTATTTTTCCCCCATTGATCCCAGAAAGGGAGAGGGAGAGAAACATGGACCCGTTGTTCCACCCATCCATGCACCCCGTTTCCTGCATGTGCCCTGACTGGGGATCGAACCCACAACCCTGGTGGATCAGCACAACCCTCCAACCAACGGAGCTTCTTGGCCAGGGCAAGGGCATGTGACTGTCCTGTCACACTGGCCACATTTCAAGAGCCCGTTCATTCTTCACATGTGGCTAGTGGCTACCCCGATGCAAATATGCAAATTCCCACCACCACAGAGAGGTCCATTGGTGTTCTAGAAAGTTCCAGACTTTGGAGACAAGGCAGCAACCGCTACAAACCCTGCCCGCCCCCTCCCACCTCCGATGTATGTTTGAAAGGGCTTTTGGCAGGAGGAGAGAGGGACAGGTGGACGGAATGGTGTCCGAGCAGCCAGCTGGCGAGGTCTCAGTTCCAGAAAGTTCCCAACTGGGCTGACGTCCGAGTCTAAACCCTGAGCCCGACTTCGGGCTGGTGTGGACACACCCCATCTGGGCCTCTCTCCTGGGAGGGGCCGAAGTGTGGAGTATCTCAAGGCCGCCAGACAGAAGTTGCTAGGACTCTTCCGTTTGGAAACCTTTGATTCCCCAACATTCAACCCAGGACCCCTAATTCTGTGCTCTATTTGCTAACCTAGAAGGCCGGAGACCACCATTCACCCATCTCCCAAGCCCACTGGACAGGTGTCTTTGAACCCCAACACTTACTCAACACACCAGGCCAGAACACCATCCCAGATGTCCCCAGGCCTGAACTTTGACCTCCACCAGTCAATGATCTTCGGCCCCTCCCCCCACATCCGAGTCCCGGCCAGAAATGCTCTTCTCACACCCACCCAGAACCCACTTCCTGGGCCCTGGCAGCGGGCTGCCTGGGTTCCAACCCAGCTCCGCCACTTCATTCGCAGTGGCTCTGTCTTGTCATCTGTGCCCTGTGATGTGGGCGACCACAGAGCCACTTCCCAGGGCAAGAGGCCCGCAGGCGAGGAGCACAGTGCCCAGCGCCATGAATGTCCCTCTGTATTCCAGATCAGAACAATGATTGCTGGCTATCCCTTTCCGGGTTTCATTATCACAGAATCCTTGGCCCGAGTTCCACCTTCCGCCCGGGGAATAAGCGTGGCTCAGATGTATTGTCCCGCAAGTTCGCTTCCCCTCCCCCAGAACGTCTGCTCTGTGAGGCCCACCTCTGGGGGACGGGGAGGGGCCGGTGGGGGGATGTTTCTAGCAGTTTCCACAGAAGACCCGACACCCCCACCTAAGTCCCAGCCAGGGGTGAGGCACGCCCCTAGCACACGGTCTGCGCTCTTGCTGCACTGCCTAACAGGGCCAAGTCCTTGGCCCGGACACGCTGCTGCTTGGAGGACCAGGATGCACTTGGAGAAGCTGATGAAAGCTCCTATTTGCCCCCAGAACAAGGCACACAGACAAACCCACACGACAACTGGCAGGCCATTTTTGGAAGGTTCGCAGCCACCACCATTCCAAACGCATCAGACAGCGGCAAGGGCCTGGGATGACCTAGTTGGCATCTCCCTAGGCACATGTGTGCACCCGTGAGTCTCCTCTCCGGTTCCTGCCTCCCCTGGGCTCTGGCGGGCCCTGTCAAGGATTGTCTCTCTGGGCCCTTTGTCCATCTTTGTCATCCTGTCTCTCAATCCTTCTCGCCATCTCTTGGACGTCCGACACACCCCTTGAGGTCTCCTGCTAAGGGCAACAGCAGCTAAGTGCTCGCAGTGCCGAGTGCTTCGCACAGGTTTCCTTCATCTTGCCGAAAGCCCATTTTACAGATGACAAAACTGAGGCTGGGAGGCTATTCTTCCAGCTTGTCCAGTTAGTGCGAGAGCTGGGATTCAGTTGCAACAATGGAATTAATTACACAGGGCCAACCACGAGGTTATTCGAACCCCACTGCCCACCTTCTGACCACTCCACCCACTTTCTAGGATAGAGCTCCATCCTGGGACAACGCTGAGCCTGGAGACTTCGGTCCCCATTTGGCATCCATTCAATCCAGAACCTGGAATGTACCGCTCCCTCGGAGGCTATACGCTCAGCATCCCAGGGTTTCAGTCCATTCTCAATGCTCTTAACTGACTAAGATGATTCTAGAAAAGCCCACGGCCCATCACTAACTCCCATTATGTTCTTACATGTTTCCAGCCATTCGGTAAAACCATCAGTAACAGTGGGGATGGTCTAGGCAACATCCAAGGTCCCAGGATAACAGGGGTTCTTCCTCAACTTCACCTGGGAAACCAGGGTGCAGGTGCTCTACCCCGAAATCTCACTGGATCTCTCCCCACTGAGCAGCCACCCGCAATGCCGACACCGGGATTCTAGAGCATCAGGAGTCTATCTTTGTTGACAAGTGTCCCGGCTCTAGAATGGCTTCCTCACTGCTTTGTAGGCCGGGTTCTAGAACCCTACCGAGCTGGACTCCAGGTTTCAAGTTCCTGTCCTAGGACACGGCTCCTCAAACTTGGATGCGCATTTGAATCCTCCCAGGAGCTTACTAAAAAGTTGGTTCTGCGCCCGGCCTGCGTGGCTCAGGGGTTGAGCGTTGACCTATGAACCAGGAGGTCACAGTTGGCTTCCCGGTCAGGGCATAAGCCTGAGTGGTGGGCTTGGTCCCCAGTGGGGGGTGTGCAGGAGGCAGCCAATCAGTGATTCTCTCTCGTCCTTGATGTCTCTCCCTCTCCCTCTCCCTTCCTCTCTGAAATCAATAAAAAACGAGTAACAAAGCAAACAAACAAAACCAACCTCATGGCTTCCTCTTTGCCCTTCCCCTTGGGTTCCTTGCTCTGGGGGAAGCCAGCCGCCATGCTCTGAAGACACTCAAGCTGCCCTATGGGCGGGCGAGGTCCATGTGGCAAAGACCTGAGGCCTCCAGCCAAGAGCCATGCAAATGAGCCACCTTAAAAGTAGATCCTGAGCCTTGACCGGTGTGGCTCAGTGGATAGAGCATCGGCCTGCGGACGCAAGGGTCCCAGGTTCGATTCGGTCAAGGGCATGTACCTTGGTTGCGGGCACATTCCCAGTGGGGTTTGTAAAGGAGGCAGCTAATTGATGTTTCTCTCTCACTGATGTTCCTGATTCTCTCTCCCTCTCCCTTCCTCTCTGTAAAAAATCAATAAAATATATATTTTTTTAAAAAGTAGATCCTGAAACTCCAGACAAATCCTTGAGGACTGCCCACCTTCTACCCTGGGGATAAAATGGCTCAGATGTACTGCCCCACAGTTTCTCCTCCCTCCCCCAGAACCTCTGCCCAGTGGCTGACGGCCCGATGGCATCCTTGTGACTGAGCTAGGCCAGTCCCACCCAGTTAACCCACCCCCAGATTCCTGATCCTCAGAAACCATACTATGATGCTTCTTGTTTTAAGTCACTAAACTTTGGGGTGGGCTATTTGTTACACAGCGAGACCTAACAGATACATGGTCCCTGTTGCGACCACCACCCAGGGCTCCAGAAGGCCACATTCCAGTTCCAAACCCTCTGCCCGTGCCACCCTAGGGCCGCCCAGACGCCGCAGGACAGAGCCACGCCAGCCGGACGATAAAATGTTTGCCGTTGGGTTTTCGTTTGGCTGGTTGTGTGTACACAGTGTATACAAGTTGAGTTGTACAGAAGCCCAAGAAAGAGCAAGAGACAACGGGTGGAGGGGAGGTGGGAGCAGAGGGGTTAGAGAGAGGGAAGAGGGGAGGGGAGACCGATAAAAAATAGAACCACATCCAGACAACAATGGGATGGGGGTGGTGTATGTTGGGGGGGAGACACAGACAAATCGCAGTAGAAAAGGAGTGGGAGGGACAAAAGGAGGGGACCCTTCTCCCCCCTCCACCTCCCCAGCCCCCGCCCCAGGTATGTACAATAAATAAGATTAAAAATAATTAACAAGATGCGTTTTCCCCCTCCCACTGGACACCGAAAGCCCTGGGGAGGGAATGGCCTTTAGCAAAGATATTGGCCTGTAACGGGGGGGCTTGGGGGTCAGTGGGTCCTCCAGCTCTCTAAAGCAGCCCCACCCCCCTCAACCATACATAGATTTTTCCTATACATTATGTACAAGGTGGAGGGGGTGAGGGCTATGGCCATGGAGGGGGGAATGGGGCAAGGGGGAGAGGGAAACCGTTACTAAATAGACATTTATACATATATATAAATAATTTCTCTGTACACCGGACAGTGGGAGGAATGGGGAGGGAGCGGAGAGGGCTGGGGAGAGAGGGGAGTCGAACTCTGAACCCTGCCCTGTAGAGACAGCACGGACACACCCTGACCAGTGACCCTCCCCTGTTCCCAGGCAACAGGGCCTAGGGGTGAGCGCCTGAAGACACAGTTCTGTCCCAATTCTTGGTTCAAAGAGGAGGTGTTCCCCCCACAGGAGGAGGTGGGGGTCACCCACAGCGGCTGTGGGCCTGTGCTTGGGCCAGCAGATCACTGAAGGAGTCGAAGAGCTGCTCCAGCCACGGCTGGTTCCGCATGCACTGCTGGACCACCTCCTCCTGGCCCAGGTCCTCGGCACCGCCCTCAATGGCCAGGGTCTGCGGGGTTTAAACACGGAGCTGGGGCAGGTGGCTACCACCACCTGGGGTGGCAGGAAGGGGGTCTAGGGATCAGTGTCCAGGAAGAAGGGGCTGGGAGCTGGACCCCTGAGTCTGAGGGAGGAGGGACTGGGAGCTGGACCCCTGGGTCTGAGGGAGGAGGGGCTGGGAGCTGGACTCCTGGGTCTGAGGGAGGAGGGGCTGGGGGCCAGGACCCCTGGGTCTGAGGAAGGAGGGCCTGGGGGCCTGGACTCCTGGGTCTGAGGGAGGAGGGGCTGGGGCCTGGACTCCTGGGTCTGAGGGAGGCGGGGCTGGGAGCTGGACCCCTGAGTCTGAGGGAGGAGGGACTGGGGGCCTGGACCCCTGGGTCTGAGGGAGGAGGGGCTGGGGGCTGGACCCCTGGGTCTGAGGGAGGAGAGGCTGGGGGCCAGGACCCCTGGGTCTGAGGGAGGAGGACCTGGGGGCCTGGACTCCTGGGTTTGAGGGAGGCGGGGCTGGGAGCTGGACCCCTGGGTCTGAGGGTGGAGGGCTGGGGGTCTGGACTCCTGGGTCTGAGGGAGGAGGGGCTGGGGGCCTGGACTCCTGGGTCTGAGGGAGGAGGGGCTGGGGGCCTGGACTCCTGGGTCTGAGGGAAGAGGGTCTGGGGCCAGGCCCCTGGATCCATGGAAGAGCCCAATAGGGGTAGCTCCCTAGAGCGCTGCGGGGAGACTCACCTGGTCCCGGCAGCGCAGGAAGGTGTGGTACTTGTAATGGTGGAGTGAGTGGTAGAGCGTGTAGTATCCCGACTTGTCCAGCTCAACCTTGAACTCCTGGGCAGATGGGGTGGAGAAGCCTCAGCACCCACCCAGCACTGGGCAGCCCCCCCACCCCAACCCTGCCTGCCCTCCCCGGCCCCACCTGGGCCCGGACCACGCTCCTCTTGAGCTTGCTGAGCGTCTTGCGGTTGTAGGGCTCCCCGGCCGGCCGCAGCCGCACGGCCCCGTCCTCGGGGGAGCCCTCCCCGCTCTGCTCCACCTGCAGCTGCGGGAACGTGTGCAGGGCGTCCTGTGGGAGGGAGGGTGAGGGATCAATGGGACATCCCTCTGGACCCGCACACCCCAAACCCACCGCCCAGTTCTCAGGTTCCCCAAGTCGTCAGATGCCTTAGATTCCCCCAGGCTGTAGATCAAGAGACAACTGGGAGTCTCGCTTTCTTCAAAGGACCAAGGAGCCTAGGCCTGCCGGGTGACCTGCATGTGCTTTGTTCCCGGCCCAGGTTTCTCCGTCACCTAACTTCCACCCAGGACTCTCAGAGCTACCCCAACATCCTACTCAAAATTCTCGGAGTCAACCGGAAGTCCAGAATCCCTGGCGCCAGGTGACATTCATGCCAGAATCCTAAAGCCAGGCTGACATTCCATCCCGTAACCCACAGACCGATCCTACTACAGGCATACATTGGCGACACTGGGCTCCACTCCACCACTGACGGTAATCAAGTGGGCATTGCTGTAAAGAGACACCGCAATAAGGCGGACATTGCCGTAAAGCAGAGGCCACCATAAAGCAGAGGCCGCCATAAAGCGGGCACCGCCATAAAGCGGGCACCGCCATAAAGCGGGCACCGCCATAAAGCGGGCACCGCCATAAAGCGGGCACCGCCATAAAGCGGGCACCGCCATAAAGCGGGCACCGCCATAAAGCAAGCCACACAATTTTTGGTTTCCAGGTATACATACAAGTATGTTTACGCTATACTGTAGAACATTACGTGTGCAATAACATTCTGTCTAAAAAAATGTATATGTCTTCATTTAAAAATATTTTGTTGCAAAAAAATGTTAACCATCATCTGAGCCTTTGCAAGTTGTAAGCTTTTTGCTGGTGGAGGGTCTTGCCTTTAATTTGTAAAAAAAAATGCAATATCTGTGAATCACAATAAGATGAGGTATGCCTATATTCTATAATGGCTTGTCTTGTTTAAAATAATTTTTAAAAGTGATTTTTAGAGAAGAGGAAGGGAGGGAGGGGGAGAGAGAAGCATCGATTTGTTGTTCCACATATTGATGCATTCATAGGTTGATTCTTTTTTTAATATATTTCTTTTTTGATTTCAGAGAGGAAGGGAGGAGAGAGAGATAGAAACATCAATGATGAGAGAGAATCATTGATCAGCTGCCTGCTGCACAACCCCTACTGGGGATCAAGCCCGCAACTCAGGCATGTGCCCTTGGCTGGATTCGAACCTGGGACCCTTCAGTCCGCAGGCCGATGCTCTAATCACCGAGCCAAGCCGGCTAGGGCTAGGTTGATTCTTGGACGTGTCCTGACCAGGGATTGAACCCCTAACCGTGGCGTATCAGGATGAGGCTCTAGCCTACTGAGCTATCCGACCAGGGCTCCTTTTTTTAAAATAATGAAATTCTTTTTTAAAGATCTGATTTTTATTTATTTATTTATTTTTTTGTTAATCCTCAGCCAAGGATATTTTTCCATTGATTTTTAGAGAGTGGAAGGGAAGGAGAGAGACAGAGAGACACATCGATTGGTTGCCTCCAGGCATGTACCCTGACCAGGGCCGGGAACCTGCAACCAAGGTATGTGTCCAGGACCCTTCAGTCTGAGGACCAATGCTCTATCCACTGAGCCAAACTGGCTAGGGCTAAATAATGGAATTTTTAATCCTAGCATGAGATCCTACCCAGATTTCTCAGGGCCAGGCTAACAGCCAATCCCAGAATTCTCAAGAGTGCTCCTGACATCCCAGCCAGGGCTCTAGAACCAGGTTAACATTTTAGGCCATACTTTCTGATGCAAACTAACATCCCACCAAGAATTTTCAAAGCCAGCCTAAAACCCATCCTAGAATTCTCTGACCGAGACGTATATCCCCCCAGAATTTTCACGGTGGATTAACATTCCACCCAGGAATCCGAGTCACCCTAACATTCTACCTCAAGATTCTCAGCATGACACTAATTTCCTTATCAGAGTCTCAGGGCTTATACTCTATCCCAGAATTCCTGGAGCCACCCTGATATTCCACCCCAGAACCCTAGCCATTCCAGAGGGAAATCATGTAGATGAGCTGGCCAACATGGCTCAGTGGTTGAGTGTCGACCTATGAACCAGGAGATCACAGTTTGATTCCTGGTCGGGGTACATGCCTGGGTTGCAGGCTTGGTCCCCAGTGTGGGGCGTGCAGGAGGCAGCCGATCAATGATTCACTCTCATTGTTGATGTGTCTCTCTCCCTCTCCCTTCCCCTCTGAAATCAATAAAAATGTATTAAAAAAAAATACCGAAGCCTGAGATTCTCTGTCAAAGAGCCCGGATTATGTCAACAAGCCCTTCGTGCAGGCCTCAGTTTACCTTTTGTTCCCAAACGTGCATTCCACAACCGCACTCTGTTGGGCCTTCCCAGCAGTCCATCCCAGACCTTCAGGACCCCTGCTCTCAACTTTTCTCCTGGCCAAGCCCGACTCTCCCTCCCGATGTTCTGGGGACCACTGCACTGGCCCACAGGGGCACGTGTCCTCCACGCCTGACCTCTGGGCCCAGACCCCTCCTGCCCAGGCCTCCCACACACCTGCAGGGCTGGGCTCAGCGACAGCCGCTTCAGGACTTTCTTCTTGTGCTCATTCAGGAGGCCGTCGATCTTCCGCATGGGCGGGAGGTACAGCTCGTCTGGAAGGCGAGGAGGGGGCGTCAGAAGAGTCACGGCTGGAGGACTCCCCAGTTCCCTCCTCCAGGCCTCAGCTCACCATGCGTGTCCTCCAGGGCCTGGATCATGTCCGGGTCGAGCGCTGTGCTCACCAGCATCTCCACGTAGCTCCGGTACATCTCCCGCATGGCCCGGGTCTTCAGCAGGCGCCCAGGTACTGCCCGCTCTGGGGGAAACATGGGATAGGAGTTCATGATTCCAACTTGCTCTGGCGCTACCCGAGGTTGCAGACAGTGTGCTAGGCACCGGCGACTGGGAGAGAAATCCCTGCTCTCCGGGAGCCCAAGCCCGCGGGGCGGACGGCCAGGAACCAGTGAGAGGGAAGAGCATTAGGAAAGAGCATTCCAGGATGGTAAACTTCATGTCTGACTAGTTCCATGCCGCTTCAGCGAAGTCTAAAGAAGCAGCTCAGTTGGTTTCTAAACTGGTGAATCAAGTCAGAGATCAGATCACAAAGGGCAAGATGGAGGGAGGAGATAGGAGCAGACTGCACGTTATCAGTGCAAGCCAGACAAGGCCGGGCCCCCAGCAAGAGGTGCAAAGGGCAAGGGCTTTCCCTGGTGGGTGCTAGGAAGCCACGGAGGGCTGTGGGCAGGGGAGGGGTGGGAAAGTGTAGCAGGACCCCTCTGAGGCCATGGGGGGGACCGGCTGGAAGCCTGAGACCAGAGGTCAGGGCAATGGACCAGGTAAGAATGGATGAGGCTGGAGCAGGGCAGGACGCACAGGCTATGGAAATGGGGGGGGGAGGGGGGAGGGGCTGTGAGAAAGAGCAGAGGGGGATGGGGCAGTGAGCGAGGGGTAGGACTGGGAACTTCTCAGATGTCATGGTGCCCGGAGGGCCTGGCCTGGTGGCTCGGTGGCCAAGGGGACTGTCCCTGAGATGGGGAATCTAGGACAAGGAGCTCAGTGGGCGCTGGAGGGAGGGGGCTTGCAAGAGGCCTGGAGGGTGGCCAGGGGGATGAGAGGACCCTGAGGCTCGCGGGAACTTGTGGGAGCCTGCCAAATGACTGGTGGAGAACGAGAAGCAACAAGGCCAAGGACAGGACACAGAGGGACACTCACGAGGGAGAGCGTCGGGGAGAAAAGACAAGCAGGAGGGCCCCGCCTCCCCCTTAGGAAGGAAGCAGCAGGAGAAATGTGCACTTGGTGTATGCAGATCGAGGGTCCCTGGTGACAGCCGTTTCAAGGGTCTGGCGTGACCACTTGGCAGTGGGGGTCGGACCCCATCAGGCCTCAGCCCAAACCCACGGACGTCTCCCGTGTGGCTCAGGGTGAAATCCAGCCAGTGCAGCCCCAAAGCTCCGGGCTCCCTGTCCCTCCCAGATCTGGTCCTGTTCCTTCTCCGCCCTCCCTGGTCACCCTCTCCTGCTTGCTCCAGCCACTGGCCTCCTTCCTGATCCCCTGACACGCCCAGCCTGGAATGTTCTCTCCCTCGAAGTCACATGACCCCGCTGCGTTCAGATCTCTGCTCCCATGTCATTGCCAGGAGCCTCCCCAGCTCTCTGCCTCACCCGAAAGTATCACCCAGGATGCCGCCTGGATCCTCTTCCCTGGATTTATTTTTCTCAACTGCGTTAGCCCTCCGCCGGCCTCACACCGGTGGGTTTTCATATTGTTTTGTATCCTATTACGTAACATCGTTATCTGATCGCCTCCCCGGCTGGACTCTGAGCTCCCATGAGGACACATGTTTTTGTCTGTCCTGTACACAGCTGGGACCCCAGTTATGGCACATAGTAGGTGCTCAATAAGCCCCTGCAGGAAGAGGCTGAGGAAGCTGGATGGGAGTGGATGAAAGGAAGAGGAGAGAAGTCGGCACTGCAGCCCTTTTCTAGAACTTTCACTGGGTATACAAGAGAGGAGAGAGCATCTGCTTCCAGTACACAGAGGGTGGCTGGTCGTGGACAAGCAGGAGGGTTGGTGTTGAGGCCTCCAGAGCTGGGCAAAGCCTTCAGGGTATCCAGTCCTTCCCCGGAGGGAGTCCTGGTTGAATGGGGCAGGGCGGGGAGAGGGGGGCGAGGGGGCACCCAGACCCAAAGATGGATACTGACCCTTGGAAGGGAAACTGCTCCCCCTACGAGTACAGAGTTCAGTTCCCATTTCCCAGGCTCCGAAAATCCAGGGCTGGCCATGTACGTTCACAGCAGCATTAACCAAACAGTGGACACCACCCAAAGGTCTACCAGTTGGTACATGGATAAATAAAACGGGGTCGATCCACACAATGGAATATTACTCGGCCAGGAAAAGGAACAAAGCACCAACCCATGGGTGAACCTCAAAAATATTGTGCTAAACGAAAGAAGCCAGACACAAAAGGCCTCAAAATGTATGACTCCGCTTATCAGAAATGTCCAGAAGAGGCAAATCCATGGAGACAGTACATTAGGGCTGGAGGGAGGGAAGGGGAGTGATAGCCCAAGAATGCATGGTTTTCCTCTCTGATTATGTAAATGTTCTAAAATTGATTACCAAGACGAATAACTCTGTGACTATACTAAAGCCAGTGAATTATATGCTTTTAAATAGGTGAGCCAGATGGTATGTGACTTGGATGCATAAACTTGTTTGAGAAAAAACAACAACTGAGGGCCAGGGAAGAAAAGCCCTGCAAATCGAGGCCTTTGGGAAACCCTCCAGTCCCAGCTTTAAATGCTTCTACCAGGCTTGATCCAGCACAGCTGGACCAGTTAAAAAGACTAGGCTCCCTTGCAGCTAGCTTTGGCCATGTGACTAGCTCTGGCCAATGGGATATGAGAAACAGGATGTGGGCCACACCCACTCAAATCTGTCACTTAAAAGTGAAGCCATTCTCCACTCCTACTGACAGGCTGCTGGGCCCAGCATGCTGATAAAGATGGCATGCTGGGCCCAGCTGGTGTGGTTCAATGGTTGAGCATCGACCTGTGAACCAGGAGGTCACAGTTTAATTACCGGTCAGGGCATATGTCTGGGTTGCGAGCTCAGTCTCCAGTGTGGGGCATGCAGGAAGGCAGCCGATTGATGATTCTCTCTCATCATTGATGTTTCTATCTCTCTGAAATCAATAAAAGAAAATATATATATATTTTAAAAAGGCAGCATCCTGGGGGACAGCAGAACAGCAAAAGGAAAGAAACGTGGGACCCTAGACAACCTTGAGAAGAGCCTCTTATTCTCCATGACCGTCCCACCTCCTTCATCAGGGCTTTGATGAAAAGACAATTCCATCTCTCATTTGACTAGCTGTATGTTTAGTCTCTGTTAGAACAGCTACCCTGCCCCTGGCCAGGTAGCTCTGTTAGTTAGAGCATCATCCCAATACGCCAAGGTTGCAAGTTCGATCCCCAGTCAGGGCACATACAAGAAGCAACCAATGAATGCATAAATAAGTGGAACAATAAACTAATGTTTCTCTTTGTCTCTCTTTCCTTTCCTCTCTCTCCCTCTCTCTCCAATCAATCAATGCCATGGAGCTCACATCTGGTACCCACAATAGGCAAACACCCTCCTAGGTGATTTATCTGTTATGAACCCATTTGACAGGTGAGGTCATTGAAGCACAAAGAGGTGATGCCTCCTCTCTGGAGCCACCCAGCAAGTCACAGGAACCCCCCACCACTGCCTCTGGGCCTCCTCAGCCATCAGAACCTGCTTATTCTGAGAGAAAACAGTGCAGTGTGGAAGGATGGAGCCCGAGGTGCTTCGGTCTGCATTCCAACACCCCAAGGGTGCTACATGCCCGGTGCCTCAGTTTCCTCACCTGTATGTGAGGATAATAGCAGTACCCACCTCCAAGACTGCTGTGAAAAGGATGCGAGATGAGCAAAGAATTTAGAAGACAGCCTACCACGTAACTAGATGCCCATAGTTGTTAGCTACTGGCTAGTATATATATATATTTTTTTTTATTGATTGATTTTTAGAGAGAAACATTGATTTGTTGTTCCACTTATTTATGCATTCATTGTATGTGCCCTGACCGGGATCGAACCTGCAATCTTGGTGTATGGGGATGATGTTCTAACCAGCTGAGCTACTTGGCCAGGGCCTGGCTAGTATTTTTTTTTTTTTAATTCATTTTAGAGAGAGTAAGGGAGAGGGAGAGAGAAACATCAATGATGAGAGAATCATTGATCGGCTG
This sequence comes from Corynorhinus townsendii, assembly GCA_026230045.1. Lineage (NCBI taxonomy): Eukaryota > Metazoa > Chordata > Mammalia > Chiroptera > Vespertilionidae > Corynorhinus > Corynorhinus townsendii. The sequence goes on along the minus strand of JAPDVU010000011.1, from coordinate 46,554,972 downwards.
CCTCCTACACGCCCCCCCACTGGGCATCGAGCTGCAACCCGGGCACGTGCTCTGAATGGGAATCGAACCCTGACCTCCTGGTTCATAGGTCGATGTTCAACCACAGAATCACACCAGTTGGGCTACTGCTAGCCTTTTTAATTATTATTGTGACAGTCTTGCTCACGCTACCTGGACCCTCTGGACAGCCCTCGCCCGTGTCTCCTTCTGAAGGCCCGGAGTGGCCCCCCGCCCCTGCCCCCAAACCTCCCCACCAGCCTCCTGGCTGCCCAGGGCCTCACCGTCCTCACTGGGCGCTCCAGGAGACGACTCTGAGTCTGAGGAGCTGCCTGCTGGGCCCCCGCCCGCCGAGGCGTTGCCTGCCACCTCCTTCAGCCACTTCTTCCTCTTCTTGGGGGGCGGCTCGGCCTTCACCTTGGTGGGCCGGGTCTTGGGCAGCCGGGAGGTGGCGGGCTGTCCGGTGAGGCTCCGCTCCGGCCGAGTCTGCCGCCCGCCTGTGCCCCGCTCCCCTCGCAGCAGCCGCTCCCCACGCGTCACCCGTTCCTTCTCCTTCTCCTTCTCCTTCTCCTTCTCCTTCTCCACAGGCCGAGGTGGGGATGCCTTCTCAGGGGCAGGGGGCTCGGGCACCACTGTCTCGGGTGGCTGCTCTGGGGGCTTCTCAGATGTCATCTTGTCAGGGGTCTCAGGCTTAGGAGGTGGCCCCGGAGCCTTGGGGGTGGGGGCGGAGCTACCCCCCGCAGAGGCTGGGCCCTTGGCCTGCCCTGAGCGCCTGGGAGGGAACATGGGAGGGAACAGTCAGCAGCCCCAAAGAAACTCGTTCTCCTCTTGGGAACCCCCTGCCCAGCCCACAGCTCCAAGCACAGACCACCTTCCCTCTCGCTGAGGTGGATCTCCCTGGGCCTGTCCCCTGCCCTGGACTCTCCACTCTCCCTGGGCCTCTCCCCTGCCCTGGACTCTCCATCTCTCTCTGGGTCTCTGTCCCCTGCCCTGGACTCTCCATCTCTCCCTGGGCCTGTCCCCTGCCCTGGACTCTCCATCTCTCTCCCTGGGCCTGTCCCCTGCCCTGGACTCTCCACTCTCCCTGGGCCTGTCCCCTGCCCTGGACTCTCCACTCTCCCTGGGCCTGTCCCCTACCCTGGACTCTCCATCTCTCCCTGGGCCTGTCCCCTGCCCTGGACTCTCCATCTCTCTCTGGGCCTCTCCCCTGCCCTGGACTCTCCACTCTCCCTGGGCCTGTCCCCTGCCCTGGACTCTCCACTCTCCCTGGGCCTGTCCCCTGCCCTGGACTCTCCACTCTCCCTGGGCCTCTCCCCTTCCCTGGACTCTCCACTCTCCCTGGGCCTGTCCCCTGCCCTGGACTCTCCATCTCTCCCTGGGCCTCTCCCCTGCCCTGGACTCTCCATCTCTCTCTGGGCCTCTCCCCTTCCCTGGACTCTCCACTCTCCCTGGGCCTGTCCCCTGCCCTGGACTCTCCATCTCTCCCTGGGCCTGTCCCCTGCCCTGGACTCTCCATCGCTCCCTGGGCCTCTCCCCTTCCCTGGACTCTCCACTCTCCCTGGGCCTGTCCCCTGCCCTGGACTCTCCACTCTCCCTGGGCCTGTCCCCTGCCCTGGACTCTCCATCTCTCCCTGGGCCTGTCCCCTGCCCTGGACTCTCCATCTCTCCCTGGGCCTGTCCCCTTCCCTGGACTCTCCACTCTCCCTGGGCCTGTCCCCTGCCCTGGACTCTCCACTCTCCCTGGGCCTGTCCCCTGCCCTGGACTCTCCATCGCTCCCTGGGCCTGTCCCCTGCCCTGGACTCTCCATCTCTCTCTGGGTCTCTGTCCGGCCCTGTTCTGTCCCCTCCTCCTGACACTTTCCTCTGTTGCATGTTCGGTCCCCTAGCCTTCTAGCTGTGCCCGCCTCCTGTCCGCAGGCCCCATGGTACCTGACAGGCGCTGGGGGCCGGTGCCAGGGTTTCCGAGCACAGACCCTCACGTAATCCTTCTTGTTGACGTTTTCCAGAAACTTCACATAAAGGCGCTGGTACCGGTTTTTTGCGTCCCCAAAATATCCCAAATACTATGGAGGGGAAGAGGCACAAGAGGAACTCCTTCACCGCCCCATCGGGGCAGCCCCGACCCCTGAGACTCCCACCACCCTGGGCCAGACAACCCGGTGGGGCAGTCCTCGCTGTCCCCGCAGGCTTACGTTACTGGTGGCGCAGAACTGCCGCTGCCCGTCCTTGATCTCCGGGGTGAACTTCTGTAGCAGGGCCTTCTGGACGCGCCAGATGGGTGGGGGCTCTCGGCCCGTCTGCAACGCCAGCTAAGGAGGGGCACAGCGAGGCCGGCGGGGTCAGCACCCGTTCCTGCGCCTTGCCCCCCCCAATTCCTGGCCCTCTGACCTCCCTCAGCGCCCCCTTAGACAAAAGGCATCGTGGCCGGACAGATATCTTTTGGTCTCGTGAGGCTCTGAGCCCTGGGGACTTCGCTGCGTCTGGAGGCAGCTGGAGTCTGGCCCTGTCCACCTACGGCTCATCCAGGGCTCTCAGTACGGCCCTTCCTTCCGGGCCTGCGAGGGTTCAGTCATCACAGCTTCATGGTCTGATGGTGCACACCTCCCGCGTGAGGTAACGACAAAACTCAAGCACCCGCCACCCACCCTTTTCCAGACGCCGTGTCTGGCCCCAGGGTACAGCAGCGCATGAGATCGACAAAGCCTTGATATGGGGTCTTCGTTACCGGGGTGACAAGACAGACAGGTGACAGGTTGACTCCATCAGCCTGTCTACCCAGGGCAGGACACAGGCAGCGACTCTCCCATCTCCGCTCCCCGCACCCCCGCAGACGCCCTCCCACACACCCAGGCTCGTGTGCCCCTGGCCTGGGCACTGGCACCCATGGATGTGAGTGAGACCCAGCATCTGATCTTGGGGAGCAAGGCGGGCAAGAGGGGAGCCAGACACAGGCGCACACAGTAACAGCACCGATCAGAAATGTGCGGCCCTGGCTCGTCTGGCTCAGTGGATAGAGCGTCGGCCTGGGGACTGAAGGGTCCCAGGTTCGATTCCAGACAAGGGCACATGCCCGGGTTGTGGGCTTGATCCCCAGTAGGGGTCGTGCAAGAGGCAGCCAATCAATGACTCTCATCATTGATGTTTCTATTTCTCTCTCCCTCTCTGAAATCAATAAAAAAATTTTTTAAAAAAAGAAAAGCAAGAGAAATGTGTTAATGGAGGATGCCCCGGAAGCCTAGAGAAAGGACCCTCAACTCAAGCTGAATCCAAGAGCGCTTCCTGGAAGAAGTGACACCTAGATGAGTTTTGGAAGGACCGTGTCCCTTTCCATGCGGGGACTGGGTGAAGACCAGGGCTGCCGGGGAAGTGTGTGGCCGCTGTGGCTCTAGAACGGAGCAACTCACGGTGGTACCGATACGTACAGACTAAGAACAGAGGGGGATACGTGCGCTGTGCTGACCCAGAGATGGAGGAGGAGCAGTGCCTGCCATCACCGACTCCACGGTCAAGTGGCCACAGCAGCATTAGGATGATCGCTCCCATCGATTGGTCGTGGCTGCCCTGAGCACCAGGCTCAGCAGGAGGGAGTGCTGGGATCAATTAATAACGTCTGCCCCTGGCAGCAGCGGCAACACCGAGGGCTGCGTGCCAGGTATTGGTTATCTACCCTCTGTTTTTGGGTCAACTGCTCTCGCAGCCACGATGCCTCATGTCCCTCCGATCAATCAGATCAACAAAGGTGGCGTCTCCATAACCTGACGAAAATGCGGTCCCGGAGGCTCTTGCCTGAGCCTCACACAAGAGGGAGGCAGGATGGGACAGGGACGCAGGCGTCCCCACCTAACGTGCCTTCCTCCAGGAAACCACGGTTCTCCGTCCTCCCTCCCGGCTCCTCAGGGAGCCAGGCCGGAGGCCCAAGGACTGAGAAGTCCATGTACACCCTACCCTGCTCCAAAACCCTCGGCAGGCTGGCACAGAGAGACTTTGCCCCGGTTTCCCCTCCCCTCTCCTGCCCCCGCGCAGCAGGCCATGCAGACCCCTCCAAGCTCAGCAGACAAGCCCCCGAGTTTTGTGGTTTTTTTTTAAGAGAGAGGAAGGGAGAAAGAGAGAAACATGGACGTGAAAGAGAAACATCGATCAGCTGCCTCCTGAATGCCCACCACTGGGGATCGAGCATGCAGCCCGGGCATGTGCCCTGACAGGGAATTGACCTGGCAACCTTTCGGTGCATAGAAGGATGCCCAACCAACTGAACCACACCGGCCAGAGCAAGCCCCAGACTTTGGAACTTCACACTTTTGCAAATGCAGGGTCCCCCCCTGGGGGTGCTTTTCTCTCATTGTGAATAGGATGTGCCCTGTTCTAGCTCTCAGCAGCCTTTGAGAAATCCATCCGCGCTCCCCCCTCCCCCGCAGCCAGAGAAAACCAGCCCACCTCTGCCTCCCTCCGCTGCCGATTTACTTTCTCTAGGGAGTCAGCTGATTCTCTAGCTGGACTGAGTCCCTGGGCTCACTGCTTTCCCATTGGGCTTGGTGTCTTCACCCAAACCACTTTTCTCCCAGGATTCCCCCTCGCCCCCCCACCCAGTCATTGGACCTAGTCAACTGGCAAACATCCCTGCCAGCTCCTCACCAGTGCCAGTCAGTCCCAAAGCCAGGTCCTTCCTGCCTCTCCTCATGCCAACGCCCACTTCCACTTACCAGGGAAGTTGCCCCACCCACTGATCCCAAAGGCTGAGCTCGACCAATCAGATTCTGTTCTGGGAATTTGAACTGTGACAAGCTGAGAGAAGGGCAGTGAGCAGCAGGGTGTGAGTAAGCTAGACACATGGAGCCTGCGGGGTCCATTGACAGGGGAGTGACTGTCACAGAAGTCACGCAGTAGGACAGACTGTCACCAGAACTGGGCACCTCCACAGCCACCTCCTTGCAGAGCAGGAGCCCTAGAAGAGGCTGGGCCACCCAGAGCAGATTCTCCCATTCATTCCAGTGGTGCTCACTGGCCAAGGCTCGACTCCTTGTATCCCTGCACATCACAAGCAGGCCATGCTTCACAGACTCGTCCTGCTGGCTGGCCCATCCTTCCCACACTGTTATCCACCCAACAAACTCTTACGTGCTCAGAGTTTACATCCTGCTAAGTCTTCAACACCCCCAAGTACTGAGAGTGAATATGATCACACCCATGTTACAGATGGGGAAGAGGGAGCAGAGAGGGAGCTGATCCGGACTGCCCCAGGTCAGCAGTCCCTCTCTCCCCACATGTGGCTCTTGAGCACTTGAAATGCAGCTGATCTGAATGTTCCATGGGTGTAAAATATTCACTGGATTTCGAAGATTTGGTATAAAACACACACACACACACACACACACACACACACACACCCCACGTAAAACACCAAGTTTTTCTATATTAATTACATGCTGAAATGCTATTTTAGATATGCTGGGTTAAAGGAAAGACATTCCTGTGGCTAATCTCCCCCATCTTTTAACTGTTTAAAAATGTGGACCCAAGAAAGTTTCAATGATGTGTATGACTCACGATATTTCTATTGGACTGCCACTGCTCTGGGAAAAAAGGATGGCCCGTGGCCCATTTTTATAGCTCTAAGAGCTAAGGATGGTTTCTACATTTAAAAACATATATATATTTTTATTGATTTCAGAGAGGAAAAGAGAGGGGGGTAGAGAGAGAGAGAGAGACATCAATGATTGGAGAGAATCATTGATCGGATGCCTCTTGCACACCCCACACTGGGGATGGAGCCTGCAACCCGGGCATGTACCCTGACCAGGAATTGAACCGTGACCTCCTGGTTCACAGGTCGACGCTCAACCATGGAGCCATGCTGGCCAGGCGGTTTCTACATTTTTAAAAAAAAATTGTAAAAAAGGAAAAGTAAAGAACATGTGTCACAGACCCTAGGTGGTTTACAAAGCCAAAAATATGTGCTATCTGGCCTACAGAAAAACGTGGCCAAGCTCTACACCAGAGATTTCCCCCAGATCACCAAGATGAATAGGAGAAGCAAAGCTTACAGGACACCTCAGCGTGCCACCCACGGTCAGAGCACTGAGCAAGCCATGACGCCCGAGTCCTCACAATGCATGAAGGAGGTACTGATATGATCAGCCCATTTTACAGATGAGGACATTGAGGCTCAGGAAGGTTCCATACCCGTCTAACTCAGAAGTGGCAGAGATTCGTGCCAGTCAGATGAAAGTCACAGCCAGGCTCTCCACAGCCATGCTGCCAGCCTGCCCGGACTCCAGGCACATGAACACGTCCCCAGCATCTGCATTGGTGACTCAATCCCGAGGCCGTGCGTCCCCCATTATAACGCACGCTTGTGTTGTATTTTAAGCACCGAGTCCTTGCCCGGTCCCCTCCTCTGCCCCATGCCAGCCGGGAGGTGGTATCATATGGCTCTGGCTCCGATCCCAGCTCAACACTCACCAGCCAAATGATTCCCTCTCTCTGATCGTGAACTTCCCCATCTGTAAATTGGGACCCACGGTCCCTGCCCAGAGCCCTGTTCATTGGCCCAGTGCTGAGCGCCCAGTAGCACTGGCTGCTTCATCGTCAGTGTTTGACAGAATGACAGAGAGAACCACTGAATCTGGTGCCGAGGGCACAGGCTCCCAGAAGGCACTAGAGCTGCGTGCAGGCCCCAGCTGTGAAAGCTTGGGCACACCACTATACTGCTCTGCGCCTCAGTTTCCTTCCCTGTAAAATGGGGATAATAATCTCTTATAAAGGAAGGTGATTATAAAGATACGTCTTGGAGCCCTAACTAGTTTGGCTCAGTGGATAGAGTGTCAGCCTGAGGACTGACGAGTCATGGGTTCGATTGCAGTGAAGGGCACATGCCTGGGTTTTGGGCTTGATCCCCCGTGGGGGTGTGCAGGAGGAAGCCGATCAATGATTCTCTCTCATCATTGCTGTTTCTATCTCTCTCCCTCTCCCTTCCTCTCTGAAATATATATATATATACACACACACACAAATATATATACACACATACACACACACACACACACACACACTGAGTAGCCAGATTATTATGATCTCTGAATGCATAACGCATTTACATATACACTCAGTGTGTGTGTGTGTGTGTGTGTGTGTGTGTGTGTGTGTGTGTGTATTAGAGGCCCGGTGCATGAATTCGTGCATGGGTGGGTTCTGGCCAGCCTGGCCAGGGGGAGGGGACATGGGTGGTTGGCCGGCCTGCCTGCTGGTCGAACTCCTGGTCGAGGGGACAATTTGCATATTAGCTTTTTATTATACAGGATATACACCGAGTGGCCAGATTATTATGTGTTCAGAGATCATCATAATCTGGCCAATCAATGTGTATCTCTCTCTCAGTGGTGTTTCTCTCTCTTTCCCCCTCCCTTCCACTCTCTCTCTGAAAAAAAAAAAAAAAAAAAGGAAAAAATATCCTCAGGTGAAAGACTAACAAAAAAAAAATTATAATTATTATTAAAATTCCTACCCTACCCCCTGAGCCCTAGACTGGTTTATAGGTAATTGTAACAAACTTTCAAAGAACAACTAGTTACTGTCTTATACAAACTGTGGAAAAGATCCCTTAAAAACAGAAAAGGAAATCTAACATAATACTCATGAGGCCATACAAAGTCAATGAAAAAATTATAGCAAAAACCCCACAAAACTTGGAGACAGTTTTGCACAACCATGTCACTGAATGGTACACTTTAAAAGGGTGAAAAGGATCAACTTCGTGGTATGCACAGGGTATCACAGTTAAAGGGGGAAAAAAGATTAAACTACATTCTGATTGTGACGTGCCCCAAATCCTGTCCAATTCCTACTATTTTTTATTTTTTTACTTCAGAGAGGAAGGAAGAGGGAGAGAGAGACAGAAACATCAATGATGAGAGAGAATCATTGATCAACTGCCTCCTGCACGCCCCATACTGTGTATGGAGCCTGCAACCTGGCATGTACGCTGACCAGGAACCGAACCATGACCTCCTGGTTCATAGGTCGACCCTCAACCACGGAGCCATGCTGGCCAGGCCCCAGTTCCTACTATTGGTGCCTATTCAACACGTCCCTCGCTTGTCCCAGGCTGACTGGCCAAATCAGCCCCAGAAGTCGTGAGGGTAAAATGAAATAACATACACAGGGCACTACGGAGTGGTACAGCCCTGGGGGATGCAGGAGGACTGGCCAGGGGGTGACACCGGAGACTCAAGGCACTGGGAACGGTCTGGTTGACGGCTGGGTGGTGGTAGGACATACGTGTTCATTCCAGCATTCTGCTTTACAACTTACAAATCTCTTACGACCGTTCTTTGGAATGTATCAAATTTCATGCCAAAAAGATGATAAAATGTGGATGAAAGGATACGATGTCTGGGGTGGGTGGGGTGGGGTGGGGCAGGGGGGCAGAACGTGCCAGAGTGGAGAGGGAGCAGGACCAGCCAGGTGATGATGGTGGAAGCTGAGTAATGGGTACACACAGTCCCGGTATTCTATTTACTCTAGTTTCCCCACAATAAAATAGCTTAAAAATAATGTTGAAAAACTACATGATGTTCTTCTCATAAAACACTCCATAAAAGGTGTAATAACAGTCATTACCCTTATAATTAATTTGTCCCACAATTTCTCCATCTGTATTTGAGAAGAAACAACACCCATGATTACATGAAATGTGACGGCATACATCAAGGCCCAAACAGGGTTCCTGTCCCATAGTCAACACCCAGCCAGTGACAATGACTAACACGGAGAATGGCCTCAGCTTCTGGTGTCGCCATCAGGGTACTTAATGGCTCACTGACCCCCCAAGTGCTTGCCCTCCTTACTCTGCCTCATGCCCTGTGAGAAGGGCTACACCGGCAAGCACTTTTAAAAACATATATATATTTTTATTGACAGAGAAGAAGAAAGAGGGAGAGATAGAAACATAACGATGAGAGAGAATTATTCATCAGCTGCCTCCTGCACACCCAGGGCCTGTGCCCTTGACGGGAATCAAACCTGGGACCCTTCAGTCCGCAGGCGGACGCTCTATCCACCGAGCCAAACAGGCCAGGACCTTGGCGAGCACTTATACTGTATTAACCGTCTGCTCCAATTCTACCTGCCCAGGAGGCAAGCACCGCAGAGGCCAGCAAACCTTCTGCAAAGGGGCAGACGGGGCAGACAGGCCATTCGCTCAGCTCTGCAGGCCAGCGAGGCCCAGCTGCAACCACCGCACTCCGTGTGTATGGGGAAAGCAGTCAGAGGTGGTATGCAAATGAGTGGGTGTGGCTATATGCTAATGAACCAGGCCATGAGCTGGATTTGGCTGGTGGGGCTGGAGTTCAAGGTGTGGAGTCACTGGAAGCACTGAACGGGCTGATCTGAGCAGGAGCCTAAAAGGTTTCAGATGTGCCTGACATATAGGCATGCCCAACCCATTGGCTACTGCATTACAGGTAATGTCAAGTTCATAGTCATGTCCTGTCGACACAGGACAAGTCCCAAGAACATCCTCCAGAGACCAGTCCTCACCCGCTTTGTTCCTCACTATAACCCCGGCACCCAGGGTAACTACAATAAACAGTTAACAATGGTGTTACCTAGTTATAGGGAACAGACACTCGAAACAGTATCTCAGAGGCTGCGTGTCCCCAAGTCCCGGGCCACCCCTATCAGCCCCGCCCGCGGGCTGTGAACTCAGAAGGGCCCGCCGGCCGCCTGGGTGGCGCCGCACCGGCATCTCAGCCTGGCCTCCAGCAGGCGCTCAGGAATCCCCGCTGTGACCACCCCCTCCGGCCGGTCCGGTCCCGCCGCGAGGCAGGCCAGGCCGGGGACTCACCTTGAGGGAAGGTATGTCCTCCGCACGGATGACGAACTCGTCACGCTCGCGGAAGATGCCCTCCCCGCCGCTCTCGCCGGCCTCCTCGTCCGTCTCCCCGCACAGGGCTGCGGTCTCCTGCTTCTTGGCCAAGTGCAGGGGCCGGGCGTCCGGCGGCTCGTGGTCCTCAGGGGAAGGGGCGGCCGGCTCCTCAGGCGGGGCAGCGGCTGGTGGGGGCGGTGGGGCAGGTGGCGAAGGAAGGGCAGGTGGAGGTGGCGGAGGTGGCGAGCTGGACGCCGGGGCCAGGGCGGGAGCAGGAGCCGGAGCCAGAGGCGCCAGAGCAGGAGCCGGAGCGGGAATGGGAGCCGGAGCTGGAGCTGGAGCTGGAGCTGGAGCAGGAGCCGGAGCCGGAGCCGGAGCCGGAGTGGGAGCCACCAAGGGAGGTGGCGAGGGCAGGGCTGGCGGTGGGGGTGGCGGCTGGGGCGTTGGGGCAGGCGGCGGAGAGGGCGGGGGCTTCTCCTCCAGCAGCGGGGGCTCTGGGGGGCAAGAGGAGCATCAGGGCTGGACCCCCAGAGCGCCCCCCCCCCCCCCCCCCGCTTCAGCCTGCTTTCCATCAACATCCCGGCACGTCCCTCAAGTTTCTGCTGTCAGTGAAAGGTGCTCCCAGCTTGTGCCTCGTCTCCTCTAGGGTGCCAATCCGGCCCCCCTGCACCCCAACATCCCTCCTGATGAAACTGAGTTCTTCAGCTACCACCCACCGCTACCCCTGCCCCCACTTCACCTCTTCCTTACTACTCTTGTCGTCCTGGTTCCTGCTCCAAAGCTCCTATCTGACCCTGCTCTCCCATCCTGACCTTCAGTACCCACTCGTACAGACACCACAGGAAGCCCACGTCCCTGTAACCTCATTCTCCAACGTCCCCATCAGTCTTCCCACCCGGACGTTCCTTGCTCTCTCTCCCCCAGCCTCCAAAGACCCCATCTCTGTAGCTCTGTATCCCAATACCACTGCTCAGTGCCCACGCCCTCCCCCCTCCCCCCTCCGCTTCCATGGTCAGGAGTCTTCTATGCTGTTTAAACTCTGTCCTCACCCAACTGTCCCCTGCTCTGGTGGGCCCTCCCCTGCTCCCCAGCCTAGTCCCTACGAAGTTCCTTGCCCTGCCCTGTCTCGTCTCCAAATGCCATCTGCGATCCCTGGAACCTCTTCTCTTGTCCCTGAATATGAACATCCCTTCCTGTGACAAGCCCTCTGCCTCTTATTGCCACCCAGGTCCCTGAGGCCAATGCCCAGCTCCCATCCGAATGCCCCTTTTAGTCCTGAACGTGGCTTGGTGGCCTCGATGCCCTTGCCTGCCTCCAACCCCCATTCCTCCCTGTTCTTCCCAATTCTGAAACCCTTCCCTCCATGCTCTACCGCCTCCTTTCCTGCTCAGAGGTTCCATCCTCCTCAACCCAAGTCCTTCTCCATTCTCGGAATAACCAATGCCACTCTCCTTTGTACTAACTCCTAATGGGTTTCTGTAACATCCTTCTCTGAGCCCTCAAGCCCCCCTCATTAACTGCCCCAAATGCCCTGCTCCAAACCAACACTTGTTACCCTCATTAAAGGCCCTTACATTTTGTCCAAAGCCTCAGACCAGAACCCCATACAGACCCAGCCATACCCACCGGCCTTCCCCTCTTGCCTTCCATAAGACCTGACCACTCAGTGTTCCAGTCTGTTTTTAAACTACCCTCCCTAAGTCTCTCTGCTCCCCAAAATCTTTCTGTTCTTTAGCACACATCACTAACTGCAGAATCCTTCTCAGGGCCCGGATCCCCTGCCAGTTTAAAAAGCTCACCGAGTACCCCATTACCAGCTGTCCCCGTCACTTATAACCTGCCCTGTCCCCCAGCATTCTCCAGTGCCCACCTTGGGGCCCCTGCCAGTCCACTTAGCACCTGTGGGCAGATTAGAAAAAAAACACCCCTTTCTCAAAGCACGTGTTTGCATATCCATAGATATGCAAATCTACATCATCTAACACAGTGTCCCTTAAACAGGGCGTCATCCACATAACCACACCCAGCGTCCCGAACGGGAAACCCCTGCCCCTCCCCTGGACCCTCTTCCCAGAGCTCACCAGGCGTGCCATTGCTGCTGGCACTGGGGAGCCCTGGGAGAGGGGGTGGCCCTGGGACGGGAGCCTCAGTAGCCAAGGGGGGCCCGTCCGGAGTGGAGGTGTCCTTGGGCCCAACAAGGGGCGGGTCATCGAGGGCAGAGATGGCCGAGGAGATGCTCTCCTGCAGGTCCCGGTTCTTGGCCACAGAGTCTTCCTCGTCCGAGGAGAAGGAGGGCAGCGTCTCAAGGTTCCGTTTCAGCTCCTCGTCCAGCCGCTTGCAGGGCGAAGGGCAGCCCAGCCCCAGCCCCTCACTCTCCGCAGCCTCTAGCGCGCCGCCCAGCCCAAAGGCGCCCGTGGGCGGAGGGTGTGGCACGGTGGGGGCAGAGGGGGGCTGGGGCTGCAGGCCTCGCGTGGGCACGGAGGGCGGCACGCTCTTGGGGGGGCTGAGCGGAGGCGTCATGCTGGCCTGGTAGAGCGGTGGGTGGCGCTTGCCTGACTTGAGGAAGTCCAGGAAGGAGGCCATGAAGCCGGACTTCATCTCCGGCTGCTTCTCCTCTACCTCCTTGATCTTGGCCTCGATCTTCTCCCGAGTCAGGCTCGAGTCCAAGCTGTTGTGGTCAGCGCCTGATAGGGCGTCACCTGATGAGGCCCCCAGACCCTCACCAGCCTTGGGCACAGACAGCTTGATCTAGATACAGGAGTAGTGAGGGGATCAGGGCCCAAGAGTCGGGCCCCAAGTCCCCTCCTCCCTCAGACCCATGAATCCAAAAACCCAGCCTCCTTCAAACTTCAGACCCTAAAGCTGAAGTTCCCAGACTCGGCCCATAGAATCCCTGAATTCAAGTCCACAGACCCCTTCGGATTCCAGAACGACAGGACTCAGTTCCATCCTTTTATTACTCACTGACCTCTCCTTGCTCAGTCCAGGAGCCCAGGGCTCCAGACCTCCCTCACTCCCAGACCCAGGAACCTAGGCTCCGCCATGGATAAGAACCCAAGCTCCAATCTCTTGCCTCCCTCTAAAACCCAAGTGTCAGTTCTCAGATTGCCCCAACAGTGCAATCCTGGAATCTCAGCCCTTAAGAGTCATCTCCTCACAGGTTTTCGAAATATAAGCCAGCTGAGCCAGTGTGGCTCAGTGGTTGAGCTTTGACCCAGGAACCAAGAGATCTCTGGTTTGATTCCTGGTCAGGGCACATGCCCAGGTGGCAGGCTCAATCCCCAGTGGGAGACATGCAGGACACAGCCAATTGATGATATTTATCATCAGTGTTTCTCTCTCTCTCCATCCCTCTCCCTTCCCTTCCCTAAAAAACAGTAAAAATATTTAAAAAAATGAAAATATAAAAAGAAATATAAACCATATCCCCAGTCATTCTCAAGAACTTGCAACGTGGCCCGACCCTTTCCTTTCTCTAAGACTCAGGCGCTGGGGCCCCACTCGCCCTCACCTTAAGTGGCTTCAGGGGCTCCAGCCGGGTGCCTCCCGCTTCCTCGGCCTTCCTGCCCCGGCCACGGCCCCGACCCCGGGGTTTCTTGGCCCCATCAGTGGGTGTGGAGGACAAGGATGGCCCAGTGGTGGTGGGGACCTCCAATGGGCGGATGCGGGGCCTTCCCCGGGGTCGGGGCGGGCCATCGCGCTTGGCCTTGGTGGGCCTGCGGCCCCGGCGCCGGGGGCCATCAGGGCCAGGGTTGGGCGGACAGAAGTCGATGTCACCTAGCGGTGAGAGGGCCGGGCGGGAGCGGCAGCTGGACACCAGGTCAGGTAGACGCCGGGGGTTGAGGCGGATGTCAGCAGGCACATCAGCCTTGTCCTCATCGGCCTCGAACTCGTACTCCTGGGCATACAGTTTCTTGGGCGTCTGGAAGGGGGGGTCGCGGCGTCGGAGCAGGTGGAAGGAGGACGTCTTGAGCAGCTTCTTTGGCTTGGTAGAGCAGAAGATGGGCGAGGTCAGGCCTCCCTTGGGCTCTGAGGCAGGTGGTGGAGGCGGTGGCGGCGGCGGAGCCGCCTGGTGAGGCCCACTCTGGATCAAGCCCAGGGGCTCAGCGTTGACCGTGGAGGGCAGCTCGGGCGGCTTGCTGTGGTCAAGGCCCAGGCCTGGCGTCTCGGGCCCTGCTCCAGATGCCCGACTTGGGCAGTAGGGCCCGTAGGGATCATAGGCAGGGGGGCCAGGCGGGGGCCCAGTGCCCGCCTTGGGGTCACCTTCGTCCTCAGGCGGTCCGGCCTTGCCATAGTCGTCCGCAGCCCCTCCGCCGAACATCTCCTCCATGGTGGGGAAGAAGCTGCGCTCCTCGTCTTGGAGCAAGGAGTCGGGGAAGCAGATGGAGGTGAGTGGCACAAAGCGGGGGGCCTTGGGGCCTTGTGGGCTGGGGCTGCGGTAGGCCCCCGAAGGATCCTTCCCCTCGCTGTTAGGTGGGCCCACGCCAGTGTCACCGGGCCCAGGGGGCAGTGGTTCCAGGGCCCCAAGCAATTCCTGCATGGCACCTGGTGGCTCCAGGCTCTCCTCGGGTCGCAGGCGGGGGCTGGGGGCACCAGGCTCCAGCCCATGGCTGCGTAGATGGGCCTCGAGCTGGAGAGGCATGGGTGGCGGTGGGGGAGGTGGCGGGGGTGGTTGGGGTGCCCCATCGCGGGTGGCTGGTTCGAGGAGATGGACTCCTACTTTGGGAGTGCTGGAGGACGGGCTGGGGGTGTGGCTGAGGACTGAGGGAAGCAGCTGTGGGGGAGGAGGAGGCAGCACCAGTGGGAGGTCAGGGCCTCCCGCCTCCAGGAGGAGGCCATGGGGGGTGGGCTGGGCAGGCTGGGCCGTGGGAGGTGGGGGTGGCGGGCTCTTCTGGAGAAAGGCCCCCAGCTCCTTGGCACCTGCTCCATAGTGGACAACTGAGGTGGCTAGCCCCTCAGGGGTCTCACCACCCCGTTCCGGCCCTTTCTTCTTCTCCTTCAGCCTCCCCAGGCCTAGCTCCAGGGCCGCTGTGGCACCCTCATCGAGGCTGGCACTGGTACGGATGACGCTCTGCAGATGGTACCTCTGGGGATCTTCCTTGGCCAGCTCATAGGGTGTGCCCGGGGGACCCCCAGCCCCGCCACTCCCCCCAAGTCCTTTGGAGGCATCTGCTGCCCCATCTTCGCCCACCAAGCCATCGGCTCCTGAGGTCCGCGGGGGGCTGGGCGCCTGTAAGAGGTGCTGGATGAGGAACTCCTCGTCCTCAGTGCGCTCAGCAGGAGGCCCCCCGGGGCCTGCCAGCAGCTCCGAGCCATCCCCCTTGCCTTTGTAGCCGCCTGCTCCAGCTGCATAGCTGCCGGCTCCCGGGGGTGCCAGGAATGGGGCTGAGGCCAGGACGGAGCTCAGGTATTTGCCAGGGGCTCCTGGAGAGCCGACTCCAGGCGGGCGACCAGAGGCAGGTGGCGACTGCAGCGGGCGGATGATGTGAGAAGGGCTGGCCTCTCCACCACCACCCAGGGAGCTGGGACCCCAGCCACCTCCGTGGCCCGAGAGCGCTGGGGAATGGCCAGTACTATAGCTGAGTGAGGGGCTAGCTGTGGGCAGCCCCTGGGAATGGGCAGCTGGCCCTGGGTACGGCTCACCCTGCACCCCATACAGCTGCCCCTGCAGCTGGTCAGGGGAGTAGCTCTGACATGTGGCTAGGCCAGGAGGCTGGGGGCCACTAGGGGGCTGGGGAGGCCCCCCTGAGTAGCTAGGGCCTTTGCTCAAGTCCTGTGCTTGACCCCCTCCAAACCCTTGCCCATAGGCCTGGGGTCCTAGAAGCCCCTGGGGCTGACCAGGAGAATAGGCCTGGCCTCCTGCCCCGCCAGCCCCAGAGGTCTTCCCAGTGGCATAGGCCGCTGCTGGACCACCCAGGTTCTGGCATTTGGGTGTGGCAGTTGAACGAGGTGGTGGGGGCCTGTTGGCACCACCCGCAGCTGCTCCATAGCCACCTTTGCCCGTCTTATAACCAGGGGACTGAATGATGGGGCGGTAACCTCCGCCACCACCCCCTGCTCCACCTCCTCCGGCCGCCTCGGGGCCCGCAGCCCTGCCTGACGCCCCGGCCGTGGCTCCGCTGGGCCCAGCCTTGCTCGGCTCCCCAGCGCCTGGGGAAGGCTCCCCACCACCCAGGGGGCTGCAGGCCAGGTTGGCCCGATGGCCCATGGAGGGATAGCTGCCTCCACAGCTCAGATAGTGCTGGAGGGCATGGGCAGATGGGGGGGGCGGTGGGGGCTGGGCACTGGCTGGCCGTTGGTAGTGCTTGATGACGGTGTCCTGGCGGGGCAGGGCCCGCTCAGGCGGCGGGCCTGGGGCAGCACCCGAGAAGTTGTAGAGCTGTGGGGAGGACTGCTCGGCAGCGGCGGCGGCAGCGGAAGAGGAAGCCAGCAGGTTGAACTGAGTTGGGAGGTGTCGGGGAGGTGGAGGTGGGTCTGGGGGGCCAGGGCGGTAAGGAGGGGTCTGGGCCGGGCCAAGACCAGCGGGCCCCAAGACACCACCCCCCGCCAGGCGCTCAAAGCCTAGCGAGGAGGGCACCGTGGGTGCCTGCGAGGGCTTCAGGTGCAGCACGTCATGAGGGGACAGGAGCCCATTAGCTGGGGGACTGAATGGGGGGTCCTGGAGGCTGAGGGACGAGGGCACCGGGAAGGGGCGGCTGCCGAAGGAAGCCGGGTGCTGGTAGGCCGACAGGGCAGAGGAGGATGGAAAGGTGCTGGAACCCGGCAGGGCGCCTGAGATGAAGAGCTCCGTGGGGCCTGGCGTGTGCATGGCTGGGGATGATGGAGGAGACCATAGGTCAGGGTGGACCACAAGCCGGCCCCACCCTGGCCCTCTTGAGTTGTCAATGGGCTTACCTGTTTGCCAGGAAGGACTGCGGAACTGGGAGAGGAGAGAGGAGGCAGAGGGGCCTGGCTGGGGGCCCCGAGACTCCAGGGCCGAGATGAGGTTCATGACGGAGGCGTCGGGCCCTGCGGAGCCTGCGTGGTGGAGGCCAGTGTCAAAGAGTCCAGAGAGGCCTGACCAGGAACAGGGGACAGAGTCAGCTAGGTAGGGGACAGGACAGGGTTGAAAGGGAAGAGGTCAAAGGCAAGTTGGGTCAGGGAAAGGGACTGGAGGGAAGGAAAGGGGGAGAACATGGGCAGAGACAAGCTAAGGAGACAGTAAGGAGGATGGGGTACAATGCAGTCATAAGGGCAGGGTGTCCAAGAAGAGAAAGGTAGGCAAAGGAATAGAAAAATCCAGAAGGGAAGGAAGTGAGAGCCAAAGGTCAGGGAGTTGCTAGGATCAGAGGCAGGGGGTGAGACCAAAGTATCTGGGCAGTTCCAGCAAGGACAAGGAATGGCCTGACTGGAGCCACTGAGTAGAACTAGAGAACAAATCAAAAGGGGTTGAGTCTAAGTGACAGGATCCAGAAAAACAAATATGGGAAGGAAAAATGAAGCCAACCAGGAAGGTCACGATCAAATTGGACTACCCAGTCTCATTGCTGGTCCATCAAGGGAGGGCAGTAGGATCAAAGGAAAGGGGCCAATCAGAAGCCTCAGAGGCAGAGCCACTGGGGGAGAATAAGAAAGGGGCAAATCTAAGGGGGAAAGGGGGCTGTCCAAAGAATCATTGCCAATCAGGAAGAATGGCAATCAGAAGGAAAGAGTTCAGAGAACCCAGGAGCCAAGAGAACGGGCAAACCCCGAAGGAAGTGATTGGCTGGGCTGGAGACAAGGAAAAGCCTGGAAGAGAAGGTGGGATTTGGGGGCTGTGGGGATGGGACCAATTGGAGGGGAAATAGGCGGGGCCAGAAACAGAGGCCGACGAATCCGGCGTGAAATTAAGCAGCTTCAGGCCAACCAATCAGAGGAAGGACAGACATGGGCGGGCCAGGAGGCAGGGGCAAGGCCAATTAGGAGGGGCGGAACTTTCACTAGCCAATCAGCTGCCTCGGAGGGAGGGGTGGTCTAGTCGGAGCGGGATGGGGGCCCGTACCTGCAGGGTGGTGGTTGGTGGCATAGCTTTGCAGTGGGTGGGGGGCCCCGTAGGCCTGGCGATGTAAGATGTCCGTCTCGGGGTGCGAGGTCCTGGAGCTGCCATAGACCAAGCTGGGGGGAAGGGGGAGATGTTAGGGTATCCTCCTAAGCTACCCTCGGAGAAGGGAATTCAGCAAATCCCTCGGTGAGCTGGGGGAAATCTTCCCGCTGAATTGGGGAGAGGGGGTATTTTAAGGAACATTGGGCCCTAAAGGAAAGACAAGGGAATCGGGGTGCCCAACTAAAGAGCCATAGAAATGGTCCCCACTCGAGCCCCAGCAGCAGTAAAGAGCTCCGAGTCCCAGTAAATAGAGCCCATGTAGCCTCACGTTTACAAACACAGACATGCACTACTAGGTTGAGACAAATACGGAGAGGGTGAAGTCAGAGAAAGTGCCTTGAGTTGAAAATGTAGGGGCCACATCGGGGCCCCCAACCCGCTTGTGACACAAAACCCTGGGGCCAACCCCAGAGCTGCGCATAGACACCCCCTCTCCTGCAGACACGTGGGAACACACAGGTCCTGAACCTCCAGGGGTGGTGCAAAGCCAGTCGGGAGCAGGGGGCAGATTGTTCCCCAAATGGGAGGGAAGTGGGATGAGGAGGAGAGAATAATAAAGTACCAGGTTCAAGTACGACCATGAACACCGCCCAGCCCCTAGGGTTGAGGTTCAAATGCATGGAACCATGCAAAGCCAAGTATGTGTGCAAAGAGTATCCAACTCACGGGGGTGGGGCGGGGGTGGGAGGGGAGGATAGATATAGAGGGCAGAGCCCCACATGGAACACACGTGTAGTCATG
Source organism: Corynorhinus townsendii (assembly GCA_026230045.1). NCBI lineage: Eukaryota > Metazoa > Chordata > Mammalia > Chiroptera > Vespertilionidae > Corynorhinus > Corynorhinus townsendii. The sequence goes on along the minus strand of JAPDVU010000011.1, from coordinate 46,536,250 downwards.
CCCCTGGGAAACCCAGGTGTGTGGGGGAGGGAGGTGGTTCAGGGCAGGTGAAGAGTGAGGGAGCAACACAAATAAACAGTAGGTAAGGGGCTGATGCGAAGGGCAACAGACTGCCAGCTACACACGCACAGGGTCCACGCTCACACACACAACCACACACCCGAATCTTCCCATGCAATAATGCACAAAACCCTGGGGCCCCAATCCATGGCCCAGACTCAAAGAGGTCAAATACTCCACTCCTCGCCATCAAACAGGATTCCCTGCCTTTGGGGGTGGGGAGTTAAAGGGGGCGTGTCTCAGATACCAGGAGGCCCCCCCCTTTACACACGCGGAACCCCAGCTTAGGAAGGGGGCGGGGCCCCGGGCCCACTCTGCGCGCGGAATTTCGGGGGGGGTTGGGGCCCGAGTGGCGCGGCCTCGAGCAGTCCCGGAACAATGGGACCTGGGAGGGGGGCGCGCCCCCCATATCTACGTTCTAATTCTCCTTTCCTTCCCATCTTTGCAAGAGCAGAGCCTGGGGCGCGGGGGGGAGGGGTCAGCAAGCCGGGAATCCAAGGATGGGGGGAAATCCAGGCCTTGCTTCGCCAGTCCCTCCCATTTTCCCAAGGCCTTTCCGTCCGAAATTGTTTTGCAGCCCCATTTTCCCGCTGCATTTCTCCCTTTGCATGCCGGAGCTGGCTTTGGCGGAGTTTGCAATTTGCAAACTGGGGCGGCGGCGTTGTTGCAAACCAAGGAAGGCCGCTCCCTTGCAAGCCGGAGGGGAGTTTGCGATGCACGCGTCACCGGGCGGGCCGGGCCGGGCCCGGCTCAGCTCGGCCCCCACCCCTTGGCCCCTTCCTCCAGGCCACCCTCGGCTCCTTACCTAGCTTTAGCTGACCTCTCGTAACTCCATCCCGCCCCGGCGCCGAGCGGGTCCCCGAAGCCGGCGCTGGGGTAGTTCCTGTCCATGAATTGGCCGCGGTGGAAATTGGGGGGGAGGGGGAGGGAGGGAGGGAGGGAGGGGGCGCGCGCGCGCTCTCCTCCGCCGCCGCTCCCTCCGCTGCTGCTTTTTTCCCCCTTCGCTCCCTCTCTCTCTTTTTTTCTTTGCTGCCGCCGAAGGCCCGGGAAGGGCCCGGGCAGGGAAGGGAGGGGACGGGGCGGAGGGGCGGACAAGGGAGGGGGTGCAGTCGCCGAGCCAAGGAGGGGGGAAGGGGGTTCCCCCTTGAGGGAAAGGGGGGAGGAGGGACCCCGCTGTCTCCGCCTTTGCCCCGGCGCTTGCAAGGGAGAAAGGGGGAGCGCGCGCTCAGGAGGGGGCGTCCCGGGCGGCCCCGGGGTGGGTGCGGGCGCTGGGTGCTCGCTCTCTCGCCGCCGCCGCCGCCGCCTCCTCCTCCGCTGCGCTCACGGTGCAGCCATCTTTGCACAAGGCGGCTGGGGGAGGGGGGAGGGGAAGGGGGGGCGGGCGGCGGGGTGTCTGGCTGTGCTCCGCTTCCTCCCACAATCCCGTGCAAATGCAAAAAAAAAAAAAAAGAGAGAGAGAGAGAGAGAGGGAGGGAGGGAGGGAGAACGAGAGACAGACAGCGCAAGCCGGGCTTGGGGGTGTAGGGCACAACATTAGTACAGAAAAGCAGCTCCACTACGCGCAGACGCGCCTGGGGTCGCGATTCAGTTTATTTCAATATTTTGCATTTTTTCGGTTTCTTTTCCAAAGAGCTTTTATTTAGGGGGAGAGCCTGCCCCTGATGAGTACGGTTGCAAATATGCCCCCCACCCTTTCCCTGGGTTGCAAAGTGCCCCTGTACGCGCGCGGGGAGCGCACGAAGACATGCGTGTGCACGGGCGGGGCTCTGCGTGTGTGTGGCCCGTGTCACTGGAGGGAGATGGCCGTGTCTAACCTCACACGCGAGTCTGCACACTCGGCCTGCGTGCCTGGTTCCGAGTTTCCACAGCAAGCCTACCCCGGGGGCGGGGATGACGGGTACCCCCAAGGTCAAGAAAGCGTTGGAGCCCGCGGGGTGCCGGAACTCGCGAACACTTTTGCGGAGACGTGAGTGTATCCGTACTCGGCGGAAACACGTGTGCCAGGGTAGGCCTCAGCCGGACGACCCCTACCCACTGCACCCCCCAAGCTCAGCTCCGCAGTTTAAGAGTCTTGGGAGCTTCCGGAATCCGGTGTGAAACTGGGGCATGGTTGGGGAACCCGGCTCCGAAGTAGCTCTTCACCGAGGCCTCTGGAGGCTGCATGGGGAGGGGCACAGTGGGGAGTCAAAGACCCGGCTGTTTTTCCGCCCCCCCTCCTCGCCAACCGAGACCTTTCCGAACCGCTCTGGGCGTCCCAGCCAATCCTAGACCCTCTGGGCACAAGACCCACCCTCCTCGGAAGCTCCACACTCTCAGGCTGGGCCACGCCCCCGCGCCCAAACCTTGCCCGGAATAATAAGCTCAAAATTCCAAGTCCCGCCCCTGAACCCACGCCCCGCCTCCAGCAGTCCCCTCCCCTCTGCGCCCCGCCTCCGGGCAGAAGCCAGCTCCGCACCTGGTGTAGGGTGGCGGAGGTGCGTCGTGCACCCCAGAGGCCGCTAAAGCCTGTTCGTAGGTGGGGAGGCCTGGCGGTTGGGGTGGCGGCAGTGGCGTTGGCAAGCCCGGAGAGCTCAGGGGACTCAGGGGGCTGATGAGTTCGGCCCTGGGAACAGAAGGTGCACAGTTAGCAGGGGAAACCTAGGGATAGAAAGACTCGGGAGAAGGAGGGAGGACTTAGGGACCCAGAGACTCTGGGGTTGGGAGGGGAACATGGGGAAGGGAGATGAACCAGGAAAGAAAGAGGGTCACCTTCAATCTCACACGCAGAAAAGCACCTCAAAATGACAGGCAGACGCACAGGGACAGGCAGACCCAGAAATCAACAGCTGCTGAGAGAGACTCTTATTCACAGACACACAGGTACTCCAGGGATAGGCAGAGAAACGGAGAAAAAGACAGCCTTCAGAGGCAGGTGGACACACACAGACACAGACACAACGCAGAGACACCCAGTTACAATAAACTCCTGACAATCCCCAGACCCACCATACTTCCAAGACTGACGCTCAGACACCTTTCTGGACCCTGCCACTGAGAATGACACACCTAGACAACTCCTACAGGCACACACAAACATTTGCTACACCCTGTACCACGGAAACTGACATACCACAGCCGCCCACAGACACCCACAGACCACAGGCTGCTGCTTCACCAGAGACAATAGTCACACACCAATAGCCACACCGACACCTGGTATTGCAAAGACAGGCAGTGGATGCTGACTGAGCTCCTACTGTGTGCCAGGTATTGAGGATATAGTCAGACACAGCACAACCGGACACAATCTCACAGACTCTCCACATGGCTGTCTCCTCAGATCTCTCAGCAGCATCCACCTGCCTCCAACCCTTGGCCCCTCTCCTTAGGTTGACCTTTCCTCCCTCCCCTGCTCACCCTTCTCTCCAGCCCCCCAGCCCCTTCCCCCCTGAAGTCCCCTTACTCTTGAGGACTGGGTAGCTGGCTTCTGCCATGTCGCCAATGTAGATACCAAAAGGCTCCTAGGCCCGCCAGCACAATGAGCAGGATGCCAGATGTCAGCCCCACAACCAGGCCTGCTACATCCACTCGTCCACGCCCTGTGGGGGGGGGGGGAGAGGGAGCCACTGCCCCAGGGGCTGCCACCCCACCCACCCCAACATCCAAATGCCTTTCTCCTGAGGGAGGAATACTGGCAAAGAAGCAAGGCAGCGCTGGGGCCACTTCCTAGCTGTTTTTACGGAGGCAACTCACCTCACTCCTTTCTCTGAGCCTCCATTTCCTGCTCTGTAAAATGGGACTATAATCCCTCTCTGACAGGTTTCAAAAATTCAATGAGATTAAATGCATAGAAGACCTATGATAACGTCCACTGGTACTAGGAAGCATGGCAGCTGTATCCCCAGGATGATTAGAAGCCCCTCCCTAGAGGGTGATTCAAGACCGTCCTAAGCGATCCATCTGCTAAGATTGCAGGTGACACACTACAGGTAAGGTTGGGAGGTCAGGTGGCCAACTCTCAAGGCCCACCCCCCACTGAACGCTGCCAGATTTAACAAATAATAATATAGGACACCCCACAAAACTTTACATACACCACAAGTATTTTTTAAATACAGATATATCCCATATATTAAGTGGGGACTTAATTATCCTAAAAAAATGATTCATGTGTACTTGAAATTTAACTCAGGAAGAGGGTGGGGGTAGTTCCTGTATTTTATCTGGCAACCCTGTCCCCTCTGGAATGCAGCCCCTTTTACCAACCAGGCAACTCTGGAGGAATTGCAGAACCCACAGGCAGGCTTTGGAATTTACCAGAAGGCTAGAAAAAATTCATTTATCGCCCTAGCTGGTTTGGCTCAGTGGATAGAGCCTTGGCCTGCGAACTGAAGAGTCCCAGGTTCAATTCCGGTCAAGGGCACATGCCCGGGTTGCAGGCGTGATCCCCAGTGTGGAGCGTGCAGGAGGCAGCCGATCGATGATTCTCTCTCGTCATTGATGTTTCTATCTCTCTCTCCCTCTCCCTTCCTCTCTGAAATCCATTTAAAAAGTCTCACTTATCAGTGGAGGAATTTAGGGACCTTCCTCCAATAACAGGTGGCTGGGTGTCTAGAACTCACGTGGCCCCTTTCCTCAGGTGCAGCCCCTTTAGCAATCCAAGGCTTGTGTCTGAGGGAAAGTGTGTTGGGGGAGGGGGTGTGTGCAGGGAGGACTCCAGCTTCATGAGGCCTTGCTAAGTCTTGCTGCTGGGGAGTCCAACTTTAGCGCTGGGGTGGGGGGTGCTTCCCTCAAACGGCACACCCAGGCTTTTGGCCCTCTTAACAAAAAGCTGCTCTGAGAAGGCAGGCCCTCTGACACTTTTCAGGTGGATTCAAGCAGTAACCAGGCATCCATAGGCCTGTAGCAACGCAGTTACCTCCCCTAGCAACCCGTCTCCAATGTGAGGACTCCTGCCCAGACCTAGGGCCTGTTGCTATGGTACATCCACCCCTAGCAACCAGGCCAAAAGGGGGTGGGGCATCTGGTGCCTGGAAGGGGGTCCTCTGGTGGGCAGGAGGCCTAGGGTCCTGAGCTTGGCTAGGTGTGGTTGCTAGGGAGAAGGCCTCCTTAGCAACCAGGCAGAGGCTGGGATGGGCTGTGGGGAGGAGAAGCCAGCCAGGTAGTGAGTGCGATGGCAGGCAGGCTTCCGTGGTCCGGCCTGGCCCGGCCTTGTTGCTAAGGAGCAGCCCCTCCCCCCCTTAGCAGCAAGGCTGCAGCCATGACGGGGCCTCAGAACTCAGAGGAGGGTTTGAGGGTGGGCGGACTGGTCCGGTGAGGATGCACAGGTTTCCATGGCCTGGCCTGACCAGGCTGTGTTGCTAGGGAACAACCCCCCTCGCAACCAAGCTGCAGAAGGGCTGGGGCTCTCCCAGGTGGGCCAATGCCTCTGAGCCTGAGGCCTGATAGGCCCCAGGCTGTAACTCCTCCCTCCACCCTCACTTCCCGCTTCCTGGGAGCATGGGACCTCTGGCAATGAGGTGTGGTGGGTTCCTCGGGCCCCAGCTCTAGTCTCAAAAGAGAGGACACTTTGCCCGGCTGGTGTGGCTCAGTGGTTGAGTGATGACCCACCCATGCAACCAAGAGGTCACTGGTTCGATTCCTGGTTAGATCCCCGTGCAGGAGGCAGCCAACTGATGTTTCTCTCTCTCTCTCTCAAAATCAAAGTTAAAAAGTGTTAATTAAACGAGAGAGAGAGAGAGAGAGAGAGAGGGGACAATGTTAATAACCACCTCCAGGAACCCAGGGATGGCAGAATTTGGGCTGGGAGTGTTGGTTCAGCCTCCATGGGAAGGGACTGCCTTAGCTGCACAGAACCAGAGGGCGTGGCCTCCCACTCACCTGCCTTGCCATTGTGGATATACGTCTCCCAAAAGCGCTCCTGGAAGGGGTGGGAGTAGAGAAGGTGGAAAGACAAGCTGTCAACTGGCAGATTCTACACACCCAACCAGCCACCCAGATTTCTGAGACCAGAGGGTAGAGGGAGTTGAGGGCCAGGATCCCCCCAGGGCCTGAAGAAGATGGCCTGGAGCCCCACCAGGCTCTCACCGTCCGAGTATTGTCCTCAAAGTACTCCCGGGCCTCTTCCCAGGAACACTTCTCCTCATTACATTCCCGCTCCAGGTTCCCTGGCGTGAACAGCTCCAGGTCCCAGTGATTGGCTCGACGAATTCGTCTGTGGCTGTCCAGGAAGCTCTGAGCCTCGGGGGAGTCCAAGAAGACTTCTGGGCCCAAAGCACATGAGGGACAGAAAAATGGAGGACTAGAGACATGGAGGAAGCTGAACCTAAGGGGAAGGAGTGCTATGGGGCCCTGGGGTAGGAGGGGTAGACACAGAGTCTTCCCCCAAACACTCACCTTGGTCTTGCTCCCCACTGGGTGAGGTGTCCAGACAGGTGGTCAACCCCAGGTATAGCAGCAGCAGAGAGGGGTGGCCCCTGCCCCTCATATTTTGTGGACCACCTGGAACGAGGTATGGTATAGATAACGAGTACCTCCACCCCTAAGGAAAGAGGCAAGGTCTCCCTGCATGGACTCAGTGGCCTATGAATTATAATAACAATAGCAGATACTGCCCTCGCCTGTATTCTGGGCCCAGACACTGTTCAAGGTAGTTTGCCTATATAACAGTTTAATGTTCACAATAGTGCTATTATTATCCCCATTTTATAGATGAGGAAACTGAGCCACAGAGAGGTCAGAGAACTTGCCCCAGGTATATGGTTGGCAAGATTCAGAAGCAGGATTCCAGCAAAGGCAGCGTGCCTCCAGAGACTTGAGCAGGGAGCTTATCTTTTCCCCTCTGTGTTTGCAGTCCCCAGCACAGTTTTGACACACAGTAAGTGTTCATAAATGTGTCCATTGGCTCTCAGGATCGCTTCCTTCCTGTTATTTACACATGTATCCCTCTGTCTCTATGTCCATTGCCACATCCAGCAACAGAGATCAAAGATTACAGGAGAGGCAAGAACAGGGGCCTAAATTCTTGAGTCCAGGGGGAGGTGGGGGAAGAGGCTCTGAACTCCTGGGCTTGGAGGCCCTAAATTTCTGGGACCCCAAGGGTCAAGGAGCCAGGATGCCAAGGTCCCCAAGCCAGGCTCTGCCTTCAGGGGTATTCACTTACCTGCCCAGACTTGTGAGCACTGTCCCCTCCTCCTGAATCGTGGCCTCCTAAGCCAGCTGAGGCCAGCTGTGAAAAGGGGCAGTAGAGAGGGGAGGGAAGAAAAAGGAGGGATTTCCCTACTGGCTCCGGTTCTCTGTAATCCTCCCTGATCGCAGTTTCTGGCAGAGGGGCGGGGTTTGCGACTACCTGCCCGGGGCGGGACTCAGGTAAGGGACAAACTATTTAAAGGGACCTTATGATGAAGGGCCTAAGGTCAGGACCCTATAGGAAGGCTAGAGTCTAAGACACCACGGGAGAACTTAGGGAACTGGATAGGCACCTTCTCCGTTCCTCCTGCTTCCCCAGCGGGAGTGCGCCCAGCCAAGTTAGGGAAATAAACGTCTAGGTCTCCAGATATCAGATTCTACATATCTAGAAATTGGCAGGAACTGTATGCCTTGGTCCCTAGGGATAGTTGGGTATGCCGTAACAAATTCCTGTTTCCTGGGGTGATTTGAACGGCTCTGACTTGCGATTTCTCTATTGCTCCATTTATAAATGGGGACAGAGAAGTTGTCCCCTCTTAATCGTCTTTATTTACAACAAGAAAAGTGGATGATACATTTAAGGAATTGGGTTCCCAATGTCTGGGGGAAGTGATTAGTCCTTAAACTCGGGCTTGGAGAGACGCAAAGCTTTGGATACAAGCAGAAAATCGCCTGGCCCGGGAAATACCTAGTAGATACTAAGCGCACCAAACGCACCCCGTATTCAAGCCAGCTTCCCTAACCGGAACCTTCGATCTGTCACTCACATTTCCGGTGGGAGGAAAGAGAAGAAGGGAGGACTTACCGAGCCAGATGACGAACCTCCGCGACTAGGGGCAGCTTTACGTCCGGTTTCCTTCGCCGCGCGGAAGTGGGTGGAGCTAAGAGGGAAAACAAGCGCTCTTTTCCGGGGTAGGGGCACGGTTGAAGCATCAACGAAGGAGCTGGGAGTCGTTTGTGAGGTGAGTTCCAGGAGGTGGAGGGATAGTGCAGCGGCCGCCTTCCCGCGGGCTAGAGTCCTAGGGTCCTGAGGAAGACCGGGACAAAATTTCGATGAAACAGTCGTCTCTCAGTGTCTCTTAAGTTTCTCCTAATTTAGAGCAATCTCCCCTCCACTCCACTCCGATTTTTTCTTTGTGTAATTGATTCATTGAAGAAACTGGGTCCGTCATTCTGTTGATAATCCCTCCATCTGAATTTTGTCTTTTTGCTTCTTTGTAACCTCATTTCACTTATTCCGTTATGCCAGGCGTCAGCAGGCCAAACTGGAATCCTGCTGGCCTCCTTAAAAAAAAAAACAAACACAAAAACAACAACAAACAAACAAACAAAAAACCCCAGCCTTAACCGGTTTGGCTCGAACTCAAGGGTCCCAGATTCGATTCCGGTCAAGGGCACGCACATGCCCTCGGTTGCGGGCACATACCCAGTAGGGAGTGTGCAGGAGGCAGCTGATCGATGTTTCTCGCTCATCCAAGTTTCTAACTCTCTCCCTTCCTCTCTGTAAAAAAATCAATAAAATATACTTTAAAAAATGCAGTCTCTGGACCGCTTTGCAAATAAATAAATAAATAAATGAGTGGGGTCCTGCCCTGGCTGGGTGGCTCAGTTGGTTGGAGCGTCCTCCTGTGCACCAAAAGTGAGGGCACATACCTAGGTTGTGGGTTCCATCCCCAGTTGGGGCACGGACGAGAGGCAATCTCTTAGACGTTTCTCTCTCACAGAGAGATGGATGTTTCTCTCTCTCTCTAAAAATCAGTAAGAGTGTATCCTTGGGTGAGGATTTTTTATAAAAGGCTGGGGTCCTGACCCGTGGGCGTTGGTTCCTTATAAGGGGAGGGGATGCCGGAACGGGGAGAAGATAAGGGACTGCTGTTGAGGCGCCCAGTCTCTGGTATTTTGTTTGGCAGCCCTCGCCGACTAAAGCAGACAGGAACAGCGCAAACCTCGTTGTGAAGCTCTGGTTCCCTCCTTTCCACGAGCCAAGTAGTAGCACTCTGAGAGTATCCAGTTCCATCCGGTTTTCCGTCAACAATCATGGCCTGAATCCACTGTGTCATCAGAGGTTGCAAAACAACGGTTTTCCAGTTCTCTCATTCTGCCTACATTTTTAAAAAATACGTATTTGATTGATTTTTCTTTTTACAGAGAGGAAGGGGGAGGGATAGAGAGTTAGAAACATCGATGAGAGAGAAACATCGATCATCTGCCTCCTGCACACCCCCTACTGGGTATGTGCCTGCAACCAAGGTACATGCAACCAAGGTACATGACCTTGACCAGAATCGAACCTGGGGCCCTTGAGTCCGAAGGCCGACGCTCTATATACTAAGCCAAACCGACTAGGGCAGTGGTCGGCAAACCACGGTTCACGAGCCACATGAGGCTCTTTGGCCCCATGAGTGTGGCTCTTCCACAAAATACCACGGCCTGGGCGAGTCTATTTTGAAGAAGTGGCATTAGAAGAAGTTTTAAGTTTAAAAAATGTGGCTCTCCAAAGAAATTTCAATTGTTGAACTGTTGATATTTGGCTCTGTTGACTAATGAGTTTGCCGACCACAATCTTTTTTTTTTTTTTTTAATGTCTACGTTTTTATTGATTTCAGAGAGGAAGGGAGAGGGAGAGGGAGAGAGAAACATCAATGATGAGAGGGATTCATTGATGGGCTGCCTCCTGCATGCCCCCTACTGGGGATCGAGCCTGCAACTCAGGCGTGTGCCCTGACTGGGAATGAACCGCCACCCCCCTGGTTCATGGGTCAATGCTCTGTTTTCTCACCGACAAACGGGAGACCCTACCTCCCGGGGTCGTCATGAGGACCCAGTGCGTGGAGAAGGGGGAAGCGCTTTGCACCGGCCCGGGACATAACTGTTTGAAGGATATGATGATGATTTCTGTTTTTTCTTGGTGCTTCTATGATAAGTGTGCTAATGGCTGGGTGATTGGTGTGTTGATTACACCCCTCCCCCGACGTTGGAAGTGGCGGGAGGTTGTTCACTGATGCCATCTGACATCTCCGAGCTCCCCGCCCCCCAGGTGTCAGGCAGCGCTGCCACCCAGACAGGAGTGCAACCCGGCCCCCGTCTCAGGGCTCCTAGTCCAGAGGATGAAGTACTGAGGGGCGGTGGCTGTGATGGAGGTGGCTCAGGGCATTAGCAGGGCTCAGCCAACACCTAAATCAGCCGTGGGAGTCCGGCTTCCCAGCGAGGCGATTTTTTCATGGAGCCTGGGAGGAGAAAGGGGCCGGGTTTGCACGGGGAGGGGCCGGGCACACACTAGCGTCCTGTTCCGTGCGTCCAGCACGGTGCCTGATGGTCAAGGCCAGACCTGCACGCCTGGGTCAGACCCCCGCTGCCGGGCCTGGGGGGCCGCTCGGTGCCTCTGTGTCCTTGCTCCTAGCAACCATTGGGGCCGTTGTGGAATTCGGTGGAGGTGACGCGTGTAAAATGCCCAGCACGGGGCCAGTTTCACCAGACCTACATAAATCTCAGCCACGAGGAACGGGAAGCCTCGGGGGCTTGCTTTTGCTCTTTGGGAATTCTCTCTTCCTGCTTTCAGCCCGTTTCCCTCTTCGGTTTCCTCCAACGTAATTAGCCCTCCCGGTTCCTTCCCCACGGAGGCCTCTGCCCCCCCCCCCCAGCCGGCCTCCTAGGGAGAGAGGCTGGTAGCGCCGCCGTTAGGGTCTCACAGGAATTGCTCACCCTGCCAGGAGGTCAGGAACCGAGGTTCAGAACTCCAACCAACCAACGGCGAACGGCCCAGTGGGAGACAGCCAGGGAAACAGGAACACCAGCCGGGTGGGAGGTGATGTTAAGGAACTGTTACTGTGCTCATGGTATCGCGGCGATGTTTTTATTGTATTGTATTTTAATAGAGCTGGTCAGTGTGGGCTTCATGGGAGAAGTTGACGTTTATTTTTATTTTTTTATTATATATTTTTATCGATTTCAGAGAGAGGCAGGGAGAGAGAGAGAGAGAGAGAGAGAGAAACATCGATTGGTTACTTCATCTGTGTGCCCCAACTGGGGACCACACCTGAAACCTAACTATGTCCTGACTGGGAATCGAACCCGAGACCTGTGGGTGTATGGAACGACCCTCCAACCAACTGAGCCACAGCAGCCAGGGCAGGACGGACTTTTAAATTCTCTAACTTTATTATTGTAAGTTTAAGCACTGATACCTGATTGAGTTATTGGAAAACTTTTATATATACACACATACACACTTTTATTGATTTCAGAGAGGAAGGGAGAGGGAGAGGTAGAAACTCCAATGATGAGAGAGAATCATTGATCGGCTGCCTCCTGCACGCCCCCGCCTGGGGATCGAGCCTGCAACCCAGGCATGTGCCCTTGACCAGAATCGAACCCGGGACCCTTCAGTCCGCTGGCCGACGCTCTATCCACTGAGCCAGACCAGCCAGGGCTGGAAAGCTTTCAAGTATGTTTGTAACAACTGGGAGAGTGAATGTATGCTTGCACGGATACGTTTTATGAAGCCTACTGAAGAACAGGTATCTGCAATGGCAATTTAGTGTCTGACTAGAGATGTGTTGATTGAATACAGTATATTCTGGATTTTGAAGACCAAACAGGAAATTCTCAGGTTGTGACCTCCCTGGGGGGGACCAGCAGCTGTCACATGGTTAGGAGTGCGGCTCCAGAGCTGGGCTGCCTGGGTTCGAATCCCGGCTCTGCACCTCCCAGCGGTGGGGGTAGGGGGCCGGGGGTGATTCTGTGAACTCCTTTGCTCCCTGTAAAGTGACGATGATGATAAAGAGTAGCTGCTGTGCCCTGGCCGGTTTGGCTCAGTGGTTGCAGCATCCGCCTGAGGACCGGAGGGCTGCAGGTTCGATTCCCAGTCAAGGGCACGTGCCTCGGTTGCGGGTTCGATCCCATGTGAGAGGCTGCTGATCAATCTCTCTCTCTCCTTCCCTCCCTTCCACTCTCTAAAAAATCCAAACCGATGGAGGAATCTCCTCCGGTGAGGATTCGCTGGTGTTGCTTTGACGTGCCCCGAAACACCAGTTGGCAGCAGGTGGCACTCGTCCTGTTTTCTGTTTAGAAACTGGCCTCACGCAGGAGACAGCGTCACCCGGTGGCTGAGAGCGCGGCTTCCTGGGCTCCAAAGCCCTGGCGTGGCCACCTGCCAGCCCTTCGACCCTTGGCCGGTGGTTCTCAAACGTTGTGGTCTCAGGGTCTCCAAAATCACTGAGGACTCCCACGCGCCTGTGTGGCTGTGAGTTCTGTCTGTGAAGACGTGCCTCACCGGGGCCCTGGCCGGGGGACCCGGGGGTTACAGCGTCGTCCCAATCCACCGAGGTTGTGGTTTCGATCCAAGAATCAACCCAGGAATGCTTCAGTAAGTGGAGCAGCAAGTCGATGTTTTTTCTCTCTCTCTCAAATCAATCCATTAGAAACTCATTTAAAAATAAATAAAGAGTCCTGGCCGGGTGGCTCAGCCGGTTGGAGCATCATGCCATACACCAAAAGGCTGAGGGTTCGACTCTTCTCAGGGCACCTGCCTAGCTTGCAGGTTCGATGCCCGGCTGGGGCATTGGATGAGAGGCAGCCGATCGATGTCTCCCTCTCTCTCCCTCTCTCCCTCTCTCCCTCTCTCCCTCTCCCCCCCCCACCTTCTTCTCTCTCTAAAAATCAATAAAAATGTATTCCCAGGTGAGGATTAAAAAAAAAAAAAAAGACTTGCCCTTTCAGAAACTAAAACAGACATTATTTTTTTTATTATATAATGAACATCACACTCATCCATTGAAAGTGTACCATTCGGTGGCTTTTAATGCATTCACTGGTTTGTGCCACCGTCACCCCTTTCGGATTCCAGAACGTTTTCCTCACCCCACACCCCTTAGCACCCGCTCCCGTGGCCAGCCAGCGCCAGCCACCGGTCCGCCGCCTGTGTCTGCGGGTCTGCCCGCTCCGGGCATTTCTTAGGAAAGGAAGACCTGTTTTCGGCGCCCGGTTTCCTTCATTCCCATCAGCACGTAACGGACGGTTTGAGAACCCAGGGTGCGCAAGCACACACTCGGCTGGCCCTCAGAGCGGCCGTATCCCCACACCACACCACGCTCTGCACCGGGGAGGACCCGGGCAGGCTCCTTTCAGGGTCTTGGGGAGAGTCGGTGGACCCCCTGAAGGTGCCTTAGGGACCTGTGAGAACCAGTGTCCTAGCCCAGTGGTCGGCAAACTCAGTCAACAGAGCCAAACAGCAACAGGACGACAGTGGAAATTTCTTTGGAGAGCCACGTTTTTTAAACTTAAACTTCTTCTAACGCCACTTCTTCAAAATAGACTCGCCCAGACTGTGGTATTTTGTGGAAGAGCCACACTCAAGGGGCCAAAGAGCCGCATGTGGCTCGTGAGCCGCAGTTTGCCGACCACGGCCTTAGGGACCTGTGAGAACCAGTGTCCTAAGCAAATGGCTTCACTTCTTTTCTTTAAAAAAAAACAAACATATTTTAATACCAGAGAGGAAGGGAAAAGGGAGAGAGAAACATCAGTGATGAGAATCATTTATTAGCTGCCTCCTGCACGCCCCCCACTGGGGATCAAGCCCGCAACCCAGGCCTGTGCCCTTGACCAGAATCGAACCCGGGACCCTTCAGTCCACAGGCCAGCGCTCCATCAGCTGAGCCAGACCGGCTAGGGCGTCACTTCTAAGCCTCAGTTTGCTCATTTGCAAAGTGGGGGTGGTGATGGGACTGGCCTGAGGGAGGCTGGGGTTGGACGATTGACGAGATGGGGCGCCGCAGGGTTGGCATGTGGTCAGGGGTCAAGCAGCATTACTCTGATTATTCCCATTATTTCCTGGCAAAGTAAACAAACAAACAAAAAACCTCTCGCTAGCTGTTCCTCTCTCTCCTGAAGAAACGTGTCCTGGTCCGTGAAGCCAAAGACATAGAAATACCCTGTCCTTGGCCACGGGACAAGCAGCTCAGTGCCAAATACCGCAGAGGGTCAACAACTAAGTCGACAACTAAGAATAGAGTGGGGCATTTGTCCATGAGGTCAACTCGACCTTTGTGAGTGGTAGTTGGGGGGCTGGGCGGAAGCTGGGGGCCAGGGCGGAGGAGCGGGTGGCAGGTGAGCGAGGGGAGGCAGCAGGTGCTAGACATTTGCTCAAAAGCGTGGGGGTGGGAGGAAGTTGGAGGAGGGGGCTGTGGGTTCGCTTGGGGGGTTCACCAAGGTTAGCTTCTGCAAGCGGCACAGTGGCCACTTTAGGGGGATAGCGGTGCTCCGCATCTCTCTTGGGGGTGGCTGTCCTTAAGGTCTGTGCCTGTATTCTGGAGAAACAGACCTGAAAACAAAAAAGTGGCTTCTGGAAGACACCAGTAGGGGGCGAGCGAGATCCATGGCTCCGAGAGGGCTGTGCCTCAGGTTTTGAAAGTGAAAAGCAAGTATCTGAAAGTAACCAGAGGGGGAAATGAAGAAGGTGCTTTTCACATGTGGGGAGCCCTTGGTTATGTCGCCCCCCCAAAAAAAAAAAAAAAAAAAACAACAACGATCCTCCTCGAAACCAGAGAGCCGGATAGAATATTCCTGCGTGTTCCAAGCTCTGCGGTGACCTCACAGCAGTCCAGTCCCGTCAGCTAGACCCCCCGGAGATCCCCAAAGGAAACAGAGATTCGAGAAAAGGATCAGCAGTCTGGAGTCACACTGAGTGGGGGGCCAACCTGGGAGTCAGGCCAGGCAGGTCACATTGCTCAGTCCTTCGCACATTGATCCCTGGAACCGCCTTGTTCCATTTACCTATTCGTGCCCATCCCCTAGTCAGTCCCTCCCCTACATGGGCAACCATTTTAATACGTGCATTGCTTTTGTGTGTAGGTGTTCTTTAAAATGTATCATGTGGGCACGTAGATTGTTAGCCATCTCCTTTAATTTTTGTTTTGTTTTGTTAATCCTCACTTTATTTTAGGGAGAGAGAGTGGAAGAGAGGGAGAGAGACAGAGAGAAACATCAACGTGGAGAGATACGTCAATTGGTTGCCTCCCCACATGCACCCCAACCAGGGCCAGGGATCAAGCCTGCAACCGAGGTACATGCCCTTGACAGGGATCGAACCTGGGACCCTTCATTCGTGGACCGACGCTCTATCCACTGAGCCAGACTGGCTAGGTCTGATCTTTAATTTCTTACCTTTACCCAGCATTATGGGTTTTTTTTGTTTGTTTGTTTTCGTTTTTAAATTCTCACCCAAGGAGTGAGGATAGTGTTTCCATTGTTTGTTTGTTTTTTTAGAGTGGAAGGGAGCGAGGGGAAGGGGAGAGAGGAGAGGAGTGTGAGTGACATTCCCACCTGTGGGATACACTGTGTCCAAGATCCATCAGGCTGGTCCTTGTGGGGCCTCCTGGGGAGAGCTGCAGGACCAGCAGTTCCTCCTTCTTTTGTTGTTGTTACGCCTCACCCAAGGACATTTTTTCCATTGATGCTTTAGAGAGAGTGGAAGAGGGGCAGGAGTGGGGGACTGAGAGGAGGAGAGAAACATCCATGGGAGAGAGGCACGTGGTTGGCTGCCTCTCACTCGAGTCCCGAGCAGGGCCAGGGATAGAACTTGCAACCAAGGTACATGCCCTTGACCAGGAATCGAACCTGCGACCCTTCCGCCCACGGACCATGCTCTAACCACTGAGCAGCCAGCCAGGGCAGCATTGTGTTTTTAGGATCTACCCATGATGCTTTGTTCACACCTAGCCAGTTGCATCTCTGGGCTGGTCTCCATGACAGGCTGTTACTACCCATCCTCCCTGGGAGGGGGGGCGTTCCGTTGCCCTTGACTCCCCTTCACCGCGCAGGACACTGCTGTGGCCTTGCTCCCTTGCTGGTGTCTCTGAGACTGGCTTTGGGGCGCATGCACCCCCGCGCAGAAGTGCCTCCGCCCACTTTGCTGAAGCCCGTTCGTTCCAGGAAGTCTGACCCCGTCCCCTCTTCCCGCAGCGTCACCCGCGGGTTCCCGTGGCCCATCCCCACCGCCTGGTCTTCTCCGCCTTCCCCAGATTTGCCCGCAGCCTGGCCAAGTGTCACATGGTGTCTCCCTAGTTTCCGTCTAACGAGAGACGGAGCAGCTCTCCCCTTGTGAGTCTTTGAGCTGCCTCCGTCAGTTGCGTCTTCCTATCCTTTGCTCGTTTCACTGTGGCTTCACTGGTTTTTCCCGGTCCATCTGCCAGTTCCACGCGCGGTCAGTTCCACTCTGCTGCTAGTTTTGAAAACTCGGAATTTACTGCAGTGCAATTGACACATTGGGGATGGATTTGAGGGTAAAGCAGATCCCCCCTCTTACATGTGGATTCACCCACGAGAAAGGCTAAGTGAACCCAGAAACTTGCCCTCGGTTGGCAGACCAAGCACACGCCTGCGTGCACCCCGAACATCAGCCGGGCACCACAGGACCCCAGGTGTGCGGGCCTCACCCCCCCACAGCTGGTGCTAGGGCTTTCCCTCAGCCCCGGCTGGGGTGGTTGAGCGCCGTCCTAGGAACTGAAAGGTCAGGGTTGTGGGCCCGATCCCCCGTAGGGAGCATGCAGGAGGCAGCTGTTGATGTTTCTCTCTCCCTTTCAAGGCCGTAAAAAGACACTTAATAATAAACAAAACTTCCCATCAGATTTCAGGTAACGCCTGCACAGCTCCCGAGGCACAGCTCCCGAGGCACAGCTCCCGAGGCACACCTCCCGAGGCACACCTCCCGAGGACACCACTTCTGCCAGCAAACTCCGGGTCTTTGTCCAGGTCAGCGACGTCTCTCCCAACCAGTACCTACCCTGTCCCCGCGGCCGCTCCCTCTGGCCCCCACGGCCCTCCAGCTGCCCCTCCCTCCCCAGGATGACGCGGCACGGCAAGAACTGCACGGCGGGGGCCGTGTACACCTACCACGAGAAGAAGAAGGACACAGGTAGGTACTGGTTGGGAGGGGACAGGTGTATCTCGAAGTCACCGTCTCACCGGGCACCTCTGATTGTGCTTTCTGCGTGTCTCTCCTCCCCTGGTGCTCATGGCCACATAGGTGACAGCCCAACTACCCAGCAGCCCTGTTCCCCCTCCCCCACCCATGGGATGGGCACCGCATTAGGTCCCTCTGTAGGTGAACACAGCTAAGTAAGCCTCCAGGAAGGGTCCCTGTTGCCATAGCAACATTCCCGAAGAAGAAAAGGAGGCCCGAAGAGGTTCAGGCTCTGCAGCTCCGGCAGAGCCACAGGGCTTACCGGAGTCCGTTGCTTACCCTCCGGGGTGAACACCTTCCTGTGGGCAGTGCAGTCCTTGCCCCCAACACAGAGACATACACAGCCCACTCTTTTTTTTTAAATCCTCACCCGAGGATGTTTTCCCACTGATTTTTAGGGAGAGTGGAAGAGAGATGGAAAGACACAAAGAAACATGGATGTGAGAGAAATACATCCACTGGTTGCCTCTTGCATGAGCCCTGACCAGGGTCCAGGCCAGGAGGAGCCTGTAACCGAGGTACGTGCCCTTGACCGGAATCAAACCCGGGACCCTTCGGTCCGCAGGCCAACGCTCTGTCCCCTGAGCCACGCCGGCGAGGGCCACTGCCCACTCTTGACTGCCTGTTTCTCTGAGTCTCCTCACCTCTGAGTTCTCAGTGCCTCTCTCAGTTTGGAGAGAGGCATGTCTCCTCTCTCTCCATCCTTTTCTTTTTTAAAAATTTTTAATATATTTTTATTGATTTCAGAGAGGAAGGGAGAGGGAGAGAGAGAGAAACGTCAATGATGAGAGAGCATCATTGATCGGCTGCCTCCTGCAGGCACCACATGGGATCAAGCCCACAACCCGGGCGTGTGCCCTAACTGGGAATTGAACCGTGACCTCCTGGTTCATAGGTCGACACTCAACCACTGAGCCCCCCTGGCTGGGCTCTCCATCCCCTTTCTTGTCTGTCCCCAGCGGCCTCAGGCTACGGCACCCAGAACATTCGACTGAGCCGGGATGCCGTCAAGGACTTCGACTGCTGCTGCCTCTCTCTGCAGCCCTGCCGTGACCCCGTCGCCACGTGAGCTGGGCACCTGGGTGGCGAGGGCCGGGGAACATGGGAGGGGGAGGGGTCTGTAGAAGTGGGTCTAGCCACCACCTCTCAGGTTCAGTGTCCTCGTCTGAGAGGTGGCATGATCCTGTATGTTCCATGGTGGGGCGTGGACAAGAATACGTTTGTAATAGAGGGGTGGGCTCTTGGGGTGTCACCTGGCCCATAACAACAGCTGGCGTGTGGAGCACGTTCCATTACCTGCCTCCGATGACCCAGCAAAGGCTCCAGCCAGGTCATAAGTATAGGCGCTCGGCCCAGTGCCTGGATGTGGCTTGGTCACAGGTCTGTTATAGAGATGGTGGTGAGAGTGGTCTGTGGCCCTGGGTCCCTGCGGCCACCTTCAGGTTCACTGAGCCCCTAGAAGGCCTTACAGAACTCGGCAAAGCTGTCACACTCAGTGCCAGTTTATTAGAGGGAAAGAATACAGATTAAAATCAACATGGGAATGCCCTCGCCTGTTTGGCTCAGTGGATAGAGCGTCGGCCTGTGGACTGAAGGGTCCCAGGTTTGATTCCTGGTCAGGGCACATGCCGGGGTTGTGGGCTTGATCCCCAGTGGGGGGCGTAGAGGAGGCAGCCAATCAATGATTCTCTCCCATCATTGATGTTTCTATCTCTCCCTCTTCCTTCCTCTCTGAAATCAATTAAAAAATATTTTTATTTAAAAATAAAAATAAAATCAGCAGAGGGAAAAGGCACAAGGAGACCAGCACTTAATTCTTCCAGTACTGCCCACGTGAGCCTCCTGTCCAGGGTCCGTATTGGAGGTTGGTCACGCAGACATGACCAACCTCTCCAGAGGTCAAGTTGATCCCGTGTGGCCCAAGCCCCCCAGGTGAACAAAGGCACCCTTTCGGAGCACTTAGGGGTTCCGTTCCAGGAGCCCATCCAGGGCCCGCCCCTTGGAAGGTGCAGGGTTTGGACACCTTAGCCTGCTGAGTAACTCTTCACCCCACGAGATTTTCCCTGCCCGTCAGAGCGTGTGACTGAGCCAGGAGGGTCAGGACAGCGCGGTCACCTCCCAGCTGAGCTGAGCTGAGCGCTGCGTGCGCCGCTGCCTGTGAGATGGTCAGAGGGCGCCCAGGGCAGGGAGCCCAGTGCGCATGTGGCCTGGGCCCCACCCACGTTCTCTCCGCGGTCCTCTCTGCAGCCCAGACGGCTACCTGTATGAGCGCGAGGCGATCCTGGAGTACATTTTGCACCAGAAGAAGGAGATTGCCCGGCAGCTGAAGGTGAGGGGAGAAGGGAGCACAGGGTGTCTGGGTGGTTTTGATGTGAGCTCACAAGCAGGGCCTTGCTCACTTCCTGGCTGCCCGCAGGCTTACGAGAAGCAGCGCGGCGCCCGGCGGGAGGAGCAGAAAGAGCTGCAGCGGGCAGCCGCGCAGGACCAGGTGCGGGGCTTCCTGGAGAAGGAGGCGGCCATCGTGAGCCGGCCCCTCAACCCCTTCACGCCCAAGACTGCCCTGGGAACCGGCCCAGGTGAGGGGGAGCAGGCTTGCAGGTGGGTGGGGGTCCCCCAGGGCCAAGTACCTAACCTAGGTACGGCATTGGAACCCCTTTGCCTCCTGTAGATGATGCCCAAGCGGGTCCCAGCGCCGCCGGTCCCGCAGGCAAGGACAAGGACAAGGACAAGGACAAAATGCTGCCCAGCTTCTGGATCCCGTCGCTGACCCCCGAGGCCAAAGCCACCAAGCTGGAGAAGCCGGTGAGCACCCCCTGCCAGCAAGCCCCCCTGCGCCCACTTTGCCAGTGTCTCGAGGGCACCCTCACCGGGGCCCCCCCCTCCTAACACACCTGGCCCAAACCTGCCTCTCCTTCTCTAGTCGCGCACCGTGACCTGCCCCATGTCCGGGAAGCCTCTGCGCATGTGCGACCTGACGCCGGTGCGGTTCACGCCTCTGGACAGCTCTGTGGACCGCGTGGGGCTCATCACACGCAGTGAGCGCTACGTGTGCGCCGTGACCCGGGACAGTCTGAGCAATGCCACGCCGTGCGCCGTGCTGCGGCCCTCGTGAGTCACCTGTGGGGGTGACATGTGGGGACCTGCGCACGGGGTGGGCTAGGGCTATGGCTCTCCCCCTGGGCGGGGCGTGTGAGCGGTGTCCCCACCTTCCACTCGCCGCAGGGGGGCCGTGGTCACCCTGGAGTGTGTGGAGAAGCTGATTCGGAAGGATATGGTGGACCCTGTGAACGGGGAGAAACTCACAGACCGCGACATCATCGTGCTACAGCGGGTGAGCAGGGCCCCTTTCACCGTGCCTTCCTGTCTGGCCCCTCCCCAAGGCCCCGCCTCCTCCCCAGGCCACTCCCCTCCCAAGGACACGCCTCCCCAAGGCTCCGCCCCTCATCCCCACGCCTACCCTGGACCTCGCCCTTATCCCAGGAGACCCGCCCCTTACCTTAGGCCCCGCCCCACCCTTCCTGTCCCGGCTGGCTTGGACAACCCCACCTGCCCCACAGCCGGCCTTCACGCGGCCTTCCCTCCCCCAGGGCGGCACGGGCTTCGCGGGCTCTGGAGTGAAGCTGCAGGCAGAGAAGTCGCGGCCTGTGATGCAGGCCTGAGAGAGCGGGAAACCAAATAAAGGACTTGGAAGCGACTGGCTGGCTGTGCAGCGCCTTCCTTTGTTTCTGGAGCCCCGGGGGCCCAGGGGACCGCTCAGAGGCTTTGCGGTGGTGGTGGGCATGCTGGCATGACTCGAGTTTGAAAGCGTGGGCTGAGAGTATTTAATATGGTCGCACGTTAAGAGTAAAATCTGAGTTGAACTCAAGTGCACAGCTAAAATTGATGGAATGGCCAGAGGTCCAAGGCCCAGCCATCACCATTTAGGGCGCCCTCCCCGGAAGGACATGGTGGACCCTGTGCACCGGGAGAAGCCCACGGAGTTTGAGTTACGCCAAATCTGAAGCCTGTGAGGTGTCCGGAGCACCTCCGCCAGAGTCCCGTGGGGTAACGCACCCGGAGGAAGTCAAGTTCTGAGAGAATGCCTCAGGCAGCCCGCCTTGAAGGTGGCAGGAACCCTCCTCCCTCGGCGCTGCTGGAGGGTGAGGAGGAAGAGGAAGCCCGAGCGCAAAGGCCTGGAGGCAGCGAGCACTGGGAGGGTTTGAGGAGCAGCTAAGTGGGGTGGGGGCGCCTGGTACCCCTGCCTGGAGTTCCGACTGGACCAGGAGAGCAGGCGCAGCCCTAAAGCTTTTGTTTAATGACCCTTTAATCACAAGCCTCCCTGGGCAGCGTGGAAAACTGGGGCAGACAGGCAAGCAAAGATGAAAAAAGACACCATTCCTGCCCCCTGGGAATGCTCATACCTGGGTCCTTCCAGGTCTTTTCCACACACGTGAGTGTTTCACCCAAGTGAGACCTCCGTGCACAGTCTGCCCTGTCATTTTGGTAACAGGGCCTCTCATCTAACATCCAGATGCGCTTCCAGGGCCAGGAAGTGTCCGAGGCTGCTGTCGGCCCAGCCCCCTCTGGGGCAAGACCATGGTGCTGAAGGGAAAGGTTTCAGTGGGAGGGTGGATGGGGTCAAACTCACACCCTGGGAAGCCCCCACACCCAGTGGTTGCTCCCCCACACACTTCTAGAATCTTCCCTGGCCCGGCCAGTGTTGCTCAGTGGTTGGGTATCGAACTATGAACCAGGAGGTCACAGTTGGGTTCCCAGTCAGGGCACATGCCCAGGTTTCCGGCTTGATCTCTGGTTAGGGGGCGTGCTGTAGGCAGCCAATCAGATGACTCGTCACTGATGTTTCTAACGCTCCTCCCTTCCTCTCCGAAATCAATAATAAATAAATAAACATTTTTTAAAAGAATCTTCCCTTGGTCCCTATTAGTCCTCATACCCCCTCTTGGGGCCCCAGGCCTGGAAACTGGCCCAGGTGCCTAACATTCAAGGAGCCCTTACCCTCTGCACCTGTGAACCTACAGTCCCCGGAATGCCTGCCACACTTCTGGGGTAGGGTGCTCGCACCCATTTCCCGGAACAGCCCACTGAGGCTCAGAAGACAACCGGCCCAAGCTCACACTGCTCAAGGCCTAGCATGACCAGGTTCCCTCAGAGGTCTGCCACCTCCGGAGACGCCCCCTCCCCCCCAGGCTTGGCCTGCCATTCCCCCATCCTTTGTACCCTCCCTCTCCCAGCTGTTCCCAGTTTCACCCCACAGACCTCTCCACCTTTATACCCAGCCCACTCTCAAATCTCCCCTCCCCTACACACCCCCACCCTCATCTTTCCCAAGCACCCTGAACCGCCTGGAGACCTTCCAGTTTTTCCCTCCGCTCCTCCAGGTCTCTAACCTAGTTCCTGTGTGCTGCGGACTACCCCCCCCCACCCCCCATAACCCAAAGAACTTCCAGGACTTCCATCTTTCTTTGTTTCCACAAGAAACCGAAACCCATGTCTTCTATTCACAGGCTATTTGTGAGAAGGGGGAGGGAGGTGTCAAGGTCTTTTCCCCAAGAAATAGGTTTCATTTAAGGTTTCAAAGCTGACAAGAGCCCAGCTGGTGTAGGTCCGTGACTGAGTGTCCACCCACCAATCAGGAGGTCACAGTTGGATTCCCAATCAGGGCACATGCCCGGGTTGCAGGCTCAATCCCCAGGCGGGGGTGTGCAGGAGGCAGCTGGTCAACGATTCTCTCTCATCATTGATGTTTCTATTTCTCCCTCTCCCTTCCTCTCTGATATCAATAAAATATATGTATTTTTAATTTTTTAAATATATATTTTATTGATTTTTTACAGAGAGGAAGGGATAGGGATAGAGAGAAACATCGATGAGAGAGAAACATCAATCAGCTGCCTCCTGCATGCCCCCACTGGGGATGTGCCTGCAACCCAGGTACATGCCCTTGCCCAGAACTGAACCCGGGACCCCTCAGTCCGCAGGCCGATGCTCCATCCACTGAGCCAAACCAGTTAGGGCTACAGATATCTTTTTAAATGTACAAAGGTAACAAGAAAGCAGTCTTGGCCATTGTGGCTCAGTTGATTGGGCAGCATCCGATGCCACCCAAGGGCTGCTGGTTCCATTCCTGTCAGGGTACATACGCCCGGTTGTGCGTTCACTATCGCATCACATCAGTGTTTCTCTCTCCCTCTCTCTCTCTAAAAATAAAATTTTAAATCTTTAAAGAAAAACAAAAAGGAAGCAAGACAGACAGGAGAAGAGAGACAGGAAGCGGAAACAAATCTTGTCTTTTCTCAGCAGAGGTTTGCTAGACACTGGCCTGAAGTTTAGAGCAAGAAGCGGGCACGCCTGCTGGTGGCGCGTCTCCACGCCCCTGGTAGCGCTGCAAGACAGTCGCAATTGCTCGTTGAGGTGTTTAAATGGGGAGATGTGTTCTGGGAAAAGGACAACCACATGGACAGGGAGCAAAGCCTTGTTTGCCAGCGGAGGGGGAAGGATTGACTATAAAGCTGGGGGTTCACCTGAGAATCTGGGGTGGGGGGTGGCGCTGTGCTGTCCTGTCACATGTGCTGGCACCTTCCATGCAGCATTGCTAATAAAATACCAGAAACAGCCGAAATGCCGGTTAGTAGAGAACTGGTTAAATAATCTACCTTAAAAAAGAAACCTATCTAGGGGAGTATTCTCAGCTGGTTTGGCGCAGTGGACAGAGCGTCGGCCTGCGGACTGGAGGGTCCAGGGTTCGATTCCGGTCAAGGGCATGTGCCTTGGTTGCGAGCACATCCCCAGTGGGAGGTGTGCAGGAGGCAGCCCATTGATGTTTCCAGCTCTCTATCCCTCTCCCTTCCTCTCTGTAAAAAATCAATAGAATATATACATTTTTTAAAATGACAAAGGAAATGGAGACATTTTTCTTTTTCTCTTCAAAGTTTAATCTAGGTCACTATGCTCTCTGAGAGGAAGGGCGGGGGAGAGAGAAGCATCGATCGGCTGCCTCCTGGGTGACCGGGGATCAAACCGGCAGCCTAGGTGTGTGCCCTGACCAGGGACTGAACCCACAGCCTTCTGGTGCACCGGGCAACGCCGACCACCAAGCCACCAGCCAGGGCGGAGACTCTTCATGGACGAAACTGAAATCGTCTTCAAGATGTGCTCTCCGCTACCTCATTGAAAAAGAAGTGAATTTAAAGCCGGAGGATTCTGACTCAAAAAAAGGGTTGAGGAAAACAGGAGAGGCCGTGCCCTCTGTGGTCCTGGATCTGCCTCCTGCATCAAGTATTTAGAAGGAACAGGCCCAGGCACGCCCCGCCCTTCTTCCCGCCTCCGATCACCCCCAACCTGTTTCCCAGTCAGCACCTTGGGAACCACCTCAGCCTGAGATCAGCCAACACCGGTTCTTTACCTTAAATGAACTCCTGGGGCCAAACAACCATGAGCTCCCACATCCGTCAGAATTACCCCGCTGAGGTGGAGGCCGCGGTCCCCCGCTGGCCATCCTGCCTCTGCACCTACCTCTCTCTGGGCTTCTATTTCCCCTGCGACCATGTGACTCTCGAGGGCGGGGGGGGGGGGGGGGTGGCGCGTCTTCTGAGAGTTGGTCCAGAAGCAGCCCAGGGCACTGACAGCATCCCTCACAGATGCAAATCAGCGGGTGGCCGCATTCTCTCCGCGGACATGCGGAGCCTTCCCCAGGTGCTGAGCAAAGCGAGGACGTCCTGGAAGCCGCCGTGGTCCTGGAGAACCAGAACCAGGCCCTTTGGATCTGCAGGCGCAGACCCTCAGCTCTGCGACTTCCTGGGTGAGCAGGTGAAACTCATCAAGAAGATGGGCCACACCTGGCTCCCCTCCGCAGGCTGGCCGGCCCCCAGGCTGGGCTGGGCGAGTGTCTCTTGGAAAGGCTCACCCTCAAGCATGACTAGGAGCCTTTGGAGTCCAGAGGCCTTTGGGGGGCCCCCCTGCATCCCCCTGGTGTCTGGCTTTTGCCTGAGCCTCTCCCTGAAACTATTAGCCATTCTTTTAACCACCCTGGAGCCCTCTCCCATGCATTGGGCCAAATGGGAACAATTAAGTTTTCAGGGGGGAAAAAAAAGAGAGAGGTAAAGATCTTGTAAATCACCTGCTATAATTTCCACTAAAAGAAGAAAAACAATTGGCATATATTTGCTTAAATCTGTAAATTCTTTCTGGAAGGAAACACTGGCTACTGCCCTGGCCGGTTTGGCTCGGTGGATAGAGCGTCGGCCTGAGGACTGAAGGGTCCCGGGTTCGATTCCGGTCAAGGGCACGTGCCTGGGTTGCGGGCTCAATGCCCTGGCGTGCAGGAGGCAGCCGATCCATGATTCTCTGTCATCATTGATGCTTCTCTCTCTCTCCCTCTCCCTTCCTCTCTCAAATCAATAAAACACTTTTTTAAAAAAAAAAAAAAAAAAAAGAGAGCAAGCGAGCCAGCATACATTTTGAGGGCTCACTTTTGGCATGGTACATTCTACAGATTTTGACAAATACAAAATGATATCCATCCACCATTACAGCATCACACAAAATCACTGAACTGATCTAAAAATCAGGGGCATTTAAAAAAAAGATGATTCTTTGAATATGTTATTAATTTTTAGAGAGAGAGGAAGGGAGAGAGATAGAAACATCTATGAGAGATAAACATCAAGCCCTGACCGGTTTGGTTCCATGGATAGAGCACCGGCCTGCGGATCCCAGGTTCGATTCCGGTCAAGGGCATGTACCTTGGTTTCGGGCACATCCCCAGTGGGGGGGGGGTGCAGGAGGCAGATGTTCCTCTCTCATTGATGTTTCTAACTCTCTCTCCCTCTCCCTTCCTCTATGTAAAAATCAATAAAATATATTTTTTTAAAAATCAACCACGGCTGCCTCCTGCGGATCCTCACCCACCAGGCCCTCTCCTGCCACAGGGCCTTTGCACCTGCCGTTCCCACCGCCTGAACCGTTTCCCCCAGGGCTCACTCCCTCACTCCGTGTATTCATGAGGCCTTGCCTGCCACCTGATTAAGAGCGTTGCCAGCACTTGCGGCGCAGAAGGCAGAGCTCTGTCTGGCTTGCTCGATGCTGGGAGCAGGCTGCTAGTTTCATTTTTCATCCCCAGGGACGCCCTTGAACCTGCTAACACCCACAGCTGCCTCCAGATACTCTGTCCCCTCCTTCAGCACAGTCCCCCCCAACTCCTAGCATGTTCCTCTCCAAGTCAGTCCCCAAGTCCTTCTCCAGGCCTCCCCTCCCCCCCCACGCCCCGCCCCTCAGAGACACACGGAGGAGGCCCGGCACTGGGTTTTATTGCCTCCCTGCAGAGAGGCCTCCTGGGCGGTGCCTGGGGGGTGGGCAAGTGCAGGGCGGAGGCGGTGGGGTTTCCTGTCTGCACGTGAGGCTCGGATTTGGAGCTGTGTGGTTACTGGAGGGGCCGTGGGCTGGCTGGGAGGGCCTGCCAGTGAGAAGTGGGTGGTTCCTCTCTCTTCAGGCCTGTGGGGCCCCTGGGGTGGATATGAGAGGGGATGAGGTGTCTCAAGGAGAGAACTTGACCGGGTGTGTCCGTGAGAGCCCGGGGCAGGCCACGGGCTGTGTCCGCATCCTGCAGGATGGGACACGGAGGGGGCCTGGCCATTGGGGCCCCTCCCCTGGTCATCCCTCTGGGCCGAGGCTGCGGTGGGCGCTGCTGCTCAGAGCTCGTCGTGGTGGCGTGTCAGGTCCTCGCCGTAGTTGGTGGCCTGGCTGCCCACAAACATGTTCCAGTTGCCCAGGATCTCGGCCTTACTCAGACGCCCGTCCTGATGGAGGTCAGAGGTCAGCAGGGCAGCTTCCCCCGCATGTGAGATCCCTCTGGGAACCTAAGTATGGCCCTCCAGTTCCCTGGGCCCCTCTCGCTGGGTCCCTGCCCCCCCCCCCGCCTGGGTCCCTGCCCCCCCCCACCTGGGTCCCTGCCCCCCCCCACCTGGGTCCCTGCCCCCCCCCACCTGGGTCCCTGCCCCCCTCTCTCTGGGTCCCTGCCCCCCTCTCTCTGGGTCCCTGTTCCCCTCCTCAAGGTCTCTGGTCCTCCCATCCCTCTCTCCCTTTCTCCAGCCAAACTTCTCCAGGCCCCGCTGCGCACCCCGGAGCAGCCTGCGCCCCATCAGCACCTTGTCCGTGTCGCTCTCGTGCAGCAAATGGTTGGCCTCCACCAGCGGCTGGTCCTGGGCGGGGGGCAGCACCCAGTGGCCGACCTCACTGCCGTCCAGCCGCCCATCCTGGTTCAGATCCCGGAAGTCCCGGAACTGCTCCCGCTCGGTCTGCACCCAGGCCGGCTCCTCCTCCCCGGCCTCCGCCGAGTACAGGTCCGCTGGGGTGGGGGCGAGAGGCTGCGACTCAGGGACTCAGGGCCCGGGCCCTGGTGGACTCTGACCAGGAGACCCAAGCCACCCCTTTCTCTCTCTTTAGCCTCCGTTTAAATGGGATTAGTCACAACACCCGACTCGTAAGGGATCATTATGCTGTGCATGGAATGGACTTGATTGACCAGTTTGTGTATTGATTGACTGAACGATCGATCAATCAGACTGAGATCCGGATGAAACACTGTGTGCACTGTGTGGCTTGGAGCCTGGCACACAGTAGGTGCTCCATGTGAAGGAAGGGTGAGTGAGCGAGTGTCTGGCAGGGTAACAGGGGCTGCTATAAAGCTCACCTCACCCTGAGAACCTCCCCGGGGATTGTTGGAGCCTCTTTTATTTAGTTTTGAGGATAGTTTATGGATTTTTAGAGAGAGAGGGAAAGAAACATCCACGACTGCCTCCTGCATGCCCCCACCAGGGATCAAGCCCGAAACCCGGGCAGGTGCCCTGACCCGGAATGGAGCTGGCCACCCTTTGGTGCCTGGGGTGATGCCCAACCAACTGAGCCAGGGCTCTTTCTTTGTTAAGATCTCAATTTAGCCCAGCCGGTTGGCCCAGTGGATAGAGCGTCGGCCTGCGGACTGAAAGGTCCCAGGTTCGATTCCCATCAAGGGCACACGCCCGGGTTGTGGGCTCGGTCCCCAGTGGGGGGCTTGCAGGAGGCAGCCGATCCATGATTCTCTCTCATCACTGATGTTTCGGTCTCTCTCTCCCTCTCTGAAATCAATAAAAATATATATTTTTAAAAAGATATCAATGTATTGCCCTGGCCGGGTTGCTCAGTGGATAGAGCGTCGGCCTGCGGAGTGAAGGGTCCCGGGTTCAGTTCCAGTCAAGGGCATGTAGCTTGGCTGTAGGATTGATCCCCGGCCCTGGTTGGGTGCCTGGGGAGGGCAACCGATTGAGGTGTCTCACATGGATGTTTCTCTCTCTGTGTCATTCCCCCTCCCTTCCACTCTCTCTAAAAAAATCAATGGAAAAATATCCTCAAAGGATTAAAAAAATAATTTTTAAAAAGATATCCATTTATTGTTCCATTTTTAGGTGTAATAAGAGATGTTTTGTTTCAATTGTTTGGAAATGTTTGCAAAACGCCTGTGCCAGGAGCTGCCTTGGAGCAAGTACTCCACTGAGGGATTTCCCAGGTGGTGGCAACGACAGCCTTTACGCCCCGGACAAAGCCAACAGCCTTTACACCAGACAAAGCCGGGCAATTAGCCCCCAGTGCGTTCCTCCCCTGGGCCAGGCCAGGGGCAGCCAGCACGAGCTTCTTCCTTGTTTGTCTTCAATGGTCCTAAGTGATCATTCCTTTTTTTTTTTTTTTTCCTCAATGGATTTCGGAGAGGAAGAGGGAGAGATAGAAACATCAATGATGAGACTCACTGACCGGCTGCCTCCTGCACGCCCGCTCCTGGGGATGGAGCCGGCA
The DNA here is from genome assembly GCA_026230045.1 of Corynorhinus townsendii. Lineage (NCBI taxonomy): Eukaryota > Metazoa > Chordata > Mammalia > Chiroptera > Vespertilionidae > Corynorhinus > Corynorhinus townsendii. The sequence continues at coordinate 46,507,242 of JAPDVU010000011.1, read as the reverse complement.
ACCCGGGCCTGTGCCCTGACGGGAAATCGAACCGTGACCTCCTGGTTCATAGGTGGATGCTCAGCCACTGAGCCGCGCCCGCCTAAGCGATCGCTTCTTCTCCGAAATGGCAATGATAGTGGGAGTTGTGTGTGTGTTTTCATTGTGGAGTCAAAAGCTCAAAACACAAAACTCACCATTAGTGACCTTCACAATGGCATGCAGCCTCCATCCAGAACATTCTCATCCATCCCCCCGAAAGGGCACCCCTTTCCCATTAGCAGTAACTCCCAGGACCCCCTCCCTCCCGCGACAACCACTGAACCTACTTTCTTTTTCAGTGAATTTCCTAATCTGGGCACTTCAGATGAATGGACTCGTTCAATAGTGTGCTCCTTCTCGTGGCACGATATTGTCAAATACCAGGACTTCATTCCTTTTCACGGCCAACAGATACCCGATTGCCTACATCTACTCCCTTTGTCTACGCATTCATCCACTGATGGGCATTTGTGTTGACTATATGTGGTCCTGGGGGGGGGTGCTCCATTACCCCCCTTACAGATGAGGGAAGGGAGGCTCAGAGAGGGCAAGGGACTTGTTTACGGTCACGTGGCTGGGAGGTGGCAGGGACCAGGCAGGCTGGCTCCAGAACCTGTACCCGTAAGCACTGGGCACCCCCACCTCTCCCATCTCTCCCGACACCCCGCCATCTGGTCAGGACCCACACTGCCCCCTTAGTACTCCTCCTTCATGCCCTTCCCCACACCACTCAGTAGGACGAAATCACATTTCTTTGGGGGATCCTGGGGTTCGGCCCCTGTCTCTGTCCCCGGGGCCCCACGGGGACCCTACGGTGTGGATGTCAGGACAGAACCCTAGGGTCTGCTTGCCGGGACTAAGTCCTGTTCCAGCTGATGGGCAGGTGGCCTGAGGGATTTTCCCTCTGTGCCTCAGCTTCCTTATCTGTAAAGCGGGGTAATACCCGTCTCGCAGGGTTGCTGTGGCGATTAAATGAATTTACAAGATGTTAACCACAGTCACCACAGACTGTATCAGCTACTGCTATGATTCAACTGTGATGCTCGAGTTCTTTCTTGCAAAAAAAAATAAAAGTTTCTTCCTCTCTCTCTCTAAATCAATCATCAAAATTTGTTTAAATGAGGCTTACATAAAAATGTCCTGCCTGCCTGCTGTTTGTTCCATAAAAACATTCTATAGTAAAATGTGTTCAACCTTTGAAGAATTCCGCCCTGGCCAGTGTGCTCAGTGGTTCTAGCACCAGCTCACGCAACCAAGGGTCGGGTTCCATCCCGGCCCCTCCCCAGCCCCATTGGGGCGTGTGCAGGAGGCAACCAATGGATGTGTCTCTCTGATATTGATGTTCTCTCTCTCCCCCGCTCCCCGCCCTCCTTCCCAACCACTCTCTCTAAAAACAATCAATGGAGTCTGGCCGGTGAGGCTCAGTGGTAGAGCTCCGACCCAGGAACCAAGAGGTCTCCCGTTGATTCCCAGTCAGGGCACATGCCCAGGTTGTGGGCTCGATCCCCAATAGGGGGCATGCAGAAGGCAGATTAAAAAAACAATGTTTTTTAAATTTAAAAATCACCCAGTTTGGCTCAGTGGATAGTGTTGGCCTGTGGACTGAAGGGTCCTACCTAGGTTTGATTCCAGTCAACGGCACATGCCCGGTGTTAGGTCAATCAAGCAATTGAATCAATATGCCCCCCTCCCCCGCCGGGAACTGGCTTTTCAGGCCATTTCACTATGGACATTCCCTTTGCTGAGACCACATTTCACTTGCGGCGACCACATTCCATTCCGGTATCTCCCCTCTGGCTCTGCATAAAGAAGTCTCCGCCCAGCCCGGCCTGCGTGGCTCGGTGGATAGAGCGTCAGCCTGCGGACTGAAGGGTCCCAGGTTCGATTAGGGTCAAGGGCACGTGCCTGGGTTGCGGGCTTGATCCCCAGTGTGAGCCCTGCGGGAGGCAGCCAATTAATGAGCCTCTCTCATCGTGGATGTTTCTCTCTCTCTGTCTGTCCCTTCCCCTTCCTCTCTGAAATCAATATATTAAAAAAAAAAGAAGTCTCCGCCAGAAGTCCTTTAAAAGCCGCTGACTCCCGTGGCTGGGTGCTGCAGCCAGCCGGGCTCAGCCGCCTGTGTGCGGATGATGGAATAAATTCCTAATGCCTCACCACTCTGGCCTCACGTGTTCCTCCTGCCCGCCTAACACCTGGGTTGCAGGCTCAATCCCTAGTGGGGGGGTGGGGGTGGGGCATGCAGGAGGCAGCCAATCAGTGGTTCTCTCTCATGTTTCCATCTCTCTCTTCCTCTCCCTTCCTCTCTGAAATCCATAAAAATATTTTTTTAAAATAATTTTTAAAATCAATGGAAAAAATACCCTCAGGTGAGGATTAACAACCACAACAAAAAAAAACTCTTAACAATTCCGTACTTAATAGCTTTCCCCTTGGGGGTGACATAGGGCTCCCCAACACCCCAAGGAACGGGAGACATTTTACACTTTGCTGTGTAAATGCAGGTTCGAGACCAGCTCCCCCCTATCCCAAGCAAACGCAGCCCGAGTCCTGTTTTTGTAGAAACTCCAGACCCTCCCAGGAAGGCACCTGCTCACAATCTCTGCTGTATCCTCAACCACTAACACTCACTTTGTCCTGGCCCTGGCCCACAGTAGGTGCTTGAGAATGTTTTCCTTGGTCTGGCATACAGAAGGTATTCGATAAATGTTTCCTGGGCCTCGCCCATAGTAGGTATTTGATAAAGATTTGCTGGGGGCGGGGACTGGCACATAGTAGGTGCTCAACAAATGTTTGGTGGCTGAATGAACCCAAGCAGCACCCCTGCCTCTGTTCTCGTATGGGAGATAATGATTGGGCTGCCACCTGGGCTAGGAGGGGACAAGCACCCCCAGGGAGAGACTCAGGTCCCACTCACCGATGTACTCGTCCACTTGGATGTAGCCATCTTTGTTCTTGTCCAGGTCCTCCAGGGTTTCCTGGGGAGAAAGAGGCATTAGGACTGGACCCCTGGGATCAGGATGTGAGGTTCGCTCAGGGGATCTCATGGGGCTGGCTGTAGGACCAGGTCTTGGAGCAGAGCAGTCTCAACAGGGCATAACTGTCCCCAAGGGCATGTGGGAAATTTGGGGGCTTCCTGGGGGTGCCGTAATAATGCAGGCCCTACCTGCACTTAGTGGAGGGGAGGCCAGGAACCCAGATGTCCTGATGCACAGGTTGGTCCACGCAAGAGCAATTTTGCATCCCTAACTTTCTCATGCCCCAGCCCACACTCTCCAAGGGCAGAGGCCTCTTTCCCTTTAAAAGGCGGAGTCTAGCCCTGGCTGGTTTGGCTCAGTGGATAGAGCCTCGGCCTGTGGACAAGGATCCCAGGTTCTATTCCGGTCAAGGGCACATGCCCCAGGGTGGCAGGCTCGATCCCCAGTGGGGGGCGTGCAGGAGGCAGCAATGATTCTCTCTCATCATTGATGTTTCTGTCTTTCTCCCTCTCCCTTCCTCCCTGAATACATGAAAATGTATTTAATAAAAACTGTAAAAAGGCAGAGCCTAGGCACCAACTCAGCTGGTGTACTCTTTGACACACTTTCCACACCTCTGCTCGCAGCTTTTCCCTTCACGTCTTGAGCAAACAGCTTCTGTTCCTCATTTTTCCATTCCAACCCCCTCCCTGTGAGGCACCCGGCACGCCAGCGTGTCTTCTTGCAGAGTCGAGCCCCGACATGTTAGGGCTGACAGAGAAAAGACGGGATTCTCAACAACATTCAACTTTCCCACGAACAACGAATCATTCTTCAGGAGAAGTCTGTCCCGCACGGTATTTGGGATCTACCTGGAGGACAGGATGCTAAGTTACTTCAGTTTCAGATATATCACTTTTCGGTAAAAGTATGTCCCAAATAGTATGTGAGATATACTAATCCCAAATACTGTGTGGGCTCTACTTTCACTGAAAAAAAATTTTTTTAATAATATTTTATTGATTTTTTACAGAGAGGAAGGGAGAGGCATAGAGACTTAGAAACATCGGTGAGAGAGAAACATCGATCAGCTGCCTCCTGCACTCTCCCTACTGGGGATTTGCCCGCAACCAAGGCACATGCCCTTGACCGGAATCGAACCTGGGACCCTTCAGTCCGCAGGCTGACGCTCTACCCACTGAGCCAAACCGGTTAAGGCTGAAAATTTTATTTTTTGTTATAAATTCAAGTGGAATTGAGTGCCCTGTGTTATTTGCTGAGTCTGATAACTCTAAAAACACATGCTGAAGTCCTTGTTAGTTATTGTGAGCGACTTTCCTTTAGTTCCTCTTTTCCGGTACAATTTGGGCTAAAAGTCATGTTTTCACCTCGGTACATGGGGAGGTTATGCTCACTGTCCACGGACGTGAGTGATGACAGCAGAGTTTAGACTAGGGCTTGGCAAACTTTTCCCATAAAGGGCCAGACCCTATAATAATAAAAGGCTCATATGCAAATCGACTGAACAGCAGAACGACCGGTCACTATGACATGCGCTGACCACCTGGGGGCAGACGCTCAACGCAGGAGCTGCCCCTAGGCATCAGTGTGCTCCCACGGGGGGAGCACCGCTCAGCCAGAAGCCGGTTCATGGCTGGTGAGCGCAGCGGCGGTGGCGGGAGCCTCTCTGGCCTTTGCCTCCATGGCAGCGCTAAGGATGTCTAACTGATGGCCTAGGCCCGCTCCCTACCTATAGGGCTTCCGCACTGCAAGAGTGCAGTCAGGCTGAGGGGACACCCTCGGCCCCCCCCCCCCCCCCAATGCATGAATTTCATGCACCAGGCCTCTAGTAGTAAATATTTTTTGGCTTTGCCTGCTGCACACTCTCTGTTGAACTGACTCAACTTTGCAGTTGGAGCATATGGAAGCAAATGGGCGTGGCTGTGTTACAGTAAAACTTGACTTGCAAAAACATTCTGTGGGCTGGACTTGGCTACAGGTTCTAGTTCACTGGACATGGGTTCTAGTTTGCGGACCCCTGGTTAAGGCCATGGATTCAATGGTCTAGGTTCAAATCCAGGCTGTGCCACTTCTCATCTGGGGGATCCTGGGAGAGTCACCGCTTGGTACCTAGATATCCTGATCTGTAAAACAAAGATGACAGGCCACCACCGTAGGGCTGCCACAGACAATTAAGTGAGGTAATGTGGGCTTGCCCGGCCCATGTGGCTCAGTGTTTGAGCATCGACTTATGGACCAGGAGCTCACAGTTCAATTCTGGTCAGGGCACAGGCCCGGGTTGTGGGCTGGATCCCCAGTGTGGGGCGTGCAGGAGGCAGCCGATCAATGATTCTCTCTCATCGTTGATGATTCTATCTCTCCCTCTCCCTTCCTCTCTCTGGAATCAATAAAAAAATATTTTAAAATAAAAAATAAATAAATTGAGGCAATGTGCCCTAGCTGGTGTTGCTCAGTGGTTAGAGAACTGGCCTGCACACAGAGGGGTCGCAGGTTCAATTCCCGGTCAAGGGCAGGTACCTGGGTTGCAGGTTTGATCCCTGGCCCCAGTCAGGGTGCTTGTGGGAGGCAACCAATCCATGTGTCTCTCTCACATCAATGTCTCTCTCTCTCTCTCTCTCTCTTTCTGTCCCTCCCCCCCACTCTCTCTAAAAATCAATGGAAAAAATATCCTTGGGTGAAGATTAACAAAAAAGGAATAAAAATAAATTGAGGTAATGCAGGTAAAGAAAGGTGTTAAGGATGCCTGGCACACAGGACATGCTCAGTCAGGGTTTAATAAATAATCTTAACTCGGGAGAATAAAGAGGTGGCCCTGGTTGGTCTGGCTCAGTGGATAGATCGTCAGCCTGGGGACTGAAGGGTCCTGGGTTCGATTCCTGGTCAGGGCACATGCCCAGGGTGCAGACTCGATCCCCAGTGGGGGACGTGCAGGAGGTAGCTGATCCGTGATTCTGTCTCATCATTGATGTTTCTCTCTCTCTCTCTCTCTCTCTCCCTTCCTCTCTGAAATCAATAAAAACATATTAAAAAAAAAAAAGAGGTGTTACACTGTCTGCTCTAACAGAGGGACATTCGGCTTGCAAACTGGGAAGTACAACGGGTTAATGCCAGCTCTCCTCTCTGATCCCCATGATCCAGCGATTCCTACCTGTAACTGCTGACACGTGTGTGTAAAGTGACATAATGAGCATTTACCCCAGGCCAGTGTTACAGTGCAGGCATGAACTCAGCTAGTCCCCATCACCACCCTCCAGATAGGGATCATGACCGGTACCGTCACTTTCCAGATGAGGAAACTCAGGTCCAGAGAGGTTAACTCACTTTCCCAAGGTCACACAGCCAGGAACATCAGGGCGGGACTTGAAACCAGGCCTTCTGGCCTCAGAGCCCTTGATCCTAACAGCTTTGCCACAGACCCTCAAAGCAGCTTTGGATGGAGACATAGGGGTTGCCTGTGGGGACGGGACCGCGGGGTGACAGGGTAGGGACACGGCAGAAAAGAAGATTGTTCACCTTTTTTGCATCTTTTGGGCGCTTAACCACATCAGTATGTTACCTCTTTGAGAAATGCATACAATTACATTTTGAAGTAATTTGTGCAGTGCCAGGCATGGCAGAAGTGGGTATAAATCCTTTCACCAATGGCGTCAGGGTAGGATGGGAGATGTCACCTTCCATTGATTGGCACTTGTGGTCTGGGTTTCCTGGGGAAGGTGTCAGGGGACCAGGGGACTGGAACGCCCACGGTAAGCGCTGGCAGGCCGGCCCTCACTCACAGCAACCACGATGTCCCGCATGTGAGGGAACTCCTCCGGGTGCAAGAAGGCTGTCAGCTCCTCCCGAGTGGCCATCAGGTCCCCATCCTGGTCAGCCACGCGGAAACGCCGCTCGTCCCGCGCCAGCATCTTCTTGTAGGTCTCGGCGTCTTCCACATCGTGGAATTCCTCACCTAGGAAAGGCAGGAGGGAGCGGCTGAGATGTGCTTTCATGGAGGTAACAGGCGCGCTGAAGAGAAAGACAAAGGGACCTAATTGGGGGGGGGGCGTGGGGGGGGTCAGGGCAGGCAGACCTCCACTAAATTCATTATACATAATACATATTCATTATTTGCATATATTTGCTACCTTGCAGTAAGAGCTGATGATATGCTAATAAGCTCTTTAGCTATAATATGGCATTGAACCCGCACAAAGAGCAAGCAGCGTTCTTTAGTTAATTCTCACTTTATGAAGGAGAAACTGACTCCCAGAGAGGAAATAACTCATCCAAGGTCACACAGTCAGGAATGATGGGCTTTGAGTTAACAATGGCTCTTGGGACCCCAAGTCATGCTCTGACGTGGTAGGTTATGCTGCCTCAGGTTGCTGGGCAGAGAGGAGGGGAAGGGCATTTTCAGAGGGAACAGTCTGTGCGGAGTGTGGAGGTTTGAAGACTGTGACTGGGCCAGAAAGTGCAGAAGAACAAAGCTAGAGGGTAGGCCAGGTGGGGCTGAGGAGCTGGGACTCTCTCCTGGGGGCCCAGGGAGTCATGGGGGGGCTGTGAGCAGGGGAAGCTCTGGGTGTGGAAAGACCTCCCTGGCGATATATGAGGGACAGGCTGGGGAGAGGGTACAGGAGGGAGAGAACAAGAGCTAGAGGGACCCCATTGGTCAAAGAGCAAAGTAAATGGCTTTGGGATTCTCAGGATGAGAGGTCAGACGTCAGGGGCATGGAAGGTAGAGGTCCCTGCTCAAGGATTTGAAGTCCCCTGGTCCCAGAGTTATAGAGGTTGTGGATGCCAGAATGAGAAGCCAGAAATCCGGGATCGGTGGTTTCAGGGTAATGGGGTCTTAGGAGTAGACCCTGGTCAAGTATCAGGGGTCAAAGGTCAGAGATTCTGGTAATGGGCTAAAGGTTCTCACTATTAGGGGTCAAAAAGGTCGGGGTCACGGTGTATGTGAGCAGCAGAGGTCGGGGTCTCTCCGCATACCAGGCGCGTAGTAGCCATAGGTGGCATTGCGCAGCTCCTCCCAACCCACACGCCCGTCGCCGTCCGTGTCGTACGTGTGCCAGGCCGCGCTCACCGAGTCCCGTATGTGCCGTTGCTGCGTGTGTGCGATCCACGAGCGGAGCTCGGCTAGCGACACCCAGCCGTCTCCGTCCCCCGCACGGTCCATGCGGTCCACGATGCGCCTGGGGACCGGGGCGGAGAACACGTCAATCTCGGGACCCGCCTACCGGGGGCCACCCCGCCGTCCAGGCCCCGCCCCTCATGCGGTAGCTTCGTCCCCTCGAGACACACCTCCTACTAAGACTAAGGTCCAGAGCCGCCCGCCAACTGGGGGAGGCACATGTCAATCCTGATGCCACGCCCACATCAGGGCACCGCCCCTTCAGCCAAGGCTCCGCCCCCAGAGGCGAACGGCCCATTCCGACACCCAGAGGGCCTATAGCTAACGCTGCGGCCCAAGGCACGCCCGGGTGGGGGAAGAACCTAAGGCAATCCGGGGCCACGCCCTTCGCTCTGGCCCCGCCCCTCGACCTGACGAGTTCCTGGTTGGAGTGGAGACAGCGAGAAGGGCGTCACACTGCGCCCCTGGCCCGCAGGACTCCTGTCCCAAGATTGCCTCTAGTAATAGTCTCAACAACAAAAAATAAAAACAAAAGCCTGCCTCTGAACACTGACAAAGCCACACACCCCTCGCCGCCTCAGGCCCCGCCCCATGCCCCCCCGCCCCTCTCCCCTGGCTCTGCCAGTTTTAGGACCCTCCCTTCTAACCCGCCTCCTGCTCCGCCTCCTCCCTGGATGTGCCGGTCAATTTCAGGACCCTCTTCCTCCAGTCCTGCCCATGATGCGCCCCCTACCCTTTTCACCCGTTATCAGGCATTGATCTAGGACCATCACCCGCAACCTCGCGGGCTCGGCTTCCCCCTCCCCTCCTCGTGCTCCGGCGGATCCTGTGCACTGCTCCCCTCCCCACTGGCGCGTGTCAAACCCCAGTAGGTCCCATCTCACACCCCGTGTCTCAGGTCTCCCCAGTAGACTATCAGGCCCCTTCCCGCTCCCTTGGCCACGCCCCCCCAGGTTTGGGTCTGCGTCCAACTGCTAACCGCGCTCTCAAGGAGCCTTATCTGACACTGTCCCTTAGCCCCTGCGACCCGGTCGCCAGGGTAGAATCTGAGTCGGCCCTGCTGCACCCTCCTGGGCCAGGCAGTCTCTGCTGGGATCCGTGGGGGACGGACTTTGTCCCCAAGACTCACACACGCTCTACCCTGAGCTTTGAGCTGTTAAGAGTGTGGGCTCCACAGCCAGATATTCTAGGTTCAAATTCTGAAGCCTCCTCTTACTGGCTGTGTGACTGTGGGCAGGTCACTAAACCTCTCTGTGCCTCAGTTTCCCCCTCTGTGGCGAATACATTAGTTAACTTTTGTAAGGCACTTAGAACAGTGCCTGGCATTGCAGTAAGTGCTATGCTAAGTGTGTTAGCTTCTCACAACTTTTCCTCCCTCATCCCTCCTTCACCCAACCCCATCCATACACAATCTCCCAGCCAGAGAGACCTGGCCACCACAGCTATCTCCACCCTCGTCTAGGCACCTTCGGCTCTTGTCTCCCACCTGGACTACTGCAGTCGCTTCCTCGCTGGGTGGAGTCTATTCCCCAAATAGGAACCTAAAGGATTCCATTAAAATCTAAGCCAATCACATTCTCCCTCTAAAGTCCTCCCACGGTTCTCATCTTATTCAGAGAAAAGCATAAATCTCCACTATGGCCCCAAAGGCCCTGCACACCCCTTTGTTCCCTCTCTGCCACCACCACTCTCTCCCTTTGCCCATTGGGTCCCACCCACATGGACCTCACTGTTCCTCAAACACATCAGGCCCCAGGGCCTTTGCACTTACATGCCTCTCCGCCTGGAGTGCTATTCCCATACAAGCCCACACAGCCCTACCACTGCCTCCCCCTGACCTCCCTGTTGTAAATTACAACCTTGAGTCTTCCAGGCCCCATCTCTCTCCTACCCCAGACGGGCTTGGCTTTCTTCTGGGCTGAGTTGGTCGAATTCCTTGGCCACTTCTCGTCCCAGGAAAGCCTCGTGGTCGTACTGGAAGTTCCCATGGGTGTCATCATGAGCAGCCTCGCTCAGGGGAGCCTGGTGGTGCACCCTTCCCTGGCCATGAGGGCTGGCCTCAGGGGAGGGCTTCCCCTGGGCCCCGTGCCTGAGCAGCAAGAGCAGCAGCAGAAGTGATGGTCGCCACATCATCAGGCCCTGAAGAGTGGCGGAGGCTAGGAATCAGGGGTCACAGGGAAAAAGAGAGAACAGACAGGAGGATGGGGGGAGGGGAGACCTACAAAAGGACAGAGTGATTGATGGTAGCTGGCCGCAAAGTTTTGCGCTCAAGAAGGGTTGGGGTAGGAGGGGAGGAGGGTTGGGTTCTCAGAAGTAAAACCAGTTTTGGGGGAGTCCTGGAGGGCCCCCGGAGCTGCAAGAGGGGGGATTCAACCGGGAGACGTGGCACACTTCCCACGCAAAGTGTGGGGCAGGGTCGTGGCTAGAAAGAGAGAAATCATGCAAGTTCCCAGGCGTCGTTTCCAGCCTGGACTCTAATCCACGACCCGAGCGGACCTGAACAGTCCTTCCTGAGCCGGCCACCCGCCCTCGCCTCCGTTTACCGAATTATCCAGCCTCACAATGTTCTCCAAGCTCTGCTCCGCGTTCTCCAAAAAGATGCCCAATTTGGCTGCTCTCCAGCCAGGCCCCGCCTCCGGCAGCGCAGAGGCCCCGCCCCCCACCCACCAATACCCTGAGGAGGACCCCGCGGGGCGGAGCCGAGGAGCGTCCGGCGGGCCGCGGACGCCCTCGCCACGTCCACAAAGGAAAGCTTGCTCCCGAAGTTCGGCCTCGCCCCTTCCCAGGCCCCGCGGGGTGGGAGACGCCGGGTGACGCGGCCGAGGAGAACTACAACTCCCGGCAGGCTTCAGGGCGCCGAGCCTACAACTCCAGTTGTTCTAACTGTAAAGCCTCATGGGAGATTTATTTTTCTCTCCCTTTGTTTAAGGAAGAAGGGAACCCAGGGGCCAGAGGAGCCATCCTCTTCCCTGATAGAGGAGGGACAACTCTTTGTTCTTGTTGTTGCTCTAGGATTAGCACCATTTTATTTTTTTTTAAGATTTTTATTGGTTTCAGAGAGGAAGGGAGAGGGAGAGAGATAGAAACATCAATGATCAGAGAGAATCATTGATCGGCTGCCTCCTGCACGCCCCCTACTGGGGACCAAGCCAGCAACCTGGGCATGTGCCCTTGACCGGGATCGAACCCTGGACGCTTTAGTCCTATTCGTTGAGCCAAACCAGCTAGGGCGAGGAAACAACTCTTCTGCTCCACAAAGGAGCCAGGTCAGACTCCAGCCGAGATTTCCTCCAGACCTAACCGGTTTGGCTCCGTGGATACAGCATCCGCCTATGGACTGAAAGGGTCCCAGGTTCGATTCCAGTCAAGGGCACATCCCCAGTAAGTGCAGGAGGCAGCTGATTATTGTTTCTCTCCCATCGATGTTTCTAACTCTCTATCCCTCTCCCTTCCTCTCTGTAAAAAAAAAATCAATAAAACAAAGAAAAGAAGAAAAAAAAGAATTCCTCCAAATGTTCTGGCGGGACAGCTCAATTGGTTAATGTCCCATCCCCAGTCAGGGCACATACAAGAAGCAACCAATGAGTGCGTAAATAACGGGGAAAACAAATCGACGTTTCCCTCTCTCTCCCTTCCTCTCTTTCTCAAATCAGTCACAATATCTTAATAAAAAAGCTGTGCTACATGCGCACCATGGAATATTACGCAGCAGTAAAAAAGAAGCATCTCTGACCCTTTGAGACAGCATGGAGGGACCTGGGCATTATTATGCTAAGCGAAATAAGCCAGTCAGAGAAAGGTTAGTATCACATGATCTCACTCATAGGTGGAATCTGATGAACAAAATAGATCCAGAGACATAGAAGCATGGAACAGACTATGGAATCTCAGAGGAAAGGCAGGGGTGGATGGGTGAGTGGGCGGGAAGAGAGTCAACCACAGACCTTGTATGCACATATGCCATAACGCCTGGACACAGACAATAGGGTGGTGAAGCCTGGGATAAGGGGACGGGGCGGGCTAAAAGGGGTCAATGGGAAAAAGGGGACATATGTAATATTTTCAATAAAGATTACAGAAGTTTTCAAAACATTGTTTTCTTTCCACTCTAAAATACTTTTAGTTCTCAAAATGGCTCGTTGGGTGTGCTCAGTGGTTAAGCATCGGCCCATGAACCAGGAGATCATGGTTCCATTCCTGGTCGGGGCACATGCCCAGGTGGGGGTTCAATCCCCAGTAGGGGGTGTGCAGAGGCAGCCGACGGATGATTCTCTCTCATCATTGAGGTTTCTCTCTCTCTTTTTTCTCCTTCCCTCTCTCTGAAATCAATAAAAACATATATATTTTAAAGTTTTTAAAATGGCTGGCACAGTGTAAGCATTCAGTAAATATTTGTAAAATTTACGAATGAAAACTATATGACTTGGGCCCTAACCGGGTTTGGCTCAGTGGATAGAGCATCGGCCTGCGGACTGAAGGGTCCCAGGTCCGATTCCGGTCAAGGGCATGTACCTTGGTTGTGGGCACATCCCCAGTGGGGGGGGGGGTGCAGGAGGCAGCTGATTGATGTTTCTCTCTCATCGATGTTTCTAACTCTCTGTCCCTCTCCCTTCCTCTCTGTAAAAAAATCAATAAAATGTATTAAAAAATAAGAAGAAAACTGTATGACTTGGCATATAAAATTGCCAGATTCCACCACAGCAACGTGTCGGCCTCAGGAGAGAGCTGAAGCCCAGGGCTTACACCACGTATTCCCCGAGCCCGCCTTCACCTCCCCCGCTGAAAAATTGGAAATGATGACGAGACAACGATTCAGGCCCAAACTCATGTTATATGTGAGTGTGGAAAAGAGCCATATGTATTAGGAGGGGATACGGAGGCTGATCACAGGACGAAAAATCCAGAGGGCGGACACCAGGCCCGGCACTCCTTCTGGAGGCTCAGAAATATCAGGATTCCGGGAGGTCTCACAGCACGGAAGAGCCCTGCCTACGTCCGCTGGTCACAGCCAGGACGGCGGATGGTCAGGCAGTTGCTGAGAATGCTTTTCTATCCTAAGAGTCAGCATCCTTGGTTGGGCCAGTGGACAGGAGGGCCCCGAGGTCGTCCCCACGGAGAAGGATCCAAGGGGCTGAGGAAAGAGAAAGGCGGAGGTCATCAGTATCTCTGAGTCTCTGGGTCTCGCCCCTCCCCGTGTGTGTGCATACGTGTGTGCTGTGTGTGCGTGTGGTGTGTGTGCATACGTGTGTGCTGTGTGTGTGTTGTGTGTGTGTTGGTGTGTGTGTGGTGTGTGTGTGTGTGTGTGCGTACGTGTGTGCGCGTGGTGTGTGGTGTGTGTGTGTGTGTGTGTGGTATGTGTGTGTGGTATGTGTGTGTGTGTGTCTGAGTCTGAGCTACTCTACCCCCCTTTGAGTCTGTTTCCCGCCTCCAGTCCTCCGTCCTCACCTCTGTCTGTCTAGATCTCTGCTCCCATTGTTTGGGGTCTCTCTCTCTGGGAGTCTCCCCTCTCCCTGCCCCCACCTGGTAGCCCCCTCCTCATCCTCCACCACAGCAGAGCTCCTCCTGCAGCCACTGCCATGAGCAGTAAGAAGCCGATGACGATTCCAACCACTGGCACCAAGGACTTGGCTGGTGAATCTGCCGCCAGAGAAACGCTGTCAGATGTGGAATGGACCCTCTGCCCCACCTGAGCCAGGACAGGGCTGGGAGTGGCTGTGGGCAGACGCAAGGCCGGCCAGCGCTCGTTCTGGGTCTGGGCAGAAGGCCCCCAGGGGAGATGTGAGAAGCAGCCATAGCAAGCGCAGGCAGGGCCCTGCAGCCTCAGGGCTGGCGTCAGAGCTCGGAGGGGGACACAGAGCAGTAGGTCACTCAGAGGCATGAAAGGTCGGTCTTGGTGAGGACTGGCAGCAGCAGGACAGAAAGTGGTCAGACTTCGGGAGGACTGTCCATCGTGGTTAACAAGGGGCCAGACTCGAGGCCAGCAGCAGCGGCCCCGAAGGCCAGGGAGGGGAGAGCACACGGGCCAGAGATCAGAGGGCAGGCTCTAGGAGGAGGGGGAGTGGGGGGGGGCACGAGGCGGAGATTGCTACAGAAAAGCCAAAGAAAATGCCATGCCCGGTGGGACCTCACCCAGGCCCACGGCCAGGGGCTGCGGCAGCCCCGCGTGCTGCACCACGCAGCGGTAGTGGTGCTCATCGCCGCTCCGCACGGTCAGCGTGGACCAGGCGTGGAAGGAGCCGTCGCCGTTGGGGCCGAAGTTGCTGTCCCCAGAGCCCACGGCCAGCCCGTTCCGTAGGAAGCGCAGCTGCAGCTCCGGGGGGTAGAAGGAGAAGGCGCTGCAGGTGAGCACCGAGAGGCCGGGGCCGCCGGGGCGGGCCTTCAGGCGCATGGACGGCGGCTCTGCAGACAGACAGCGTCCAGGCCTGAGCGCCCTGCCCCGGGCCAGGCCAGGGCAGGGCTGGACAGGGACACAGACACAGACACAGAGGGGCCTCCAGTCCTTGCAGCAGGTCCCACCGTGTGCCCCGCATGCCCTGTGCTCCGCCTGGAGAATATAATGGTAAAAGGAGAGGGACCTGCCAGGGGGACAGGGACCCAGCTCTGCGCCATCAGGGTACATCCATCCTTCCTGCAGCAGACATGTGCTGGGCATCCACCGCGCCCGGCACTCCTCCAGGCACGGACACAGCCGTGAACAAGAGACCAAGTCCCTATCTCCATGGAGCTTAGGCTCTAAGGGGAGAGACAGATGTTTATGAACAAGTAAATGAAAGGGCAACAGACTCTGAAAGTGGAATGAGGAGGGAAAATGAGACAGACCTACACTCATTACAAAGAGAGTAAGAGGGCGCCCTCCCTGCCCCCCCGCCCGTGTGCTCATTGGTTACAGCGTCAGCCCCTGAACCCAAGGGACGCAAGTTCGTTTCAGGTCAAGGGCACGTATTGTATCTGGGTTTCAGGTTCCCCGCCCTGTTTGGGGTGCATGTGGGAGGCAAGGGATTGATGTGGCTTCTCTCACATCCATGTTTCTCTCTCTCTTCTCTCCCCTTCCCCCCGCCCTTCCACTCCTCCAGTGAGGATTAACAAAAAAATAAAATACAAGAAAAGAAAGAAAGGAAGGGGAAAAAAGATAGTAAGAGGGAATTATGGAATATTTCATGCCAGCACTTTTGAATGTACTGGAAAAATCCCTAAGGCATACAACTTTCCAAAACTGACACAATAAAACTTGAGTAGTACTAAGTATTTAAAAAATTTAATCCATAAATTCAAACTTTTCAAGAAACAAAATGCCAGGCCCAGATGACATCATTGGTGAATTCTTCAAAACAACTAGAGAGAAAGAAAAAATCCTGCTCTTAACACAAATTCTTCCAGGAAATTGAGAAAAAAGGAAGCTATTCCTAGCATGGTAGCCAGGGTAACCTTGATAACAAAACCTCACAAGGACATAACAAGCAATGAAATTTAATCTCTCATGCAAATAGACTCAAAATCCCTTTAAAAAACAACAACACATTAACAGATAGAATCAGTCCTTTAAAAATTGTATTTACTTACTTATTTATTGGTAATCCTCACCCAAGGATATTTTTTCAATTGGTTTTTAGAGAGAGAGAAAGGGAGGGAGGGAAGAAGGGAGGAAGAGAGAGAAAGAGAAACCCATGTGTGAGAGACATATCAATTGGTTGCCTCCGGCATGCACCCCAACTGGGGCCAGGGATCCAACCTGCAACCCAGGGACCCATCCTGAAACCCAGGTACGGGCCCTGGACCAGGAATTACACCCAAGACCCTTCGGGGCACAGTCTGATCCTCTAACCATTTAGCCACACCGGCCAGAGTAGAAGAAT
The DNA here is from genome assembly GCA_026230045.1 of Corynorhinus townsendii. Classification (NCBI taxonomy): domain Eukaryota; kingdom Metazoa; phylum Chordata; class Mammalia; order Chiroptera; family Vespertilionidae; genus Corynorhinus; species Corynorhinus townsendii. The sequence continues at coordinate 46,491,283 of JAPDVU010000011.1, read as the reverse complement.
CAAGTCATTTATCTGAAAGATAATACATTATGATCAAGTGGAGTTTTTTTTTTTAATCTGAACAATAAAGATTTCTTAAATTAAAAAAAGTAGATGACCAAAGCAATTGGTCATCTGATAAATATTTCCTCTGCTCTTGCATTGCACATATATTGGTCTTCTGTAGTGGAGTTTTTAAAAAATATATTTTTATTGATTTCAGAGAGAAAGGGAGAGGAAGAGGGAGAGATAGAAACATCAATGATGAGAGAGAATCATTGATTGGCTGCCTCCTGCAAGCCCCCCACTGGGGATCGAGCCCACAACCCAGGCATGTGCCCTTGACCAGAATCAAACCCGGGACCCTTCAGTCCCCAGGCCGACTCTCTATCCACTGAGTCAAACCAGCTAGGGCAATCAAGTGAAGTTTTCTTGTGAATTTGAGAATACATGATGTGCCCTGACCGGTGTGGCTCAGTGGATAGAGCATCGGCCTGCGAACTGAAGGGTCCCGGGTTCGATTCCGGTCAAGGGCATGTACCTGGGTTGCAGGCACATCCCCAGTAGGAGGTGTGCTGGAGGCAGCTGATCGATGTTTCTAACTCCCTATCCCTCTCCCTTCCTCTCTGTAAAAAATCAATAAAATATATTAAAAAAGAAAAAGAAACATCGATGAGAGAGAAACATTGATCAGCTGCCTCCTGCACACCCCCCTACTGGGGATGTGCCCGCAACCAAAGTACATGCCCTTGACCGGAATCGAACCTGGGACCCTTCAGTCTGCAGGCCCAGGCTCTATCCACTGAGCCAAACCGGTTAGGGCCTAACAGGACTTCTTTTGGGCAGAAATTGACAAGCGGAAATGTATATAGGAATGCAAATGACGTAGAATAACCAAAGCAATAGAGCTGGAAAAACTCAACTACTTGGTATCAAAACTTTCCACAAACCTACACTAATAAAGAGAGTGACTTATTGGCTCAATTTCAGTCCAATAGATCAGTGGAATGGAAGAGTGCCTAAGAGCAGATTCACACCTAATTTAGGAAAAAGGCTCCACTGCATTTCAGTGGGGGAAGGCGGGATGATGGTCAACAAATGATGCTGGTTCAACTGGACATCCACGAAGGACACATGAGCCTTGACCCCTGTCCTCACACCATTACATAGAATTAACTCGCGATGAATCATATAGCCAAAGATGAAAGCTATTCACAAATAAGGAAAACATTTATCAATGTCTTTTAGAAGAAGATGGGAGAACAGCTTCATAATTTTGAGAAAGGACATATTTATTTTATTTGTAATTTTTAATTTTAGAGGGAGGGGGAGGGAAGGAGGGAGAGAGAAACATCGATTTGTTGGTTTACCTATTTAAGCATTCACTGGTTTCTTCTTGTATGTGCCCTGACTGGGGATCAAACCAACAACCTTGGTGTTTTGGGACAATGCTCTAACGAACTTAACCGCCCGGCCAGGGCGAAGAAAGATTTCTTAAAGAGAATACACAGCCCTGACCGGTGTGGCTCAGTGGACAGAGCGTCGGCCTGCGGACTGAAGGGTCCCGGGTTCGATTCCGGTCAAGGGCATGTCCCTTGGTTGCGGGCACATCCCCAGTAGGGGGTGTGTAGGAGGCAGCTGATCGATGTTTCTCTCTCATCGATGTTTCTAGCTCTCTATCCCTCTTCCTTCCTCTCTGTAAAAAAATCAATAAAATATATTTTAAAAAAAACAAACCCAAATTTAAAAAAAAATGGGCAAAACACTCAAACAGCCACTCCAAAAGAGTGGATACCCAACTGGCCAATAATGTGAAAAAGTACTCAACATGCCAAGTCATCCCATCATTTATCTGGCAATGGCCGGTTTGACTCAATGGATAGAGAGCATTGGCCGGGGGCTGAAGGGTCCCGGGTTTGATTCCCGTCCAGGACACATGCCCGGGTTGCAGGCTCGATCCCCAGTAGGGGGTGTGCAGGAGGCAGCCGATCAGTGATTCTTATCACTGATGGGTCTATCTCTCTCCCCCTCTCCCTTCCTCTCTGAAATCAATAAAAACATATTTAAAAAAAATAATTTATCTGATTAGTGAAAAATGAATTCACAAGATACTACGACACACCCACTAGAATTGTTAAAAGGAAAGACAGTATCAAATTCTGGCAAACCTGTGGAGCAACTGAAATTCACACTCACACAGCTGGTGGGCGTAGGAAACTGGTTCAACCACTTTGGAGGAGAAGCATAGCCTGACCTACTAAAGCTAATCCTACACAGAGACTATGACTTACCCATTCCACGCATGGGTATGCAGTCCAAACAAATGGAAATACAGATTCATCCAAGGACATGCACAAAAATGCTCACAGAAGCTTTACCCAGGACAGCCCCGATCTGGGAAGAAGCCACGCGATGATACACTGTGCTACTGAGCATGCAGCGGAACAGTACTCGGCAATAAAAAAGAACTACTGATACACTCAACAACAGAGTCCCCACACACGCTGGAGCGACAGACACGAGACACAAGCAAGCACGCAGGCATAGTTGTATGAAGTTCGAAGGCAGGCAACCCTATCGCGACAGAAGCCAGGTGAGCTGTTACCCTTGGGGAGTATAGAATTGGAGGGGACACAAGGAAGTCTCCTGGGGTCCTGGAATGTCCTAGATCTTGATCTGGAGGGCAGGTACTTGGGCACAGATAGAAATTAATCGAGCCCGGCCAGTGTGGCTCAATGGTTGAGAGTCAACCTATGAACCAGGAGATCAGGTTCGATTCCCCGTCAGGGCACAGGCCTGGGTTGCAGGCTTGATCCCCAGTGGGGGACATGCAGGAAGGCAGCTGATCAATGACTCTCTCTCTCTCGTCATCGATGTTTCTATCTGTCTCTCCTCCCTCTTCCTTCCTCTCTGAAATAAAAAATATATATTTTAAATAAGTAAATAAATCATCCCTCTGACTGCCAGGTAGAGGGTGGTCCGTATGGAGGGCCGAGAGGGAAGCTGGGATGGCAAGGTGAGGGGACCGTGGGGGCCAAAGAGCTCTGGTTCCAGCCCTTGAGAATCCCCCCGGCCTGTACCTCTACAGCTCAGAGCGACATGTGCTGTCATGGAGGTCACACGAGGCATCCTGGGAGCCCCCAAAAGGTAAATGAGAGCCTCATGGACCAGAAGAAGGTCCCTGGGTGTGACACCAGTGGAACCGGACAGATAATGACAGCGGTGAAGAGAGGGGAGGGCTGGTGTGAGCTCAGGGAACTCTGGGTGGTTCCACGTGGCAGAGGCTCAGGAGAGGGACAGGGGCCACACCCTCTGGGGCCCCAATGCCAGGCCGAGGGCCTCGAGCTCTGACCCGAGGGCTCTGGGAGCCACAGGAGGGCTGTGTGCAGGAGAGGGGCAGGGTCACCTCTGGGGACCTATGGGGGATGGGCTGGGGGGCACTGGAGGCTGGGAGGACAGGAAGAGGCTGTGGGAAGAGGACGGGGCCTATGGTGGGGCCGTGGGGACGCAGAGATCCCGGGATCAGGTTCCTCTGCAGGCTGCTCACCCTTCCACTCCAGGTTACTGCGGCCGGTCTCCAGGTGGCCCAGCAGCCTTCGGGGGCAGGAGGACATCAGGAAGTGTCTCTCCTGCCCCACGGCATCCTCATGCTGCTGCCACTTCTGGCTGATGGCCCGGGCCTCGGGCCAGTCTCCATCCCAGTTGCCCGCCTTGACGTCGAACTTCATGAACTCCTCACCATTCAGGGCAAACGTGGCCACAGCAACTGAGGAATTGTCAGGGCCCAGCTCACAGCCCAGCAGGCCCTGCAGGATGTAGGAACCTGGGGTACCCACACACAGGTGAGCAGGGCCCAGGACTGGGGCCCCTGCCCCTCCTCCCTCAGACCCGGGCCCTGGACCCTCCTCCCTCAGACCCGGGCGTCCAGGCCCCTGGACCCTCCTCCCTCAGACCCTGGACTCCAGGCCCCTGGACCCTCCTCCCTCAGACCCAGGACTCCAGGCCCCCAGCCCCTCCTCCCTCAGTCCCAGGAGTCCAGGCCCCCAGCCCCTCCTCCCTCAGACCCAGGAGCCCAGGCCCCCAGCCCCTCCTCCCTCAGACCCTGGACTCCAGGCCCCCGGACCCTCCTCCCTCAGTCCCAGGGGTCCAGGCCCCCAGCCCCTCCTCCCTCAGACCCTGGACTCCAGGCCCCCAGCCCCTCCTCCCTCAGTCCCAGGGGTCCAGGCCCCCAGCCCCTCCTCCCTCAGTCCCAGGGGTCCGCCCTCGCCCCTCACCTCCTTCCTGCAAGACTGTGAGGGCCTCGAGGAAGAGCGCCTGCTTGCCCCTCAGGTCAGCCGTCTCCTTCTCCCAGTACCAGGGCAACTGGCTCTCCCAGATCCACGCCCCGAAGGGCTCCGCCTGGCCCCGCAGGTTACTGTATCGCAGGTACTGCTGCGGCCCCAGCCAGCCCGTGGCCCAGAAGGCGGGGGTGCCCGGGGCCGGGGAGGACACGGCGGTCAAGCGGTACAGGAGGGAGCGGTGGCTGTCTGCAGAGACAGGTGAGGGGGCAGGTGGGGGCGGGCGGCCCCGGACTGGGAGCGGCACCCCGAGAGAGCAAAGACACCGCGGACAGAGGGGACAGACCGGAGAGAAGGGGACAGACTCAGAGATGGGCGGACAGACCCCGAGAGGGGCACAGGGGCCCGGAGTCGGGGGTCAGGTGGAGCCCAGGCACACGGAGCCGAGGAGGAGCTGGTGGTAAACAACGTGAAACGCGGGGGCGGACGGAACGCGGGCTCCGGGCAGACTTCGGAGTTCGCTCCTCCGCTCCTTTCCCGGCCGACGGCGCCCCCTCCGCCCCGACAGCCCGCCGAGCGCCCCTCACCTGCGCGCAGGGTCCGGGGCAGGAGGAAGAGCAGGAGACAGAGCCCCCAAGGCTGAGGCTGGGGGACCCGCATCCTGAGAGGGAGACCTGGGGCGGGAGGGGGCGTGTGACTCCTGGGGACCCCCGCCCCGCCCCCTGCTCCCCCAACTCCGCGGGGCTCGGCCACCACGGCCACCGCGCCGGCGTCTGCGGGTGCGGGTTCAGGGTTCCGTCCCGGACGGTGACATAAATGCCCTACGCCTCAGTGAACTTTCACCCCTTAATTTGATCCTGTTGGTTAATTAATTACAGAGCCTGGATAGGCTGAGATTTCATTCCCAGAGCCCAGCCCCGCCTCCTCCTCCGCCCCCGGCCTGCGAGTCCGGCCCCCGGCCCCCGGCCGCTCCTCCCTCGGACCCAGGAATCCGGGTCCCCGGACGCTCCTCCCTCGGACCCAGGAGACCGGTCTCCCTCGGACCCAGGAGTCCGGATCCCCAGCACCTCGGACCCAGGAATCCGGGTCCCCAGCCGCTCCTCCCTCGGACCCAGGAGTCCGGGTCCCCAGCACCTCGGACCCAGGAGTCCGGGTCCCCAGCCGCTCCTCCCTCGGACCCAGGAATCCGGGTCCCCAGCCGCTCCTCCCTCGGACCCAGGAATCCGGGTCCCCAGCCGCTCCTCCCTCGGACCCAGGAATCCGGGTCCCCAGCCGCTCCTCCCTCGGACCCAGGAGTCCGGGTCCCGGCCTCTCCTTCCTCGGCCCCAGAAGCCGGGACCCAGGCGGTCCTCCCTCGGTCTGCGCCCGGCTCCGCTCACCGCAGCCGCGATCCCTTCCCGCCTGCAGCCCCAGCTGGCTCCCGTGACTGGAGACCCCAGTTCCTCTCTCACATCCTGTCCGGAGACTGTTCCCCGACTCCAGGAATATGCAACCCCGCCCCCCAGCTGCAGGGCACACCCCAGGCCCTGGGCCCAGACTTTCGAGTGTTTGTCTCTGCCTGTCTTGAACGTTTTGTCTTTTTTTTTTTTTAATCTGTTTCTCTGTTGCTCCCTGTTTTTTTCACATTGAGGGTATGGGCCAGCCCGAAATGTCAAGACCAAGTTGAGAGTAGACTCTACACTATTGGAGTCCAGGACTCCCTCCCGGCCTCCGGGTCCCCTCCTTACCTCATTTACCCCCGGGCCTTCAGTAGCTTCTGCTACTGGGCTGACTCCAGACACTTCTGTCAGTAGTTCCTCCTCGGAACCCCTCCCCCGAGTGGCCCGTTAAAGTGCCCCTGCACTTCTTTTTTTCTTTTTCTTTTTAAACAATATTTTTGTTTTAGAACCATGTTTTATTAGTAAAATAAAAACTTTGTATAAAGAATATTACAGATCAAAAGCTCTTTTTTACATTTATTGATTCAAGGTCCCGTTATGCATCAGACACTGAACCCACACAGCACATGCAAAGCAAAATGGACACTTAGATTCCACGGCTATCAAATGCCTCCATTCACGCCAAAGGGGGGTCTGGCCGGGTCGCTGAGTGTTGTCCAGTGACACTAAGGTTGTGGGTTTCATTCTGGGTCAGGGCACATACAAGAATCAACAAATGGCTGTGGCTGGTGTGCTCAGTGGTTAGACCGTAGGCCCACACAGGAAAGGGTTTGATTCCCTGCCAAGGGCACGTGCCCGGGCTGTAGGTTCAATCCCGGGCAAGGTCAGGGCGCTTGGAGAGGCAACCAATCTATCTGTGTCTCTCACACCAACGTTTCTCTCTCTCTCTCTCTCCCCCTCCCTCCCTCCCTTTCATTCTCTCTAAAAACCAATGGAAAAAATATCCTTGGGTGAGGATTAACCAAAAAATAAGGGTTGGGGAAGCAACGCTTGAAATCTGCCCAGAAACTAAACTGGCAGAGATGTGAACACATGGAAAGTGTCCCATCAGCAAAAAGACACTTCTCATTGTTCTGAAAGTGCTTAAACCTGGACACGAGCCCAGCGGCTTGGCTCAGCGGTTGAGCGTCGACCTATTAACCAGGAGGTCACGGTTTAATTCCCGGGCAGGGCACATGCCTGGGTTGTGGGCTCCCTCCCCAGTGGGGGGGCATGTGGGAGGCAGCCAATCAATGATTTTCTCTCGTCATTGATGTTTCTCTTTCTCCTTTCCTCTCTGAAATCTATAAAAAGTATTTAAAAAAACACAAATCTTCCCCTAGCTGGTTTGGCTCCGTGGATAGAGTGTCAGCCTGCGGACTGAAGGGTCCCAGGTTCCATTCCTGGTCAGGGCACATGCCAGGGTTGCGGGCTCGATCCCCAGTGGGGGGCGTGCAAGAGGCAGCTGATCAATGATTCCCTCTCATCATTGATGTTTCTATCTCTCCCTCTCCCTTCCCCTCTAAAATAAAAAAAAATACATGGAAAAACACACACACACACACACACAAAAAGCAAACCTGGACATGAACCCTGTAGCTAGCTTATCATTTCTTTTTTTTTAAACATTGTTATTGATTTCAGAGAGGAAGGGAGAGGGAGAGAGAAATAGAAACATCAATGATGAGAGAGAACCACTGATCCATCGGCTGCCTCCTGCACGCCCCCTACTGGGGATCCAGCCTGCAACCCCGGGCAGGTGCCCTTGACCAGAATCAAACCTGGGACCCTTCAGTCCGCAGGCCAACGCTTTATCCACTGAGCCAAACTGGCCAGGGTGCTTATCATTTCTTCAAGAAAGCAAAAACTGCAAAGAAGTGTAGACTAGTATTCATATCCGTTTCCCCTGCAAAATGATCAAGAATTTATTTGAGCCCTAACCGGTTTGGCTCAGTGGATAGAGCGTCGGCCTGCGGACTGAAAGGTCCCAGGTTCGATTCCAGTCAAGGGCATGTACCTTGGTTGCAGACACATCCCCAGTAGGGGGTGTGCAGGAGGCAGCTGATCGATGTTTCTCTCTCATCAATGTTTCTAACTCTCTATCCCTCTCCCTTCCTCTTGTAAAAAATCAATAAAATATATTTTTTTAAAAATAATTTATTTGAAATACCTTATATGATGAACTGAAATAAACTTGGCCAACAACCATGACACTGATGTTTTATAGCATGAGCTCTCATCAGCCTATTTCTGAAGCCATCTGGATGCCTTTTCTGCAGTGACTTCAAGGAGAGCATCAAGTTTGGGTCTTGAATACCTTCTGACATGATCTCATTAGCACACAGTCCCAATATACATCACTATGCCCCTTTCGTTCTTCTGCTTTTTTAAAAATATATTTTATTGATTTTTTACAGAGAGGAAGGGAGAGGGACTCTCAGAGAGCCAGAAACATCGATGAGAGAGAAACATCCATCAGCTGCCTCCTGCACACCTCCCACCGGGGACGCACCAGCAACCAAGGTACACGCCCCTGACTGGAATCGAACCTGGGACCTTTCAGTCCGCAGGCCGATGCTCTATCCACTGAGCCAAACCGGTCAGGGCGCTATGCCCTTTTCTATAAAGGACTTGAGCATTCTGGACTTTGGTATCTGCAGGGTGTCCTGAACAACCCCCACGGATGCCAAGGCACACCAACGCTCTGCTAGCGTGCTGACAGCCCCTCCAGTCACCCTCCCCCGCCCGCACGCCGGCAGTAATGCCTCCATTCATTTGCTTCGTTGTAAAATGCACAAAACGTAAGATTTACCATTTAATGGAACTTCTCGTGCCTGGGGGGTCCCTGACTCTCTCACGTATGTGGGGTTCCCATACGTATGTATGTATGTATGAAGTTTGGTTATTTTCTCTTGCTAAAAGAAAAAATGACTCACCATTTAATGACATTTACTGCATTCACAATGTGAGCCACCACGGACTATCTAGTTCTGGACTTTTTCATCACCCCAAAAAGGAGACCCACACAGCAAGCAGCCCCTCCGCCCCCACCAGCTCTGGCAACCACTGATCTGCTTTCTGTTCCTTTATTATTATTATTATTTTAAATATATTTTATTGATTTCAGAGAGGAAGGGAGAGGGAGAGAGAGAGAGAAACATCAATGATGAGAGAGAATCATTGACTGGCTGCCTCCTGCACGCCCCACACTGGGGATCGAGCCCGAAATCCAGGCATGTGCCCTGACCGGGAATCAAACTGTGACGTCCTGGGTTCATAGATCAACACTCAGTCACTGAGCCAAGCCAGCCCAGGCTTGGCTTCTTTACTTAACATAATGTTTTTGAGGTTCATTCATATTGTAGCATGTGTCAGATTTTCATTTTTTTGTGTGTGTGTGTTTTTAAATCCTCACCCGAGGATATTTTTCATTGATTTTTAGAGAGAGTGGAAGAGAGAGGAAAAGACAGAGGGAGGATCGATGCGAGAGAAACACATCGTCTGGTTGCCTCCCGCATGATCCCCGAGCAGGAACGGGCTGGGAGGAACCTGCAAGGGAGGTACATGCCCTTGACTGGTCTCAAACGTGGGACCCTTCGGTCCACAGGCTGATGTTCTATCCACTGAGCCGTACTGTCTAGGGCAGAACTTCATTCCTTTTTATGGCTGAATAATATTCCATTTCATGGATCTATCACCTTTTGTTTATCCATACATCTGTTGATGGATGTTTGGGTTGTTTCCACTTTGGGGCTATTCTACACTAATAAAAGAGAAAGATGCAAATTGACCATACCTCTGCGATGCTCACCAGCCAGTCAGGAGTGTATATGCAAATTAACCCAACAAAGGTGGCAGATTAATTTGCATATGCAGGCTCCAAGCACCTGGGTCCCGGGGACAGGCGCCACGCCCGCAACCTCCTGGGACCATCGCCGGCCCCGGGAGGCGAGCACGCCCGTGCAGCTTGACAGCAGACAACAGGGCCTGCTTGGCCATCACCACAGCAACCCAGGAGCAGGCAAGCATGGCCCACAGACAGCACCCAGCAGGGCCTGCTTGCCCATCACCATGGTGTGGAGCAGGCAGGCCCCACAGAGAGCAGAGAACCATGGGGAGTAGGCCTAAGCCATCAGTAGGACATTCCCTGAGGGCTCCCAGATTGGAGAGGGTGCAGGTCGGGCTGAGGGACCCCCTCCCCCATGCACGAATTTCGTGCACCGGGCCTCTAGTCTATACATTTAAACAGATGATATGCTAATTTGTCCGTTAAGGTGTCCCAGTCATGACCAGTCTGTGGGCAGGGACAGGGGCGGGGACTTCCACCCCCAGCACTAACGTCACACTGCCTGCATGCGTCCCCACCTAGCGCTGAGGTGAAGCTGCCTGCCTGCATCCCTGGCTAGGGACGTGACACTGCTTGTGTGAGTCCCTGTTCAGTGCTGACGTGATGCTGCGGTGGGGGCGGATTTGGGCTTGACGGGGGACCTCAGGCCACACACCTCCACCCCAGGGCCAGGCTGGGGGACCTCAGGCTGCATCCCCTGCCCAGCCCTAGGCTGGGGGACTTGAGGCTGCACCCCCCACCCAAAGGGGCTTGATAGGTCTGGTCTCACCCAATGGGGGTGGGGCTGGCCGGGTCTGGGTCTCCTGTGTGCGGGTGGTGGGCAGGGACTGGACTCTGGGTCCCATGGCACACCCTAGACTCTGACAGGAGGGAGATTTTAAACATATTTTTATTGATTTCAGAGAGGAAGGAAGAGGGAGAGAGAGAGAGAAACATCCACGATGAGAGAGAATCATGGATCGGCTGCTTCCTGCAAGTCCCCCACTGGGGATCGAGCCCACAACCCAGGCATGTGTCCTTGGCTGGAATCAAACCTGGGACCTTTCAGTTCGCAGGCCAACACTCTATCCACTGAGCCAAACCAGCTAGGGCAGGAGGGAGATTTTATATACATTTTACTAATTTTCTTTCATCTCTGACACTTCTATTATAAAGAAAGGGCAAATAGCAATATTAAGATATTTCTTCTAATGAATTCCCTTTTAATGTGCATGAATTTCATGCACCAGGCCACTGGTTATAAATAACTAGAGGCCTGGTGGCCATCAGGGCCTATTGGGGCCTTCCTTCATTCGGTGCCGCCCCCTGGTGGTCAGCACACGTCATAGTGAGCGATCAAATTCCTGGTCTCCCGGTTGAACTCCCGAGGGGACACTTTGCATATTAGCTTTTTATATAGAGAGATAGATGCTCCTATGAACATTTATGTGCATGTTTTGCTTTGTTTTTTAGTAGCTGTCTTCAGTCCTTTATGGTACATACCCAGAAATGGAATTGCTAGGTCATATGATGTACTGGTCAAGGTTCTCCATGGAAACAGAACCAACAGGATGTGTATATACATATAGATAGGAAGAGACTTTAAGGAATTGGCTCACATGACTGTGGAGGCTTGCTGAGTCTAAACTCTGACAGGGGGGTGGGCAGGCGAGGACCCAGGAAAGAGCTGTGGCTGAGAAGCCCAAAGTCAGGCAGGATGGAGAACCAGGAAGGGCTGATCTAGCGGATGACGTCCAAAGGCGTCTGCTGGCCCTGGCCGGGTGTGGAAACCCCTTTCACGTCCCGCATGATCCAGGGTTCCAGTTCAGGGTTCGGGTTCTGGAGAAGGCCACACACAAATGAAAGAGACTTAGAAAAATATTAATTTGGGAAATGGGGGGCCAGGCGGTAGTCCAGCTCTAGTGGGAGAACTACTCCTCACTCTGGCTTCGCCATCACTTTATGAAGATTACGGGATACACCCAGGAAACTCCAATAGAAGCCAATCATTGAGTGTAGGACTGACAGGTGGGGGCTTCAATTAGGTTGACCAGTCCTCCGAATTCCCTGTCCACAGCTTTCTACAATGATCGGCTTCCGGCAGCCGGGTACTCAGCTCAGTTGGTTAGAGTGTCATGTTTTTTTTCTTTAAATATATTTTATTGATTTTTTTACAGAGAGGAAGGGAGAGAGATAGAGAGTTAGAAACATCGATGAGAAAGAAACATCGATCAGCTGCCTCCTGCACACCTCCTACTGGGGATGTGCCTGCAACCCAGGTACATGCCCTTGACTGGAATTGAACCTGGGACCTTTCAGTCCGCAGGCTGACGCTCTATCCACTGAGCCAAACCGGTTTCGGCTGGAGTGTCATCTTGATACACCAAGGTTGCGGGTTTGTTCCCTAGTCAGGGCACATACAAGTGGCAATCAGTGAATACATAAATAAATCGAACAACCAATCGATGTTTCTCTCTCTCTCTCTCCCCCCCTTCTTCTCTGTCTAAAATCAATCAATAAAAAGCACTGTCACAGAAACATTCAGAGTAATGTTTTTCTAAATGTTTTTATTGACTTTAGAGAGAGAAAGGGGGGCGGAGAGAGAGAAAGAAACATCGATGTGAGAGTGTAACACCCACCAGCTGCCTCATGCACGCCCCCTGCTGGGGATCAAGCCTGCAACCCAGGCTGGGCGCTGGCCGGGAATCAAACCAGCGGCCTTCTGGTGCGCAGGGTGATGCTCACCTATCTGAGCCTCACCGGTCAGGGCCAGAGGAATGTTTGACCAAACATCTGTGCGCTTCGGCCCAGCAAGTCGACACATGACAGGAACCACTACAGATGGTAAAATTTATGTTCCATTCATTGAGGAGCCTCTGTTGATTTTCATTACGCTCCTTGGATTCTGCTAGAGTAGCCACAGACCCACCCCAAAGGGCTGCCTCTGATCCTGAAGGGTTCTGCTTTCATGTCCCCGTGAGTCCTATTATAGCACCCTTAGCACTTTCCGAAAATACCCGCAGGAACCTGCTGCGCCCAGCTGTCCCTTCTACGTCCCTTGGGACCCAGCTATGTCTGTGGGACACTATTTCAGCTGTCCTGGGCTCTCATTTTATTTTACCTTTTTTAAAATGTATTTTTAGCCCTGACCGGTTTGGCTCAGTGGCTAGAGCGTCGGCCTGTGGACTGAAGGGCCGTGGGTTCAATTCCGATCAAGGGCATGCACCTGGGTTGTGGGCACATCCCCAGGGGGGGATGTGCAGGAGACAGCTGATCGATGTTTCTCTCTCATCGATGTTTTTAACTCTCTATCCCTCTCCCTTCCTCTCTGTAAAAAGTCGATAAAATAATATTTTTTAAAAGATAAAATATATTTTTATTGATTTCAGAGAGGAAGAGTGAGGGAGAGAAAGAGAAACATCAATGATAAGAGAGAATCATTGATCGGCTGCCTCCTGCACGCCCCCTACTGGGGATTGAGCCACAACCCAGGCATGTGCCCTTCCCTTGACCAGAATGGAACCTGGGACCCTTCAGTCCTCAGGGTCCCTCATGTCCTACTTAGGATGCCCCAGAACAGCCCTGGCACCGAGGGGTCCGTGTGGTCTGATTCCCGATCAAGACACGTGCGGCCTGGGTTGCAGGCTCCATCCTGCGTGCACAAGGCAGCCCATCAGTGCTTCTCCTCACCTGAGGACATTTTTTCCATCGATATTTACAGAGAGTGGAAGGGAGGGGGGAAAGAGGGAGAGAGAAACATCAGTGTGAGAGGGATTCATCGCCCCAGAACTCCCCTAAATGCCCCATGAGCCCTAATATGTTCCTGTCATCCCACGGTGAGACCCTGTGTCCTGTTAAGACGGTCTCAGGCCCTGGCTGGGTAGCTCAGTTGGTTACAACGTTATCCCAATAGGCCAAGGCTGTGGGCTAGATCCCTGATCAGGACACATACAAGAATCAATCAGTGGATGCATCAATAAGTGGGACAATAAACCGATATTTCTCTCTCTCTCTCAAATCAATTAAAAAAGAAAAAAATGGCCCTGGTCTGTGTTTCTCAGTGGTTAGAGCATTGGCCAGTGCACAGAAGGGTCGCAGGTTCGATTCCTGGTCAAGGGCATGTACCTGGGTTGCAGGTTCGATTCTTGGCCCCGGCTGGAGTGTGTGCAGGAGGCAACCAATCGATGTGTCTCTCTCATATGGATGTTTGTCTCCCCCCACCCGCCCTTCTGTCTCTGTCTCTCTCTCCTCCCTTCCTCCCTTCCTCCCTTCCACTCTCTCTAAAACTCAGTATCCTCAGGTGAGGATTAACAACAACAGCAAAAGGTGGTCTCAGGTCCCTTGGGCTGTCCCAGCACCTGCTACACGGCCTGTCCCCCCGCACCCCCACAGCTCTGCTGTAATAAGCTGCTTGAACTCCGCTGCCCCTGAGTCCTGCAGGGCCACCACCAGGGGACCCCGCCCTGCCCTGGGTCGTTGGTAATCTCAGGCCTCCACCCCAGGCTCCTTGGGTCCCTGATAGTATAGTATCCTGAGGCCCAGGAACGTTTTTAAAGGCTCCACTAATGTCCCCAGAGGAGTCGTCCCTCCATCCCTGGGGCCCTCCCAAAGGAGTCCTGAGCCCTCAGAGAAGCAGCCACTGGGGCCTTCAGCCCCAGGCCCTCTCCCCGCCACCTTCAGTGTCTGTTGTAAAGCTGAGCCACGCCCCCTGCACACACCCCTGGCTTCTCTCTCTTATTGTCCCTCACCAGGTCTTGCCCTATCTGGAACCTCCCTACGAATGATGGACAGACAGACACAGAGTGTCAGGTAGCTAAGTAGACAGACAGATAAATACACAGAGTCCTAACTGGTTTGGCTCAGAGGATACAGCGTTGGCCTGAGGACTGAGGGGTTGCAGGTTTGATTCCGGTCAAGGGCATGTACCTGGGTTGCAGGCACATCCCCAGTGGGAGGTGTGCAGGAGGCAGCTGATCGATGTTTCTCTCTCACTGATGTTTCTAACTCTCCTTCTTTTCTTTCTTTCTTTTTCAAAATATATTTTTTTATTGATTTTTTACAGAGAGGAAGGGAGAGGGATAGAGAGTTAGAAACATCGATGGGAGAGAAACATCAATCAGCTGCCTCCTGCACACCTCCTACTGGGGATGTGCCCGCAACCAAGGTACATGCCCTTGACCGGAATCGAACCTGGGACCTTTCAGTCCCCAGGCTGATGCTCTATCCACTGAGCCAAACCAGTTAGGGCTGATGTTTCTAACTCTCTATTCCTTTCCCTTCCTCTCTGTAAAAAAAAAATCAATAAAATATTTTTTTAAAAAACACAAATAAATACACAGATGCCTGGCTGGTGTGGCTCAGTGGTTGAACATTGACCTATAAACCAGGAGGTCACACAGTTCGATTCCAGGTCAGGGCACATGCCCGGGTTGTGGGCTTGATTCCCAGTGTGGGGTGTGCAGGAGGCAGCCGATCAGTGATTCTCTCTCATCATCGATGTTTCTATCTCTCTCGCCCTCTCCCTTCCTCTGTTATCATGTCCCAATGGGCCAATTAAAAGTATATATTTAAAAAAACACACAGATGGACAAGGAGTCAGATGGATGGATGGATGGGTAGATAGATGGAAAATTGGAAAATAAAGATAGACAGACACATAAAACAGACAGTTACACAGATGGAGAAATAGTCAGAGAGATAGCAAAATTGACAGAAAAATAGAAGCAATTAGACAGAGCCCCCAGAACCTGCTGTGGTCCCCCTAGCCGGCAGAAAATCATCACTTTCCCGGGACCCTACTCACCAGTCCCCCTCGTCTAGCTAGATTGCTTTCCCTCGTTCTTTTTTTTTTTTTTAATATATTTTATTGATTTTTTACGGAGAGGAAGGGAGAGGGATAGAGAGCTAGAAACGTCGATGATAGAGAAACATCGATCAGCTGCCTCCTGCACGCCCCCCACTGGGGATGTGCCTGCAACCCAGGTACATGCCCTTGACCGGAATCGAACCTGGGACCCTTCAGTCCGCAGGCCAATGCTCTATCCACTGAGCCAAACCGGTTTTGGCCTTTCCCTCGTTCTGAGGTCCCCACCGTAGGGGCCCTGAGGCCCCACTAACAAGGGCTCTGAGGTCCTTCTCCATGGCTCTCTGGGTCCTTCTCTAATGGTTAAAACAGCCCCTAGGATTCTGCTCTATTGCCTAGGACCCTGAACCAATCACTGGACAGCCCTGGGACAAGTCCTTGGGGTCCCCCCCTCCCCCAAACACACACCCAGGGCCCTATGCACTGTCCCGGTGGCCCCAGGTCCTGCTATAACCCTCAACTGTCTTTAGGTCCTGCTTTACCAGTCTCTGGGTGTCCTAGGGCCTGCTGCCATGTCCCATCAGCCATCACTTCGACACCTCTGAGACCCTACTCTAACTCCGCGTCCTCTGAGAAGTCCTTTGGTTCCTGATAAAATGTCCTCAGGACCCTGAGCACTCAGAAGACCCCCGGGTCCTCCTGAAATGGACGCGGCCTTCCCTCATGTAGCCTTGCGGGTCACCAAATGGCCCTCTAAGCCCTCTAAGCACTGCCTGGAACCTAGTAGACTGCCTCTTAGACCTACCATGAAGTCCTTAGGGTCCTGCTGAAACAGTCCAGGGGCCTGTTGGTGTGTCCCCACAACCATAAAGGTGCCCCGTGGCTGCCACCCAGCACCACAAACAAAGTGGCTTAAACAATACAGTTGTGGATCATCCCTCAGTTCTGGAGACCGGAAGTCCAACAGGGCCCCCAGGGCCGGTTCCTTCTGGCAGCTCCAGGGGAGAATCCTTCCCTTTGCCTTTCCCCGCGGCTTGAAGCCACCTGCACCCTTTCACTAGTGGCACCACCCTCCATCCTCAGCACCAGCATCTTCTCTCCGCTCTGACCCCTGCATCCTTCCTTATGTCTCTCTCTGACTCTGGTCCCTCCACTTCCTCTTATAAAGACCCTTGTGATGACATTGGTCTCACCTGGATGATCCAGGATTATTTTCCCAATTCAAGAACTTAATCCCATCTGCCAAGTTCCCTTTTTTAAAAAAAAACAAACATATTTTTATTGATTTCAGGGAGAGGGAGAGAGAGCTTGAAACATCAATGATGAGAGAGAATCACTGATTGGCTGCACACCCCCCACAACCCGGAATTGAACCCGAGGCCCTTCAGTCTGCAGACCGACGCTCTATCCATTGAGCCAAACCAGCGAGGGCTGCCAAGTCCCTTTTATCATATAAGCTCTCATATGCACAGGTTTTGGGGGATTAGGGCAGAGACATCCATGGGGGACCCTTCCCCAGCCTACCACAGGCACCAAGGACGCCCTCCTTTGCCCCCGTGTGACTGTGCCCTTTCTGACCTCCTCTCCCTGCAGTTAGAATGGACTCAGGGTTTAGCCCGAAACATTCCCCCATAACTTCCCTCCTTCCTGCTATAAAAGAAAAGGCCCTCACGGTCCTGGTCCCTGAGTGCCCACTGGGAGGCCCTTCCAGGTGCCTGGGCGCCTCTGTGTTCAGGGCCACTTACAGCATCCGCTGGCTGTGTCCTCTGGCATCCCCAGGGTCCTGCTCTAAGGATGTCTGTGCCCACCAGATCCCCTGGGATCCTGTTATCATGTCCCAAGGGGCCAATCAAAAGCAATAGAAAGCCCATGGCAGGACCAGTTCCTAATCTGCCAGGCCCCGTGCCAAACAAAAATGTGGGGCCCCGTGTTCCGATCTCAAGACCGTTCAAGCAGAGTATTCAGCCAAACTGAACAGCTGCTCGGCCGCGTGGCCCCTGGGGTCTGTGTAACATCCACGGAGCCAAAGCGGCTAGGGCAAGCCTGTAAAACGGGGATAACTGTGCCTAGCTCAGGAGAGGGGCTTCAGCCAGGCAAAGGTTTGGCGCAGGGCACACTGCTCCCCTGATGCCCTCCCACACCCCAGCACGGTATGCATTTGTAGAATGAATGAAGGCATTATGAGTGGCCCTGGCTGGTTTGATATGCCACTGAAAGTCTTCTAGAATGGTGTCAGTGTCCTGCTAGAATGTTCCAGCAGGAACTATTCCCCCTTCCCCTGAAACAATCTGTAGGTCTGTTACAACAAGTGATAAAGCTGGACCCACTACCATGTTCGTCCCCAGTTTCCCCATGGCGGGCTCAGGGCAGCGCTTACACACACCACACACACACACACACACACACACACACACACACACACACACATGCAGAAGCCACTCCATTGGATTGCCTCACAGCCCTCGGGACCAGTTCAATGAACGCAGGTGCCTGCTCCACAAATAAAACCCACAGGCCATAAGGTAACCGGGTACTGCAACCAGCAGGCCCTGTTATGGGACCCGAGGTCCCAACATAACCCACATAGCTGGGTCCTGCTCCTGACACCAGGGCTGCCGCAGGCGGCCAGTATGGGCGGGGCAGGGTTCTCCGGTGGCCTGGACAATAGCTGCAGGGCCACCATCCATCAGGACACACCCCATCTGCCCCGTTTTCACGTCATGGGCCTGACACCTGTTGTCCTGGTAAACCGGTGGCCCAGCTATGAAACTGCCTAGAGCTAATTTCCCTGTTACTGGGGCCTCCTATTAGAGGTATGCAACAGAACATTCCAGAACTATTCGAAAATAAACTCAAGAACCCGTGACAGGCCCAGGATTCCACACCACCTAATACCTCTGGGGCCACCTGCCAAAGACTCTTGTCCTGGGACCTGCCCGAAGGAACGGAGGGACCAGGGCCGGCTAAACCGAGGACTTCTGCACCCCCCTTCTCTAACAGACTCGGGGCTTGGGCAGTTACTTCCCCAATAGCATTTACCGAACTAGTTCCACCCTGTTAACACACGTGACCACCGTTCTTCCTCCCAATGGGGGCAGGGTGGCAAGAAGCCATTGTACAGATTAGGCAACTGAGGCTGTGGTCGGGCGGGTCACCTGCCCAAGGTCCCGTAGCTGATGAGCAGCAGGGCTAGAACTCAGAGCAGAGCCTGTGGTCTTGATGTTTGTTTGGAGGTTTCTGCCCCCGTTCACTGCTTCCTGTTATTCTGTGTCTTGTCAAACCCACCCTATGAGAAGGTAGAGGTTTAAGTTCAAAATTCACTCATTCACGCACCTAAGCGTGTATGGAGCAGTCACACCTCACCCCACGCATGCCCTGGGGATGCAGGCATCCCTGCCTGCCCTCTCGGAGCTTGGATTCCAGTGCTCAGCAGATAAACAGGCAACATCGTACAGCTTGTACAATAAATCCACGAATAGATCAGAAATAGGACTTACCTGTCCACGGAAACAAAGCAGGGGAGGGTGACTGGGAGGGTCAGAGGTTTGGCCAAGTGGAAAGAGGTTAGTCAGCTTTAGAGACTACGGAGTGGGGGTGGGAGCCCGGTGGAACCTGGGGTGGTGCTCCGGGTACAGGACACGGCCAGGGCAAAGGATCAGAGGAGGGCAGGGCTGCGGGCACAGGCAGAGGGAGGGGAGGGCAGAAGCACCCAAGTTGTGATCCAAGGTAGGAACTGCATCTTCAGCTGCCCCACTCTTCACGCCAAGAGAACTGTCGGGGCCCAGAGCTCTCTTCTCGGTCTTTGTGACCCACAGGCCCCCCAGAGGTGTCCCCCAGTGCATACGAGGTAGCCTGACATGGGGTGCCAGGAGACGCCCCAACGACTGCTGGGAGGAAATGGGAGCCGGGCTGTTGTTGTAAACATGGAGGCCCCACCCTGAACGGAAGCACCTGCAGGGGGAGGGGGCTCCCGGGCAGCCTCAGCCCCTCAGGGTCCCCAGCCCTCCAGCAGGGGTGGGGCGGACTTGCAGGCTGAAGTGCGGGCGGTACCCCCTTGTGACCTGTCCCTGCCCCTTCCTGTCCTCTTTGATGTGGCCCCACTTCCTCTGGCAGGAATCCCCGCCCTCGCCGGGTAAAAGCCGGAGCTGCAGCTGATCCCGAGGTGGCTTCCCTGGACGAGCAGGCTCCTCTCTCCTCAAGGCCCTGTCTCCCAACCCTGTACCATGGTGTGCCAGTCCCTGGTACAGGCATGGGGGGCAGGGACGTGGGGACCCCAGCAGCACCCGGACCGGAGGGGCGAAGCCAGTCTCCTGCCATCCCTTCGACTCCAGGCCTCCACGCCTGCGTGGGTGAGGGTCTCCCCCTCCTTGTCCTTTCCTCTCTTACTGTCCCATTTCTGAAATCTGAGCCTGTCCCCACCCGTGGTCTGGCCCTCTTGTGTCCAGCTGAACCCTCTGTCGTATCTTCTTATCTTGGTGTGTCCCTCTCCCTCCTCACCCCCACCCTTTTTTTTTTTTTTTGCTTCTAACAGCCAGCTGCTCCCACCTCCCGTTCTCTGGCCATCAGCAACCTTTCCCAGTTTGCATGACTGCCCGTTTCTCCCCACCTGGTTCTCTTCACCAAAGGCTGCTGCCTGGTCTGTCCTCCCAGCCCCACCTCCAGGGGCTTCCTAACCAGTGAGCAGCCTGTGGCCCTGCACTGCGGAGTTGCCCTCCAGCCTGGCCTTGCTATGCAATTTGCCCTCAAGACCAATGTCCTTACTTGGATTTTCAGGCAAAGATAGTTTCCAGAATCTGAGACCTAGAGCTCAGGCACTGGGACGCCAAGCAAAGAACCTGCCCCTCAGAGGAGCTTGCTCATCTGCAAAGGGGCATGGTGCCCACTTGGGGAGGGGGACTCACAGGGGGAGCCCCTGCCTCGCTCGCCCACTCAGCTGTCAGAAGAGAAAGGCCAGGTTGAGGTCAAGGCCCAGAGTGCGGCTGCTGCTTCGTCCCTCTCCCCAAGGCCAGCAAGGGCCCAAGAACACAGGAGTCTCCGCCCTCCCTCACTTCCTCCCCAGGGACGGGGTGGCGGGGGGGGAAGGAAGAGGGGGGTGAGGGGTGAGACAGCAGTTCAATGACAGGTAGAAGGTGACAAGGACCAAAGGAGACGGGGAAGTGCAGCATCTTTAATACAGGCCGTCTCTACCCAGAGACAGGACAGGAGGCGGGATGTGGTCCCCATTCCCACCCTCACACCCGAGGGTGAAAAATAACCCCATCCTTCTCATCAACCTGCTCAATCCCCAGGGACATACCTCCCTCTGGTGAGGCCACACACACCCGGAGCCTGGCTGTGACTGAGAAAATAACTTTATTTGGTTGGGGTAGGGGCAGGTAGCGAGCTCAGAACTTCTGGAACTGCTTCTTGGTGCCGGCGGCCTTGGTGACCTTGAGCACGTTGAAGCGCACAGTCTTGCTCAGGGGCCGGCACTCACCCACGGTGACAATGTCGCCGATCTGGACATCTCTGTGGAGGGGGGGCAGCATGTATGTTACATGGGGGACAGGGGACCTGAGGCTGCCCCTCGAGAGTCTCCTTCATGGTCACCAGGCCAAAGCCAAGCTTGTTTCTAGTTCCAGCCGCCCCCTTGTCATTACTGATTGAGCGCAAGCTCTGTGCGAGGCACCAGGCTCAACACTGTACAGAAGATGCTCCAAACACACCTCCACTTTAGAGAACTGGAGGCTCACTTGCAGCAGCCTCCCCACTCGCCCGGCCCTCAGTTTCCCGCCTCCACAGGTACCTAGGGTGTCCCATGTCACTCAGACCTGAGTGCAGCCCACCCCCCCCCTCTCCGCCGGGCAGGGTGGCTGCCCACAGTGCTCACCTGAAGCAGGGGGACAGGTGCACTGACATGTTCTTGTGGCGCTTCTCGAATCGGTTGTACTTCCGGATGTAGTGGAGGTAGTCTCGGCGGATGACAATGGTCCTCTGCATCTTCATCTTGGTCACCACGCCTGGGGTTGGGGAGGTTGTGGGTCAGGCTTCTTGGGAAAGGGAGCCTCGGGCAGCCCAGGGCATGCTGGGAGCTGCCGAGCAGCGTTAAGAAACCTTGGTTCTGGCATCAGTTCTGCCAGTTGGCTTTCTCAGCAGTGCCTGTCACAGGCATCTGAAGACCATCGTGAAAACATACATCACCTGCCAGGGCCCAGGGCCCCTCCTCCCTCAGACCCAGAAATCTGGACCCAAGTCCCCCGACTGCCGCACTCACCGGACAAGATGCGCCCTCGGATGGAGACATTACCGGTGAAAGGGCATTTCTTGTCAATGTAGGTGCCCTCGATGGCCTGGAGGGATAAGGAAAAGAAGTAAGGCTTGGGGGCGGGGGTGATCTGTCTATAATACTCTCAACAATAAAGATTTTCTTTAAAAAAAAGTAAGGCTTGAGTAGGTAGTTCCTGGAAAGAACAGCGGGGTGTGGCCTCAGAGACAAACTACAATTCCCAGCAGCCCTCGGGGAGACTCGCGGATGTGGGCAGGGCAGCCGGACCAGGCACATGTGCGGAGACGGGTCCCCTTCTTTCTTCCCAGGGTGCGCACCTCCTTGGGCGTCTTGAATCCCAGGCCGATGTTCTTGTAGTATCGAGGGAGCTTCTCTTTGCCGGTTTCTCCAAGCAGGACCCTCTTCTTGTTTTGAAAGATGGTGGGCTGCTTTTGGTAGGCTCGCTCCGTCTGCAGGGACGAGGGAGCTGGTGAGCCCGGGGCGGGCCGCAGCCCTTCCCGGAACCCCCAGACCCCACCCTACAAGGTGTCCTGCCCCAGAATTGCCTCCGGGAACACTGTGACCCCAGATGCCCCTCTAATGCAGATCGAAATCTAACCCGGGGTTACTTCAGCATTTACGCTCTCAAACACTTCCCACCGCCTGCAGAATTCACTCCTTAGAACCCGGAGACAGAATCGCACCTCGGACACCTTTCAGCAAGAGTTATTGTCCAAGACACAAAGACATCCATCCACCCAGGATCCACTTCTTATCTAATGCACACGACTTCCAAGTGCGGAGCCCCCTGGATTGAGGCGGCGCTCATCCAGATAACGCAGACACACGCCCTCTGCCCGAATTAACCGCCGGGAAATCGAGGGCGCCCGGAATTAACTCCCCAACTGGGGCGCGGGGTCCCGCTCTCCCGGACACGCCCCTGGGGCCCGGAAAGGCCCCGCCATCGCGGCGTCGGCCGCGAGCTCGCACCTGAATGTCCGCCATCTTCGCGGCCGCTTGAAAAAAAGAAAGCCACTGCGGCGTCCGGGTTTCCTTATCGACTGCGCAGGGGCTGGAGAGGAAGTGACGAATAGGGGACCCGGTAGCACGATTTGGGGCGGTGCCTCGGGCGCCTCTCTGATTGACCGACGACTCTAAGCAAGCAGGTGATTGGGAGACTGCACCGACGCCGCCATGATGGCGGAGGGCAGAGAGGCGGGTGGGCACTGTCTCGCGATAGTTCAGCCATCCATTGTCTGGACGCGCTCGTTCACATTAGGAAGGCGTGGCCAGCCTTGAGCCTTCCTACGTTATCTATCGCGAGAGTTACAGGGAGGCGGTCCGGTTTCTGCGCGCCGTAAGATCACGTGGGCACTGGGGACCGCGTGGCTGTGTCCGTACAGGGCTCGATGGGATAAGGTGGCTGCCATCTTTCTGTGGGGAGGGAGATCGTCAAGTATTAGGACCTTGCGCGGCGGCGCCGCCAACTTTGCGAGGGGCGGGGGCTGCTCCTGTGCCTTTCCAGTGAAAGTTGTTTTCTTGTTTCATCCTCAGACCCTCCTACTGATTTTCTGTCTGTAACGGCACGGCTCCCTAGAACTTTCTGCGATAATGGAAATGTCTGCGCTTTCCAACACCATAGCCACTGAGGACCTGAACTTTTAACTTTACTTAATTTCATTAGATTAAAAATTACACGGTGCCCACCTCCACCACGTTGGGCAGTACAGGATATATGAAATATCAATGCTGTAAACGTACACAATGTCATTTGAAAGTTTAGTTATTTAAATTTATTTCACACGTGATAGCTTTGTGAATTTTCAATGATACGTTTTTATTTGTGGTGGTTGTCCTTTTGGGGATAGTGTTAACGGGGACTTTCTGTTTTAGAACTCGTGTATTATCTTTATAAATTTTCTTTGTAGGAAAAAGCAATTCCTGGAATTTTTGAACGACTTGGAAAGTACTTATGATACTAGTGTTTTTTTTTAAAGGCAGGGCCCACCGTTGTTATCAACAATGCGTGTTAACCTGCATAAACGTTACTTAGAAAACAGCGGAAAGAAAGCGCGTGCCCAGCGGTTTACGTCTCCAGGTGGTGCGATTAGGTGTGATTTCCTCTCTGGTTTTTAAAATGCTCAGTATTTTGCACACTGTTCGGAGTGGTTGGGGAGATCTTGATGATAAGGGGAAAGCAAAGCAAAGAAATACCGCTTCGCTCGGAAAGGGCGGGGCCGCTTAGAGGTGTTCGGGTCCTTTGAGCACACGCGCACCGGGAAACAGCGTCGTCTCAGCAAACAGCTTCTCTCCCCCGCGCTGTGTCTCCCTGCCTTCTTTCCCGGCTGATTAACTCTCTCCTTCCCTTCCTGCAACACACTGATCCACGCCCCCTTTTCATTTGTATTTCATTTATCTGTTTCATGGCTGGGTTGATTTTCTCACCTGTATACGCAGCCTTGGTGTCCAATAACAAACTTCAGCCAGCGCTGTCAGATTTCACAGACACCGTTTCCCAGCATTTCCTAACAAAAATGCGACTGCTGCTAGATCTGGAGCCATCCCCACGGAGCACAGAAATGCCTATTCAAACAAGACCCTCCTGCCCTAGCCGGTGTGCTCAGTGGATAGAGCGCTGGCCTGTGGACTGAAGGGTCCCGGGTTCGATTCCGGTCAAGGGCACATGCCAGGGTTGTGGGCTCATCCCTGGTGGAGGGCAGGCAGGAGGCGTTGATGTTTCTCCCCCTCCCTCTCTGAAATCATTATTTTAAAAAAACAAGACCCTCCCTTATGGCACTCCCGTGGGCCGGACAGGTATGCCCACATGCTTTGGTGGTGGGTAGGTGGGCAAGACGAACTGGAGCTTTGACTCCTTGCATTTGTGCTGCATGAAGGACTGTCTGTCCACCCAGAGATTTTATTTTCCTTCTCTAATGTTGAATGTTTAAGTCTCTTCTCGGGTGCTTGCTGGCCATTTGTGTATGTATCTTCTTTGGTGAAATGTCTATTCTAATCTTTGCCTAATTTTCATCTGGTTTGTCTCATTACTGCATTT
Organism: Corynorhinus townsendii; assembly: GCA_026230045.1. Classification (NCBI taxonomy): domain Eukaryota; kingdom Metazoa; phylum Chordata; class Mammalia; order Chiroptera; family Vespertilionidae; genus Corynorhinus; species Corynorhinus townsendii. The sequence goes on along the minus strand of JAPDVU010000011.1, from coordinate 46,466,681 downwards.
TAAGAGGTTTTTAAATAGACATACTTGGCATGTAAGTCCTTCAAAGATTTGCAAGTATTTTCTGTCTGTGGCTTGTCATCTTATCGGTGTCTTCTGAAGTGGGAAGTGTTTTAGTGGAGCGTGATTTCGGTGATTGTGCTGCTTGAACACGAGGTTTTGTCAGATTTTAGAATTAAGCTTCAGGTCTGCAGTTGCTTTTGGAGGCAGATCCCAGGAACCAAGGAGGGGTGGTGTCACCACCCATGTTAGATTGAGAAAACCTACGCTGTCTGTTATCTTGGACATTTTGGAAAGGTGATGCAGGATAGAAAGGCAGGGTGTGCACACTGTGATAGAATGGCAGGGTGTGCCTGTAAACTATCCTCAACTAGCTCCCTTTGTGCCAAGGTCAGGCATTTGAATGCTGAACTGAATGAGGAAATTATTTCTAAGTATCGCACGTCAACCCCAGGGGCTGCATGAATTCAGCTCCTTTTCCAGGACAGATGGTCCTTTGTCAAACCCAAGGACTTTGTGTGGAATTCTGGGTTTGGCACTGGGCCAGGTGACGCCTAAACCTCATCAGTGAGAGGGAGACAGGCCTGATGGGAGGTGATCCAAGGTGACCTGAGGGCTCCCACCCCTTTAACCACCCTTTCAGGGACTCACCCAGGCAAATCTAACATGCCCACTTGCATCTTAAACACCCCACTTTAATATCTAATTGCCGTATGTCCATTTCTCTCCCCAAAGCCAAGTGTGGCCCACGACCGGAGCGGAGTAGCCCTCGCCCCACAAAGAGGGGTGGCTTTAAAAGGGGGCAGTTCCACACCTTGCAGCGTAGGTGTGGACAGCTTTGTCAATTGGGACACCACAGGCAACATTGGTTTGAATGAATTTTTGGCAGGTAAGTCTCCAGAAAGGTTTAAATTCCCCCATGCATAACAGGTTATGAAATTATGCATTTATCTGTGGACAGCCCCCAAGGGCCTGGCCTCTGCTGCAGACACACACGGCAAAGACGCCAAATTTCTTTAAAAATAATTTATTCGTTTTCTGATCACAAGGTACAGGAACGTGCAAGTGCGATGCCTGAGACTCTGCGGCTGCCGTCCCGTCTGTGCATCTGTAAATCCCTCTGTACAATACCAGGTCCATCCTGCCCCCAAGCATTTGCTACATCCTAACAGCTACAGTCTAGCATCACATGGGAAGTTTAGCGTTTTCCAGCTTATAAACGCTGAAAGGGAACTAGCTGTGCCAGCTGCTGCTTTCCTAAAACTCTGAGTAGGTCACAGGCAAAGTATGCCCAACTGACAGGGCCAAGTAAAACTTTCAAAAGGCCTTTCTTTCAATAGCAGTGACTAAGGCCCCTTCTGTGTCCCCAGCCTTCTAAGGCCCAAGGTAAGGTGCCTGTGGCCCCGGAACAGCCCCTGGGGTTCCCCACATCCTAGGGCGGCGATGGAGGAAGGGCAGGCCAGGCCAAGCATGAGGAATAACAGTCAATTTTATTGGGCTCAGACCAGGAGTCCATGGGTCTTGAGGACCTCTGTGAATTTGTCAATTTTCTTCTCCACGTTCTTTTCGGCCTGTTTCCGTAGCCTCTGTGGGGTTAGAACAGGCTGTGGTCAGTGGCTGCTGCCTGTGACCACCCCTTCCCAGGGACTCAGGTCCCACTGCCCAGGCGTGTGGTGCCTCTGGCACTCACCATGAGCTGCTTTTTCTTGCGGTAATGGATCTTGGCCTTTTCCTTCCTCTTCTCCTCCAGAGTGGCTGTGACGGCCTGGTACTTCCAGCCAACCTCATGAGCCAGGCGCCCAAGGTATGCAAACTGGGGTGGGGGTGGGGGGGGGAATGAAGTTGTAAATAAATGGGAGCCTAGATTGGGGAGAGGGCTGAACACCTCTCAAAGGATCTGAGTTTAAAATCAGAAAACACACCCACCCCCTGTGTAAGGGGCTCCCTGCTCCTCCTGGCATCAGCTAAGCCATTGGCATTTTCGGCAGTGCCCAGTGGCATCCGCAGACCATCGTGAGAAAAAGCCATCATCTGCCAGTCTTGGGGACCCCAAGTTCAGCCCCCATGTCAGTGTGCTCCACGTAACCTGGAACTCACCTTCCGGGTAGGCTTCAGACGCACAACCTTGAGGGCGGCGGGAACCACCATCCGCTTTTTCTGTGAGAGAAGGACAGGGGCTTAGGGGCCTGGAGTGAGGGGCAGACAGGGAAGGAGGCTGGCTGGGGCAAGCGTCTCAGCCAGTGCTGTTCTCATGAGGCTCAAACAATGTAGGTAGTCGTGGGTCATCACGGACACCGCCGGACACGTGGATGCAGGGACGGGCTTGGTCTCGCTTACCTTGTCGTATGGCGGTGGGATCCCATCAAACACCTTGAGGCGGTCCAAGGCGGCCTGGCCTCGCTTGGTCTTGTGGGGCAGCATGCCTGTGGGCAGAGAGAGGGACAGCAGCTCTGCTCAGAGGGGTTCACCAAGACCCCATCACCAGGCAGGCAGGCCGGTGGCCTCAGATGGTAGTGCATGTGGAGTCATCTCATGGCTGGGAAACTCGAACTTGAGTGGGAGAAGTCCTCATCATGGGCCATGCACCCCGTCCCCACCTGCGGCCCTCAGGCCCCACTCACCTCGCACGGTCCGCCAGAAGATGCGGCTGGGGGCTCGGAAGTGGTAAGGGCCGCGGGACGGGTTGGTGTTCATCCGTTTGCGGAGGAAGGCCAGGTACTTCACTGAGGAGAGGGCAGAGCATGAGGCTGGGTAGCCCCAGGGGAACACCAGCTTCTTCCCACACCCGCGTCCAAGGGCCTATTCTGGAACGCAGGCTAGCACCTCCGACCACTGGGGGGGGTCGCCTAACCCGCTCCAGTCCCCCTCCCCTGCCATAACTTACACTTGTTTCTGTAGAAATTGCCAGAAATGTTGATGCCCTCACAGCGCACAACCACCACCTTGCGGCCTAGAGAGAAGGAAAGTGAGGCACTTATGGGGGGCAGGGCGGCTCAGGCCAAGAAGCCACCCCCTGCCCAGTTACTGCTGAGGACACCACCAGGGCAAGAAAGCAATGGGCCCAGCAGGGGAACCCCTGGAGGAGTCACAGAGCTACACTCATGCTTTAATGAACTTGCCCAACAGAAGAAAACCCCAGGGGAGGGAGTAGGGGCAGGTCTCAGAGCGGTGCATGGGGTTGGTCTCATGGTCGTGAGACTCAAACGAAAGATGGTGATTGCTGCTCATCACGGACCGCCGGTCTGGGCTCACGTCTGGGAGGGCTGTGGGCACGAGGCACTTACCCAGCAGCACCTGCTTGGCCACGATGGCCGCCAGGCGGCCCAGGAGATGGCCTCGGCCATCTAGCACCAGGACCTGTTGAATACAGAGAAGGACTTAAGTCACCCAGAACTTTCCGTTTCCCCACCCCAAGCAACCATTGTTAATTGTTTGTTACACCTTATCCCCCAGGGTGCCTCCTATCCAGGCACCAGACCTAGGAACTAGGACCCAAGGCTCACTTTACAGACGAGGCCAAAATAGCAAATGGTTGACTCGTGATTTCAATGAGCGGGATAAGAACTCCTCTCACATCTCGGCTGCTTGAAGGGCAGGAATTACGCCCAGATTACAGCTTCTTCATCAAGGGTAAAAGTCCCCACTCTATCGAGTGCTGGTTATATACGTGCTGATTGTTGGAAGGCAGAAAGGTACAGAATCTAAAGCCAGACTTCCTGACAATGTGACTTTGGGCAAAGATCTGCAGCTCTCCAGGCTTCCACTTCCTCACCTGGAAGATGAGGATAACAATATCTGCCTCAGAAACACTGTGATCTCAGTTACAGAAAATACAATGCAAACTGGGCCCGGCACACAGCAAATGCGGGGACACGCTCAGGGGACGCCCACTGGTCTCGCTCCCGACTAGGTTTTCCCTAACTACAGACCCGTTGCATGAAATACACAAGGGTCCCCGAGCACCCGAGTCCCCTCCCCCCTTCATGTCACACAAGGGAGCCAGGGCATTCGGATGTGAGCTTCTGAGCCTTCACTGAAGGCCAAGTGCTTAAGGACAAAGGACGTGGCCGGGCCGCGGAGCATTTCATCACGTCTTCTGCTTTAATAACAGCCCCACTTCAAAGCACCCATCAAACCCAGAAGCAAAGGGGGAAACACACAATTTGCTCCTGAAAGCCCCGTAGGCAAGAGCTCTTTGACCCACGGTTAAAAGATTGCGTGCCAAAACACCCCGAGCTGCAGGGGAAGCCTGACCGGCACTCCCACGGGTGAGTAGAGCAAGGCCGTTTGGGTGGAATGAAAGGACCCTCCATTTTGGTCGATCTTTGGCTTCTAAGCCGCCTCCCACGTGCTTCCCGGTCCCTACAAACACGCGGATCCAATTCACCCAAGTACCAGCCCAGACCAAGGTAAACAAAAGTTTTAAAAATAGCTCTTCCTGGGCTTAAAGTTTTCATCGTCGCCCCTCGGAGAGGAACGACGCCGCTTTTACCCAGCCCTGGACACAAAGACATTCCCAGTATCTCCTATTTCCCCTTACAGGACCTCCTCAACCCTTTTGCTCTTCGTTTTGCTCAGTTATCGAGCTAAAGTTTCGCTACACACGTACGGAGGGAAAGAGGATCCAACCCCGTTCCAGCCTGGACCCACCCGGCCCCTCGCCGCCCCGGCTCGCGCGGAGCCCGCACCTGCCCCTCCGCCATCTTCGGCAGCCGCCTGGGAAAGGAGGAAGCCTTGGCGCAGGGTTTCTTATCCCTTGCAACAGGGGCGGAGGAAATGACGCCACACGGGCTACGCGAGCAACTTTCTGTCGTCTCATTGGCCACTGTCGTGCGCGTGCGTGTTGAAGTCCCATTAGAAGGCGGGTCGTCTTCTGATCGTCCAATCCGGGGATGGTTCCCAAAGGACCTCGGCGGCCATGATTGTGCGGGGCGAGAGGTCACGTGGGACGGGAGGTGGCTCTGCTCGGGCGGGCTGTCCAGCCTCGGCCGCCATGATTTTGAGGGACTGTTAAGCTCCCTTGCGCAAACTGCCCGACGCAGTGGGGAAGCGCGGTTACCCCCTCAAGCGACAGTAAGCTGTAGGGCATGTGGTGGCCCGCTGGCTGCGTCAGGTGCCTCCTACGGGTTCCCACTGCTACGCCCATCAGAATGCATAGCATCCTGCACCGAGGCTGCCTGTGTCCCACGTCTCCCCCACTGACCAGGAGCCCCCGAGGGCTGGGCTGGCTCTGACTCGGGCAGGGGGGGGCGGGGGCGGGGCAGCAGCATAGCCTTGCATTGTCCCTGGGTCCCAGGGAGCCTCAGAAAACAGGCATTGGATGAACAATCGCATTATCTGAAAGCCCAAGACTCCAACCCAAATCGACCCACCAACAGACAGGCCTGAGCAGAGCTGGTAGAAAAGGATTTATGTACAAGTTTCTGGGGACGAGGGCTTCGCACAGAGGGGGGCAGGCGGGGCGGGGGCCGGCGCTGGGAGCTAGCGTGGCCTCCGTCCCGGGGACACAGTGGCGGGGGCAGTGCCGCCGAGGCAGGACCCAGTCTCCGGCTGACTTCCTCCGAGTGCCGGCTCTGTGTCCTCGGGCGGGTGACTCCTCGCTCTGAGCCTCAGTGTCCTCTGTAAAATGGGGGGGTAGACGTGTCTGCCTCTGGGCCGTGAGGACCCGTGGGGAGCAGAGGGCAGCGGCACGCTCGGCGCCGGCACAGTCTTCAGAGCTGCCGGCTCCAGCCCACAGCACCCGAGTTAGGGCCTCGCTGCCCGAGACCTCCGCGCCTCTGGGTGCTCCGCGCCTGCGCCGCCGGCACCGCCCGTCCCCAACGGGGTCCGCGCACCTGAGTTTTGTATTTTACCTAGTTTGATCTTAACAGCGTGGTTAATGGGAGAGTGAAAACACGTGGACAGGGGCAAACCAGACAGAAAACGTCTCAAAACTGTAAGGAAGAACTGTTCTGAAACAAATGCTGAAATGAAAACCATTAAACTTAGAAACTGATCCTCAATCCACTTGTTGGGAAACCGTATGTTTCCAACAGCGTGAGCAAGTGGATCTACTTTTGCTGCCGCACCTTTCATGAAACCTAAAGCCGGATGAAGGATTTCCCACGGAAACACGGAGTCTGCATTGAGATGGGCTGTGAAGGGAGCGCACACACTGGAAGACTTGGTATGAAAAAAGGATGTAAAACATACCATTAGTCACTTTTTTAAATATTGATTACATGTGGAAAGAACATTTTGGACACACAGGGTGGAATAAAATATTTAAAGTAACCCGTTTCTTTTTTTTTTTTTAAATATGGCCTTCTGGAAAAGTTTAAACCCTGTGTGGCTTGTGATCTGTTTCTCTTGGGCTCTGCGTGTGCCACTCTTTACCTCTGGACAACTCTACGGTAGGACTATTCTTAGTGTGTATTGTACAGATAAGGAAACTGAGGCAAAAGAGTGAAAGGCACAGAAGCCAGAGTCAAATCTTGACTCTGCCACTCATGAGCTGTGTGACTTCTGGCCAGTGATGTACCTCTCTGTGCCTTCCTTTCAGCCTCTGTGAAACGGGGATGATGCACCAGCTTCTCAGTTAAGGGAGTGAATTTGTGGAAAACCTGGGCCCAAGGCCCACGTCACTGAGGCGCTCTACGTGCACGTGATTACAGGGACATGGTTCCAGTTAGGTCCCTCTGGGCCTGTCTGGAACCCACGGGAGCCTCCCTCTCTCCTCTCTCTCCACCCGCCCACCTCTTGCCCCACACCCGTTCCCAGGTTCTTTGCTCCATCACACGCTTCCAGAGCTCGCTGCTGCCCTGGGCAGGAAGTCTCAGCTTCCTTGCCAGGCGTGTGAGCCTGGATTTTCCTGTGGCATTTTTCAAACCCCACCCACACCTGCCCAAAGTCCCTGGGACACCCTGAGCTTTTTCACACCTGCAGGGCTTTGCCAAGGTGGCCCCCTCCCTACGCTCCAGGCAGCCACGCTCCGGGTAGACTCCTGCATCCCAATTTCGCCCACAGGTCCCGCTGAGCTCACTGTCTTTCCCTCATCTCCCACTTTCCCAGGCTCTCACTGCCCACCCAGTCACTGGGCCAGACCCTGGTCGCCTGTGCCACCCCCAAGCCTGTCAGTCTCCAGCCTGCTCCCTGACTCTGCCCCGGCCTTTCCTCCATCCCCCTGGTCCCCGCCTGGCTCAGCCCTTGTCCCCTCTCGCTGGACCCTCCCCAGCCTCCTCCTTGGCCTCCAGTCTCTCTCTTCCAGTCCGTACCCTTATGGCCTTCCTGCATCCAACCTGACCCACCTCCACCGCTCCCGCCCTCCACACACACAAAGGCCAAGGTCCTCAGTTTGGTGAAGACTCACCCAGATGAGCCAGTGCTCCTGGGGACTGGAGGCCCCCACAGAGTCAACCACAGCAGGGCAACTGGGCCTCCAGACACCCCTCGGCCCTCCCCAGCCCCTCTGCCCACCCTGCTGGCTTACCTGCTCCCCAGGGCAAGGCCTCCTCCGCCTCCTCCTTAGCCAGCCCAGGCACCAGGCAGTGGCCAGCAGCGCAAGGGCCGCAGGCAGCAGCAGCAGGAACAGCAAAGAAGCCTGTGGGGCTGGCAGGGCTGTGGCCGCCAAGGCCAGGGGACTCCCTGAGGGCAGCAGAGTGGAGGAGTCTGAGGGGAGAGAGGAGCCTGAGTGACCAGGGAGAAGGGTCAGGCCCGGAAAGGCCTTCCCGGTGCTGCTGTGCGACCTCGGGTGGGCTACTGGCCTCTCTGTGCCTGACTCCTGATCTAGAGAATGTATGGCGTTATACCTATGTCCTAAGGTTGTCACAAAAGTTGAATGAGTGCACGAGAAAGGCTCGGGACAGTGTCTGGCACGCAGGAAGGCCGCATGTTCTAGAAGTGAGCAGATGCTTCCGGTGCTTCTGTGTGGATTTGTTTCTCCCTCCTCTTGCCCCGATGGTCCGGGAGCTGCATGTGGCTGCAAGGACTCTTATCTGTCTTATTTATTCCTAGAACCTACTACCTAGTGCTCACTAAATAACGTTAGAAAAATATAATTTACAGGCCTGGCCGGTTTTGCCCAGTGGGTAGAGCATCGACCTGTGGACTGAAGGGTCCCGGGTTCGATTCCAGTCAAGGGCAGGTACCTCGGTTGCAGGCTCCTCCCAGCCCGGGCCCTAGTCGGGGCTTGTGCAGGAGGCAACCAATCGATGTGTCTCTCTCACATGGGATGTTTCTTTCTATCTTTCCCTCTCTCGTCCACTCTCTCTAAAAAATCAATGGAAATATATCTTCCGGTGAGGATTAAAACATACATACATACATACATATATATATATATATATATATAATTTACAGCCCGGGTGGTATGGCTCAGTGGTTGAGCACTGGCCCATGCACCAAGAGGTCACCAGTTCGATTCCAGTCAGGGCGCATGCCCGGCTTGCAGGCTGATCCCCAGCAGGGGGTGTGCAGGAGGCAGCCCCTCGATGTTGACGTTTCTCTATTGACGTTTCTATCGCTCTCTTTCTTCCTCTCTCTCTCTCAAATCAATAAAAACTGTTGAAAAAATGTTGTAAGCCATAGGTTGCATCCTATTAAGTAACCGTTTTCCTTATAAAAAAGATGAATTTGCACCACAGCGGGTTTGACTCAGCGGAGAGGGCAGCGGCCTGTGGACTGAAGGCTCCGGGGTTGGATACCAGTCAGGGGCACGTACCTCGGTTGCAGGCTCAGTCCCTGGCCCTGGTCAGGGCGTGTGCGGGAAGGCAACTGGTCGATGCTTCTCTGTCACACACCGATGTTTCTATCTCTGTCTCTCCCCCGCCCTCCCACTCTCTAAAAATAAATGGAAAAGTATCCTGGGTGAAGATGAACAACAACAAAAGGAATTTCCCTGGTCAGGGCACATGCCAGGACTGTGGGCTTGATCCCCAGTAGAGGGCGTGGGGGAGGCAGCCGATCTGTTTCTCTCCTTCCCCCTCCCTTCCACTCTTTCTAAAATCAATGGAAATATATCCTCGGGTGAGGATTACCAAAGCAAAGGGGAAAAGAAGAAAAAGAAGAAGAAGAAGAAGGAGAAGAAGAAGAAGAAGAAACCTGGTTGAGCCATTGAATAGTCATAGATGTAAATACAATGACAGACAAAGCTCTGTCATTGAGTGAGAAAGATTGGAAATTCAGGGGAGAATTGAGAAAAATCAACCTAGAGTGAGAATTTGAAAAAATACCCCTCTCAAAAAGAAAATAAAGAAACAAACAAAATATCCCTCTCAGAACTTGACAGATATAGTAGACAAAGTTTACAAGGATGGAAAGACTGAACAAAACCATGAGAAGGTTGACAGAATATAAATATCCTGAACAAGAGTGAATTTACCTTCTTTTTAACTTAAAAGTATTTTAAAAATTGACTTGAGAGAGAGACAGAGAGAGAGAAACATCACTGTGAGAGAGAAACACTGATCAGCTGCTTCCTGCACACCCATTAGGGGGGATGCAGCACCACAACCCGGGCATGTGCCCTGACCCCTGACCAGAAATCAAATCTATGACCTCTCAGCACATGAGACAACGCCCAACCTACTGAGTCACCCGAGGGTATCTTTCCATTGATTTTTAGAGAGAGTGGAAGGGAGGGGGAGAGACAGGGAGAAACATCGATGTTAGAGAGACACATTGCTTGGTTGCCTCCTGAAGCCAAGGTACATGCCCTTGTCTGGAGTTGAACCCGGGACCCTTCAGTCTTGGGGCTGTCGCTCCATAGCTCCACCCACTGAGCCAAACCGGCCAGGGCCAGGGCTTTTTATTTTTCCCTTAACTTTTAAAAAATGGCTACTAGAAAGTATACACTTAAACAAGCAGCTCTCCACACACGGTATTTCTATGGCATGGGGCTGCCTTAGAGAAACAGGCAGGGATGGCCGTCCCTTCTCAGAGATGGGTAAACTGAGGCCCAGAGAGGGGGGTGAACTTGGGGGAACATGCCCAAAGTCATCAGCCCATGGGAGCAGCTGGGTTGTGAGACATGGTGCAGAGGGAGGCAGGGCTCTGAGGGTGGGGGCCGAGGGGCTGGGAGGGCTGGGAGCCTTTACCCGGCTGACACTGCAGCTCCAGGCACCCAGAGAAATTCCAGCGGGTGATCCAGGGCTTCAAGGCCACCAGCTGCTCGGAGGTGTCCTGCAGGAGGCGGGAGATGTTGGTCTGGACGAAGCGAAGACAGCTAGGGAGGGGCTGGGGCAGGGGAGGGAGACGTCACCACCGAATCACCCCCTGCAACTCCTCAGGCCCAGCGCCTTCCCTGCCCAGCAACGCCCAGCAGCCCCAGCAGCCTGGTCCAGCAACTGTGCCCGGCGAGGCCTGGGCCTCAGCGGGAGAGTTTGGGCCTCTGCTCTCCCTGGTTGCTAGGGGGAAGCATCCTTAGCAACGCCCAGCAACAGGGCCCAGGGAGGTCTAGTCCAGAGGGCATTTAGGTCCCCTCCTTCTCCTGGTTGCTAGGGGAGAGAACCCCTTAGCAACGCCCTGCAGCAGGGCCTGAGAAAGAAACCCAGCTCCCTCGCCATCCTCCATCCTCGCGGCTCAGAGGAGGGCAATTCCCAGCACCGGGCTCCACTCCCTTGAGTTGCTCCGGACAAAAGAAATCTTCAGTCAGGCCGAGCTGAGCTGCGTTCCCCATTCCCTAGGAAGGCAGCTGGCTCCCTCACTTGTACCCCAAGTTCAGGGCTGACCTGGAGGGCACATAAGGTGACAAAGTGTATCTCGGTGTTGACAGCCTCCAGCAGCTTTTCCATCTGGGACCCCGCCACAGTCTTGAGCTGTCCCATCCAGCGCTGGGCCAGCACGAGGCGCCAGAAGGCCCCGCAGAGCTTGTCCTGGGGAGACAGCCAAGCTCTGGGGCCCCGTGGGCAGAGGGGCGGCGGGGGAGGGGTCTGAAGGAGGAGGGGCTGGGCGCCTGGACTCCCGGATCTGAGGGATGGCAAACCAGCCCCGTCCCCTGATGGTGCATCGAGGGGCTCTCCCACCTCCATCCCGGCCCCTCCCATCTGTGACTCACCTCCTGCAGGTTGGAGGCGACCGTGACGGGGTAATCTTGAAGCAGGTAGTCAGACTGCGGGAGAAAATGGGTTCAGCCGGGCTAAAGACAGGAGACAGAACTATGGAGAGGACCCTGGGAGAGGGGGACCGGGAGCCGCAAAGACCCAGGCCCAGCCAGGGGGCTCAGACCCAGCGACAGCAGCAGAGGCTGGCGGGGGCGCTCACCAGCTTGCGGATGGTGTCCGCGAAGGTGGAGGAGATGGGGCTGTGGCGGAAGGAGCAGTCTGGGGTCCCACAGAGGCCGGGGCCCAGCAGCAGCAGCAGCAGCAGGGAGGTCTGTGGGGAGGGGGCCGTTGGCTCCGCACCCCTCCCTGGCTCTTCCCCTTCCTCCTTTCCCAGCTCAGCCCATTCGGTTCCGCCCTCCTCAGTCCACCTCAGGTCTGCCCAGCTCTGACCCTCTGTCCCTGGTTTTCTTTCAGCTTCTGCCCGATACCGTCCAGTGCTTAGTCTCCTTTGCCCCCAGCTCGGCCCAGTGATAGGTCTCTCTCGCTCTGCCCAGAATCTCTTCTCTGTCCACCCCTCTGCCCTTATCTGCTCATCTCTCCCACTTCTCCTTTCTTCTGGGTTCCCTCTGCCCCATTTTTACCCACCGCCCTCTGTTTCTTCCCTCCACCTCTGCCCATCTCCCCCCACCCCTGCCCATCTCCCCCCACCCCTGCCCATCTCCCCCAACCCCTGTCCATCTCCCTCCACCCCTGCCCATCTCCCCCCACCCCTGCCCATCTCCCCCCACCCCTGTCCATCTCCCTCCACCCCTGCCCATCTCCCCCCACCCCTGTCCATCTCCCTCCACCCCTGCCCATCTCCCCCCACCCCTGCCCATCTCCCCCCACCCCTGTCCATCTCCCTCCACCCCTGCCCATCTCCCCCCACCCCTGTCCATCTCCCCCTACCCCTGTCCATCTCCCTCCACCCCTGCCCATCTCCCCCCACCCCTGCCCATCTCCCCCCACCCCTGTCCATCTCCCCCCACCCCTGTCCATCTCCCCCCACCCCTGTCCATCTCCCTCCACCCCTGCCCATCTCCCCCCACCCCTGTCCATCTCCCCCCACCCCTGTCCATCTCCCTCCACCCCTGCCCATCTCCCCCCACCCCTATCCATCTCCCCCCACCCCTTCCCATTTCCCCCCACCCCTATCCATCTCCCCCCACCCCTGCCCATCTCCCCCCACCCCTGTCCATCTCCCTCCACCCCTGCCCATCTCCCCCCACCCCTGCCCATCTCCCCCCACCCCTGTCCATCTCCCTCCACCCATCCATCTCCCTCCACCCCTGTCCATCTCCCTCCACCCCTGCCCATCTCCCTCCACCCCTGCCCATCTCCCCCCACCCCTGTCCATCTCCCTCCACCCCTGCCCATCTCCCCCCACCCCTGTCCATCTCCCTCCACCCCTGCCCATCTCCCCCCACCCCTATCCATCTCCCTCCACCCATCCATCTCCCCCCACCCCTGTCCATCTCCCTCTACCCCTGTCCATCTCCCCCCACCCCTGTCCATCTCCCTCCACCCATCCATCTCCCTCCACCCCTGCCCATCTCCCCCCACCCCTGTCCATCTCCCTCCACCCCTGCCCATCTCCCCCCACCCCTGTCCATCTCCCTCCACCCCTGCCCATCTCCCCCCACCCCTATCCATCTCCCTCCACCCATCCATCTCCCCCCACCCCTGTCCATCTCCCTCTACCCCTGTCCATCTCCCCCCACCCCTGTCCATCTCCCTCCACCCCTGTCCATCTCCCTGCACCCATCCATCTCCCTGCACCCATCCATCTCCCTGCACCTGTCCATCAACCTCCACCCGTTCATTTCCCTCCACTCCTATCCATCTCCCTCCACTTCTCTGCATCTCCTCACCTATCTGCCCATCGTGACACTGCCCTGTCCCCCACTTTGCCCAGGTATACGCACAGTTGGGCTCCAGGCTGGTGCCAACACTATCATCTCCGCCGGAGGCCCCTCATGCCTGTGGCCAGATCTTGGAAAGCACAGAAGAGCAGGTTTGGGGCTGACACACCCCAGCTCTTTCCTCACCCGCCCCTTCACCTCCCTGCCCCTTGATGTGGCCAAGTTTCCGCCTCCTTCTCCCTCGGGTTTCCTGCATGTGCCCCAGTTACGGTGAAAACTCCGCATCGCCCCTTCTAAGAACCCCGTCAGTCGATCCTCGGAACCCTCCCCAGGCAGGGGCCCAGGAACCCGACCCCCACTCCTCCTCCCTCAGCCCCAGCAGGGCACCCCGCCCCGCCCCTCGGGGACCCAGAGCCCATTTCTCCTCCAGCACCAGTCATGCCCCAGCTGCATGTGGAAGGAGCCAGGCCGGGTGACAGCCAGAGATCGAAAGTGAAAGAAAATTTTGGAGGGGGACAGTGAGTTGGGGTGGATCTGTCTGAGGCCAGGGGCGCCACCTGGTGGCAGCCCCGGAGGGCGCCTGGCCCGGGAAGGCTGAGGCGGGTCAATTCTCACAGGTAGGGAAGAGTGAATGAGGAGCTGGGGCTGGAGCCCGGTCTGAGCAGAAGCAATACACACAGGGCGAGGAGGCCACTCTGAGCTCTTCATTTTCTCCTTGGACTCCCCCGCCCCCCAGTGCTGAGGCTCAAAGCCTTGGCGCGGACTTGTGATCTTGGCCTTTCACTGCCCACAGTGCAGTCCCAGCAAATTTGTTGGCTGTCAAACTGTACCCGGAGTCCCTGCAATCCCTTCTCAGCACCCCAGCTGCCATCACCCGGGTCTGCTACCATCTCCCCCTGAACACCAGTGTGGCCTTCTCTCCTGGACTTGGCCCTCACCGCACCTGCCCCGTCCTCTCTGCCCCTCCCGCCCTCTGTTCCCCGTATGTACCAGAGTTGCTTCCTGCCACTCAAATGAAAAGACCAGGTCCTCACTGTGGCCCACAAGACCTGCAAGATCCAGCCCGATTCCCTCTTTGCCTTGGCCTCCTCCCTTTGCCTGGGACAAGCACACCCCTGCCCCAGGGCCTTTGCACTGGCAGATCCCTCAGCCTGAACACCCTCCCCCCAGATACCCACATAGCTCAGACCCCATCTCACTCAGGCCTTTGCTCACACACACAGGCAAAGCCCTCCCTACCACATTCCCCACATTGTAACCCTGCTTTGCTCTTCCCGTCACTCATCACCTGGCACACCCTGCACTCATCCTCTTTGCCAGGGGTCCCCATTGGGACGTAGCTCCAGGACCACAGTGGGTAGGTCTGCTTGAATCAGAGCAGGTGCTCTATTGATATTTGTTAAATAAATGAACAAGAACCAATGGACCTGTTAGGGGCAGAAATAGGACAGCGGGGACTAGCTATAGTTATAAGAAAAACCATGCTGTGTGAACTGTGACTGTTCTGTTCTGGTTAAAGAAAGCATCTTCTGACCTGGCTGGGAGTTGTAACACCCTCCCCTCCCCCACATACACCTGGCACTTAACCTCAGAATGCGGCCCATTCTCCTCATCCAAGAACTGCCCCTTGTCATGGAAAGATGAACAGCTGTGGTGCCGAAACAATGGAGTCCTGGATGGTAACCACTTGGAGGCACTCACGCCTTACAGCCCCCAGCCCACCTCCCGTAACCTGCAGCCATTATACCTCGCCTACTTCCCCATACCTGTAATTCCTGCTTACCCATGCAGTCCTTGTCCTTCTACCCAATACAAGCAGCTGGCTTATGGGGCGGTGGGGTGTGTAGAGATTTTCATGGGTGACCTGCTAATCTCCACATGATTCAACCCTGTCTCTGCTTAATGACAGGCAGCCCAGACCCATTCATTGTCCAGTTTCAGATCCTGGCCCTGGCCTGGTAGCTGGAGAGCATCGCCTCAATATAACAAGGTTGCAGGCTCGATCCCCGGTCAGGGCATATACGAGAATCAACCAACGAAGGCACAGGTAAATGGAACAACAAATTGATGTTTCTCTCCTCCCCTCCCTGTCTCTCTAAAATAAAGAAAATAAACCCTAGCCGGTGTGGCTCAGTGGATAGAGTATCGGCCTGCGGACTGAAGGGTCCAGGGTTTGATTCTGGTCAAGGGCACATGCCCAGGTTGACGGCTCAGTCCCCAGTGTGGGGCGTGCAGGAGGCAGCGATCAATGATTCTCTCTCATCACTGATGTTCTTACCTCCTCCTCTCTTTCCCTCTCTGAAATCAATAAAAATGTATTTTAAAGATAATAAAATAAAATAAAAACAGAAGGCATCTGATCTTTCTGTTTCCCGGAGACAACATATAAGTCCTCAGGAATTTCGCTGAGAAGTGATAGGGGTCTTTGTTATTCATGAACCCCACCCATGCTAATCAGATGACTTGAGATGGGAGAGTATCAGCCTAACTTGCCAACCTCTCACCTCCAGCCTGGGAAGGGATGCGGATGTGGGGGAGAGAAGGGTGCTAGACCCTGAGTCCCACCTCTGCCCCTGTCCTGACGTGTCTCTGTCCTCTGCTGTCTCCTGCATGGACGCTTGTCCTTAGGTTCAAGGCCCACCTGGACAGTCCAGGATGATCTTATCTCAAGATGCTCAACTGCATTATATCTGCAAAGACTGTTTTTCCAAATAAGAGCACATTCATAGGTTCCAGGGATGAGGATGTGGACATACCTTTTTGGGGATCATTATTCAACCCATGACAGTTCCCACAAAGTGATTGCCCACGTGTGGGCCTTGGCACCTGCTGTTCCCTTGGCCTGCGATGCTCTCAGCCACATTCCTTTTTGAATTAAAAAAAAAAAAAATGTTTTGCCCTAGCTGCTCACTGGATAGAGCGTCGGCCTGCGGACTGCAGGGTCCCGGGTTCGATTCCAGTCAAGGGCACATGCCTGGGTTGTGGGCTCGATCCCCAACAGGGGGCGTGCAGGAGGCAGATGATCAATGATTCTCGTCACTGATGTTTCTCTCTCTCTTCCTCTCTAAAATCAATAAAATGATATATATTAAGACAATTTTTAATTAATTAATTTATTTAAAAATATTTTCATTGGTTTCAGAAAGGGAGAGATAGAAACATCAATGATGAAAGAGAATCACTGATGGACTGACTGCTTCCTGCTTGCCCCACACTGGGGATCGAGCCGGCAACCCGGGCAAGTGCCCTGACTGGGAATCGAACCGTGACCTCCTGGTTCATTAAATGGACGGTCAACCACTGAGCCATGCTGGGGCTTAATTTATTGATTTGAGAGAGAGAGGAGAAATTTATACATTCATTGGTTGATTCTTGTATGTGCCCTGACCGGGAAGCGAAGGCAGAATGTTAGCATATGGGACAACGCTCCAACCAACCGAGCTGCCCACTTTTTTTTAAAGTGTGCTTTCCTTTATTAAAAAAATGTTTTTATTGATTCTAGAGAGAGAGGAAGGGAGAGGGAGAGAAACATAGATTGGGATCGAACCCAAAACCTGGGTGTATGCCTTGACTGGGAATCGAACTGGCAACCCTTTGGTGCATGGGACAATGCTCAACCAACTGAACCGGCCAGGGCGTTTTTTGAAATTTTATGAGAACTTATTTGAGCCTAAACGGATGACAATTGCTAAGAAGCAAGATCTCAAAAGCTCCTCGGCCACTTTTCTGGCCTGATCACTTCCAGGCTCAAGGCAATCAGTAGGCACCAGGGAAGTGCAAGTTCAGCCACAACCAGCCACCTCGCACCTGTCAGAATGGCCACTACCAAGAACAAGAACAAGAGGTGCGTGCGAGCGAGGATGGGAGAAAGGGAACCTCCTGCGCTGCTGGTGGGAATGTCAGTTGGTGCAGCCACTATGGAAAACAGGACGGCGGCTCCTCAGAAAAATTAAAAATAGAACCACCACATAATCCATTGATTCCACTTTGGGGTACATATCCAAAGGAAAGGAAATTAGTATCTTAGGGATACCTGTGCGCCCACGTTCATTGGCAGCATTATTCACCAGAGACATGGAGACAACCTAAGTGTCCATGGACAAATGAATGGATAAAGACGTGAAATAGAAGCTGTCCACCGTGACAGTATCGCAGCCAGACCTTTATCTGAGGTGCGATGATTGCTAATTGAACAAAAAAAGATGTGAAATACATGTGTAAAAATAAATAATGGAATACTGGCCCGGTTGGCGTGGTTCAGTGGTTGAGCGTTGACCTATGAACCAGGAGGTCAAGGCTCAATTCCCGGTCAGGGCACATGCCCAGGTTGTGGTCTCATTCGCCAGTGGGGGGCGAGCAGGGGACAGCCGATCAATTATTCTCTCTCATCATTGATGTTTCTATCTCTCTCTCTCACTCTCCCTTCCTCTCTAAAATCAATAAAAAACGTATTTTTAAAAAGGAATACTATTCAGCCATGAAAAGAAAAGACTGCCATTTGCAACGACACGGATGAACCTGGAGGACGCTAGGCTAGGTGAAGGAACCGGAGAAAGACAAATACTGTTGGATCTCCTATGCAGAATCTAAAGGTCAAACTCATAAAACTGGAGGGCAGAAAGATGGTTGCCAGGGGTTGCAGGTGTGGAGGCAATGGGGAGATGCTGGTCAAAGGATATATACTTCCGTTTCGAAGACGAGTAAGCTTTGGGGTGTAACACACAGCGTGGTGGCTGCAGTTAACGATACTCTGAATTGTTGAAACACACCTGAACAGCTCACACACAAAGGCAGGTGCGTTAATAATCTGACTGTGGCAACCACTTCATAATCTATGTATAATAAATCCTCTTGCATACCTTAAAAAAGCATGTTGTACAAGTGAAATATATACTACTTTATCTGTCCATCATACCTCAATAAAGCTGGAAAAAAACACCTCAATGAATACGGCACTTCCTTAGGAAGTTCCTCGCCACCTTCTGCCCCCCTCGGCCCCCTCTCTCTCCCCTTCCCTCTCTCCCTCTCCCTCTCTCACACACACACACTCTCTCTTAAGCTATGTAGGGTGCCTTCTCTGGGCCCCCGGAGTGTCCTGAGCTTCATCCATCATTATTATTATTTTAGGAAGGAAGAGGGAGAGATAGACACAGCAATGATGAGAATCATTGATCCTCTGCCTCTGGCACGCCCCCCACGGGGGATTGAACTGGCAACATGAGCATGTGCCCTGGCCAGGAATTAAAATGTGACCTCCTGGTTCACAGGTCGACGCTCAACCACTGAGCAACACCAGCCAGGCTTCATCTGTTATTAAAGTGCGTGACACCTTAGCTTATATCTGTGTGTCTTTCAACCAGAGCCGAGCCTGCCTCTCCTCTGCTTACAGACCCTCTAAGGTTCAGCCCCCGGTCTGGTATGATTGGCCCAGAAGTGAACACCTGACCCAGGCTGGCCAATCAGACTTTTATTCCTCCTGGGGATGTAGTGCTAAGTATTGCTGGTGGTCTGGTGGTCTATATTGACCTGCTGCACTTGGCTTTGGCTGATTAAAGCATCAGAACTAACAGGAAGGACACTGAGGCAGCCCATGGAATCTGGGAGGGAGTTGTCAAGCCACAGATGGGAACCAGAGCCTTCCAGGGACTTTCCTCCAGCGCTTGCATTCCTGTGTCTCTCCTGTCCAAACAGCCAGATCCTGGGACGCGTAATCTCCTTGGCACAGCCCTAGTGACACACTGACAAGTGTCCTTTGTCATCTGCTCCAAGGCCAAGATCAACCCTTAACTAACAGCTAGCACTCACTGCACACATCCTGTGTCCTCATCACAGAGTCAACCCAACAGATTGTACGTACTGGCCCTTTTCACGGATAAGGAACCAGGCTCAGAGCGGCCAAGCAGCTTTCCGAAAGCCACATGGCTACCAAGATTTGAATGAAGCAGAGAGGCAGATACAAGTCCTGAGAGATCAGGTGGCTCACAAAAGCACCTGCATTCAGCTTCCCAGGACCTGGGGCATCGGGTGTGTGTCTTGTCCTGTCTTCCCCAAGAGGTCTCTGTAGCCTTCCAGAAAATTCCCTCTCTTCCTAAGCTAGTGTGCGGGGGCCCTTTGCATCAAAAAGAATTCCAAAACAGTGGTATACTCAAGCTGCCCGTGGGCGCTGGTGAAATTCAGGAACCCTGTCCGCCGGTTGTTCAATCACCTGGAGGCCGGTGGGCGCATTTACACCAAGGAAATCGGACGCGTTCTCACCGGGGCTCCTTATTCCCCGTCTACTCTGCTTGATGGAGAAGACCAGGAGGAACAGGAGGCCCTGCGGTCCTGTCCTGGGCTTCTCGGAGCCCCTTTATCTGTTTTACAAACACCATGTTGTGCCGGAGCCAGACCACTAGGCTGCTGAGTCACAGAACGAAAGTAACCCCAACAGACCCTAAGTTACTGCTCGCTCTCTCCCTCAGCAGCACAGCCAAGGTTGGTCAGAATTTATTTGAGGGCCTGGGCATCCAAGTGGAAAGTTCCAGTATGTGGAGCCTGTTGGTGGTCCAACTCTTCTTCATTCAAGATGGAGTGGGCTGCACTCCGGTGTCAGTCGCCCATGGGCAGCCACAGGGCCTTGGTCCGTGCTGCCCGGAGCTCCAGCTCTGGGCCTGCTCCTTCGGCCTCCTGATCCCAGGCCTGGGGGCAGCCCCTCTTCACCCACACGGGCTTCAGGTTTCCTGCCGAGGCCCATTCCACAAACTGGGAGCCCTGGCATGGAGACAGGGGGATCAGCGTTTCCTCCGGCTTGTTTGATAAGCAGCTGCTTCCTTGGCAACGTGGATACTACTGAGGAGGGGCGTGCGGGCTTGACCTACGCACTGTTGCTATAAGCTCAGCTCCTGGCAAGCAAACCTTGCAGATGCTGGGGAAACGGGGTTGAGCTTTGTGGCTAGGCAACTTCCTCCCCGTCAGCAGCCCATGTTCAAATGGGGCCTGAGGTTTTTGTGGACAAGGTTTAAAGAGGGTGGACTATGGCTTCTAACTCTGTTGCTAGGGTATGGTCTTTAGAAATGGGCTGTCCAGTATTATTAGGTCTTTGGGCCGGGCAAGATCTCAGGCCCTTGTTGCTAAGCACATCCTTTTCCTTAGCAACCAGGGCTCTAAAGGGGAAGGCCCTCAGAAGCTGGTTGCCAAGGTGTTTCTCCCCCTTAGCAACAGAAGTTTTAAGGGGGCAGAGCCATGTTCCCAGAAGATGTAAAACCAAGGGTACCTGGGCAGATCCGAAGTACCACAGGGCCTGGACGTCCTGGTGCAAGGCCAGGCAGCGGGTCAGGTGGTCCCGATCGCCCGTCACCACGTTCACCAGGCCGGCTGGCAACAAGGTGGCCATATCCTAGAGGATGGAGAGAGTGGCCACCTGGGGTTGGGAGGGAAGGCTCTGAGACCCCGAAGGCAGTGGGGGCAGGGAGTGAGCATCTGGGGGAATGGCATGGGGCTCCCAGAAGCAATGGGCCAGGGCACGAGAGGTGAAGGCTTGTGGTCTGAAGAACATGCCTGGATCTAGAGGAGTGAAGGCTTGGATTCCTGGACAGGGGTTACCATGGTTACCAAGGGGTGAGGGTGGGAACCGAACTCCTGTAGGCCGTGGGGTGCCTTTCATCTGCCTGGAGCCCCAGGGGCTGCTGGGAGCAGCAGCAGGCAGGCAGCTGTACCTGGCAGACCTCCAAGGCGGGGATGGGACAGGTCTCGCTGGGCACCAAAACCACGGTGTTGCCATGGGCCAAGGCAGGGGCCAGCAGGGACACAAAGGCAAGCAGGGGCCAGCTGTCCGGGCACACGACAGCCAGGACCCCCAGCGGCTCCCGAAGTCGGAGCACAGGGCCTCTCAGCTCAGCTACCTGCAGAGACAGGTGGGAGGTCAAAGGCGGGGCAGGGGTACATGACTATCTCCCACACCACCTCCATCACCTGCCCCTTTCTTTCCTTTTCACATCCCCGTCTCTGCTTCTTCATAACAACTCCAATAACAGAACCCAGGGATGGTTCAGAGCCAGATGGCCTGGGTTCAAGCCCCAGCTCCACCACGCATGAGCTGTGTAACCACAAGGGAGTTACTTTACCTCTCTGGGCCTTAGCTTCCCATCCTTCAAATGAGGATGATAACAGAACGACCTCAGAGATTTGACGTTAAAATGAAATGAGCTAATGTGTGTAGAGGGATCAGAGCTTGGCCCATGGGTTTGTCTGTGCGTTTGTATATTTAAAAATAAAACAACGCCCTAGCTGGTCTGGCTCCGTGGATAGAGCGTTGGCCTGCGGACTGAAGGGTCCCAGGTTCGATTCCAGTGAAGGGCACATGCCTGGGTTTCGGGCTTGATCCCCAGTGGGGGGCGTGCAGGAGGCAGCTGATCAATGATTCTCATCATTGATGTTTCTATCTCTCCCTCCCTTCCTTTCTGAAATCAATAAAAATATATATATATTTTTAAAAACCCTTCATAATTGATATTCACTAACCTGCACACATTTTAAAGGATACAATTTGATTTTGTTTTTAATCCACACCTGAAGATATGTTTTTATTGATTTTTAGAGAGAAGAAGGAAGAGATAAAGAGAAAAATATCCATCAGTTACTCCCATGAGTGCCCTGACCGGGGATCGAACCCACAACCTTTTTGGGTATAGGGGACAATGCTCAAATCAAGTGAGCCACCCGGCCTGGGTTTTGATAAGTTTCAACATAAACACGCACCCGTGAAACCATCACCACAATCACGATCGTGGGCTTCGCCCTGGCTGGGCGGCTAAGTTGGATGTTCCCTACACCAAAGGTTGCGGGTTTAGTCCCCGCTTCAGGGCACATACCTGGGTTGCTGGTTCAATCCCTGGTCAGCATGTGGGAGACAGCTGCCTGACGTTTCTCTCTCTCTGTCTCTAAAATCAATAAACATATCCTCAGGTGAAGATTAGAAAAAAAGATCACCCCCCAAACTTCCTTGTGTTTCTTCCCTCCAATCCTACTCTGTCCTCAGACAACCACTGACCTGCTTTCTCACTATGGATGAATTTGTATTTTCTAGAATTTCCTAGATATAGAATCACAGTCGACACTCTTTTTTGTTTGTTAATCCTCACCCAAGGATATTTTTCCATTGATTTTTAAAGAGCATGGAAGGGGGTGGGGGAAAGAGAGAAACAGCGATGTAAGAGACACATTATTGGTTGCCTTCTACACACACCTTGGCTGGACCGGGGGGTCCAACTTGCAATCCAAGTACATGCCCTTGACTGAGAATCGACCCCTCGACCCTTTGGTGTGTAGGCTGATGCTCTAGCCACTTAGAAACACAGGCCAGCGCTCTATGCTTTTTTTTAATATATACTTTTAGTGATTTCAGAGAGAAAATGAGAAAGATCAATGATGAGAGAGCATCACTGATCAGCTGACTCCTGCACGCCCCTCACTGGGGATCAAGCCCACAATCTGGCATGTGCCCTGACCTGAATGGAACCTTCATCTCCTGGTTCATAGGTCAATGCTCAACCACTTCGCCATACCGGCCAGGGCTCTTTTTTAATATTTTGTTTTTCACTTTCTCTAAAAACCTAGAAATTAGCTCTCGCTGGTTGCTCAGTGGTTAGAGCATCTTCCTGATAGGCCAAGGTTTTGGGTTTAATCTCGTCAGGGCACATACAAGTAACCAACCAATGAATGCATCAATAAGTGCAACAACGAAGTGATAGTCTCTCTAAAAAAAAAAAAACAAAAAACAAAAAACAAAAACTTGCCCAGGCCTGTGTGTCTCAGTTGGTTGGGTGTTACCCCATCCGTGCACTGAAAGGTTGCTGGTTCGATTCCTGGTGAGGGCATATGCCTGGGTTGCCGGGTCCCTTCCTGGTAGGGGGCGTGCAGGAGGCAGCCAATCGATGTTTCGAACTCACATCCATCACTTCTCCCTCTCCCTCGAAAATATTTTTTTAAAACCTCGAAATTAAATCGATTGAGGTAAATACCTAGGAGCCATGGCTGGGTATGTGTAAGAGAAAGAGAGAAACACTGATTGGCTGCCTCCCAGAGGTGGCCCAGCCGGGGACTGAACCTGCACCCTGACTGGACATCAAACTCCCACCCTCTAGTTTATGGGAGGACTCGCCAACCAACCACACTGGCCAGGGCTACAATTTTAGCCAGTTTCATAGGTATGGTTACGCCTCACTGTGGCTCTGATTTGCATTTTAAATTGGTTTGAGAGAGAGAGAGAAAGGGAGAGAGAGGGAGAGAAAGGGAGAGAGAGAGAGAGAAAGGGAGAGAGAGACAGAGAAAGGGAGAGAGAGGGAGAGAAAGGGAGAGAGAGACAGAGAAAGGGAGAGAGAGGGAGAGAAAGGGAGAGAGAGACAGAGAAAGGGAGAGAGAGGGAGAGAAAGGGAGAGAGAGAGAGAGAAAGGGAGAGAGAGGGAGAGAAAGGGAGAGAGAGGGAGAGAAAGGGAGAGAGAGGGAGAGAAAGGGAGAGAGAGGGAGAGAAAGGGAGAGAGAGACAGAGAAAGGGAGAGAGAGAGAGAGAAAGGGAGAGAGAGGGAGAGAGAGGGAGAGAGAGGGAGAGAAAGGGAGAGAGAGACAGAGAAAGGGAGAGAGAGAGAGAGAAAGGGAGAGAGAGGGAGAGAAAGGGAGAGAGAGAGAGAGAAAGGGAGAGAGAGGGAGAGAGAGGGAGAGAAAGGGAGAGAGAGACAGAGAAAGGGAGAGAGAGGGAGAGAAAGGGAGAGAGAGACAGAGAAAGGGAGAGAGAGAGAGAGAAAGGGAGAGAGAGGGAGAGAGAGGGAGAGAGAGGGAGAGAAAGGGAGAGAGAGACAGAGAAAGGGAGAGAGAGAGAGAGAAAGGGAGAGAGAGGGAGAGAAAGGGAGAGAGAGAGAGAGAAAGGGAGAGAGAGGGAGAGAGAGGGAGAGAGAGGGAGAGAAAGGGAGAGAGAGACAGAGAAAGGGAGAGAGAGGGAGAGAAAGGGAGAGAGAGACAGAGAAAGGGAGAGAGAGAGAGAGAAAGGGAGAGAGAGGGAGAGAGAGGGAGAGAGAGGGAGAGAAAGGGAGAGAGAGACAGAGAAAGGGAGAGAGAGACAGAGAAAGGGAGAGAGAGGGAGAGAGAGGGAGAGAGAGGGAGAGAGAGGGAGAGAGAGGGAGAGAAAGGGAGAGAGAGACAGAGAAAGGGAGAGAGAGGGAGAGAAAGGGAGAGAGAGAGAGAGAAAGGGAGAGAGAGAGAGAGAAAGGGAGAGAGAGACAGAGAAAGGGAGAGAGAGAGAGAGAAAGGGAGAGAGAGAGAGAGAAAGGGAGAGAGAGACAGAGAAAGGGAGAGAGAGAGAGAGAAAGGGAGAGAGAGAGAGAGAAAGGGAGAGAGAGGGAGAGAGAGGGAGAGAGAGGGAGAGAAAGGGAGAGAGAGACAGAGAAAGGGAGAGAGAGGGAGAGAAAGGGAGAGAGAGACAGAGAAAGGGAGAGAGAGGGAGAGAAAGGGAGAGAGAGACAGAGAAAGGGAGAGAGAGACAGAGAAAGGGAGAGAGAGACAGAGAAAGGGAGAGAGAGAGAGAGAAAGGGAGAGAGAGAGAGAGAAAGGGAG
Organism: Corynorhinus townsendii; assembly: GCA_026230045.1. Lineage (NCBI taxonomy): Eukaryota > Metazoa > Chordata > Mammalia > Chiroptera > Vespertilionidae > Corynorhinus > Corynorhinus townsendii. The sequence goes on along the minus strand of JAPDVU010000011.1, from coordinate 46,442,182 downwards.
AGAGAGGGAGAGAGAGGGAGAGAGAGGGAGAGAAAGGGAGAGAGAGACAGAGAAAGGGAGAGAGAGGGAGAGAAAGGGAGAGAGAGACAGAGAAAGGGAGAGAGAGAGGAGAGAAAGGGAGAGAGAGACAGAGAAAGGGAGAGAGAGGGAGAGAAAGGGAGAGAGAGACAGAGAAAGGGAGAGAGAGGGAGAGAGAGGGAGAGAGAGGGAGAGAGAGGGAGAGAAAGGGAGAGAGAGACAGAGAAAGGGAGAGAGAGGGAGAGAAAGGGAGAGAGAGACAGAGAAAGGGAGAGAGAGGGAGAGAAAGGGAGAGAGAGACAGAGAAAGGGAGAGAGAGGGAGAGAAAGGGAGAGAGAGACAGAGAAAGGGAGAGAGAGAGAGAGAAAGGGAGAGAGAGGGAGAGAGAGGGAGAGAGAGGGAGAGAAAGGGAGAGAGAGACAGAGAAAGGGAGAGAGAGAGAGAGAAAGGGAGAGAGAGGGAGAGAAAGGGAGAGAGAGAGAGAGAAAGGGAGAGAGAGGGAGAGAGAGGGAGAGAGAGGGAGAGAAAGGGAGAGAGAGACAGAGAAAGGGAGAGAGAGGGAGAGAAAGGGAGAGAGAGACAGAGAAAGGGAGAGAGAGGGAGAGAAAGGGAGAGAGAGACAGAGAAAGGGAGAGAGAGGGAGAGAAAGGGAGAGAGAGACAGAGAAAGGGAGAGAGAGAGAGAGAAAGGGAGAGAGAGAGAGAGAAAGGGAGAGAGACAGAGAAAGGGAGAGAGAGACAGAGAAAGGGAGAGAGAGAGAGAGAAAGGGAGAGAGAGGGAGAGAAAGGGAGAGAGAGACAGAGAAAGGGAGAGAGAGGGAGAGAGAGGGAGAGAAAGGGAGAGAGAGGGAGAGAGAGAGAGAGAAAGGGAGAGAGAGACAGAGAAAGGGAGAGAAAGGGAGAGAGAGAGAGAGAAAGGGAGAGAGAGACAGAGAAAGGGAGAGAAAGGGAGAGAGAGGGAGAGAGAGGGAGAGAGAGACAGAGAAAGGGAGAGAGAGGGAGAGAGAGAGAGAGAAAGGGAGAGAGAGACAGAGAAAGGGAGAGAGAGGGAGAGAAAGGGAGAGAAAGGGAGAGAGAGAGAGAGAAAGGGAGAGAGAGGGAGAGAGAGGGAGAGAAAGGGAGAGAGAGAGAGAGAAAGGGAGAGAGAGAGAGAGAAAGGGAGAGAGAGACAGAGAAAGGGAGAGAGAGGGAGAGAGAGGGAGAGAGAGGGAGAGAGAGAGAGAGAAAGGGAGAGAGAGACAGAGAAAGGGAGAGAAAGGGAGAGAGAGAGAGAGAAAGGGAGAGAAAGGGAGAGAGAGAGAGAGAAAGGGAGAGAGAGGGAGAGAGAGAGAGAGAAAGGGAGAGAGAGGGAGAGAGAGGGAGAGAGAGGGAGAGAGAGGGAGAGGAACATCAATTTGTTACCCTGCTTACCTATGCACTCACTGCTGCTTCTTCTCTGTGCCCTGATGCAGATGGAGCCCGAAACCGTGCTGCATTGGGACGGTGCTCTAACCACCCAGGCACCGGCCAGTGACTGATCTGCACCAGTGACTGATCTTTGGTGGTGCCCAACACCTTCCCATGCGCTCCTTTGCCATTCGTATCTCTTTGAAGTAACTGGTAGCATCCTCAGCTTTTATAATTCGTTTTATTGTTTGTCTGTTTTAAATAATTTGTTTTGTCGGGGTCAGGTTGCATGTGGGAGGCGACTGATCTCTGTTTCTCTCTCACACTGACGTTTCTCTCTCTCTCCCTCTTCTTTGCTCGCTCTAAAAATTATGTTTTTATTGATTTTTCACAGAGAGTGGAAAGGAGAGGGATAGATAGAAATATCGATGAGAGAGAAGCGTCATTGATCAGCTGCCTCCTGCATGCCCCCTATTGGGGACTGAGCCTGCAACCTGGGCATGTGCTCTGACTGGGAATCGAACCAGTCACCTCTTGGTTCATGGGTCGGTGCTCAACCACTGAGCTGCACCGGCTGGGCTCAATAAAAGCATGTTTTTTAAATGGCTAAATATTTTTAAAATGTATTTATTTTTTACTTCAGAGAAGAAGGGAGATGGAGAGAGAGAGAGAGAAACATCAATGATGAGAGCGAATCATCGATTGGCTGTCTCCTGCACATCCCCCACTGGAGACTGAGCCCACAACCTGGGCATGTGCCCTGACTAGGAATCAGACTGTGACCTCCTGGTTCACAGATCCATGTTCAACCACTGAGCCATGCTGGCCAGGTAAAATGGCTAAGTTTTTAAATAAAAGTTGATATCTAAAGTGTTGCCCTAACTGGTTTGGCTCAGTGAATAGAGCTTCAGCCTGTGGACTCAAGGGTCCCAGGTTCGATTCCAGTCAAGGGCATGTACCTTGGTTGCGGGCACATCCCCAGTAGGGGGCGTGCAGGAGGCAGCTGATCGATGTTTCTCTCTCATCGAGGTTTCTAACTCTCTCTCCCTCTCCCTTCCTCTGTGTAAAAAAAAAAAAAAGTCAGTAAACTATATAAAAATAAATAAATAAATAAAGTGTTGGCACGGATGTACAGAAACCTAAACACATACTGCTGGTGGGAGAGCGAAATGGTCAATTTGAAAACCTGTCTGGCAGTTTCTTGTGAAATTAAGTATGCACTTATCACACCATCTAGCAATCTGATTTCTAGGTATTTGCCCAAGAGCCATAAAAACATGTTGACACAAAGGCACGCACTGACGTTCGCTAACGACTGATGACTAAAATCGTGCTGCATTCATGTCCCTCACGCGCCTTACACTCAGGCGCACCGTTTCTCTCACCAATACCAGCAGCGGACATTTTAGCAGCCCGCTGCCACGTCATTAGCCTTGGACTGACTCGTTTGGTGTGTGCAACAGGAGAACAAGAAAAATAGGTTTATTTGCGTGACACTTATTAATTTGTGCAGTTCTTCAAGGTCTGGTAAGTTAATGTTCAAGACAAAATACTAATTCTTAATAAAATGTTCTATTATTTTATGTTAACGATGACGCGTTTATTTCAGCCCTTTGTATTCAGCATGTCTATCGAAATAAACCTACGTTTCTATGAAAAGTGGAGTTTTTGTTTCTTCGTGGCCCACATACACTTACACCTTGTTTGGCCCGTGTTAGCCTTTGAGTTTGACATGCTTGTGCTACACAGTATGACTGCATTGTGTTCTTCTGGAAGAAAACTTAAAGGACAGAGGGTCCAGTGGTTGCCAAGCACTTGGGGGAGGGGGGAGGGGAAGAGGAGGGAGAAGCCCTTTGGGGTGATGAAAATCTGTCCTGATCATGAGGATGCAACTATATATATTTGTCAAACTGCATCCGGATGCAGGCCTGAGAAGGTAGTTTACTATATGCATTCTAGACCTCAACTAAAGCCAAACTTTAAAAACTGCCAAAGACTGCAGACGGACCTGAGGGCTTTATGCTGAGTGAAATAAGCCAGTCAGAGAAAGACAAATACGACATGACTTCACTCTAATGGAATCTAATGAACAAAATGAACACGTAAACTAGAGACAGACTCATGGCTAGAACACAGGCTGACCGCTGTCCGGGTGGGGGAGCTGGGTGAGAGGAAGGAGGGATTGAGAGAGGAAAAAAAAGCAAGCAAGCAAGAAAGAACTCATGGACACGGAACACAGCATGGCGGATGCTGGGGGAGGGGCCGTGTACAGGCGATGTGCAGTGGAACTGGGCACCTGAAACCTGTATCACTTTGTTAACCAATGCCACCCCAATAAATTCGATACAAGTTCAAAAATAAAATAAAAACTACCAAATAAAAAAGGAAATCATGGTTACAACTCACTAAGTTGATTTTAAGGGTTACTAACAATTTGAGACATTAACCTGAGGTAGGCCCTATGTCCATTATACAGACGAGAAAATTGAGGTACAGAGGCCAAGTTACTTGCTGCTGATCACAACTTGGGCCCCAGATGTAGCTCACTCCAGAGCCTTTGGTTCTGACCCCACTCCACACTGCCCGCTCTGTCTGCCCTCCCACAGAGCCCGCTCACCTGCAGGCTGTGGCTCTGGGCCTGGGCGCGGGCCCCCCATGCCCGAAGCCGCGTCACGCTCAGCTCCACTTCAGCCTTGGCGGTCTTGAGCTCCACTCCGAGCCTCTCCAGCCTCAAGGCCAGGGTGGGCTCCCGGCGCTCCAGGGCGGCTGCCAGTGCCCACAGCAGGGCTGCCCGGGCCCCCGGGGACTGGCCCACCCACCTGTGAGCGGACAGTGAACATCGGGGCTGGCCCTGGCTCTTCCCAGGTGCCCCTCCTCTGTCCATAGCCCTTACCCTGGGGGTCCAGGCCTGATAGCTCAGTCGCCCCAGGGAGAGAGGGGCCAACCACACCCCTATTCCCTTAGCCGTGGGAGCTGCCTCCACAGGCCACCAGCCCTCGAGGTCCAGACCCCACAGCCCCTCAGCCCTTGTGGGTCCCTACTGCCCTCTCTGAGGCCTCACAAGGCCTGGGTGTTCCTGTGACCCCACTTACCCAGGGGCAGCCTGGTGAGCAGCCTCAACAGCGACTCGGATATCCTTGGCTCCGCCCTCGGCCACGTAGCCATGGAGATTGCCCTGAGAGTCTCTGATGGGCCTGGAGCTGCGAGCCCCAGGCGTCTGGAAACGGCCCCCGACGAAGAGCCCATAGGGGGGTGCCGGGCTGCAGTAGGATGAGGTGTGAGGGTGGATCTTGGGGGCCAAGATGTGCTCAGAACCCATGCGCCAGCCCCCTGGATGGACCACTCCAGCTCCCATGAGCTTCTGGGTAACCCCCAATTCTTGGCCCCACAAGTCTCTGGGAGACCCCAGACCTCCGTTTAGCAGGACTGAGGCTCTCCGCAGGCCTGGACAGTGGGTGTGAGACCATAAGACCTAGAATGCAGATCTCAGTGGGACATGGGACCCCTCCAGGGCTCTACCTAACCCCCTTCAGTCCAAGGGGCACCTGCCCCTCCTCACCCACAGGATTCTGGGAATTGTGGGCCCTGGAACAGCTCACCTGGGACCTGTTTCAGGCCCAGCGGGGAGGGGGGAGGGGACAGCAAGGCCAAAGGTGTCATAGTTCAGATTCTCAGAAAGGTAGGGCAGCCGGGCAGGGGTCCCCGCGGGTCGCAGGTACTCATACAGACCCTGTGAGAGGGTCAGTGTTAGGAGGGTGCAGGGCGGGCACAAGGCTGAGAGAGGGTGCCGATGGTGGTGGGCGGGAGGAGACACTCACATCTAAGCCCCCATGCCAGGAAGACCCACTCTCCTTGCAGCCGCCCGTGGGCACCGCAGGGTCTCTGAGGCCGTGGGCGTTGATCCAGACTGTGCCCACCCGGAGCCTGTGGGGAGACGGGGCATCAGAGAGAAAACTAGGGAGTTGGGGGGTGGAGAGTCAGAGTCGGAGGCATGAAGACTGAGGCGCAGGCCCTCCCCACAGGCCGCTGTCTGTGCCCCGGTGGGTGCCACTGACCCGTAGCCCAGCTCCAGGGCCTGCCCCAGCCTCTCACTCCACACACTGGCACTGCCTCCTCGGGGCGTCCCATTGGCCACGGCCAGTGCCTCCTTGGCTGTGCGGAATGGGGAGGCCACGACCAGAGGCCATGGTACCTGGAAAGTGACAGTGAGTTCAAGCAGCTTGTCAACCCTGCCCTCCTATACCCGCCCCCACTAGGGGACCAGCGCCCAGCAGTCAGCAGCCCCAGACCCAGGCCAAGGGGTCACCCAGGGCCTCTGCTGTGGCCCATGTCTGGGTGCAGATGGGTGGATGGGGTAGGATCTCTTGGAGACAAAGGGGCTCACCTCTGCCTGGGCACACGGGGAGGATGGGGGTAGGTCAGAGACCAAGGTTGGGGGGAAGAACGGGCTGTCTAGGGGCACATCACCAGCCTGGAACACCTGGGAGAAAGAAACAGATCTACCAGAAGTCCATTCCCCGGCTCCTCCTCCCCAGGAACCCAGAAGCCCAGGCCCCCAGCACCTCCTGCCTCAGACCCAGGTGCCTCCTCCCCCGGCACCCTGCAGCCTGCACCTCTGGCTCACCTGTGCGCCCTGGCTCTGGGCCTCTCGCACATACTGCTGGGCCAGGTCACGTGCAGCAGCCCCTCGGGTCCCCATGTCCACGGCCCCATCTAGCCCTCGGCCTCCCCGGAGCCGTGCCATTCGCACCTGGAGCCGCCTCATCGCCTCATCCCACACAGACTCCTGGATGAGGAGCCTGAGGCCCCCCTATTAGGAAAGGGATGTCAGGGGCCATGGTGTAAAGAGAGCTCTGGGACACCAAGGGCTGAAAACTGAACAGAGACACAGAGCCCAAGGTCTGGACAGACACGCACAGCCCTCAGGACGTCAGGGGACACCAGCGCGAGGGTCTCACCGGGCTGCGGTCCGACCAGGCTGCATCCACGACGCCCTCCACAGCGGAGTCCACATCAGCCGCCTCCGTCAGCAGCAGCAGTGATTCGGTCCCCAGTGCCAGGCCCAGATCAGGACCCATGCCCGCCAGGGTCCGCCGAAGGACGCGTCCTTCCTGAGGGAACCCCAAACCCCATGGGGTTCAGAGTGGGGAATACCTTCTGGGCCCCAGCCCTGCCCTGTCGCCCTCCTAGCCCTGAAGATACCTCGATGGCTCCGCAGAAGGCCACCTTCTGGACCCCGGGCTGGGAGGCCAGGACAGGTGCCAGGGAGGCAGGGCCAATGATCACGTTGAGGATTCCTGGGAATTGGCCCAGTTCCCCTGCCAGCTGGGCCAGGAGGAGGGGCGTTGGGGAGGCCGGGGGCACGAGGACCACCACAGTGCAGCCTGAGGAAGGCGGGCAACTCAAGGACTCAAGAGTCCAGGTCCCAGCCCCTCCTCCCTCAGACCCAGGAGTCCAGGTCCCCAGCCCCTCCTCCCTCAGACCCAGGGGTCCAGGCCCCAGCCTCTCCTCCCTCAGACTCAGGGGTCCAGGCCCCAGCCCCTCCTCCCTCAGACTCAGGGGTCCAGGCCCCAGCCCCTTCTCCCTCAGACCCAGGAGTCCAGGCCCCCAGCCCATCATTTACCCACAGCCAGAGCAGGGCAAATCCTCCACATCATCTCAAGGAAGGAAAATGTGGGTGGCAAGATGAGACCAATTACTCCTGCAAGAACAAATGAGGTGACTGGGACAGGCACTGATGGGCCCTGATGGAAGAGGGGTCTGGAGACCGGGACTCATGCTTCTCACCCATGGGCTCCCAGCCTGCCAGCGCCTCCTCCTGGATGTGTGCCTGAACTGCATGGTACTGGAGCAGCTGCTGGGCCAGCGGGACATCCCTGTCTCGAACCTCTCGAACAGCCCTCCCAGTAACCAGGGATTCCAGGGTCCACAGCAGCCGCTGGTGCTTCTGGATCATCTTGGCCAGCCTGTGGAGAAAGCAAGGAAGCCGGTCATTTCCCAGTACCCCTGAGCCTTAAAGGATCTTGAAACACACCCCATTTACCTGGACTACAATATTCCCCATGAACCCCTGGGACATCCCCATTTACCAGGGGTAGAGAACACTAGAGAGTTATGGGAAATGTAGTCCAGGAAACAAATCCTGAGGCTGCTGTGCAAAGATTTTGGCCACCTGTAACCCTGGAGTTGCTGGGGCTTAACTCTAACCTCATACATTTTGGGAAATGGAATCTTTGCCTCTAGCTGCCCCAGGAGGGTGCTGGGAAATGGACTTTGGGGCTCCGCCAGTCCCAATGAGTTGCTGAGAAATGGAGTCCCAGTGAGCTCCAAGGATATTCTTTCGGGGGGAAATAGAGGTTTTGTTATTACTAGTCCCAATAGATGGGACTGAAGGCCAAAAGGCATGCTGGGAACATGAACCTTCGTGGCCAATGAATCCAGTGGGATGTTGGGAACTAGAGTCTTTGTTCTCAGTCCTTCCCCACCTCCCTGGGTCCACACCTCAACTGCATTACCTGGTCAGGTGCTTGGCCCGAGAGGCTCCGGGGAGTCCGCTCCAGTTCTCCAACGCAGCTCTGGCTGCCTCTGCGGCTGCCGCCACGTCCTCAGCCTGTGCCTGGAGGCAACTGGCCAAGTTCTCTCCTGGGGAGACAGATGGGGGGAACCCAGATTGAAGAGGGGGAAACTGTGTCAGAACCATAGGGGCTAAGATGTCCGGGGCCTGGGAGCGGGCAGTAAAGCTGGTCCCCAGCCCTGCTGAGGATCTCAGGTTTGTCATCTGACAAATGGGGATAAATCCCTTGGTCCTTGCTCTGACGGCATCAGCAGGCAAGGAGGGGATTTTATTTTATTTATTTATTTTTTAGCAATAATCGCGCCTCAGATAACCTCATTGGCTATGATACTGCCATTGCGCAAAGCTAAGGAAGGGATTTTAGTAGATGGTGACTTTGAAGTGTCCACAGGGACTTGGGCTCATCCCATATAATAAAAGCCTAACATGCAAATTGACTGAACAACGGCCTGTTGCTATGATGCGCACTGACCACCAGGGGGCAGACAATCAATGCAGAAGCTGCTGCCAGTCCACAGTCCCCAGGCCGGCCAAGGCAGGTGCCAGCAGGGGCCCCCTGATCGCCCCGCCGATTGCCCCACAGATCGGCCCTGATCACTGGCCAGGCCTAGGGACCCCCCCATGCACGAATTTCGTGCCCCGGACCTCTAGTATTAGAATAATCGGTATCAGGAGGAGCCAAACTCGCAGACTCCTCCCCCATCAGCTGCTCCCTGCCCTCAGGGCCCTGAGCAAAGACACGAGGGGGTCCTTGGTGGGTCCGGCTAGGGGCACGGGTGCCTCTGCCTCCCCTAGCGAGCAGGGAGCGCCTACCTGTGACGGGATCCTGGCAAGGCACCGATTTCCTGTTTTCCGGCTTTAGCCACTTTCCAGTTACATAGTGACCCAAGCACCGGTCCTGGGTGTCCAGCCAGGCCTGGGGAAGGGCGAGAGTTTGGAAAGGCATCTGGGAGGCAGCTGAAGGAGTGCGATCCCTACCCAGTGTCCTCTGGGAGGGGGACACCTGCCCCCCGTCGCCCCATTAAGCTAATTCTTTTCCTGTGTAGGTAGGAAACAGACATAAACATAACAGACACTTAACACACTCAACTTGTTAACCATTTCCAAGTGTACAATTCAGGGGCATCTAGTGAATTCACAATACCGTGCTCCTATTACCACTTTCTAATCCCAGAACACTTCGTCGCCCCCAAAGACGGCTCCACAGCCATTAAGCAGTCGCTCTCCCTTCCCCTGTGCCCGATCCCTGGTAACTGCTAATCTGCCTTTGTCTCAGTGCTATTCCGGGCAGTTCACGGACATGGAATCCTACACTAAATGGCTTTTTGTGGCTGGCTTCTTTCACTTGGCGTGTTTTTGTCTTTTCTTTTTTTGATGTTATGATTGGCATGGCGTGTTCCAGGCCCATCCATGCCATATCCTGTATCAGCACCTCATTTCTTTTTATGGCCGCGTGGTCCTCGTTGTCTGGGCGGACGTTTTGTTCCGCTCGTCAGCAGTGGAGGGCACGTGGGTCGTTTCCGCTCTCTGGCTATTGTGAATTGTGCTGGTAGAGACGTGCGTGTGCAGGTTTCTGTTTGTGCACCTGTGACCCTTGCCAGGGCCCTGGAAGCCATGCCCATGGGACCGTGCGGCTTCTAAGCCAGGTGGTTCCCGTGTTCCCTCATCTCAGCTGTCACCACTTGGGGAGTGAGTGTGGGACCCCCCCACCCCGAAGACAGACTGGAGGCTGCCCTGCCGGGCGTGGTTTATTTGGCCGTGGCACGTCGAACTGAGCCCAGGGCATAGCATATGGGCTTTGCCGAGGGGCAGCCCAGTGTGGGGTCCCTGGAGCGAGGGGCCATGGCCAGCGTTTGAATCCCGGCTCTGGGACTTACTCACTGTGCAGCCATGGCCTCCGCTAAGCAGGCCATCTGGAAGGTGGCGGCAATGACAGCCCCCCCCCGCCCCCCACGAAGCTGTGTGAGGATGAATCATCCTTGTCAGATAGTCAAAGCAGCACTACTTATAACTTCCCATCAATGTTACTGCAGCGCCACGTTCCTCTCTGTCCCTGGTCCCGTCTTCCCCAAATCCTTGCTAAATCCATGACACGCTTCCTACGTTTGCCATCCACACGCTTCTCTTAGCACCCCCAACGCCTCAGCCTCCTGACTCTTCTCTTCCCCTGCCAACTGGCCCTTCTCCTCATTTTTCTTTCAAGTCAAATGGCCAACAGGAAGTTCCTAAATCAAATCCCTCCAGAAGCTGGGGGGTGGGGAGCGGGGGGCAGACACTTTTGACACAGTTGAGGGTATCTGAACACGAGCCGGGCATCAGATGACACTGGAGAGTGACTGTTAATGTTGAGTGTGCCAGTGGCAGGGTGGTTATGTTACAGGAGTCCTTATGTGTTAGAAACGAGGAACCAACTATTTATGGGAAAATAATATGACATCTGGGATTTAATTTTTTGTTGTTAATCTCCACTGGAGGTTATTTTTTCCATTGATTCTTAGAGAGAGTGGAAGGGGCGAGGTGGGGGGGAAGCCGGGGGGGAGAGAGAGAGAAAGAGAAAGAGGGAGACATCCATGCGAGACAGACACATTGATTGTTGCCTCCTGCATGGGCTCAGGCGGAGGACAGGGACTGAACCTGAAACCCAGGTTCATGCCCTTGACCGGGAATTGAACCCGAGACCCTCCTGGTGTGTGGGCTGAGTCCCTAATCATAGAACCACCCCGGCTAGGCCACAGGACTGAAATCGCTCCGGAAAAAGAGAGCACAAAAGGAGACAACAATTGCACCAAACGCTAACCCTCGTTGAAGCTCAGAGGGGCACATGAGAGTTCACAGTATTAAGTGCTCTGGAACTTTGCAAAATTCCCCCCAAAGAAAAACCAAACCCTAAAAGAATGTCCATAGGGTCCTGGCAGGCCTCTTTAGCGTGAGAAGAGGGCCTGGGGGAGACGGGGAACTCACCACTTGTCTAATAAGACAAACCGTCGCTAACGATCCAGATGGTTTTTGTCAGGGACCATGAGCCAAAGGTTGCCAAACTGGGGAATTTTATTTTCGAGAGAAGCTGGAATCCCGGATGTTTACATGGAATTAGTTGTCAATTAATTCACATTTTTACAAATAAAGTTAGGCCAGAGAAAACATGTTTATTGGCTGAGCCTGGCCAACAGACCATATGGTTGAGACCTTGGCTTGGGGAAAGGTGGGGGGCATTACAGGCGCTGGAATCTGAGGGCTCAGGTTCAAATCTCAGCTTCCCCTTTTTTCTTGTATTTAATTCAAATTCTTTATTGTTGAAAGTTCAGCTTCCCCTTTTAAGCCCGGTTGACTGTGGGCAAACGACTTACTTCTCCAAGCCTCTGTGTGCTGACGCTAACATGATGACAACCCCTCTCACGGTGGTCCTGGGAGAGCCAACGCAATTATGCTGAGCACCAAGAAACGGAAGCTTCTCATTTCACAACGTTCCACTTCTAACCTCCGTGTGGGGATTCTCTGTACACTGTCCCAGTTCCTTTTATCTGAGCCTACACTATATACCTAAGTCATCTTGTCACTCCCAGATTCCATTATCTTTTTTTTATATATACATTTGTGTGTTGTTTTTTTTAAAAAAATATATTTTTATTGATTTCAGAGAGGAAGGAAGAGGGAGAGAGAGAGACTCATCCATGATGAGAGAGAATCATGGATCGGCTGCCTCCTGCAAGTCCCCCACTGGGGATCGAGCCCACAACCCGGGCCTGTGCCCTTGACCGGAACGGAACCTGGGACCTTTCAGTTCCCAGGCCCACGCTCTATCCCCTGAGCCAAACCGGCTAGGGCTCAGTTATCTTTTTAAAAATATATATTTTATTGATTTTTTTACAGAGAGGAAAGGATAGGGAGAGAGAGTTAGAAACATCGATGAGAGAGAAACATCCATCAGCTGCCTCCTGCACACCTCCTACTGGGGATGTGCCCGCAACCAAGGTACATGCCCTTGACCGGAATCGAACCTGGGACCCTTCAGTCCGCAGGCCGACGCTCTATCCACTGAGCCAAACCGGTCAGGCTCAGTTATCTTTTGACACTGATGCCTCCCAGGTCCCTGCCTCCAGACCTGCGGCTCAAAGTGGTATTTTAAAAATATATACATATTTTTATTGATTTCAGAGAGGAGGGAGAGAGAGAAACATCAACGATAAGAGAGAATCACTGACCGGCTGCCTCCTGCACGCCCCCTACTGGGTATCAAGCCTGCAACCCGGGCATGTGCCCTGACTGGGAAACACTCAATCGTCACACCGGCTCAAAGTGTATTTCACTCCTGCACACGTTCAACAACATGTGATAACTCAGCTCAGCATCTTTCCTCAGAAGCTTCCTCCTGCAGGGTTCACCATGGGGTGGGGGGGACAGTCCACCTAGTCACAGGGCCAGACCCCAAGTGTTGTCCTTGCCTCTCAATTCCCCGAAGCCTGTTCCTCCTGCATGGCTGCCTCATCCCCTCCTCTCCACCTCCACAGTCTGCGCAGGCTCTGCCCGCACCCTGGACGTGGGCTACTCTTCCAGCCTCCTCCTCTCTCCCTGGAGAAGCCCAAGCTTCTCACGCGTGGGTGCCAGAGGACCCCTCGGGATGACCTGGCTCCATGGGGGAATTCTGAGGGGCCTGGGCAATTACGGAAAATTCGAGGCACCTTACTTATCTGCAGGGACCTCCAAAACGTTGTGGGAGACTCTGAGGGATCACAGGAGTCCCAGGGAGCTTCTGAACACCGAGGGTCATGGAGCACCACCAGGATTTTAAGAGCCCCTGAGGACTCATGGGGGGCCCATGCGACATTCTGAGAGGTGGTGAGGGATCATGGGGGGCCATGAGGGCATGCTGAGGGGCTGTAGGTAATTAGGAGTTCTGATGTATTCTGGGGTTCGGAGAGTTCCCGAGATCACAGAAGCCACACAAGTACAGAGGAGCCTGAGGAATCACGGGGACTCCACGGAGGGTCCGAGTGATTAAGGGAGCCCCAGGAGAACTCTGGGGGTGCCCTGGAGGACCACGGGAGGCACAGGATCTTCTGAGGAATCATGGGAAGTGTACGGGGGTTCAGAGGTTCCTTGGGAGATCATGGGAGCCCCACAGGAGGTTCTGATGTGGCTTCGAAAAACCACTGGCACCCCTCCGTGGTGGGGCGGGTCTGAGGAACCGGGGAAACACCGCCGCGAGCTCGGGCCGTGGGGCACGAGAACCCGCTAAAGGGCTGAGAGGCACAACCGAAAAAGCTCCAGAGAACCTCTTCCAGGGGCGGCGGGAATCGCGGAAGCAAAGAAGGGCGGAGTCGCGGAGCTGCCGCGGTGGATCACGGGAGTCAGCGCGCTGAACCCGCGCGGGGGTGGGGGGGGAAGGGAGGACGGAGAGGGGGAGGGACAGCGCAGGCCCACAAGCCCTCACCAGCGCGCATGCGTGGCTCTCCGGCGCGGGTCCGTACTCCAGCGTGGCGAATATCTCTCGGGCGCGGGACTCTGCGCGCGTGGCAGCCATCACCGGTCCAGATCGCTTTCCACCAACTGCCGGGCGCTCTACCCAAGGGAACCTCGAGGTCCGAAGGGCGGGACCGCCCCCTCCAGTGCAAAGGGCGGGCCGCAGGAGATAGAGCGTGACCCAACCTTAGGACCCGGTGACCCCGCCCACGTAGTTTGGAGCATGCGCAGTCCTCAAAGTGGGGGGGGTACGGAAAAGGGGAAATTGTGTGTGCCCTGCAAATAGGAGAGTTCCAGATTTAGAAAGGTGGCCGTATTGGTGTGTCTTCCCACCACCCTGTTCACAAAAGTGCAGCTTTCAGTCCGAAATACATTTCCTAGAGAATCGAATCTGGCTTTGGGGCGAAGCGATAATTCTGAGATCAGAAGGGAATCTTAGGATGGACACTGAAATTAGGGTTTCACTGTCCCGTAACCTGGCCTGAGGTGGTTGTCGGGAAGGAGGGGGAAGTGTGCCTTTAATCGACAGCGGAAGTGTGGCATTAAGGGAATCGGCCTCAGAATCTAGTTTTGATTGGTTGAGGTGAGAGGCGTGGCCTCGTACTTGGACTATGATTGGTCAGTAGCGCGGTTGCGGTTAAAGTAAGAGGGGAGTCGGAAGTGTGGCGTACTCGAATTTCTGTTACACAGAGACCGGAAGTGTGGCTGTCATTTAAACATTTGGCGTGTTGGACCTAGAGAGCATCTAGAGATATTGTCCCCCAACAGATTTGACGACGGTATCTGATCTGAGTGGAATTGTAGCCTCCGGCCAGATTCCTCGATTTTCATATACAACGGTGGGTGTCGGAGTCTGTTGAGGGCCTGGGAAGCAGGCACCAGATTCAGATCCCAGCAAAGGCTCCCCCACGTCGAGGTTGCTGGGGACGCCTAGGTCTCTTCCCCAGGGCCATGGCGGACTTGAAGCTGCTGGTGCCGGAGCTGAACGAGGCGGAGGAAATGGGCGCTGAGACGGCACGTTTCCAGGAGCTGCTGCTGCAGGTGCGCACTGACCAGGACTCCAGTGTCCCTGGTTATTTGGGGGATTCTTTTTTTTTCTCCCTGAGATGGGATTGCAGTTCCCAGAATGCACTAGAGAGGCAACAGGGCTTATGGGAATTGTAGTTGGTTAACTCCAAGTTTGCTAGGGTCTGGAATAAATGGGAGTAAGACTGGACTTGTTCTTTGGGCTCCTCAAAGGAGGAAAGGGACATAATATGTCTTATTCCCTGCGTGGGTCATATCCATAAACATTGCTGAGTAAACATTTGAGCAACAAATGCGGGTCTGAGTAATTTTCCTTCACCCAGGCCTCCAAGGAGCTCCAGCAGGCCCAGACAAGCAGACCAGAATCAACACAGATCCAACCCCAACCAGGTGAGGAAGGCAGAAACCCAAAGAGAGTGAGAGATTCCCAGGGAGAAGTGGAGAGACACTGGGGTCCAAGGACACAGAGGAGGGAGGAAAGGGACATAATAAGAGGGTTTAGAAGCCTTGGTGGGGATTGAACAGAGAGACCCAGAGGGGGATCCTAAGAGAGGAGGGGGTGGGTGGGAGTGACTAGTGGGACAGAGACTCCAAGATGGAAAGAGAGTCAGAGATCCCAGGCATGGGGAAGGGGACAGAACCAGAAAGTGGAGGACTGAGGCTCAAGGAAGGGGACAGATCGAAAGAAGGACAGACTGGGGAGAGGACTGATGGAAATCAGGACCCACATAGAGACATGGTCAGAACCAACCCATTCCCACCAGGCTTCTGCGTAAAGATCAACTCATCGGAAGGGAAGGTTTTCATCAACATCTGTCACTCTCCCTCCATCCCTCCTCCGGCTGACATGACCGAGGATCAGCTGCTTCAAATGCTGGAGGAGGACCAAGCCGGGTTTCGCATCCCCATGAGTCTGGGAGAGCCTCATGCTGAACTCGATGCAAGTCAGTACCCTTGGAGTACCCAGGATCCTGGCCCCCTAGATTCTTCCTTCTCCAAGACCCCAGAACCTAGAGCCCAGGACTCTCCTCCTGCAGGCCCTAGAAACCCCCTGATCTGATCCCTTCCCCTGAGGCATACCCCTAGCCTCCTGGGCCTGCTGCAGCAGCCGCATGGGGCAGTCCTGGTTCTGCCCACCTGGCCAAGCTGGCACTTCTCTTTGCCTCCCTCCAGGGCGAGGGCGGGCGGGCAGGTGCTTTATTAGGCGATCTTCTGGATCTAGGCCTATGCCAGCCCTCACCCTCATCCATGCCTCCCCAACGGGCCATGTCCTGGAGCTCTGGGAACCCCCAGAGGGGAGAAGTTTTCTCCACCCTCTTCCCTGTCTTTGTCTCTCTGCCTGTCTCACCTCTGTCTCTGTGGCATTTCTGTCTCTATGTCCTTGCTTTTTCAATTCACATATGTCCCCTGAAGCCTCCTGGGGCCACGTTTTGGGTGGTGCCCCAGGGAATAGGGACGTATCAAACCCAGAACTTGGGGGTTTCAATACTGTGTGATTCTTGCTGTGCCAGAGGGGGCACTTGGTCGCATTGAAGTGTCAGGGTCAGGGAGGGCTTCCTGGAGGAGGAAATGTCGAATTGAAGATGAGAGGGAACCGGAGGAGTTCATCAGGGCAGGACAGAGAAGAAGGTTCTGGGCAGAGGGTTCAGACGGGTCCTGAGGCGGCCAGAATAATTGCACTGGATTGATCAGTCATTGAGAGGGATGAAAGGAATTTGCAGGGAGGAGGTGGCTATAAAAGTGAGGTTTTTTTCTCTCCAGGTGGGAGGGGGCAGACACACAGGGCCCCCAGTGCCAGGCTGAAGTGCTCAGACCCCTTGTGTGCTAGGGAGCGTGGAGGGCTGTGAGCAGAGGGAGGCAGGGGGCGCTCTGGGACACAGTGGGGAAGGAGCAGAGGGACAGAGACTGGAGGTGGTATGAGTTGAGTGCGTGTGAGTCCTCACTTCCTAATCGCCTCTGGGTCTCTCATTCTTTGGCTGCTATCCTTTAGTGCTTTCTCCTTGCTTGTCTGAGCAGCGGGGCTGCCGGAGGGCTGGGGGCCTCACCCCTTTCTCTCTCCGCAGAAGGCCAGGGTTGTACCGCCTACGACGTGGCTGTCAACAGCGACTTCTACCGGAGGATGCAGGTTGGGGGCATGGCTGCGGGTGAGGCCTGGGCAGGGGCCGCTCCCTTTACCCTCGAGCCCTCCCGCAGCCCTGCTCCCCCCTCTGTCCTAGAACAGCGATTTCCTGCGAGAGCTGGTGATCACCATCGCCAGGGAGGGCCTGGAGGACAAATACAGCCTGCAGCTGAATCCAGGTAGGGGGGCCTGTGCAGCGTGAGGGCAGCCCTTGGGAGAGGCGGGGTGAGTGTGGCTAATGTCTTAGCCCCTAGGCTGCAATCCTGGGGAAAGGGCGAGGCTCCCCAAGGTGCGCAGGGTGTGTGGGGTGTGTGTGTTGTTAGTGCTTGTGGAGCGGGACCTGGCCCGTAGTCTAGGTAAGAAGCGGGGTCTGGACAGCGTGGGAGCCGCGGAGTCAGGAGCCTCTCCTAGGATCAGATTTTATTGGCTAATACTCTGGGAAGGGCGGGGACAAGGTGGGCGCGCTTCCTAAAGCCAAGCCTGGGGGTGTGGTCCGGTCCCTTGCCACCTCCACCCTTCTCCCCTCCCGGGAAGCTCTCACAGTGCTAGACGCCCCCCCCCCCCGGCCCCCCACCCGCGCTTCTTGGAGCGAAGGGAACCCTTACCATGTGACCTTGACCCTGCCCCTCCTCTCCCCCCGCAGAGTGGCGCCTGTTGAGGAACCGGCCTTTTATGGGCTCCATCTCCCAGCAAAATATCCGCTCCCGCCAGCGTCCTCCGATCCAGGAGCTGGGGAACGTGTTCACCGCTGACTCCTTGCGACCTGAGGGAAGGTGGGCTTTCCATGGCTCCCTCTCTCCTGGCTCCCGTGCTCTTTGCCATCCCTCCCTCCCCAGCGGGCGGGGTCCTGGGGTTCTGGGAACCCCCAGAGAGGAGAAGCTGAACTCCGGCTGCAAAGGCCACTCCAGGGCCGCAGGGCTGGTGATGGCGAGAAAGGAAGGGAGCCACATGCCAGGCAGGGGCAGCAGCCCCATGGGGCCCCGGGGGCTCTCCTCAGCTCTGGCTCTTGTTCCTCCTCAGCCCTGAGAAGCCTCACCTGAACCTCTGGCTGGAAGCCCCTGACCTCCTTTTGGCAGAAATTGACCTCCCCAAACTGGTGAGTGCACCGTCCACCTGAGCTGGAGAATGAGGTTGGGGTGTTGGAGGGAAAGTGACCTGGGTTAGTGCTGCCCTCTGAGTTTAGGGCCCTCAGGCCCACTTCCGGTGCTGTCCCAAGGATACCCAGGGCATTGTAAGTGACCCAACATGGAGAACTGAAATTACCGTGCCCCACCTTTTCCCTGGAAATATGGCCTCCGAGCCCGTGAGCCTGCTCTCTCTGGCTCATGTTTTCATCATCCTGTGTCCTGCTGCCGGACGGGAAGGGGAGGGTGGGCTGATTTCAGTCTGTCCCCAGGATGGAGCTCTAGGGCTGTCGCTGGAGATCGGGGAGAACCGCCTGGTGGTGGGGGGCCCCCAGCGGCTGTACCATCTGGATGCCTACATCCCCCTGCGGATCAACTCTGATGAGAGCAAGGCAGCCTTCCATCGGAAGAGAAGGGTACCTGGTGGGGAAGATGGTGGTGTGGGGAAGCGGAGGAAGGGGGCCTGGACTCAGGTCCTGAACCCTGTCCCTTTCCTCTCCTCAGCAGTTGATGGTGGCGATGCCCCTTCTGTCCGCGCCTTCTTGAGCCGGCATCGCCCTGGGCTTCCAGGTGGGGAGAAGGTGATCGCTTCTCTGAAACCGAAATAAAAGAGTTTGCCTTCCCTCTGTGTCTGGCTGGGAAAACAGGGGGAGTGGGCGGGGGAGGGACATTGGGTTGTAGCCCTGGTGTCCCAGAGGGGTCACTGCTGCAGCTCAGGCCTCGTCCTCTCCCTGAATCCTCTCCCTCACTCCTGGCCTCCATTTCTCCCCTCAGTCTCCCGTGGGCTCCCAGAGCTGACTCTGCCCCTCTCCTGCTCACAACCCCTCCCTGGCTCCCCATCGCCCCTGGGAGATGTCCAAGCCCCCCAGCCTGGCACTCGGAGTTCTGTGTGGCCTGATGGGAGGATGTGCTTACTGATTTCAGAGAGAGGGGAAGGGAGGGAGAGAGAGAGAAACATCGACGTGAGAGAACATCCATGGGTTGCCTTCCTACGTGCCCCGACCGGGAATGGAAACTGCAGCCTAGCTATGTGCCCTGACCGGGAGTCAACTCGCCACCTTTTGGTGTACAGGACAGTGCTCCAGCCAACCGAGCCGCACCAGCCAGGGCCTCGTCTGGCCATCAGGCCTCATTCGGACCTCTTCCTCCCTCTCACTGCCTCGTCACCCGAAGAGTGTCTTGACCACACCACTTTTTGAAACTTTTTCTTCGTTTTACTGTCCCTTCTGCTTGGTACCTCCTCTCTAGTACACCTGGGAAGTTTCTAATTGTCTCCCCCTCACAGGGGATGTTCCAGAGAGCCCTTTGGTGATCTGATCCATACCATCATTCATACCCTCTCCTACCGCTGTCCTGACAAGCCGTCCATGCCTGGAATTGTACTTCACGTCGGTCACACCGAACTTTCTCCCTTCCCCACTCTGCAAGTGCTGATTCCCCTGCGGTGGCTACACTCCCTCCTGCCATCCTTATCCGCCTCCCCACCCAGTCATCCCCTTTCTGAGCTTTCCCTGGAAAGCTTTTCAACCTCCAAGTTTTCTTGGAATCTACCCTGGCAGGGTTAGAATCCCCCCCCCGCCCCGGGAGTCCCCAGTACCCAGTGCTGCTCTTATAGCTGTGTCTCCTGTGGTGTGACAATGCCTAGCACCTAGTCGGAACGCAAATATTTGTTGAATTAATGATGGGCAACCCCCTCTCCTTTTTCCATAGTCCTAGGTGCATGAGTAAATGGAGGAACCTCAGTGGTAAATTGGAAGAGCAGTCAAGAGTCCAGTGTGACTGGAACGGAGTTGAATTGGGTGGGTAGAGGGAGACTAGGTGAGAAGGGGAAAAGGTGGGATAGGGTCTATGAGCATCTGGAGGAGCTCATGTAGGCGCCGTGTCCACTAGATGGCGCAACGCATCCTCAGAACTACAACTCCCGGCGACCCTCGAAGTAAGCGGCCCTTCCTAAGCAAGCAGAGGTCCAGGGGCCGCTGGGACTTGTAGTTCTCATGGGGACACTCCGTGGGACTGAAGAACATATTCTTAAGTCCTGAGAAGTGTGGGGCTGGGTCCCTTCTGCCGTCCTCTGTCTCCATGGTGATAATTCCGGCGAATGCACGGGATTTGGCAGCGGCTGGGCCCTCTTCCCACTCCCTCCTCCTCACCATCTGCTCCACCTTCGCACCTGGCCCGGAGCCCCGGCCGCCGCCTCCGCGCCCGGGCCGAGGATGCTGCTGCCACAGGGTGGCGCGTGTGGACGGCTCCGCGGGCTACTCCTCCCTGGCCCAGGAGTCCAGCCCTCAGCCCCCTCCGCCCAGCGGACCCCGGGGGTTTTCAAACACAGGCAAAACTGTGAGACCCAGACACCCATGGAGAGGCCGCGGCGGGCAGTGGCTGCGGGCCACTGGGTCCGTGGCGCCGTCCGCCACGCCGGCTGTTCTCCCCACCCCCTGGCGGGCCTGTGCCACATCATGAAAATTTAATCCCGAATGCATTTGCGGCCCGAGGCAGAGAGGCGGTGGTGAAAGAAGCACCCTCCTGGGGCCTGGATCTGAGATGGACTCAGCGTCGGGGAGAGGGGCTGGTTTGGAGAAGAGGCCGGGCACACAGACGAAAAGTCAGGGTTCAACCCTAAGGGGCGGGGCTGGAACTCAGGGGTGGAGTAAGAATTTAGGGGGCGGGGCAGATCCCAGAGGGAAGGGCCTGAACTCAGGGGGTGGAGACAGAACTGAGAGAGTGGACAGATTCCAAAGTGTGGACTAAATTATTTGGGACGAAACTGGCGAGTGCTGGAGGGGGGCAGTATAACAGTCGGGGATGAAACTCAGAGGGAAGGAAATTGGAGGTCAAGGACCTGGGAGCGGGGTGCGTGCAAAGGAAAAACAACAGAAGGGGAATGGAAAAAGAGGAATGATGGAAACAAGTGGATGGCAGTCAAAGGGGAAGAAACTGGATGGGGAAGAATAGAGGGGACAAGGGGTGAATGAAAATGGGGGTTGGAATTCAGGGGAGAGAATTCCCTGAATAAGAAGAGAACCTTTTGAATGAGGAGGTTGGAACTGGGGGTGATGATACAGGATGGGGATGGAATTCGGGGAGCGAGATGTGCAACTGGAGGGTGCAGAAACTAGGAGGGATAAGCCTGAGGATGAAACGCGGAAGGACACTCAGCAAGATGGAACTGAAGGGGAGGAAAATGCGGGGATGAGATGAAAGGCACTGAAGTGGGGCGGGGGACACATCTCAGGGAAGAGGTAGAAGAAGCCAGGGGCGGGGGTAGAATGAGGGAGAGTAACTCTGAGAAGCGGCAGAACTGGGGCGATGCAACTCGAGTGAATTCAAACCCAGGGGTGTGGTCTAGAAGTGGAAGGGCGGGGCCGGGCCGGATTATAATGCTAAGGGCAGGGTCTAGCGGGGATGGGCGGGGCCTCCCTCGCCCCGCCCCCGATGCTGAGTTCAGTGACGGCCCCTCGGCAGCCGCACTCGCAGCCTCCTTCCCCCCCGAGCGGAGCTGCGGGGCCGGCCGGGCCGGGGCGGACCCCGGGAACCCGGACGCGGCCGCCCGGGCCCGCGGGCGGGGGGATCGGTGGGGAATACCGGCCGCGGGGGCAGCCACCATGCAGTTCCACAAGGAGGAGTTTCGGAAGCTAGCGGGTCGCGCCCTCGGGCGGCTGCACCGGTGAGCTGGGTGGGGGTCCTGGGCGGGGAAGAGAGCAAGGGCCGCAGAGGACGCTCATTCCCACCCGGGCGCAGACCCATAGATGGACGGGCGATACGCGAATGAGGGGGGGTTCCACCCATCTGTCCAGTTTTCTCCCTCCGCCTCCGACGGCGCGCTGTCCCAGGTTCTGTCTTGCTCATCATCTGGTTTATTTTTTTGGCCCCACCCCACTCCAGTCTGGTCCCTTTTCTCTGGGACTGTGTGTTCCCCTCCCTCTGGGCCTCTGAACCCCTGTCCCACGTCTGGGGCTCTGTTCACCCCTCTTCTCTCCGCGTCCTCTCTCCGGACCTCTGGGCCCCTCTCTCTGGTCTCTAGGCCCCTTTATCTCTGAGTCTCTGTCCTCTCTCTGATTCCGCCTCTCACTAGATCTCTATCAACTCCCCTCTCGGGGTCTCTGCCCTCCTCTCTGGGTCTCGGTCTCTCTTCCTTTGGGTCTCTGTCCTCTCCCTGGGTGTTCATCCCGCTGCCCTGGGTCTCTCCATCACTCCGTCTTTCTCCGTTTCCGTCACTCAGAGCGTTTAATCTGAAGTTAAAGCGGATTGGGGCCCATGGCTTCTCGTCCTTGGAGAGAGTTAAGCTGGGAGGGAGAAGCCAGGGTGTCCTGGGCCTCTGGGGGGGAAGCTAGCTGCAGGCCCCCGTGAGACCTCCCCAAGGATGTAGGCTGGAGCCAAGGGGGACTCCTACCGGCCAGGGAGATGACCCCAGTGACCTGGGTGTCCCCAGGGCAGGCCGAACGCCTCCCTCCAGTCTCTCACCCCCAACCCCAGCCTTGGCTCCAAGTCAGGGAAATTACTCATCTGCGGTGAGACCTAAAAATACCTGGCCCCGGGGTGGGAGGAGTGAGCCGGAGCATCTCCGCTGCCCTTCCCTGGGCCGGGCCCTGCCCACAGCCCTGACCCCTTCAGCTGGCCCTTCGTCCATCTCACTAGGCCATGCAAGTCCTTCTCTCAGTCTAACACAGGTCCTGCTTGCTGTAGATCACCTCCTGGCTCCAAGGCCCCCCGCCCTCTAGCAACAGGGGAGATGGGAATGAGGCTGGACAGAAGGGAGGAGGCAGGGGGTGGGGAGGCGGTGGGAAGTTGCGATAACCCCACCCCTGCTTTTCCCCATCTCCCAGCCCCTCCCCACCCTTTTTCTCGCCTCCTTTCACGAGTTTCTCAAAATACATCCGTGAGAAGTCAGGAGACAGAGGGAGAGACGTGCTGATGGGGGCTGGGCTGGGGGTGCTGCAGGGGAGAGGTGTGTCCCTCAGGCCCCCTCCCTCCGTCTCTGCTTCTCAGCCTCTCACCTGGGTCTGGGTTTCTCTCGCTCGGTCCCTGCCTTACTCCCACCCCCGAGCTGCCTCCCAGGCCCCCAGTCACCCCCAAGCCCAGCGCTCCCGCCAGGACAGTCACCGAGGAGCCTGGGCGGAGATGAGCATGTGAATCCTGGGGTTCCCTGCGATGGTTGGAGACAAGGGAGCTGCTCCCTGTTGGACACAACCCCCGTTCAGTGCTCTAGAGGAAGCTGGGGAAACTGAGGCTCAGCTGGAGAAGAGGGAGACATTGGTGGCTGAGCCATCATTCCACCCAGGCCAGCCCCTCCCCACCTGGGCTGGAGGCTGCGGGTTTTCCTAGAGATGCACGAGGTTCCAGCTCCGGCGGGTGGGGGCGCTCCCCCAGACCAGGAAACAGACGTAAACTAGGCGACTAGGGACAAGGCGGGGGGCGGGGGGAGATGCAGGCGAGACCAGGAGCCGAAGGGCCTCCTGTGTGCCAGGCCCTGGGCTGGCGATGCGGGGCCAGGCCGTGAGCAGGCCCCATCGCTCTTCCTGTGGGTGACCTTGGACGTGTTGCTTTCACTCTCTGAGCCTCAGTTTCCTTAGTTGTACGTAGGGAAGAGGAGAGAGAAGCAAAGGGGGAAAGGGGACAGGGGTCCGGGGGAGCGGGCGGAGAGCCGAGAGGAGCAGACACAGGCCCAGAGGCGGGACCGCCTTTACGTTGGTTTTAGCTGCAATCACTTCTTGAGTTTCAGGGTCAAATAGCATCTGATATCAACCTGGGTCAAAGTCGAATCTCATTGGCTGACAGGTCCTGACGGAGTGGGCAGCCCCTACCACCCTGTAGGAGTCATTCCGGGGCTCCCGGCCCCCTCTCTCCAGCTCTCTCAGGGTCTCTTTCCTCCCCCCCTCCCGGGTTTGGTCCACTCCCCCACTCCTCCCCTCCCCATCCGTTTCTTACCGTCCCTCCCCCCTTCTCCTTAAGTTCTAGGATGGGGAGGGTGGCTGTGTTCTCGAATCTCTCCCACCGCCTCCCCCCTCCCCAGGCCGTCTGGCTGTTCTTTCCTCCCCCGTCCCAGTCTCCCTCGCCTCCATCTGTTCCGGCCCCTTCCTGGGATCCAGCCGGATCCTCTGGCTGCTTCCCCGCCTCGGAGAGGAGCCGCACCTCGCCAATCACAGCCCTAGCCCGTCTCCTCAGCACCCGAGTCTCTTTAGCGTTCAACACTCCGGTTCTCTGTATCTACGTCCTCTCTCCTGGGTTCCTGTCCTCCCCCTTCTGGGTCACTGTTCTGTCCCCCCTTCTCCTGGGGTGGGTCCCCGATCTTATGCTCTCCTTGTCTCTCTGGGTCTCTGACCCCTTCTCTCTGGGTCTCTCGCTTCCTTCTGTGTCTCTGACCTTCTTTCCTAGCCTCCGCCCCCTCCCAAGCCACCCTCCCTTTGGGTCTGTCCACACCTCTGGACACCTCTTCCCACAGCCTGTCTGTGGATTTGAGGTGGCTCTCCAAGTATCCTATCCGTCTCCGTCATCACAGACCAATCCCTGATCCAGAACGGGCGGGGGCGACAGGCTCGCTGGGGACGGAGCCAAGTCCCCCACCAGGGCCATCTGTCCCTTGCCAGGACACCACCCACCACCCCCCTCCCCATCCCCTAGGCTGACAGCCTGAACTCAAGGCTCCCCAGGGGATGCCCGGCTGGACTGCTGGATTCCAGGGTCCCGGAAGTCTCCCCACCCCCGAGGCCCTAGGAATGGGCTGCTGGTGGCTGAACGGAGTCAGCTGGCTGTCAGCCCCACACCTGGGGCCTGGGGGCAGGAGGGCAGGCAGAGAGGCAGGGGGAGGGGGTCGGCATATAAGCAGACGTGGCTGCGAAGCATCTGTTCTGCTGACACCTTTGCTGAAGCATCTCCTTAGCGCCTTTTGCTTCCTCAAATAGACTCGTATCTGGGGGAGGGGGCTAAAGAGAGTCTGGGCCTTGGGGTGGGGGGCGGGGCACAGGCTGTTGGATCGCAAAGGGTAGTGAGGGTGTAAAACTGCTGAGTTGAGAGATGGCAGGGCTGGGAGAGAAGGGACCTGAGTCTGGGGGAGGAGGGGCTGGGAAAGTGGAATTCCTGGTTTGAGGGGAGAGGGCGGGAGGGGCGGCTCCAGGATCCTGGGTCCTGGGGAGAGAAGCTGGGGTCCTGGGAAGGAAGGCGGGAACACGGGCTCAGTTAGCATCCTGGGTCTTTTTCGTGCAGGAGGTTTGGCCCTGAACTGTGTCGCCGTGAGGAGGGGGCTGGGGCCCTGGGCCGAGTCTGACTCTTGCCGCCCCGCAGGGTTCTGGAGAAGCGGCAGGAAGGCGCGGAGACGCTGGAGCTGAGTGCCGACGGCCGCCCGGTCACGACGCAGACGCGGGACCCGCCGGTGGTGGACTGCACCTGCTTCGGCCTCCCCCGCCGCTACATTATCGCCATCATGAGCGGCCTGGGCTTCTGCATCAGCTTTGGCATCCGCTGCAACCTGGGCGTGGCCATCGTCTCCATGGTCAACAACAGTACGACCCATCGCAACGGCCACCTGGTGGTGCAGGTAGCGCAGGGCAGGAGCCGCGGTACCGCCTACGCCTCTGATGACGTCATGTTCATCCAGCGCAGCCCAGGCCACGCCCACTTAAAACCATAGCCCGAATAGCCCCGCCCATCTGTGCTGCCCCCTTACTCTGACTGGTCTCCGGGATCTCCTTTCCTAAGCCCCGCCCCGATCTACATGAGGCTCCGCCCCTATTGAGTTCAGGTCCCTAATACCAAAATGTGGACTCTGCCCCAGCTTTAGGTTCCCTATGTATCGGCCCTTCTTCATTTTGGGCCTCCTAGCAACTTTTGCTCCACCTGCATCCCACACCTGTCCCAGGGTCACATCATCCCAGTCCCATCACAAGCTCCCCACTGGATTTTAAAAAATATATTTTTGTTGATTTCAGAGAGGGAGAGATAGGAACATCAACGATGAGAATCATCGATTGGCTGCCTCCTGCACGCCCCCTACTGGGGATCGAGCCCACAACCCAGGCATGTGCTCTGACCAGGAATCAAACCGTGACCTCCTGGCTCATGGGTTAACGCTCAATCACTGAGCCATATCAGTTGGGCATCCCCACTGAGTTTTAACCCTGACTTTTTTAAAGCTCTACCCCTGCTAAATCCCGCTTCGTCTGCTCTGGCCATTACCTAAGTCCCGCCTCACATCAGACTTTCTCCCTATGTTTTAAAAAAATATGTTGTCATTGATTTTTAGATAGAGAGGAAGGAAGAGGGAGAGAGAGATAGAAACATTGCAGCCTGGGCATGTGCCCTGACAGGGAATCGAACCTGGGACCTCTTGGGTCCATGGGACGACGCTCAATCCACTGAGCCACACCCACTGGGCTTTCTCCCTATTTTAACTTCAGGGTAGGCCATGCCTCTGTCTCAGAAAACAAAGTTCTGATTATGGCTGTGGTTTACCACGCCTCCAGCTCCCTTCCAATCAGGCCCACCCTTTTGGCTACTTCTTGTCCTTGACTAGAACTCGTCCAGGTTACTCGGCAAACAGTTCCTGAGTTGGTTAGAAGTAGAGAAAGAATCGCCACCCCGGATATGGGTCCCTAGACATTCAGAGAAGGGGCACTGAGGCAGAGCATCAGGCAGACTGAGGTGTCTAGGCAGCAACAGGCCCCGTTGCTACGAGAGCACAGGCCTTAACAAGGTGGAGAAGCCTAATTCGGTGTGGACCCAGGGATGGCTTGAGCTCTGATGGGCGGGGCGAGAGAGGGATCCTTGTTGCGGATTGGCCAAGGGACCAAGTCTGTGGGTGCTGATTGGTGGAGGGGCAAACTCCGGCGACTGGTTTGACGTGCTTTTTGGCCCACAGAAAGCTCAGTTCAACTGGGATCCAGAGACTGTTGGCCTCATACACGGCTCCTTTTTCTGGGGCTACATTGTTACCCAGATTCCCGGGGGATTTATCTGCCAAAAATTCGCAGCCAACAGGTAGGGGTCAGGGTGGGGTTTCTCAAGTTGGGCGGGAACTGAAGTTGCATGGGTGGAGTTAGAGAGTGTGACCTGGCATTTGGGGGCTGACTTTGGACAATGGGAGGAGCCTGGGGGCGGGGTCTTAGAGAAAGGCGGGGCTTGAGGTTGTGAAACGTGGGAGTCAGAGAGAAGGTGGGGCCTGGGGTTGTGGGGAACCGGGTTCTGCTGTGGGCAGAGAGAGCAGAATCCTATGCATGGGGGGATAGCTGAACCTTTTTTTTCGGACCACGGACTCTTCCCATCAGGGTTTTCGGCTTTGCTATTGTTGCTACATCCACTCTAAACATGCTGATCCCCTCGGCTGCCCGCGTCCACTATGGCTGTGTCATCTTCGTGCGGATCCTGCAGGGGTTGGTGGAGGTAAAGTCCCGCTCTATGTGACCCGCCGCCCTCTGACCCCACCTCGTCTCCTTTAAAAATAAATAAATAAATATATATATATATATATATATATATATATTTCAGAGAGGAAGGAGAGGGGGAGAGAGAAACATCAACGATGAGAGAATCATTGATCGGCTGCCTCTTGCACGCCCCCTACTGGGGATCGAACACGAAACCCGGGCATGTGCCTATGGCTGGAATCGAAACCAGGACCCTTCAGTCCCCAGGCTGAGCAAAACCAGCTAGGGCCAACCTCTTCTCCTTGACATTGGCTTTCTTCTCCCCAGGGGGTCACTTACCCCGCGTGCCACGGGATCTGGAGCAAATGGGCCCCTCCCTTAGAGCGGAGTCGCCTGGCGACCACAGCCTTTTGCGGTGAGAGGAAGGTGCTGGGATTTAGATTTGTGGGTCTGAAAGAGGAGGGGTTGGGCACCGGCCCGATGTCTGTGGAAGGAGGGGCTGTGGCTTGTACTCTTGTGTCCTGGAAAGACGGGGCTGGGGCTGGGGTCCGAACCCCTGGATCCGGGGGGTAGCTAGGTCTGCGCTCTCTCTCCCGCACACCTCCCCCGCCCCCATCAGGTTCCTATGCCGGGGCGGTGGTGGCCATGCCTCTCGCCGGGGTCCTGGTGCAGTACTCAGGCTGGAGCTCTGTGTTCTACGTCTACGGTGAGGGGCCCGGGCGCCGGGGCTCGGGGGGTGCTGGGTCAGAGCGAGGCCGGTCGTCACCTCGCTTCCATCCCCCTCCTGACACCCTCCAGGCAGCTTCGGGATCTTCTGGTACCTGTTCTGGCTGCTCGTCTCTTATGAGTCCCCGGCGCTGCACCCCAGCATTTCAGAAGAGGAGCGCAAGTACATCGAAGAAGCCATCGGCGAGAGCGCCAAACTCATGAACCCCCTCATGGTCCGAGCCAAGCCTGCGGGGTGGGGGCGCGGTGGGGCGGGGAGAGAGACCCAGGCAGGGAGGCTGGAGAAAGGGGGCTTAGAACCCGCACAATGGGAGGTCGTGGTGCGTTCCCGGACTCAGGAGACTGGATGGGAATGCCCCGTGGGCGGGGCTAGAGCCTAGGAGGCGTGGTTAACGCCCGATGAGCAGGTGCTGGGGGCGGGGCTAGGTCGCCAGCTGAGCGGGACCACTGGTGGGCGTGGTTAAACCAGCAGAGGCGGGATTAGAAGGTGGGGTTTTGCTTAGATGCTGTGGTGGGTGAGGCTAGATCTAGGAGTCGTTATTGAATGGAAAGATTCCTGGGCCCACACGTATGGGTCCCCGAGGGCCATCGAGTCCGGACACATGCGAACCTGAGCGGCCACTGTAAACCCGGAGCCTGCATTCCTGAGGTGTCACTAGAGGCTGGGATGCAGGGCCCCGCAGGGACATGGGCTGGCGCTCCTGGGCACCTGGAGGTTTTAATGAAGCGGGGAAACCTGGGTCTTGTAGTGAGGTTCCTGAAGGGACACGGAGAGCCCCTGGTCTCAGCGGCCCTCCTCTCGCCCCACACAGAAGTTTAAAGCACCCTGGCGGCGCTTCTTCACGTCCATGCCCGTCTACGCCATCATCGTGGCCAACTTCTGCCGCAGTTGGACGTTCTACCTGCTCCTCATCTCCCAGCCCGCCTATTTCGAAGAAGTGTTCGGCTTTGAGATCAGCAAGGTTGGACCCAGGTGGGAGGGCGGCAGGGGCGCGGCGGGGTTGAGAGAGAAGGAGTGGAGCGTTGGTCCCAAGGGGTTGGAAGGAGGGACAAGAAGGAGCCGGTGGGCAGGAACCGGGTGGAGACGCCCGACGAGGGCCCTCAGCGCCGGCCCTGTCCTCCCACCGGCGCAGGTGGGCCTGGTGTCGGCGTTGCCCCACCTGGTCATGACCATCATCGTGCCCATCGGCGGCCAGATCGCCGACTTCCTGAGGACCCGCCGTATCATGTCCACCACCAACGTGCGCAAACTGATGAACTGTGGGGGTGAGTGAGGCCCGGTCTACACCGGTCTGGGACCCCCTGGGCCGGGCAGAGCGCCGTGGGGCACATCCGGGAGGCGGGACCGCGAAGGGATAGGTGGGGTCCGGGGGTGTGTCCAAAAGGCGGAGTCAAGATGAGGCTGGCACAGAATCTGGGCTGGCAGTCTCGGGCCTTGAGGGGTAGCGTGTATGACTATGAGGGTGGAGCAGAGGCGAGGCCTAGATGGGCTGGAAGAGCGGGGTCTACCCGGGACAGAGCGGAGTGTAGGGAAAGTGGGTGACGAAGAGGGGCTGTGAGTGGCGGGGCCTGGAGAGACGGGGTCCAGGCGGCTACTGCCCTAGGGGTGTGGACAGAGAGGGAAGGTGTGAAGGTGCAGGTGTGAGGCTGGGACCCTGCATCTTTGGGGCGCGGCCTAGTCAGGGGGTGGGGCCCCGGAGGGCCCAGCGGAGGCGCTGGAGCTTGTGCGCCCCGGTGGTCGGCGCCAGGCTTAGGGCTGGCGCTGGTGGGAGGGGCGAGGCCAGGGACCGGCTGGGAGCGGACCGAGGAGGGTGGGCGGGATTAGGTCTGGAGTGATGGCGCGGGGCAGCCGGCACTCAGAGGAGGGGCCCTCCGCAGGCTTCGGCATGGAAGCCACGCTGCTGCTGGTGGTCGGCTACTCGCACTCCAAGGGCGTGGCCATCTCCTTCCTGGTCCTCGCCGTGGGCTTCAGCGGCTTCGCCATCTCTGGTGAGAATCGCGGATCGGCAGCTTGGGGGAATCGGGACAGAGCGGTGGGGAGCTTTCTGGCTCAGGAAGGGACCTCGCAGCCGCGCAAAAGGTGGACTAGGAGGAGCAGCGGGGAGCGGGGAAGGGACGGCTCAGAAGGAGTCACTGGAGGGAGACTCAGGGGCGCCGCCTCCTGGCTCATCTTGTCAGGGTTCAATGTGAACCACCTGGACATCGCCCCGCGCTATGCCAGCATCCTCATGGGCATCTCCAACGGCGTGGGCACCCTGTCGGGCATGGTGTGCCCCATCATCGTGGGCGCCATGACCAAGCACAAGGTGGGTGCATTCGCCCTGACCCATTGGCCCTCCACCTCTGTGCTCCCTGCCTCCCTGATGCGGGGAGCCTCCCTGGGCTCCACCCCTGCCCCCTGTAGGTGTCTTTCAGCCCCTCTCTGGGCCTCCCCTAGCCCTCTAAAGCTCTCTCTTTTAAAGACATTTTTATTTATTAAAATACATTTTTATTGATTTCAGAGAGGAAGAGGGAGAGATAGAAACATCAATGGTGAGAGAGAATCATTGATCAGCTGCCTTCTGCACGTCCCCCACTGGGGATGGAGCCCACAACCCAGGCATGAACCCTTGGCTAGAATCGGACCTGGGACCCTTCCGTCCGCAGGCTGACGCTCTATCCACTGAGCCACACCGGCTGGGGTTAAAACTCTCTCTTCACTTCCTGTTTCTCTGGCCTCCAACAGACTCGGGAGGAGTGGCAGTACGTGTTCCTAATCGCCTCGCTGGTGCACTACGGAGGGGTCATCTTCTATGGGGTCTTCGCTTCAGGAGAGAAGCAGCCGTGGGCGGAGCCGGAGGAGATGAGCGAGGAGAAGTGTGGTTTTGTTGGCCACGACCAGCTGGCCGGCAGCGATGAAAGCGAAATGGAGGACGAGGCTGAGCCCCCTGGGGCACCCCCTGCTCCCCCTCCCTCCTATGGGGCCATACACAGCACAGTTCAGCCCCCCAGACCCCCGCCCCCTCTCCGGGACTACTGATCATGTGCCTCCCCCTGGATGGCAGTTTCCAGAACCTCCATTCCACACATGTCTGGCCTGAGTGACAGCGCCAAGGGACCCAGTCCTCGCTGTCCTGCCTCAGGCCTAGGAAGCACTCTCCCTTGCTCCCAGTGCTGTCGAATCCTCTTCCTCTCCCAACTGCCTCTCAGGGTAGTGAAGCTGTGGATGGCAGTTTCAAGGATACCCGGATTCCCCTAAGGGTTCCCTTCTCCACTTGTTTTGCCTCAGTGGTTTCAAATCTCTCCTTCCAGGGCTTTATTTCAATGGACAGGTCAGTCTCTCACTCTCTCTTGTGGTTTTGAGGCAACGTCTCCCCTTCCTTTGACCCCAGGGACCCCGAGTTACTCAGCCCCCCCTCCCCCTTCTCTCAGAAAAATTCAAGGTCTTCCCAGAGGTTTCAAATCTCTCCTGAACCTATTTTGCATTTTTCAGGTTGGTTTAGCCAATCACCCACCCCCACTATTTTAGAGATTGATTCTCACCAGCGTTTCTGAGGGAAAAATGGTGGTTTCAAGACCCCCTCCAACCTCCTCACCCCTCCCTCCACCAGCAGATTCTGCTGAAACACCAAATCCCCCAAGACCTTCTCCCTGGCTTAGCCCAACGCCTAGGGAAACAACCCACACGGCAGGCTTAGCAGTACGCCTCACGCCACCCCTATGCACTTTTTCTGACACAGTCTTCAGGGTTAAATAGTGGCTGCTCAAGTTCATCCATGGTTTGAAGCCACCACCATTGACCTTCCCCACGGTGGTTTCAACAGGTCCCTCTTCCCTCCAGTTCCTTGCACTTTATTCTCCTGGGTGGTTTCAAACTACCCTCATTTGCTCAGTGGCCATTTGTCGCGCCCCTCAAGGGGCTCAATGACTCACAACCTGGGATGCTACCCTTTCAGACACCTTTCTTTTGGCTCAGAATTTGGGGAACATGTATAAGAGAAGTCACAGAATCCCAGGAAAGGGAAGGGGGCTGGGGCCAGAGGTGTTTTCCCCGGGGCAGGGTGTGTCTGTGTGTGTCTGTCTCTGTGACTGTAAACCCTGCCCTGCCCCACTCCCAATAAAGTGCTTTGGTGTACACACCCAGTCCTCGTCATTGGGTCGGCGGCCGGGGGAGTTCAGGAGTCCCAGCCCCCAGTCCTCTCCGCCTGCAGACCCGGTGTTCTAGGGCCCTCCTCCCCCAGGAATCAGGCCAGAGCAGGTGGCTACCAGGGAGGGAACGCGTGCTTTATTGGGCCTCAGCGAAGGCATCTCTGCGGTGGGCTCTATCTGAGGGTACCACTCTGTAGCAAAGCATGCCGGGAGGGTGGGATCTCCGAGGATGGCGCACTTCTGGAGGGACCGACAGGGGCTCACACGAAGTTGTTGGGGAGCGTGGCGGGGGAGAGCGGCTCCAGGCGCTGGGAGCGGCCCCCGCGAGGCGGCGGGGGCAGCTTGGGCGGCAGCGGAGGAGTGGGCGGCGGCTGCTTGGTGGAGATGTGTGAAGGGATCCAAGCATCCGGCGCGTAAAAGTAAAGATCGTATGGCTCCTTGGGAGTGTCCAAATGCAGGACTGTGGGAGCAAAGGGGCGAGGTCACCCCAGGGCTGACCAGGAGCCTGCCCTCTGGCTGGGCCGCTGGCCAAAGAGGAGGCGGGAGAGAGGATGCTAACCGTCCTTAGGAGCTGGGTTTTCAAATCAAAGGGCGAGGGGAGGGCCCTTGTGTAGACGAGGGGGCGTGGTGCCGCGCAGTAGGGGCGGGGCTTACAGGGCTCCTGGTGGGGAGGGGGCGGGGTTTGTAGGGACCTGTACCTGCGAGCCTGCAGCCGGTCCCAGCTGGTCTGGGGGAAGCACTGGGCGTGTGTGTGTGAAATTTCAGAGAACTGGGGGGCAGGACCTGACCATGGAGGGGTCAGGGCTTCTGCTGACCTTGGAGAGGGGACCTGTACTTCTTGGCGGGGCGCCCTAAAGTGCCAGGTGAAACCAGGGAAAGGAAACGGCATGGCATTCAGGGCGGGCGCTGTAAGGGTCGCTCACCCGACTCATCTCCGTCGTTTGGAAGCCGGTGGTGTGCGAAGGGCCGGTGCCGAGCCGCCCGGCGATAGAGACACCACAGCAGCAGGAAAATGCCGATCAGCAGCCCCGTCCCGGCGAAGAAGAGGCACAGGGCCCCTCCCGCCCCGCCCCGGGGGCGTCCCACCAGGGTCACACCTGAAGGAAAGAGCCCGGCAATAAGTAACCTAAACTCCCAGCCCCTCCTCCCCCAGGCCCAGGGGTCCGGGTCCCAGCCCCTCCTCCCTCAGGCCCAGGAGTCCAGGCCCCCAGCCCCTCCTCCCTCAGGCCCAGGAGTCCAGGCCCCCAGCCCCTCCTCCCTCAGACCCAGGGGTCCAGGCCCCCAGCTCCTCCTCCCTCTGACCCAGGAGTCCAGGCCCCCAGCTCCTCCTCCCTCAGAACCAGGGGTCCGGGTCCCAACCCCTCCTCCCTCAGACCCAGGAGTCCAGGCCCCCAGCGCCTCCTCCCTCAGACCCAGGGGTCCGGGTCCCAGCCCCTCCTCCCCCAGACCCAGGAGTCGGGTCCCAGCCCCTCCTCCCTCAGACCCAGGGGTCCAGGCCCCCAGCCCCTCCTCCCTCAGACCCAGGAGTCGGGTCCCAGCCCCTCCTCCCTCAGACCCAGGGGTCCAGGCCCCCAGCCCCTCCTCCCTCAGACCCAGGGGTCCAGGCCCCCAGCCCCTCCTCCCTCAGACCCAGGGGTCCAGGCCCCCAGCGCCTCCTCCCTCAGACCCAGGGGTCCGGGTCCCAGCCCCTCCTCCCTCAGACCCAGGAGTCGGGTCCCAGCCCCTCCTCCCTCAGACCCAGGGGTCCAGGCCCCCAGCCCCTCCTCCCTCAGACCCAGGAGTCGGGTCCCAGCCCCTCCTCCCTCAGACCCAGGAGTCCAGCCCCCAGTCCCTCCTCCCTCAGACCCAGGAGTCCAGCCCCCAGTCCCCTCCTCCCTCAGACCCAGGAGTCCGGGTCCCAGCCCCTCACCGGTCTCCTTCACTCGTTCCACCAGGATGATAGTGTCGACTCTCTCACCTCGGCTGCGCCGTTGGGGGGCTCGCAGAGTGGCTGGGGCCGGCTGATTGGGGGGGGCTGGAGAAGCAGGGGGGTCCGCGATCCGGGAGGAGGAAAGAGCGGTATCTGGCCCTTTAGGGCTAGAGTTCTGGGAGGCCTTGGGCCCAACAGTCCCAGGAAACTCTGAGGTGGGCAGGTTAAGGGCGTTGGGCTGGGTGGCTGCTGGAGTTTCTGGCTCAGGGTCCAGGGGCAGCCCGTGCAGGGCAGTAGCTTGGTCCCTGGAGGGTGCAGGCGTGTCTGGGTAAAGGCGGGTGGAGGTTTCAGGGCCAGAGTCCCTGGTGATCTCTGTGGCGTCTCGGTAGCGGGCTGTGGGGAGTTTTGATGGGGGAATGTCAGTGGGGCCGGGGTGGTGGGTTACATGGGATTCTGGGTAGGGGGTATCAGTAGGGTTGGGGTGGAGGGTCTGAAGGAATTCAGTGTTTGGGGTCTCCGCGGTGTTGGGGTCATGGATTTTTGGAGTTTCGGGGTGAAGGGTTTTGGTGGGGTCAGGATGAGGGGCCTCTGCCTGTGAGATTTCAGTGGAGTTAAGCTTGGGAATCCCTGGGAATTCCTGGTGTGGAGTTTGAGGAGGGTCAGGATTCGGGGTCCCAGGAAATCCTGGGTGTGAAGTTTTGGAGGAATTAGGTTTGGGGGCCTCAGGGGATTTGGGGTGTGAAATTTCAGGCAGGTCAGGCGTGGGGGTCTCAGAAGGTCCTGGATGTGTCATTTGGGAGGGGTTAATTTCGGGGGTCTCCGGGGCTTCTGATATTGAGGTGTTGAGTGAGTTAGGTTTGGAGGCCTCAGGAGGCTCTGGGTGTGGGAGTTCTTGGAGGTCAGTGAAGTTATGGGGAGAGGACTCAGGGGAACCCGAATGAGGCTCCTTGGAGGGCCCCGGCGACACTGTCCCCGGGGATTCTGGGTGAGGCCGGTGGAGAGTGGCATTTTCCGAAGCAGGGAGAAAGGGTTCCGAGGGGAGGCCCATCCTTGGGAAGTCGGAGCCCGCAGTTGGTGAGGCCGAAGGCGCGGCCGTGCAACCCCGCCCAGCGAGGAGGAAGACGAGGAAGAGCATGGGGCTGAAGGCTGTCATGGCTCTGGAAGACGCCAGTCGCTGCGGGGGAGCGGGAAGGACGGGGCTCAGTCAGGAAGTTGCCCCGGAGTCCCTGCCCGCGCCCGGAGGCCACGCCCACCCGTGGAAGCCACGCCCACCCACGGAGGCCACGCCCGCTGGTCCCCAGGCGGACCGCTGCCCCTGCCCAGCGGGTCCCAGGGAAAGCAGAACCTTACTGCACGTCCCTGAAGGCTGGGGCGTTGGCCGCCGTAGCTAAGGGACACGGGCGCGGGGCTTCTTGGGAGTCGTAGCTAATTTCCTTATCTGTTTCCCCAAGGGGGTCCCAGAAAAATTGGGGGGAAATGACGCCTCTCCAAGTCCCCTAGACCCTCTCAGCTTCGACTTCGGAGGATGCAGATCTCTGAATGGACCGGGGATACCTTCCTCTCCGAGGGCCCCCAGGGCCCCTGGACTCCATAGTTGTTTACATCAGGAGGCTTCGAAGGAAGGACTGGGGCTGGGGGCTGAACCCCTGGATCTGAGGGAGGAGGGAGACTCTTGGGTCCTGGGCAAGAAGGCTGCTGGGGGTTCAGACTCCCAATTCCCAGAGGGTGGAGGGCCCTGTGGATCTAAATTCCTGCTTCTTTAGCAAGAAGCCTGAAGGTTCAGATGCTGCGGATTTTGAGGGAGCCGGGCTTGGGGGGCTGGGTTATCGGGGAGAAGGACATGGGAGTCTTGAACTCTTGGATCCTGAGTGAGAAGGAGGTTAGGAACTCTGAGTCTCGGGTCTTCCAGAGATAGGGGTGTGGGGGTTTGAACTCCTCAGCCTGCAGGAGGAGAGAGTTGTGGGGGACTCAGGTCTCTGTTTACTGAGGATGGAGCTTAGATTTCAGGGTCTCAGGGGCTGGTCTGTGGTCAGGTGGAGGTAGGCTTGGAGGACACCTGGATGGGACAGGGTCACTTGGGGGCCTGGGCCTCCTACCTGTTCAGGGGTGTCCAAGATAACAGCAGGTTATCCGAAGCTGGAGCAGAGCTGGGCGCAGAGACCAGTGAATGCTGCAGAATGGCTCTGGGTGGGGCAGCAGGGGTAGGGTCCCAGGGCGCAGGTGATGCACCTGACCCCCTCCCTGGGGATCCTGGGAGCCTAGCGACAAGCTTGGGATCTTAAAGGGACAGAGCTAAAGTACATTGTCTCCGGTCCTGACCGGTTTGCTCAGTGGCTAGAGTGTCGGCCTGCAGACCAAAGGGTTGTCGATTAGATTCCTGGTCACGGGCACATACCTCGCTGCAGGTTCCCCAGCCCCAGGTTGGGGCACATGCAGGCGGCAACCAATAGATATGTCTTTCACATTTATGTTTCTCTCTCCCCCCTCCCTCCTTCCACTCTCTCTAGAAATCAATGGGAAAAAGCACATTGTCTCTGGAGTGGGGAAGGGAGTTAGGGACTGGATGATCTGGCCCAACTGAGTGGAAGTCCCTGGTGCCATCCTATGCCAAGACCCAGGCCCCAGGCCCCTCAGCCCCTTCTTCTCAGAGCCAGGAATAGACATCCCCAGGCCCCTCGTCCGCCGGAATCCAGGAATCAAACCCAGGAGCCTGAGCCCAGGCCCTGCTCTCCTCCTTTCTGGGGAACTACGAGTCCAGCTTCCCACATCTTGCCAGTTTGCTACTGCCTCTGGGAATTCCCAACCTTTACCCTCCTTCCCACTGTGTAGAGTGCACCCTCTTAACAGAGTGGGTGTGGGTTTGAGTTTATCTTTGTAACACCCCACACTCCTCCCCCCCCGGGAAGGGTTAGGCACATCCATGGGGCAGCTCACGGCCCTGTCCCTTTCCCCACTCCCCGAGCTCTGTAAGACTTTCCTGTCATTTTACCTGCCTTCACACCCCCACCACACAACCCCTTGTCTTCTCTTGCCTTTCCCCTTCCCTGTCTCACACTCTGATTCTCTCCCTGCCGGGGTTTATCTCTGGGCAGCAATTCTGTCCTGCTGGCTGTCCTTCCATTCCTCTGTCTTTCCCAGAGCCTTTCCCTCCTCTCTAGCTGGCCCTCTTTGTCAATTTCCTTTTTTCTCTTCCTTCCTTTCCCTTTCTTTCTTCCTCTTTTTTTTCTTTCTTCTGTCACAGTCTCTGTCCTCCCTTCTCACGGTTACTTCACCTCTTTGTGTCTGCTTCTGCCCATCAGTTCCTCCGTGTGGCTTTTCCAGTCTCCTCTCTCTCTCTCTCTCTCTCTCTCTCTCTCTCTCTCTCTCTCTCTCCCTCTCTCTCTGTCTCTGGCTTCTGCTCTGATGGTCCCTCTGCCCGTCTCTATTTTTATCCCTCTGACACACCCCCTTGCGTCCACCTCTCTGTCTGTCCGTCTCTCCCCCTCCCGCTTCTGCTCAGGACCCAGCTCCTGGTCCCAATTAGTTGATCGCCGCCAAGGCAGCGGCGGTCCCCCCACCCCCGGCTCCTCATTACAGCCGGCGGCTCCTAATGAGCCTGGGGGGAGGCTGACCCCACGCCCCCGGCCCCTGGTCTGCGTCACTGCCCGCTGCGGGGGCTGTGGGAGGGATATAAGGGGGCTGCCTGCCTCGCTGCCCAAGTCCACTGCGCGGTAGGGGCCCTGGGATCTGGCTGCTGCGGGTGGGTAAACTCTGGGGCTCGGGGCCAGGCCACGGGCCTCACGGAGCCCTTCCCTGTCTCTCCACAGGTGATGGAGACTCGCCAGGTGCCCAGGAGCTCCCGGGCGCGGCTCCTGCTGCTGCTCCTGCTGCTTGTGCCCTGGGGCGTCCGCACTGCC
Organism: Corynorhinus townsendii; assembly: GCA_026230045.1. Classification (NCBI taxonomy): domain Eukaryota; kingdom Metazoa; phylum Chordata; class Mammalia; order Chiroptera; family Vespertilionidae; genus Corynorhinus; species Corynorhinus townsendii. The sequence goes on along the minus strand of JAPDVU010000011.1, from coordinate 46,404,461 downwards.
TCAGGCGTCGCCCTGCCCCCCGCGGGGGTCTTCAGGTACGTGCGCGCCCAGAATTCCTAGGGAGGGGGTGAGGGAAGAGAGCCACAGAGAAAGGGAACAGAGGCTCAGAGAGGGCGGCAGAGACCAAGAAAGAGGACAGAGACTAGGGGTGAGGAGAGATGCGGGTGGACAGGGAAGCAGCAGGAGACACAAAAGGTTACATGCTGGGAAAGGCCTTGGGAGACTTAAAAGGAGTCAAAGCAGAACCGGGGTCGTTCCTTGAACACCGGTGATTGGCTTCTGGGGATGTGCCCGGCCCTGGCTGGGCAGAGGCAGGCCAGGGCATCAGACTTGTCTCTGTCCCCTGGGAGCTCCGAAGCTGGAGAACAGAGACAGGGACCCACACAGAGCAAAAGAGGCAGAGGACGGAGACCGGGCCACTCCACGGACGGTGCAGGAACAGGGCTTCGAGTTAGACCTCGAGGAGAACAGGGGGTGGCGGGCGGAGGGCCTGGACACGCGGTAACCGCGTCTCTCCGTCTCCCCGCAGCCTCCGCACCTCCGGCGGAACCTTGGCGGCCCGGGCCAGCCCCCCGTCGCGGCGGAGCCTGGCCCTGGCAGACGACGCGGCCTTCCGGGAGCGCGCGCGGATGCTGGCCGCCCTGGAGCGCCGCCGCTGGCTGAACTCCTACATGCACAAGCTGCTGGTGCTGGACGCGCGCTGAGCGCCCGCGCGGGCATGCGAATAAAGACCCTGCTGTGCGTCAGGCTCCGCCTCCTTCCTGCGCTCGTGTGTGTGTGTGTGTGTGTGTGTGTGTGTGTGTGTGTGTGTGTGTGTGTGTGTGTAAGGTGGGGGGGTTGTGTGTGTAAGATAGTGGGGGGTTGTAAGGGGGGGGGGTGGGCGCGGCCCCAGCACGGGTTACACTGGCATCTCACCCCTCAGTCCCTTTTCCCGCCCTAAAAAATGTCCCCTCCATTCATAGCCCCACCTCTCCATCTCTGCTCCAGCCCTGCGCCGCCCTGTAATTTGCACCTTTCCGAGCCTCTGTTCCTCCCACCCCTGAGGCCCTGTTCCCTCTGGGTTTCTGTCCCCCTCTCTCTGGTTCTCTCCCAGGTCACTGCCCCCTTCTCTGAGTCTCCTTACTTCTCTTTCACCCTGGGAATCTCTATCTCCTCTCTCTTCTTGCTGCCCCTAAAACTCTTCCTCACATTCTTCATCACTTTTTTCTCTCTGCCTGACTCCTTCGTGTCTTCCTACTTTTCTCCCTTTGGGTGTCCGTCTCACTTTCTTCCAGCTCTCACTAGTTTCTAAATGTGCCCATTCCCGACTTCTTTGGACAGAGTGGGACGATCAGGGACTGATGTGAGTTGCACCTGCCGTTGAAGACCAGGCTCCCCAAACGTAGCTGCGTGGTATTGGAAAGGGCTTAACCTCTGAGTATCCTTTTCCTCATCTGAGGACTAATCAGACACACTGAGAGGACTTCAGAACTGCGCCCCGCACGAAGCGAATGTTTTTACTAGAAAAGGGTTTCCCCCCTCTCGAAGCAGCCTCCAGCAGCTTCTTCAGGGTTTTGTGTGTCCTTCAGGGGAGACCATCAGAGCGACAGGTTGGGGCGGGAAAAGAGGAGAGAGTATCAGTAAGCAGGCTCCCGCCCGGAGTCATGGGCGGGGGCGGGGAGACACCTGGGCTGCCAGGTAGAGAAAGCAGCCAATCAGAATCTGCCTTCCTGGCGTCTCGGCCAGCCCTTCAGCCCTGCGCCTCAAGGTGACTGACAACCTCCCACTTCTCAGACACAGAGGGCTCTGAACTGCGTGCCCTAAGCGCGGACCACACTGTGATTGGTCTCACGAAAGGGGCGAAGCTGGGCGTGGCCGCCAACGGAAGGGAGCGGGGCGGACTCTTGATTGGCAAACTCTCCCATAATTTGCACCGCGCCGTAATTGCCCTCTGGGCCAGGAGGTGTGTCTGTTTCTACGTAGTTGAAATACTGAATAACTGTAATCTTCAAAATCATCCAGAGTTGGTCCAATTTTACAAACAAGACTCTGAAAGTCAGGACTAATTTCCCAAGTTGCCAGCGCTAACAAAGCACAGGATAGCTGGAGCTCAAACCTGTGCAACTTCAGAGTCTAATCCTTTCCACTCTGCTGATGGAGAAGTGGAGTTACAATCTTACAAGCAGTGACCATACGCTGGGCCCTCTTCTGGACACTGGGTGGCCTCATTCTGCGAGCTGGAGGGCTGGGTCCTGACCTGTTCCCTTCCCATACTCTACTTCCTCCCCAGATCGCCACAGCGGGCAACACCCCGACCTCCATTTCCAGACTGAGCGCTCAGGGCTCCAGCCACCTCTTGGAACCCTGACACCCACCCCATCCTCTGTGAGCTCCTTCTCATAGGTTCCCCATCTTGGGCATGGCTAGTCTACTAGCCACTGGGTGAGGTACTGTCCTTGTCCTTCCCTCTCCCTCTGCCTTCAGCGCCTGTCAGTTCCACCCACACACCAGGTCCAGCTCAGACCTGGTCCTCTCCCATCTGGGCCCCAGCCGCAGCCTTCTCCCCACCCGCTGCCTCAGCCTCACTTCATTACTCATCCTCTATGCAGGCTCGGGTCTCTTTCCCACTCCGAGTTGATTTTGTCCCTTCTCTGCTCACAGCCCTTTCTTGGGCACTTAGGAGTAAAGTTCATGCTGGTGTCCAAAACCCTTCATGGGCTCTTGCCCACCTCTCTATCTTAATTTCACCGCTCTGTACCTCCAATTCTTCCTGGCTCCAAATCATTTTGTCATTAAAATTTTTAAAAATATATTTTTATTGATTTCAAAGAGGAAGGGTGAGGGAGAGAAAACCATTAGTACTGAGAGAGCATCATTGATTGGCTGCCTCCTGCACCACTGGGGATCGAGCCCTCAACCCCGGCATGTGCCCAGACCAGGAATTGAACTGTGACCTCCTGGTTCACAGGTTGACACTCAACCACTGAGCCACGCTGGCCGTACTCTCAGTTTTAATTCCAGCAGCACGGTGTTGCCTATGGCTCTCCACACAGAGGATCTTTCCCACCCCCTGGTCTTCACACTTATTTACTTCCTCTGCCTGCAGCATCCTCCTCAGCCCCTGCTCATTGTAACCAAGGTTACCCACCTTTCAGGACTAAACAGATGTCATGGATCTGGGAAGAAACCTCTAGCCTCCAGGCTGAGTTGGGTGCCTTTTCCCACCCTTGCTCAAAACTCTCCAGCCTGAACTTGCCTCTGGGGTGCTGAAACTGGTCTATATCTTGACCTGGGTTGGGTTTTAGTTTCAAATGTTTACATATGCATAAACTCATCCAGCTGATACTTAAGATTTGTCCATTTATCTGTATGTAAGTTACACCTCAATTAAGACATAAATAACCAAAAACAAGCAACAAAACCTCCCATCTTCCTTGGGGAAAATGAATGCTCCTCAGCCTGACACTGGAGGGCCTGTTTCTCTACAGCTTTATCTTTTAAGGTCTAGCTGTGGCAACTAGGTGTTTGTGGAGTGAACAAATGGCGCACTGGTCCACGTCCTGCTGGCCCTTTGCACTGGTGGACAGACATCTGTGGTGTGTGCCCGGCCCCCATCTCCTTCTCCCTCTTTCGGCCAGGAGCGGGGCTTGGTCTCTCTGCAGCTAGGGGTGATGATGCCAAACAGTCTGGCCAACAAGATGTAAACACAGGTCTGCTGCTGGCTCTGGGAAGGCTACTGCTTTTCTTTATAGAAAAGAAGGGCCACATTGCCTTCTCTCCGCAGAGATGATGCATGAAGCCACAATGTCCGCCATCCCCTGAGCATGAGGGAAGGGCCAGGATCACAGGCTCAGTGCACTAGCAGCTGTGGGCCTCGTGCTGTTCTCCAGGCTTGTTTTGTGAGGAAACTAAACCCCCAGCACTTACTCCATTATTGGGTGTGTTTCGCTATTATCAAGAAATGTAGTAAAAAATATCACAAAACCAAGAGACTTCACATAAAGACCCCATTCCGGGGCGTGGGTCCTGGAGTCCTGAACTGCGTCTGGGTCTTGATAACAGTGGCACAACAACAGGAACAACAGTAAAGAGTCCGAGGAATTCACCGAACTAGACATTGCTCTGAGGGCCGGGGAGCATGGCTCACACTGGGGGGGGGCCAAGGTAGCAGAGCTGGAGGTGGGGCCAAGTGGGGGGTGCAGGCTGGCCCAGCAGCAGGATGGAGAGCAGCAGCAGCAGCAGGAGACCCAGGACAGGTGCAGGAATCAGCGGATACCGCGTGACCCTGGTGGGGTGGCATGACAGTGCTTAGGTCAGGGCCCAGGGGAGCTTATGCGCCCCGATGACTGACCACCATCTTCCTTTTGGTGATACCTTGGGGCTCACCTGAGCTGCTGGGGGTGAGGGTGCAGGGGGCACAGGCAGAAGTGGCTCCAGACTGGCTTCCTAACCGGAACCAGCTTCCTCTCCACAGGCACCAGTGCGTGCTGTAGGTCTGGCTGGGAGAGGCTGCTGGAGAGAGAGGGGGGCAGGGCAATCACACTGCACCACGTTGTCCCCAAGTTCCCTCCCAGTCCCTGTGAGTCCTAGTACCTCTCAGGAGGGCTTCTTGGAATGTCTCCAGGGTGAGGGTCTCCCAGAAGGATGGAGAGGTCAGCCTGGAAGGACAAAGGAGATAACAAACTTGGGACAGGGGGTCCTGGGCAGAAGTGACCTCACAGAAGGGGGTGGAACACAGTGAATGAATGGCTCAGTGCCAGCTTCCCCAAAACACACCGCCGGGTTGGGGTCCACGCTCTGCCAGCTTCTGGCCGTGTGTCCTTTGGCACATCACCCCACTTTCCCCACCTGCTGGACAGGGATGATGACAGTGCTCACCTCACAGGCCTAAAGTGGAGACTGACTGAGTGAATTCAGGTTAAAAAAAAGTGGGCGTGGGGCTCAGAACAGTGCCTGGCATAGTGAGTGCTCGGTAACTGTGTGAGCCACTCAATTTGATTATTTCCTCTTCCACTGGTTTCTGAAGTATCCAATGGCAATAAAAAGACAGTAATAGGTAACAAGTAACAGAACACCAGTGCCAGCTACCACCTTCACCACTGCCACCTACTGTGTGCCTGCTCTGTCAGGCCTGGAGCCAGGCCCTTTCTGACATGATCCTTAACCTTCACCCCACTGAGAGCCGGGTGAGGACCCTCACCACACCAGCTCGAGGAAACGGAGGTGGGACCAGGCTCCACAGAGGGTGTGGCAGGAGGGAGGTGGGCTTTGCATTCAGGCTGCTCAGAGAGACCATGTGGGATGGTTGGACCCTGCAGGGTCCATGTGCCTGGAACAGAGCCCTGCACACACTTGGGTTCTCACACCCTCAGCCGAGGACTGCAGGCTCCTCACTCACATCACATTTCCTTCCCTCCCTTTCCTTGTCTGAGAATGCGGATTGTCACCTGCTGCTTTGAAAAGCAAAGGTGTGTGTGGTGCTGGGCAGGGGGGTACTGAGGCCGGCTGCAGAGGGCCCGGCCCTTTCCTGTGTGTGGGCGCATGTACGTATGCATTTTCGCAATCCGGGGGTGTAGCCATGTCTGTGAGGCCGGTGGTGTGGCGGCTGCAGCCTTCTGTGTGCGGGGGGGGGGGGGGGGGGGGGTCCCCTGGGAACATTCTGGCCGCCCACTAGCCTGTAGGCCACCACCCACAGCACCATCCGCTCTCATTAGCTACAGCGAGGGCCTTGTTATCTCTTGGCCAAATGATTTTTCTGTCTGCTCAGGGGAAGTGAGGGTGCAGGCGGGAGCTGGGGAGGAGCTGTGATGACATCAGTCCCCTCCAAGGGCCCGGAGTGGATGGGGACTGGGGAGAGGTGCTGGGGACTGCCTACCGTGATGTTGATCTCTGTTTCCTCCTCTTCCTCTCTTCTGGGCAACCTAGGGCAACAACAATGTCACTGCAAGTTTCTTCCCTCTGCCTGGCTCCCATTTGCCCGTGAGGGGCTCAGGGGAACCTTTAAAGTTGGGGGCTTAAAGGGGATGGACCTAGATCTGTGACCTCAAAAAGGGTGCGAGGGTCTCTTCATCTCACTGGCTTTCTCAGGGGCTACTTTTCTAGGTGATGCCCCAGTGAAGAGCCAAGGCTTCCAGCTCTCACTCCCCAAAGCACCAGAGGCTCAGACCAGGGCCTGAGGAGAGAGACCCTGCCCGACTCCCTACCTGCTGGGTCACACCATTTTCACTGAGCCTCCGGCTTACTGGTTCTTTTTTCATGACTTGAACTCCAGAATCCAACCATGTAAGGTCCACTCCCATCCTAGACCATTTCTCCCAGGGGTTATGAGTGCCTGAGTCCCTGCAATGCCTCTTTAGAGACTCGGGTCTCAAGCTGCTCAGCCTGGACATCCCTTAGAGACCCAGATGTCCACATTCCTAGCCATCACCTTCACTGCGAACAAGGGATTTGGCCCTCCAGTTTCAGACCCAACACCCTCAGGATACAGTTGTTTCCTCAGCCAGCACACCAAAAGGCATCCAGCCACTCAAGGTTCAGGCCTTTTACCCTAGCCACTTCCAGGGCCACCGGATTTCACTACCTCCCTCACTCCCATCTTCCCGATCTGTGCATCACACTACCCCTGCCCCCCAATTCAGATGTCTAGCCACTGCCCCTGCTGCTGTTTATCCCCTCTCCTTCTCCCTTCCATGTCCTGGTGACTGAGGGGAGGTCACATCTCTGGAGCCCCATCCTCCCAACCTCAGCTTTCCCAGACAGTCCAATTAGAGCCCATGGCAGGCAGCCTCATTAGTTGCTACAGCTAGGAGCTGAAAGAGGGGTGGGGGAGAGGGTGGCACCACAGGCCCCAAGGACAGGGCCCCAAGGAGGGTTCCTGCAGACATCTAGTGCTTTCTCTCTCCTCAAAGGCCTGCACACAAGCCTCCTAACAATCACAGGTCCACGGCATCATGCCAACTGCACTGACCATCCTCTATCACAAAAGGACTGAGCTGGGATTTGAACCCCAGGTGTCTGACTCCAGAGCCCTCATGATTTCCCGACTGCCTGGGTGTTCCCCAGGGGCCCAATCTGGGTCTCATTTATCCCAGGTTCCCTTTAGGCCTTGGAGAGGTGTGTTCAGTGAGAGTGACCTGGTGACTGAGCTGTCCCATCTTCCTGACAATTATCTTCTTTTATTAAGGGTCTCCTATACGAATACCACTCTTGCAAGACCCCATTCAGGCATCGCCTCCCCAGGAAGTCCTTCCTCTCTCCCAGGTGGGGTCAGGTGCTGGATGTCCCCTCGGGACTCCGTGGGCCAGGGCTATTTCCTCTAGGCCGGGAGTCACTGAGGGCAGGGCTGGATCTGACTCATGCTGGTGCACAGGCCCAGGGCTGCCTCAGCATGTGCGAGTGAGTGAGTGAATGAATGAGTAGGTGATGAGGCTCCAGCAGGGCCTTTGAAGTTCTTATATTCCCTCTGCCTGAGAATCAGGTGTCACCTGGAGGCAGAGGATGGGTTTGGGAGGAGCAGACTTCTTACCACATTGACCGCTCCTTCCTTCCTTCATGCTGGTACTCTGGTTCTCCCTGGCAGTTCATCTGCGGGGGAAGAAAAAAGGTTAGATTTCTGGGTTACAACACCTCAAGAATTCACCATTTTCTTAAAAAACTTGCCTTCCTCTTGGGCCCCCTCCTTGGGACAGCTCTATCCCCCTCACCGACCCCCCTGGAGCAGAAACCAGAAGCTGCAGCATTGTTCTAGACCACATCAAGCCCCTTTCTTCTTCTTCAGGACCCAGGAGTCCAGGTCCCCCAAACTCCTCACCTGGGCCCAAAAGGGGCTCTGTGGTCCCCTTTCAAACCCCATTATCCTCCCAGGGCCCCAGTCTTGGATCATTTGTTCTCCCCTCAGGACCAAGGTCCCTCTCTGTTTTCTCCAGAGACATCTCAATCAACTTGGCACTGTTTTCTAAGTGCATCCCTGAGCCAGGCTGGTGTGGCTCAGTTTGATTCCCAGTCAGAGCACATGCCTGGGTTGCAGGCTGAAACCCCAGTAGGGGGCCTGCAGGAGGCAGCCAATTAATCATTCTTTCTCATCATTGATGTTCCCCTCTCTCTCTCTATCTCCTCTCTCTCTCTGAAATCAATAAAAATATATTTAAAGAATCATTTTAGCCCTAGCTGGTTTGGCCCAGTGGTTACAGCATTGGCCTGCGGATTGAATGGTCCCAGGTTCGATTCTGGTTAGGGACATGTGTCGCAGTTGCAGGCTCAAACTCTGGCCCTGGGTGGGGTGTGTGCAGGAGGCAGCTGGTCAATGTATCTCTCTTACATCGATGTTTCTCTCTCCCTGTCCCTTCCCCTCCCTCTACTCTCCCTAAAAATCAATGGAAAAATATCCTTGGGTGAGGATTTAAAAAAAAAAAAAAAGATGAGTTGCCTTAGTTATTTAAAATTATGTAATATTATTGTTCAAGTTATTACAAAATTCATAAAACAATCACTACTTTTTAAAATTTGTTAATCCTCACCTGAGGATATTTTTTTCCATTGATTTTTAGAGAGAGAGGAAGGGAGGGAGGGGGAGGGAAAAAGAGAGGAAGTGAAAGAAATATCCATGTGAGGGAGACACATCCACTGGTTGCCTACTGTAGGCACCCCTAATGGGGCTGGGAATAAAGCCCGAAGGTATGTGCCCTTGATGGGGAATTGAACTCAGGACCCTCTGGTCTGTGGGCTAACACTCTAACCACTGAACAACACCAGCCCGGGCAACAATGGCTACTGCTGAGTTCAAGATTTCATAGTGGGTTTGCTAAGGTAAATGCTTAATGTATCTTTACAGTGTCAGGAAGAACCATTCACTTCCCACTGTAGTACTGTTCTTTTTTTTTTTTTAGGATTTAGTAACTTAATTACAATTTTTTTTCAATTAGTTTACTTTCAATTACAGTTTACTTTCAATATTATTTTGTATTGGTTTCAGGTGTATAGCATAGTGGTTAGACACTCATATACTTTACAGAGTGCCCCCACTATATTTCCAATACCCACCTGGCCCCAAACAGTTATTACAATATTATTGACTGTATTCCTTATGCTGTACTTTATATCCCCTTGACTGTTTTGTAAATGTATGTAGTACCACTTTTTTTAATTTTTAAAAATTTTAAAGATTTTTGTTTTAATCCTTACCTAAGGATATGTTTTTATTGATTTGAGAGAGAGGAAGGGAGAGGGAGGGAGGCAGAAGAGGGAGAGAGAGGCAACATTGATGTGAGAAACACTGATTGGTTGCTGCTCCTATGCACCCGCAACCTGGGTATGTGCCCTGACCGGGAATTGAACCCGAGACCCTTCAGTGTATCGGATGCCGTTCCTAACACCTGCGCCACACCGGCCAGGGTGTAGTACCATTTTAAATAAGGTGATTTCTGATAGTGTTTCCTAAACAACAACGACAATCACAAAGGAATTTGTGTTTGTTTTCTTCATTTTTGCCTGCACACTAGCAGGCCAGTCCCTAGGGGTCAGGAATGGTGTCCTGTCTGGCTTGGGTTCCGTGTCCCTCAGTGAACAATTGCCTATTGAACAGGAACAGAACAGGTACATGGGGTCCCAGGCCCTTTGCCCAGTTCTGGGCTCCACTGGTCCCATGGCCCCTCCTGTGCTCACCTGTCCCTCAGCTGGGGCTTCAGGCAGAAACTCAGCTTCCTCATCGCTCTCACTGGTGCCCTCCTCCCACTGCCACACCCCGCACAGAGGGCTGGAGAGATGGGTGGCTGCCTCTTCTTGTTTCTGGGAAAGTTGTTTCTGAGGTCAGGGAGGGCCAGGTAAAGGCACAATGCAGGTCAGAGATGGGGATGGAGATGGGCTGAGGTATGGGGTGGGAGGTGGAAGGAGCTGATATGAGGCTGGGCTGGGGAGGGTGGAAGTAGGACCCAGGAAGAGTTTGGTGCCAGGATGAAGAATTGGATAAGGAGAGGTTAGGACAGATGGTCCTGAGGAGAAACAGGTTAAGGTGAGTCAGGGCTGGGTCAGAGTTTCAGCTCAAGGTGGGTTGGGGTGTTCCCAGGGTGCCAGACCCACCTGCTGAATGGCCTGGATCTCCACGCCCAGTGATGGGGGCAGCAGCTTGGTCCAGTCCACTCTTCTCGCCTGAGCCCCTTTGGGTAGCCTGGCCACACAGTCAGGAGGGGGATGGCCTCTGTGCCTGCCCACCACCTGTCCATCGGCCTATGCTGGGGTTGCCACCCTGCCCACCGTGGGGCTGGAGGCTGAGGTCCCTGCCCTTGGGTTCTCCTCCTGCCTCCTCCACCCCTCATGTTCCACTCACTCATCTGGCCCCTTATGGATCTGACTCAGCTGCTCCTCCAGGTGTGAGATTTCCAACCTCAGTTCCTGCAAAGGAGGGAGTGAGGGACACCTGGTTTTCCATTCTTCCCCATCCTCACCCTTAGGCTCCTCTTCCAAGGTCAATTCTACTCCCCTGACCTCTTTGGGTTCCTTAAGACACATATTGCCAAGGGACACAGGAAAGAAAGCAGTGACAAACATAGGAGGCTAAGGAGAGACAGAGAGCAGCAGGAACCCAAAAGGTAACCTGCCAGCCAGGAAAACCAAGCAGAGGAAGGCAGAGATGGAGACACGTGGAACAATAAAGCACGGACCGAAACAGATTCAAAGAGAGGTAAGAAACACAGGAAGTGTATGAGACTCATAAAGACCAGGGACAGAGACAGGAGTCTCCCTGAGAGACAGACTAGGTCCAGAGAGAGGCTGAGACAAGGACCTAAATACGCCAGGCAGATACACAGATAAGGAGGGGAGATGTGGTGAGAAGACACCCACAGAGAATAAAAGTGAATGGAAAACAGAGATACACAGAGGGAGAGAAATGAAAGACAGAGAAAAAGCGAAAAGGCAGAGAGAGGGAAAGAGAGAGGGACATACATCAGACAGTGGAGATGGAAGTGAGAGACTTGAGACAGAGTGACAGAAACAGAAAAGAGGCAGTAAATCTCAGAGATGGCAAGAGAAGTGGGGAGAGCCAGGCCAAGCAGGGGGCCGCCAAGGGCGGGCGAGAGAGCCTGCGTTACCTGGGTTGTTGTTCTGTACTCTTCCAGGGTCTTGGCCAGACTCTCTGCGTGGCATGTGCGCTGGGAAAGCCCAAAGCCAATGAGACTGGGCCCAACCTCATAAAGACACTGAGGCTAGGAATGGAGGTGTGCGAGTATGGGGGGAGGGCAGGGTGAGGCTGGGGGAAGGGCTAGGGCCCTCGGGACAGCACTGCGTTTGGAAAACAATAGAAAAATTTAGATTTAAATGTAAAAGCCTTATGCAGATGTAGGATAAAGATTTGGGGGGCTCATGGGGAGATCCTTAGGGCTGGGGGAGGGTGCAGGAGAACTGAAGGAGAGTAACAGAGAACCTAGGCCCTGGGCAGGCAAGAATGGATGCACTTGGACCACAGAACCCCTGGGACATCTGGGAATCTGAGAGCTCAACTGCAGAGCCACAAGGAGTGATCCTGCAGGGTTGTGCTTGTGACCTCAGTGGAACCCAGTGACCTCTCTGGGTCGTGTGCTTATCCCAGGATTAGAGCCAGGCAGGCCTCCCTTTCCTGACTCAGGGCAGGAGATGGGCAGGTGCACATGGAAGCAAATGTCACCCAGCCCCCTTACCTCAGAGAGGTCGGTGTCTCGCTGGCAAATGAGGCGTTCACACTCATAGAGCTGCCGCTGCCAAGGAAGGAGTCGGTGCATCTGTCCTGCCCACTCCCGAAACCCTCTCAACCTCCCTCCAGGGCTCTGGACATTAGCTACATGGACAGGGATTTCAGCCAAGTTGCCTGGTAGCCCTGGGAACCTGACGGCTTGATGGAAGTTCCCAGCTGTCACCAGGCCTCAATGGTTGAGACTGGAGATGACAAATATGGCCCTGGGGATGGTGGGAAGTTGTCAAGGTACTAGGGAGGGGCAGCACCTTCAAAGCATCCTTCTCCATGGCCAGCTCCTCGGTCCTCCTCTTCATTCCATCCCGCTCAGCCAGTAGCTTTCCATTCTGGAAGGAGGAATGGCTGGTTATGTTCACGTCAGCAAATGGCAATGCTAATACCCTCAGTAGACATTTGCTGACACGTGATGTGCATCAGGCTTCATGCTAAGCACTTTATGTGTTTTAGCCCATGAAACCCTTCCGACCATCATATGGAATTTCAGCTTTGATTTCTCTGTGCATCAGTCCATCTCCCATCCATAAAAATGAAGATAAGATAGAGCCTACTTCATGGGGCTGCTGCGAGGACTAAATAAGATACTTGGTAACATTTACTGAGCACCTTGCAGTAAATGAGTAAAAACACTCATTTCTTGTCACCTATGTTAAAGATAAAACAACTCAGCTCTGGCTGGGTAGCTTAATTGGTTAGAGGGTCATCCCTATATGCTGAGGTTGTGGGTTCCATCCCTGGTCAGGGCACATACAAGAAGCAACCAATGAAATGAATGTATAAGTAAGTGGAACAACAAACTGATGTTTCTCTCTCTCTGAAAATGAATTAAAAAAAAAAAAGCAACTCGGACACATAAAGATTGAGTGACTTCCCAGGTCTACAGATGGTAATTAATTCAAATACATGTTAATAGCACAAAGCATTTAGGACAGTGCCTATCAAGTGTTTGGTAAGTGTTATATTCAACATGTGGAATCTAAATTAAACAATATAAGTGAACAAACAAAACAGAAACAGACTTATAGATACAGAGAACAGACTGATGGTTGCCAGAGGGGAAGGGGGTTTAGGGAACTGGGTGAAAAAGGTGAAGGGATTAGGTACAGATCGGTAGTTACAAAACAGTTATGGGGATGTAAGGTACAGCATAGGAAATATAGTCAATAATATTGTGATAATTATAAATGGTGCAAAGTGGGTATTGGAAATATCAGGGCACCACTTTTTGAAGTATATGATTGTCTAACCACTATGTATACACCTGAAATTGATACAAAATATTGAACGTAAACTGTAATTGAAAAAATTTTTACAAATATTTTTTCAACTTTGGATTAGGAATTTTTAACACATACGAAAGTAAAAAGTGTAACGAAACCCTTTATCAATCACCCAGCTTCAATAATTATACACAGTTTCCCAGTTTGTTTCTTCTCTAACATGCAGGTTGTTTTGTTTGGGGTTTAACCATATTATTTTAAAGCAAACCCCAGGCATCATATTATTTCACGTTTAACTACTTGTGCATTTTAATCTCCTACTTAAGGACCCTACTTTTAGCAAAACCATAATACCTACCATTATCACCCTTAACAAAATTAGTAATTCCTTAGTACCATCTCACACCCAAGTTGTGTTTTATTTCTCAAATGTTTCATTTATTTTGTTTGAATGAGGATCCACAGGCTTTTGGTTGAAATGTCTCAATTCTTTTTATCTGAGTGACCCCCCACTTTCCAATCCTGGCATTTTTTGGCGTCTTTCTTTTGTGGAAGAAACCAGGTTATTTGTCTTGTAGAAATTGTGCCTTCTCCATGGTGACACTCACCATGTCCCTGCATCTTCATTATTTCCTCTAAACTGGTGGGTAGGTCCAGGGTCTGGTCCAGACTTTGTTCAACTTTTTGGCAGGCAGATTTCATGGGTGTTGTGACGCATGTCATGTGCCATTCAGGAAGAATATTAATTACTGGCTGTCCTAACATAGTTTTAACTGCCATCATCCCCAATTTTAGAGAGGAAATTGAGGATCAGAGAGGTTAAAAAACTTGGCCAAGGTCACATGGTAAGTGGACTCAAACTCAAATCTGACTAAATCCTGTGCTTATAACTCAACTCTTCTCTGAGCCAGAAGAAGCCTTGGGTGACAATGGGGAACCAGCTGCATATCTTGTCCCAAGTTCATTACTAGAGGTGGAGACCAGCGCAGAAGCTGATAACGTGTGAGGTGGACTCTGATGAGGACTAGGGCCTGGGCCTGCTGGGAGCCCTGATGAGGAGCTTCCTGAGGAGGCAGCGCTGGGGCAGAATCCTCAAGGGTGAGGAGAATTATGGGGGGAGGGGGAGTGGAGAGACAAGCAGGCCAGGAGAGGGCAGTGGGCAGAGCTAGCTATGAAATAGCACTGAGAATAAAATGCCCCAAATTCCATTCTAGAGTTTCTGGGCACCAAAAACCTAGCAAGTTGCCCTGAGTTTTGATGAGGCATCATGAGGAAAACATTTCTGGACATGGAGGCAGTTGATTTCCCTTGCCACATCCCTCATCCTGGTGCCCCTGGGGATACCAAGGCCAGTTCCTCCTCCTCTCCAGCCCAGCTTCCCTGCAAGTCCTCCATCAGCTGCCCGCCCTCCCTCTCAGTCCCAGCTAGCCTGGATGCCAGGTGAAGGGCGGAGGAAGGACAGGCCAGGAATGCTGTGTCAACATCTGTTCACCTGGTTGGGATTTGCAGGCTGGATCCTGGGCTACTCGGCAGGGAACCTGGTTACTCAGCCACTCCTGCCTTCTTCTGCAGTAACCTGACCCCTGCTCCATAGGTTCTCCTAGGGAAAGCTGAGTGTCTGAGTGTCCCTTACTCCAGCATTATTCTACTGTAACTTGAGAACTCGATCTATAGATGCTCTGTAGGCAGCAGCCAGTGGGGAGAAAGGTGGAGGGGAGGGATCCAAGAATAGCTCCAGTTATCGAGCGCCTAGGATGTCCCAGGCGCAGCTCAAGGCACTTGACCTGGCAACAGGCCTTCTGGGCTGGGAAGAGCAGACTGCTGGCTGCCATTCACCCTTATTCCTTTTGCTTTCATTGGGGTCCTCTCTCCATGTGGGCAGGTGGGTCCCTAGCCTTAGCCCTGGAGGTGAATTAAGATGGAAATCTAGGTAGATTCAGGAGTTGGGGCAAGTTAGCTAACCCAGCAGCCATTCTCCCCCTCCAGAAGCTGAAGATATTCTCTCGGCCTCCCTGGCAGCTGGTGGTGGTGGTGGGGGGGTTACACCTGGAAAAGCTTTCCCTTCTGATAAAAAGAGAGAGCCAGGAGAGGGGCATTTGCTGAGCCCCCTTACCCCTCCTTGTCTTGCTTTGAATGAGAACATGAAGAGCTATTACAGCCTCATGATCACAAGACCACACCAGAAAAACAAGCCAAAGAACTGCCAAAGCAACCCAGACACCTTCCAAACCGCTTGTTAATCAGGATTTCCGACTCATCAGGGGCTGTGTTATACCAGGGAGTGGCTTGGCTATTATCACTTGCCACTTTGGTCAAAGAGATATAAAAGGGAGGTTCTGCCAGAGGCTTTAGGGAAAGCCCCTGGTTCTTATTTATTTCATTGATTTTTACAGAGAGGAAGGGAGAGGGATAGAGAGTTAGAAACATCCATCAGCTCCCTCCTGCACACTCCCTACTGGGTATGTGCCCGCAACCAAGGTACATGCCCTTGACCGGAATCGAACCTGGGACCCTTGAGTCCGCAGGCCGACGCTCTATCCACTGAGCCAAACCGGTTTGGGCAAGCCCTTGGTTCTTAAAAGAGAAGTTCTAGAACAGTGGTCGACAAACCGCTCTGTTGACTAATGAGTTTGCCAACCATTGTTCTAGAAGAAACAGTTACATCCTATCTGTATCCCATGCCTCACACTGTGGAGGCCTCCAGGGAGGGAATTTTCATGGAAGAGCCAGAAACCAATAGAAATATTTTTAGATTTAAATGCAACAGCCATATGTAGACATAGGACAAAGATTTGGGGGTAAGGGGTCAGGCAGAGTAGGACTGGGGGAGGGGTGCAGGAGAGTTGAAGAGAACAACAGAGAAAAGAGGCCCTGAGACATCCCAAGCTCAGGGTTAGCTGTGAGGGGGGCAAGAATGGATGCACTTGCCCTACCCGGTTTGGCTCAGTGGATAGAGCGTTGGCCTGTGGGCTGAAGGGTCCCCGGTTCGATTCCAGCCAAGGGCACATGCCCAGGTTGTGGGCTCCATCCCCAGTGTAGGGTGTGCAGGAGGAAGCCAATCTATGATTCTAATCACTGATGTTTCTCTTTCTCTCTCTCCCTCTCCCTTCCTCTCTGAAATCAATAAAATATATTAAAAAGAAAGGAATGGATACACTTGAACCACAGAACCCCTGGGACATATGGGAATCTGAGAGAGGCGTTTCTCAGCTTAATCGCAGAAGCAACAAGGCATGTGAATAATGGAATAGGAACAGCTGTGTGAGTTGTTGAGGCAGAGGGGGACCAGGGAGGCCCCAATGGCCACAGAGACACAGGAAAATAGCTACACCTTCACTGTGCCCCTAGATGGGTACATAAGTGGCTGAGTGAGAGCTCCAGTGGCCTTTATGGGGGCCACCTCCGGCAGACGCAGCAAGGACTGTTATGTCCAGAGATGAGAAGGCAATGCCAGCTTCTCAGTGGATATCAGCATGCAGTGGTGACTAAGGCCAAGGACCAGATGGGACTACGAACATCAATCCTGTCCAGCAGAGAGAACAGATGTTGAGTGAGGACTGCTGCCTCCTGGAGCACAAAGGTTCTGCCTGAGTCTCCAGCAACTTAGATGCCACCTTGTGGGGGGACAGTGATGAGATTCATCATCAAGGGATGAGTCTCAGTTTCCACTGAAAAGGACAAGGTAGACTCAAAATGAACTCAGATGATGTTTTCTGTCTTGGATGGAGTGTGGCTTGAACTAGACATAAGGTTGAACTGGGACTGTTCATATTATGTGCTGGGCCCTGGGCTGAAAACAGTCACTTAATTCCCATAAGTGAAGGGGAGGGTAGAAGAGGGCCTGAGGGTATTGGGGTTGAACAGATACCCTTCTCCATTCTTAGAAAATACTGTGAAACTAAGGACCTGCTGGGTGGCTCAGGTGGTTGGAATGTTGTCCAATACACCAAAAGGTTGCAGCTTTGGTCCCCGGTTGGGCGTGTGTGGGAGGCAACTGATGGATGTTTCTCTGTCCCTTTCCTCACCCCCTTCCTCTCGCAAATCAATAAAAACATATCCTCAAGTGAAGATTAAAAATATATGTAAGAAATCTAAGCTTAGGAAGGGGTAGTCATATGCCTAAAGGTTGCCTGTCATGTAAGTGGCAGAGATGTGATTTGAACTTGGCTGACTTCAAGGCCTGTGTTCTTTCCACCATAAAAAACAACTAATATGTGAACAACACTAGCTAACTTTTAATGAGCACTTTCCATGCTGTGTCCAAGGCTTTACAAGCGTCCCTTGTTTAAATCTTACACAACTCAATGAGGGAGATTCTATTATTTTCCCCATTTTTACAGGTGAAGACACTGAGGCACAGAGAGGGGACCCATGCTTACTAGTATGTAGGCAGCCTCAGCTGAACTCAGGCAGTCCACCACATACCCTACACTCCGACCAACTGTGCCAGTTCTCACATGCAGTGATGCAACCTTCAGAGACATTCACATATTGGGATCCTGGGTCTCCCTCGCCAGACTGAAGGGTGTTTGGTCTGCAGGCTGCTGGGGTGTCTAAGGCACCAGGGGTAGGACTGGGAAGAGTCGGGGGTGGGCGCTGGGCCTTGGCTCACCTCCTCCTGCAGAGTCTCCATTTCAGCCACCAGATGCTGCTGTTCCTTTTCCTGAGGACAAAGGCTCTGTTGGGGCTTCCTTGCCCACATATTGCCCGTCCCTCTCCCCTGGGATCCCACTCAGGCCTGGGTCACTGAGGAGCAGGGCTGGGAGCCCTGATGGCCCCTGCTGCCCGCTGTGTCTTTAGAGGAATGGCAAAGCCTAAAGCAGGACCTGGAGGGACGGAGGAAGCCTGGGTGACCTCTGCCTCTTCCCCTCTACAGTCAGGCTCTGTTGCTCAGACTCCAAGAAAGGGGGAAGGGAGAGGACACCTCTGTGCCCCTTGCCCAGAACCTACTGTCTGCCGGGCCTGGGCCAGAAGACTGCGATTCTGTTCCTCCAGGCTCTTGGCCAGACTCTTCAGGTCCTCCAGCTCCTCATCCACAGCCTTGGCAAACTGCAGGGCCTGCTGGGTACTGTGTGGGGGCAGGGACATGTGAGCCATGAGAGAGGAAGACAGACCACAGGAGAGATCCACTCAGAGAGACACAAGCAACAGAGAAATCCCAGACAGAGATAGAGGGGGATGGAGACCCAGAGAGAAAGGGACAGAGACTCATAGAAAAAAAAAAGGGGGGGGGGAGGACTGAGCCTGGAGAACAGGACAGTTTTTACCTAAAAAACTAAGGGGGTAGGTCCTCAAGAGTGGGAGACTAAAACAGGGGGACAGGACAGACATGAGGAAGACAGAGCACAGGGAGAGAAATAGGCTGCTGAGATGGAAAATCAGAGAGGGAAGAATAAAGAGAGAATCTGAACTCGAGATGCTGAGAGTGAAGAACCAGGGAGACAAGAGAGAAAGATAAAAGAACGGGATGTGTGCGGGGTCACAGACACGGAGAGAGAGGGAGTGGAGAGCGAGGCGGGGGCTTTGGTCAGAAGGGACACAGGGGGACAGAATGGTGGACGTGGGCCTGGCCCACCTGCGGAGCTGCTTGCGCAGGGCCAAGATCTCCTCCCCAAGGCGCGCAGACCCTTCCTCAGCGGTCTCCACGCTGCGCTGCAATTTGGCGTTCTCCCCAGCCAGCCTGCGGTTACTGAGCTCCAGGTCCTCCAGGCTGCTCAGCAAGTCAGCTGTGCCCAGCCTGGGGGCAGGAAGGGCCAGGGTCACCACCCACAGCCCGGCTTCCTTTCCCAGGTGGTGGGGAGACAAGCTCTTCTGGAGAAAGAGCAGGACAGAGACTGCCCTGCTCTCCCTGAGCTGTTAGCACGGCCCCCATCCCTCACCCACTCCTAAAGGACCCCAAGCCCTAGCCCGGCCCTGGGCAGGCTGGAGGTCACGGGCAGGGGGAGGGTAGAAGGGGGCCTGAGGATAGGTACAGCTCAGGTCTGGGGTCTTCGCCTCCGAAGCTCTCCAGGTTGGCTGGCTCCTCTGTGTCGGGGCCTCCTGGAGACAGACAGACAGAGGGTGGTGGGCTCCCCAGTGACTTTAGCTATTGGGGTGACCCAGGACTCTGGGCTTGTTCCTAGTCTGGCTTCCACCCTCAGAGCATTTGCTCTGGGTGATTCCATCTGTTCCCAGGGCTGTAACTACACCCAACATCAGAAAAGCCTCTTATTCATCCGTGAGCTCAGGCTGGATCTCCCAGATAGCCCTGTAATTTCCATGCCCAACACTGGCCCCAAACCTGTTCCTCCTCCCACTCCCCCGCCCCACTCTCACCACCTGGATCCCTTGCTCCTGCTCACCCCCTCAGTTCACTAGGACCTAGGCCCTGTCCCCCTCCTCCCCGACTCTGTGTACCACCCTCCTCTCTATCCCCACACCCCATCCTGGCTCAGGCTCTCACCACAACCTCCTCCTCAGCCTCCTCACCTCCAGCTTCCCCCTTCTGCCCTTCCCCCATCTAGAGCTGACCCACCCCTCCCCTGCTCACAGCCCTCCCTTGGCCCCTAAGCCCAAAGGGAGGAGGTTCAAGGAATGCCAAATAAGTTCTATTTCATTTGCTTTTGTTTTTGTAAGGCTGGGGGAATATAACACAAACACATGTTTATGGAGCACCTCCTGTGTGTGAGGTCCTAGGGACACTATGGTAAGCAAATCAACTAGACTCTCAATTTCAATAATTACAGGCTGCTGTTGTTCCTTGTGATTAAGCCCCTATCCCAGTGGTCGGCAAACTCATTAGACAACAGAGCAGTAAACTGCGGATTGTGAGCTGAATGTGGCTCGCAAGCCGCTGTTTGCCGACCACTGAACTAACCGAACAGCAGGGCAAGTAACGAATCAGATTATCAGATTTCTGCAGGAAAGGAATGCAGGTCTGTGAGTGTGTGAGTGCGTGAGTGCGGAGAGCAAGGGACTTTAAAGCCTGTGGCATCCCGGCTGGGTGAGACTGAGAGGTGGGCAGGGCCTTGTGGGGCTCTCTAATAGAGCTGGTATTAGCAGCTTTGGAAACAACTCGGGAGGAATAAAACCCCCAAAGCTCAACGAAGGTGGGGAGGCAGTCATGGAGGCTCCTAGAAGGCCAAACTCACAGCTCCAGGCTAGAGCAAAGGTCCCTGGGGTCCCACTCTTCTCTCCTGCTCTGTTGCCAAGTGGAAAGTCCCCTCACTGTCTGACCCTCGCCAACCTGCTTCATTCTATATAAAGCATTCTCACCAGATGGCAGCTGCTGGGAGGTCAGGGCTCCCTCAAAGGTAGTCTTCTCTTCCAGCTCTAATCCTCTATATCAAAGGGATGAGCCTTAGAGCCCCCTGCAGCCATCTTCAAACCCAGCAGGGGTTTTTGGGTGGCTGGAGGAGGGGCCAGGTTAGGTGAGAGTAAGCTCCATGGGGAGGAAGGTGGGGCCAGATGGCTAGAGCCTAGGGCCAGATGGCAAAGCAGGAGGGCAAGGACTGGGATTGGAGAAGGGATGGTGAGGGGCATCTGTTAACCCACCACCCCCGTTTTCCTCCTTCTAGCCCCTCCTTTTATGTCTGTTTCCCAGACCCCCTTCACACCCCCTTCCCAGGCACTTTGTCCTTAGACCCTCTGCTGTTCCCCTACCCCATCTCTTTACTTTTTCTCTCCTCAGCCTCCTTCCAACCACAGGAGGTCCCTGTGCCCAAAGGGTGCTGGCTGTAGTAAGTAGGTATGAGGTTAGATCTTAGGAAGGACTTCCCAGGTGAGGGTGGAGGTACAGGGACCCACCCATCCAGCTGACAGGCAGTGATCCAGTCTCGCATGATGACCAGGAAGGTGTCCAAGTCCACGGTGGCCTGAGGGCCCTCCCCATTGGGGTCCAGGCTGCGGGCCAGTGTTTGGAGGCGTGCATCCTGGGGGCCCTGTCCTGTCACAGCCTCCAGGTAGGCTAGTACTCGGGTCACAGCCACAGAGCCTGGAGACAGAGCATGTCATGAGGGAACTGGGGCAGGTGGGGAGGCGTGGGAGCTGGGGACATTAGGCCATCACTGGCTGGGCCGGTGGCACCCTGCGCCACAGCCCGGCTGGGACAACGTGGGCAAGTCCTTTTCCCTCCTCCGAGTCCACTTTTCACCTGGACTTTTCCACACGTCATCAGATCCACCTCAGGGGTGGACACAGAGAATCAGCTATGCCCCCAGGCCCACAGTGGCTAGCCTCTCTCCCTCCCTCCCCCAGGCAATGAAGCCCCACCCTCTTCTCTTAATATGCCCCAAAGTTTCTTCCCCTCACTGTCCTTGCCTGACAGGCCTCCAGGCCCTTGTCCACTCATTCCTGAAGCTTCCCATAATCACCACCCTCCAAGACCCTCATCCCTCTAGGGCTCCCCACTTCCAAGCCCCGCATCTCTGCCCCTTATTATTTCCTATCTTCCCCACACCCAGTGCTCCCAGGCCCCATCCTGACCCTCCCACCTGTCCTCTGGGGGTCACAAGCTTCGAACATAGAGTTGAGTATTTGGTCCTCTAAGCTGAGCGGTGTCTCCAGGCGCCCCTCCTCCGGCTGTTCCCAGAGGTACACTGAGGAGACAAGAGGGCCAGTCCACCCGTGAGGAGAGGAGTGACCTGGCTCCTGCAGAGGGGAGAAGTTCATTCCCAGCGGCCTGGAGTTTCCGCTGGTGGGGAACAGCAGGAAGCTTCAGATGGGGGCAGCAATGTGAAGGTCTTTGAGTCACCTCCTCACCCCTAACCCTGGGGATGTGGGCCCCATCTTTCAGGCCAGGAAGTCCCCCCTGCTGTCCGATCCTTTGTGTCCAACCCACTCAGAAGCCAGATAAGAATGAGCAAGCACCCTTTCCTTCTCTCTTCCCCTGCCTCCCAGGCTGTACTCAGAGGGGCTACAGGAAGGGGAGGGCAAAGAAGAGAGGATTCTGGGAGGAGCTGAGGGTGACGGAGGGCCCAGAAGCCAGGAACAATCCGATAACATTCTGGCAGCCTGGATCGATTGTGCCTGCTGCATCTCCGGTCCCCTAGCCTGCCTGGTGGGCCGGGTCTCTCTCCTCTCACCATGCCCAGTTGAAGCTGGCCGCAGGGGAGCCCAGGGCCAGGAGCTCAGAGCCCAGCTGCACTATTGTAGGCAAGTTGCTTCT
Organism: Corynorhinus townsendii; assembly: GCA_026230045.1. Lineage (NCBI taxonomy): Eukaryota > Metazoa > Chordata > Mammalia > Chiroptera > Vespertilionidae > Corynorhinus > Corynorhinus townsendii. The sequence continues at coordinate 46,382,398 of JAPDVU010000011.1, read as the reverse complement.
CTTTTTGGAGCTGCAGTTTCCCAACCAGTAAAATGGCAGGGAGGTGGGGTAGAGTGATCCTGCTTCCCAGGACTGGGAAGGTTAGGGGTGTGTGTGTGTGTGTATGTGTGTGTGGTGTAAAGAGCATGTATGTGCACATGCACACACACGCAATATGCACATCCCAGTGTCTGTTTGTCCACTGCTGTAACCACAGTGTTTGCATAGTAGGCACTCAATAAATATGCCAAGATATGGAAGGAGATCCTTTACCTCAGGGACAGCCCAGCATCTTTCTGAGGGCTGGAAGTGACCTTTCAAGACTCCCTGAACTGCTGGGTACAGCATTGGGCTGAGCACAGGCTACAGGGTCTGGCAGACCCACGGACAACCCAGGCAAGGGGCTCAGCCTCTCTGAGCCTCATTTCTTCATCTGGAACATGGGGGTGTTGTTCCTTCCCTCTCAGAAAATGAATGAGATAAAATCTGGAAAAGCCCTGGCAGAGGGCCTGGCATGTCGTGGAAGCTTAGTATAGAAGGTCTTGCACGGGCCCCACTTTATAGGTGAGGAGACTTAGGCATAAAAAATGTCAACATGAGTACCCTTTCTCATTCCACTCTTCACAGGTTCTTTGTAATGAGCTCAAATTCAGCCCCCTCGGGGTTGAGCCCATGCTCCTTGGGAAGGGGAGTAGGAACCCAGTTAGGGGAGACGCAGGGCCCGTGCCCAGGGCTTTCCCTGCACTCTTGTTTCTTCCTCCTGCAGTGAACCCATGTTATGGAGGAGGACCCTGAGGCCCAGCAGAGTCACTTGCCCAGGGCCACTTAGCCAGGGAGAGCAACCCGGAGTCAACCCAGGACTGTCTGGTTACCAATCACATGGGGTCCGAGGATCCGCATGTGTCTACAGTCTCTTCCCAGGGCCCCGCAGGAAGATGCCACTGTGCTTCTCTCCAGTTCTTTTTTTGTCTCCTTCATCTCCTTTCATCTCTGCCTCTCTCTGTGTCTGCCCTTCTCTAGTTTTCTCTCTTGCTCTTTCTCTCCATCTTCCTTCCCATCTCTCCCCCCATTGTGTCCTGTCTCCAAGTCCTTTGCCTCTATTTTCTTCTGTCTCTCTGCTTCCCTTCCCATATCTCTGAGACTCTCCGTTCATTCCCCAGCCCTCTCTCTCCTTCCTCGGCTGTCTCAGTGTCTTTTCCCCCAGAGTCTTCCTCTATCTCCATCTCCCCTGGGTGTTCCCTCCCTTTCCTCAGGAGCCTCTCCAAGCTGGCTCAGCCCTGGCCCACGGGTTCCTCAGTGGCTGCACGCCCTCTGCTGGTGCCAGAGAAGGTTGGATGCCAGTCATTTCGTCAGTAGGCATACGGTATCCCCACCCAGGTAGGTGCCTGCTTCCTACCTTCCTACCCGGAAAACCTCCTGAGGCCGCAGTTCAAGCCTGGGGCCCTGAGAAAACACTCAGGTACTGCTGCTGCTGGACGCTAGGAGCCTCTAAGAAAGGGGGCCTGCCTCTCCCTGAGGGTGGGAGCCTCATCCCCCATCACACTGGGCTCCCCACTTAGCCAATGAGTTTGAGAGAGGGCAACCACCGAGCCAGCGAGCGAGCGTCTTGCTCTAGAAGCGGCTTTCACATGCATGTGGTTTGCATGCAGCCAATTCAAGGACAGTAACGCGTCGGCATTGTTCTGGCGTAGCACCACCACACGTTGTTTGTAAGCACTTGAATTGTGGCCAGCATGAACTGAGATGCTCTGTTAGTATAAAGCACACACCAGACCTGGAAGACTTAGCATGGGGGGAAAAGTTATCTCCAGTCCATTTTATAATGATTATACGATACTACATTGTATTGTGGATATATAAGGTTCCATAACATCTATTATTGCCATTCATTTGGCCTGTTTCTTTCTTTTGAATATGGCTACTAATAAAATTTAAAATTACATATATGCTGCCGGACAATGCTGCTTAGGAACTGGAAATACCAGAGAGAATAAAACAGAGCCTTCCTGGCAGAGCTCATGCTCGAGTAGGGGCGACAGAGAGTAAACAGACAGACAAACCGATGTCAGTGCTATGAAGAGAGGTAGAGCAGCAAAGAGGAGTGAGTGTGACAGGGCAGCTGCTTTATGGAAAGCAGAGATCTGAAAGAAGCGAGGGGTGAACCTGCAGTCCCTGGTAAAGGGTGCTCCAGGCAAAGTGCACTGCACACCCAAAGGCTTCTGCTCTGGCCTCTAGGAGCAAAGGGGATGAGGGGCCCAGACAGGTGGGCACAGGGCAGCTTCCCTCCTTCACACCTTGCACCAACGTGGAGCCTCAAGCCTCCTCTCCCAAGACCCCGAGTCACAGTCTGGTGCCCATTCATCCACTTCTCTCTCCTCATCCTCCCGCAGGGTAAAGAGGGACCCAGCCACCTACTTTGAGTAGCGGGGCCACCCGTTGGGCTCTCTGGTAGGTCCATGGGCCACCCTCGTTGCTCCACAGCTGCTGGCGAAGCTAACAGTCTCCTTCCATCACTGGGAGGGACTGAAAAGGGACTGGCTGCTCCGAGAGCTCCTGCAAGGACAAGCAGGGGAATGGCCTCCTCAGACCAGACACCTGAGGGGTGGGGACCTGACCTGCCTCACCTGTGCTCCAGGCCTTTCTGGGTTCTCAGAACCTGTTTGCCCACCCCTGCCTCCATCACAGCAGCTCCCGCTCAGACCTGTTTTATGGATTGGAGGTGTGGGTTGGGCAAAGGGGGACCTGAAGAGTGGGTGGCAGAGATCAAAGTGGGGCTAGTGGGTGGGGGTCATTGCCTCTTCACCAGCCCTCCTCCCACAGCTTGTCAAGCCCCAGCCCTGTCTTCCTGCCCAATGATTCTACTCTGTCCCCTTCTCACCTTCCCTACGGCCCAGGCTTCAGCCTCGTCTTCTCCCCAGGGGCCCTCACTGCAGCCTCTCCCCTGGCCTTAGCCTCCGGTCGCCCACGCCAGTGCACACCCACAGGGCCCCCGAGCTGACCTGCCCCTCCCCTGCCCACTGCTCTTCCATGGCTCCGGAGCACCCCCTGGACAGAGCCTAGACCCTGGACTTGGCATTGAAGGCCCTCCATGGCTTGGCCCCACCCCAAATCACACTTGCTGCTCCAGCAACTGTGAACTGAGGGCTGTTCCCCAAACCAGGCTTGCTGTTCCCACTGGGACACCCTCCTTGCCAGCCCTTCCAGTCTCAGCTCGCAGGTCCCCTCCTGACCACCATGGGCTACTGACACCCTTGCCAGATGAGCCTGTTTGGCACCGCACTCGTTTGACCCCATCTCTCCCCTGCTCTCAGTCCTCCCATGGCGCCCTGGTACCTTCAGGACTAAGTCCTAGCCCCTCCGGCTGGTATGGCAGAGTGGTCCCTGAAACCCCTTGCTTTTTTAAAAAATTTCTTTATTAAGATATTAATATGTGTCCTTATTCCCCCATTACCCCCCACCTCCCACTCATGCCCCACCCCCTGTTGTCTGTGTCCATTGGTTAGGCTTACATGCATGCGTACAAGTCCTTTGGTTGACCTCTCCCCCTTCCCCCCACTGTCCGCTACCTTCCCTGAGGTCTGACGTTCTGATCGATGTTTCTCTGTCTCTGGATCTATTTTTGTTCATCAGTTTATGCTGCTCATTATATTCCACAAGTGAGTGAGATCATGTGATATTTATCTTTCTCTGCCTGGCTTATTTACCCCTTGCCTTTTTGTTACTCTTCTCTCCACTGGCCCACCTCCAGGCCCCTCACCCTCCTCACACCCACGGGAGCTTAGCATCCTCCCAGGCCTCTCCCAGCCGAGGCCACACTGCAGCACTATTCCCCCCTGCGGCCCCTGCCCCGGCCCACAGCTCCTGGGGGAGCCTTCTCGCCTCCCTAGAGCAGCTAGGGACCCCCTCTTCTGTGCTGCCTACATTAATTATAACCAGGTTGACCAAATGACTTCGCATCCCAACTCCAGGACACTTTCAAGAGTGAAAGGGGCCGGCCAGTGTGGCTCAGTGGTTGAGCGTTGACCTATGAACCAGGTGGTCACGGTTCGATTCCCTGTCAGGGCACATGCCCGGGTTGTGGGCTCGATCCCTGGTGTGGGGCGTGCAGGAGGCAGCCGGTCCATGATTCTCTCTCATCAATGATGTTTCTGTCTCTCTCTCTCTCCTTCTCCCTTCTTCTCTGAAATCAATAAAAACAGAGATATTTTTAAAAGCCAAAGGGGTGCTATTAATGAATAATGACATTGGGTGCCCCGACTGGCGGTGCTCAGTGGTGAGAGCACTGCCCACTGAAGGGTCCCTGGTTGGATTCCTGGTCGAGGGACTCTCTTCTCCTCCCTCCATCCCTCCCTTCCTCCCTCCCGCTCGCTCTAAAACGACGGAAAGAATCCTCAGGAGAGGGCTAACAACAGCAAATTACACTGGACACTGGTGCCTATCTCACTGGACCACGGTGCCCATCTCACTGGACCACGGTGCCCATCTCTCACTGAATAACGGTGCCCATCACACTGGACAACGGTGCCCATCACACTGGACAACGGTGCCCATCACACTGGACCACGGTGCCCATCTCACTGGACCACGGTGCCCATCACACTGGACCACGGTGCCCATCTCACTGGACCACGGTGCCCATCTCACTGGACCACGGTGCCCATCACACTGGACAACGGTGCCCATCACACTGGACCACGGTGCCCATCACACTGGACCACGGTGCCCATCTCACTGGACAACGGTGCCCATCTCACTGGACCACGGTGCCCATCTCACTGAATAACGGTGCCCATCTCACTGGACCACGGTGCCCATCTCACTGGACCACGGTGCCCATCACACTGGACAACGGTGCCCATCACACTGGACAACGGTGCCCATCTCACTGGACCACGGTGCCCATCTCACTGGACAACGGTGCCCATCTCACTGGACCACGGTGCCCATCTCACTGGACCACGGTGCCCATCTCACTGAACAACGGTGCCCATCTCTCACTGAATAACGGTGCCCATCTCTCTCACTGAACAACGGTGCCTATTTCACTGAATAACGGTGCCCATCACACTGGACCACGGTGCCCATCTCACTGGACCACGGTGCCCATCTCACTGGACCACGGTGCCCATCTCACTGGACCACGGTGCCCATCTCACTGGACCACGGTGCCCATCTCACTGGACAACGGTGCCCATCACACTGGACCACGGTGCCCATCACACTGGACCACGGTGCCCATCACACTGGACCACGGTGCCCATCTCACTGGACAACGGTGCCCATCACACTGGACAATGGTGCCCATCTCACTGGACAACGGTGCCCATCTCACTGGACAACGGTGCCCATCTCACTGGACCACGGTGCCCATCTCACTGGACCACGGTGCCCATCTCACTGGACCACGGTGCCCATCACACTGGACAACGGTGCCCATCACACTGGACAACGGTGTCCATCACACTGGACCACGGTGCCCATCTCACTGGACCACGGTGCCCATCTCACTGGACCACGGTGCCCATCACACTGGACAACGGTGCCCATCACACTGGACAACGGTGTCCATCACACTGGACCACGGTGCCCATCACACTGGACCACGGTGCCCATCTCACTGGACCACGGTGCCCATCTCACTGGACCACGGTGCCCATCTCACTGGACAACGGTGCCCATCTCACTGGACCACGGTGCCCATCTCACTGGACCACGGTGCCCATCACACTGGACAACGGTGCCCATCTCTCACTGAATAACGGTGCCCATCTCTCTCACTGAACAACGGTGCCTATTTCACTGAATAACGGTGCCCATCACACTGGACCACGGTGCCCATCACACTGGACCACGGTGCCCATCTCACTGGACCACGGTGCCCATCTCACTGGACCACGGTGCCCATCTCACTGGACCACGGTGCCCATCTCACTGGACCACGGTGCCCATCTCACTGGACAACGGTGCCCATCACACTGGACAACGGTGCCCATCACACTGGACCACGGTGCCCATCTCACTGGACCACGGTGCCCATCTCACTGGACCACGGTGCCCATCTCACTGGACCACGGTGCCCATCACACTGGACCACGGTGCCCATCTCACTGGACCACGGTGCCCATCTCACTGGACCACGGTGCCCATCTCACTGGACCACGGTGCCCATCACACTGGACCACGGTGCCCATCTCACTGGACCACGGTGCCCATCTCACTGGACCACGGTGCCCATCACACTGGACAACGGTGCCCATCACACTGGACCACGGTGCCCATCTCACTGGACCACGGTGCCCATCTCACTGGACCACGGTGCCCATCTCACTGGACCACGGTGCCCATCTCACTGGACCACGGTGCCCATCTCACTGGACCACGGTGCCCATCACACTGGACAACGGTGCCCATCACACTGGACAACGGTGCCCATCTCACTGGACCACGGTGCCCATCTCACTGGACAACGGTGCCCATCTCACTGGACCACGGTGCCCATCTCACTGGACCACGGTGCCCATCTCACTGGACAACGGTGCCCATCTCTCACTGAATAACGGTGCCCATCTCTCTCACTGAACAACGGTGCCTATTTCACTGAATAACGGTGCCCATCACACTGGACCACGGTGCCCATCACACTGGACCACGGTGCCCATCTCACTGGACCACGGTGCCCATCTCACTGGACCACGGTGCCCATCTCACTGGACAACGGTGCCCATCACACTGGACAACGGTGCCCATCACACTGGACCACGGTGCCCATCACACTGGACCACGGTGCCCATCTCACTGGACAACGGTGCCCATCACACTGGACAATGGTGCCCATCTCACTGGACAACGGTGCCCATCTCACTGGACCACGGTGCCCATCTCACTGGACCACGGTGCCCATCTCACTGGACCACGGTGCCCATCACACTGGACAACGGTGCCCATCACACTGGACAACGGTGCCCATCACACTGGACCACGGTGCCCATCACACTGGACCACGGTGCCCATCTCACTGGACCACGGTGCCCATCTCACTGGACCACGGTGCCCATCTCACTGGACAACGGTGCCCATCTCACTGGACCACGGTGCCCATCTCACTGGACCACGGTGCCCATCTCACTGGACCACGGTGCCCATCACACTGGACAACGGTGCCCATCACACTGGACAACGGTGCCCATCTCACTGGACCACGGTGCCCATCTCACTGGACAACGGTGCCCATCTCACTGGACCACGGTGCCCATCTCACTGGACCACGGTGCCCATCACACTGAACAACGGTGCCCATCTCTCACTGAATAACGGTGCCCATCTCTCTCACTGAACAACGGTGCCTATTTCACTGAATAACGGTGCCCATCACACTGGACCACGGTGCCCATCACACTGGACCACGGTGCCCATCTCACTGGACCACGGTGCCCATCTCACTGGACAACGGTGCCCATCACACTGGACAACGGTGCCCATCACACTGGACCACGGTGCCCATCTCACTGGACCACGGTGCCCATCTCACTGGACCACGGTGCCCATCTCACTGGACCACGGTGCCCATCACACTGGACCACGGTGCCCATCACACTGGACCACGGTGCCCATCTCACTGGACCACGGTGCCCATCTCACTGGACCACGGTGCCCATCTCACTGGACCACGGTGCCCATCTCACTGGACCACGGTGCCCATCACACTGGACCACGGTGCCCATCTCACTGGACCACGGTGCCCATCACACTGGACCACGGTGCCCATCTCACTGGACCACGGTGCCCATCTCACTGGACCACGGTGCCCATCTCACTGGACCACGGTGCCCATCTCACTGGACCACGGTGCCCATCTACCTGGACAACGGTGCCCATCTCACTGGACCACGGTGCCCATCTACCTGGACAACGGTGCCCATCTCACTGGACCACGGTGCCCATCTCACTGGACCACGGTGCCCATCTCACTGAACCACGGTGCCCATCTCACTGGACCACGGTGCCCATCACACTGGACAATGGTGCCCATCACACTGGACAACGGTGCCCATCACACTGGACCACGGTGCCCATCACACTGGACCACGGTGCCCATCTCACTGGACCACGGTGCCCATCACACTGGACCACGGTGCCCATCTCACTGGACCACGGTGCCCATCTCACTGGACCACGGTGCCCATCTACCTGGACAACGGTGCCCATCTCACTGGACCACGGTGCCCATCTCACTGGACAACGGTGCCCATCTCACTGAACCACGGTGCCCATCACACTGGACAATGGTGCCCATCACACTGGACAACGGTGCCCATCACACTGGACCACGGTGCCCATCTCACTGGACCACGGTGCCCATCTCACTGGACCACGGTGCCCATCTCACTGGATTGGCACACTGGGGCAAATAAATGGTCAAAGCTGGGCCCCGCAGGGCCTGCCTGTCCTCACCCCACGGCATAGCTCCCCTTCCTCACCACGTGCTCCCCACACCCGCTCTCCCAGGCCCCAGACGGTGCCCAGCCGTGCCGGCACGCTTCTTGGCGGCCTTTAGAATTCCCAGAAAAAGCGGTTGAGACCCTTCTAGGGTTTGGGTGACGCTGGAGGGTCCAGCAGGGGGGCCACGGCCCTGGAACCTGCGTGGGAAAGGGGTGCAAGGGTGAAAGGGGTGCAAGGGTGCTGACGGGCCTGGGAGCCTCGGGCAGGGCTGGGGGACGAGCGCCGGCGGGACCGAGGGAGGCTCTGCTCCATCTCGGGCCTTTGGAGGCGGCGAGCTGGAGGGTCAGCGGGATTTCGGGGAATTTTCAGGTCTGGATTTCAGGGGTCTCTGACTGGAACTCGGGGGGAGTCTCTGGATTTGTGGGGTCTCTGTCTGGATTTCTAAAGGGGTCTCTGGATTTCTGGGGTCTCTCTGACTGAATTTCTGGAGTTTCGCTAAATTTCTGGGGTCTCTTTGACTGGATTTCTGGGGTCTCTCTGACGGAATTTCTGGGGTTTCTCTAAATTTCTGGGGTATCTGACTGGATTTCTGGGGTCTCTCTGACGGAATTTCTGGGGTTTCTCTAAATTTCTGGGGTATCTCTGACTGGATTTCTGGGGTCTCTCTGACGGAATTTCTGGAGTTTCACTAAATTTCTGGGGTCTCTTTGACTGGATTTCTGGGGTCTCTCTGACTGAATTTCTGGAGTTTCGCTAAATTTCTGGGGTATCTTGGACTGAATTCCTGGGGTCTGACTAAATTTCTGGGGTCTCTCTAAATTTCTGGGGTATCTTTGACTGGACTTCTGGAGTCTCTCTGACTGAATTTCTGGGGTTTCTGACTGAATTTCTGGGGTATCTTTGACTAAATTCCTGGGGTCTCTCTGACTGAATTCCTGGAGTTTCTCTGACTGAATTTCTGGGGTTTCTCTAAATTTCTGGGGTATCTCTGACTGGATTTCTGGGGTATCTTTGACTCAATTTCTGGGGTATCTCTGACTAAATTTCTGGGGTTTCTCTGACTGGATTTCTGGGGTATCTTTGACTGGACTCCTGGGGTTTGACTGAATTTCTGGGGGTTCTCTGACTGGATTTCTGGGGTCTGACTAGATTCCTGGGTTATCTTTGACTGAATTTCTGGGGTTTCTCTGACTGGATTTCTGAGGTATCTTTTGACTGGATTTCTACAGGGTCTCTGGATTTCTCTGACAAGATTTCTGGGGGGCATCTCTGACTGGATTTCAGAGCTCTCTTATATTTGGGAGGGGAATCTGACAGTATTTTGACAAGATTTCTGGGGTATCTGACAGGATTTGGAGAGTCTCTGGTAGGATTTGGGGAGGCAGAGGAACGGGATTTCAGGGGTCTCTGGCAGGGTCTGAAGAAGTCTGACAGAATTTCTAAAAAATTCTGACAAGATTTCAGGGTCATCTATAAGGTTTCCTGGTGGGTTCCTTTCAGTATTTCTGAGGGGATTTGATCAGGATTTCAAGAAGGCCTTTAAGATATGGAAGAGGCCCTTATATTGGGGGCATTCCCCCAGGATTTGTGGGTTTTGCAAGGATTTCGGGAGGGGCTCTAACAGGGCTACCTCGCACAGCCAGGGCGCACCTGGGGCCACGTCCCACTCCCGGGACACAGGCGAGGGCCACGAACGACGAACGACGAACGACGAACGACGAACGACGGACGACGACCAACAGTTGCTCGCGTGGAGGTGCACGTACGCAACTCCCGCCGGAAAAGCAAAAGCTAGCGGAGGGCGGGGCGGGGCGCGCACGCGCGGCGTCTATACCCCGCCACGCCGCGCTCCTCCCCTGACGCAGGCGCACATCCAGGGAAGGTGCACGCTTGTCGGTTACCTGCTACCGCGAGACTGCGCATGCGTAGGGCTGCTCGGGCGCGTGCCCAGCCCGGTGGAGCGGGTGCACGCGCGCTGCGGAGTCGGGGAAGGGGAAGGGGAAGAGGCAGAAGGCGCCGTCCGCTGCGCTGGGGTCTTCTCAGCGTCCCCAGGCTTCGGTGAAATAGATTCAAGCAAGGGGGAGTTGGGCTGAGAGTCTCCTTGTTTATTCCCTCTTATTCGCTACCAAGCCGTGGCCTCTCTGCCCTCCCTTTCCCGACAGGCTGCCCGTCGCCGTCACAATAATGTCTCACTACTCCTGCGCCCGCGCCCTTCTGTGACTCCAGCCCCAACGTATTAGACCCTCGAGGGTCTTTCCCAAACTGTTCCATTCACTCCTTTTAGGGGAAAATGCGGACAAAACAGTCTCAGCTTTTCCGGCCAGAGAGAGTCAATCCAAAATTGACTCCCAAGAAGGGGGATTTGGGACAAAAGATGACCCAGCCACTCAAACTCTCTGCAGGCTCATAGTATCCACTTTGTTAGTGGTCCTCACAGCACGTCTTAAAACGCGACACATTCTGTATTTGCGTCCTGTCATCCACAGGGGAATACGAGCTATATGCAGTAGGAGACGGCTTGGGGGCTAGAACATGCCTGCCCAGTGTGGGCACTTAAAAAAAGTTGAATGAGTGACTGGATGGAATTCATGCCTGCCAAGTGCTGGGCAGTGTAGAATAATGATCAGGTTGTGGGCCTGGAGTGAGACATGCTTAGTGTTCAATGGTGGTTCCCTCACTTCCTAGCTCTGACCTTGGCACAATGGCTGCTCTCTCTGAGTCTGCTTTCCTCCCAGAGATAAAGATAATTGCTTCCTAGGTTACCTCAAGGACGTAAGGTGGTAATCCTTAATAGTTATTTTCTTGGCTGTTAGTTGGTGGCTTGTTACAAGGCCGGGGAAAGAACCTGCTTGGCAGGTGGTGGGGTGAGTGGTTAAGAGAGAGATGGACTCAGACAAACCTAGTGCCATTGCTGTGAGACCGGTGACGTCACCCCCCTAAAGGCAGCCTTTTCCCTGAAATGGGGACAAATAATATCTACATGGGGTCTTATAAGGGTTCAATAAGAAAGTTTGCCATGTGCTTTGTTAGCACAGGCTGGCAAGTGGTAGACCCCATTAGCTTTATTCATATTTCATTCTTTGTTTATATTGAGTATGTGTGTGTGTGTGTGTGTGTGTGTGTGTGTGTGTGTGTGTGAGAGAGAGAGAGAGAGAGAGAGAGAGAGACCTTACTGGAGTCCAACCTTTCAGTGCATGGGATGACACTCAACCCACTGAGCCACACAGGCCAGGGCCCTTTAGTATTTCTTGTTCCTTTCTTTTTTGAGGTCTGGGTAATTTTGTACCACCTGGAAATTTATTTTATAGTGATAACATATAGCGTGCTAAATCTTAAGTTATAGCTCAATTAAATTTTTATAGTTTTTTTGAGATGAGTACTCAGTGATATTTTTGATTTAGCCTCTTTTCTAATATATGCACTTAAGGCCATAATTTGCTTTGAGAACTTTTTTTAAAAAAAGTTTTTATTTAGAGAGAGAGGAAGGGAGAGGGAGAGATAGAAATATCAATGAGATGCCCTGCAGACGTGGCTCAGTGGTTGAGCACTGACCTATGAACCAGAAGGTTCCGGTTCGATTCCTGGTCAGTGCATATGCCCGGGTTGCAGGCTCAATCCCCAGTGTGGAGCATGCAGGAGGCAGCAAATCAATGATTTCTTCTCATCATGGATGGTTCTCTCTCTCCCTCTCCCTTCCTCTCTGAAATAAAAATATATTTAAAAAACAAAACTTTGAGGAGAAACATCAACCTTGATCATCAGCTGTCCCCTTCATGCCTCCTCCCCCCAGCCAGGAATCGAGTCCCCAGCCTGAGCATGTGCCCTGAACAGGTAGGTATTGAACCGGCGACCTCTTGGTGCATGAGTTGACTCCGCAGCCACCGGCTGGCTGGACCTGAGAAACTCTTGAGCTACACTCAAGCTTATGTCACATTTCCATGATCATTAAAATATTAATTTGCTCTAGCTGGTTTGGCTCAGTGGATAGAGCATCAGCCTGTGGACTGAAGGGTCCCAGGTTCGATTCTGGTCAAGGGCACATGCCTGGGTTGCAGGCTTAGTCCCCAGTAGGGGGCATGCAGGAGGCAGCAGATCAATGATTCTCATCATTGGTGTTTCTATCTCTCTCTCCCTCTCCCTTCCTCTCAGAATTCAATAAAAACATATTTAAAAATAAAATATTTACTAATTTGACCGGTGCATTATTTTAGTGGTGTAATGCTTCATTTTGAAATATTTTATGACTGCCTAATTATCTTATTGTTGGGACTTGCCATGGCCTGATTAGCGGAGGCTTGGGGACATATCCTTGAAAGGAGAGAGAGCTTTTAGATGTAAGAACTTTATTTCCACATGGAGCTTGGGGTGGGGTCTGGCTGTGGGCACATGCAGGTGTTCCCATCCCCACACCTACAGCTGCTGAGACGGCCTGAGAATGTACAGGAAGTGCGTCTTGCGGGCAGGCGGCTTGAAGTGCGGGGAGCCCTGGGTCCCTTTTTGCAGGGCTTCCTCTCGGGTGCCCTCGAGGAGCCCGTCCCGGATGGCCTGCAGGCGGTGCTCCTTCTCGCTGAGGTAGCGGTTGCCCTCCGGGGCGCTCTGGTGAGACCTTCGCCGCGGCAGCTTCATAATCCAGAAGGCCACCCGGGGATGGGGCTCTGGGTGGAAGCTGTCCACGGCCTTTGGGAGGGGCACCAGGGCCTCCTTCTCCTCTATCTTGGGTACCTGGGGAGGAGGGACAAGGAGATCATCTCCAACCGAATGACAACCCCAGGACTCTCAGGCCCACTGGCTATTTAACTCCGTTTGCCACCTGCAGGCCGTTTGGGGAGTTAAAACTCTCCTAGCGGTTTACAAAGCACTTGGGTTTACAAGCACTTTTGGATTCAAAATACTTGGAGGTTTGTAAACTACTTTGGGGCTGAAAACACACTTTGGAGGTTTCAGAAGCACTTCGGGGTTTAAAATGCTGGGATCACAGGACAGTTTAGGATTAAAGGCACTGAGAGGTTTGGAAGCAGCGTGAAATGTGCAAAGCACTTGGGTATTAAAAGCTCTTGGCATTACTAAAGAATCATGACCATAATTGCAATGTGTATGGGTGTTTTTTTTGTGTGTGTTTTTTTATGTTGTTGGCCAAGATTTTGACCGGAATGTCAGGATTGAGAGAGACATATCTAGACTCTGGTTGTTATCAGAAAAGCTTTAAGGAATTAGGATTGACTTTGGAAGCTGATTAAGGGTCCATAGAAAAACAGCCTGGTACCTTGCTCATTTTATTTCTATGGTTCATGCCCTGTCTTTCCAGATAAGGAAGGTTGCTTTCCTGGGAGATGGGAAATAGAGAACCTCAAGACATTTTGGGGACCTCAAGTATTGAGGAATTCACACAAACAAGCAGGCAAAGACCGATCGGGACTGTATGGCTTGTCTTCACCGGGAGAGGCTAATGAAAGCTCAGTCTGGAGATTCCTTATGAAATTCCAGCAAAGATTTTTAAAAGCTATGTGATCAATTACTATTCTTGTTGTGTTTATGCAAATAATCAGGCCAAATTGAAACTGGACTTAATATAGTAAATAAATTGGTCTTAATTTGGTTCTTTGATAAAAATGAGGGTAATTTTAGGAACAGAACTTGTGTTTTCATAAAATCCATAATATACTGTTGTATATATTAGACTCTAATTCAGTTACTTGTCTTCAAAGTTTTATTTTTCCGCCTGTAAACCTAACTGGATCCTGACTTTTTCTCGTTTTTTTAAATATCTGGCTACAAGCCTCCAAAACAATGTTTCATTTTTCTCCCATTCTTTGACAAGGCAAACATCTGAAATCTAGGCCAGCCAGCCAGGTGTCCTTGCCTGGATGCTCCCTTTCATCAGACGATTCGTTGTGATTCATGTCATTTTAGCTTTTGCCTCAATAATATTAAGATTTATAATGCAGCCCTAACCGGTTTGGCTCAATGGATAGAGCGTCGGCCTGCGGACTGAAGGGTCCCAGGTTCGATTCTGGTCAAGGGCATGTACCTTGGTTGCAAGCACATCCCCAGTAGGGTGTGTGCAGGAGGCAGCTGAATTGATGTTTCTCTCTCATCGATGTTTCTAACTCTCTATCCCTCTCCCTTCCTCTCTGTAAAAAATCAATAAAATATATTAAAAAAAGATTTATAATGCAATTTGTCTCCACCAGGTTACAAGTGGGACTGTTGTCCTTGCTGACTCTAGACACCATCAAAACCTCCTGTGCCCAGGCTTCATCGCCCCTCTGAACAAGGGCCACGTGGTTCTGAAGGAAAACTCTACCCCTCTCCAGCATGAAGCAGCTGCAGAAGAGACCCTATTCCCCTTTCCCTTAAAGAATTCAGAGTCAAGAATCATCGAGGGGGAATGTGGTAGGCAGTTAGGTAGGGGTGTGCAAGTAGGAATGATAAGCCAGGTACAGGTCACCAGGCAGAAAGCCCCGGTGTGCCTAGCAATGGACAAAACTGGGGAAACGAATATTGTAGAGTGAGTGGGACCTCGCCCCCAAGGTGATGTCCCCTCCCCTTGCATATTGCTGGTCATGTAGTTTGGACCCTCCCCTCCTCTGACCTTTATTTCCCTGTCAGGACACTAGTCCTGTGGTGGACTCCCTTAGAGGAGGAACAAGGGGGCTGGAGAATAGCCTCATATGACTGCCATACAAGCCCTTGCACGACCACTCCCTTAAGCATTAAGCCGGCAGGACAGTGAGGTTCTGGCCAGCATCAAATAATCTTCAGAACAAAGCCTCGGGTCTGTTGACCACAGAGATAGAGTTTGGGTCAAACTAGAGACAACATCTAGGCCTCAGTTGCCTCCAGGCCCAGAAAAACAGCTGCAATGTGTGGTTCTTGATTTAATCCTGGTCCAAAGTCAAGTCAGCTCTTATAGACAGCTTTGGGTCCAGTGGAGACATTTGAATATAGACTGACATAGTCTGTTTGGTCAAAGTGTGGGCTGTGGACCAGTGTTGTCAGGATCTTCTGGGAGCTCGTTAGACATGCAAATTAGTGGGATCCAACCCACCCACTTAGACCTACTGAATCAGTCTGCATTTTAGTAAGTTGAGGTCTGAGCCTGGCCAGCGTGGTTAGTGGTTGAGCACCGACCTATGAACCAGGAGGTCATGGTTTGATTCCTGTTCAGGGCACGTGCCTGGGTTGCAGGCTCAATCCCCATCAGCAAGAGGCAGCAGATCGACCATTCTCTCTCATCATTGATGTTTCTCTCTCTTCCTTCCTCTCTGAAATCAATAAAAGTATACTTAAAAAATAACTTAGAGGTCTGAGAAGCCCTGTAGGAGATTGTTATGGGTTGAATTGTGCCCCTCCCAATTTACATGTTGAAGTCCATACCCCCAGGACCTCAGAATGTGATCTTGTTGGAAAACAGAGTTATTGCAGGTCTAGTCAGTTAGGATGAGGGCATCATGGTGGGCCCTAATCCAATATGGCTGGTGTTCTGATGCAAAGGGGAAATTTATACATAGAAATGCAAACAGGGAGAACGTCATATGGAAATGAAGCAGAGATGGGGGTGATGCATCTACACACCAAGGATTGCCAAAGACTGTCATCAAGCCCCCAGAAGGCAGGAGAGGGGCATGGAAGGGACTCTCCCTCACAGCCCTCAGAAGGAACCAACCTTGATCTTGGACACCTAACCTCCAGAACCCTGAGACAACCAGTTTTTGCTATTTAAGCCACCCAATCTGTGGTACTTTGTGACGGCAGCCCTCGCAAATTAACATGGAGACTACAATTTGACATCAACGTTAAGTATCTTGGGTGTGAAAACGGTACTGTGGTCATGTGGAAGAACGCATTATTCTTCAATCTGCTGGAGGACTTAGGGGTGAAGTGCCATGATGTCAATAATCTATTGTCTTGGCCCTAGCCAGTTTGGCTCAGTGGAGAGAGCGTCAACCTGCGGACTGAAGGGTGCCAGGTTCGATTCCCGTCAAGGGCACATGCCCGGGTTGAGGGCCCAAGCCGCAGTAGAGGGCATGCAGGAGGCAGCCGATCAAAGATTCTCTCTCATCATTGATGTTTCTATCTCTCTCTCCCTCTCCCTTCCTCTCTGAGATCAATAAAGATATATTAATAATAATCCATTGTCTTATGGTTCACAAATACAAGAGTGAAAATAGAGTAAAAGTGGTCAAAGGTTAACAAGTGGTGAATCCAG
Source organism: Corynorhinus townsendii (assembly GCA_026230045.1). Classification (NCBI taxonomy): domain Eukaryota; kingdom Metazoa; phylum Chordata; class Mammalia; order Chiroptera; family Vespertilionidae; genus Corynorhinus; species Corynorhinus townsendii. Next base: position 46,365,771 of record JAPDVU010000011.1, on the reverse strand, counting down.
GCCATCGGTTCTCAGCCAAAGTCTGGAGACATTTTGGTTGTCACAACTGGTGGGGTGGGGGTGCTTTGGTCTAGTTTGTGGAGGCCAGGCTGCTGTTAAACATTTGACAGTGCACAGGATGGCCTCTGCATGGATATCTCCAGCCCCCAGTGATGACGGTGCTCAGGCTGAGAAACCCTGCTCTATGCTAAAATGCAGATAGAATCATTGCACTATTTCCCCCTAACTTTTCTGTAGACTTGAAACACTTCAAAATAAAAACCTCTGTGTGTGTGTGAGAGAGAGAACTGCATGGGTTTTCCAAGCACTTGGAGGTTCTTAAAACATTTTAGGGTAAAAAAAGCCCTTTGAGATTAGAATCACGCTAAAGTTTACAAAGGTGATATACACAAAGCATTTCAGGTTCATAAAGACCTTTGGAATTAAAAAACATCACATTTTGGCGTTTACAAGGGAGAGACTTACCACTTTGGGATAGATTTTAAAAATACTGAAAAGGTTTGCAGAGTACTTTGAGATAGAAACACACTCTGATGTTTGTGAGGGTGAAGCTTACCAGGCATCTGGAGTTAAAAGCACTTCTTGGTTTACAAAACCCTCTGGAGTTCACCAAGTGAGTGGGGATGTACTCTGAGGGTGTGTACCTCATTACTGACAGCTGGTTAGTCCCTTTCAGCCGATGACAAAACTTTTCGGGGGGTGGGGGTGGGGGCCCTTCCTAACCTTCCAGTCACTCTCCACGCTCCCATCTCCTGCCTCAATGGATGCCACCACCTTCTCGGAGATCAGCACCTCTCCTGTCTTGTTGTTGGTCACCTGTGAGAGTGAGAGGAGAGAGAGAGAGAGAGAGAGAGAGAGAGAGAGAGCAAAACTGCTTTCCTCCCCCGCTCTCTACCCAGCAGACACTACAGCATGAGAGATCCAAGGCAGACTCCAGGAGGGACTTCCCGGCATAGGCACCTTGTCAATCTGGTGGTGGCTGGAGAGAGTGTTGTTCCCCAGCTGGCGCTCCTGGTTCTCTTCTTGGTGGTAGTTCGTAGGGAGGCCCCGCAAGTCCATGGGGGCAGAGAAGAAGCTGTCCATGCCCCGCAGCAGGTCATCCTGGGACCAGAGGAGGGACAGGTGAGCTGTTGGATCTCAGGACACCCCAGTACATCTGTAGCCCTGCCAGGGTGCCCTCCAGGCCTTGCCATGTCCCTTTCACCCCCTTCCCTCTCCGTCTTGTGACCCTTAGGATCACCTCCTGCCCCCATCCTTATTCTCTGCCCCATTACCTTCCTATCTTTGCCCCTCCTGCCCTACTGTCTCTGTTCTATCTCACTCTTCAGTCTCTTTTCTATCTCCCTTTGCCTGTCTCCCTCCCTCTATTTCTCGGTCTTCCTGTGGCACTCCCTCTCTTCCTTCTGCCTGGCCCTGACCTGTCTCCCATTGTTTCCTCGAACCCCTTCCATCTCTCAGTCTCCATCTATCCCTGTCCCTCTTCTCTGGAACTTCTTCTCCCCACCCCCTGCCAGCACTCACTTTCAGAAAAAGCCGGGTGAAGCCTTGTAGTAGTCTCTGGAGGCCTAGGAAACCCGAGGAGCTTTCCTGGGCGTCAGCATCACGGAGCGGGGCTGCAGTGGAGGGGGACACCAAGGCAGAGGGGAGCAGCAGCAGCAGGACCAGCGTGTGCCACATGGCGGGGCGGGAGGCTGTGGCATCGGTAGGGGTCAGAGCCCTCACCCAAGACAATCATGCCTTTCCTATCCCTTGCCCAGGTTTTACTCCTTGTCCAAGCAACTCCTCCCCCGCCCCCAAACCCATTTCCCCTCTCCCTTTTTCTTCTACTCCCACCCCCTCCATCGTGTTAGGTCCCGTGCATCCTCCCAGGCCCGACTCTTCTGAGCTTTGCTTCATACCCGGATCGCATCCCTTTCCTTCCCCCACATTCATACCCAGATCTCATTTCTCACCTTCTCCTTCTCACCGTCTGGGCCTCGCTTTTATACTAGATCACAGTCCGGTCACTGGACTCTCAGACTCGGGCCGTCCCGGACTGTTAAATCCAAACAGTTCTGGTCTCGAGCCAAGCGGGTCACCTGGAGCGTTGAATGAGCTCCGCGAGCCCTAGCCCCGCCTCTACGGCCTGGTCACGCCCCCACATGTGACCTCACCCACTAGCCTGCCCCCCTATTGGTCAGCCACGCCTTTAGTCGTTGGTAGCCACGCCCCTCGAGCCATCCGGCCGTTCGTTTCACGGTTACGCTCCGTCAGACCACGCCCCTTTCGGTTGACCTCGCCGTTGGAGACCGAGTCTTGCCCGTCCCGCTCCAACAGCAGGTGGCCACGCCCCTTGTCCTGGAGCCACGCCCCCGCGCCTGGGCCACGCCTCTGTCCTGGATCCAGCTCTTGCTCCCAGCGCCTTCTGTCACGGGCAGTCCTTCTGGTTAGCCGCCTCCTATTTTTGCACCTATCCTGAGAATTTCTCCGTGTCGCTTCTCGTCTTCTCCAGTATTTGAAACGATTAATTAGAGGAAATAATTTAATATTGTATTTGCCCTTTCTTTATAATAGAAGTGTCAGAGATGAAAGAAAATTAGTAAAATGTATATGAAAACCTTCCTCCTGTCAGAGTCTGGGGCACACCACAGGACCCAGAGTCAAGTCCCTGCCCACCCACAGATTACTGCACTCCGAGACACTGAACCCGGAGCCCTCTTCGGTCCCACTAAACCCTCTCCAGAAACCCGAAATCCGGTCTTCTGTTCCAGTTTCCAAGAAACTCGGACTTTTTTCAAGAAACACATTTTCGTTGCTGCTCAGATTTTGAAATTTACTATAATTGTCAGTGTAAAGAAAAGAAGAAGAAGAAGAAGAAGAAGAAGTCGGAATCCGGGCTCCCTTCTCGCTCAGGTCCCCGGAGTCCGGACACCAGCCTTTTCTGGTCCCATGAGTTTGAACACTCAGGCACCGAGTGTCTCTCTCGGTCCCGGGGACACAGCGCCACCTCTAGTCCATTAGAGCATGTGGGTGCGGGAGTCTCGACCTCCATGGATCTCGCCTTGCCCACGACTCTTAACTCTGGTGAGGTCACAAGGAAACCGTATTATTACAGAAATCAATCAAAACACACCCCTACACGTCAGTCCTCAAAAAGATATACTTGAGGCTGAGCAGGAAAGAACCTTTTGTGCTCGTATCACTTCCACATCCCCAATACACAAACACACTAGAGGGACAGAGTCCAGGCCCCAGACCCCTCCTCCCGCAGACCCAGGAGCCCCAACCCTCAACACCCCTCCTCTCTCAGGAATCTAAGCATACGAATCCTGAAGATGCTACCAGACCCCAGCTAGGCTTCACCTTTCCTTTTGCCAAAGCAAAAAATCCTCCCTCAAACTGTCACCATCGGATCCCCCTTCCCGCTGTCCGGTGTCCGGGCCCGCCCCCCCTCCGGTCCCTCCCACTTTTCCCAAACAAAGCTCCCGGGCAACTTTCTCCTGCGCAGCGCCCCGCCCGCCCGCGGCTCCCCAGCCCCAGGCCGGGAGGTAGGAAGGCGCCGGCGGGAGTCGGGGATCTTGCTTTGGGGTGTGTGAGTTGGGGTGGAAAGTTACGTGGTAGGAGTTTTAGGTGTGTGGGGGACCGCCTCTGAATTGCATGCCGCCTTCTTGTTATCGGGGGGCTCGAGATTTCGCTTCTGACCGAGTCTAGGTGCGAGGTTGGAACTTTTGCCCGAGGTGGGGTGTCTGCGGAGGCGTCTAAGTTTGGGAGTGTGGGCCTGGGAGTGGGGCGGCAGGGAACCTCGGCGGGGTGTGTGCGTGTCTGCGGCCGTGTTGGTTGGAAGCCCTGTGCTTGTTTCTGACCGAACTGGTTCGTGTGTGTCATTTGTGGGCGCCTGGCCCTCCTCATGGAGAAAAGGGCCCCCCGGGTGGCAGAGGGCGGGCTACGGAGCCTTCTAGAGCTTCAGTCTTGTCTCTTCGGAAGTTTGGGGCCTGGGGCGGGAAATCAGGGGGACCTTTCTTAGCCGGCTCCTCCGTCCCTTTGTCTGGCCACATGGGGGAGAGCTGGGCTGGGATTCTGGCCTATGGGGGTCCTGACCGCCGCAGCGCCATTGGGCTCGGCCTGGGGTCTTTGTCTGCCTGGGCCGGGACTCGGGGTCCTAGGGAGGAGGGGGATGGGAGCCTGGACTCTGGGGTCCTGGGAAAGCTGTGGAAGACGTGGAGCCGCCAGGGAGGCGGGATCTGACTGTATTGGAAAAAGTTTTCCCCTGTTCCCGGCCTCCGGAAAGTCACTGGGAACTAGCAGAGCTGGATCCGAGCCCACGGCGCAGGGGCTGGGGAGGGCAGGGGCGGGGCCGGGGGTGGAGGGGAGGGGCCCTGGCTGGCCAGCCCCTCCCCTTATGGGGGTTGTGGGAAACTGGGGGAGGGGATGCCTGGGCCCTTTGTTCTGGCTCTCCTGATGGCAGTGCGCCCCTGACCCCCCGAGTCTGTGGTTCTGCGGGTCTTTCCTGGTCTCCACTTGAGTTTCTGCCCTGAATCTCTGTCCCTCTTTCCTCTGGTTCTCTGTCCCCCTCTCTCTCTGAGCCTCTGTGCACCACCCTCTGTGTCTCTGGGCCCCTCTTTCTGGCTCTCTGTGCCCCTCCCTCTGGGTCTCTGTCCCCCTCTCTCTGGATCTCCCTTTAGCCTTACTAGGGCCTGTGCCCCTTCTTTTCCAGCAGCTGCTGCTCACGTCCTAGCACCTGTTCTCGGGGTGTGACTAAGATCTCCCTCACAAACCTCTTCCCGAAACTAGGCCCTGACTCCTGTCTTCTTTCAACTAGTAATCCATACCCACATGACTGGCCCTCATGGGCCCTGTGCATGACTATGGGGTCTTCAAGACTTCACCACAACCCAGGCTCCCCTGGAAATCCAGAGAACACTTCTCACCCTAAGCTTCCCCAGAAATTCAGCCCCCTTTTACCTAGGAGTCCCAGCCCCAGCCTCCTCCCCCAGGCCCAGGAGTCTGGACTCCCAGCTCTCCAAGCCCTGAGAGAGGGTGGGTCCGGGGAATCTTGCTGAGCTCTGTGTTCTTCCAGGCCCAGATGGGGGAACCCCGGGCTGGGGCCCCCCTGGACGATGGCAGCGCCTGGACAGGAAGTGAGGAAGGAAGTGAGGAGGGCACCGGAGGCAGTGAGGGGGCTGGGGGAGATGGGGGTCCAGATGCAGAGGGTGTCTGGAGTCCAGACATCGAGCAGAGTTTCCAGGAGGCTCTGGCCATCTACCCACCCTGTGGCCGGCGGAAAATCATCCTGTCCGATGAAGGCAAGATGTATGGTGAGTCACCCCCTCTTTTGCCCTGGCCCCCATTGATTAATAAAAGATAACAAGCAACATTTATGGCTTCCGCTTCCCCTCCCCCTGGCTGGTCTGGCCCGATTCGGCCGATCGGGCTGGGCCGGCCATACCCGACTTGTACACGAGTTCGTGCACCGGGCCTCTAGTTGATTAATAAAAGACAACAAACAACATCTATGGCACTTTAAACACTGTTCACATAAAAACACTTCATATCCTCACTAGGACTCAGGTAGGAGCTAGCATCCCATTTGCACAGATGAGGAAACTGAGGCCCAGAAAGGCTACGTGATTTGCCTAAGGCCACAAAGCTAGCGTGTGACGGAGCTGGGATTTGAACCCAGGCAGTCTGGCTCCAAAACCTGCAGTTATAACTCGTCTTCCATGTAGCAACCAGCTTGCTGTGGGCCTCTGGGGACTACTGCTTCTCTTCCCTTCCCTGGAGACCTCTCTGGTGGGAAGTTCTGCTGAGGGGCTAACTCTGTTCCATCTGATTCCTCAGGTCGGAATGAACTGATTGCCCGTTACATCAAGCTGAGAACAGGGAAGACCCGGACTCGCAAACAGGTCTCAGGACTGACTCGTGGGGCTTCTGTGTGGGGTGGGCTGGTCTTCTCAGGACCATCCTGGTCTGGGCAGGTTCAGGTTCGAGGACGATGTGGTTCAGGGGCTTTTTTGTCTGTCTTCTCAGCTCAGGATACTCTGTGCCTGTTTGGTACAGTTCTCTTAGCAGTTGTGTTGGAACCAGAGTAAGAGAGACTAAAAGAGCCAAAGAGAAGGACAAGCAAGGGGAGGGAGAGCTGGATTTGCTGGGTCTGGGGAAGAAGTCCTAGAGAGAAGAGTGGCCTTTCTGGTCGTGCCTGTGTTAACATGCTCCTGAGACAGCCGGCATGTTCTGCGTGTCATCTCCCAGGCTCCAGCAGCCCGTGGGGCACCTGGAGGGAGGCACCTGGAGGGAGGCAAGGGACAAGTGACTCTCGACTGAATCTACTTCTTTGTCACTCCCTCCAGGTCTCTAGTCACATCCAGGTCTTGGCCCGAAGGAAATCGAGGGAAATCCAGTCCAAGCTTAAGGTAGGGACCAAAGCAGATATCCTGAGAGGGGGATGGGCCCAGAGAGGGAGGGGAACAGGGACCCAGAAAGAGGGGACAGGAACTCAGAGAGGGTAACAGATCCAGAGAAGGAGGGACAGAGATGCAGGGTGGAGGACAGAGACCAAGAAATGGGAATAGATTCACCCAGAAAGGTGAACAGAATGGGGGAGCAGAAACCCAAGGTGGGGGTTAGTGGCGCAGCAGGAGGGGGTGGATGGAGACCACGGGTAGGGAAAGACCCATAGAGAGAGGGGCCCAGAGATCTCGCTTGGGACAGGCAAGAGGGATGGGATGTCGGAGCTCTCCTCCGGCTACTGCTGCCTCCCGCCTCCCTCCTCTCCCCTCTTGTCCTTCCTTTGCTCTTCCCCGCACGCTCGTTGCTCTTCCCTCTTGGGCTGTGACGATCTCCTTCCGACCCATCTCCCCATTTCCGGTCCCCGTGTGGCCTGCCCGTTCTTCCCGTGCCCAGATAACTTCATATCCTTCTGGATGTGAAAGGGATCTTTTCACATCCCTTTCCTTTGCTCCATCCTCTGGATTTCCGATTCCCTCTTGGCCACAGGCCCTCATTCCTCCGGGTATGGCATCTTTTCTGCCTCTGTCTTTAGATTTGGGGACCGTTCACTTGCTATTCCTTTTTTTGTACCCAGAGCCTCCCTTTCCTTTCTCTCTAGGTCTAAACACCTTCCCTTCTGTCTTTTCTTTCTTTCTTAAACACTTTTTTTTTTGCTGATTTGAGAGAGAGAGAAGGAGAGAGAGAGAAACATCCATCAATTGCCTCCCAGGGCATGTGTCCTGACTGAGAATCCAACCGGCGACCTTTCGGTGCACGGGATGACACTCAGCCAACTGAGCCACACTGGCCCAGGGCTCTCCTGGTCTTTTCTGGAGTTCATTGCTCCCCTCTGTCCTGTCCCAGCGAGGAAATGCTCACTGCCTATTTATTCCCTCTGGGTTCGAAACTCTCATTTCCTGTTGCCTGCATATCCGGAAACCTTCACTTCCAGCTCTTTATTAACCTAGAAATGCTCATGACTACCTTTTATTCTGGGCATTGGGAACTTCTTTCCCCCTCTAGGCCTGCCCTCCCTCCCCCCACCCCCCCTCCCCCGCTCTGCCCCAGACAGCGCCGGGACACAGTTCCGTAGTCATCCTTCGTTTTGCTTTCCTCTCATTGCTCTGCTCAGAGTGGTGGGCTACAGGGGTAGGCAGGGAGGCAAGGTGGAGTGCCCAGGCCTCCCTTCCTAAATCCTGTTTTCTTTCCTTCTTTGGCTCCGTCCCCCATGGGCAGGCTCTGAATGTGGTAAGTCCCTCTGCCCATCCTCCCACCCACTCCCTTACCCCAGACATTCTTGAGGAGGGCAGGAGGGAAAAGGGGCTGTAATGAGAGGGATCTGGACCCTTCCCAACCCTTTACCATGACCTCCCATCTCTGAGCCCCCCCCCCATGCTTATCCTGCCCACCCTGTCCCTACTCCCTGGGTCCACTGGAACCCCCATTAACATGGGCCCTCAACTCTTCCTCCAGGACCAGGTTTCCAAGGATAAGGCTTTCCAGACAATGGCCACCATGTCCTCGGCCCAGCTCATCTCAGCACCCTCCCTGCAGGCCAAACTGGGCCCCGCTGGCCCTCAGGTGGCCTGGCTTGGGGACTGTGGGGTTCAAGGCTGGAGGGTGGGGGGTGTGGTTTCAACCGGGGACTAACTGGCTGTCCCCCTTTGTCTCGTCTCCAGGCCTCTGAGCTTTTCCAGTTTTGGTCAGGGGGCTCTGGGACCCCCTGGAATGTTCCAGAGTGAGTACCTTCTGTCCTGCCTCAGCACCTGTCCCCCTCCTCCACTCTCTCCCACAGGCCTTCCTCACCCCCCACCTGACTCCCAGCTCCCTTGTGCACATCCACTCTGGAGCCGGGCTGTCTGGATTTGAGTCCCAGCCAGGAGGGTGAGGTGATGGTCTGAGAGGAAGACTAGGTCTGTGATGGGATAGTGAGGAGGGGATGGGGCAGGAGAGTCAGGAGGAGGAGGGGTGGCTCTGGGGCCTGACTAGCTGAGAAGGAGGGAGGAGGCAGGGACAGCGCCTGGGCTCCGGCTGGTGACTGGGGTTGGTGGGACTGTCCACAGATGTGCAACCTGTGGGAGGAATGGGTTTGGGAAAAAATGAACTCAGCATGAGACTTGAGTGAGAGGCCTGGACGATGTCCATGGAGCCCGGCCGGCGTGCCTCAGTGGTTGAGCATCAACCTATGAACCAGGAGATCACGGTTCGATTCCCAGTCAGGGCTTATGCCTGCCTGTGCTGGATCCCCAGCGTGGGGCATGCAGGAGGCAGCCAATCATTGATTCTCTCATCCTTGATGTTTCTATCTTTTTTCACTTCCTCTCTGAAATCAATAAAAAATATTTTTAAAACAGTTTTAAAAAATGTCCATGGGAATAATGGCCTTCTGGTCAGATTGGCTGGGCCCCAGAGGCTCATGGGAAAGGCAGTTGTAGGTGAGAAACTCCAGGGAGGGGTGAGTGGAGCCCCAGAGGCTCATGGGAAGGCTGGTTCTCATCCCGCAGAAGTGGTTCTTGGGCTTGAACAGGGGTCCATCTCTTAGAATCAGAAGGAAGAAAATGGCCTCAGAGGTAAATTGGAGTGTCCTTTTTAGCTATGAGAGAGCCAGGGTGACAGGATATGTTTCTAGCCTAAAAAACAGAAATGGGCCCAGAGGCTCATGGGAAGTGTAGTTTTCAGCCCTGAAAGGAGCCAATGGTTCTAGGCTGGGTGTTGGGCGGGCAATGTGGCCTCAGGGTGGTGAGGCGGGAGTGTTGAGAGTGTTGCCAAAGAGAGCCAAGTGACAGGCTGTGGGAGCCAGGCTGGGAGGGACGAGTTCGCCGGAGGTGCTGCTGGATGGGGACGTAGGAAGGGTCAGAGCCAGTCCCCAGAGACAAAGGGGAGGAGGCTGACCTGGAAAGGGGGTGTTCTGCACTGGTCGCGAGGGTTCCTCTTTTCATGGAGTTGACAGTCAAATTGAGGAGACACATGTTAATTAAATCATGTGCTTAAACACACACGTGAAGAGTGTGAAGAACTGCAACAGGGCCCGGCCGGTGTGGCTCAGTGGTTTAGCCACGATCTATAAACGAGAGGTCACAGTTCAATTCCCTGTCAGGGCACGTGCCGGCGTTGTGGGCTTGGTCCCCAGTAGGGGGCGTGCAGGAGGCAGCGATCAGTGATTCTCATCACTGATGTTTCTATCTCTCCCTCTCCCTTCCTCTCTGAAATCAATGAAAATATTAAGAAAAAATAGAACTGCAACAGGCTCTGGGGTGAGGGAGAGAGTTCCAGGGAGTTTCTCTGAGAAGGACTTTGTCAGGTGAAGAATGAGGGTGGGAATATTGTAGGCAGAGAAAACAGTTATGCGCCAAGGCCCTGTGGTAGGAAAGCGGTGAGTTTCAGGAACTGAGAGAAGGCCATGGGCCAGTCAGTCAAATGTTCACTGAGCAGTTATTAAGTGCCTGTTACTCTGCTTCAAATGGGGACACAGCATTGAACAAATTAGAATTCCTGCCTTCATGGGCTTAGATACTTGGAGAGGGGAGGAGACAGACAATAAACATGTAAACAACTAAATAAGCATTAATAAGAAAGGAATACATGTGGGAAATAAAAAAGCAGGGTGTCCATGCTCTATTTATTTTTATTTTTTGTGTGGCCTCTGTTTAGACAGAAGTCAGGAAGGCCTCTGAGGAGGTGATATTTGGGCAGTGGCCTGATGACAAGAAATTAAGTCAGTGGGTTGGGTACTGGAGTTTAGATTTCAGAATTGGGATGGCAAGTAGAGGCCTTAGGGAGCCAAAGTCGGAAAGTCCCTGGAGTTTGTGTCTTTCTGATTTTTGTTGTTGGTGGTTAATCCTCACCCGAGGATATTTTTCCATTAATTTCTAGAGAGAGTGGAAGAGAGAGGGAAAGACGTGAGAGAAACATGTCCGTGGGTTGCCTCCTGCACGAGCCCTGACCAGGTCCCGGGCCGGGGAGGAGCCTGCAACCAAGGTACATGCTCTTGACGGGAATCGAACCCGGGACCCTTTGGTCCACAGGCCGTCGCTCTAGCCACTGAGCCAAACTGGCTAGGGATTTTAAAAAATATATATTTTTTTATTTATTTCAGAGAGGAAGGAAAAGGGAGAGAGAGAGAGAAACACCAATGATGAGAGAGAATCATTGATGGGCTGTCTCCTGCACGCCCCACACTGGGGATTGAACCCGCAACCCAGGCATGTGCCCTGACTGGGACTCAAACCGTGACCTCCTAGTTCATAGGTTGATGCTCAACCACTGAGCCACACCAGTTGGGTTGTGTCTTTCTGATCTTGATCTTTGGAACCTTGACCTCTGACCTCATCATGTCTCCTTGACCTCTCAGTCTCACCACCATCTCCTGGGATACCCATATGTCATTGGTCTCTATGCTATCAAATAACTACCATCACTGGCCATGTGTGATAATTGAAACTGAAGTTAACGCAAATGAAATAAAGTTAAAAATTCAATCCCTCAGGCACCTGAGCCACATTCCTGCTCAGCAGTGTGGTCAGGAGCCACGGTGTGGGACGGCACAGATATAGAACACTTTCATTATCGCAGGAGGTTCTGTTGGACGCACTGCTTTGGGTTTTGTGCTGCCTCCTCACCCCAAAGTTTGGCCTGATGTCCCATTTCCGGGCTGCTGGTCATTTTCTCCCCACCCCCCTGACCCTTTTCCTCCTCCCTCTCCAGAATTCCTATTCTCCTCCTCACCTAAAAGACCCTATTTCTGTTCTCTTTCTGCCATTTTGTGAGAGTTACCAAACTATCATGAAGACCCCAGGCTTCATGGTGGGGACTGACCTGGTTTGAGCCCAGGCTTCATAGATGTGTGACTGGGTGGGTCGGCTGACCTCTGTGCAAATGAGAAGAGCAGTAATCACACCTACCTCATAGGCTGTGAAGCTTCGATTAAAGTGTGCACACAGCCCGGCCGGCGTGGCTCAGTGGTTGAGCGTCAACCTATGAACCAGGAGGTCATAGTTCAATTCCCGGTCAGGGCACATGCCTGGGTTGTGGGCTGGATCCCCAGTGTTGGGCCTCCAGGAGGTAGCCGATGAATGATTCTCTGTCATCATTGACGTTTCTATCTCTCCCTTCCTCTCTGAAATAAATAAAAATACATTAAAAAATAAAATAAAATGTGCACATAATGTGCTGAGCTGGTGTGGGTCATTGGTTGAGTCACTGGTTCGATGCAGGCTTGATCCCCAATAGGGGGTGTTCAGGAGGCAGCTGATCCCTAACCCAAACCTAACCCATGTGTTCTGCCACTTGCTAACCTAACCTTTCCCCACTCTAAAAAGTAAAACATTTTTTAAAAATATATTTTATTGAAAAACAAAGGTCCGGCCTGGCTAGGAGCACACCTGGCCTCCCCCACCTCTTTCTCCACAGGCATGCACCTCCTAAACACTTAGGGACCCCGGGAGGCTTGCAACCAGGGCAACAGTGGGCCGTGGCAGTTCGTCCCAGAGGTCGGCAAACTGCGGCTCGCGAGCCACATGCGGCTCTTTGGCCCCTTGAGTATGGCTATTCCACAAAATACCACAGCCTGGGCGAGTCTATTTTGAAGAAGTGGCATTAGAAGAGTTTAAGTTTAAAAAGTTTGGCTCTCCAAAGAAATTTCAATCGTTGTACTGTTGATATTTGGCGCTGTTGAATAATGAGTTTGCCGACCACTAGCCTTTCCTTGTTTCATTGTCCCCAGCTTTAATAAACATCCTCTTAAAAAAACAAAACAAAACAAAAAATATATATATATATTATTGATTTTTTACAGAGAGGAAGGGAGAGGGATAGAGTCAGAAACATCGATGAGAAAGAAGCATCAATCAGTTGCCTCCTGCACACCCCCTACTGGGAATGTGCCCCCAACCAAGGTACAAGCCCGTGACCGGAATTGAACCTGGGACCCTTCAGTCCGCAGGCTGACACTCTATCCACTGAGCCAAACCAGTTAGGGCAAGTAAAATATATTTTTTAAAAAGTGTGCATCATGTGCTGGCACAGGGTAAGCCTGTCCTGGTCCCTCAGTAAAGGTAGCTGGTACGATTAGAATCCGTCCACCTGCTCACCCTCAGCTTCCTTTCTCCCTCAGCGTGAAGCCCTTCTCGCAGACACCGTTCTCCTTGTCACTGACTCCCCCATCTACTGACCTCCCAGGTAAGAGTCTGCTCTCCCCCCGCCCCCTTCCCCCTCTCCTGTCAACCCTAACTGCCTTTCCTTCAACCTTCCATCCATCAGGGTCACGTTCCTACTGAGGTCCAGCTCTGAGGCAGGGTGTGTGGAGGTGTGGAGGGATGTGGCAGAATTTGTAGTGGTTAAGAGCATGGCATCTGTAGCCACACAAGCTGCATTGTGTTCTGCCACTTGCTAGCCTAAAGGACATAGGGAGATGTATTAGTCAAGATTCTTTCAGCTGCAAGTGACAGAAACTCAAGTGAAGCTAGATGACAAAAACAAGGACAAAATGGAATTTATTGGGTCAGGTAACTGATATTTCAGGGGTTATGGCTCCAGGTACGGCTGGATCTAGTGGCTCAAATGGTAGCATCAGGACTTGCTTGGTTCTGCCTTCTTCTGGTGGCTTCATTCCCAGGCAGGCTCTGTCCCATCCATCTGGCAGCAAAGATGGCTTCCAGAAGTCCATGCTGATGTGGTACTCACATTGATGAAAAATTGCACTTAGGTTCCACAGATTGATTCATCAATTCGGAATGCTCTTGGCTGCAAGTAACAATACCCAGATTAATAGTGCCATAAATAAAAAGGCTTTAATGACTCCACATAACACAAAGTCTGAAGGTGGGCTGCTTATGTGCTGGCTCAGCACCTCAGCAATATCAGGACTAGCATCTCTCTAGGTCCCTTGGCCTCTCTCTTACTGTCCCAAGATGACTGTTGTGACTCCAGGCATCATGTCCCGAGCAGGACTTGACCAGAACCAAAAGCTTTCTCCTCCCAAAGTTCTGTCTTTTTCATTCAGGAAGAAACTCCTTCCCAGAAGCCCCCGAGCAGATTTCCCCTAACGTCTCATTGGCCAGGACTGTGTCACATGGCCACCTCTAGCTGCAAGGGAGGCTGGGAAAGTGAGTATTTAGCTTTTTCAGCTTCTAAGTGGAGGCAGGCAAGAGAGAACAGTGCTTGATATATTCCATAAATGTTAGCAATTTTTATTATTTGTTCTTTTCTCTCTAGGGTACGAGCCCCCCCAAGCCCTCTCACCCCCTGCCCTGCCCCCACCTGCCCCGTCACCCCCAGCCTGGCAGGCTCGGGCCCTGGGCACTGCCCGGTTACAGCTGGTGGAATTTTCGGCCTTTGTTGAACCCCCGGATGCAGTTGACTCTGTAAGTCCAATTTTGGGATAGTTGCTGTGGGTGTTTTGGAATGCAGAGGGTTATAGGAAGGGAAAACATAAAGCAGTGGTTCTCAAACTAGCATGTATCAGAATGACATGGAGGGCTTGTTAAAACAGATTGCTGAGTCCCACCCTCAGAATATCTGATTCAGTAGGTTTAGTGTGGGGCCTCAGATTTTGAATTTTAAAAAATATATTTTTTAGTGATTTCAAAGAGGAAGGGAGAAGGAGAGAGATGGAACTGTCAATGATGAGAGAGAATCACAGATTGGCTGCTTCCTGCACACCCATGTTGGGGATCCAGCCCGCAACCCAGGCATGTGCCCTGACCGGGAATCGAACTGTGACTTCCTGGTTCATAGGTCGACTCCCAACCACTGAGCCATGCCAGCCGGGTGAGAATTTGAGTTTTTAATAAGCTCCCAGGTGATGTTGATGCTGCTGGTATCACATTTTTGACAACTCTTAGCATAAAGGAATAGGAAGGTCATGAGGTTGTGAGTTGGGAAGGTCAGAGAAACTCCCTAGGACAGTGGTCGGCAAACTCATTAGTCAACAAAGCCAAATATCAACAGTACAACTGATTGAAATTTTTGAGAGCCAAATTTTTTTAAACTTAAACTTCTCCTAATGCCACTTCTTCAAAATAGACTCGCCCAGGCCATGGTATTTTGTGGAAGAGCCACACTCAAGGGGCCAAAGAGCCGCATGTGGCTCACGAGCCGCAGTTTGCCGACTACGGCTCTAGGACATCATTTATTCATTCATCAAACGCTTCTGAGTGTCTAGTGTGCACCAGGCTTTGTGGTGGATACTGGGAACTTGGGAAAGCAGATCTTGTTTCTGGGCTTGAGCTTTTCCTGGGCTAAGATGGAGACAGATGCCATATTAGTCTGGGCAACACCTGGAAACATCATAGAAGTTTCTCACTCATGTAACATTTCAGTGTGGGTGTTCAACAGCAGCCTTCCACAGAGTGATTCGGGGAATCCAGGTTTTTTCCATTTTTGTGGCTCTGCCATTTTCTAGGGCTTCAGAATTTGCTGCTGGATTCTCTGCATCTGGCAGGCAGATAGTGGAAGGGAAAGGGTGAGGAGGCTGTATGGGTCTGGCTTGGAAGTGGCAACTATCAGGTCTGCTCACATCCCATTGGCCAGAACTTAGTCATGTGATCACATGTAACTGCAGAGGAGTCTGGGAAATGTAGTTTAGCGGTGTGAAAAGGGACTAGTGTTTGTGAACACATTGCCTCTGTCACAGCCACATAAACACCAATTACTGTACATAGTGGTTTTGGTAAAACCCAAGTCAAATCGGGTTAAAACCCTCCTATCTCCCTTGGAGCAAAAGCTGGAGTCCTTTTAGTTGCCCACAAAGTTATGAACCATCTGACCCGCAGTCCCGCTCTGCCCTTACCTCCTGCACTCTCACCCTTGTTTGCTCAGCTCTGCCCACACTGGCCTCCATGCCCTTTCTCAAACACACCAGCCCACTCCTGCTTCAGGGCCTTGCATCTGCTATTCCTGCCACCTGGAATGTGCTTTCCCCAGGTATCCCCATTCCGTCCATTCAGTTTCCTGCTTGATTATCTTCTCAAAACGCCCTATGGAATATACTAGCTGCTGTCACTCTCCACTCCCTCACTGTGCTTTATTAGGATTTCTTTCATAGTGTGCATGACTCTAAAATTTATATTATCCATAAGATGATTTGAAATTTGTTCTGCCTCTGCCAGTAGACTGTGAGCTCCTTGAGGTCAGGGGCTTTACCTTGTAGCCCCGGGACCCAGAGTAGTACCTCTATATAACAGATTCTCAATAGCTGTCTGAGTATGTGCTAGGATGGGGGAAGCTCAAGTTTTTGTGGGTGTACAGAGGGGTAATTCTGCCTGGAGAGTCAGTGAAGGCTTCCCTGAGATGACAACTTTTGAGTTGGGCTTTGAGGGTTACATAGGAGTTTGCCATGTGCAGAACTGGGTGCTTCAGGTACAGAGGTGGAAACAACATTGAGGCTTTCAGGGGCACAAAATAATGAATATGGTGGGAAGCTGGCGAGGCGGTGGATATTTGGGCAGGTGCTGGTTCTGGAGGAGCTGGCATTGCCAAGCTCAGGGACCCAGATTTTCTCCTGGTGATGGGGAACCTGGAGGTGGTAGAGAGATCGCACCTCTTTGTGATCAGTGGAGTCTTCCAGAAAGAGGCAGATCTGGATGACCTGGAAAGATGAAGGAGGATTTGTATCAGAAGAAAAAAATGGGGAAGATTTCAGGATATGGACAAGAAGTGAAAGAATGGGAACAGAGCCATCCACCCATCCATCTGTTGATGGAACATTTATGAACAACTATTCAAAACATGGCCAGGTTGAGGGTGTGGTCTTTGTCCTGGGGGAGGGGGGGCTGGGGAGCCATGGGAAAATTATGAGCAGGGGAGGTCAAGGGTCAGCTCTGGAGCCATATGACTGATGAGCTGGGGAGGAGAGATTGGAGGCTGGAAGGCCAGGCAGGAGGCTGGGGTGAAAGTGGGAGAGGACAGGGCTATGAGGATGGAGAGTAGGGTACAGGGCGGAGAGTCGGGCAGTAGGGACAGGGCTTGGGGACTAAGGTACTATGGAAATGAAGGGGCAGAAGAGAGTGGAGACATGCCTGGGAGTTGGGCCCAGTGTCTGGGTGGACAGGGTGGAACCGCTAGCAGGAGCCCTGGGGGTGGCAACAGGGGTGTGAGACTGGCTTCGGCAGTGCGGGCCGAGGGTCCAGCCCATCTCCCACTCCTCACCGACGGCTGTTTCTCCCCAGTACCAGAGGCACCTGTTCGTACACATCAGCCAGCACTGCCCGAGCCCTGGAGCGCCGCCGCTCGAGAGCGTGGATGTTCGGCAGATCTATGACAAATTCCCTGAGAAAAAGGGGGGGCTGCGGGAGCTGTACGATCGTGGGCCCCCTCACGCCTTCTTCCTGGTCAAGTTCTGGGTGAGTTCTGCGTCCAAAAACAGAAGTGCTCATAAATCCCATGGCCGCCCAGCCTAGGCCTCTGGCTCTACCAGGTCAGCCTGGGCCTTGCCACTCCTCATGCTGAGTATCAGCCCCCTTTGCAACAGGAGCACCAGGCAGTTTGGCCCCAGGGCGGGATGCATGGGACCCGTGCAGGCGTAGGCATAGGACTTGGACCCCCCCAGACCCCACTAGACGTTGCCACACCCAGTCGTGTGACTGATACAGCCCTTGGGATTGGGTTGTGTCGTTTCAGACTTCCCTACATCCCACCTGCCCACACTAAGCCTTGTTGCTAAGGAGTGCCCTCCTCCTCTTAGCACATGAAGTCTTGGCGAATTTTGGTCTCTTAAAGGGGATGCTACATTCCACCAGACCCTGTTGTTAGAGAATGCCTGGCCTTGAGGGTGCCATTGAAGGAGCTGGCGGGGGGGTGGGGGTGGTGTGGCTTTGTAAAGTCCTGTATTTACTGAACAATCATTTATTGAGCACTTACTAGATACAAAGCCCTATGCCAGGTCCTATATAAATAATTGTGCGTCTTAGGCCTATTTGGTTTGGTGTCCAGTACAGTGTCTAATGCTATAGGGGTTCAATATATGTGAATGTTTGCGGGGTGTGTGTGTGTGTGTGTGTTAACTCTCATGGTAACCAGGGCAGCCGAAGGGTCTAGTCTCTGAGAAGGAAACCTGCAGAAGGCTTGAAGTTTGCTGGCCTTGCTGGACCCGTAGCTTCTGCGGTTACCAAGGGTTCTGTTCTAGCATGTGAAGTGGAGGCCCCAGACGGCTCTGGGGATGTGCTGCTGAGGTCTGTAGGCATTGCTAGGGCTTAAGACAGGCCGCACCAGGTGCCAGGTGTGGAGAGCGACCCTTGGGAGCCCAGCATCTGAAGGGGCGCAGGGCGTGGCTGGAGAGGCCTTCAGTATTTGTCTGGCTTCACAAGGCCCTGGTGCTAGGGGGATGGATGGAGTCAGGCCTCGGGGTCAGGTCTAACTCACTTGGAGAGTGACCTGGTCAAGCTGGTAACTCAAGTTAGGCAGAGGAAGAGGCATGCCTCCCAGGAAGGTAAGGCGACCAAGGGGCTGAGGCCAAAGGTGAAATGAGGTCTCAGACCCCCACCTGGCATAACAGTTGTCTGCTCACTTGGCCACTGGGATGTGAGGGGTCTGACCTCTGAGAACCAGCTGAAAGGGCCCGGGAGGGTGTTCTGAAGAGGAGCCAGGCCCCTTTGCTAGCAAGTAGCCCTTGTCTTAGCAACCAGGGTTGCCAAGGGCTCTGAGGAAGAGCCTCCGGTTGCTAGGCAATAACTCCCTCCTTAGTAACCAGGCCCTTGGAAGAGGCTGAACTCTTGAGTTGGGGGCTTCAGGAGCAAAACTGTTGAATAGCAGGGCTCCTTGGGCGGGGGGCTCACTGCAGAGAGAGGGTCAGGATCATTTTGGGGACTCAGACTTCTGAAGCACTGGTGGAAGGGTGGGTCTTCTTCAGAAGCTGGCACTTGGAGAGGTGGGGACTTGGAACACTGAGGAAGTGAGGTGGGCAGCTACGGGGCAAGTGGGAGAAACCAGGCCATGGGTTCCTTCTAACAGAGTTCCTATGTTACAAGAGTCTCCACCGTTTATTCATTTATTTAAAAAAATATTTTTTTTATTGATTTCATAAAGGGAGAGGGAGATAAAAACATCAGTGATGAGCCCTAACCGGTTTGGCTCAGTGGATAGAGCCATCAGCCTGCGGACTGAAGGGTCCCAGGTTCGATTCCGGTCAAGGGCATGTACCTTGGTTGCGGGCACATCCCCAATGCGGGGTGTGCAGGAGGCAGCTGATCAATGTTTCCCTCTCATCGATGTTTCTAACTATCCCTCTCCCTTCCTCTCTGTAAAAAATCAATAAAATATATATTTTTTAAAAAACATCTGTGATGAGTCCTAGCTGGTTTGGCTCAGTGGCTAGAGCGTCGGCCTGCGGACTAAAGGGTCCCAGGTTTGATTCCGGTCAAGAGCACATGCCTGGGTTGTTGGCTTGGTCCCCAGTGGGGGGGCATGCAGGAGGCAGCCAATCAATGATCGTTGATGTTTCTATCTCTCTCTCCCTCTCCCTTCCTCTCTGAAATCAATAAAAAGAAAAAGAGAAAAGAACAAAAGAAACATCAATGATGAGAGAGAATCATTGATCGGCTGCCTCCTGCCTGCCTCCCACTGGGGATCGAGCCCACAACCCGGACATGTGCCCTGACTGGGAATCGAACTGTGACCTCCTGGTTCATAAGTCGATACTCAGCCACTGAGCCCCGCCGGCCGGGCCGAGTCTCCACCATTTACTAGTATAAGGGACGTCTATAAGGGCTGTCTCCTCCAACTTAAGCTGTCTCCCCATCCCCCAGGCGGACCTGAACTGGGGCCCAAGTGGTGAGGAGGTGGGGGCCGCTGGCAGCAGTGGTGGCTTCTATGGTGTGAGCAGCCAGTACGAGAGCCTGGAGCACATGACCCTCACCTGCTCCTCCAAGGTCTGCTCCTTTGGCAAGCAGGTGGTGGAGAAAGTGGAGGTGAGGCCGGAGGGCTGGAGCTCTGGGCGGGCGAGCACCCAGGCACCTGGCACTCTGGGGGTGCAGAGTAAATAAACGGACCAGGAGCCACGACAGCTCAGGCTTTGGGGTTGTCTTCATGGTGGGGTGGGGGTGGCCCAGCCTCTTTGGGGGTTTAATGCATAGGCTTAGAGCTAATGTGAAGTTCTAAAGTCACATGTAAGGGTCACTTTGAGGGTTCAAAGGTAACGTGTGGGACAGAGATACAGTCACTAAGATGCAAAAGATTCCTGGGAATCTGGAAGAGTTCACAGGGCGAGGAGGCTCAGTGGTCACAGTGGGTTGCTGAGGACTTGCTGGATCTCAATTTCAAAGGTTATAGAGTTTGGGGATCTCATTGAGGGGTCTGGAGGGCTTGAGGGTACCAGAGATCAGAGGAGTTCAGAGGTCATGGAGGGTTCAGAGCATGGCTTTGAGGGGCTGGGGGTGTGTCTGGTTTGCAGGCTCAGTGGTCCCGAGTTGGATACCTGAGGGTTCAGGCCTGTCTCCAGTCATTGCAGATGGGGCAGTGGGAGGGGGAAGATGGCAGTGGGGGTGGGGGTGGCATCAAGAGGCACAGAGTGGGGCTAGACTCCTGGGTGTCTCAGTCACGGTCCTCCCCACTCCCCACCACCTGGTTCAGACGGAGCGCGCCCAGCTGGAGGATGGGAGGTTCGTGTACCGCCTGCTGCGCTCGCCCATGTGCGAGTACCTGGTGAATTTCCTGCACAAGCTGCGGCAGCTGCCCGAGCGCTACATGATGAACAGCGTCCTGGAGAACTTCACCATCCTCCAGGTGATGCGCGGAGCTGGGCCGGGGGCCCAGGTGTGGAGGGCAGGCGCACCACAGCCCCTCAGCCCAGACCTTTCACCTGGGGGACTTACACAGTGGGGACCCTGCAGTTGACCCGTGGCTTAGGGGATCCCATTACCCAGGGAACTGATGGTGGAGACTCCACAGCATTCTCATGAGGGACCCTCCCCCTTCACTGGGGAACTGACCTGGAGGATTCATGGTGGGTCCTTAGCTAAGGGAACCTAACCTTAGTCCAGGAAACATGATTTGGTGGGACCCCTTTGACTGAGGAATGTGCTGAGCGGGGGGCCTTTCACCTGGGGAATGTGACGTGGGGACTTCCTTGACCCGGTAACACATGATATACCGTCTGATGCGAGGCCCTTTGCGGGCATGTTGAGCATCCCCTCTGCCTGGGACCTGTGGGGGCCCCGTGATGACTGAGGCAGGGCACAGTGGTTCCTTCTAAGCACAAACCCCTTCTCTGGCCCCCTTGGCAGGTGGTGACAAACCGAGACACCCAGGAGCTGCTGCTCTGCACTGCCTATGTCTTTGAAGTCTCCACCAGTGAGCGGGGCGCCCAGCACCACATCTATCGCCTGGTCAGGGACTGAAGGGGGACCCCGAAAGTGGCTCACCCCGGAATAGCTCCCAGGAAGGACCTCCAGCTTGCCTCAGGCCTCTTTATTTGGAGAGGGGGCTGCTCCTGTCGGAGGGGGCCTTGCAAGCCGGGTGGCGACGGGCCACGACCGAGAGGAAGGGATGGATCCTGATGTTGGGACCTCACGTGTGTGGAAGGGCAGGTCACTCCAGAGCACCAGGGACTGGCCTCTGTCTCCACCAGGGGCCCTCACCCCGCTGCGTCTCGATGTTTGGGAGAGCCCTACTTACATATTGGCTTGTCCTCTCTTTGTTTTTCAACCCCCCTTTTCCCAATCTGCCTGCCCTTACCACCCACCCTGTGACCCCGACATCAAATATTGAAGGTTAACCCTTTCTGTGCAGGGTTAATTTTTTTTTAATATAACAGATATTTATAAGTGGGTGTTAGGGTGTGACTTTTTTCTCAGCTGGGCAAATAGTGGGGGGGGGGGCGCTTTTTAATGTCTCCCCTCTTTTTCCTGAGCCAGGGCTAGCCTGTATTGTTCACCACCACCCCCTCCCGCCCCAAATTGTGTTGGTTTGTGTTTTGACAGAGGATAAAGCTATTTTACCAAAACGTAGGGGATTTATTTGAAGTTTGAGTGAGAAATAATCTTGTGGGCGATGGTAGATTGACAAATGAGTCACCAAAATGAGGTATCTTTGGGGACAGGAAGTTGGTGGTGGGAAGCCCCAAGTCCCACGAGAGAGGTGACAGCAGTGGGGCAGGCTGACACCTGGGTCCCTAAGGGAAGGAGGAGGCAGAGGGCTCAGTGCCTGGGGAGAACTGGAGTTTAAACAAATATTTACAGGCCACAGGGAGGTAAGTGCCCAGGGCACTTGAAGGAGTGGGGGCGGGACTTTGGGGAGGGCGGGGCCTATCGGTACCGGGCGAGCCTGTCGTAGACTTGGTCCAGGTTTCTGCACAGGAATATGGAGAGCGTCATGAAGCTGAGCTATAGAGAAAGGAGACGCTATCAGAGAGGTCGAGGGGGTGGCGATGAGAGGAAGATGGGGTGTGGGGGTCCTAAGGGGAGGAAAGTCAGGGGACGGGACCAGAAAAGGAAATGAGACATAGAATTGGGTAGGGCGGGGCTAGAGGGAGAACTGGGCCTGGTTGTGAAAGATGGGATCCAGGAAGTGAGTCTGGGGAAGATAAGAAAAGTGGGCGATGGTGGAGTTAAGGGTAAAAGGGCAGGGGTCACGGAATAGGTCACCAAACATTTGGACCGGCCGGGAGGGCGGAATAGTTTGGGGTAGGAGGAACCAGCTGCGTCTAACGCAGGTCTAGAGTCTGGGAAGTAGTGAGATCTGGAGCAAGCCCAGGGTCCTTTATTCTGGAGGCTCATCTGTCTTCCCCTCTGCCTCCGCCTCTAGTTCCACCTTGGCCTCCACCTCTGCGCCCGCGCTCCCGGTCTCAGGCTGTTCCTCGTCTTGATCCCAAAGCGGCCAGGGCCCCAGGGCCATGGGCAGCTTGCCCTGCGGGGCCTTGTCCCCCCAGTTAGGGCAAGCATCCGCCATGCCCCAGCCACCCCACAGACTGCCGCTACGCCCGCTGCTGCTCAGCACACCACCTCGCCCGTTGCCGCCATCAGCGCTCAGGCCCGGCCCTGGGCACGAACCCTCGGCGCCCGGCACCTGCGGCTGGGGTTTCCGGCGGATTGCTTTGCGTAGCAGTAGCAGGCTCAACCCCGCCACACTCACCTGCCGGGAAAGGGGAGGGATATTGCGGCCAATACCAAGAGGCTGGTTTGCCAAAGGGATGCTGGCGATGGAGAGCGGGGAATACCTCCCAGTGTGCAAGCAATCAGCTCACAGAGGCTAGGTCTTGTCCCAGGCGGAGCGGCAGAAAAGCCTGAATGGGCTGCCGCAATTTGGGGCGGGGCTACCTAAGGATTGTACAGCCAATCGCGAGTGAGGATGGGGCCAGATTACCTCGAGTAGACCGACACCCAGGCAGATGCCCACTATGGAGATGAGGTTGTTGTGCAACCACGTCTGGAGGCTCCGCGCGCAGCCCTGGGAGTGTGGGGAAAGGTTAAAGGCAGGGCTTTTTCTGGGATTCGCTCTCACGCCCTGGTTCCCTAGTTACCAGGCTTCTCTAATCTCTTCGCTCAAAATAAACTACCTCTCCCCAGACATTAGCGCTCCAGGTCCACCCCTACTCTTTAGGCCCCACCTTCCCAAGAACCCGCCCCTTATTGGGGCGTCCCCCCTCAGGTTGTACCATTATTTCTCGTAGTCCCACCCTACATTCAGACACCGCCCACATGGTGCGGTCCTGCCTCCGGGGGACCATTCCCCCTCCCCTCCCCCCCAGCCATCCTACCCCGGCTTTAGGCCGCGTGGCTTCCCACCTCGTGATAGATGCTGACTGCAGGGATGGTGCACAGGTCTGCGCTGTGCTTGGGCCGCGCCAGTGGTCCGCCCCGGCTGAACTGGGAGAGGGAGATCTTATCGAAGATGGCGGAGTTGTTGGTCCCCGATGAGTTAGAGCAGGAGCAGGGCACGTGGAACACCGACCTGTTGTTGCTCATGCTGGGGACACGGAACCAGTCCTGAGGAGAGTTCCAGCCGCAGCAGCGCAGCTGGGAGAGGGACAGGGTCAGAGGGACGGGGACGGGAGGGATGCAAGATGATTTGGGGGACCAGGGGATCGGGTAATGGTATAAGGTCAAGTTGGGAGCAGAGGGCCGAGTAATGGGTGCGGGGTGGGGGCGGTGGGCTGGGCTGGGGTCAACACAGGGTCAGGGGACACTAGGGGAACATGGGGTTGGGAAAGACGAATCACGGGGCGACCTGGGGCTAGGGGAGAAGCTGCAAAATCACGCTGTGGAGCGAAAACTGGGTGGGCAGTGCGTTCAGCCTTAGTTAGGGAGCAGGTGGATGGGAAGACGGGGCCACAAGAGTGACCAGAGAATAGAGTCTCACGTGGGCTGGGTCCCGTGGGATCCAGAGTCACTAGGATAGGGATTGGGGTCACGCTAGGGCCTTGGGGGTGAGGGCGGGTCCTGTCGAGGCAGAGGGCGGAGCTTTTCCAGGGTCCGGATAGAGCTGGGGAACTGGGCCATAATGGGGCCAGTTATGTTATCATCTGAGGGCGGGGCCACAGCGGGCGTGGCGGGAGTGGGGTGCGCCGGTTGGGTTACATTTGGGCCTGGAGCTGCATTCGGCTACTGCTTCAGGGCAGAGTCTTCCCCAGGTAGCGGGAGGAGCTAGAGGGAGGCTGCTCCTCCGGGCGGGCGGGCGGGGGCCTCACGCACCTGGAACTGCACGTAGTCCCAGCTCTCCTCCGCTGCGGACTTCTCCGGGTCCGAGTGGTAGTTTTGGATCGTCTCCTGCACTATGTCCTTCACCTTCCGCTCCAGCTGAGAGGCCGAGAGTGAGGCGGGACCCCCCTGCCTCCCCATCCCATCTGCGCCGACCCAAGGGGTCCCTCAGCATCGGTTCTTCACCGAATGGCTACCTGTGTCTCTTCCTCAAAATCTTTCCGTGCCCGTTTCTACCGTCTTCCTGCTTCTCTCATCATTTCCCACGATTTCTCATTAGGTCTCTATGTCCTCCTCAGAGCCTCTGTTTCTCTGCGTGTTTCTCTCTCCTGCTTCCCTCTGGATCTCCCTTGCAAAGTCTCTCCTCTTCCGTCTGCGGGTCTCTGCCTCTCCCTGTCTCTACCTCTCTGTCTCTCTCAGTTTCTGTATTTGTTCTGTCCTCCTGGCTGTTTCTCTCTTCTGCTTCTCTGTTATTTGTCTGTCAGTCCCTGTCTGCCTCCAAGTCCACCCACTAGCTGCGTAAGGGGAGGAGAAGGGAGGGCTGGGGGAGCAGGCAAGCTTACCCGGGTCTTCTGAGTGGAGATGAGGATCCCCAGGGTGATCTGGGTGACAAACAGGAGCAGCAGCATCCCAAAATACTGGGGGGCAGAGTGGAGAGGTCAGGCTGAGCCCCTGCCCAGGGGAGGAGGGAGTGGTCCTAGGGATGGAGAGGGGCCAGGCACTCACCAGGCCCAGGAGGCAGCGGAGCTCCTTCAGGGCCCCCACGCAGCCCAGGAGCGCCAGGCCCATGGTGAGGACTCCTGAGAAGGCCAGCGCCTTGGACCAGATCTGCAGCGGCATGAAGGACAAGCCTAGGGGAGGAGAGGCAGTGACAGAGTCTTATGTGCACAGCGCCAGGCAGCCCCCAGCCTGTTCCCCACCTACAGTATCCTGGGGGCTTCTTTCTGGGCTCCTGGGCACCCGTTTCTCTGGGCCTCTGACCCTGCCCACCCTGAGCCTCTGTCCCCCTCCTCTGGGATTCTCTTCTCTCTCTGAGTTTCTGTCCCTCTTCCTCCCTTCAGCTCTCAGTCTCTTTCCTCCTCAGCTCCTTCTCACTCCCAGTGGTTTCAGCCCCATCACTTGTTCTGCCAACACCGGATGAGTCACTTTAACCTCCCTGAGGCCTAGGGGTAATGATATCTATTTCCTGGGATTGCTTTGAGGGACCTGGGAGGTCTGTGTTCAATCCAGTCCTCAACACAGGGCAAACACATGACATAGGAACCATTAGGAGTTTGGCTATTACCCCATTATTATTTTCCTATTATTATTATGTGTTATATCTGGGTTACTTCCTTGCGGTGTGACATCCAATATGTGACTCCCCCTCTCTGAACCTCAGGAAAGGATCTGATGGGCATTTGCACAGGGTCTGACACATAGGAAGTGCCCAAGAAATGACTATTATTGTTCTTAGTGGTACGCAACACTCATCAGAGGAAGACATTGAGGCTTGGAGAGGCGTGGCAGTGGCAAGCTTTGCAGAGCCTGGGACCTGCCTGCGGAAATGGGCACTGCGGGGCTTCCTGGTGCAAGG
The DNA here is from genome assembly GCA_026230045.1 of Corynorhinus townsendii. Taxonomy (NCBI): domain Eukaryota; kingdom Metazoa; phylum Chordata; class Mammalia; order Chiroptera; family Vespertilionidae; genus Corynorhinus; species Corynorhinus townsendii. The sequence continues at coordinate 46,340,103 of JAPDVU010000011.1, read as the reverse complement.
GAGACCCCAGGAGGCTACTTGCTGGGAGGTTGGGTCCATGCTGTTCCAGGAAGGCCCTCCCCAACTGCCCTGGCCCCCTCACCCACAAATGACACGAAGCTGGTCTTGTCCACGAGAATCCAGATACCGAAGCAGAAAATCAGGCTGCCTAGGACCTTCAGAGAGGAGAGAATATGGAGGTGGGCAAGGAGGGATACGAGGTGGGGTGGGGCGGCGACGGCAGGGCCTGGGGCCCAGGCTGGGCAGCCATGAGACAACTTACGAAGAAGAAGAGGTTGAAGACGAAGAGGAGGTACTTGATGAGGCTGAGGCAGCTGTCCTGGGCCGACATCATCGCCTGGAGGGGTGAGTGACCAGAAAAGGAGTTGGCAGTAGGGAGACGGGGAGATGGGAGACGGGGAGACAGAACCGTGAACGAGGAGGAGAGGCTCAGACAGGCAGAAAGGAAGAACACAGAGAAAGAGGAAGTGCCAGGGGTGGAGCTTCACACCCTCCCTCTACACAAGGTGGTTTTATTCTGTCTCCGTCCCTGGCTCCCTCACCCGCCCCACTGGGACACACACACCAGTACCTGAGGGGCCTTGGAATTTGTGGACACCAAGGACACGCTGGGCCCTTCCTCCCAGGTGTCCATGGCTCAGGCTGGGGGACCCACAGGGACTCCTGATCCACTTGTACCCACTTACTCTGGGCACCAGGACCCCAGGCTGGCCCCGGACAGCAGCCGACCTCACAGACACTCTGACCTCACTGCCTGCTGAGCTCTGCCATCTCTGCATCCATCTCTGTCCCCACTCCCCAGCCTTAGGTCCCTTGTCCTTCCCTCTCTGGGTCTTTTTATTTTGCATGTCCCCCTCCCCCTCTGTGTGTGTGTGTTTCTCTCTGGGTTTTAAGAAAATATTTTTATTGATTTCAGAGAGGGAGAGAGAGAAACATCAATGATGAGAGAGAACCACTCATTGGCCCCATCGGCTCCCACTGGGGATGGAGCCCTGACCAGGAATCAAACTGTGACGTCCTAGCATATAGGTAGATGCTCAACCACTGAGCCATACCGGCGGGGTTCTCTCTGAGACTTAGTCTTTCTCTGACTGTCTATTCCCCTCACTCTGGGTTTCTGTCTCCCCCAACCTCGGCGTCTCTGTCCTCTCCCTCTCGGGATTTCTGGCCCCTTTTCTCCGCACGGCTGTCCTTTCTCTATTGAGCATTCTCCCCCCTTCTGTCACTGCCCCTTTCTCAGAGCCTGCATCCTGTTTTTGGCAACAAGTGTAGACCAGGTGCACCCCTGTGCTGGGGCAGAGGCTGGGCACCTGGGGGAAGTGAAAGTGCTGCAGGCCCCAACGGGGAAGGTCCCTGGGAGTGAGGGGGTGGCTGGGCAGTGCCAAACACCCGGAGCGGAAGCTGAGCCTCAGGCAGTACTTCCTGCCTCTGCAGTGGGGGCCCCTAGCGGAGGAGGCCCCAGAGGAGCCAGGGTGGAGCCTGGGACCTTGGCAGTGGGATTCAAGTTTGCAGCACCTGATCTCTCTCGGTCTGAGCTGCATGCTTAGCAGCCTCTGAAGTCTCCCCTCATATCCCACAGGCTCCCCACTCTTGTCAAATCCTAAATCTCACAGATTTCCAACGTAAACCAGGGATGTCCCTACCACCCTGGCATCCACCCAAGCCCTGGGAAACCAGCCCATCTTAGAATACTGCGCCCGTTCTTTCTTCTGAGAGATCTAACCTGCTATCCTTTTTTGTTTTTAAGGCTTGAAATGCAATTTATTTTCTTATTGTCACCAAAAATCAATTCATATTGGTAGTATTCCGATTTTTAACTCTGGGCTTCCCCTCCTCAAGGGGAATAACTGACAAATGTAATTGTATATATTTAAAGTGTACAACATGATGATTTGATAAACATATGCATCGTGGAATGATTACCAAACTTAAGATAATTAACAGGTTCACCATCTCATATGGTTTGTCTGCCTGGTGAGAACACTGACGATCAACTTTAAGCAACTGTCCAGTATATAATTCCATACTATCGATAATAATGAAAGCATAATATGCAAATTTGACCGGACAGCTGAACGACCTTCCAGAGTCCTTCGGGATGAAGCCAGGGCTGCCAGGGCTGCCAGGGCTGAGGCAAACCCCCGTGGCTGCGAGGGCCAATCCCCTTGCAAAACTTTCGTGCAGTGGGCCTCTAGTTAAGTATAAGCACCATGCTATAAATTAGATCCTTAGAATTTATTCTTAACTGAAAGTTTATATCCTTTGACCTACATCTCCCCATTTCCAGCCCCTGGCAAGCACCATTCTACTCTGTTACTATTATTATTATTATTATTAAACATTTAAAACATTCTTCACATATAAACGACTTTTTTCCTCTTCTGTCTGTTTATTAATCCTCACCTGAGGATATTTTTCCCGCTGTTTTTCAGAGGGAGTCAAGGGAGGGAGAGAGGGAGACACACACACACACACAACACAGCCCGGTTGCCTACCTCACAGAACCCACAACCCAGGCACCTGCCCTTGACAGGGAATTGAACCTGTGACCCTTGGGGCACGGCTGACGTTCTAAGCACTGGCTAGTCTTTTTCTATCTAATTTCACCTCGTTTAATGCCCTCTAGCTCCATCCATGACGCAAATGGTATGCGTGTGGACGGCGTGGACGTAGGGCCGTGCGTGCGTGCGTGAGTGCGAGCGTGCGTGCACGGAGGGAGTTGAAAGGGACAGGGGGCAGCATTGGCTGCTAGTCACGTGGGAGTCTTGGGAGGCGAGGAGAGCGTGGCGCATGCGCAGAGGAACTGAGTTGCGTGGCGCGAGCCGGCCTCGAGGCTTGAAGGGGCCCGAGAGCGTCACTAGACTTCTCAGTTGAGACAACTTGACCCTCGTTGTCGCCTAACTGACGGGACCGAAGTGGCCAGGACGTAAGGCCAGGGTGAGGACGACTTGGCCCTCGGGGGCCCGGAAACGCTCATAGATTTGGGGGTGTGGGGCCGGGCGCCACCCGCCGGGTGTAACTGAGGGATCAGAGAGGCCTCAGCGGTCCCTCTTTTTTCCTCCCTCAGAGCCCAGAAAGCTGGTTTTAGCCCCTTTGCTCATCGAATCTGACTTGGAGCGATGCCGAGGCCTGGCCTTCACAGGCCTTGGCCACCAGGCTGTGCCCATTGGCGAAACCCAGGGGTTCAAGTTCCCAGACAGCAGACACTGGGTGCAAGCCCATGGGGCACAGGCCTGTTAGGGACCAACAGTTACTTCCTGCGCCTTGGGGAACCTGGACAGCAGGTCCTTCCTTTCCTCTTGGGAGGTTGTGGTTCCAAGGATGGAGGCAAACGGGCATTTCTGGGCGACCCGAGCGCTGCCCAGGGGGCGTGCGCCCAGGAGGGCAATGGCTGGGAAAGGCCACGTGGAGTCCCGCAGGTTGGGCCGTCGCCAGGACCTCTCCCGCTTAGAGGAGGGTCTGCCAGGAAACCAAGGGGTTTGTAGGTGTCACCGGTGGCCTCTTCGCAGAATCTCAGTTTGCCAAAGCTCAGGTCTGTCCCTGAAAGGCCAGATTACCAATTTACCAATCCCCGCCCCCAAACGGTTTTAAGGAATACGATTTTTGAATGTGTTCAAGAAAGGCGGATATATTTTTCATGAGCATAAGTTTCCTTTTTTCTTTCTTTTTTGGTAGAACACTAGTCATTAACCGGCTCTCTCCCTCTCCACCCCGCCAAGGAAAGCAAAACCCAAACGAAAGAAGTCACTATAGAACACTTTATAGTTACCTTATTTGATTTTGAGTTGATAATCTGAGACTCTTACTTTTTCTATCTTTAGCTGTCGTGACAGCATTTTCTTTGGGCATTTCTCCTAATTAATTCCCTGGCCATTTTTCTTTTATTTTCAAATGTATTTTTATTGATTTCAGAGAGGAAGGGAGAGGGAGGGGGGGAGAGAGAGAGAGAGAGAGAAAGAGAAACATCAATGATGAGAGAATCATGAATCAGCTGCCTCCTGCACGATCCACACTGGGGATGGAGCCCCCAACCTGGGCATGTGCCCTGACTGGGAATGGAACTGTGACTTCCTGGTTCATAGGTTGATGCTCAACCACTGAGCCATGCTGGCCCGGCTGGCCATTTTTCTTTGTATATGTTTTTAAACATTCTAAATGATAAAATAGAATATACATCCACAAAGGTGCATGGAACATGTAAGCAGTTTCAAATGATTAATTATAGAGTTTATATATGTGTAACTGACAGCCAGATAAGAAATAGTGCACGCCCGAACCGGTGTGGCTCAGTGGATAGAGCGTCAGCCTGCGCACTGAAGAGTCCCAGGTTCAATTCCCGACAAAAGCATGTACCTTGGTTGTGAGCACATCCCCAGTAGGGAGTGTACAGGAGGCAGCTGATTCATGTTTCTCTCTCACCGATGTTTCTAACTCTCTATCCCTCTCCCCTCCTCTCTGTAAAAAATAAAAATATATATATATTAAAAAAAAAGAAATAGTACATTCCCATGACTAAACGATCTCCCATTATCAGCTCTCAATGAGTACCCCATCTTCCCCTGCAGTATCCTTCCTTTCCTTTTAAAGGTAACTTTTAATCTGACTTTTGTGATAATCATTCACTTTATACATTTATCCTGTATATACACATCCCTAAACTATATAATTTTGCTTCTTTTTGAACTTAGAAATATGAACTCATTCTGTTGAATATTTTATGTCATGCTTCTTTTTCCTTTTTAAGATTTTTAATTGATTTTTAGAGAGAGTGGAAGGAAGAGAGAGAGAGAAACATTGATGTGAGAGTGAACATTGATTGGCTGCCTCCTGACTGGGAATTGAACCACCAACCTTTTGGTGCTTGGGATGACTCCCAACCAGCTAAGCCAAACTGGCAGGGCTGTGTCATGCTTCTTTTTCTCAACATTGTGAGATTAATTTATTATATGATGTTGAATGTAGTTGTAGTGCCTTTGTTTTCTTCACATATGCAGTCTTCTTTTGTTTGGATATTCTACAGTTCATTAATTTGATTATATATACATATATATTTTTTAAATGTTTATTTAATGGAACTCTGAGGTGTTTTTTATTGATTTCTTTTTAGAGAGAGAGAGAGGAAGGGAAAGGGAGAGGTAGAAACATCGATGAGAGAGAAACATCATTGATGGCTGCCCCCCACACGCCCCACACTGGGAATTGAGCCCCCAGTCTGGGCATGTGCCCTGACCAAGAATTGAACTGTGACCTCCTGGTTCATAGGTTGACACTCAACTACTGAGGCACACTGGCTGGGCTGATTTTTCTTTTTTAGCTTGTTGATATGATGGATTACATTAATTGATTTTTGAATGTTGAACCAATCTTGCATACTTGGGATAAATCCCACTTGATAACGGTATATAATTCTTGTTGTTGTTTTTTTTCTTTAAATATATTTTATTGATTTTTTACAGAGAGGAAGGGAGAGGGAAAGGAATAAAGAGTGTTAGAAATATGGGTGAGATAGAAACATTGATTCAGCTGCCTCCTGTACACTCCCCACTGGGGATGTGCCCACAACCAAGGTACATGCCCTTGACCGGAATTGAACCTGGGACCTTTCATTCCGCAGGTTGACGCTCTATCCACTGGGCCAAACCGGTTAGGGCTGGTATATAATTCTTTATATACATTGTTGATTAGGTTTGCTAATATTTTATTTAGTATTTTTATCTCTCTGTTAATGAGCGATATTGGTCAGCAGTTTTCTGTAATGTTTTTGCCATTGGGGTAATGCTGGTCTTGTTGAATGAATTAGGAAGTACTCCCTCTGCTTCTGTCCTCTGAAAGAGATTGTAGAGGATTTGTATAATTTCTTCTTTAAATATTTATTAGACTTGATCAGTGAACCCATTGCATCCTGTTCTTTTTTCTTTTCAGCACGCTCCCTGCCCATTCTGTCGCAGAGTATTTGAGGAGCCAAGGAAAGGTCAGAGTGGTGGAAGCACAGAGAGCAGAGAGGAGGCTGGCCCCAAATGTGAGGTGGAGTGCCGTCCTCCTGCGGGGACAGAGCAGGTGGGGAGGGAAGGGGAGGTGGACAATAACTACACTGAGCGGCCAGGTTATGATGATCTCTGAACGCGTAATAATCTGGCCACTCAGTGTATGTCCTCCCGTATAATAAAAGGCTAATATGCAAATTGTCCCCTTGACCAGGAGTTCGACCAGCAGGCAGGCCAGCCAACCGCCCATGTCCCCTCCCCCTGGCCAGGCTGGCCAGACACCACCCACGCACGAATTCATGCACTGGTCTTCTAATACACACACACACACACACACACACACACACACACACACACACACTGCTGAGTGGCCAGATTATTATGCGTTCAGAGATCATAATAATCTGGCCACTCAGTATAGACTAACAATCAATAGTTAATCACATTAGGAGGTGAGAAATGCTATGAAGAAAAATAAAAGTGGGTAGGACGGAGAGAGTGGTGGATAGGTAGGCTACCATTTTATGTAGGTGGGTAGGGAAGGCACCTCTGGTGAGGTGATATTTGAACAGAGACCTGACTGTTTTACCGATAAGAAAGCTCAGAGAGGGAAAACAATTTTCCTCTGGTTACAAGACAGAGTTGGTGTTAAATTAGTTTCTTTGATTCAAAAGCCCACTAAAAATGGTACCTCCCTCTGTAGGGAGCACGCTTCAGTGTTTTTAGAAACTTCTTGAACAGGAATCCTGACTATAGTTAGCTTGCCTATCTCTACTCTTAACTCTTGCACCAAAGCGTTTCTAAGAAGTAAAACTTATGTAAGAGAAGCACTTATTTGTGCTTTGAATTTCAGTGGTGGTAGGGACAGAAATGAAAGGTTTGCTTTAAGGAGGTGTTGAGGATTACTTTGAAACTCAAAAATCTAAAATCTAGTTTTTGGTGTCCTTAAGGTCTTCTCAGGAAGGCAGACCCTCCCTTGAAAACATGGAAGCTGCTCCGGAGAGTCTGCCTGAAGTGAACACAGAGGCCCAGTCTTTACAGGCAAAAGTCTCATCTACTGATCCAGCCATTGTAGAGGGTCCCCCAAGAACCCAAACTCAGAAAAACAGGGGCACAGAGAACTGGCTTCTGTTGCCCTACGAGAAACAGGGTTTGGAGGCCCGAATTGCAGAGGCTGAGGCCTGGGAGGTTCAGGCTTATGAAGCTGAGAAAAGGAGGAGCAGCCAATTTAGGAGATCCTCTCTATTGGAGTTGGAAGATACCCCGGTGTTACAGAAACCCTCACTTAAGAAGGTGGAGGTATCAGAGAATGAAAAGCATAAGGTCTCCTCCACCCGTCCATTCTGGTCCAACAAGGCTGAGTACATCCTGGCCCTGGTGGGCTTCTCCTTGAGGGCACTCAATCTTTGGCGTTTTCCCCACCTGTGGCTTCACAACGGAGGCTGTAAGTCTGGGGACCAGGAATCATGGGACCACAAAGGGTTAGCAAGACAGAGACTTATCCAGGCCTCAGACTTCAAGGTCTCTGGGGTCTGTAGAGGCTGGAGACTTGGTACTCTGAGCAGGATAGGAGCCAGCTGTCTGAACACCAAAGGTGGTGAGAGGGGTAGAGGTGCAGGATATCTGAACATGATGGTGGGGCAGAAGCCTGTATCAGGGTTGGGGTGGAAACTGTGTATCTGGTCTTCCAGGAATTGGGGGGCAAGGGCCTAGACATTTGGGACTTTAAGGGATGTGGAAATAGTTACATCTTGATGCCTGTGGCCCTGAGGGAGATCACTGGTAGGGAATGTCTTTTTCTGGATTCCCAAAGAAATCCAAATGCTAAAAAGCCAGATGATTCTCAGAGCCCTTCCTTAAATCCCCTGCACAGGGAGTTTTTTCATCATATACGTCTTCTTGCTGTTCTTGATCGGGATTCCTCTCCTCTTCCTGGAGATGGCAGTTGGTCAGAGGATGCGCCAGTGCAGCATTTGTGCATGGACTGTCATTGGCCCCTGGTTTGGTAGTGTGGGGTATAGCAGCTTCATGGTGAGGAGCCCTGGCTGCCCAGGCCTACCCTTTACATCCCACCCCCATCCCTACCCTTGTCCTGGAATGGGTCCCCTGATTTCACTTCCATTGGTCAAGTCCCTTCGTTTCCTCAGTCCTCTGTCAGATCCCCTCCTTTTCCCCGTCCCCACTTTTCCTCTCCAGCCACCTCCTTCCTGGTCCCACAGGTGTGCTTCATCACTGCCTTGTACTTGAATGTGATCAATGCCTGGGCCCTCTTCTACTTGGGCCAGTCCTTCCAGTTTTCCGTTCCATGGGAGCAGTGTCCTCTACTGAAGAACTCCAGTGGCTTTGGTGAGGAGGAAGTGAAAGAGAAAGAGAAAGGGGAAACTGAGAGGTAGAAGGGAATTTGGAAGAGGAGAAAGGAGTGAGGAGGGATAAAGAAGGGGCAGGTAGTAGAAGGAAGAAGAAATGAGAAGAAGGGGGGTGGGGGAAGGGTTAATGAAGAGGGGAACGGTCACCCTGTCTAGCAAGGGAGTCCAAAGCCAGATACCCCCAGATCCTGAGTGTGCACGGACAACACCCTCCATGTACTTCTGGTACCGGCTGACCTTAAAAGCCTCAGACAGAATTGAGGATAGTGGGCCGCCAGTCATCACTCTGTTCCTGCCCCTTCTGATGGCTTGGTGTCTTGTTGGCGTTTTCATGATTAATGGGATCAAGACCACGGGGAAGGTGAGTCTCCATTTTTGGGTTCCTTAACAGTCTCAAATCCTTTAGCCCTCACCTAACATTACTACTCATTTCTCACTCCCTCTGGCCTCTCACGCCCCCTAGCCCCTGAACCCTGCTGAAAGCTATCTTCTATTCCTCCTCATTTCTGGCTCCGAATGTTTTATCCCTGCTGACTGTTGATTGACCCTCCCCCGCACTGGTACATGGTTGCTGATATGCCCTCCCCTGAATTCAGGTAATATGTGTCTTGGTACCATTGACTGGTATCATCATAATCTCTTTCCTCATCCGGAGTGTACTGCTGACCGGGGCACTATACGGGCTTCAACGTTTGACGGTTATGAAGGTATATCTTCTTCACGCCCCTCTCAGACCTTAGAGGACACCTGTTCTCTGTTCTTAGTGTCCTTTCCCCACTACCTCCCTTTGTATCACCTCTATTTTGTTAAGGCTCTCCTCCTCTGTGACATCTCTCCTTATTCTTCTCTTCTCCCTGACAGGTATCAGCTATGTACAACATAAACACGTGGGGCCAAGCAGGCGTCCAAGTCTTGTTTGCCTTAGGTCTCGGCTTTGGCCCCATTGTCATTTACTCCTCGTACATGGACCAGTCCAACAACTGTCTCAATGATGCGTTTCTCATGGCTTTCGTCAACCTGAGCTACACGATACTTGTCACACCTTTTATCTTCAGTGTGCTGGGCTTCTGGGCCACCGTCCTCACGCACAACTGCTCTGAGAAGTAAGGCCAGCCCCTTAGTTGAGAGTTTCAGCCTCAGGGAACTACAAAACCCAGGGACCCTCATCTTACAGGTGATGCTGCAAAGACCCACCTTCACACAGGTGCACTTGCAAGCCTCTGCTCGCTCCTAGAATGAAAAACAGACGAGAATCCCTGTCACAGGTTATCCTTCTCAGGGCCCTTTTCTAGCCCTCGAAATCTTCCATGTCAGAGATTGCCAATTGCTCACCTCAGCGTATCTCAACAGAGAAATTCGAAAAGTGGCAAACAGTCAAGGTTACTCTAGTCTCAGACAGCCTCTAAGACCACACCCTTCGGAACACCCTTCTGTTCCCGAATGCCGTCATTCTTTACTGGCAACTCCTGAATTTAGGGGTGTCAGTCAATCTGTCATACTTAAGCCCCAGCAGGACGCTCACGACTAGAGCCTAGATTGTCTGCCCAGCCTGTTTTATTCTGTAGGCGTGAATAAGAACGATCCCTCAGGCATCTGGGAAGTACTCTGTGTGCTGCACATCCGTGGGCAGGTGGATCAGACCACAGTCCTTGCCTTCGTTGTGTTTTCAGTTTTGGAGGGAGGAAGGGAAGGGATTTAGATACTTAATCACAATCATAAAGTCATGATAACTGGTAGCAGGAGTGATGGGAAGACAAAAGACAAAGCCATTAAGTATGCTTAGGCTCGTCAGAGGAGGCAAACCGAAGCTGAATTTGTCCCTAGGGATCCTAACCTGTGAAATAGCCACCAGAAGAACATACAGTATTTAGTGTAGAAAATTTGATCAAACTTTACTTATTTTCCTGCAGCTTGCATTTTGCTCTTATCAATAAGCCTTGGCAAGCCTTCCATTGCAGTTCTTATGGAGCAGTGCGCTGATTTTTAAGGGTTTGTAGAATTAACCAAGGGAAGAATGGTGGCGGGGTGGGGTTGGTCTTGGGCGTGAGAGGCTATGGCAGCCCTGAAACTGTAAGTAGTTAAATCTGACCCCAGCATAAAACGTGCAGAGGGCCTCGGGGGGAATACAAGGGGAGAGAGGCCAGCAGAGCTCAGATTAAAAAGACCGAGACGGCCCTAGCAGGCCCTAGCCGGTTTGGCTCAGTGGATAGAGCGTCAGCCTGCGAACTGAAAGGTCCCAGGTTCGATTCCCGTCAAGGGCTCATGCCCGTGTTGTGGGCTCAGTCCCCAGTGGGGGACTTGCAGGAGGCAGCCGATCCATGATTCTCTCTCATCATGGATGTTTCTATCTCTCCCTCCCTCTTCCTCTCTGAATCAATAAAAATATATTAAAAAAAAAAAAAAAAGACCAAGAAGTTTCTCATAGCTCAACTCCATGGGAGAGTTCTGCACTGTCATCTAAGTACATGGTACTTCCTCAAACTCGGTATGCAAAGTGTAGAAGGTTGACTTTAGCCTACGAGTCTAAAACAGGAGGAAGGCCAGAGGTGAGGATGAATAAGAGACTTCATCACTAGAGCAGGGACCCCAGAGTCCTCAGAAAACGATAGGAAAGACTTCTCCTGGTTCACACAAATTCATGACCTTGAAGGTGGGTCCCTTTTCAGTTTCCTCCAGGCTCTACCTTATTCAGATCAGTAATGCTAAGCTAGAGCTGTCCTTTCTTCTCTGGAAGATAAGGTGCCAGATGGTTCTATGTGATTCAACTTTTTATCCCCAGGAATGCAGAAATGCTCTTGAAGCTGATAATCCAGGGGGAACTACCTCCTGAGGCCCTGCCCCCTCTAAACCTGCCAGATAATCCAACCTTCATCTTTTCCTCCTGGTTGGACAAACTTTCCCAGCCCATCAAGAACATGGTCCTCAAACACATTACTGAGTGCAACTTAGAGAAGCAGTTTTTGAAGGTCAGTAAAAACAGGTGCTCTGGGCTGAGAGTTCCTTAATGCCTTCTGTAAAATAGAAATCTCATCTTTTATTAGCACCCAAAAAAAAAAAAATCCCAGAGATACCAGGATAACCTGCAGCCCTGGTAATGCAAAGAAGTATAGCTTGTAGAATGTCCGCCTTGTATAATGCTAGGTGGATTGGCTTTCCTTGTCAAAGGATCAGCTTGGAGATCTGATTTTCTCAGTGACCCGAGGCTTTTAGTCAGTTTTCCAGGGAAGACAGAATATCTTTATCTATATTGTTAAGTTCAAGAACACTTTAACTCCTGACTTTTCTCCCCTTAACAGGTTAAGGCGGGCCCAAACTTTGCATTCCTGGCCTTCATTGAAGCCATGTCATTCATTCCTGGGTCTGTCTTCTGGTCCATCCTCTTCTTCCTGCTGTTGCTGATCCTGGAGATGAATGTCATGATAGGGCTCCTGCATGGTGTCCTGACTCCACTCCAGGACACCTTTCCTTTTTGCAGGAAACATGCAAAGCCATTTACAGGTACTCTGACCTATATATATGGCCCTACTCTCACCAATGACCCTGGTTTCACTGAGACTCTAATCCAGCCCTGGTAATAACCTCTGCTTAGGCCCCTCCCCCCCCAGCCAGACCTCTGACCTTGATCCAGGTTCAATCTTTCCTCCAGTGGTTGTCTTTGGGCTCATGTTCCTGTGTGGCATCTTCTTCATTGAACCTGCAGGCGTCTACTACATCAGACTGCTGAGTGATTACTGGATGATTCTCCCCATCATCATCATCATCATATTTGAAAACATGGCTGTGAGCTGGGCCTATGGGTCCAGGAGGTGATCACTTGGGGCTAAGGGAAGGGTTACCTCTTTCTTTATTTCTTTTTTAAAATATATTTTTATTGATTTCAGAGAGGAAAGGTGAGGGAGAGAATCATTAATGATGAGAGAGAATCATTGATCGGCTGCCTCCTGAATGCCCCCGACTGGGGATCAAGCCTACAACCCAGGCACGTGCCCTGACCAGGAATCGAACTGTGACCTCCTGGTTCATGGGTTGATGCTCAACCACTGAGCCACACTGGCGGGGCTGACTCCTTTCTTTTTGTCTCCCTTCTCACTCAACTAGAGCGACATTAGGGACCTTCAACTTCAGGGCCTTCTGTGAAACCTTTTCATTTACTCATTTATTGAACATATTTATTAAGTACTTAATATGTGCCAGGCACTTTTTTAGTCACCAGATACAGTATCAAATAAAACAATCATACATGTCCTCACAGAGTTTACATTCTAGTGGTGGAGATAGTCACCAAATGAACAACAACAACAAAAAGTTAGTTGGTAATAATTGACAGGAGAAAAATCATAGAGTAAGGTAAAATGATCAAGAGTATGAGTTTGTATGGGTGTTAACTGAGGTAGGATTGCAAGGAAGACCTCTGACAAGGAGACATTTGAACAGACTCCTGAGTGAAGGAGTCGGATAGAATTCTGAGAAAGTGTGTTCCAAGTAGCGGGAGCAGTAGGCAGCGTGGTAAGAGAAGCATTATGCCTGGAGGCTCTAAGGAATGAGGAGATCAGAGGAGTTGGAGTAGAATCCTATATAATAAAAGCCTAATATGCTAAGAGTCTGACCATTCGTTTGACCATTTGGCCAGTTGCTATGACATGCACTGACCACCAGGGGGCAGACATTCCAACTGGTAGGTTAGCTTGCTGCTGGGGTCTGGCCAATTGGGATTGGGCAAGACCAGCCAGACACGCCCTGGAGCCTTCCTGTGGTCCCTCCCAGACCCCAGTCATGTACTGGTAGGGTCCCTTGGCCTGGCCTGTGCCCTCTCACAATCTGGGATCTTTTGGGGGATGTCAGGGAGATGGTTTCGGCCCGATCCTCACAGGCCAGGCTGAGGGACCCCGGGGATCGGGCCTAACCCAGCAGTCAGAAATCGCTCTCACAGTCCAGGGCTCTCACAGTCTGCGGCCCCTTGCTCCTTAACGCCCACATACAGTGGAGGTGGGAGAGGCTCCTGCCACTGCCACTGGGCTTGTCAGCCGTGAGCCTGGCTTCTGGCTGAGCGGTGCTCCCCCTGTGGGAGTGCACTGACCAGGGGGCAGCTCCTGCATTGAGTGTCTGCCCCCTGGTGGTCAGTGCATGTCATAGTGACCAGTCGGTCCACTGTTCAGTCGATTTGCATATTATGCTTTATTAGATAGGATGATAGAGGAGGGAGGCTCTAGAAGGTTTTGAGTATGGGAATGACATAATCAGATAACAAAATGTTAAATCCTCACCCGAGGATACTTTTTCCATTGATTTCCAGAGAGAGTGGAAGGGAGGGAGGAGGGGGTGGAGAGAGAGAGAGAGAGAGAGAGAAACATTGATTGGCTGTCTCCCGTAAGCACTCCCACAAGGACCGGAGAACCTGCAACCGAGGTACATGCCTTGATTGGGAATGGAACCTATGACCCTGTGGCCAGGGCCAGATTTATTTAAAAAAAAAAAAAGATACCTATATCTTGGCTGGTGTGGTTCAGTGGTTGAGCATTGACCTATGAACCAGAACCAGAAGGTCACTGGTCAGGGCACATGCCTGGGTTGCAGGCTTGAACCCCAGTGGGGGACATTACAGAAGGTAGCTAATCACTGATTCTCTCTCATCGATGTTTCTGCCTCTCTCTCCCTCTCCCTTCCTCTCTGAAATCAATAAAATATATTAAAAAGGAAGACACCTATAATTGCTGTGTGGAGAATAGACTATCAGGAGTCAAAAGTGAAGCAAGGAGAACAGTAGTGAGTTATTGTAATATTTTAAATGGGAGCTAACACTGGCTTAGGCTAGGGTGTTAGAGGGGTAGATTGAGAGATGTGGTATAATTCTTCAAGGAAGAACGACCAGGGGAGAAAGAACAAAATAATCGGGGACTGGAAATTGGCAGCTATAACTGTGGAATGGGAGAGTGGGAGAATCCAGGTCACACATGGGGTTCCTGAGCCCAGCTTCTTACCAGGCTGGTATGTGGACATCCAAGTGGCATAATTCAGGGGCAGAAGGCTCAGGTGCCAGTATTTTCAGGTGACGGTAGTTCTTGGAGTCAGTTCACTCACATTTACTTACTCCACAAATTTTTCTTGAGACTCTCTCTGTGCTGAGAAAGCCTTGTGGGACTTGGATGCAAATGACTTAAAATTAGCTGCTCCTCTGAAAGAGCACAGAGTCCAAAGAGGAAGACAGATGCAAGCAGACAATGGCGGTTCAAGGTGGTAAGTCTAGCGGAGAGGTGCTGGCAGCACTGTAGGGGCACCTGGAAGGTCAGAGGAGGTATCTTAGAGGAGAGGACAATTGAGCAGAGTCTGGACAGATGAATAGTCTAGGCCAGTGGTTGGCAAATCGCAGCTCGCGAGCCACATGCGGCTCTTTGGCCCCTTGAGTGTGGCTCTTCCACAAAATACCAAGGCCTGGGCGAGTCTATTTTGAAGAAGTGCCGTTAGAAGAAGTTTAAGTTTAAAAGATTTGGCTCTCAAAAGAAATTTCAATCGTCGTCCTGTTGACATTTGGCTCTGTTGACTAATGAGTTTGCCGACCCCTGGTCTAGGCCAAAGGACCCCACTTGTATGTTTCTTAAGTTTGAGAACATGCACTGAAGGAGGCTGGCTATATGAGCTGGAAGAGAGAAAAGCTCCCTGAGGGTCGCATGTTAGCTTTATTGGGGGCCTGTGTTTGTTCACCTAGAACAGTCCCTGGCGCATCACAAATACTCTCATACTCTCATGTTTATGGAATGAATGAATGAAAGAGACTTGGCCTTTATCCTGAGGGCCTTGGGTACCCATGAAAGGTTTGAGAGCAGTAGACGAATGGTTAACATTTTTTCTTGGGTTGGGAGAAGAGAAGAGAAGAGGAGGCCTGAGCTGAGGCAGGAGTTTGGGAGTGAGGTAGAATATTAAAGATGCCAAATAAGGTCAGGCTGGCCTTGCCCCCCAAGAAATGGTAAGGCTTGGCTGGGCCTGCCAGTCTTGTGGCCCTTTCCTCCAGGTTTCTGGCAGAATTGGTGACGCTGTGGAACCGCCCCACCCACCCCATCTGTCACTGGCTGTGGTGCTATGTGTCTCCAGTTGTGCTGCTGGTCCTGTTTGCTCTCACTCTGTCTTTTCTGTTTCTGAAGACCTTCACCTATGTGGCCTGGGACGCCAGCACTGTGAGCCTCCCTCTCCATACCCCCGACCTTCCTAGAGAGTGGGGGCCAGATCTTTCAATCCACTCTTGAGGGACCTTACCTTCTCATTCTCTGCTCCCTGAACACTCAGTCCTCTGCCCGGGTTCCCCTCCCACTCTTCCCTTCCACAATCTTCCCTCTTCCAGGAGCTTCAATTTTCTGAACCCCTCTCCCATCTCTCCACAGTCAAAAGAGGTGTCTCGACCCTACCCATCATGGGCGCTGCTTGTGATGATTTCCATTGTCCTCGTCGTCACCCTCCCCTTCCCCTTGTACTTCGCATACAGCTACACCCATGGTATTCCCTTCAAACCCAGAAGCTTGGATGGTCCTCTCAGATCCTCCATTTCCCTAAGGCCCAATAATGAGGCCCCAAAGAAGGAAATCCCACAAGGTGGCAGTGAAACTGCTGGTCCATCAGTTGTGTGACATTCTAACTTCCTTGATGTGGCCTGACATCTCATCCTTCAAAACAGATCTAACAGGCAACTCTTAATATCAACTACCAATTGTTATGTCTTTGGACCCAGAGCTCCTTTTATTCCCCAGAATATAGCATTATTTTGGGGGCTCTTGGGACCTGGCTTTGCAGCCCCCCTCCTAGACCCCTCTGGTTGCCACTGTCATTTTCCCCACCCCCTTTCTCAGTGTGTACACGCACACACACTGTTGGTGATGCAAACCGAACCTGACTGATATGGAGCTGGAGGAGTAATGCTGTTGATCAATAAATCAATCCAAGCACTGGGTGTGAGCAGATCTTGTTTTTATTTTCTATAAATGTCTCCGGTACTCAGTCTTGCTCTCAGGAGACTGCCACCCTTTTGAGAGTGAAATATTCAGTTCCTGCCCTCTCCTTGATGTGGCAAATTCAGATGCGAGGTTACTAGACTCGCTTTATCCAGGGACTGGCCTTTAGGCAAGAAAAACCCAGGGTGTGGTGCTCTCAGCGAAGATGGAAAGGTATTAATGTGCTTGCTGATGGGACATATGGTGCTCCTATCACAGGTCTCAACTTTTAGACTTCCCAAGACGGCCCGGTCAGTGTGGCTCAGTTGGTGGAGCGTTGTCCCATGCACAGGAAGGTCGAGGGTTTGATTCCTGGTCAGGGTGCGTAGGGGAGCAACAGATATGTTTCTCACATCGATATTTCTCTCCCCCTCTCCCTCTTTCTCTAGAATCAATCAAAACGTCTTTGAAAGGGGGCGGGGCGGGAAGTAGAATCTCCAAGACTGTTGTGGACTAAGGCATTCACACAGACTAAGTGGTCTGTCAGCTAACATAACCAGTTTGGTGACTACCACATGGTATTCGGAGCCCACCAGGGTCCCATATCCGCTTGGTAAGAGTCACCTTTTCCCCTCAGGGCTAAATCAAATGAATTTACTTAGTGGATGAAACCTGAGTGGGTCTCGGGGAACTTGTAGGAGCGGTTGAGTCCACAACTGAGCTGAGGTATTCGCCAAGAGGAGGAGGGTGAGTCGGTCAGTGGCTGGGAGTGGGGGCTTGTGGGTAGAGGTGGTTGGGATTCCCGAAGATCCAAGGTTTCCCGTAAAATTTAATGCTCAAGAAATTCCAGGATTTCGGATTGCTCAGCTCCCACCGGGAGACTATCTCTGCCTACGTTTCTGTGACAAAGGAAGAAAACGCAGACGTTCCTAACCATTCGTTGGCGGGCGGAACTCCAGGGGTGGTGGGTCTGGGGAAGGGAAAGAGCAGAGATGCCCAACGTCTCTGGAGACAGCAGTTTCACCACGTTCCTGCAGCTCGCGGATGCGAGGGGGGAGGCGCTGTGCTCCTCCGCGTCATCACCCATTGGCTCCTGTGCCTTGTAGCCCCGCCCCCGCTCCGCCCCCATCCAAACGCTCTGTCTCCTGAAGACTCGTGCTATTGAGTCAGGTAAGGTAGGAATGGGGGAGAGGACACAGTCACCTCCTCACGATCCAGTAGCCTGAGTTTTCAAGCTCCTTCCTTGTGGGAACCCAGGTGTTCCTCCTCCTTCCTGCCCCCCAACCCCCAGCCCCAGCTCTGGGAGCAGAACCTGCGGGAGAGGTTGAAAAGCAGGGGCTTCCCGGCTAAACCGATGGGAGCGGAATGAAGATCTTGACGTGTGCCCTCCTCCTCCTCCAGATTTCTCTTTCGCAGGCCCCTTGGGGAGGGTCCCTGGGACCGCACGGCGGGGTTGTTTAAATGGGGACCATCCCACTTCGCTCGAGGCCGCACTGATTACCGTGGAAGACTGGTTTCTATCATGGCTACTTCTCTACACGGGTCCGGCCGTCCTTGCTGTACAAAGTGCGGCTTCTGGCACCCTGCGTGTGGGCAGGTTATCTTCTGGAGCGCGGTTAGAAGTTTCCGGCCTTGTTAGACAGAAGGAAGCCCCGTCCCTTGGTAGGGTGCCTTGCACATACCTTCACTTTTATTCCTCACAAAGATGGTATGACTTACAGGTATTGTCATCTTCAGTTTTCATCAGGAGACCCTGCAGAAAGAGGGGTCACCCAATGGGTGAGGGGCAGAGCCTGACAAAGATTGTGGCTTCGGGACCTTTTATTTGGAAATTTTCAAACACACACAAAAGAATAACAACGACTTACTTTTGTACTCATCACCCATCTTCAAGAGACCCACTTGTGACCCATCCAGTTTCATCTCTCCTAACCCCACAGCATACCTCTCATTACTTTGAAGCAAACCTCTGAAATATAAGAACACTTTAAAAGAACACCTGACAAAATGTATCACACCTAAAATAAATGAGAGTAACCCTAATATCAAATACCCAGTCAATATTCAGATTTTCTTGTTAGTCTCGATTTTTTTCTGGGAGCTTTATTGAGATATAATTCACATCCCATACAATTCACCCGTTCAAAGTGTACAATTCAATGGGTTTTGGTCTATCACAGAGTTGTGCACCCATCACCACAGTCAATTTTAATACGTTTTCATTGTCCCAGAAAGAAACCCCACACCTCTTAGCCATCACCCCAACTGCCCCAGCCCCTAACCCAGCCCCAGACCACCGCTGATCTACTCTTTGTTCTGTAGATTTGCCTCTACTGGATATTTCATAGAAATGGAATCATATACTGTGTATCCTGTGTCTGGCTTCTTCCACATAGCATGTTTCTAAGACTCATCCATGCATAACATATATCACACTTCATTTCTTTTTATTGCCAAATAAATATAACACATTTATTTCACTATTTCAGGGACTGTCTCATAAGTTTTTAAAAGTTTGAGTCCTCATCCAAACATAATTCATGTGTTACAATTTGTTGCTTTATCTCTTAAGAATCTTTTAATCTATAGTTCTCCCTCTTTTTCCCTCTTTCAATGTATTTGTTGGTAAAACTGGGTTCTTCGTCTTATAGAGTTGTCAACTATTTGGAATTTGCTGATTGCCTCCCTGTGGTGTAATTGAATATATTCTTCTGTCCCCTGTACTTCTTTTTTAAAAAAATATATATAATATATTTTATTGACTTTAGAGAGGAAGGAAGAGGGATAGAGAGAAACATCAATAATGAGAGAGAATCATTGATTGGTTGCCTCCTGCACGTCCCCTACTGGGGATCAAGCCCACAACCCAGGCATATGCCCTTGGCTGGATTCGAACCTGGGACCTTTCAGTCTGCAGGCCGACACTCTCTCCATTGAGCCAAACCAGCTAGGGTGCCTGTACTTCTTATAAATTGGTAGTTAGAGCAGGAAGTTGGTTAGTTTTAGGTTCGGTATTCTGGCAAAAATATTTCATGAGTGGTTTTATATATCTATATCAGGAAACCAAAAAAAGGATATCTGTTTTTGTGATGTTAGCAACCATTGATGACCATTGTCTAGATATATTTATTCATTAGAGATTATTAAATGGTGGTATTCTGAGTTTATCATACTTCCTTTTAAAAAACGATTTTGTATTGATTTTTTTTTAAGAGAGAGAGAGAAGCATCGATGAGAGAGAGAAATGTCGATTGTGTGCCTACCCCACGCATCCTGACTAGGGATCAAACCTGCAGCCTGGGTATGTGCCCTGACCTGGAATTGAGCCAGTGGCCTTTGGTGTAAGGGAGGACGCCCAACCAACTGAGCCACACTGGCCGGGTTCACTCCTCCTTTCTTTTTTTTTAATTATTATTATTATTGTCAGCCGGAACTTCCAGAGGGCCATGGGAGACTGGCTCCAACATAACCTCTTCTGAGCTCCCTCATACTTTACTCCTGAAGCCAACCTTCAAGCGGTCCCCCGTGGTGCCTCCTTGGCCCATAAGAAATTCAGGCATTCTCACCCTCACCACCCTGGACGAGAATTAGAACATCAGCAGCATCCCATTGGGTCCCATGGGTCCACTCCCACCGCCACTACTTCCCTCCCCTCTAGAGGTAATCACTCTCCTGAATTTAAGGTGATTACTCCATTGCTTCTTTACAGTCTATGTATGTATCCTTCTATAGTTGTGATTTAATTGTTTGGTAGATTGTATATCTATTATCTATCTACCTACCTACCTACCTAACCAGGACAGTGGGGTAAATGAACAAGGATGTACAAGAGGGCCAATGAAACAGACTAAAGAGCCCAAAACATACCTAGACATATATGAACTTTAATAAGTGCCAGATATAATTAAATATCCATATTTTAAAAAATTAATTTGAATTCACACCTCATATCTGAAATAAAACAACTCAGGATAGATTCCAATTGAATGTGGGGATACATTTTTCTGTTTGTATAAAAAAACACACATTGCTGGCTCTGGGATTTTGGTAGGGTTTGCATTGAATCTGTAGCTCACTCTGGATAGTATTGATGTGTTAGCAATATTAACTTCCAATTCATGAACATAGTATGTGTTTCCATTTATGTCTTCTTTACTTTCAGCAATGTTTTATAGTTTTCATTGTACAAATCTTTCGCTCCTTGGTTAAATCCTAAGTATTTTGTTCTTTTTGATGCTATTATAAGATTTTTTAATCGATTTTTAGAGAGAGAGGAAGGGATAGGAAGAGGGAGAGAGAAACATCAATGTGAGAGCAGAATACTGACTGGCTGCCTTCTGCACACCCCCACATGGATCAAGCCTGCGACCCGGACATGTGCCCTGACTGGGAATCTAAGGGGCAGTCTTTCAGTGCATGGGATGATGACCAAGCAACTGAACCACATTGGCTATTGATGCTATTTTAAAGGGAATTCGTCAGATCACTTGTTGCTAGTATATAGAAATGCAACTTATTTGTGTGTGTCAACTTTGCTGAATTCATTTATTAGTTCTAACAGGTTTTTTTTTGCGGGGGGGGTTAAGACTCTTTAAGGTTTTCTACATGTAGAATCTTATCACCTATGAACAGAGATAATTTTACTTCTTTCTTTACAATTTGGATGCCATTTATTTCTTCCTTTTGCTTAATTGCTCTGACCAGAATTTCCAGTTCTATAATGAATAGCAGTGGTGATCGCAGGCCTCCTTGCCTTGTTCCTGTTCTTAGAAGGAAAAGCCTCCAGTATTTCACCGTTGACTAAAATGTTTGCTGTGGGTTTTCTTTTCTTTCTTTAAAAACTGCTGTGAGTTGCCCAGCCAGTGTGGCTTAGTGGTTGAGCATCGACCTATGAACCAGAAGGTCATGGTTCAATTCCCGGTCAGGGCACATGCCCAGGTCGCGGGCTTGATCCCCAGCGTGGGACTTGCAGGAGGCAACCGATCAATGATTCTCTCTCATCATTGATGTTTCTACCCCCCTCTCTCTCTCCCTTCTTCTCTGAAATCAATAAAAATATATATTTAAAAAATAAAACTGCTGTGGGTTTTCACATGTGGCTTTTATTATATTGAGGTGGTTCCCTTTGATTCATACTTTTTGAATGTGTTTGTCAGGAGAGCATGTTGGATTTTGTCAAATCCTCTTTATGCACTATTTAGATGACTTTAATCATTCTGTTAACACTAAAGGACTGGTGCACAGATTCGTGCACATTGAAAGGAAATTAATTAGGAGGTGGCTGGTGGGGTGGGACTGGGTGAGACGGGCTGGACACTCCCTGGAGCCAACCTCCCATTGTCCGTCCCCAGCTGGCTGCACCTGGGGTGGTGCCAACGCTGGAAGGGCGTCTGCGGGGTGAGCAGGGTTCCTCCCGCAGGTGGGGTCCCTTGGCCTGACCTGCGGGGATTGGGCCGAAACCAAAGTGTGTGTGTGTGTGTGTGTGTGTGTGTGTGTGTGTGTGTGTGTGCGTGCGTGCGCGTGTATGAGGGGCCCAGTGCATGAATTCACTGGGCCCCTCATACACGAGGTGGGGTCCAGCCAGTGGGGTCCAGCCAGCCTGGTCGGGGGAGGGGACATGGGTGGTTAGCTGGCCTGCCTGCTGGTTGAACTCCTGGTCAAGGGAACAATTTGTATATTAGCCTTTTATTATATAGGATATACACTGAGTGGCCAGATTATTATGTGTTCAGAGATCATAATAATCTGGCCACTCAGTGTATATAGATAGTATATTACATTGATAAATTTTCATGTGTTGAATCATCCTGTGTTTCAGGAATAAATCCCTTGTTGTCATGGTGTATTATCCTTTTAATATGCTGCTGAATTTAGTTTGCCAGTATTTTGTTTAGGGTTTTTGCATCTATATTTATCAGGGAGATCAGTCTGTAGTTTTCTTATAGTGTCTTTGGATTTTCTATCAGGGTAATGCTGGCCTTATAAAATGAGTTAGAAAGTGTTTCCTCTTCCTTAATTTTTGATAAAAGTTTGAGGAAGATGGATATTAGTCTTTCTTTAACTGGTTGGTATTCAGTGAAGCCATTAGGTCCAGGGCTTTTCTTTGTTGGGAGCTTTTTGGGGGGGAGGGGGCACAGAGATTTTTTAAATTACTGATTTAGTCTCCTGCCTAGTATCTTGAGTCAGATTTGCTATTTCTTTGTGATTTAGTCTTTTTTTCTTTTTCTTTTTGGCTTTTTAAAATATATATATATGTATATATATATATATTATTGACTTTTTTACAGAAAGGAAGGGAGAGGGATAGAGAGTTAGAAACATCAGTGACAGAGAAACATCGATCAGCTGCCTCTTGCGCACCTCCTATTGGGGATGTGCCCGCAACCAAGGTACATGCCCTTGACCAGAATCGAACTTGGGACCCTTCAGTCTGCAGGCCGACACTCTATCCACTGACCCAAACCAGTTAGAACTGTGATTTAGTCTTAGTAAATTTTCTGTTTCTATTAGTTTTCCATTTTATTTAGATTGTCCATGTTTTATGGTGTATAATTGCTCATAGTCCTCTCTTGTAATCCCTTCTTAAAAATATATATTTTTTTATTGACTTCAGAGAGGAAGGGAGAGGGAGAGGAACATCAGTGATGAGAGAGAATCATTGATCGGCTGCCTCCTGCACACCCCACACTGGGGATCAAGCCCGCAACCTGGGCATGTGTCCTGACTGGGAATCAAACCATGACCTCTTGGTTCATAGGTCGATGCTCAACCACTAAGCCATGCCAGCCAGGCAAGCCTCAGGGTTTTTGTAAGATTAGTCTTGTCTTTCCTTAACTTATACAGCTAAATTTTAAAGTTCTTGATGTCCTTAAGGTCAAGAAGGAAGGAGGCCCCATCCTTGCAGAAGCAGGAACTAGAGCCTACTCAGAATGACGAGTGTTATCAAAAACACGGAGCCCCAGGATGAGAAAGCCCAGACGTCTAGATCTCCCGATTTCAAACCCGTGATTGCCAGATCTTCCATTTCCAAGGCTGAGACTACTACTACCTCAGCTCCCCTGGTCGAAAACGCCACGGTGTTGCCTACTGAGGAACTGAATGGGGAGGAAGAGAGTGTGGATTGGTTTGACGAAGATATTGAGAAAACACTGGAGGCCATAGACAGAGATGAGCCAAAGGATGAATTCCTCCCTGACCGACCATTCTGGGCCAATAAGGTTGAGTACCTCATGGCCCAGGTGGGCTACTCTGTGGGGCTGAGCACCATCTGGCGCTTTCCTTATCTGTGTCTTCACAACGGAGGTGGTAAGCCTGGGGAGGAGGAATCTTGAACCCATGAAGGATCAAAGAGCCAGAGGCTTGATCTGGCTTCTCTGGGGTCTCTGAGATACGTAGGGGATGAGGATTTGGGATCCTGAATGGGGCAAGAGCCAAGTGTGTGAATACACAGAACCTTGGGCGGGTGAGATCAGGATATCTGAATACTTGGGTTCATAAGGTGGGGGTGGAGGTCTGGGTCAGGAGTCGGAGTAGAAACCAGGTATCTGGGTCTTCCAGGACCTAGGGGATAAGGGACTGGACACCTGGGACTGTGAGGGATGTGGAAGTAGTTGAAGCCTGATGCCCTTGGCCCTGAGGGAGGTCACAGACAGGGAATGTGTGTTCCTGGACTCCCAGAAAAGTCCAGGGGCTAAAAAACCAGATGGTCCTCAGAGGCCCTCCTGAATGCCCTGCACAGGGAGTTTTATCATCATCTACATCTTTATGCTGGTTTTGGTTGGAGTTCCTCTCCTCGTGATGGAGATAGCAGTTGGTCAGAGGATGCATCAGGGCAGCATTGGTGTGTGGAAGAACATGAGCCCCTGGTTTGGTGGTGTGGGGTATAGCAGCTTCATGGTGAGGAGCCCTGGGCTGCCCAGGCCTACCCTTTACACCGAACCCCATCCCGACCCTTGTCCTGGAATGGGTCCCCTGATTTCATTGTAATGGGTCAAGTCCCTTCAGTTCCCCAATCCTCTATCAAATTCCCTCCCTTCTGCCGGCCTGCCTTTCTTCCCCTGCCTCCAGAATTCCTCGTGGTCCCTAGGTGTGCCTCATCGTGGGCTTGTACTATAGTGTGCTCATGGCTTGGAGTCTCTACTATTTGGTTCAGTCTTTCCAGTCTCCACTGCCGTGGGCCTTGTGCCCCTTACTGAAGAACTCCAGCACTTTTGGTGAGAAGGGAGGGGAGAAAAGGGCAAGTGGGAGGGCTGAGAAAAGGAAAGGGGATGAAGGAAGAAGATGACTGAGACAGATGGACACGCAGGGGGATGATGGGATGGGATGGGAAGGAGCGGGTGGAGGAGAAGAAGGGGAGGTACCTGGGTGTGCAGTTTCCTCCATGGCCAGTTCACCTCAGATCCTGAGTGTTCACGGACAACATCCACCACTTACTTCTGGTACCGGCACGTGCTGAAGACCACAGATGAAATTGAGTTGGGTGGGCTCCCGGTCATGCATCTCTGTATCTCTCTACTTGTGACCTGGTTAATTATCTGCATCTCTATGATCAAAGGGCTCAAGTCTACTGGGAAGGTGAGTTACCTTCTAACTTACTCACCTGATGGACTCCTTTCTACCTGAGACCCCTCTTATTCTCCAAACCTGATGCCTGTGGGTCCCCAACTTATTTTTTAAAAATATGTTCTTATTGATTTCAGAGAGAAAGGGAGAGGATGAGAGAAAGAGCGAAACATCAATGATGAGAGAGCATCATTGATTGGATGCCTCCTGCACACCCCCTACTAGGGATTGAGCCCACAACCTGGGCATGTGCCCTGACTGGGAATTGAACTGTGATCTCCTGGTTCATAGGTCGATGCTCACCCCCCACTGGGGATCAAGCCCGCAACCCAGGCATGTGCCCTTGGCTGGAATTGAACCTGGGACCCTTCAGTCCACAGGCTGACACTATCCACTGAGCCAAACCAGCAAGGGCTCAGCTGGGCTTTTTAAAAAATTCTCACCCAAGGAGTGAGGGTATATTTTTTAACCTGAATTTTTATTTAAAATGTTCTTGCCTAGAGATGTGTATACTAATAAAAGGCTAATATGCTAATTAGACTGGACGTCTTCCAGACATCAATCTGGACGTCCTTCCAGACAAAGCCATGGTGACGGGGGCCGAGGCAGAGGCAGTTAGGGGCGACCAGGCCGGCAGGGGAGGGCAGTTAGGGGCGATCAGGCAGGCAGGCAGAGTGGTTAGGGGCGATCAGGCAGGCAGGCAGGTGAGTGGTTAGGAGCCAGTGGTCCTGGATTGTGAGAAGGATGTCCAATGCAGGGATTGGGCCTAAACTGGCAGTTGAACATCCCCTGAGGGGTCCCGGATTGGAGAGGGTGCAGACCGGGCTGAGGGACCCTCCCCCCTCCGTGCATGAATTTTGTGCACTGGGCCTCTAGTATATTAATAAAATAACATCTTTTTCAATATATATTTTTTATTGTTGATAGTATTACAGATGTCTCCCATTTCCCTACCACTACCCCCCTTTGCCCAGCCTCTACCCCCCCAGGTCTTCACCACCCTATTTATTGCCTGTGTCCATGGATATAAGTATATAAGTTATTTGGTTTATCTTTTTCTGTCCTCTCTCCCCCACATTGAGGTATGTCAGTCTGTCACATCCTCCATGATTTGGGTGTTATTTTGTTCTGTGATTTTATAAATAAGTGAGATCATGTGATATTGTTTTTCTCAGATTGGCTTATTTCACTTAGCATAGTAGTCTCTAGGTCCATCCATGCTGTCTCAAAGGGTAAGAGACCCCTCTTTTTTACAGCTTTTTTATAGGACATTCTAAAACCCCATGACTTTTAGAGAGTGTGGAAGGGGAGGGAGAGAGAGGAGAGACAGAAAGAGAGAAACATCAATGTGAGAGAGACACATTGATTAGTTGCCTCCCGTTCCTGCCCCGACCAGGCCGGGATTGAACCTGTAATCAAGGTACGTACCCTTGACTGGGAATCGAGCCCGTGACCCTTCGGTCTTCAGGCTGACGTTCTAGCCACTGAGCCAAACCAGCCACTCCAACTTCTCATTTCTCCTCATCTGACCTCTGGTTCCCAGTAGTTTTGATCCTACTATCCCAACTTTTGCCTTTGCTAAACTTTGTTTGAAGAATCATACTTCCTACCCAGATGCTGTATGTCTCCGTACTCCTTCCCTACATCATCTTCATCTGTGTCCTTATCCGGAGTCTCCTGCTGAAAGGAGCAGACTTTGGTATCAAGAGTTTGTTGGCTGCCCAGGTGAGGTGTCCCCCACCCGTTAATCCTCTTATCCCAGGGCTGGTATCAGGGCCCTCCCAGATCCCCTTTCATGGCACCTCTCCTCTCAGGTGCCAGCCCTGTACTCGGCGGACGTGTGGCGCCGGACAGGGAACCATCTCTTTCTGTCCATGGGCTCCGGCATCGGGAGCTTCACTGCAATCAGTTCATACATCCCTCGGTCCAACAACTGCATCATGGATGCCTCTGTCGTGGCCCTTCTCAACCTGGTCATCTCGGTGACGGCCACGCTGTTTGTATTTGCCACAATGGGCTACCTGGCCACGGAGAACAGTGCAAAATGTTACCTGAAGTGAGCCCACTATTTCACATGGACAGCATTACAAAGACCCAAGTCTCAGAAATAGCGCATGGAACTCTAGTCTAGGCCCCCATCCCTCGGGGATGTTGGCTCAGTCAACATGGGTCCCTAAATTTGAGCATCCTAAACTTTAGAAACATTTGAGTCTCTCTCTTTACGAGCTGCCTTTCTAAACGAAGAAAACCCCAAACTTGGATGCTTTCAAAGGTGTGTTTGCCCCATTCTTAACTGGAGACTGCCATGGAAAAATTAGGGGATACCTTCCACTGAACCAGTAGACAAAACAAAAACAAAAACACCAAAGCACAAACCCCCATAGCCTATTTCCTATTTTATTTTTTTAAAATATATTTTATTGATTTTAGAGAGGAAGGGAGAGGGAGAGAGAGATAGAAACATCAATGATGAGAGAGAATCAATGATTGGCTGCCTCCTGCATTCCCCCTACTGGGGATCAAGCCCACAACCCAGGCCTGTGCCCTTGGTCGGAATCGAACCTGGGACCCTTCAGTCCGCAGGCTGATGCTCTATCCAGGGAGCCAAACCAGCTAGGGCTCTATTTTCTTTTATAAAAAATAATTCTTTATTGTGGAAAGTATTACATATGCCCCCTGCCTATTCCCTATCTTCATCTCCTGTGGCATTCATTTCAAAAATGCGTACCAGACATCTCTTTATAAAGCATCCCCTATCTACCAACCCCTGAGCTGAGTTCTGGAAGCATTGCCAATGCTGAATCAGACTCTCATCCCTGCCGTCAGGAAAACCACAGATCAGAGACCAAGCTAGTGACGTCTCCTTCTCCTCTAGAACATAAGAGAGACGTTATCCTAAGGCCCAAATGACTTCATGCGATTCCACTCCTGCCCCCAGGAACGTGGAGAGAGTGATGAACCTGGTCACTGCGGGGGTGCTGCCTCCTGAGCTCCGGCTCCCGGAGGGTCTGTATCAGCATGTGAGCTACACCTACCCCAGGTGGTTTGGCAACCTCCCTGAACGAGCCAAAATCGTGGCCCTGCCCTACTTGTCCAACTGTGACTTATCTGAGCAGTTAAAGGAGGTAGGTAAGGGGCGGGGGGGGGGGGCGTCCTAGAGTTCCCCTCACATCCATCCCCCAGCGCACTGGAAACGCCAGCTCTCCTTGGGTGCCTGTGGAATCCAGGGAGGCAATTCTGAGCAGCATCCTGGACAACCAAGCAAGGCCGTGGTACGGCAATGGTAGGCTCCATAGCACCAAGCACCAGAGCTCATATATGCCTGTTGAGCGCAACGCCAGAGATGCTAGACCAGCAGTGGCTGTAGGAGGAAGTCCTTGTTATAATGTCACTAACAGCGCTCCAGATGATTCCCTAGGGGAGGGGACAGGAGCGGCGTTAGGGCTCTACAGGCCCTCTGATCCCCCCCCACCCCCCCCTTCCTTTCACTTACAGATTATGAAGGGGCCAGGTGTGGCCTTTGTGGTGTTTACGGAAATCGTCGCTGTGTTTTCTGGATCCACCTTCTGGGCCATCATCATCTTCGTGTTTCTGGTGACCACGGGGCTGAGCACCATGCAAGGGATCCTGCAGGGCATCATCACCCCTCTCCAGGACACCTTCTCTTTCCCTAGGAGACACACATCGCTGATCACAGGTGCTCTGACCTCTGACCCCACTCTCCCCGATGGCCACGGTTTAGCTTTACCCCACCAGGGCTCCCACAGCCCAGCTTGAACTCTGACCTTGATCCGAGTCCGGTTTTTTCCCTCCAGTGGGTGTCTGCACGTCCATGTTCCTGGGCAGTTTCTTCTTTGTGCAGCCCTCGGGCAGCTACTATGTGAACCTGCTGGATGACTACTGGGCATCTCTGCCCCTCTTCCTGATTCTCATCTTGGAGAATGTGTCCATGGCCTGGATCTACGGGGCCCGGAGGTGATGTCCCAAGCCCAGGCCCTCCTTGCATGCACCCTCAGGGAGCATGGGCGCCTCCTGCTCTGATCCCAGGGCTATGGACAGCTCCCAGGAGGGTAGGAAGGAGACAGACATGGGCTGGTTTGGGGAGAAAATAGATGTAAAATGGCAAAGTGGTGAACAGTCTGTAGCAAGTCCTAGGGGACCCCGAGCCCTACTTTCAACCAGGGTAGTCCAGACATGTAAGCCCTTGCTTCTCTAAGGAGCGGCAGCCTTGGCCTCGCCTGGAAGCTCATTAGAAACACAGGCCCTCAGGCTCCATGTCAGACCTGTAGCTGCGTGGTAATAGAAACCCCAAGGGATTCCGATGCCCACTGACCTTGGAGAAGCACCGTGCCATCCAAGGGTGGCAGCGTTTCCAGGGGACAGTGGCTCTCGGCATCACGCCCACTCGCCCACACACTCACTCCTGCTCAAATATTTCTTAGGGCCTCCCACGTCCCAAGCAGGTCTCGTAGCGAGTCCTGCGGATGCTGGGATAAATTACAGTTAGCTTCTGCTCTCAGAGTCCAAAGAGGAAGGCATAGAAGCAGATCCTTGGGCAGGTGGTAAGGCTCTGGCCGCGGCAGCCAAGGGTGCTGGAGAAACACAGGGAGGAGGTTAGCAATCGAAGACCGAAGAGTCAGGCAATGAGGAGACGCCTACACAGTATCTGGACAGGTGGAGGGGCGTTTATCAAGGCCAAGCGATGAGCATTCCAGACAGAAGGACCCTGCCTGGCATATGTAATGCGCTTAAGAAGGTGTGCTGGAGATAGTGGGGAACATGGGCTTAAAGAAACTACATTTAGGAACTTGGCTTCATCCTGAAGGTGACGTTTTTGTTTTAAATTCTGGGGCTGGGACAGAAATGAGCCTGAAAAGGGATGGATGACTGGTTTGGAGGTGAACAGGAAGGTCTAAGAAATGGGAAGGGGTCTTTCTGAGGCTAGGTGTGGACTGACCCCTCCCCCAAAGCTGGGTAAGGCCTGAAGGGCCCTTCTAAAGCCCATGACCCTTCCTCCCAGGTTCCTTGCAGACCTGATTATTATATTGGGCCGCCCCATCCCCCCCATTTACCGCTGGCTATGGTGCTTTGTGTCTCCATTTGTGCTGCTGGTCCTGTTTATAATCATCCTGATTCATCTGTATCTGAGGCCGATCACTTACATGGCCTGGAATTCAAGCATTGTGAGCCTCCCTCTGCAGACCCCAGACCCCAGACCCCCCCTAGGGAGGGGGGCAGACTTTTCAACCCACTCTTGCCTCTGGGACCCAATCACCTGATTCCCTGGGGACCCAGTTATCCGGTCTCTTGCCTTGGTTCATCTCCTACCCCCTCTCTTTTGCCTCTGACTTCAGATAACCTGGGCATTCTCAACCTTCCTCCCTTTTCTCCACAGTCAAACGAAGTGCTCCACAATTACCCACCATGGGGGAAGGTCCTGCTCGTACTGCTCACCGTCTTCATCCTCTTGCCCATCCCCACCTACTTCCTGTACATCCTCCTGAGCAGGATTTCACCAGCCTCCATGATGCGCCACAGGGACGCCAATTTCTTAAATGACATTAAAGAGGAGAAACCGAAGACCCGTCCTCGGCTTCAGGTGGGGCTAAGCCTAAAGAAGATGAATAAAAATAGGTAACCAGGGAGACCAACTCTCCGCCATGTGAGTGATTCCTCTTGGAAATAAAGACTCGGATCATTTGGCATAAGGTCACTGTTTGTTGTTGTTTTTTTCATCCTCCCCAGAGGATTCCCGCCCCCCCACACTGATTTCCAGAGAGCGTGGCAGGGAGGGGGGAGAGAGAGAAACAGCTACATGAGGCATTTCAGTTGGTTGCCTCACACAGACACACACGCCCCCACCAGGGCTGGGGAACCTGCAATTGAGGGACGTGCCCTCGACCAGAAATCGAACCCGAGACCCATTGGTCCCCAGGCTGATGCTCTGACCACTGACCAGCCGGTGCACATCACAGGTTTTTCTAAGTGGAACTCCCTGGCTGGCAAATTGAAATTAAAAGAGGTAAACGCAGCCCTGGCTGGTTTGGCTCAGTGGATAGAGTGTTGGCATTCCGGCCAAGGGCACATGCCTGGGCTGCGGGCTCAATCCCCAGGAGGGGACGTGCTGGAGGCAGCTGATCAATGATCCTCATCATTGATGTTTCTCTCTCTCTCCCTTTCTCTCTGAAATCAATAAAGAAATATAGTTTTTAAAAAGAGAGGTAAATGTAGGAATTGGTAAGGTAACTGGACCCAAAGTCTCTTGTTTTTCTGGCTGATGGAGATGAACATAGTCATTCCTCAAATCTCCCGCACTTTGGCTCATCAGACTGGTGCTCTTTGACTTCCAGTATTTGGCTGCTGACTGCTGGCACTGCCTCTCTGAGGCTGCCTCCTCCTGCAGTCGGTCTGTGAGCCCTGGTCCCTATGAAACAGGGGCAAAAGTGGTGGTGGCAGTCAGTTCCGTGAAGATGTACCTTTGTCATAAAACCACAAAGTGTCCAACTCCCAGTCTTGCCTTCCCTGGACTCTGTTCAATTCGAATGCTAGAACCCCAGATCCCCTCTGTCTGGTGCTTCCTGTAAGAAAACTGGGACAATTTGCTTAAAAAATAAATGGAGAATTCACTGATCATGGCAATGCAGTGGAATACCTGCTACTTGGTGGCCTCCTCACACATGGCTTAAATACTGGGGGTAGTTGATTACTTTGCCAAGTCCACCGAAGGACTTAAAACTTCACACAACATCCTGTTTGCTCATTCAGGTGGCCCGGGCCTGCAGGTACCGGGCAGGAATGGTGGGCAGGGCAGAGGCCACTGGAAAAAGCCCGCAGGAGGACATCACCTGGGGCATTGTGCCAATAAAACAAGGCAAACAAACGTACCCCATTATAGGACTCCTAAAGTACAGATAAAATACATTTTAACAGTCCTCTCTAAGTGCAGAGAAGAGCTTAAAAGAAATTAAAAGAAAGCTTTAAGAGGCCAAAAATGAAGCCTAAGCTTGAATTCAGATAGGTAAGCAAATGTTAAAGCTAGTAACTGCTTTGTGGCAATTGCCACTCTCTGTAACTGAGGGAGTTTGGTGAAAAGAAAAGAAAAGAGAAGAGAAAAGAAAAGAAAAAAGAAAAAAAGAAAGAAAAGAAAAAAGAAAGAAAAGAAAAGAAGAAAGAAGAGAAAAGAAAAGAAAAAAGAAAAAAAGAAAGAAAAGAAAAAAAAAAGAAAAGAGAAGAGAAAAGAAAAGAAAAAAGAAAAAAGAAAGAAAAGAAAAAAGAAAAGAAAAAAAGAAAGAAAAGAAAAGAAGAAAGAAGAGAAAAGAAAAAAGAAAAAAGAAAGAAAAGAAAAAAGAAAAGAGAAAAGAAAAAAGAGAAAAAAAGAAAAGAAAAAAGAAAGAAAAGAGGGAAGAAAAGAAAAGAAAGAAAAGAAAGAAAGAAAAGAAAAAAGAAAACGCAGGTGAAGACAGAGCCTCGCCCCCAGCCGACTGGGCTCAGTGGACAGAGCACGGACCTGACGGAAGGCTTGCAGGCTGGATCCGGACCCTGGTGTTCCTCTCTCTGTGTCTCTCCCCCTCCCCCTCCTCTCTCTAAAGATCAATGGGAAATATCCTCCGGTGAGGATTAACAACAACAGACAGAGCCTTGGGTCCGTGAAAGAAAAGGAAACCCCACACGGAGAAAGTTGGAGGGCTATGTCCTCTGAACCTGAGTTAAATGGGTCCTGATAGGAGGGAAGTGCTGTTTTTGAGAATTTGTAATCCCAAACCATCTCTCACGTGGGATTTTGGTGTACATTTACGTGGGCTGTGTAGTCTGAAAAACACAAATTGAGACTAATATATAAGGTGTTTGGTTAATAACAGCACCTTGCCCCCAGAACCTATCAAAAATAAACATATAAGCCCTAGCTGGTTTGGCTTGGTGGATGGGGTGTCAGCCTGCGGACTGAAGGGTCCCAGGTTCGATTCCGGTCAAGGGCACATGCCAGGGTTGTGGGCTTGGTCCCCAGTGGGGGGTGTGCAGGAGGCAGCCAATCGATGATTCTCTCTCAAAATTGATGTTTCAATCTCTCTCTCCCTCTCCCTTCCTCTCTGAAATCAATAAAAAAATATTTTTTTTAATTAAAAGAAAATGTGCCTGGCTGGTGTGGCTCAATGGTTGAGCACTGACCCATGACCAGGAGGTCACCAATTTGATTCCTGGTCAGGGTACTTGCCTGAGTTATGGGTTCACTCCCCAGCAAGGGGAGTGCAGAAGGCAGTGGATTGATGTTTCTATCTCTCTCCCTCCCCTTCTCTCTCTAAAATCAATAAGAATATATTTTTAAAAATAAAATCAACAAAAACATATTTTTTAAAAACCTGCCTGGAACCAACCCAATGAAGCCTTTATATCTGAAAAAAAAGGGGGGGGTTCTTTCACGGGGGACAGTATCTTCTATTACTAGTTTACTTACTGCCTCTCCTCCATCTATTCCCTTTACATTTGGGACCACTATTATTTTTACGTCCGTTCTTTTATTTTTCCAGCTTTACTGAACCTACAACACCATGTAGGTTTAAGGTGTACACATGGTAGTTGGAAATACATATCTATTACAAAATAACCCCAAGAGCATACGTTAACACCTCACAGCATTGCGTGTGTGTGTGTGTGTGTGTGTACGCGTGCGCACATGTGCAGAGAATATTTAAAATCTACTCTCTTAATGACTTTCAAGTATATAACACAGTACTGTGAGATCTAGTCACCATCCTGCGTTAGACCCCCTGAACTTATTCCTCTTATAATTGGACGTGTGTACCCCTTGACCAGCATCTCCCCATTCCCCCAACTCCCAGCCCCTGGCAACTACCATTCTATTCTGTTTCTAAGAGTTTGGCTTTCTTCAGTTCTACGTAAGTGGAGGTCATGTATTTATCTTTCTCTGACACGTGTGTCACTTAGGTTCATCCATGATGTCACGAATGGCAGGATTTCCTTCTTTCTTGTGGCTGAATAATATGTCATTGTTTCACAGAGGACAATATTTCCTTTACTCATTCATCCGTAGATGGGCACTTAGGCTGTTTCTGTATCTTGGTTATTGTGAAGGATGCTTCAATGAACGCGGGTGCAGGTAGCTCTTTGAGACCCAGATGCACGCCCAGGAGTGGGACTGCCGGATCAGAAGGCCGTTTGTGCTTTATTTGGTTTTGAACTGACGTTTATTTTGTGTGCTCATTTGTCTGTGGGGTCGTTGGTCCTTTTGTGTCATTTTTAAAGGTCTTGGTATGGTAGGGAAATTAAGCCTTTTGTTATAAAGGTTGAAATTTTTCACACGTTTGATATCTTTTAACTTGGTTCATTTTCTTCTTATTTTGTCCTACAGAGATTTTGTTTTCATGTAGTTATTTATCCATTTTTAATATTGATTTTAGAGAAAGAGGAAGGAAGAGGGAGAGGGAGAGGGGGAGGGGAGGGGAGGGGAGGGGGAGGGGAGGAGGAGGGAGAGGGGGAGGGGGAGGGGGGAGGGAGAGGGGGAGGGAAGGGAGAGGGGAGGGGGAGGGGAGGGGAGGGGAGGGGAGGGAGAGGGGGAGGGAGAGGGGGAGGGGCAGGGGGAGGGAGAGGGGGAGGGAGAGGGGGAGGGGGAGGGGGAGGGAGAGGGGGAGGGGAGGGGAGGGGGAGGGAGAGGGGGAGGGGGAGGGGGAGGGAGAGGGGGAGGGGAGGGGAGGGGGAGGGAGAGGGAGAGGGGGAGGGGAGGGGAGGGGGAGGGGGAGGGAGAGGGGGAGGGAGAGGGAGAGGGGAGGGGAGGGGGAGGGAGAGGGGGAGGGAGAGGGAGAGGAAGAGATTTGCTGTTCCACTTATTCATGCATTCATTGATTGCTCCTTGTATGTGCCCTGACCGGAGACAGAACCCGAAACCTTGGGGTGTTGGGACGATGCTCTCACCAACTGAGCGACCCGGCGGGGACCCAGAGATTTTGTTCTTACATAGTGGAACTTATCAAACGTTTCTTTTAGGGATTCTTGCTTTCGTGTTATTCTTAGGAAGCCCTTCCGGGTGCCACGATTGCAGAAATGTTCACCCCTATTTCCTTTTTTAAATACATTTTTATTGACATCAGAGAGGAAGGGAGAGGGAGGGAGAGAAAAAAACATCCCCGATGAGAGAGAAGCACCGATCGGCTGCCTGCTGCGCGCCCACCGCTGGGGATGGAGCCCGCAGCCCCGCAGGTGCCCTGACCTCCTGGTTCAGAGGCTGAGGCTCAACCACCGAGTCTCCGGCTGGGCCACCTGTATTTATTTCTAGGCAGTTATGTTTTCCGTTTCGACATTGTGACCCACCTGAAATGTATTTTGATATAAGGAGCATGATTTCCCCCTCAGCTGTCTTGCCAGTCGTTCCACCCCATTCACTGAGTAATTCATATCTGTCCACCGGTTTGGAAATGTCCTTGGTCACATGCTGATTCCCACCGGTACCCCCTCCTCTCCTGGTGTCTGTGTCCCGTGCCATCACGCGCCTTCTGTAAATCTGCTCCAGAACCACCGGCTTCGGCTGGTTTACGCCATGTTGAACCTCCAGCGCAGTGGTTAGAGCCTCAGCTCTGACACAGGCCGCCCGGTTCCCATCGTGGGCCTCCCCTGACCTCAGTCCACCGTTAGCCACTAAGCCTGCAGCTGGTCCCTCTCTCCCCTCCCCAGGGCCGAACCTGCCCGGGAACACGCGACCCCAGGATCCTCCCCAAAGAGTAAGCTCGGAGACGAGATGCTCGGAGGATAGGAGCAGGGATGACGGGGTGGGTAGGGTTGGGAAGGGGTGACCCGTGCTTCCCCCCTAAGCACACAGCTCAACCGGCTTCAGATTCCGGAAACCGTGCGGGAGGCGGGACCCTTCAGAGAGACGGGCCAAGAGCCCAAGCGAGTGCATGCGGCTGGGGGGGGGGGGGGGAACGGGGCGGGGCGGGGTCTGGGCAGCGTCTGGAGGGGACACTGCAGAGTCCAGCATCCTCAGGTGAATTGCCTAGATCGCCTTCCTGCTGCAGCGAGAGATCCAAACTGCTTCCGTCCCCAAAGCCCTGGCTTCGGTGGAGCCTGGTCTCGCGCCCCCGCCCCCGGCCCGCCCCTCCCCCCGCCGCCGCGAGTGCCCGCAGGAGCAACCGGTCTTCTCTAGACTCGCGCGTCGGCGGCAGGTAAAGGGGGGTGCAGTCGTCTTGGCCCCCAACTCCTGACCTCTCAGCGACCCAGGCGGCTGTTCCCCCCCCGCCAGCAACCTTCACCCCTGGACCTAGATTTCTGAGCGCCCCACCTCCCTTTCCACGAATTTAGGGACCCAGACGCCTGAGTCGAGTCGGGGCGGGGCGGGGCGGGTGGTGAACGCCAGCGGGGGGAGGGGAGGCAGAAGTCCGGTGGCGCGTCCCGACCCTCCTCTCGCAAGTCGCGGATGGAGCGGCCCTGGAGCCCCCGCCCTCCCAGCAGGTGAGCGGGCCGAGGCCGGCGGGGGCGGCTGTTGTCCCTCAGGGACTGGCTCCCAGGTGGGTCCCCGAGACGCCCCCGGCGGAATCAGTGTCTTAGCTCGCCCCCAACAGGTGGTCGCTTCTTTGATTCTCGGAGAGCCTGGCGGAGAGGCAGCCGAGCGGCGGCGGGGAGCCCGAGGGCGCCCAGCAGGCGGTCGGCCGGACCGACAGAGGGTCTGTCCCAGGCGAGTGCCAGGGGCCGCCGCCCCCCGCGGGCAGCAGGGTGAATTGCAGGTACGAGGTCTTGAAAGGGTGACAAGGGGTGGTCAGGTTTAGAGAATGACTCTGGAATAGTAAGTAGCCATTAAACATATTTTTAACCCTCGCCGGGTTGGCTCAGTGGATAGAGCGTCGGCCTGCGGACCCAATGGTCCCGGGTCCCATTCTGGTCAAGGGCAGGTACCTCGGTTGCAGGCTCCTTCCCAGCCCAGGCCCTGGCCCCGGCTGGTGCAGGAGGCAATCCACATCGGTGTTTCTGTCTTTCCCTTTGTCTTCCACTCTCTAAAAATCAATGGAAAAATATCCTTGGATGAGGATTAAAAAATAATAACAATAAATATATTTTTAAACAATACTTTTTACATAGGAAAATACTCATGATATAGCAGAAGTGTATCTATAATAATAAAAGGATAATATGCTAATTAGACTGCACGTCTTCCGGAAGTCCTGATGAAGCTGGGGCAGAGGGAAGCCAGCCTGGGTCCCAGGTGCCTGCAGGCGTCAGGAGGAGGGCAGCCGGTGGGGGGGGGGAGGGGAGGGAGGAAGGCCTACTCTTGCACAAATTTTCGTGCATCGGGCCTCTAGCATACACTGAGTGGCCAGATTATTATGATCTCTGAATGCATAATAATCTGGCCACTCAGTGTACGTCTCTTGAGGACCTCATTTATTTGATATCAAAGATACTATAAATCGTGCACCTGATCAGTTTTCCCCTTTGCACTGGCTGATAGAAAGCTCAGGGCAAATAGGTGGTTGATCTCCAGCAAAAGTCTAGAATACTTTTGGTACCCATTTGAGATACAAATTCACTGAGAGGCCAGATTATTATGCGTTCAGAGATCATAATAATCTGGCCACTCAGTGTATATATAAATCTCCAATTTGTAAGAAATACACACATGTTCATAAGTATGTAGTTATATACTATATGTTATACTTAACAATATTGTCCATATATAATATATTCAATAATAATATTCAACGTGTAAGAAATATACATATATTATATCCTATATATAATATATAACAATATCCAATACATAATCTATAAGTAATAATATCCAATTTAAAAGAAATACAAATATATGAAATACTATATATACACATAAAATGACAATATCCAATTTATAAAATTGGTTGTGCCTCCTTTCAAAACCTAAAGGAAACAAACATTTAAAATCATAATATCTTTTAAGGTTATGTAGTTTGTAGGTTCTTTTTACATATATAATCTCCACACATCTACTCATATCGCTTTCAAATAAGGAAAGACTTATTTATTTGTGGTCTTTAGAGGTTGTTGTTTTTTTCTTTTCTTTTCTTGCTTTATTGCAATGGACAGGATCTCCAGTACAATGTTGAATAGAAGATTCATTCAACATTCTTGTCTTGTTCCCAACTGCAGGAGAAAAGCATTCACAGTTCACCACTGAGGGTAATGTTAGCTATAGGTTTAAGGAAGCTGTGGATTAAGGAAGTAGCTCCTATTCCTAGTTTTCCCAGCATTTTTGGCCTTTTTAAAATTAAAGTATTTGCCTTCTACACATTATAAGCCCCAAACAATATTGCTCTTTGTGTTACTTTAAGCAGTCATTAGTCGCTTATATTTGTCTGCATATTCACCCTTTTAGATGTTCTTTATTTCTTCTTGTATCTCTCTACTTCCATCTGAAATAAGTTTCTTTCAGCCAAAAGACCTTCCTTATTATATTCTGCTGAAGAGATAGCATTGTTATTTCACCTTTGCTTTTTATAATTTTATTAAGGTGAAATTCACATAACATTAAGTTAGCCATTTTAAAGTGAAAATTTTGGTGATATTTAGTACATTCACAATGTTCTGCCATCACCGCCTCTATGTAGTTTCAAAACACTTTTATCACCCCAAACAGAAACTCTGTAAGCAATAATTCCAACCTCAAATCTGCTTTTTGTCTCTGTGAATTTACCTGTTATGGATATTTCATGTCAGTGAAATCGTACAATATTTGTGCTTTTGTCTCTGGCTTATTTCATTTACTAGTGTTTTCAAAATTCACTCAGGTTATAGAAAGTATCAGAATTTAATTCCTTTTGTGGATGAATAATATCCCATTGTGTGGCTATACCAGTTTGTTTCTTCTCTCACCTGTTGATGGACTCCTGGGTTATTTCAACCTTGTGGCTACTGTGAACAGCGCTAGTATGGACATTGGTGTGCAAGCATCAGCCTGAGTCCCTGCTCTCGATTATTTTCTGTATACACCCCAAAACGGACTTGCTCAATCGTGTGGTACTTCCAGGTTTCACTTTCCGAGGAGCTGCCGTTTTTTCCACAGTGGCTGCCCCATTTTACATCCCCATCGGCACACCCTCCGTTTTGTTTCTTAAAAAATGTGTCTCCATTGATTTCAGAGAGGAAGGGAAAGGGAGAGAGAAGCATCAACGATGAAAATCATCTATCATTGCCTCCTGCACACCCCCTGCTGGGGATTGAGCCTGCAACCCCGACATATGTCCTGACTGGGAATGGAACTGAGACCTCCTTGGTTCACAGGTTGATATGCGACCACTGAGCCACACCAGCCAGGCATCATTTCCTGTCATTATTATTATTATTATTGCCATCCTAGTGGGTGTGAAACAGCGTCTCATTTCCCTACTGGATAGATATGCTGAGCGTATTTTCATGTGTTTGTTGGCCATTTGTTTGTATATCTTCCTGGAAGAAATGTCTGCTCAAGTCCTTTGCCCATTTTTAATTGTATTGCTTGGTTTCTCAGTTGTTCAGTTATAAGAGGTTTTTGTGTATATTCTAGATACTAGACTCCTATGAGATATATGCCTTGCAAAGATTTTTCTCCCATTCTATGGTTTGTTTGTTGTTGTTGTTTTTTTCACTTGCTTGATAGTGTCATTTGATGCACAAATGACATATCTTAGTGTCATATTTTAAAAACCATGTCCCAAATCCACGGAAATGAAGATCTACCCATATGTCTTTTTCTAAGAGATGTATAGTTTCACCCTTAAATATAGGCCTTTCATCCATTCCTAGTTAGTTTTTGTACATAGTGTGAGGAAAGGGTCCCACTTCATTATTTTTCATGTGTATATCCAGTTTTTCAATGCTATTGCTGCAGAGCCCGTCCTTCCCACACTGAATACCCTTGGTATCCTTGTTGACAATTAATTGACTATACATGTGAAGGTTTATTTCTGGGTTCTTTATTCTATCTTATTGTTCTATACATGTTTCTTTATCCCAGTATCACACTGCTTTGATTACTATAACATTGTAGTAAGTTTTCAAATTGGTAAGTATGAGTGTTCAACATTATTTTTCATGATTATTTGAACTGTACTAAGCCCCTCAAATTTTCATATGAATTTTATCACCAGCTTGTCATTTTTGTTGTGGTTGTTAATATTCACCTGAGCTCTTTTTACATTGATCCCCCCCCCACATTGACTTTTAGAGAGAGTGGAAGGGAGAGGGAGTGACAGAGAGACGGAAACATCCATGTGAGCCGTAGCTGGTGTGGCTCAGTGGATAGAGCATCCGCCTGCGGACTGAAGGGTCCTGGGTTTGATTCCGGTGAAGGGCACATGCCGGGGTTGTGGGCTCGATCCCCAGTAGGAGGGGGTATGCAGGAGGCAGTTGATGAATGATTCTCTCTCATCATGTTTCTACCTCTTTCTCCCCTCTCCCTTCCTCTCGGAAATCAATAAAAACATATTTTTCTTAAAAAAGAAACATCAATGTGAGAGAGACACATTGATTGGTTGCCTCCTGCAGGCACCCCAACCAGGGCCGGGGATCAAGCCTGCAACTGAGGTACATCCCCTTGACTTGAATGGAACCCAGTGCACGGGTGGATGTTCTGTCCACTAAGGGAAACTGGCTAGGGCCAGCCTGCCATTTTCTCCCAAAAATATGACGATAGCTTTTGTCCTGTATTCTATTTATGTGATGTATAACATTAATTGACTTTCAGATGTTGAACCAACATATCCAACCTTGCATTCCTGGGATGACTCATACTATAGAATCCTCAAAGGACACGGCCTCAGGCACACACCGTAACTCTGGGATGACAGTGGTTTCCAGAAGCCTCTCTTTTTCTCTTCCCCTCACCACACCCAGATTTTAGGATCCAGTACCTTCCAGATGATTTCTCCTTCTTTCTTTTTTCTTTTCTTCCCCCTGACCCCCAAAGCTCTAAAGAATAACTTGTTCCACAATCTGATTGGTCAGTGCTCATGCTATAATGGTCATGAAATATTTTATTTTATTTTTTTCAAAATATATTTTATTGATTTTTTTTTTTTTACAGAGAGGAAGGGAGAGGGAGAGAGAGTTAGAAACATCGATGAGAGAGAAACATCCATCAGCTGCCTCCTGCACGCCCCCTACTGGGGATGTGCCCGCAACCCAGGTACATGCCCTTGACCGGAATCGAACCTGGGACCCTTCAGTCCGCAGGCCGACGCTCTATCCACTGAGCCAAACCAGTTTCGGCTCATAAAATATTTTTAAATTCTCTTATGCTTGTAAGATGAGAAAATTGAGTCTCGAAGAGATGGAAATATTTGCCTTAAGTCAATGACTACTAAAAAGGGTCAAGATTTGAACTCCAGCCCTCATTGTTCTACATTAGTCTTTCTTGTGGGGTTTTCCAGTTTGGCATCTGAGACGTGACCCTTAAAGTCTGCTGTTTTGGGTGACCCCCAAGGTTCCCTCGGGAGTCAGTGGACCTGTCCGAAGAGAGCCATGGAGTCCTTTGAAGACAAAGAGCCAGAGACCCACAAACAGTCCCAAACGTCCTCCTCCCCACCCATGAGACTCTCAGGCAAGATTCTGACTGCCAAGACCCAAAACCTCGTGGTTCAGACTAAAAGGACGGAGACCATCTTATTCCAGACCGCCTTCTCCATTGGGCTCGGCAGCATGTGGCGCTTCCCTTACCTCTGTCATCGGAACGGAGGAGGTGGGCCGGGCGCCCGGGTCCCGAGTTTAAGGAGGAAATTTCGAGGATAGAAGTCTAGACGCCTGGGTTCCGGGGGAAGGGAGGAACTAAGGGAGGGCACCATCCCCCCCCCCCCCCGTGTAG
The DNA here is from genome assembly GCA_026230045.1 of Corynorhinus townsendii. Lineage (NCBI taxonomy): Eukaryota > Metazoa > Chordata > Mammalia > Chiroptera > Vespertilionidae > Corynorhinus > Corynorhinus townsendii. Next base: position 46,298,462 of record JAPDVU010000011.1, on the reverse strand, counting down.
TAAATCAATTAATGTTACATGTCATAGGAATAGAATACAGGATAAAAGCTATCATAAAGAGGATGGGGGCCAGGACTCCTGGCTGCCTGTAGTGGCTGCCTATAGCCCAGCGCCTGGCTCCCTTCCTCAGGTGCCTTTATCCTGATATACTTCTTCCTGCTCCTCTTGCTCGGGATTCCCCTCTTGTACATGGAGATGGTCATGGGGCAGTGGCTGCGCCTAGACAGCATCCGGATCTGGAAACATCTCGTCCCCTTGCTGGGAGGCATAGGCTACACTAGCATACTGGTGAATGAGGGGCTTGGCCAGGAGGCATCCCGGCTCCCCCTGCCCCCCCTTGTGGCCTCCAAGTCCCCCGTCTCCGCCCTGTTCACCCCTCAGGCCCACTGTGTCCACCCCCAGGTGTGCATCATGGTAAGCGTGTATCATAGCATCATCATCAGCTGGAGCTTCTACTACCTGGGCAACTCCTTTAACTACCCTCTGCCCTGGACCCACTGCCCACTGTTCAAAACCAATGTCACCGGTGAGGAGAGGGAGAGGTGGGCCGGCGGGGCCGAGGGAGGAAGAGCCAAAGGAGCCAGGGAGGCGCAGGGCAGGCTCCAGGGGAGGCGATGCCTTAGCCCCTGGGCTCCGCAGGCCTCTCCTGCCTCCGGACTGTGTCCCACCAGTACTTCTGGTACGAAGCCACCCTGAACGCCATGGTCAACATTGAGGAAGGGGGCCAGCACCTCGTCCTGAATCTCACCTTGGGGACCTTAGCCACTTGGTGTCTCCTCTTCATTATCATCACCACAAGGCTGAAGCTCTCAATGCCGGTAAGCAGCCCCGACCCCTTCGGCTTTACCAGTCTTGAGAGTCTCAGGATCCCAGTCTAGACACTCCCCAACTCCTTCCTGATGACCTCTCTTCTCCAACCTCCATGGCCCTTTTACTCACCCAGACAACAACCTCAGCGGTGACCACCCAGCCTCTCCAGCAGGGGCCCTGAGAAAGAGGGTGGGTTCCCCCAGGCAGCTGTGTCAACCACTCCTCTCACAAGAGCTGCTTGCTCTTCTCCCACCCATGGCAGGAAGCAGTGCCTCCTGGTGACCCAGCTCCCGCTTCACCACAGCACCCCCTATCCCCGTACCACTGCAGTGGAGACAGCGGGGAAGATAGTCTCGCCCTGAGCCTCCACCTGCCTGCATTTTGACAGCGCCTGTTCATCCCCACAGGAGCCGCCCACTGGCCCTGACTTCTTTCTGAGTTTCCCATTGAGAGTATTTTATTCCAATCCACACTCCAGCCCATCCCTGTGGCCCCTGGGGGATTTATTTCAGCCTGATCTTCAGATCCCTTTGCTTAACTTCACCAGCGTCTTCCGGCCCCGGCATCTACGCAGGCAATCCGCGTTCAACTCACCATCTCTCACAGCCTCCGAAATAAAAGCACTCACACCAAAGCAGATTTTCCTAAAGGCTTAGTAGGGGCACATGGGGGTGGTGGTGGGAGCCTTCCTCACCTGTCCCAAAGCAAAAAAAAAAAAAACCAAAACCAAAACCAAAAACACATACAAACACAAAACTCTTCCCCGTTTCTTCTCCTCCCCTTTCACCTATGAAGTGTTTCCCTCAGCCTTCGGGCTCTCTGGCTCCTCCCCCCTTACTGTTCATAGGCCATAAAACCAAGGTCCGTGATGAATAATGTCCAACTGCCCCACCATTTAAAAGCCATCTGTATTTGTATCTCTCGCACCCCTTGTTAGGGGATCCCTGCCCCAAACGACATTGTTGTCTCCTTAGAAGAATCCTCCCAGAGGTCCCTCGTGTTTTATCCGGGCCACCTTAACACTGCTCACCTCCACTTCTCTACTCCTGCCGACCTGTGGTCCCCTGCTAATGCTTGCCTCTGTCTTCCCCCTCCTCCCCGCTGCTCCTGACTTGCGGCTTCGGTCCTGACCCCCCTGGACAGCTCCTGATTACCACGATATTCCTCCCCTTCATCTTCTTCCTCGCCCTCCTGATCCGATGTCTCTTCCTGGAAGGCGCGGCCTCCAGCCTCAAACGTATGGTGACGACAGAGGTGAGGCCGGGGACTCCACACCTTCTCCCTCCCTCGGGACTTCTCGGAATTCTCCTTCCCCTCCATCTTCTTTCCTTCCGCCCCAGCCTGCCCCTCTTCCCGCTCACTGGGGGTCCCCCCCTCTGGGCCCACATCCAAACTGCTGGAACCCACCTCCAACCACAGCACTCTTCCTGGGCCTCGCTGGACCTGTGGCACCAGGCGGGAGGCCATGTGCTCTACTCACTGGGCCTGGGCATGGGCACCGCCATCAACATCTCCTCCTACAAGGCCGGAGGCAACAACTATGTCCTGCCGGTCTTGTTCGTGGCCATGGTCAACCTGGTGACCTCGCTGATGGCCACGTCTATCATCTTTACGGTGCTGGGGTTCTGGATCAGCACCAGTGGCCACGGCTGTATTGAGAAGTGAGTAATCAAAGCCTTGGAGGTCCAAGATGAGGTCCCCCTCCCTCTCTCTACCTTAGCAATTCCCCAGGCTTACCGGCTGTCCAGCTCAAACCTCACCAATAGTTAATAATAATAATCATCTCCAGCCCTAACCGGTTTGGCTCAGTGGATAGAGCTTCGGCCTGCAGACTGAAGGGTCCCAGGTTCAATTCCGGTCAAGGGCACGTACCTTGGTTACAGGCACATCTCCAGTGGGGGGTGTGCAGGAGGCAGCTGATCGATGTTTCTCTCTCATCGATGTGTCTAACTCTTTGCCCCTCTCCCTTCCTCTCTGTAAAAAAAGTCCATAAAATATATTAAAAAAAAATAATCTCTATATAAAAGCCCAGCGACCAGATGGTGGAATGACCAGAACTACCAGAAAGACCAGAACAACTGGTGGCTATGACACACACTGTGGCAGCCAACCAGCCTGATCCAGCCCCGATCGCCCTCCCCGCCCCCCCCACCAGCTCAGCCCTGATTGGCCCCCAACACCCTGATTGGGGGTGGGGCCAACCGGCCCCTCCCCCACCCCCCTGCTGGCCTGGCCTGATGGGCCCCCATTGGGGTGGGCCGGCCGGACCCCACCCATGCACAAATTGGTGCACCAGGCCTCTAGTAATAATAATAAATGTATACTAATAAGTCAGAAAAATCAGCCAAAAAGGCAATATTCTAATAGCCACCACTTTATAGATAAGAAAATGGTCTCAAAGACGTGACTTTTAAAGGTTTCCATAAGTTACAAATGGTGTAAAGATTTCAAAATCAATTCTTTAACTCACACAGGGGGCAGTTACAGCATTCTGAGCCCCCATCCGTGATTATTGGCCTAGGCTGCATATTGAAATCTTTATGCCTTAGGAAACACTTCTGTCTGAGTCAGCCCAAGAGATTGGATTTGCTGGGCCTGGGGTGCACTCAGGCACTGGGATTTTTTAAAGCTCCACAGTGGAATTTTCCTTCCAGTTTGGATGTTGAAGGATGCAAAAGTGCATGCTTCCATGGCAGCAGCAATTTTAAAAAACATATTTTCTTATTGATTTCAGAGAGGAAGCGGCGGGGGTGGGGGGATGGGGAGAGAAACATCAATGATGAGAGAGAATCATTGCTCGGCTGCCTCTTGCACGCTCCACACTGGGGAGTGAGCCCACAACCCAGGCATGTGCCCTGGACCAGAATTGAACCCGTGACTCTTCAGTTCACAGGCCGATGCTCTATCCACTGAGCCAAACCAGCTAGGGTGTTAGCAGCAATTTTAAAGATGGATTGAAATCACATTTTCCTACAAGCTGTTGAAGAGCAAGGGCACAAAGAAGCCTTCATGAAATAAATCCTAGAGAGTAATGAGCCCATTTGCTCATGATTTTAAAAATCATGTTCTGGTCGCTGGGCTTTTATATAGAGAGATTTTTTTTTTTTTTTTTTAATTTGCTCATTGGTGAGCAAAGAGCCATAAGTGTCTTTCTGTCTGGGAGGAGCCTATTCTGGGGCCATGTGAGTGTCACATTTGGAGTGACTTTGCACAGGTAGGAAGAAACCATCCACACATTTAACATCAGTTTAGGCTGCCAATAGGTATCAGACATTCAAAGAGCCCCAACACAGAGATAAATTGCCTGACCCAACAATTTTCCTTAACTCTAGTCATGACCCACAGGTTGAGAACCGCTGCTGTAGAGCCTAAGACCATCAGAAAACACAGATATTTACATTACGATCCATTAACAGTAGCAAAATTACAGTTAAGAAGCAGCAACGAAAATACTTTTTTGGTTGGGAGTCACCACAACATCAGGAACTGTATGAAAGGGTCGCGGCCTTAGGAAGGTTGAGAACCACTGCTCTCGTGGAAGCGGAAGGAGACAAGGACAGCGAGCAGAAGAAGTGTGCATGGCCTTATGGTGCTCAGATGTATGGCCCCACGGGAGATGAATACAAAGATAAACCCCAAAACAGCTAAACAACCCACTCTTAACTCAAATAATGACAACACACAAAAGAATCAGTCCCTGCTGGGACTGCAGAAAGTTGGGTCCAAGGGCAAAGGGAGCTCGCCTCAGTTCCATGTGAAGGTACAGAAAAAACCCCAATTAATTAAAACTCACCCAGCCCCAGCTCTTAGAAAAATGTAAGTAGTTAGCACTCATCCAAGCTGCCTGGAGGAGTAAAAGGCTTAAACTTATTGAGACTAAACGAAATAAAACAATTAACATGCTTTTCTGAGGCAGGTTCTTTTATATACATGTCCAGCATAAAATTCAAAATCTCAAGACTCTCTAAAACCCACAAAAACGTACTCCCCTAGCCAAGAGGAAAATGACCCAAAGATTGGAATCAGCAGATGAGAACTTTAAAACCACTTTCTAAATAGGTTAAGAAATGTAATACAGAAGATGAAACCAATGTGTGAAGACAATGAGGATATTTTAGAAAAGATATGAAAATTCTAGAACTTAAAATGTGTATGAAAATCAAGTTTTGTGGATGGATTTTTTTTGTTTGTTTGTTTTTGTTCTTTAAATGTTTTTATCGATTTTTACGAGAGAAGAATGCAGAGGGAGGGAGGGAGCAGAGAAACACTGACGTGAGAGAGAAACATCTATCAGTTGCCTCCCACACACACCCCAACCAGGATGGAGCCTGGGCACACGCCCCGACAGGAATCAAACCGGCGACCTTTTGGTGCAAGCACCAACGCTCAACCAACTGAGGCACATGGGCCATGGCTGGGTGTGTTGAATATGGGTCAGAACCAACAAAATGAAGGATCAGTTAACTGACAGACAGCTAAATAGAAGCTAAAGTGAAGCACAGAGAGAGAAAAAAAGAATGAGAAAATCTTAACCAGAGCATCAGTGACCCTAAGACTAGTATATGTATAATTGGAGTTGCAGAGGAAAGGAGAGAGAATTGGGGCAGAATTTTTTTTTAATACAGGCAAATTTCTTCCAGATTTTATTCAAAGCATCATCCTACAGATCCCAGAAGCTCAGAAAATCAGATACAAAGGATAAATACAAAACACACACACACACACACACACACTCACCTGGGCACATTGTGTTCAAATTTTCAGAAACCAAATAGAAATAGAAAAATAGTTAAAGAAATAAATTTTAGAATGCCCATCATCTCATACACCGAAGGTAGTGGGTTCCATTCCAGGCCAGGGCGCATACAATCGCTGTCTCTCTCTCCCCCTCCCTCTCTCCCTTCCTCTCTCTGAAATCAATGAAAAAAAAATTTTTTTAAGTACGTCGCATATAGTGGAACAATGATAACAATCACTTCTCATCAGAAGACAATGAAATGAAATATTTCAGAATTCTGGAAGAAGGATCTGTCAGCCAAGTTCCAGGGTCGGCAAGCAGACCCTTAAACAATGAAAGTGAAATGAAGACAGTTTCAGATTTAGATGAGAAAACTCATCACCCAGAAGTCTCTACCAAGATAATACTAAATGAAATCTGTTTTTCTTTTTTTTTGTTAATCCTCTGCCAAGGGTATTTTTCCATTGATTTTTAGGGAGAGTAGAAGAGAGAGGGAAAGACAGAGAGAAACATCCATGTGAGGGAAACACATCGATTGGTTGCCTCCTGCACACGCCCCAACCAGGACCTTCACCAGGGAGGCACGTGCCCTTGACTGGAATCGAACCCGGGACCCTTTGGTCCGCAGACCACCACTAGCCACCAAGCCAAACTGGCGAGGGCCTAAATGGAATTCTTGAGGCTGAGTAGGAATGATTCCATTTTGGTTTCTATTAGATTTCGTAAAAGAACACAAGTTGAAAAAGCAGTTTTACACACCCAAGTTGTTCTGAATATACTTAAAAGCTTCTCAGTAACGAATAACCTATCTTGTAAATTTTAAATTAAAATTTAATTTAAAATGTATTTCCTTCGTCATATTAGCCATATTTCAAGTACTCAGAGCCACCGCTTTTTTCCCAGCCACACTTTGTTAGGGGCCACTGTTTTAGCACAGCTCTAGAGTAATCCCCCCCCCCCAAAAAAAAAAGCCACAAAATAATAAAAGAGACGCCTAAAAAGGCAATAGAAAAGATAAAATAAAAACAAAATTATTTGGTAAATACTCTCCCCACCCCAAAAAAACAAAAAAAAAAACAAAAAGAGGATGAAAAGAAGGAAAAAAAAGAGAAGAAACAAAAAAAAAATAGTGAGAAGGTAGGCATAAACCAAATCATATCAATAATTATGTTAAATAATCACCTATGGCCCTAGCTGGTTTGGCTCAGTGGATAGAGCATCGGCCTGTGAACTGAAAGGTCCCGGGTTCGATTCTGGTCAAGGGCACATGCCTGGGTTGTGGACTCGATCCACAACTGGGACTTGCAGGAGGCAGCTGATCCATGATTCTCTCTCATCATGGATGTTTCTCTCTTTCTCCCTCTCCCTTCCTCTCTGATATCAATAAAAATATAGCCAGTGGTTACCAGATGGCTAAGGCAACAAACATATCCTGTTTACAGGAGAGGTCCTGTGTAAAGACACAGAGGTTTCAAGTTCAGAGAATGGCCCTGGCTGGTGTGCTCAGTGGTTAGAGCATTGGCCCACTCATCTAAGGGTCTTGGGTTTGATTCCCAGTCAAGGGCACGTACTTGGGTTGCAGATTCGACACCCAGCCCTGGTTGAAGTGCGTGCCGGAGGCAACCAATCCATGTGTATCTCTTACATCGACGTTTCTCCCTCTCTCCTTCCTTCCTTCCCTCCCTTTTACTCTCTCTAAAACTCAGTGGAGACAATATCCGCAGGTGAGGATTAACAACAAAAAAGCGATGTTAGAAAAGAAAAGTAAATGTTAAAAAAATAAAGAGAATGGAAAAATATACCAAGCACAAATAACCATAAGAAAGATATTAATATCAAAGTCAGAACAAGTAACACCAGAGATTAAGAAGAGCATGTCACGATGATAAAAGGGTCAATTCAGCAGGAAGACTGAATTATCTAAATGTTTATATACCAGAGTAATAATAATAATAAACGTTTATATACCTCAAAACAGACTTTCAAAATAAAACATTTTCCGAACTAAAGCGAGAAAGCGATAAATCATGACCATAACTGGAAATGTCAACAATTTCTGAACTTTCGGGAGCTGATAGAAAAGAAAGGAAAAGCAGACTGAAAATATCAGGAAATGCCGCAGCCGGTTTGGCTCAGTGGACAGAGCATCGACCTGCGGACTAAAGGATCCCGGGTTTGGTTCCGGTCAAGGGCACGGTCAAGGGCACGTGCCTTGGTTGCAGGCTCCTCCCCGGCCCGGGCCTTGGTCAGGGCATGTGTGGGAGGCAATCAATCGATGTACTTCTCTCACATCGATTTTCTCTGTGTCTTTCCCTCTCTCTTCCACTGTCTCTAAAAACCAATGGGAAAATACCCTCAGTTGAGGATGAAGAGAAAATAAAGTATCAGGAATAAGAACAGGCGCATCGTTATAAGATCCTGTAGACATTAAATAGGCAATAATGAAGCACAGGGAGTCCCCCAAAATGTATACACACTTTGGATTATTAAAAAGTCAGTGTTTATTAACACAGTTCATTTTCAAACTTTAAAATAATCCAAAGAACGACTTTTTGGTCAATGTCTGTTTTCCAGCTGATGACCATTCTGGTCCAAGCACTGCTGATAACGCAACGGAATCTTAAACATCAAGAATTATTTCCTGCCCTAGCCGGTTTGGCTCAGTGGATAGAGCATCAGAGTGCAGACCAAAGGGTTCCGGGTTCGATTCCGGTCAAGGGCACGTACCTTAGTTGCAGGCTCCTCCCCAGCCTGGGGCCCTGTCAGGGCTGCTGCAGGAGGCAACCAATGGATGTGTTACTCTCACATCCATGTTTCTCTCTGTCTCTTCCCCCTCGCTCTTCCACTCTCTCTAAAAATCCATGGCAAAATATCCGCAGGTGAGGATTAACAAAAAAAAAGGAAACAAAAAATAAAGAAATTAAGGTGATTAAATGTTGGTTTGTTTTTTAAAAAGAATGGTTTCCTTTGGTATTTGTGTGCCCTCAATTCATCAGCTGTTGCCGGTGTTGTACTGTAAACGTTATCTTTTAGGTATCCTCATAAAAAAGCCTAGTGGATACATTTTCTTTGTCCAAAGCTTAGTCTGGCTTCACCCATTATTTCAAATCAGTTAAACCTGAAAAGGAGGGAAAATTAAGTGTGTTAACAGCTGTTAAAGTGTGTATACATTTTTTTTGGGGGGGGGGGAACACCCTATATTATCAAACTTATACCAACACATTCAATAACTTAAAGGAAATGGACAAACTTCTTTTTTTATTAAAAAAATATATATTTTATTGATTTTTTTACAGAGAGGAAGGGAGAGGGATAGAGAGTTAGAAACATCGATGAGAAACATCCATCAGCTGCCTCCTGCACACCTCCTACTGGGGCTGTGCCCGCAACCCAGGTACATGCCCTTGACCGGAATCGAACCTGGGACCCTTCAGTCCGCAGGCCGACGCTCTATCCACCGAGCCAAACCGGTCAGGGCTGGACAAACTTCTTGAGAGGCACAAATTATCTGCGCCTTCAGTGGACCTCCCATGGTGACTCACCCCCAGTTTATGTGCTTTGTGTCCGGTCCTTACCCAGTTGCCCTGGTGACTGAGCTGCACTCATTTTGGGCAACCTTTCCAGTCCTCTGTTTCCCTGGCTTGTCAACAGCAGAGAGGCCAGCTGGTCTCCACCACCTTTCCTCTCCTCTCCCTCCCTTTCAGGAGTATCCTCATGGTGATGGATATGATAAAAATGGGGCTGCTGCCTCAGAATGTCAGCCCTCCCCCAGACATCCAGCTCCTGCCCCTGCTGGACTACCTAAAGTGGATAGAAAGCCTCCCTGAACACCTCAAGTACAAGGTCATACACGACTCCCCGTCCTGCAGCATCGAGGTGCTGAGCTTGAAAAAGGTGTGTTTGCAGGGCGGCAGGGTGCGTCCCAAAGGCCCCAGAGGTCACTGGGAAATGTATTTCTCAGGAGCCTTCCGGGCCACCCAAACATCTGAGGCAGGAGACGGTTGTAATCATATTTCCATCACCATTCTGTGTGGACCAGGGCCTCGGCTAGGTTGTCACTCTACTTGAATTCTCACACGGATCCTCGGACCCCCGATTTGTAGTTTTTAAAAAAATATGTATTTTATTGATTTTTTACAGAGAGGAAGGAAGAGGGATAGAGAGCTAGAAACATCGATGAGAAACATCGATCAGCTGCCTCCTGCACACCCCCTACTGGGGATGTGCCCACAACCCAGGTACATGGCCTTGACCGGAATCGAATCTGGGACCCTTCAGTCCGCAGGCCGACGCTCTACCCACTGAGCCACACCGGTTTCGGCCCCCCTGTTTGTTAGAGAAGGAAACGGAGGCCCCAAGAGGTGAAACTCACACAACTTAGGAAACCAAGGAGGGCAAACACTCGGCCATTCACTCCCCGTGGCATGTCTCCCGCCTCTGCCCAGGACAGACACTGCTAATCGAACACCGCACCATCCCCCCCCCCGCCCCGCCCCCCCATCCAGACCCGCCCCTGCCTCAGAGCCCTTCTCTCCCACAGTTCATGCAGGGCCCTGGCCTGGCATTCCCAGCCTTCTCCCAAGCCGTCTCGTTGCTGCCCGGTGCCCCTTTCTGGGCCTTTGTCTTCTTCCTGACCATGATCATGATGCAGCTGACCACCCTGGTAAAAATCCTGGAAAGCATCATCTTTCCCCTCCATAAAGCCATCTCGTTCATGGGGAAGCAACCCACGCTGCTCCCAGGTACCGCAGAGCCTCCCTCCAGCGAAAACCCTGTCCCGCTGCCTTCCCCTCCCCAAGCCCCCCCGCCCCCCCCAACCTCCAGGGCTGGCTTTGACCCCGGACCCAGCCCTGCCCATCGACCTCACTGCGGCCAAACCTTGCCTCTGCCTTAGTGGTCGTCTGCCTGGGAGGTTTTCTGGGCAGCCTCATCTTCACCAGTCGGGCCGGCAGCTACGTAATGTCTTTGTTTGACGAGGCACTGGTCCCGCTGATCCTCGTCGTCATTGTGGTCTTCCAGAATGGGACCCTGGCCTGGGTCTACGGAGCTAACAGGTAATGTCCAAACCCCAGGTAATGTCTTCCCCGCCAGGGCCCCCATCCCAGGTCTCTGAGCAGAGTTGGGGCACAATCTGAGAGCAGGGGACTGCAGGAGGCAGTGACCTGGGCTCAGCCGGGTGGGTTCTGAGGGACCCAGCGGTCAGGACCTGGGGGGCTCAGGTTGCCCCGCCATTGCCCACATGAGCTTGTCTGAAGGCAGAGGGCCGGGGTGGTGCATGCCCCCTGGATTGGGGGATTCCTCTGGGAGGACCAGATGCAGGGTCCAGGCGTGGGAAGGGGCCTGGCAGGACTCGGCATCCCCGAGGAGCTGAGAATTGGTGAGAGAACCAGAGAGCCGGCAGGCCGGCCTTGCCATAGGGCCCCGGGCCCCGATGGCCAGAGGAGGGCTCCATCCCAGATGTCCGTACCCATTGCCCCCACCGCAGGTTCCGGGAGGAGATGTACAGTGACATGGGCCGCTTGCTGTGGTCCTCCTGCCCCTTCCTGTGGTGCTATGTGACCATGCCCGGGCTGCTGGTCCTCCTCGCCATCTGCTTCATACATATCTACAAGAAGGCGCCCCTCTACTACATCGCCTGGAACAGCAGCCTAGTGAGAGCCCGACCTGTCCCCTCCCCTCCCACTCTGGGGGCCCTTTGCCAGTTCTGAGCCCATACCATCTCCAGGGGACCATCTAAACAAGTTCCCAGCCCCTGGGGACTCTGGTCCACCACATCACACGGATAAAACCGCATCGCTACCTCTTCCTCCCACCCCGGCCCCATCTCCGCCTCTAGGGTCAGGAAATACAGCAGCCCTACCTGCAAAACACCCTGGGCTGGATCACCTTACTCAGCGTCATGGTCCTGCTGCCAATCCCGATCTACCCGCTTCAGCACTGGTGGTACCTCCAGGAACACATCGCCAGCGACCCCTTTGAAAAGTTCCTGTCCAAAAAGACAACCGTGGTGCCCACCAAGCCCTCGGATTGGCCCAAGTACCACATGGCAAAGTCCAACTTCCTGGAGAGAAAGAGCGACAACTCGATGATGAGGTCCAGGGAGCTCTGGGACAGGGAGCCGAACGAGGACCCCGAGTGGCAGGAAGGGGTGTCCGGGTGTCGGCAAACGGAGAGCTACTCGGGGTTCAGCCTGCCTTTAGTCTCCTCCCTGCCATTGTCCGTCTCCATGAGCCTCTCCGCTTCCAGGCAGGCGAGCTCGCTCTCCGCCGCCGCCAACGACGAGAGACGCAAGACCCAGGAAGAAAGTGTGCACAAGAAGTCCGCCCCCTAGCTGCTCACCCCGCCCATTTCCCCCAGGAGCAAATCTGTCCGACGACTGGCGGCCTGGGTGCCCGTTGGGGGGGCAGGGATCATTGGCTCTGCCAGAAAGGAAGGGGACGGGCGTGTGGAAAACTTACCTAGCAACCGGTGACGTCACTCAGCTGGGCCTTGGAAGGAACCGGGCCACCCCAGGCTCCCTCCTCTCCCGGAATAGCGGCGATCCTACGTAAGTGGGACACTCTGCTCTGAGACTGGACAACCCAGAAGAAGAATCAACTGACCTGCTCACAGAGCTGGACCTAAGGCCCTCTTGCCCCCTGTGAAGTGGGGGCACCATTTCGGCCTGATGGGGAGGGGTATCCCAGTACTTTCCAGGACCTGACTTCTCAGTGATGGAGACAGACACCCCCCACCTCCACCACCCAGCTGGATCAGTGGGGTGGCAGACTTCCGGGGGCCTGCCCTCTTAGAACGGGGCTGGCGCAGCAATGCTGTGGGTCAATAAAGCAGTCCGCTGGGACTAGTGTTTTTTCTGTGAGTGACCCCCCCCCACACACACACCTCCTGCATCTCCACCCCCACCCCACACCCTGCCACACACGCACCCTCCAAATCACCAACCCCTGGTGAACTGAGTGTCCAATTGGTGACTCCAATCTCCCTCCAAGGCACCGATACTGAGTTTCTAGACCCTCTCCTTGTCCTGGGGTTGAGCCGAACTGTGGGGCAACTTTTTGGCAACCATCAGTACCACTCAAACCAGAAGAGGTGTTAACCCCTAAATCTACGTTGGCAACTGGGGACCCTACTGAATCTGTCCCAAACTGTCATCTCACTGCTACTCCCGAGACGGCAGCCTGCCTAGACTCAGGTGTCACGCCTCGTTCTTCCTTGGGGTAGAGTGTCACCCACTTGGGCCTGGGCGGTGGGTCGCCTGGGTTCTGTGGGCTCAGGACCAAGGTGTGTTGGAGAACTTGGAGCTTATTAGCGTTGTCTGTGGGAGTAGGTAGCACCGCTCCCTTCCCCTCCTCCCCCCTTCAAATGTCAAATGGAGTTAAAGCAGCTCAGGGGGCGGAGCCACTTCTAGAAACCTACCCCCTCGTGGCTTCCTGAGCAAAAACCCTTCTCCCCTACTCCCCACCCCCACAGGTCAGGACCTGGAGAGCCAGTGCCAGCTCCCATCACCACCCACTGTAGCTCTCAATGGCTCCCCAAATCTTCACCTGCTTTCTCACACCTTTCATTTACCTCCCGGTCTCTACGCATTCTTTATCACACTCCCCCGCCAGGGACGTTCTGAGACCCTATCCCGAACATCTGCAGAAAATGTGTGTGCGAACTACTGCCATCCTAATACCAGTAGGAGTGACGTTTCTTGGGAGTTAAAAAAATAGGCATTTTTAAAGTAGACATTTTAAAATATATAGATTGTTATTGATTTCAGAGAGAATGATGAGAGAGAATAATTGATTGGCTGCCCCCTCATTGGAACCAAACCCACAACCCAGGCATGTGCCCTGACCGGGAATCGAACCGTGACCTCCTGGTTCATAGGTCGATGCTCAACCAGTGAGCCATGGCTGGCCAGGCTAAGGTAGAAACTTTTGAAGTAGAAATTCTAATTTTTTTCATGCGTCCCCAATGTAATGGCTTCTGCAGCCCAATTCGAAGAGCCCTGTCAAGGTCAGAGGCAGAACCCCCAGACCCTTCCTGCTCCTGAGACACCCTTCCCCCCATCCGCCTCCTGCCTTGCTCTCCTGGGACCTGGGTCTGGGATGACCCAGGCTGGGAAACGAGCTGGGTGAAGTCAGCCCAGTCCCCTGGCACCATCACCCTCCCCTCTGCCTCTCTTCCCCTGTCAGAACAGGGGCAGTCCCTGCAAACCAGCACTGCCACGTGCCTGTGGGGCTAAGAGAAAAGCCGGCGTAGGTGTTTGTCCTCAGCCACGTAGGGCTCTAGCTCTAAGCTCGCTGCGGGTGAGATTGGGGGTGAGAAGACCTGGCCTGAAGGACACTGTCCCAGGTGCCATGACAAGCGCCCCCACCCTTACCCGTTAATGCTCAAAGCAATGGACAGGCCCTTTGCTTGGCTCCTCCCACTTCTTCTTTCCTGGACAGGGGATGTTGTGAGAGGGAAGACAAAGGGCAGTCCTGAGGCCAAACAAGCAGTCAACGACTAAGGTGGGAAAGGAATGAGATCTTGTCTCCTAGTCAGGGATCCTTTGATTTCTCATTTCCCACCAGGTTAAATGCTCCTCAGTCCTGGAGGCTAGGGCGTTGGCATGTAACCTACATCCCCTAATCTGAGGTGCTCCCACAGCGTAGTGGGGGAGATGAGGACATGGGAGGGGACCTCGGTGTACAGGGAGCTTGGTGGTCTCGGGGCATGTGGGCCCCCCTGGAGTGGGCTGCGCTGGAAGCATTGTCTCTGCTAGGACAGTCTTGGAACGTGGGCGGCTGAGTTTGGTGTTGACCTTGACCTGGATGACCCCTTCGCTGACTTGGCCGAGCCACATGGATAGCATTAGCCAGCAGTTGCAGCGAAGATGAGAGCCAGCAATCTTTTCTTATAAAGAGTCAGATAATAAACAGTTGTAGCTTTGCAGGACATGTGATCGCTACTGCATCCCCTTTGCTTCCTACAACGACTCTTTGCATATGCAAAATCCATTCTTGGCTGGCCAGCCAGATTTATCCTACAGGCCACGGTTTGCCACCCCTGATCCAGGGCCATGTCAGACGAACGAGAGAATGCTGGTGGCTAACCCAGAATCTAGTCTGAATGCCCTTGTTGGTTGGCCCTCGGTGGGCCAGGCTGCCACCCAGAGGCTGTAACCACCAAGTCGCCCAGCAGGAAGAATGGCGACTCAAGAATGGTCAGAGACAGAATCCTGACTTTTTACAACAGGTCTGTATGACTCCCACCCTTCGCTCTCAGTCACTCCGTGGAAGCAGCCAAGTTAAACCACTCTAGACACACTCACATTTAGTAACCAAACTCCCTGACTACCAGGAGGTAGAGTCAGAAACATACTTTTGAACTGACTTTTAGGAAACTGTTGCAACAATAATACCAGATGCCTGCAGATGGTGGGAAAAGTAGGAAGACCCGTCCAATACCTTAACTATCAACTGCCTGCAATGTGTCTGATGGGTTGGCTGGCTGCTGCACCCTAATGGATGCCATCAGCATTTTTATTTTTAAAAAATATTTTTTTAATTGATTCAGAGAGGAAGGGAGAGGATGAAAGAGATAGAAACATCAATGATGAGAGAGAACCACTGATCGGCTGCCTCCTGCATGCCCCCCACTGTGGATTGAGCCAGCAACCTGGGCATGTGCCCTGACTGGGAATCGAACCATGACCTCCTGGTTCAAAGGTCGACATTCAACCACTGAACCATGCCAGCCGTGCAGCCATCAGCATTTTATTTTATTTTATATATTTTTTAAAATATATTTTTATTGATTTTTTACAGAGAGGAAGGGAGAGAGATAGTTAGAATCATCAATGAGAGAGAAACATCCATCAGTTGCCTCCTGCACGCTCCCTACTGGGGATGTGCCCGCAACCCAGGTACATGCCCTTGACCGGAATCGAACCTGGGACCCCTCAGTCCCCAGGCCGACGCTCTATCCACTGAGCCAAACCGGTTTTGGCCAGCCATCCGCATTTTAAAAAATTGATTTTTAGAGAGAGCGGAAGGGAGAGGGAGAGGGATATCAGCGCGAGAGAGAAACATCCATTGGTTGCCTCCCTCACACACCCCGATGGGTGATTGAATCTGCAGCCTGGGTTATGTACCCTGACTGGGCCTCGAACTGGAGACCACTCGGTGCATAGAACGACACTCAACCAACTGAGTCACACAGGCCAGAACCATCAGCTTTTAACTTAGCTTAACAGGTAGCAAACCAGGCCCAGTGGATTGTGGGAACCTCTGGAAATGGGGGGAGGAGGGGTGGGGACCAAGGGGGGAGGGGACACTGAGCCAGTGGCTCTGCTTCAGGCAGTAGAGTGGGGGACAGCCTTCCCTCCAAAGGGGTAACTGCTACTTTTCCATTGCAAAACAGATATATGGGGACCAGGCCGGCTGCACTCCCGGATATACCGTTTACACTTCACCATTTCAGACCTTACATTACTAGCCGCCAGGTTTGAGTTAGCCTACCTCAAAATGGAAATGTAAGACTAGGGGCGTCACAAGGCCTCCGGAGGGCCAGGCCGCTGGTTGCTTTCAAGGAGAGCTTAATAGCTGCCTTTTCTTAAAAGGGGTGTACATAGCCTTTGCTGGGGTGGCTTGGATAGAGCGTCAGCCTGTGGACTGAAGAGTCCCAGGTTCGGTTCCCAGTCGGGGCCCATGCCCGGGTTGCTGGCTCCATCGCCAGTAGGGGGCATGCAGGAGGCAGCCAAACAATGATTTTTTTTTCTCTCGTCATTGATTTCTCTCTCTCTCTCTCCCTCTCCCTCCCTGAAATCAATTTAAAAAAGTATTTTGAAGGGGTGTGTAATGGTGGCTACCTCAGGCAGGTGGCGCTGTTGTACTGGGAAATGGCCTCCGTACTCAGCCATTAGATCATTACAGTTGAGATTTCCCTTTCTCCTTCTGGATTCTGCCTTGCTCCTGTAGACTCCCACCGAGAGGACCGCACATACGGCAGTCGCTGGATGGCAGACCCCGACGCTCATAGGCTATCCACAGTGTGCGCATGTGAGACATCAGTATCAACTTCCCTTCAGTAGTGGATGCCGCTGCCTGGACGGTGTGGTTCAGTGGTTGGTTGAGCATCAACCTGTGAACCAGGAGGTCACAGTTCTATTCCGTGCCTGGGTTGCGGGCTCAATCCCCAGTGTGGGGCGCGCAGGAGGCAGCCAATCAATGATTCTCTCTCATCCTGGATGTTCCTATCTCTCCCTTCCCCTCTAAAATCAATAAAAAAAATATTTTTTAGCCCTGACTGGTTTGGCTCAGTGGATAGAGTGTCAGCCTGCGGACTGAAGGGTCCCAGGTTCGATTCCTGGTCAGGGCACATGCCAGGGTTGCAGGCTCGATCCCCAGTGGGGGGCGCGCAGGAGGCAGCCAATCAATGATTCTCTCTCATCCTGGATGTTCCTATCTCTCCCTTCCCCTCTGAAATCAATAAAAAAATATTTTTTAGCCCTGACCGGTTTGGCTCAGTGGATAGAGCGTCAGCCTGCAGACTGAAGGGTCCCAGGTTCAATTCCAGTCACGGGCATGTACCTTGGTTGCGGGCACATCATCCCCAGTGGTGGGTGTGCAGGAGGCTGATTGATGTTTCTAACTCTCTGGCCCTCTCCCTTCTTCTCAGTAAAAAATCAATAAATATATTAAAAATATATATTTTAAAAAAATAGTGGAAGCCACAAACTGCACACTGAATGGGTCCAAAGGTCCCTACCTCACAAGGCCACTTTTGCTTTCTTCCCCCCACTCTGAGCCTTCTCCAGTGAATTCAGGTGCGTTTTCCTCCTCGGGGAACGTGGACCAAGGAGTCTAACATGCACGAGTCAGGGCCTGCAGCATCAGCCTGAGATATCCCACCTTGGGACACAGTGTCCACGTCCCATAAGGCTGGTCCTTGTTGGGCCTCCAGGGTAGAGGCTGCAGGACCAACAGTTCACCCTTTCACTTTATTTGTTAATCCTCACCCGAGGATATGTTTTCCATTGTTTGTTTTTTTTTAGAGAGAGTGGAAGCGGGGTGAAAGGGGAGAGAGAAACATCAATGTGAGAGAGACACATCGATTGGTTGCTTTCTGCAAGCACCCCAACCAGGGCTAGGAATTGAACCTGCAACCGAGGTACAGGCCCTCGACTAGGAATCGAACCTGAGACCCTTCGGTGTGCGGGCTGGCACTCTAACCACTGAGTGACACCAGCCAGGGCAGTTCATCCTAAAGCTATGAAATGTCTGTTTGAGCTCAGATGGTCCTTAGGATGGTGACTTGGATGGCAGGGCCTTCGCTTGTGTCTTCATTCAGGGCCCATCCAGTCTTATTTTACTGTGATTGTGTGGCAGGCAAGGCAACATGAGCGGTGGAGGTCATTACTAAAAAGTCATGCCTTCCAAAGATGTACAGATGGCCAGCAAGCGCATGGGATGGAGTCATCGGGGGAATGTAAATCAAACCCACACCTAGATGCCACTTCACACCTACCAGGATATCGATAACCAAAAAGAGCGGGGGAGGGGAGTAACAAGTGCCGGTGTGGAGCCGGAACCTCGGACATTGCTGGTGGGAATGTGAAATGGTTTTTGGCAGTCCCTCAAAAGTTAAAAAATATCAGCAATCCCACTTCTAGGTATACATTATACCCCAAAGAACTGAAAACAGGCCTTTAAAAAGACATGTACATGAACATTCACAGCAGCATTATTCATAATTGACCAAAAGTGGAAACCACTTAAATGTCAACAGATGAATGGGTAAAATAAAAGTGACATACCCATACTATGGATAGTATTCAGCCACAGAAAGCAAGTTCTGATATGACATGAGTGAACCTTGAAAAGACTGGGCTAAGTGATAGAAGTCAGACACAAAATATTACATATTATTATTCCACTTATTTTTTAAAATATATTTTTATTTATTTCAGAGAGGGAGATAGAAACATCAATGATGAAAGGGAATCATTGATTGGTTGCTTCCTGCACGGGGGACCGAGCCTGCCACCCAGGCATGTGCCCTTGACCGGAATCGAACCCGGGACCCTTCAGTCCACAGGCTGATGCTCTATCCACTGAGCCAAACCAGCGAGGGCATGATTCCACTTATATAAAACTAGAGGCCCGATGCACGAAGATTCGTGCAAGAACGGGCCTTCCTTCCCCTGGCTACTGGCACTGCTTTCGCTCTGGCCAGAGCCGCCTTTCCACCTTCCCACACTGCCCAGAGGCCTTGGAGGGCCTGGGGCGGTGCGGAACACCCCCAGCTGCTCGGTGCCTGTGTATGCAAATTAACCTTCCATCTTTGTTGGGTTAATTTACATACTCACTCGTGATTGGGTAGTGGGTGTCGCAGAGGTATGGTCAATTTGCATCTTACTCTTTTATTAGTGTAGATATCCAGACTAGGGATGGCAGAATCAGCTTGAGTGGAAGTCCCCTCTGTGGGACACACTGTGTCCAAGATCCATAGAGGCTGGTCCTTGCTGGACCTCCTCGGTAGAGGCCGCAGGACCAACAGTTCATTCTTCCCTTTTTTAATTTTCTTTTCTTTTGTTTGTTAATCCTTACCCGAGGATATTTTTTCCATTGAAATCTAGTTGCCACACAACACTTGGCAATGTTTCAAAGCCACTCTGCACCCAAAGAGGCAGATAGTTGGAATTCCTCCAATGGGGGTGTTTTGGTTGTGATTTTGGATGTGTTGCTTGTTGCTGGCTTTCCTGCTATTTAACTAATAATTGCTGTCAGTGCAGCCTTGTCATTACCAGTTTAGTTTGTTATGGGTTGTTTAGTTAAACTGCATGGATAATGATGCATATTTGCTTCAATTCCATGTGCGCGTGGCCTGTAATTTCCCGCTAATTAGACTTTTTAAAGACACATAGGCAGTTATCTACTCAGATTTGCATCATCTGTTCCCCTGTTGCCAAAGCAGATGTACACAGCGCCCACCCTCCCCGCTCCAAGAAATAATTTGCTTCCATCACCGAGTTCTGGAAAGTAGGAAGCAGGGGGGTGCGGGTAGTTCTTGTCCCACTGAAGTGAGAGCCGTCAAAATAGTGCCGACAAGAGGGGCTGGGCTGGAGTCAGATAGGAAGAGTGGGGCTGAGAGGAGGGAACGGACCCCGAGATATCCGAAGTACAGCAAACTGACCAAGGATCACAAACCCACCCCCAGCTGTGACCCCCATGCCCAAAGGATCTGGACACCACCAGTTTCCCAAGAATCAAGCATCCAGACTCTCGAGTGGCTTTATTTCCCCAGTGTGGGGAGCTGAGAGCGGTCTGTGGTCCCTGTGCCCCCAGGACCCTGTAGCCTTCTCCCACCCAGCGGGCTGTGGCAGGGCCTTCAGGGGGGCCCTGCCTGGGCTCCAGAGGCTGATCCTCCCACAGTGGGGCTGGTTCTGGGAGGGGCCGGGCCTGCCGTGGTTTGAATGGGGAGACTCCTGCAGTGGTCCCCACAGTGATCCAGTCCATGGCATGGGGCCCACCTCAAGACAGGGCCACCATGTACTGTGGTCCAGGACCAGCTAGGCCTTCCTCTGGGGGCAAAAACTCCCCATGGTGCTACTCCTTGAAGTCTGCCATCAGGGCTCAGTCTGGGGGAAAGAGAGGAGAGAGAACAGGTGGTGGGCACAGAGAGGAGGACAGAAACAATGGGAGACTGGCGAAAAGGAGAAAGACCCCTGAAAAGTTCAAAGGAAGCCAAGAGAGTGGAGGAGGGACAAAGAAAGGATAGCGAATGAGAAAGAGAGATGGCAACAGGGGCCTGGAAAGCAGGCACACGGCAGGTAGTGACAGAGGCTGGAGATACTTGCAGGTCGGCCCTACATACTGACCTTTGGGCCCAGGCGGGGTCGGGGGTGGAGGCCCCCCTGGAGGAAGCAAGGCAGAGCGGCTCAGGGCCTCGGCCACCCAGCCCAGGACACGGCTACAGTGCTGGACCTGGGGAGCAGATGGGATATCGGGGCACCCTATGGAAACCCACTGCCTCCCACCCCGCCCACACTCCCTGGCCTGGCCCGGACTCCTCACCTCCTGCTCCAGCCCTTTCAGGCGCTGCTCGTACTCGCGGATCTGTCTCAGCTGCTTCAACGCCGTGTCCACCCTGGGCACGCAGGACGTCAGGCCCGAGCCGGGGGCAGTCCGCCCGCCCCGCCCACCTGGAACCCCGCCCCCTGTGGCTCCGCCTCTCCTCGCTTTCCAGGACCCCGCCCACTCAGGCTCCGCCTCTAGCCTGGTGTTTTAAGCCCCGCCCCCTGCCAGGCCCCGCTCTCACTTCTGCGACGTGCGCTTCAGACGCTCGGAGTCACTCTCCCGCTTGTCCCTCGCACGCGCCAATAGGAAATTCTCCTTCCTCACCGATTCCCACGTCAACAGCTTCCTTTCTGCTTCCTTAGGGAGGTGGACCCCTGGAGGTCAAGGTCAGGACAGAGTCAAGGGCCCGCCCCTCCGGGGGCCATAACCCGGCCCGGCCCGCACCCCCACTCAAAACCCTGAGTGAGTTCTCTCAGACCACGCCCCTGACGGCCTAAGCCACGCCCACCGGTGCTTCCGGCTATCTTCCCCAGCTTATCCATGTTCTTTCTCTCAGGGTCCCACCCCTTGTGTTTCTCTGGTTTGGGCCAAGACCCGCTCTCACGAAAATGCTGGAGGTTGGGAGAGGCCGGCAAGCTGGCCCTGTGCCTGCGCAATCGACGGAAGAGGAGGCGCACGTGCGAGATGATGATGAAGGGGGGGGCCAGCGCAGGCCGAGAGTGAAATTCCCGGATGAGGCTATAGCGCTGCGCCTTCCAATAGAGGTCGCTGTTGCCCTGTACTTTGCCAAAGGTGTAGCTGTGGGAACCAGAGGTCAAGGGTCACCAGAGGTCAATGCCCAGTCAAGAGCGGTGGATCAAGGTTAGATGTCAGGCAATATGTTAAAAGTAGAAGGCAGCAGGCAGATATCAGAATCAATAATGTCAGAGGTTATTACAAGATGGTAGTATCAATAATGTTAGAGGTTATTCCAAAATGCAATTAGTAGTTAGGATAGGAGGGCCAAGGGTCAGAGATTAGAGGTCAAGTTGGGGATGGTGGCATGGATTAGGGTAGAGGTTCTAGTCAGGTTCAAAAGTCAGTCTGAACACAAATAATTAAAATCAGAAATAAAATGGGGACATTACTACCAAACTTACAGAAATAAAAAGGATTGTAAGAGAATAGTATCAACAATTGTATGCCAACAAAAAAGATAACCTAGGCCCTGGTGGCCGGGTATCTCAGCTGGTTACAGCCTCATCCCGGAACGCCACGGTTGTGGGTTCCATCATTGGTCAGGGCACATACAAGAATCAACCAATGGCCTGGCCGGCGTGGCTCAGTGGTTGAGTGTCGACCTATGAACCAGGAGGTCACGGTTCGATTCCCAGTCAGGACACATGCCCGGGTTGCAGACTCGGTCCTCAGTGGGGGCGTGCAGGAGGCAGCTGATCCATGATTCTCTCTCATCATGGATGTTTCTATCTCTCCCTCTCCCTTCCTCTCTGAAGTCAATAAAAATATATTTTTAAAAAACTGGGAAAAAAAAGAATCAACCAATGAATGCCAAAATAAGTGGAAAACAAATCAATTTTCATCTCCACCCTCCTCTAAAATCAAGTTTTTAAAAAAGATAACCTAGATAAAATGGAAAAGTTCCTAGAAACACACAAATTACCTAAACTGACACAAGAAGAAGTAGAAAATCTCAAAAGACCTATAACAAGTAAACAAGTAGAGATTAATCACACACACACACACACACACACACACACACACACACAGCCCAGGACCAGGCTTCACTGCTGAATTCTATCAAACATTTAAAAAACAACACCAATCCTTTTATAAACACTTCCAAAAAAGCTGAAGCTGAATAGGAGAGAACATTTCCTGAATCATTCAATGATGCCAGCATTTCCCATTATATCAAAAGAAGAGACAATTACAGATCAATATTCTTGTTTTGTTTTGTTTTGTTACTCCTCACTCGGGGATATTTTTTCCATTGAATTTCAGAGAGAGTGAAAGGGAGGGGGTGAGACAGAGACAAACATTAATGTGAGACACACTGGTTGGCTGCCTCCCACACGTGGCCCGGTTGGAGATCGAGCCTGCAACCAAGGTACATGTTCTGGACTGGAATCAAACATGCAAACCTTCAATCCTCGGGCTGATGCTCTAACCACTGAGCAACCGGCAGGGGCAAGCATGTCGAACATACTTTGACATTATTGGGCTAGGGCAGTGGTCGGCAAATTCATTAGTCAACAGAGCGGCACATGTGGCTCGCAAGCTGCAGTTTGCCGACCACTGGGCTAGGGCATAGATCAATATTCTTTATGGATAGACATGCAAAATTTCTCAGCAAACCTAATTCAGAAGAATATTAAAAGGGTTATATACCATGACCAAGTAGGATTTATCCCAGGAATACAAAGGTGGTTCAACGTGTAAAAATCATCCAATGTAATATACACTGCCTTAATAGAACAAAGGGGGGGGGGGATCACATAACCATCTCAACCGGCCCAGAGACACAGTAAAGGCATTTGACAAAATTCAACACCTTTTCATGATAAAAAAAAAAAAAAGCCTCATAAAAGTCAGAATAAAAGGAAACTTTCTCAACATGGTAAAGGGTACTTATGAAAAAACCCACCGCTACTATCATATTTAATGAAGAAAGACTGAACGGCTCTAGCCGGTTTGGCTCAGTGGATAGAGTGTCAGCCTGTGGACTGAAGAGTCCTGGGTTCGATTCTGGTCAAGGGCATGTACCTTGGTTGCAGGCTCCTCCCCGGAATGCCACTGGCACGTGCAGGAGGCAACCCATCGATGTGTTTCTCTCACATCAATATTTTTCTCTGTCTTTCCCTATCTCTTCCACTCTCCCTAAAAATCAATGGAAAATATCCCCAGGTGAGAATTAAAAAAAAAGATAAGAAAGACTGAATGCTTTCCCTTAAGATCAGAAACAAGACAAGGATGCCGTTTCACCACAGCTATTCATCATTGTACTGTAAGCTCTAGCCAGAGCAATTAGACCAGAAAAATCAAAGGCATCCCAAGTAAAAAGGTAGAGATAAAACTATCTCTATTCACAGGTGACATGATTCTATTATAGAAAATCCCAGAGAATCCCAAGAAAGCTGCTAGAGCTAATGAATGAATTTAGCAAAGTTGCAGGGTACTAGATCAACAAACAAAAGTCAGTTGTGTTTCTATACATGTGCCATGAATAATCCAAAAGGGAAATTAAGAAAGCAATTCCACTTACAATGGAATCTAGAAAAATAAGCACCTAGGAATAAGTTTAACCAAAAAGGTGAAAGATTTGTGCATTGAAAATTACGAAACAATGACGAAGGAAATGTAAAAGAGCTCCTAAATAATGGAGAGACACCCTGTGTTCATGGGTGCAAAGATGTCATATTGTTAAGAGTCAATTATACGCAAAGCAATCTACAGTATCAATTACAATCTCTATCTAAATTCCAACCGCCTTTTATGTAGACATGGAAAAGCCAATCCTCTAATTTATCATTGTAGAAAGTTTTATCTCTACCTTTTTACTTGGGATGCCTTTGATTTTTATGGGATTGCAAAGGTCCTGAATAGCCAAACCAATCTTGAAAAAGCACAAAGTCGAAGGACTCACACTTCTCAGTTTCAAAAATTTGCTACAAAATCAAAACAGTATGGTTCTGGCAGAAGGAGAGACATATCAACCAATGGAAGAGAATTCAAAGTTCAGAAATAAACCCATACATCAGTGAGTGTTATGGCTCAAATTGTGCCCGCCCCCAAAGATGTATTGAAATCCTAACCCCCAGTACCTCAGAATGTGACCTTATTTGGAGACAGGATCTTTATAAAGACAATCAAGTGAAAAGGAGGTCCTTATGGTTGGTCCCTCATCCAATATGATTGGTGTCTTTATAAAAAGGGAAAATTGGAACACAGACACGTACACAGGAAGAACACCTCGTGAAGGTGAAGGGAGAGATTGGGATGGTGCATCTTACGAGCCAAAGGTTGCCAGAAATCCACCAGGAATGAAAAGAGAGGCACGAAACAGATTCCCCTCACAGCCCTCAGGAGAAACGAACCCTGTCCATATCTTGACTGTGGACTTCTGGTTCTGAGACTTGTCAAACAATAAGCTTCTGTAATTTCAAGCCACCCACTTTTTGGTATTTTGTTAGGGACACCCTAGAAAACTAACATAACGGGCAATTGATTCAGAGTGCCAAGTCCATTCCGCATGTGTGTGAGGGGGTGGGACACTCTCTTCAACTAATGGGCCTGAAACAAGTGGATGTTTACAGCAAAAAGAATGAAGTTGGGTCCCTACCTCACACCATATACAAAAATGAAGTCAAAATGGACCAACAACCTGAATATTAGAGCTAAAACCATAAAACATAGGACTAAATCTTCATGACCTTGCATTTGGCGATGAGTGCTTAGACATGACACCAAAAGTACAAGTAACAACAACAAAAAAGATAAATTGGACTTCATCAAAACTTAAAACTTTTGCACATCAAAGGATATTGCCGGAAGCCAATCATTGTAGAAAGCTGTGGACAGGGAATTCGGAGGACTGGTCAACCTTAATTGAAGCCCCCACCTGTCAGTCCTAAATTCAATGATTGGCTTCTATTGGAGTTTCCTGTGTGTATCCCATAATCTTCATAAAAGGGATGGCGAAGCCAGATTGGGGAGTTCTCCCACTAGAGCTGGACTACCGCCTGGCCCCCCATTTCCCAAATTAATATTTTTCTAAGTCTCTTTCATTTGTGTGCGGCCTTCTCCAGAACTCGAACCCTGAACCAGAACCCTGGATCACGCGGGATGTGAAAGGGGTTTCCACAGGATATTATCAAGAAAAGGAAAAGACAACCAACAGAATGGAAAAGATATTTGTAAGTCATATATCTGACAGGAGCTTAATATCCAGAATATACAGAGAAGTGCAACACCAAAAAGACAAACAATCCAATTATAAACAGGCCAAAGACTGGGCCACAGCCGGTTTTCTCAGTGGTCAGAGCATCGACCCTTGGACCAAAAGGTCTCAGGTTTGGTTCCAGTCGAGGGCATGTGCCTTGGTCGCAGTCTGGATCCCCGGCCTTGGGTCAGGGCGCATGCGGGAGGCAATCAATTGATGTGTCTCTCTCACATTAATGTTTCTCTCTCTCTTTTCTCTCTCTCTCTCTCCTCCCTTCCACTCTCTCCAAAACAAAACAAAAAATCAATGAGGGGGGAAAAACGTCTTGAATGGCGCGGCTGCTGTAGAAAACAACTTGGTGGTTTCTCAAAAAGCAAAACGTAGAATTCCCATATGGCCCAGCATTCCATTCTGGAAACATACCCAAAAGGTAGCAAGACAAAGACTTAAACAGGTATGTGAACACCAATGTTCACAGCAATATTATTCACAATAGCTAAAGATGGACACAACCCAAGGTTCTGTCGACAGATGAATTAACCAGATGGCATAGATCAACACAACGGAATATTATTCAGCCCTAAAAAGGAATGGGGTGCCGACACATGCCACAGCATAAATAAACACTGAAATCTTTATGCTACATGAAATAAGCCAGACACAAAAGGACAAATACGGTATGATTCTACTTATAAGAAACATCTAAACACACACACACACACACACACACACACACACACACACACACAGAGAAACACCTCAAAGAGGCAAAGTCATAGAGACATAAAGTAGATTAGAGGTTATCAGGGTGGTGGGAGGGAGGAATGGGAGTCATTGCTTGCCTAATGGGTACATACTTTCTGTTTGGAGAGATAAAAATGTTTTGGAAATAGTGGTGATGGTTATAGAACAGTAGAGGGGCCTGGTGCATGACATTCATGCACTGGGGGGGGGGGGGTTCTCAGCCCGGCCTGCACCCTCTCACAGTCCAAGACCCCTTGGGGGATGTCCAACTGCAAGGTTAGGCCTGCTCCCCGGCAGTCAGACATCCCCCCGAGGTGGAGGTGGGAGAGGCTCCTGCCACCTCGCTCACTAGCCGTGAGCCCAGCCTCTGACTGAGCAGCGCTCCTGCTGTGGGAGTGCACTGACCACGAGGGGGCGGCTCCTGCATTGAGCGTCTGCACCTTGGTGGTCAGTGCGTATCATAGCGACCGGTCGTTCCGCCACTCGATCGATTTGCATATTAGGGTTTTATTATATTGGATCATAAATATAATCAATGCCACTGGACTGTATACCTTTAAAATGGCAAAAATGGTGACTTTTATGTTATATGTATACATTTTGCCACAATAAAAAATTTTTTAAACCTTCAGCCTGGGCTCAGCGAGAGGATCAGAGTCCACTGTCCAGGTCAGAAGCAGAGTCTGCCTGGGTCTGGGGACAGGGCGGCATTAGATGTGAGTTAGAATTTAGGGACTATAGGTAAGTTGATTAGGCTGGGATCAAGAATCAATCATGCTGGGGTCAAAGGTCATGCTAGGGTCAATGTCATGGTGGGGGACCTCAGATCAGAGAGGGCGGGGCTCCTCACCTGAACATGGCAATGAGGAGGTTGACCAGCAGGATGTTGGCCACGAGCAGAAAGATGACGAGGAGGAGCACCACCAGCCAGTTGGCATAAAGGGAGACGCAGGAGCCCGCCTGGGCCCCCACCGGGCGCGCCCAGAAGCCCACCTCCGAGGAGCAGTTGACATGCTCCATGAGGGCCACTGCGAAGGGAGACACTCAGATGGGGGCAGAGAGACAGAGACCTAACGAAGACAGAAATCCAGAGGGGCACCTGGCCGGTGTGGCTCAGTGGTTGAGCATCAACCTATCAACTGGAGGTTACAGTTCGATTCCCGGTCAGGGCCCGTGCCCGGGTTTCAGACTTGATCCCCAGTGGGGGGCATGCAGGAGGCAGCCAATCAATGATTCTCTCTCATCATTGATGTTTCTCTCTCTCTCCCTCTCCCATCCTCTCTGTTTGTTTATTTATTTATTTTTCTCCCTTCCTCTCTGAAATCAATTTTTTCAAAAATGTATTTCACTGATTTTTTACAGAGAGGGAGGGAGAGGGAGAGAGAGTTAGAAACATGGATGAGAGAGAAACATCGATCAGTTGCCTCCTGCACACCCCCTACTGGGTATTCCCGCAACCAAGGTACATGCCCTTGACCGGAATCGAACATGGGACCCTTCAGTCCGCCGGCCGATGCACTATCCACTGAGCCAAACCGGTTAGGGCTGAAACCATTTTTTTTTTTTTAAATCTAGAGGGGTGTGGGGGAGACAGAATCCGAGAAAGCCAGGGGACAAGACCCAAAGAGACACAGCAAGGGTCCGAGACCTAGAGACAGAGGGCAGAGATGCGGAGAGAGGAGGACAGAGTCCCCTAGGAATGAGGGTGGGGGGCGGGGGCTGCTTAGAGACTCAGAGAGAGAGAGAGATGGGGAATAGAGAGAAGGGACTCAGAGGGAGCCAGGTCCCCACCCTCTTTACCGTCCATCTCCTCCTGCGGGATCTGCCCGAAGATCTGCAGGTAGGGCCGGTAGAAGACCCGGCGCAGGATTTGCGGGAGGTCCTGGTCCTTGGGCCTGAGGAGACCCTCTGTGGCCACCCCATAGGCCACCAGCCACACTCCGAGGAAGAAGAGGAAGAAGAACACATCCTTCATCTGCAGGAAGGGAGATGAGACTAAGCCTGGCCCCGCCCTCCCCGGCTGACTCCGCCCACCCCGGCTCTGGCCCCGCCTACCTGGTCCCACCCAGGCCCCACCCCTCACCATCTTGTTCACGATGACGATCTTGGGCCCCAGCTGTTTATTGACCGTGAAGATGTGCAGCAGGCGCAGTGTGAAGACCATGAAGTCCAGGCAGAGGACTGTACGGCCCAGGTCATACAGGCCTGGGGTCAGCCTGGGGTGTGGGAGACGAGACAGGGGTCACTCAAGGGTCACAGGGTGCATAGGAAAACCTGCGTCTTCCCCACACCAGGCTTCAGATGAGGTTGTGGCCTGCCCCAGGCTTGGGGGGGGGGGGGGCGGGGGGCGGGGAGGGGATCCTGACCGTCCCATTCATCCGAGGTGCACTCAGATTTCACAGTGCCAGCTGGGCTGGGCCAGCACTGGCATCCATTAAATACCAGCTGCACGAACCACAGCCTTAACAAAAAATTAGGGGGTCACTGTAACATCAAGTTCAAGATATGACAACCAAGGGCAATATGGGGTCATGGATGGGCTCCTGGACCAGAAAAAGAACATCAGTGGGACAGTTGGTGTAATTTGAATAAGATTTCTGACGATCTGGGTGAAAGGTGTATGGGCATTCCCTGTACTGTGTTTGTAATATTTTGTGTTAGTCTTGGGTTATTTCAAATGAAAAGTTACAGACTAAAAGAATGCTTAAGATAGAAAAGTAAAAAGACAAGCTTCAGAGTTTGAGAAGATGTATAGAACAAAACCACCAAGGATTAGGATCCAGAGTTTAAGGAGAGCACCTACCAAATATCTATATGCAAGAGATCAATGAACATAAACTTTTTTAGGTGGAGGCAAAGGATATGAAAAGATAATTGAGTCCTGGCCTGTTTGGCTCAATAGTTAGAGCGTCAATCCTTGGACCGAAGGGCCAGAAGTTTGATTCCTGGTCAAGGGCACATACCTTGGTTGCAGGTTCCCCAGACCCGGTAGCAACCAATCAATGTGTCAATGTTTCTCTCTCTCTCTCTCTCTCTCTCTCTGCCCCCTTCTTCCTCCCTTTCATCTCTCTATAAAACAATGGAAAAAATATCCTCAGGTGAGGATTAAGAGAAAAAGAAAAAGATAATTGACAGAAGTCCATGTGACCATTAGTTATAAAAAGATGCCCAACTTAACTAGTAACTAGTAGTCAGGGATGCATAAATATAAAAAGGAGAGGTCATTTTTGGCAAAAAAAAAAAAAAAGTTAAGTTAAATTGAGAGCTACAAAATTTTAAAGACTGAAAATACTAGATTTTGCCAAGCATGTCCTTAAGAGGGCACTTTCTCGCCCTGATGGTGGGTGACTTCTATCCACATCAAGAATATGTACACTTCAACCTACAAAATTTAAATCTGGCACGCAAACTTCTATTACTTTGGAATAATAAAAATTTAGAAACCAAAATGTCCATCTGGAAGGGATTGGTAAAACAAAATGATTCATCCATGCAGTTCTGGAGTTCACTGGAAATTTCTCCATGGTAAGCCGAGATCCTGGGATTTTTTTTTCTCTCCATGCAATACTTCTCCTCTCCCCTAGAAAACGCTAAGCTTGACAAAATGTCTAAGATACGCTGGCACCGCTAGAGCATGGGAGAACAAGGCCTCACCCCTTTCATCTCAGAAGATATTTTATACAAAATACAAGAGATAAACGAAGCACAGGGTCCTGCCAAACTCTCTGGCATTGCTGTTGGGACACAGTGATCGCGTCGGCTTACTTGGCAGCATTTCTAATGCAGCATGGAAGAAGCATTCCTCCCAGGGAATCGCTGAGAAAAGTCTGGGGTGTGTCCCCTGTAAATAGTCACCAGGCTATGTCCACGGAGCTCTTTGTCTGTTCTCCTCAAAAGCAGCAGTGTCCTCACAGCTAGGACTTTACAGAAAGAGAAACGTGATCAGCAGAGTCCTGGACCCAGAGCAGCTAATACGTGATTCCTATCGGGAGCAGAAAGTGAGGAGACTCTGTGGAGACGCTTTGGCCTGATCTCCATCTCTTAAAGTGCGGAGCTTTCGTCTCAGTGCCTTAGGGAAAGGGCGCATTCGCGCACCGCGTTCTGGCCAGCAGAAGGCTGTCTTGTCTGACCTTTAGCCGCCGATTCCCTTCTTCTGGAATCCGATGCAGCATTTTCAAAGAATACCGTCTGTTTGCAAATACTGACACGGGGAAAATGTCAGGACATGTTGTAGAGGAAAAGGAAAAGTTGCGGGAGAATACATAAAATAGAGTGTCATTTGTGTACAAAAGAAGTATCGGTATCGGGGCCCTGGCTGGGTAGCTCAGTTGGTTAGAGCATCATTCGGACACACCAAGGTTGCGGGTTAAATCCCCAGTCAGGGCACATACGAGAAGTAACCGATGAATGCACAAATAAATGGAAAAACAAATCAATGCTTCTCTCTCTCTCTCTCTCTCAAAATCAATCAATAAATTTAAAAAAGAAGAAGAAGAAGAAGAAGTATCGGCATCTCTCCATGTAAATGCATAGAGAAAGAACAGGCAGGATGTGCACCAAACTGTCGATGGAAGTAACTGCTGAGAAAGTGAGGGCACTTGAAAAGACAGAGGAAATGGTTGGTTTCTATTCTATTCCTTCACTGTTCAATCTGGTTCCGGGAGGACATATTTTTGCATTTCTTTTGTAATAGACTATGTTTCAAAGAGCTTTTACATCGAGATAGAGTGGCGCAAGGAGAGAGAGAGAGCACAAGCCATACTCTAAATACCACTGGGGGTGATCTCAGGACATTAGGGGAGCACAAAGGAGGGACCCAGAGTCTGGGTAGGACGAAGGAAGGCTTTAAGGACAGAGACCGCAAGTCTGAGGCCGACAGGAAGTGGAGGAATTGGCTTGGCCAAGGAGAGGAGGGGCAAGTGTTTCAGGAAGGGGGACCAGCACGTGCCAAGACCCAAAGGCGAGACAATTTGTTCCAAGGACTTTTAGATGTGCCCTTTGGGCCTCTCTCTGGCACCACACAGTGTGATCTGGGAACTATGGCAGGAAGGAACCAACGCTGTGCAGCCCATTCTTGGCAACAGAAAGTAATTGAGGGGAATTTCTCAAAACGTGTTTTTTTATAAGTCAGCTAAGAAATGGTGGGAACGGTCAACATGTCTGTGGACTAAATCACTGACACCACAGTCAAGCCTCCCTGATGAAATCTGAGTCGATGACATTTCACCCGGGAAAACTGGACGTGAAAGAAAAAAAGCCACAAAGTACAATTCACAAACGCAGACTCGCAACTTGGCAAAATCCAATATAGACAAAAACGCCAACGATGAACCAGTATTTGTGTAAAACTCAACCCAAATACTAGGTAACCATGTTAAAATCATGTCAGAAACTGAGAGTAATTGAAGCTAGTTTAATGGCCCTGCATATGAAACTGACCAAGGCAGTTTCAAAATACTTCCTTGGTAAGAATTCGTCAGCTCTGGTGAAATTCTGATTACAAATGTATAATTATGCAGACTCAAAATATCAGGATCAAGGTCAGAGCCCCTGTACCTGGGATGCAGGAACTGAAAGGTTTCAGAGAGGCCGGGGTGCAGATGAAGAGAAACAAAGACATCCGGAGACAGCGCTGCAGAGAGGGGGGGGCGGCCAAGACCGGCGGGGCCCCAGTGCCAGGTCCAGGGCGTGGGGGGGGGGGGGGGGGGGGCGGGGGAGAAAGCGCTGGGTCAGCTCTGGATGTGGAAGGGCCTTGTGGGGATGGGCTGGAGGGGAGAGCCTGGAGTCCAGGAGGCTGGGGTGAGGGTCCAGGCAGGACAGGCAGCCATGGAGATGGAGAGGAAGGACAGAGAGAGGCAGGGGCCAGGCGGCCAGGCGGCCAGGCGGCCAGGAGGCCAGGAGGCCAGGGCCTGGGACTGCGGGCTGTGGAGGAAGAGGAAAGAGGTGAGGGTGGAGCCCAGCGTCCAGTGAAAAGACTGAGGAAATTGCCAGATCTAGCATAAACAGCGGGGTTCTCACTTTCATCATATCATCCGGAAGCAGCTATCCCTGTGGGATCAAATTGTTTCTAGACCATCTTTACGAGGTACTTTCCATCAAGAATGGGTTTCTGTTTGTTTTTTAAGAAGAATCGGAGATAGGTACTGGCCAGGTAGCTTAGTTGGTTAGAGCATCGTCCCAATACACCAAGGTTTTGGGTTCTATCCCCGGTCAGGGCATTAGAAGAAGTAACCAATGAATGCATAAATGATTGGAACAACAGCCCTAGCTGGTTTGGCTCGGTGGATAGAGCGTCGGCCTGCGGACTGAAGGGTCACGGTTCGATTCTGATCAAGGGCACATGCCCGGGTTGTGGGCTCGATCCCCAGTGGAGGGCACGCAGGAGGCAGCCAATCAGTGATTCTCTCTCACCATTGATGTTTCTATCTCTCTCCCCTCTCCTTTCCTCTCTGAAATCAATAAAAATATATTAAAAAATAAAATAATTGGAACAACAAATCTCTCTCTCTCCCCCTCCCCCCTGCCCTCCCTCTCTCTCAGGGACCAGGGGTTGAAGGCCAGGGGGCACTCACCGGCAGCCGACGCCCAGGAGGAAGCAGGTGAGGGCCACCAGGTCACACTGGTTCCACGTGTCCATGAGGTAGAGGTGCAGCCGGCGGCGCAGCGGGGCCTGGCAGTGGCCTGGCCCGGGCCCTCCGGTGGCCAGGCTGCCCCAGCCGCCCCCCAGGCTCTGGCGGAACTCCTCGCAGAGCAGGGTGAAGACCCAGAAGTAGAGCAGCAGCTCCAGGGCGCCGGGCGCCCAGGGCTGGAAGTCGACGAGCAGCACCCGGGCGAAGAGCATTAGGAAGAGCAGGTAGCTGACCACGTTGCCCAGGAAGGCCGTCACCGGCGCCCCCCAGAACTGGGGCCAGCGCCGCAGGCGTGGGGAGCACCCCCTCCGGCTGGGCTGACTCACCCCCAAGGGCATCTTCTCAGGGGGAGCTGCTGGCCTGAGGGGGGGAGAGAGAAGGGAGGGCTCAGCCTGACCTCTGAACCCGACCTTCACCATTGTCAAGACCACTAACCTTTTAGTGACCTCCTGCACCTCCATGACTTCTGACCCTGCCGAACTGAAACTAAGTCTGCGGTCCGTCTGCCATCTCCTTGACTTGTGACCTCTGACCTCTGAAAGCTCCTACCATCAAGATTGCTGACCTTTCACCTTTTACCACCACCCTCTGGCCTCTGGCCCCTGGGATGACTTCTGACTGTTGTCTAAAGTCCAAATCCCCCTTCTTTCACCATCACGATCTCTGACTTTCTCTGTCTGACCTTGGACCCTCAAATATGACCTCTGACCCTCTCATATTTATGACCTCGGCTCCCCAAGTTTAAAAAACTCAGTCCTTGACTATTAACCTCTGACCCACAGATTCTGAGATTAGACTATGGAGTCGGGTTTTCTCATGTAAGTCTTCCTCCCCCATATCTGATATCTGACCACCCAGCCCTATTTGGCTTCTGAATTCCAACTTTCTCGGTCCACTCATACCTCTGACCCTTCTCTCCTGAGTTCTGATCCTCTGTCTCAATTTCATCCTGACTCTTAATTCTGAGACCAAAGACAAATGCCAAAGTGAGTAATACTAATATGTTCGGCCTGGCTGGTGTGGCTCAGTGGTTGAACATCAACCTATGAACCAAGAGGTCACGGTTCAATTCCTGGTCAGGGCACATGCCCTGGTTGTGGGCTTGATCCCCAGTGTGGGGCGTGCAGGAGGCAGCCGATCAATGATTCTCTCTCATCATTGATGTTTCTGTCTCTCTCTCCCCCTCTCCTTTCTTCTCTCTGAAATCAATAAAAACATCTATAATAATAAAAGCATAATACTAGTATGCTAATTACACCAGACGTACTTCTGGATGACCTTCCAGACGAACCTGTGGGCGGGGGGGAGCGGCGGGACCTGAGCCCCTTGCACAAATTCCGTGCATCAGGCCTCTAGTATAAAAATAATATATTCAAAAAGCTTGCAGGGAAAACAAACCGGTTTGGTGAGGCACTTTCTCTTTATAAACCAAGCAGAAAATAATAATCCAGAAGGAGAAACACCCAACTGTTCATCAGCTGATGAATGGATAAATAAATGTGGTCAATCCATTGAACTGTATAACATTACAATGGTATTACAGGGATGAACTGAATGGTGCGTGAGTTATGTCTCAATACAGCTGTTCCAAAGAGATCAAGTGGAAAGAACAGTACAAGGTAAAGAGAGTGAGAGGCAGAGAAGAGCACGGGCCCCCGATGACAGGGAAACAGCCCTGGCGCTTCCCATGTCATCCTCTGCAGGGTCCTGGTACGCGGAGACCACGTGGTGCGTCAGCATGCTTCCCAAAGACTGTCATCTCTAACCACCCAGAGCCAGGCCCCACACAGCTTCCTGGGCCCGTCCCAAGGTCCCTGGGAGAGGAGCCAGGGACTGTCCTTTTACAGAGCTCTCCAGGAAGGTGGCTCCCCACAGTGGCTAAGAGCACAGATTCAGGCACAAGGAGATCTGGGTTCAAATCCCAGCTCTACCGCTTACCAGCCACGTGATCTGGGTCACGTAAGTTAAGACCTCAGTGACTTCATTTGTAACTGAGATCAATCATAGACCCGACTGCATCGGGCTGCTGAGGAAACTAAATAGGACTTGGCACCATGGCTGTCCCTTGTCAGTGTTCTAGAACATCAGCTCTTGTCATTGCCATCCTCACCATCATAAGGTACAGAAGTTGGGGCATCACTTCTGACCCTGACGAGGCAAGGACCCACTCCTGACCCTGACACTGGGGCCTCCTCCTGCCTTTTGGAGTAATCCAACATTTTCTCTTAGTTTCCGATCTTGATGAATAGTTTGTATTTTTTGTGCATTGTCTGGGGGAAAAACCCACACACATATATTTACATTTGACTTGTTTTATAAGGGATGTGGTGAGTTTCGTAGACTTCTGGCAGTCTGATTATGTTCCTAACAGCCCCAAGAAACATTTTTACTTCTGGGAGATTGGGGGGCAAGGCCCTCCCTTTCCCCATTTATGTGGCTAAAGTACAAATAAAAGCTGCAAAGATGGGTATAAATGTGAGCCCCTTCCTCCATTTCCCTGTTACCATAGATTTAGTCTCTTATACCCCCCCACACACACACACACCATTCATTAGCAGTAGTAATAATAATCCCCATAATCCCCATTAACTGAGCACGTACTATGTGCCAGGCATTATGATAGGCATTTTATTTACATTATCTCCATGAATCCTCTCAATGGCTCCATCAGGTATTATGGTACATTGTATTTATTGTTCACTGAATACCTTGATTCCTACCCAGTGGGAAAATTAGGAGCTAAGGAGTCACCATATGATTGCTTTTGCCAATAAAATGTACGCAAAAGTCACACCTATCACATCCATGTGGAGGTTCGTCATGTCTCTCTTCCCTCTGCCATGAGACTAGGAACAGCTCAGCCAGAAGGTGCTTGCTCATCCCACAGTGAAGACGACATGGAACAGAGCCATGGCCAATCCACAAACGAGTATGAGTGAGAATGAAACTTCGTTGTTGCCAGCCATGAGTTTTGGGTGTTTTGTTATTGCAGCATCACCCAACCTAACCTGACTAACAGAGGAACAACCTTCTATGTACCATCTCTTTACAAGCTGGGGCTCAAAGCTGAAGTCACCTCCAAAGTCAAAGTCACGATTTGGGCCCAGGTCTGCTGGACTCAGAG
This sequence comes from Corynorhinus townsendii, assembly GCA_026230045.1. Lineage (NCBI taxonomy): Eukaryota > Metazoa > Chordata > Mammalia > Chiroptera > Vespertilionidae > Corynorhinus > Corynorhinus townsendii. Next base: position 46,262,425 of record JAPDVU010000011.1, on the reverse strand, counting down.
ACAAGTCCTTCAGCACCTCCACTCTGCAGATTTATCAGAAGATGGATAAATATTTCATTTCATTTGCTTAGGCCCGATTTTGAAAAGACCTTTCGTGGGTACCATGGCATAGAGATTAAGAGCAAAGGCCCTGGCCCTGGCCAGTGTGGCTCAGTTGGTTAAGTGTTGTCCCAAGCACCGGAAGATCAACGGTTTGATTCCCAGTCAGGGCACATGACCAGGTTGCAGTTCGGTCCCTGGGTGGGGTGTGTACAGGAAGCAACCGATCAATGTCTCTCTCTCACATTGATGTTTCTCTCTCCCCCTCTCCCTTCCTCTCTCTCTCTCTCTAAAATCAATATAAACTTTCTTTTTTAAAGCAAAGGCCCTGAAGTCAGGAAAAAAAAAATAGACAACGTATCCCTAAATTAACCAAATCCATGCAGTTCTACTTGCATATCTGCCGGAAACCAATGCCAACAGATCATCATTACAAGAGTTTCATCAAAAGGTTGGTGAAGCTTGGGGGGCTCCACAAGGGCTGAGCCACATATGTAGTTTACCTGTTGGAACAGCTAAAAAGCATCTCCCCCAAACCTGAATAGGATTGTCTGCTGCCAGACAGCTCAGAGCGTCTGAATCTGCATGTTATTGCCTCCTGTTGGCCAAACACCTGAACAGCTGTAGGCTATTCGGGAATCTGACAAAGCTTCTGTAAACCCTACCTTTTGAAACCCTGCCCTTTGAAGTGTATTATCTCCACCTTGCCTTAGGACAAATGGTGTTAATAAAAAGCACAGGATCCTGAGTCAAGGGGAAGTCTTTAGCTCCTTTAGCTGAAGCTCCTCTGACCCCTCAATGCCTTTCAAAATTATCTTTCGTCCGTGGACTCCTTATTGAATCTACGCATCAGCTCCTTTCTCCAGATTGCTGAGAACCCTTCGTAATTGAGACAGAAGTACACGCAGCATGAAGCTAACTTATTTCCAATGACGAACTCCTGGGTGGCAGAACCAAACCTTGACCACGCCTTGAGCTCGGCATTTGGGAAACTTCCTCAGTATCTTCAGTGGCAGCGTGAAACCTGCAGAAGCCTCACATCTCTGCTCTGGCCTTACTCCCAGTACCCGGAGCTTCTGCAGCTGCCCAGGCTGCCGCCTCGTGTGGTGCTGGTGCTTTGCTCACCTGACAGGCCCTTCCCCGTTGAGGCTCCCGTCCACATCAAACCCCAGGTCCTTCTGTGTGGACTCCTCCGCTGACTTCCTGGCATGGAGAGAAGCACAGAGTGAGAATGGGGGGAGGGGGGAGGGGGAGAGGAATTCTCCGGAGATACCCAGCTTCTTTACCCAGAGATATGGCAGGGAGACAGGGAGGTTCCCTGCTAGAGTCACCCTAAAGGGAACCATCCCAGAGCCAAGCCTGCAGGCAGAAGAATTGCCCATAGAGATACAGAGAACCCCCCAAAGTTCCCCTCTCAGAACATGCCCCAGTTCTGGGGAGGCAAAGAGAGAAACAAGGCGGGAAGCACTGGGAGGAATAAAGGTGGACAGAGCTGAGCAGGAGGAGCAATGAGCAGCACCCTCCTACCAACCTACCCCCGGGACTGACCTGAAGGTGATGAGGTTGGTGTAGATGAGTGGGGGGCAAAAGAAGGCGAGAACCAGGGCCCAGATGGGCGTGGAGCTGTCCATCTCCCCCCACCACTTCTGTGTCAGCAGAGACTGTGGGGGTGGGGAAGGTTAGAGCCTGAATCTCCCCCAGCCCTTCCCGAAGACCCCAGGCAAGAATCGGCCCACAGCTCCAGAGCCCAAAGCAAGTGCTCAACGTGGGGAACGCAGCTATCGGGGTCCTGGCCTTTGACTACCTTCCCTCAGGTTGTAGCTAGTAGGTTAAACAGCTGACAGTTATTGACACAACTAGAGGCCTGGTGCATGAAAATCATGAACTGGGAGGGGTCCCTCAGTGTGGTCTGCACCTTCTCTCAGTCCAGGACCCCTTGGGGGATGTCTGCCTGCTGGCTTAGGACCCACCCCCGGCCGGAATCAGGCCTAAGCCGGCAATCAGAAATCCCTCTCTGAGTCTGGGCTCTTGCAGTTTGGGACCCCTCACTCCTTACCACCCGCCTGCAGAGGAGGTGGGAGAGGCTCCCGCCACCGCCGCTGCGCTCACCAGCCGTGAACCCGGCTTCTTGCTGAGTGACACTTCCCATGTGGGAGCACACTGACTGCCAGAGGGCAGCTCACATCATAGCGATGGTCAGTGCACATCATAGTGAGTGGTCGTTCGGCCATTCGTTCGATTAGCATATTACGGTTTTATTAAAAAGGACATGCCAGGTACTGGGCTAAGCACTTTACTTAGATTAGCTCACATACCCTCGCCACCCCCCAGGAAGACAGGCACTAATGTTTTCTCCCTGTTCACAGATAGGGCACAGGGGGGTTAAGATAAGGGCATAAAATAGACCCCATGAGCCTGGACCTATGAACCAGGAGGTCACGGTTCAATTCTGGGTCAGGGCACATGCCGGAGTTGTGGGTGCAGGAGGCAGCCAATAGATGCTTTGCTCTCATCACTGATGTTTCTGTCTCCCTATCCCTCTCCATTTCTCTCTCTCTAAAAATCAATAAAAACATATTTAAAAAAATAGACTCCATGAGTTTTACCATTATTTGAAGCAAAGAACTCTGGGCATTTGAAATGCCAATCAAATCATTCCCACAGCTGGGGGCGGGACTGCCTGTTGGGATAAGCTGGACTTCCTGTCTGCAGGCAGAACACAGGGTCTTGAGGGTGGGACTCTCAGTGCCCCTGGTCGACTTGGGTTAAAGACACGGAGAAAGTTCAACTCTCGGGACAAGCAGGGCTTCCGGAAAGAGGGGAATTCCTACCGGAAGGGCAGGCTTTCCTAACCCAGAGTTTGTGTCCAAAACACTAGGTAATCGGCGAGGTCATTCTCATTGCTGAGTCCAGAGCGGGGAAGGACCTGCTGTGGATTCACAGGAACTCCTGTGTCGAGGGGAACTTTTTGGGAAGGTGGGAGGCTGTGCCCTGGGGAGGGTGGCTCTCCCGTGGCCGGTGGTGGGGTCCCTGCGGGACGAGCAGCCTCTCTGGAGGAGGGGTGGTTTCTAGGGGGAGACACTGGGCGAGACCACGGTCTGCCCACAATGGCAGGGCTGATCCTGCATGGCTCCCAGGGTGTCGCCGGGGACCGTTTGGGATGTCGGCCTCCGATGCTCACCTGTACGCCATCCTGGGCAAAGAAGGCACGGGCGTCAGCCTGCATGGCGAGCTGCAGGCAGGTGGCGTCCCCCCAGAACGGGCAGCGTCGGAGGAGCAGGTGGGCGGCCCGTTCCTCGCTGCTGCGGTGGCATTCGCCAAAGAGGTCTGGGAGCGGGAGGTTTACGTGAGAGGCAGAAACATGAGTAAGAAGACTGTGTGAGGGGAGAGAGGAAGGGATTGGCAGGGAGGGGGCAGGGTTATGAGAGGAGCGGGGAGACGCACATACCCCCTTAACGGCAGCCCTGTACCCCTACCCGCAGGTACCCCGGCCCCACGCACCAACACCTAGCCCCTCAAATTTGGCTGCCAGCTCCTTCCTCCGTGCTGCCTCCTCAGCCTCAGACTCCAGGCGTGCCAGCACTCGGAGCAGCAAACAGGCCCCCAGGGCCGAGGCCACTGCGTTGGAGCCCTGGAGAGACAGAGAGAGAGGTCGTGGATGGGGTCAGAGGGTGAGGAAGGGGGCAGCAGGCCTGTGAGCAAGGGAAGGGACAAAGCCCGAGTTCAGAAATTAACCAGGTCAGCAGAGGCCGAGGAAAAAGGGATGTTTGTAGATGGATCTGGAAGAAACTGGACACCAGGTGAAAAGGTCAGAAGTCAGAGCGTTCAGAGGCCAGGGGCTGGGCTGGTTAGAAGGACCTCAGAGATTAAGGACAGGCCAAGGAGCAGCTGGAGATGTCACCCAAAATGCCAGGGAGAGAGCTTCAAGACCCCATCCCTCCACAAACGCAACAAATAAGCTGGCGAAAATGGTCAGAATCAACTTTTTAAAAATTCTGGAATCTAATATAAAACGTACAACAAATAGGAAAATGCTTAATGAAGAAAAACTGTTGAATTTCAGTAAGCCTGTGGCTCAGTGGTTGAGTGGTTGAGCTTCGACCTGTAGACTGGGAGGTCACGGTTCGATTCCAGGTCAGGGCACACGCCCGGGTTGCAGGCTTGATCCCCAGTGTGGGGCGTGCAGGAGGCAGCCGATTCATAATTCTCTCTCATCAATGATGTTTCTGTCTCTCTCTCCCTCTCCCTTCCTCTCTGAAATATATCCTATTTAATAAAAGGCTAATATGCAAATTGTCCCCTTGACCAGGAGTTCGACCAGAGGGCAGGGCAGGCTGGCCAACAGCCCGTGGCCCCTCCCCTGGCCAGCCCTGCCCCCAGTTGGCCCTCCCCACCCCGATTGGGGCAGGCCAGCTGGACCCTACCTGTGCACGAATTTGTGCACCAGGCCTCGTGTGTGTGTGTGTGTGTGTGTGTGTGTGTGTGTGTGTGTGTGTGTGTGTGTGTGTTTAAAAAGAGCACTGTGACATTTTAACTAACCCACTTTACCATGGCCACTCCCCAGCTCAGTGGCAGCCTGAAGGTGTGGGTTTGGGGTACCAGGAGGAGCAATTCAGATCTTACTCTTAAGTAATTGTGGTTGTGTGTGTGGTTGCTGCTGGCTCCCTGAAGAAACCGCCCGAGAGTTTGCCTTTGTTCCACTGTCCTTGGAACTTCCCCAGGACAGAAGTGGCTTCCCAGGTGGTGTTTGAAAGCATTTAAAAATAAAGAGCTGCCCTCTTACAACTTAAGAACAAAGAAGACAAAGAATAGCAGCCCAGGTAGTAATAGACATATGAACAGCTCGGGAGGGAAGTGGCTGGGGAAGGAGCTACTCGGGGGACTAAGGGTTTATAAAGCTCCTGTGTGCACCAAGGGATTTAGAAGGCTACATGCATTAGCAAGACTGGATGCTGGCTCAGAAATGACTAGAGAAAGCCCTAAGCTTTCACTTCAGACTGACCTTTAGGCCACAAATGCAGGAAGCGACAGATAAAGTAGAGTTGGAAACAGTCTGCCTATGTGTGGAGAGACAGCTCCAACACGGAGTGAATCTGCAGGCTGGGAGAGTTTGCCCGCCCCCCCCCCCCCAGCATTTAAGGAAATCTCTATGAAGTCACTAGTTGACCACTGAGCTAACAGAACAGGGACTTCACGTGACAAAGAATACAGACTTTACAAGAAGAGCTTAGAGAGGTCACTAAACGAACAAGCCAGAAGAAGAAGCCACAAGAAACCCTGGAGGGAGGAGGCAAGCTGATATCCAGAACTGCCACTTTGTAATAACAAAAATTCCAGTTTCCAACCAAAAATTAGCGGCCTGCAAAGAAACGAGGAAGTATGGCCCACTCACCAGAAAAGAGACAGCAGTGAAAACTGTCCCCAAGGAAACCCAGACGAGACAGACACTTTAAATCAACTGTCTTAAATATGCTTAAAGCGCCAAAGGAAATTATGAAAAAGGAACTAAATAACCCAGGTAAGTGATGGCTTATCAAATAGAGAATGTGAATAAAGAGAGAGATGATAAAAAGTAAGCAAATAGAAATTCTGGAGCTGAAAAGTCCAATAACTGACATGAAAAATGTACTAGAAAGGCTCAACAGCAGCTTTGAGGAGGCAGAAGAGGATTTGTGAACTTGAAGAAAAATCAGTGGAGATTATACAGTTTGAGGTACAGAAGGAAAAAAGAACAAAAAATTAACACGCCCTCAGAGGCCTATAGGACACCATAAAACATACTGATATATGCATAGCGGGATTCCTGAAAGGAGAGGATAGGCAGAAAGAAACAAAATAATATTTGAAGATAATATGGCCCAACACTTCCCAGATTTTGATGAAATACATGAATTTACACATCCAAGAATATCAAGGCATTCCAAATAGGAAAATTCAAAGAAACCCACACTGAGAAATAAATTGTTGAAAGTCAAAAACCAAGAAAAACAGCGAGAGAGAGAGAGAGAGAAGTGACTCACATAAGGAACCTCAGGAGAATTAACATGGAGGATTAAACACGGATATATAATAACTACAGGCCCAGTGCGTGGGTTCGTGCACCGTTGGGGTCCCTCGGCCTGGCCTGTACCCTCTCATAATCCCAGACCCCACCAGGTGCATGATCGGGGAGGAGTTCATGCAGGAGGCAACCAATCAATGTGTTTCTCTCTGTCTTTGCCTCCCCCTTCCACTCTCCCTAAAAATCAATGGGAAAATATCCTCAGGTGAGGATTTAAATAAATAAATAAATAAATAAAGTCTGTATTTAACCCTTGACCTGATTGGCTGAAGAGTCCTGTCAAGATACTTCTATAGCATATAGGCATAAAAATAAGCTCTATCTTAGATCCAATTTGACTCCCACAACTTATTTATTTATTTATTTACCTTGCAACTACTCCAATGTGTCCCGACACCTCTTTCCCACCTGCTGTCATCAGCTCGGCTGCCTGGAGAGCCCCAGCGGAGCTTCTTACCTGGCTTCCTCGTCTCTGTCTAGTCTTGCCCCTTCTACACTGCAGCTACAACAAGGTATCTAAATTGCAAGTGTACTGCCAGGCTGGCATGGCTCAGAGGTTGAGTGCTGACCTATGAACCAGGAGGTCATGGTTCGAGTCCCAGTCAGGGCACGTGCCTGGGTTGTGGGCTCAGTCCTTAGTGTGGGGACGTACGGGAGGCAGCCGGTCAATGATTCTCTCTCATCATGGATGTTTCTATCTCTCTCCCTCTCCCTTCATCTCTGAAATCAATAAAAAATATATTTTAAAAAATGAAAATGAATTACAAGTGTACCAATGTTTAAATGACGCCCGTTGGCTACAGAATAACGTCTAACTTCTTTGTACAGACATTTTGAAAGAAAGAGATTAATTCACATGTATGAACAAGAGAAAGGCCCCATATATATTGTTAACAGAAAAGGCCAGTTACAAGAAATGCATGATATAGTGGGCGGGGGTGGGGGCGGGTGGGAGGAAGCAGCAGCAGTGGAGTCAAATACCAGGAACAGAGGACTGGGTGGTGGGGGTCAGGGAGACATCAGAGGTCACTGGGGACACTGGAGTCTGGTAGAACAGGGATGCGGGAGAGCAGAATCAGCGATCAAGTCAGCACTCACTATCTCCCAGAAGTACAAGGCCATCTGCGCCCTGTTCAGGAGCAGCGCCCAGAGAAACAGGTCGCTCCAGGGGGTCTGCCCGAGCACCGCGTCCAGCATGAGCTCCGAGGGGGCCCTGACGCAGAGCAGCTGGGACTGCAGGCAAGAGGGCGTGGTTAGGAATGGCCCCGCCCCGAACGCCGGCCTGGTCCCGCCTCCATCAGCCCCACGCCAGTACCATCACACACCGTCGTCTGGCCACACCCCCTCCCATGTAGCCCCGCCCCCAGGTCCTTCTGGGTCTCCCCCACCAGCATCCCCTGGTCCTTACGCTCTCCAGGCAGCCACGGTCGCGGTCGCCGTCCCTGCAGCCATGGTCGCGGTGGGGATCCCCCGCGGCCCAGGCGCGGTACCTCGGCGCGCACATCTCACCCAGCAGCATCCGGAGCACCCGCCCCACGTCAGGGAGTCGGGGCTCCGCAGAGGGCTTAAGGGCTGGGGTTTTGGCGCCCGCACCGTGGGACGCCTGGTCCAGGAGGCTGCGGATGAGTGAGCTGGGGGGCGCTGCGCTGTAGAGCTGGGCCAGGCGCGTCGGGGTCAGGAAGTGACCCAGGCTGAGGCCATGCGAGATGAGCAGGCGCACGAACTCCGGCCGGTCATTCAGGAGGGCGTCCATGAGGGAGGCCTCCAGGTGGACGGACTAACAGGGGTGGGATGAATGGGGGAAGACATGAGCAGGGACAGACAGAAGGCCAGGTGTGGTCAGAGGTTAAGGACAAGAGATGGGGGGACAGAATTGAGTGGACAGATGGATGGAGAGGGAACAAGATGCAGACACTGGACAATAAGAAATGGATGGACAGGCCAAATGTCAAGGAGAGAGTAGAGTGCGTCCCCTTGTCAAGATCCCCAGCCCGGGTTCCAACCCCTCACCCGCCACTGGATGTCACCCCGGAAGAGTTCGCTCTGGGCAATGTCCACGCGGTTCCAAGCCACAGCCAAACGCAACTCGTCCAGGTAAGCTGAGGCCTCAGAGCTCCCGCAGGCTGCAAGGGAGAGAGGGGGAGGGAAACGTCAGGGGGAGGGTGGGACCATCGGATGCGGGTCTGTTTTGCTTTGGGGGTGCTGACATTTAAATTTCATATAAAGAAAGCCCAGCTGGTGTGGCTCAGTGGTTGAGAGTCAACCCATGAACCGCAAGGTCATTGGTTCAATTCCCGGTCAGGGCACATGCCCAGGTGTCCGGCTCCATCCCCAGTAGGGAGCATGCAGGCGACAGCCAATTGATGTTTCTCTCACATTGATATTTCTCTGTATCCCTCTCCCTTCCTCTCTCTCTCTTAAAAAAAAAAATCAATAAAAAATATTTTTAAAAAATTCCATATAAGGTGGTGTTGTTGGCAGATTCTGGGGTCTTCAAGAAGTCAGGCAGAAGGTCATTCAACTCAGGGGCAGAGAGCAGCCCAGTGGTGTAGAGGCCCCAGGCCCAGGAAGAAGGAAGGGGGACCATTCACTCAGTGAACATTATTGAGGTAGGTTATGGACCAGGCAATGGGAGGGACAGAGAAATTGGATACAGTCTCTGCCCGGAAGGAGCTCATCGCAGGGAAATAGGTCCCGGAACCACATAACTACCCTCAGGGTGATGGGCACCATGGGAGGCGGGCATAGCATGTGATTAGGGCCCAGGGAGACTGCAATCACCAGGGTCTGAGTGTGACAGGGTGGGCGCTGAGGCGGGGCTTTGGGGAGGCCGGTAGGGTTTGAGGGTGTGCATCTAAGGTGGAAAGAGCCTTCAGCAGCAGGAGCAGCTTGAGCAAAGGCCGGGTGCAGGAAAACACAGGATCTGATCGCAAACGTAAGCCACTCTCACTTCCTGAAACGTGGAGTATGCGTGAGAGGAAAGAGGGGGCAGTCGCAGAAAATGAGGTTAGGGAAAAATGCGAATATTCTAGGGACTCCGGGAGACCCTGGAAGTCCTTAGGAAGAGCAAGGAAGATCAAGAGGCCTTTAAAGCTTGGATCCAACCGCTGAATGGGTGCCAAGAGTGCGCGCACCCAACAGGGGCCTGAACCGTCCGAAGCCTGCAGTGCGTGCAAGAAGTGAAGCCGCGTCTAGACACTGCTGGGCCTCTGGGCACTTGGCCATGGAGCAGCTTTGCCCTTCTCTGTGTCCATTTGCTCCGCATCTATCGCCAAAGCAAAGGAAGGACCTTTGTGTCGTCTTCGTTGTCTGGTGGCGAGGGGATGGGCTCTGAGGCTGCTCCGATCCCAGCTCCACCAACACCCGCTGAAGGACCTCAGGCAAGCCACTGGACCCAGGAGCCTCAGTTTCCTCGTCTATAAAATGGGAACACTACGCTATCATAATAACCGCAGGGAGAAGCTCCAGACTGGGAGGACGCGGCAGCTTGAGAGCTGAGAAAACACAGCTTTGTTTCTTTTCAAATCCCAGAAGCAAATTCAGAGCAGGGTTTTTGTAAACCGGAACTCCCCTACCTTCCTCACCGTTTCAAGAGGAGAAAAAATAGATCGATAATATCTTGCATTATATTCTGCCTTAACTTGTAGCAGCTGGCCCTACCCCAGGCCCTGCCTGCTCACCATGTCCCATACTGAGTTGAGGCTGTTTCCTCAAAACAGATGTTCCTCTGGGTGCCCCATCTCAGGGACAGCGCCTTTGTCCATCCAGTCAACGAGGCAGACCCCCAGGTGCTGTCCTGGCCCCTCCCTTTCCTTCATATTACAAAACTCATCAGTCCCCAAGCCCTCTCTCTCCCCGCCCCCTGACTGCCCGCGGCCCCAGCTCCATCCTGTCGCATCACCTCTGCTGCAGTCTCTTCCTTTCCTCACAGTCTCTCCTCTCTCTAGTCTGCCCCACCTGATCCCCGAGGGTCCTTCCACACACAGGACTGACCCTGTCCCTCCCCTGCCTCCTCACTGGCTGTCTCATGCCACGTGCTTCATGCCATCCACGGGGCTCTCTCCCCCTCTCCCCCAAACACAGCCCATGCAGTGGGCGGGAGAGTCACACGGGCCCGAATTGAAGCCCGGCACCCGTTACCTTGTGTGACCTTGGGCAAGGCACTTCCCCCCTCTCTGTGTCTCAGTTTCTTCATCTGCAACGTGGGGAGAAAAGCCTTGCAGGTGGGGATAGAGGATCAGGGGCAAAAAGGCCTGCCGATTGCTCAGCACAGTGCTGGGCTCCTGCTAGACTCTTACGGAGCCTGCGTCCCTTCCCCCTTCCTTCCTTCCTCATCTGCTGAAACCCCATCCACTCCACTCGGCTATCACCCAGCCCGCCCACCAGCTCCGATTTCCCCGGCAGCGTGTGATCTGATCGCTCCCACTTCTGCAGGCAGTGGGCTTGCCACCACCCTCAAACCACGTCTCGCAGCGCTGCTGCTTTCTCCCAAGAAGCTCGTACCTTCACTTCCGTAAAGTGAAGCCGATCTGGCCACTGTCACTGTGTGAGCACGAGTCCCCATGAGAAAGAGGGTCACACTAGGAAGACCTCTCATTTATTGGGTCCCCCCACCCTCACCCAGGCACCAGGCACTGCTCATAAGCTGCCTCTCAGCTCACAACATTCACACAAGGTATTATCTCCATTTTTCAGAGAGAGAAACTAAGACTCGGCGAGGGAAGTCTCTTTCTCAAGGCCACACAGCCAGGAAGGGGCCAAGCTGGGATGCATACAGCTTTTTCTGACTCCAAATCACAAGTAACTGTTCTCTTTGCCGCCACAGAACATGGTGGATACAATTGGGGTGGGGCCTGGGGCGAGAACACCTTGTAAATGGATACTATGCCTCTTAGGAGTTTTTATCTAAGGTGTTTTCCCTGTAAAACTCTTCTAACACCAAAAATAACCTCCTCCACCACATCCCCCGGGTCCCTGGGAAATCCCTGTTACCGCTTATTTATCCCATCTCCTCATCTTACTAAGTCCAAATTCCACTGGGTCTTCAGGGCCCAATCTAAATACCATTCCTCTTTGATTTTCTCCCCTTACTACAGCGGTTCCTCCCCCAAGCTCTTGTCTTAAACTTTATTTAAGGTTGTATCCAAACATCCCTGGTAGGATCAGGGGTTCTTGAGAACAGGATACGGATCGCTATAACCTCTGGAGCCTAGGATGATGCTTGTCCAATGAATACACTAGCCCTGTCCTCAGCTACCACCAGGTGCCATTATGCTCTTGACCTTGGTTTTCACCCTTCATTCCTCCAGTGAAATGTCAGGAGCTCCTCACTGGGAGGCAGTGCTCTGGTTCATCTCTGATTCCCCACCCTGCAGTGCTTGAAACATATTGGAGGCACGTAGAAGAGGAAGAAAGGGTGAGTGGATGGATGGATGGATGGATGGATGTGTGGGTGAATGGATGATGGATGGATGGATGGATGAATGGATGGATGTGTGGGTGGATAGATGGATGGATGAGTAGATGGATGGCTGGATGAATGAGTAGATGGATGGATGGATGGATGAGTGGATGAATGAGTGGATGGATGGATGGATGTGTGGGTGAATGGATGATGGATGGATGGATGGATGAATGGATGGATGTGTGGGTGGATGGATGGATGGATGAGTAGATGGATGGATGAATGAGTAGATGGATGGATGGATGGATGAGTGGATGAATGAGTGGATGGATGGATGGATGTGTGGGTGAATGGATGATGGATGGATGGATGGATGAGTAGATGGATGAATGAGTGGATGGATGGATGGATGGATGAATAGGTGGATGTGTGGGTGGGTGGGTGGATGGATGGATGGATGGATGAGTGGGTGGGTGGATGGATGGATGGATGAATGCATGGATGGATAGAGGATGAAAGGATGTTAAATGGATCCAACAGAAAGAAAGCGGTGTTGGAATACAAAGAAAGTATCTTGGGAAACGGTTCAAAAGCATCATGCAAAGCCTCAAGAAACAGTGCAAAGGGGAATGATGAAAAGAGAGAGGTGAAGGGGGCACAGCCATAGATGAGAGAGAATGAACAAACAGCCAGGCCAGGAAAATCATCCGAAGTTGAGCAGAGAAGGTGGGACAATTTAAGGGTCTCACCCTTCACAAGAGCCCTCAAAACAATGGTCTCGAATTCCTCAGGGCCATCCTCTGATGAGTAGACTGTCAGCAGCTCCTTCCGGGTCATGATCCGCTCCACCTGCAGAACACCAAATTCGGCATCGCCAGCCCACCCCACTGGGGCCCTGGCCACAGAGACACAAGAGGCCTTCAGGACCTGGTATTCTAGGTGCCCAGCACCCTCTCCTCCCAGAACCCAGGAGCCCAGGCCCCCAGGCCTCTCCTCCCTCAAATCCACGCGTCTGGGTCCCTATTACCCTCTTCCCTTGGATCCAAGACTCCAAGCCCTCAGCAAGCACCCTCTTCTCTCCAGTCCCAGGAGCTCAGGTCCCTAGCTCCCGTTCACCTCAGGAGCCAGAGTTGGGCCCTCAATGTCATACCTGGGCCTGCAGGACTTCGGGGTCCCCTTTGGGGAAGAAACGCCTAATCCGATCTCGGGCATCCCCTCGCCTGCCCCCTCCACTCCCTGGAGCCAGAGTGTCTTCCAGAATCTCTGCCAGGCAGTCCGCGGCTCCTCCAGACCCAGCCACCAGGAGGCAGGGGAGCTGAGCCTGGGTAGCGTTCTCTATCCGCTACAAGATGAACGGGGGAGTTAGGTCAGGGAAGGAAGGGGCTCACCCCACCTGAAGTACAGGTCCCCCGCTCCCTCCTCCCCTGAAACCCAGGGCCCGCACCCCCAGCCCCTTAGACCCAGGTGTCAGGGCCCTTGACTGTACCTTCAACATCGTCTCATTCCCATCAATCAGGAGGAGGAGGACTGGGATGTCAATTCCAGTTCCTGGGGAGAGCAGAGCCAGGGGTGTGGTCACCTCCATCAGCCTTTGCCAGGGATGGTGGAGAACCAACCACATTGGCCAGGAGTGCCTGGGGCAAAGGTTGGCTTCTGCCTAATCCTCTGTCCTGAGGCTCATGGGAATCGTCCTGTCTTTGAGCATGTTGGGAGGGGCCAGATTTTGAAGACAGTAATGCTCAGCTTCCCAAGGAAGGAGGGGCTGGGGGCCCGGACTCCTGGCTTCCTGAGCAGGGCAGGGGTTTGTTAGCAGCAATTCTGTGGTTGCTGAGCCCCCCTGGAGCCAGGAGCCAGAAGTTGAAGGTTCAAACAGAAAATGAAGGAAATAAGGAAAAGAACGGACTATCCAAACAGAATAAAGATATATACCAAAGCCACATATTAAAGTCAGACAGGATAAATTTCCGCTGAGTTGGTTTCCATTAAAATAAGAAATGAGACCGAATTATTATAATTCACACTCATCCGGGCATAATAGTGTCAAAAAATAAAATAATGAAAATGGTATTTTTTTAAGCTGGAAGAGACAAGGAATTTATTTGGAGAACATATGATTTATAGTCTCAGACAGTTATAGAGACTCCCCTCAAAATAAGTAAATATTAATAAGAGAATTTGGTAAGAGAACTGATCTGAGAAATAAATAAAAATCAAAAACTTTTCTCAAAACATGTATCTTATTCACGTTTTGATTTTTTTAAAGAGTACAGAATACCTGGGAATTAATCCAGCCAGAAAGATACTAGACCTTTATGAAGAAATTGACAAACATTATCTAAGGACAAGGCCTGAATAAATGGAAAGACTAATGCCATGTTAACCTGTCACAAAGTAACAAATGAATTAAATGCAGTTTGGGGAAAGAGGAGGGTAGGAGGAATTTGGAAGTGCTTTCCTTTAGTTTATTCTTTAATATATTTTTTATTGATTTTTAGAGAGAGAGGAAGTGAGAGGGATAGAGAGATAGAAACACCAATGAGAGAGGAAGCTATCGATTGGCAGCCTCCTGCATAGTCCCCACTGGGGATCAAGCCCGAAACCTGGGCATGTGCCCTGACCTAGAATGGAACCGTGACCTCTTGGCTCCTGGGTCGATGTTCAGCTGCTGAGCCACACCAGCCAGGCTCCTTTTTGTTTTGTTTTTTTCATGGAACACGATAATTTTAAAATTCACATGGGAGAATAAATGTCAGAGTTAAGAAATTTTTGAGCCCTATGAACCAGGAGGTCAGGGTTCAATTCCTGGTCACTGCACATGCCCGGGTTGCAGGCTGGATCCCCAGTAGGGGGCGTGCAGGAGGCAGTCAATCAATGATTCTTTCTCATCACTGATGTTTCTATCTCTCTCCCTCTCCTTTCCTCTCTGAAATCAATAAAAAAATGCATTTTTTAAAAAGTTTACAATACCTCTAATAGTCAGAGTTACTATTGACAAGATACAAAGAATGCCTATAAAAAAACAAGAAAGAGCCCTAGCCAGTTTGGCTCAGTGTATAGAGTGTTGGCCTTCGGACTAAAGGGTCCTAGGTTTGATTCTGATCAAGGGCACATGCCCAGGTTGTGGGCAATTCTCTCTCATCATTGATGTTTCTATCTCTCTCTTCCTCTTCCTTCCTCCCTGAAATTAATAAAAACATTTTTTTAAAAAAAGGCAAGAAAGAAAAAACACAATTTTAAAATATACTGGCTGGTATTGCTCATTGGTTAGAGCACCAGCCTGCGCACCAAAGGGTCACGGTTCGATTCCTGGTCAAGGGCACATACCTGGGTTGCAGGTTCAATCAGGTAGGAGCACATGCAGGAGGCAACCAATAGATGTGTCTCTCTCACATTGATGTTTCTCTCTCTCTCCTCCCTTCCACTCTCTCTAAAAATTAATGGGAGCCCTGACCAGTTTGGCTCAGTGGATAGAGCATCGGCCTGCAAACTGAAGGGTTCCAGGTTCGAGTCCAGTCAAGGGCATGTACCTTGGTTGCGGGCACAATGTACATAGACTATGAATAGGCAATTCATAACTGAGGAAATCTGATTGGCCAACAAAATATGTTTATATCTCTTAATATTATTAGATTAACTAAACAATCAAATTTAAAAATGAGATGTTACTTTTTACCCATTAAATTGGGAGTGAAAAAAAATTAAAGCAAGAGTATCCAGAGCTGGTTGATACTGAATGGAAAAGGACATTCTCACACATTCTTGATGGGAGTGAAAATTGCTACAAGTTTTTTAGAAAAATTTTCTAGTCTACCTATTAATATACACCCTTAGCAATATTGCTTGGGGAATCTACTGTATAGAATTTAAAACACCTGTATGCAATTCTGCATGTCCACACGAAGATACTTATTCAGCATTGCTTGTAGGGCCACCAAGCACTGGTAAAGTATTAAGTATCCATCAACTCAGAAACATAAACAACAGATGATACACCCATAGTTAAGGAATATCATACAACTGTTTATTAGAAGGGGAAGCAAGGTGAAGAAGTTGTGGACCTAAAGGGATGGCCATAAGAAAGTGTAATACGTATATGTAGAGTATAAGAAAGGAAGAAACACCATGTAGGTGGAAATATAATTGTACAGAATTTTATAAGCAGAGATAAAGGTATAAAAGGATAAAGTCTAAATTGTGTAAGACTAATTACCCCAATAGAGGGGTTGGAGCTAGGTAGGGAAGATAATTAACTGTTTCTTTATATACCTTGGGATGATCTGATTTGTTCCAAAGGGCACATGTTAAAACTGCCATAACATCTTATGTTGTGTGAAAAGCCAGTTTCAAAAGGTTATGTATTTTATTATTCCATTTATATGGCGTTCTGGGAAAGAGAAAATGAGAGTGATGGTGAAGAGATCAGTGGTTGCTAGGGGCTGGGGTACAACAGAAATGGATGCCTTCAAGGTAAGAGAACCAGACTGTGTCCTCATTGTGGAAATGGTCACATCTACACTAATAAAAGAGTAAGATGCAAATTGACCATACCTTTGTGATGCCCACCAGCCAATCAGGAGTGGGTATGCAAATTAACCCAACAAAGATGGAGGGTTAATTTGCATATGCAGGCACCCAGTGGCCGGAGGCAGGACACTTGTGTCATCACCATGGTGATGATGCAGGTGTTCCACACTGCCCGGGGCCGCTCTGGGCCTCTGGGCAGCATGGGAAGGTGGAAAGGCGGCTCTGGGCCGGAGAGAAGGTAGTGTCTGCAGCCAGGGGAAGGAAGGCCCATTCTTGCATGAATCTTCATGCATCGGGCCTCTAGTGAATCTATAATCATAGAACTGCACACCCCAAAAAGTAACTTTCACTGTACGATCATTTAAAAAAATAAGATTAGCCCTAACCGGTTTGACTCAGTGGATAGAGCATCAGCCTAAGGACTGAAGGGTCCCAGGTTTGATTCCAGTCAGGGCACGTGCCCGGATTGGGGGCTCAATCCCCAGTGTGGGATGTGCAGGAGGCAGCCAATCAATGATTCTCTCTCATCACTGATGTTTCTATCTCTCTCCCTCTCTCTTCCTTTCTGAAATCAATAAAAATATTCATTAAAAAATAAGATTAATGTATCCAGAAAGCTAAGTAAAGTTTAATAATTAAGCAGAAATTTTCCCAAAAAAACCCACTTTTGTTTCAGTTGATGTTCTTCACTATACATGTATCTAGTTCATCAATTTCTGCCCTTCTCTGTTTTATTTTCTAGCTTCTACTTTCCCTAGATTTGATTTGTTGTTTTGTTTCTAGGGTTCCTTTTTTATTTTTATTGATTTTTAAAGAGAGAGGAAGGGAGACGGGAGAGAGAAACACTGATGTGAAAGCAGAGCACCGATCGGCTGCCTCCTGCACACCCCCTACCAGAGGTGGAGCCTGAAACCCGGACAAGTGCCCTGACCGGGAATCAAATCTTTTGGTGCACGTACGGTGCCTAACCTACTGAGCCACATCAGCCAGGGCTCTAAAGTTTTTTAAATTGGAGGCTTAAATCAACCATTTTCAGCCTTAATTCTCCTTTTGGATATTATGCATTTAAATCTATAAATGTTCCTCGAAGTATTGCACTAGCTGCATCTCAACAGCAATGGTATGCCATATATTCAAAACATGTGTGTTTTTTTTCTTTTACTCGTGGGTTATTTACAAACCACAACCCAGGCAATGAAACGGATGAAGCTCCCAGAAATGATGTCGGATATAAGCAGCCGGGCTCTAAAAGGTACAGATGGTAGGGAAGCACCAACACAGGGCAGAACTGCTCGGTGACGTCAGGAGCAGGGTAAGATGGCCTGTGGCGCGGGCGGGAGAAGGCTTCTGGGGCTAATAATATTGCTTCTTGAGCTAGGTGCTGGTGGCGTAAGAAAAATTAGTTTATTAAAAAAAAAAAAAATTCAGTGAGCTGTCCACTGCTGTGCATTTCCGATTTCAGATAAAGACTTTTTTTTAAATACAGCAAACGACAGGAAGGCCTTGACCACAGAAAACTCCCCCTCGCCCCAAACCCCACATTTTGACCAGATCAGAGGGCTGGGGTCCTGAGCCTGGGACCCTGGGTCACCGAGGGAAGCTGCCACTCACCTCCCACGCCCGTCTTCTGCTGGGCGATGTAGGACTCGAAGCGCAGGCGGAAGCGGTTCTCGCCGCCCAGGCGGCCGTGGGTGCCATCGTCCACCAGGAGGAAGGCCGAGTAGTTGTAGTCCAGAGGGAACTGCACCCCGTCGTGGGGGTCACCGCGCCACCGGTAACTCGCAGGGAACGAGCCCTGGGGGATGAGGGGCCAGACCAGGGAGTCTTTCCATCAGGGCCAAGGAGTCCAGGCCCAGCGCCTCCTCCCTCCTCCCTCCGACCCGGGAGTCCAGGCCCAGCGCCTCCTCCCTCCTCCCTCAGACCCGGGAGTCCAGGCCCAGCCCCTCCTCCCTCCTCCCTCCGACCCGGGAGTCCAGGCCCAGCGCCTCCTCCCTCAGACCCAGGAGTCCAGTCCCCGAGCCCCTCCTTTTCCAAGACCCAGGGTCCTACCTTGGGGTTGGTGAGGGCCTCTCTATTGCGAACCACTCCCCAGGGGGCCACGCCCATGGCCACCACCTTGGTGCCCCCAGTGCTGGCTGTCTGGTGGTCCCGCACAGCTACACCGACATGCCGGCCAATGCCCGTGTGCAGCCCCCCGGTGACAATCCAGGCCCCTACACAGACACACAGAGGGTGATGATGGTGAGGTCCAGCAACACACAAGTGCATAAAGACAGAGAGAGAGAGAGAGAGAGAGAATAGAGCGTGAGAAAAACCCACACACAGAGAGGGAGGGCAGGCACATCCCAGAGAAGTGGGGGAGACAAGCAGCCAGCCCCGGCCCAGGAGGCAGAGCCCCCCCCCCCCCCCAGTCACCTGTGCTCTGTGCGGCCCGCACCAGCCCGCTGCGCAGCAGGTCCTGCAGCCAGGTCTGGAGGATGGGGCCCCCCGACCCCCCCAACACTGACACCACCAGGTTCGGGGCCCGGAAGCCCCATGTGCGCGTGACCAGATTATAAACTGTAGCCGGATCCGTGCGGTCAGAGAGTCGGAGGAACTGTGGACACATGGGAGGGGGGGACACGGGAGGGCACAGAGACCAAGAAGAAAACAGAGACCCAGAGAGGGGGCACAGACCCAGAGAGGGGGACACAGACCCAGAGAGGGGGGACAGACCCAGAGAGGGGGACAGACCCAGAGAGGGGGACACAGACCCAGAGAGGGGGACACAGACCCAGAGAGGGGGACACAGACCCAGAGAGGGGGACAGACCCAGAGAGGGGGACACAGACCCAGAGAGGGGGACACAGACCCAGAGAGGGGGTGACAGACCCAGAGAGGGGGACACAGACCCAGAGAGGGGGACACAGACCCAGAGAGGGGGGACACAGACCCAGAGAGGGGGACACAGACCCAGAGAGGGGGACACAGGCCCAGAGAGGGGGACACAGGCCCAGAGAGGGGGACACAGACCCAGAGAGGGGGGACACAGACCCAGAGAGGGGGACACAGACCCAGAGAGGGGGACACAGACCCAGAGAGGGGGGCACAGACCCAGAGAGGGGGACACAGACCCAGAGAGGGGGACACAGACCCAGAGAGGGGGGACAGACCCAGAGAGGGGGACACAGACCCAGAGAGGGGGGACAGACCCAGAGAGGGGGGGCACAGACCCAGAGAGGGGGACACAGACCCAGAGAGGGGGACACAGACCCAGAGAGGGGGTGACAGACCCAGAGAGGGGGACACAGACCCAGAGAGGGGGACACAGACCCAGAGAGGGGGTGACAGACCCAGAGAGGGGGACAGACCCAGAGAGGGGGACACAGACCCAGAGAGGGGGACACAGACCCAGAGAGGGGGACAGACCCAGAGAGGGGGACACAGACCCAGAGAGGGGGACACAGACCCAGAGAGGGGGTGACAGACCCAGAGAGGGGGACACAGACCCAGAGAGGGGGACACAGACCCAGAGAGGGGGTGACAGACCCAGAGAGGGGGACAGACCCAGAGAGGGGGACACAGACCCAGAGAGGGGGACACAGACCCAGAGGGGGTGACAGACCCAGAGAGGGGGACAGACCCAGAGAGGGGGGACACAGACCCAGAGAGGGGGACACAGACCCAGAGAGGGGGGACACAGACCCAGAGAGGGGGACACAGACCCAGAGAGGGGGGACACAGACCCAGAGAGGGGGACACAGACCCAGAGAGGGGGACACAGACCCAGAGAGGGGGGAGAGACCCAGAGAGGGGGACACAGACCCAGAGAGGGGGGACAGACCCAGAGAGGGGGGGCACAGACCCAGAGAGGGGGACACAGACCCAGAGAGGGGGTGACACAGACCCAGAGAGGGGGTGACACAGACCCAGAGAGGGGGACACAGACCCAGAGAGGGGGGACAGACCCAGAGAGGGGGACACAGACCCAGAGAGGGGGGACAGACCCAGAGAGGGGGACACAGACCCAGAGAGGGGGACACAGACCCAGAGAGGGGGGACAGACCCAGAGAGGGGGGGCACAGACCCAGAGAGGGGGACACAGACCCAGAGAGGGGGTGACACAGACCCAGAGAGGGGGACACAGACCCAGAGAGGGGGACACAGACCCAGAGAGCAGTGAAGACAGGGGTGGCAAACGGGGAGACACCGTGTTCAGCTGGGCGCCCCAGGCCCCAGCTCTGAGAGCCCCGAGCATGCCGCCCGCTGGCCGCCCCGGCCCTGCCCAGCATGCAGGCCTCACATTGCTGGCCTTGCGGCCGGCGCCCAGGAAGTCCAGGTCCCCGTAGGCGTCGGTGGGCTTCTCCGTGGTGTGTAAGTCACGGTCCCACACCGTCACCACGGCCGCCCCGAATGCATCCTCCACCGCCACAGACAGGTGGGCACTCCGGGGTCGCCCACACTGGCACAGGGTCCCTCTGAAGGGGAGGGATAAGGGGCAGTGTGAACCCCAGAGGTGTCCCCAGCCCCCGAGCATCTTGGAGAAGCGTCCATACTTCTGCCCGAGCCCCAGAGGACGGCACCATCCTGCTGACCGTGGCCCTGCGCCTTCCTGGCGCCGCAGCCTGAGGAGGATGCTGGGCGGGAGGGAGACAGCGCCTTGCCCACCAGGAGGAGCGGTGGGTCCTCGCTGCCCCCGTCCACAGGGACCATGCTCACCATGGAAAGGAACCATCCAGAGAGAGATTCAGGGGGCACGCCCGCACTGGAGGCTGAGGCAGCTGTGTGACCTTGGGCAAGTGGCTTCACTTCTCGGAGCTAAATTTCCCCCTCAAGACCTAGCTGGTTTGGCTCAGTGGATAGAGCGTTGGCCTTCGGACTGAAGGGTCCGGGTTCGATTCCGGGCAAGGGCACATGCCCGGGTTGCAGGCTCGATCCCCAGTAGGGGGCGTGCAGGAGGCAGCCGATCCATGATTCTCTCTCATCATTGATGTTTCTATCTCTCTCTCCCTCTCCCTTCCTCTCTGAAATCAATAAAAATAAATATAAATAAATCTCCCCCTCAAATGAAAAGACAATAATAACAGCCCGGTTCGGAACTAAGAGGCGCCGGCAGCATAATGCACTGTTCCCTGGAATGAGGGCGACATACCGGGCACTGCAGGAACCCCACGCAGAGCTTTAAATAACCTCGAACGACCAACACAGGGAGGACGTCATCCCTTTTTCAGTCCCGATGAACGCGAGGAGAGGCCGGCCCGTGCTAGCATGTCACGCCCAGCCCTTTGCACGGCTTTCTCTCTAACACAGAAAAGCCGGCTGCCGCTCTGCAACGTGGGCTGGCACCACGCCCGGCCAAGGCCAGCGCCTTCCTTCGGTTTTCACTGTAACGGTCTTCTGTGGCTTGTTTCTCTTTGTGGCAAGTTCATCACATGTGACACTTTCCCCGCTAAACAGACAGACAAGTAGCCCTTGCTTGCTTGCTTTTTCTTTTTTAAAAAATATATTTTATTGATTTCAGAGAAGAAGGAAGAGGGAGAGAGAGATAGAAATATCGGTGATGAGAGAATCATCGATTGGCTGCCTCCTGCATGACCCCCACTGGGGACCTAGCCCGCAACCCAGGCCTGTGCCTCGGTCCAGTATCGAACCCGGGACCCTTCAGTCCACAGGCTGATGCTCTATCCACTGAGCCAAACCGGCTAGGGCTAGCCCTTGCTTTATCTAAATGTGAATGGCCAGAGGGGTGTGTTTTTTATGTTCTTATTGATTTCTCTTAGAGAGAGGAGAAGGGACAGGGATAGAGAGAAACACCAACCACTGGGCCCCACAACCCAGGCACGTGCCCTGACGGGGAATCCAACCCTGACCTCTTGGCTCATGGACTGATGCCCAACCACTGAGCCACACCGGCCAGGCTTAACGAGTTTTTAATTTGATTTAGAGAGAGAGAGGAAGGGAGAGGGAGAGAGAGAGAGAGAAACATCCATGTGAGAACAAAACATCAGCTGTCTCCTGCATGCCCCTCTCAGGGATCGAGCCCGCAACCGGGCATGTGCCCTGATCAGGAATCGGACCCGCATCCTTTCAGGGCCTGGGGTGACACTCCACCAACGGAACCACACCGGCCCGAGCTGGCACCAGAGTTTTAGAAAGTAAGGAACCCGGGTCTGGGGAGTGAGGGGGTTGGCTGCAAATGTATCCAAATCTCTTCGGTCCTCGATTCCAGAACCGGAGACCCGCATTTACACAAAGGCAGTGAGCTGTGGCCTCAGGACCAACTTTATGGAAAGGACGGCACTGGTGGAACGTGGACTTGAGAAGAGTTGTGAAGACAAAACTTTGGTCAACAAAAGAAGGGCCACCCGATCCGGGAACGGAATACGCTCAGCCCAGCACCTGGCACAGAGAGAACCTCGGGGGAGACACACCCTTCCTCCTTCCTGAGTCTACCTCCAGGCTCCTGGCCTGCCTCAGTTTACCCCCCTGATCCTGTCACCCATCTCAACCTCATCCCTGGACTCCCTTGTTCCCTTCCATCGACTTCCTACCCGCCCTTCCCTGCAAAACTTATCCAAGGAATATTCCAGAACCTGAGCTGTCCATGCAGAAGCCCCTGGCCACATGGGGCTCTTTATCTATAATAATAAAAGTGTAATATGCTAATTAGACTGGACGTCTTTCCAGAAGAAGCCGGTGCTGGCAGCTAGGGGAAGGAAGGCCTACTCTTGCACAAATTTCGTGCATCAGGCCTCTAGTATTGAAATAAATCAAAATGAAATGCAATGAAAAATCCAGCCCAGCCTGAGTGGCTCAGCGGTTGAGCATCGACCTATGAACCAGGAGGTCACAGTTTGATTCCTGGTCATGGCCCACGCCCGGGTTGGGGGCTCAATCCCCAGTGTGGGGCATGTGCAGGAGGCAGCTGATCAATGATTCTCACTCATCATTGATCTTTCTATCTCCCTCTTCTTTCCTCTCTGAAATCAATAAAAATATATCTATAATAATAAAAGCATAATCTGCTAATTAGATGTCCTTCCCTCCTTCCGGACGAAGCCGGGGCTGTGAGGGAAGGAAGCTTGGGTCCCGGTGCCAGAGGAAGCGGGTGCTGGCAGCTGGGGGATGGAAGGCCTACTCCTGCACGAATATCGTGCATGGGGCCTCTAGTTTTAAAAGAAAATAAATAAAAATTAAAAATCCATTTCCTCGGAGTGGTCAGGAGCCACGTGTGGCCAGGGTGCATGCTGGCTGTGGCTGTAGGACAGTTCCTCTGCCGAAAGTTCGCTGGACAGGGCTGGCCGGCTCCCCTCTGCACTCGCTCCTCCTACCCTCCCTCCCTCCCTCCCTCCCTCTCAGCCTGCCCACGGGAACTGATATAAGATCAGCAATTACCGCACATCCCCAAATACAATGGCCTCTATTCAGGTCTCCTCTGACAAGCTCAAAGTGGCGCTGGCCACCCTGGAAAGGTTCTGGTCCCAGGAAACCTTGCCCCTGGCAGAGCACCTGCCCCCCTAGCAGCTCGTCCTCCCTCGTCTGTGGCTTTCTCCCCGCCTTGCGCGTTGGGTGGTCCCCAGATCCAGGACCACGCGGCTTCCCCACAACGGTCTCAAACTCGAAGCCCAGGGGCCCGGCAAGTCGCTTAAGGGGAAGAAGCCTCAGGGGGAAAGACAGTGGCTGCACCAGGCCTGGTGACCTGAGACGGCGTGCTCATCATGCGGCATTTACTAGCAGAGACAGGTGTTTGCAAATGCACTCCCATGGGGGGAAGAAGGCCACCTCCCTGGCTTTACACTTTCTCCCATAACACCTCCCCCACGTCCAGCTTCCATTACCACCACAGCTAGGACTTCTCAAACCCTGGATGGAAGTCCCAGACCTTCCCCTGAGGCCCCCACCCAGGTCTGCAAGGCCCTGAGTCCCCCTGGGCCCCAGCTCACTAGATCTCTCACTGAGCCCCGAAACGTGCCCCAAACCTGCTCATCCTCCTGGGTCCCTCATTGTGGGGACAATCCCGCTGTCTCATGCCCCAAGCCCAATGTCCAAGAGCCACTCTCCTTACTCCCCAAATCCATCAGTCCCCGAGCTCCTACCCGCGTCCCCTCCTGTGTCCCCACAGAGCTGGACTGGCTCAGGCCTCTTCCCCTCCCACCTGGACCCTTGACCAACCCTGACTTCCCGAACTCCTATTCATCCTGACACGGCCCCCTCGAGGTCTTCCCACACCCAGAGCCGACCCTGCCCCTCCCGTGGTTCCCAGCAACCTAGGACAAGGTCCCTGACCCTCGAGGTGGCCTTGGAGGCCCCGTGAGGTCTGGCCCAGCCAACCTCTTTGGCCTCCACTCTCCCAACAGTACTCTTGCACCCTGAACTCTGCTCCATTTTCAAGCCTCATCACGTGGTCCACAGAAGGCAATTTGCACATGCTGCTCCCACTCCTGGAGTCACGGTCCGCTTCCTCTCTCCAGCCCGCCTTCACCCGCCGAACCCCAGCTCATCCTTCAGATGTCACCGCACTGGCCCCTCCTCCCGAAGACAGGAGTGATGCCCGTCTCCTCCCCCGCTCCCGCGGGACCCAGCGGCACGCCCTTTGCACCTGGATCTCCTTGCCTTACCGCTACCCTCCTCCCGCTAGACCAGAAGTCCCTAAACTTTCTTGACCACAACCTCGTGTCCACGGGGACGTCCTGGAACGCTCACCCCGTAAATGCGTAGCCGTGTGTTGGTCCATCGAGGCAAGCCAGGCTGCGTCAGTATAACAGGCGCACGACAAAACACACACTCCGTGAGGAAGGCCGACCTTTCCCACGCCCCGAACATTGTCTTGACAGTAACTAGACGGCCCAATCCCACTTGAGAGTCGGTCGCTGACGGCCAGGAGCTGCTCAGGGGTGGCAAACCGTCTGGCTGCCCCGGTGTCCGCCACCCAGGCAAGCTGTGGGCCTGCACGGGCAGGACCTGCTCCCTGCCCCTGGGAGTTGCAGGCATTTCTCAGTGCTTACCACGGGCCGGGCGGGCCGGGCACTGTTCCAGAACTAACACAAGCGTTTCTCACCATAGCCCTAGGGGGTAGGGTCTGCTTTTGTGCTCAGAGGACAGGTAAGGCCCAGAGAGGTGCAACCATTTGCCCAAAGCCACACAGCACAGGTCCCCAGATGAAATTTGAACCCTGTGCTCCTGAAAAGTATGCCGTCTTGGGAGCGCTGAGGGAAGCTTTCTTGGAAGGATGGAAGGAAGGAAAGAAGGAAGGAAGGAAAGAAGGAAGGAAGGAAGGAAGGAAGGAAGGAAGGAAGGAAGGAAGGAAGGAGGGAAGGAGGGAAGGAAGGAAGGATGGAAGGAAGGAAGGAAGGATGGAAGGAAGGAAGGAAGGAAGGATGGAAGGGTGGGTGGAACGGAGACAGCCAATAAAGAAACAGAAAGTGACACAGAAGACAGAGACGAGGGGAAGGAAAGAGACAGAACTGATGCTGGCGCTTTAACACTGACCCCAGGCAGGAGCGTGAGAAAATGGACGTGTCTGCAGAGACCCAAACCCTCCCCCAGGGACCGCGCCACCGGGAACGCCCTTGGAAGTGTCCCCAGTGTCAGGAGTAGGGGAGAAGGGGGGGCACCGGGGAGGGATCCGCGGTGGGCGGGGTCAGCGGTCAGGGACGCCCCAGGCCGGTGCCCAGGGCGAACTCCTCACCCCGGGTCTGCGGGGTCGACGATGAACGCCGTGCACGTCTTCTTCTTGAAGATCTTGGGAATCCAACTCTGGGGACAGGGACCAGGGGAGGGGTGGAGGGCTCCAGTTCACTTCCATGGGACACGGAGTCCCCTCACCCCGGGCCCTGCCCCAAGACCAGGAGTCAGGGACCCCAGCGCCCTCCTCCCCTAGACTTAGGAGTCCCAACCCGCACACACAGCCCCCTCCTAGCCGCTCCCAAGGACCCACGAGTCCGGGCCCCTCCAAACCCCTTCTTGGTCTGACCCACGAATCTGGGTCTCCAGCACCCGCCTCTCCGGGAACCAGGACACCAGGCGCCCAGCTCCCTGCGCCCTCAGACCCCGGAGGTCCGGCCACGGTACCTGTTCCTTCTCCGGACCCACCATGCTGCCGCCGCCGCCGCAGCCTATCCGGCTCCCCACATTCCCTCCACCAACCCCGATTTCAGATCCGCCCTGAACAAACCGGATCTGCCACTTCCCGGCCCGTCCTGAGGCCCGGCCAGCCGGGGAGGCGGGACGTCTCCGAGATGCGTAGAGCGCGAGGCGGGGCAGAGGCGGGACAGGGCTGCCAGATGGAGGCGCAGACAGAGCCACAGACACCCAGAGAGAGAGAGAGAGAGGGGGAACAGAGACCCAGAGAAAGACAAGACCCTGAGAGAGGGGGACAGAGACCCAGAGGGGGGGGGCAGAGACCCAGAGAGAGAGGGACAGAGACGCAGAGAGGAAATGCCAGAGACCAGGGAGGGGGCACAGTGACCCTGAGAGGGTGACAAAGATTTGGGTAAAGGGGCAGACACTCAGAGTGAGAGGGAAAGGCAAGCCGAAGAGAGGGGGGATGGGATCCTGGGGAGCCAGGACAGGGACCCTGAGAGGGTGAGGGATGGAAGCCATGAGGGAGAGAGGAAGACCCATGAAGAGGGATGGGGACCCAACGCGCTGTCGTGAGGGGGTGCAGAGTGGGAGATACTGACACACTTGTCCCTCGCCAGCTCTCTGACAGGGACAGCTGCGGCCTGGCCTCCGGTAACCCGAACCCCCTGTGTATTTATAGCCCTGGCCTGGCCCAGTCCCCTGCCCCCAGGTCTCAGTTCCAGGGACAGGAGGTCATGGGCACGGGTGCTGGGAGCAGGTTCCTTTGGCCCCTCGCTAAAGCCTCCGCATTGGCATCCGCGTGCTCAGCACAGCGCCCTGTTCTGGCCAGAAACCCCCATAGTCTAACCCTAACCCTTCCACCCAGCGGCCTCACCCCTCAGATACACCTCTCCTGGCCCCCGCTGCCCCAGGCTCCTCCCTCAAGTTGGCCCATCACAAGTCTAGCTGGTGTCTTTGCAGCTGCCAAACATGAGCTCGTTGGTAGTCCAAAGTCAAGTTCCTTGAACCCCCCTCTCCTGACCAAAGAGAGACCCCTTCACCCACCCCTTCGTAGCTGGGAGGAGGAGGAGCAGGAGGGGAAGGACAGGCAGACTGACCCAGAATAACTCAGGGCTGAGAGTAAATTTAGCCACAGAGAGGGGAGGGGAGAGACCCTATTGGCTGGGAGGTGGGAGGGAGGGCCTGAGAGGAGGGTCAGGGGGCTCCTGAGACTGCCTCACAGGGGTGTCCAGTGCCGGCAGCACGGGCCAAAGGAAGGCAGACAGGCAAAGGTGGGAGAGACACCGCAAAGGAACGACAGAGAGAAAGAGAAAGACCAGAAGAGACAAGAACCCCCAACATTCATCCTCATCGCCGCAAGTGGCAACCGGAGCCAGCCTGGGAGAAGGTCTGCTGCGTGTCCGTCCCCATGGGCCACCGTGGGCCATGGCTGCACACGTCTCTCCTCTGGGCTGCCGTGGCCAGCCTGCTCCTCCCTCCGGCTCTGACCCAGCAGCTGAGAGGGGCTGGGCCCGGCCCCAGCAACTGGAACAACAATGCGGGAGTCTCCTCGGAGGACATGTCAGGTGAGTTTGGCCACCCCGTCCACAGCCACAGAGGCCACGGAGATGAGAGCGAGGATGTTTTCACGGACCGTGGGCCTCCGTTCTGGAGCCACCGAGACCACAGAGAAGAGGACGCGGAGGTCTCCAGGGAATACGGTCACCGGCTCCAAGGCCATGAGGCTGGAGATGAGAATGTCTCCGACGAGGAGGCCTTCACAGAGCGTGGCCGTGGGGATGATTCGGCAGAGCATGGGCACCACTTCCCCAGCCACAGGAGCCACGGCCATCAAGACGAGGATGAGAACGAAATTGTGTCCAGTGAGTATCAACACCACATCACGAGGCATGTGCACCGAGGCCACGGAGAAGAGGAGGAAGATGAAGATGAGGAGGAGGGTGTTTCTATTGAGTATGGACACCAGGCTCATAAGCACCGAGGCCACAGAGGAGGAGAAGAAGATGATGATGATGATGACAATGATGATGATATCTCTAATGAGTATGGACTCCAGGCTCATAAGCACCGAGGCCACAGAGGAGGAGAGGAAGAAGATGATGATGATGATATCTCTAATGAGTATGGACTCCAGGCTCATAAGCACCGAGGCCACAGAGGAGGAGAGGAAGAAGATGATGATGATGACGATGATGATGATGATGATATCTCTAATGAGTATGGACTCCAGGCCCACAGGTCCCAAGGCCACAGGAAGGAAAAAGACGAAGATGACTCAGATGAGCACCATCACCATGTCCCTGGCCATGGACACCAAGGTGACAAAGAAGAAGAAGATGATGATGATGACGCCTCCACTGAGTATGGACACTGGGCGTACAGGCACCAAGACCATAGCAGGCAAGAGGAGGAGGATGACTCAGATGAGCACCACCACCATGTCCCTGGCCATGGACACCAAGGCCACAAAGAAGAAGAAGATGACGACAAGGAGGAGGATGTCTCCACCGAGTATGGACACCTGGCCCACAGGCACCAAAGCCACGTGAAGGAAGACGATGCGGTCTCAGACGGACACCACCATCATGCCCCCCGCCGTGGACATCAAAGCCATGGAGACAAGGAGGAGGAGGAGGATGTGTCCACTGAACACTGGCACCAGCTTCCCAGACATACTCCCCACAGCCTTGGAGAGGAGGAGGAGGAGGAGGTCACAGTCAAGTTCAGTCACCACGTTGCCAGCTACCAACCACAAGGCTCCAAGAGCACCGAGGAGGAGTACTTCGCAGATGAGTATAAAACAGAAGTCCCGGGCCATCACCCCCACGGAGCCCCCAGGGAGGAAGATGAGGACGGCCCTGCCAAGCTTGGCCACCAAGCTCCCAGCCATAGTCAACAAGGCCACAGCCATGAAGAGACCCGCCAGAAAGTGTCCATCAGAGAAATGAGCCCCCGGGCCCCAGAGCACACTGGGGTCAAGGACAGAAGCCATTTGGGGGAAAGAGATTCTGAGGAGGAAGAGGAAGAGGAAAAAGAAGAGCGCAGTTCGCAGGAAGAGGAGGAAGGTTCAGAGCGGGGAGAAGGCACCCACCCAGGCAGCCTGGCCCAGGAGGACGAGGAAGAGGAGGAAGAAGGCCATGGCCTCAGCCTGAGCCAGGAGCAGGAGGAGGAGGAGGAAGAGGAAGAGAGGAGAGGAGAGAGGACTGAGGTTCAGACCCCACTGAGCCAAGACTACCAGGGGTTGGAAGACGAGGAGGAGGGGCTGGAGGAAAACCAGCTCCCGTTCACCATCATCCCCAACCCACTGGCCGGGAGGGAGGTGGCTGGAGGTGGCTCCAGTGAGGAAGAGAGTGGTGAAGCCGGTAAGCCACGTGGCCTGGCGGGAGCGGGAGGAGCCTCGTCAGTGTGGGTCACTGCTGCCCTCCTGTCCCCACAGGTCCGCAGGATACCCAAGAATACGGGAACTACCAGCCAGGGTCCCTGTGTGGCTACTGCTCCTTCTGCAATGTATGTCCCCAGCCCAGGTCCATCCACCAAGCAGTCCCTGGAATTGGTCCCAGTGCCCAGGGCTGCCTTGGGAGGGCCCTGAGCAAAGAAAGGGCAGGGGCAGTTCCAGGTGAAGAAAGACACTGCTGGGGCCATATAAGGGGCAGACTGGAGGCGAGGAGCCGATGGAGGAGGCTGGGGCCATGATCCAGGAAGGGGAGGGTGAGGCCTGAGCGGCACCGGAGGGTGTAAGGAAAGAATAAGTTCCTTGACAAGGAGCCGGGAGAGGAGGGTGACCCTGGGGCTGGGGCATGTCAGGCTGTGGGGACGTAAAAAAGGGGAGAAGAGAGCATCCTCAGGTCCCGCCCACAGTGATGGGGGGTGTGGCACCCCGGCTAGGAAACCAAGCAGGGAGGAGTGGCTCTGGGGGATGATACTGAGCTCAAGGTTGGAGGTAATGAGGGTGAGGAGTTGGAGGAAGGGTGGGAGACTGGCAGGTGGCTCCCAAAAGGGGTTAAAGTTTCAGTCTTAACCAGCCCGCTCTGGTCCCCAGCGATGCACTGAGTGTGAGAACTGTCACTGTGACGAGGAGAACATGGGGGAGCACTGTGACCAGTGCCAGGTGAGACATCCCCCCCACCCCCCACCCCCGCCCAGGACTCAAGGCTCCACCCCCTCCTCAGGATGGCCCAGGACCATCTGAGCACCCTCAGCCCCAAATCCTGGCCTCTGCCCTCAAACGGACCAAACCCCTGGCCGCAGATGCAGCCTTGACTCCACACTCAAATCCTACCTCTGACCTTGACCTCCACCTAGCAAGCCTCCATCCCACGCCCCCATCCTGACTCTGCCTTTGACCATGTCCTGCCACTCACTCTCTTTCCCCCTCCCCCTTCCAGCACTGCCAGTTCTGCTACCTCTGCCCGTTGGTCTGCGAAACTGTCTGCACCCCAGGTAAGAGTGGTGGGGGGTCTCAGGGGAAACCCGAGGAAGGGGCGGGGCCCAAGGAGGCGAATCCTGGTGGGGAATGGGAGGTTGTGGGGCGAGGCTAGGTGTGGCGGCTAGGTCAAGGCTGAATCTGTGGGTGGAGCCGGGCGAGAACGGAGGGGCGGGGCCTGCGCAACCAGAAGGTTGGGGATAGATGCTGAAGCCTTGGAGGCAAGATTGGGTGCCGGGTTGAGGCGCGGGCCTAGAACTGAATGGGCGGGGCCAAAGCTAGAAGAATTGAAGGAAGGAGGACCGGGCAGGAACTTCAAAGGCATCCCAGTGGAAGGATCTCAGTTTGGGGAAGGAATTACGAAGAGGGCGGAGCTAGCTTGATCCTGGAAGCGGTGAAAAGTGACCCCTAATGTCCCCCGTGGAGTACTCCTCAAACCTGTTCTCTCTTCTCTCCTATAGGAAGCTACGTCGACTATTTCTCCTCGTCCCTGTACCAGTAAGTGTGTGGAGGGGACGTGTAAGGGCCCTGGTTAGAGAAGCGCTGTCCGGCCGAGTTACTGGACGACCCTGGGCTGCATGTCCCCTGGGACAAATGAATGGGAAGGTTAACAATCGCTCCGCGCCCTTGGGTGAGCTTTGGACACGTCGGTGGTCTAACCTCTGCGTCCTCCTCTCCAGGGCCCTGGCGGACATGCTGGAAACTCCCGAACCCTGACCCGGCCGCGCGGCTGCGGCTGTGGCGCAGACGTCCCTCCCTGGCCCTCCAACACCTTCCCACGAGCCATATTTATTTCTCTGAATAAACGTGACCCCCGAAACCTCGTTGTCAGGCGTAGGGTCTGGCTTCCCGGGGCACCGAGGGATTCGGGTGGCGACTGGGGCCTTAGGACTCCTGGGTCAGAGGAAGCAGAGCCTATGCTCCGGGACCTCGGGGTGGCTGGTTGGTTGAAGGTCCTGATAAATAAATCAGTCCACACGGGCGCTTTTTGAAACAGTTCTCTTTACCCGTGATCACTGAGTGACGCCTGAGGCAGGGAGGCCGACCAAGAGTCTGGGGCGAGGGCTTCCCACCGTCCTCCCTCCCCCCACGCCACATCGCCCAGTGGCATCGTGGAAAGAGGATTCTCCCATGCAAACCCCGGAGCCGGAGGGGAACGGGGAGCGCACTCTGCGTCCCCCACCCCTGGGGCACGGACACGGCCACAGCACGGGGGGGCGGAGGGCCCCGGGGACACGAGACACTGGGGAGAGGGACCCCGCCCACAGCTGACCTCAGGCCACCGGGCACCGGAGGCGGCGGGCGGGACTGAGTGGCACTGGGGGCGAGGCTTGTAGCAGCGAGTCCCCCCTCCCCTCCTTTCGGACGGAGAAGGAAGACTTGGGCCCCGCGACCGGGGAGAAAGGGGAGGGGGCAGCCTTTCCTCGCATGCGGCCCGGGAGGACAGCCCCGCCCCCTTCCCGTGGGGAATGGGCACCCGTCTCCCGTCGGAAACTGATCAATAAATTACAAAGTAGAGACAAGGGAGATGAAATTTGGGGCGGGATTTCTTCCTGCCCTCTCCTTTCCCCCTCTCGGTCCAGTTCATGTGGTTTGGTCCAGGCCCAGTCCATTTGTGAGGCGGGGACGCGCGCTCCCCTCCAGTCTGTGCAGATGGTCCAGTCGGCGGCGCGAGCTCCCAGCCGCGCTCGGCGGCGAGACCGCACTGGGCAGGAGGGGAGGCAGCCCGGCCTCTGGGAGATTCTTCATCCGAGTGAGGTCACCTACATTGACGCCGGCGGTACATGGAGCAGTGAAGATCCATTGTGCTGCCCCAAACCCCCAGGATGGCCCAGTACAGTCCTCACCTGGAGGCCTGCACTAGCAGGAATAGGTCCGGACCGAAACGCCGTCTGCCCGGGAATTCCCAGAAGTCTGGCCTGGAGGGAAAGCGAGCAGCGGTTCAGCGGGCGCGCGCACCCACACCCACACGCGTGCGCCCTGTCCTCCCCAGCGTTTCTCCGATCCTCAACCCCAAGCTTCCTTCCTTGGAATTCCCCTTCGGAAATGACAGACAGCCTGAATCTTCGCCGGTTTCCCTCCCTTTCCCGCAGATCCGTCCAAGGTACCCCAGATGACACTAGGCGAGTTCATTTCCCACCCTGGAAAGAGGGTGCGAGGTTAATCCATTCCACACCCACAGGAGAGAGTTGGCATATTGGAGCGGCCCATGTGCCATGAGCGGGGGAGAACGGGCCAGGCCATTCCAGAACCTGGAGGAGGAGGCCTCTGGAATGTAGAGTTGGTCCTTTTCCCACCCCCAAGAAGGGGCGCCGCCCACCTTCCGACTGCAGCTTGCGAAGAGGGAGCCCCGGCGAGCCCAGGGCCCCTGCTGCGGCCGAACGAAAGTTGGGAGGCAACATCTCAGCTGAGTCGGGGCTTACACCTCGGAGGTCCTTCTCTCGGAACATCTTCCGCCACGATGGGGAGCGGCTGAAGGATTTGGCGCTGTCCTAGGTACAGGAGCCGGGCATCCAGTGTGGGACCAGGGTCCGGTTCTGACTCCGCCCCTTCCTTGGACTCCACCCCTTTCCGTATTTCGCCGCTTCTTCCACCCCGCCCCTCTCCTGGCCCCTCCTCCAACCCGACTCTGGGCAGTCAAGCCCCACCCCTTCAGCTCCCACCCTGAAGGTGCAAGGAGCCGAGCCTCCTGAGCTGCTGCGCCCACCTCGTCCAGCCGCCTGTCTGTGCCCAAGGAGATGAGGTTACTGAATTCCTTTTCCAGGAGCTGCCGGGCCTGGGGAGGAGAGGTGGGAAAGGGGTTGCAGCTGGCAGACTGCGAGGTGGGGATGCCCGGTATGATCCGGGCCAAGCGGCAGCTCACCTGTGCATTCTGCGTGGGGATCTGCAGGAGCAAGGCCAGGTCGGAGTAGTCAAAGGTCTCGTCCAGGGCCAGCAGCGCCCCGTGCACCCCGCTCTCCGTGAGGTTCGTGGCAAATTCCTTCAGTCCCAGTCCGGACACCCAACCCATGACCCGCTCATTGGACCACACCATCACATCTGGGGACCAGAGGAACCCTCAGCGGCAGGCACGTCCAGTTTAGCCCATACCTTCACCCTCTTTCCCGGCGGTGCCTCCTTTACTGGCTCCGCCCCATGGCCTATGGTAGCGCTTTTCTTCTCCCGCCTCCTTCCTCTCCTCTTATCACCTTTCGCCAGCCCTGCCCCAAACCTCGCCACCTGGCTCCCAGAGGGACTCACCCTCTCCTACTCACCTCGGATCTGGGTCTGACTCTCTTCCCGCCTCCGCTCCAAGTCTTTCCGGTCATAGTTGAGCCGTTTCAGGCACATGATCCCATAATGCAGACTCACCCTGCGCAGCAGGGGAAGCGGGGTCACAGAGGAGCCTTCACAACCCCAAAGACCGCTGCCCCTGTTGGGCCCTCCCCACTGCCTGGTCTTCGGGGAGAGGTCAGATGTAGTCCATTGGGTCAGTTCTAGTGATTGCCGACCTCAAAGCCGGGGTGCTTTCAACAGGCCGTTCTTATTCGCAAACCTGGAAGGGGCGTGGAGTCAACTAGCCCAGCTGTCTCAGAATCTGGACTTTTCCTAGTGGGCCATCTTATTGACGGAAGGGGCACGGGGGCCAATTTCTGGAGAGTCCCACCCCCAGTCCCCCTGGCCCAGACGCTGCAGGAGTGGGGACCCCCGGCCTGTCCCGCCGGCCGCAGTCCCCACCTGTGGAAGCTGTCCACCATCTTCAGTTGGCCGCGGAGCTCCTTCTTGTTCAGGTGATCTAACATGCGGGCGTCCACCAGCGACTCCATGAAGTAGCTGCGGTACTGGGGCAGCCCCAGGCTGGGCAGCCAGTCGTTCCCCACCCACTCGTGGTTCATGTCGCCATATGCCAGGATCTGGGGCCAGGGGCAGGTAGGGGAGGGGTCAGGCCCTTGGACCCCTTCCCATGTATGTATGCAAGGGTATAGTCTAACCCCCTGACCCGAGGTCGTGCTTTTTGCGCCCCTGAGCCGGACAGGGGACCCAGCCAAAGGCGTCTCCTGCTCCTTCAGAATGACAGGGCAGAGCCTTGTCTACTCGCGTGTGCTCCTTGGACCCACAGCATCGCCATCACCTGCGAATGTGCTGGAACTGCAGACTCAGCCCCAGGCTACTGAATGAGAACCTGCATTCTCACAAGCTCCTCAGGTGATGTGAACTGTACATTACAGGTTGAGAAGCACTGGTCTAACATGGTCCCAACTCAGAACAGATCAGTCCAACCTCACTACCCCCCCCCCGTCAACAAAATGGATTCTTCCAGCATAGCTGGAAGTGATTCACCCATCACTCTTGCACTGTCCCGAAATATTCCGGATCAGCCCAAAGTCCTTCACGGACTTTAGCATAAGGAAACAACCCATGCCCTTTTCCTGACCGGAAGCAAAGAGCACAAGCCCACACAGTTCTTTCAACAGGTGAGTTCATGCTCCCCCTCCTTGAGAGCACAGGGGAGCTCCTCCTCCCCAACTTCTCAGCCAGACGACTGCCCCCTCCCCAAATGCTTTCCCCTTTGCCCGGCACACTGGAACAGTCCTTTCCCCTCAGCCAGCGGGAAAACGGGTGCACAGTCTCCCTCTAGTCATAGCAATAGAACAACCCCTGGAGTCCCCACGGTAATGGAATGGCCCGTGCACCAAGCTAACAGCTAACAATGGAACCACCGGGCTTCTACACAGACCCCCACCAAGCCACCGTGAGACAGTCCAGAGCCGAGCTCCGCACAGGCCCCCCCCCCCGCGGTGATGATGGAATGTTCCAGCGAGGATAGGGGCGGGGCTCGGAGAAGAAGGGGCGTCCATGCAGCGTGCACAACCTATTCATGCGCCCACTTCCCGCCCCGCGCCCCCTACCTGCTCCCAGCTGATCTCCTTGGTCTCCTGACCCGTTAGTGGGAAGAGGGGAAAGAAGGGATGGGTTAAGGGGCAGGCGAAGGAGGGCGGGAGGAACGAACAGACGGACAGACAGCCACAGACTCGCCCCGCCCCGCCCCTCCCGAGAGAGTTAGTGCCACCCCCAAAGCCGCCGGCAGGGGGCACTCACAGGCTTCGTCGTGGCCGTAAGGGACTCCATCTCCTCATGTGTCATCCACACGTTTCCTGTGGACTGAGGGGCCACGGGTGTTAGGGAAGGAGAGAGGGGACTTCCAGACAGGGAGGGAGGGGCCACGCCCCTGAAGGTCAGGTCATGCACGTTTATACACAGTCTGCTTTCTGGCTCAGAAAGGCCAGTCACTGCTTGGACAAGCCCGTGCCAGAGAAAAGGAATGACCGTTTATGGAGCACCTGCTACGTATCAGAACTTGGGCTTTGGCGTTGATCCAATTCAGGTTTCCATTGGGGGCCTGCTGGGCATGTTGCCGTGTGGCCCTGTGCCAATGACATCCCCTCTCTTCACACAAATGCACAGAAAGGATTCAGAGGGAGGTGGCAGATACAGCAAAGGGGCGAAGGCTCCGGGGAAGGAGGACGTGTGTTCACATTTATTGAGCACCTGCTCCCAGCAACCCCAGGAGTTAGGAATTCATACATGGATTCCATCGTGTGTGCCCCGGCCGGTATGGCTCCATTGGTTGGGCGTCTTCTTAGGCACCAAAAGGTTGCCGGTTGGATTCCCGGTCAGGACACATGTGGGGATTGCAGCCTTGACCCCCAGTAGGGGGCGTGCAGGAGTCAACCAATCATGTCAGGGTCTCCCATGGATGTTTCTCTCCCCCTCTCACTCTTTCTCTCCCTCCCCCTTCCTCTCTCTAAAAATCAATAAAAGATCTTTAAAAAAAAAAAAAATATATATATATATATATATATATATATATATATATATATATATATATGTAATGACTCCTAAGTGCCAGACACAGTTGTAGAGTCTGGGATGTGCAAGGGGAACTTTGAGTATAGACTGAATAG
Organism: Corynorhinus townsendii; assembly: GCA_026230045.1. Taxonomy (NCBI): domain Eukaryota; kingdom Metazoa; phylum Chordata; class Mammalia; order Chiroptera; family Vespertilionidae; genus Corynorhinus; species Corynorhinus townsendii. The sequence goes on along the minus strand of JAPDVU010000011.1, from coordinate 46,225,967 downwards.
TAGATGAAATTAACAATAACAGTCATGTTCTTAGGGGTAACAAGGGCATGGTGGCTATGGAGGGGAAAGTTCTTATTTTTAGGACACGCCCACTGAAGTAATTTGGGGGCTAACGTGTTATGCTGTCCACACATTACATTCGAGTGCTTCAGATACACACATACACGTGTGCACAGCAAGTGTGGCCAAGGGCTAACTGCTGAATTAGGCACCGTACACATAATTTTCTGTATGGAATGAAAGGATAAAACGTTAGAAGGCAGTGAATGCTATGGAGGAAAATTAGGTCTTAATGTCCTGGGGTGATGGGCAGGGGACTAGTTCAGCTGTCGAGTGAGAGAGGCCTCTTGGAGGTGGTGACACTTGAGCTGAGACCTCAGGGATGACAAGGAGCCAGCCTTGGGGAAAACGGGGAGGGGCGCTGCAAGCAAAAGCTGGTGCCAAGGAGCAGAAGGAGGGAAGGAGGGGGCAATGGCCTTTCCTCAAGGGCCTTGCGGGGAACCATATGGGCTTGTCTTATTCTCCAGAACGGGTCCCTCTGGCTGCGGTTGAAGACAGACTGAAGTTTAGGGGTACAGGGGAGGCAGGGAGACCTCCTCCCCCAAGATAATCCAGGTGGCATAAAGGGAGAATAGGTCTATAGGAAGGAGCTGGAATAAGCAGGCCTGGATTGGCTAGTCTGAAGGCAAGAGGCGGGGCCTTAAGGCAGCAAGGGCTGGGATTGGCCACTGGACACTCACTGTGCGGGAGGAGGCGGGAGCGGAGGGTGAGGTGAGTGAGACCATCTCCTGGATGGCTAGGCGCAGCTTGAGCCGGTGCAGCGGGTTGCTGATGCCGATCTCTCGCTGGATCTCCGTGTCGGACAAGTTGGCCATGATGGCACCACTCTTGACATTGGCCCGGCAGGCGGCCACATACCACGCAGGCATGCCTACCCACAGCTGGAGCAGCGAAGGAGGGAAGAGAGAGGCAGAGGCCGAGGGGAGACAGACAATATAACATAAGAGGAGAAACGGGAGGATGGGGGAGAGACGGAGACAGAACAGGGGAAAGGCAAGTGGGGGCAGAACAGAAAGACACAAAGTTCACAGTGGGAGAAACCAAGAGCAAGTCAGAGGGACGCGAGTCAGAGGGAGACACAGGGAGACAAGGGAGGAGAGTCAGAAAGGCAATGCGGCGTCAAAGGGAAAGAGAGGGATGGAGAGAGACGGAGATCAGGAGAGACACACAGAGATGAGAGACAGACATGGGGAGAGAAAGGAGCAAAAACATGGGGAGAAATATGGGCCACGACAAAAACACAGAGATGAGGAGAGAAGCCGAAAAATAGGGAATCCGAAAGAGAGCCAGAGTGAGAGCGAGCGAGAGAGGGAGGGGGGGGGGAGCAACAGGAGACCAGGACCAAAGAGAGCATCCCAGAGGGGCAGGGGGGGGGGGAAGGAGAGCAAACAAGAAGGAGATCACAGGAAGCCTGACTCCTTCCAGGGCCGCATCCCCCAGCCTCACCCACCCCCACACCTGGGCTCGGAGGGCGGTGCCAGGTGGACCTAACCAGCCCTGGTGGTGGGGCTGTCACAGGGGTTGAAGGTCAGGAATCAGGGCATTTCTGGGCCCCAGTACCTCCAGCCAGGAGACCACGGTGGGGCCATCCCAGGCGGCAAAGGGCAGGCCCTGGCGGCAGGCCTCTTCCAGAAGTTCATGCCTGGGAAGAGGGGGCCAGGGCAGGCGCTCTCAGGGGCAGCGGCACCCGGCCCTGCTGGATGGCCCCCTTCACCACGACCCCCTCTCAAAACACTGGTTAGGAATGTAGACATCCTGGCGGGAGGTTACAATAAAAGGCACGTGAATCTTTGCAAGTCCTCCCCTCCCTCCCCACGCCCACACTCACTTCCTCTTGTTTCTTCGGTCCTTGTCTCCTGGACCGGCCAGCTTGGCTAGCCCCAGAGGGTCAGCGGCCAACGTCTCATCTGAGGGTGTTCCAGCTGGAGGCAGGAAGGGGTCAAAATTTGGAGAGTCTCCGGGGGAAGCAGACTATTTGGGGCTGGGAGTGGTGAGAAGGAAGCCAGGAGAGTAGAGGCCCCAAGGGAAGAGTAAATGAGGCCACAGAGAGGGAGCGATCACGCCAGACAGGGACCAATGTCACCTCCCAGGCAATAACTTGGAGATAACCCCAAAACAGGGCATTCGTTGGTCTGGCCTTGTCAGGGTGGCAGTGGTGTGCTGGCAAGCGTTCAGCTGCCTCCATGAGGAAGAAGGAGATAGTCCTTGATTTGCAGCATTTGCCAATTGCTATGGTGTAAATAAGCCCACGAGGCCAATTTCAAGCTACCAATGTGATGTCCAGCAACTCACAAAATGCCTGAAAATTTAACTACTGGCTCTCACAAGTCAATACAAGAAGGCTCCAGCACACCAGGGGCTCTGCCTTTAGGATGCTTCTCTCTAAATGGCAAACGAAATCACAATACGATTTAGCCCTCCCGTCACTCAAGCAGGGCACAGAGGGCTCTTTCCCCCTTCCCCTGAACCCCCGCCTGCCCCCCCTGCCCTTCTTCAGCAAGTCCTGTTCCTTCCACATTGTAAATGAATTACCAAATCAACCAGGACTTGAATGAATGTCAAGTGAATATGTAAAGAAGAAGGAAGAGCCCTGACCGGTTTGGCTCAGTGGATGGAGTGTCGGCCTGGGGACTCAAGGGCCCCAGGTTCGATTCCAGTCAGGGGCATGTGCCTTGGTTGCGGGCACATCCCCAGTGGGGGGTGTGCAGGAGGCAACGGATCGATGTTTCTCTCTCATCAATGTTTCTGACTCTCCCTCTCCCTTCCTCTCTGTAAAAAATCAATAAAATATATTTTAAAAAAAATAAGAAGAAGGAAGAAACAAAGGAAGGGAAGGAAGGAGGAAGGGAGGCAGGGAGGGGTGGAATCAGGGTACTCACCCAGTGAGGAGCTGTCCCGTCCTGGGGGTCCCATTCGCCCCTTCTCCTTCTTGCCAAAGAGACGGCCTATGGATGACTTGATGCTCTTCTTCTTGGGGGCTTTGTGCAGGGAATCTTGGGTGCCCTCACTGGGTGAGCAGGACAGAGTGAGGGCAGACCCATCTGGGAGGCGTCCTTTCATCCCAAGTCTTTGTCCACTCCCATTTCATCCTCCCAAGCAAGCCCATCCCTGTCCCATCTTTTGTCCCTGCTGACCTTCCCCGCGAGGGCCCCCCATCTTCCAGAGATCCTGCCTGCAGTGCCAAGGCCTGGGTCATTCTCTCTAGGCGGGCAGAGCGGGGAGTGGGAGGTGGGGTGTCTCCTGGGATGGCTGGTCCCTCCCCTCGTGGAGCCCCAGCTTCATCCTTGGGGACATGATTCTGGGGATAGAGAAGTAGAGAGGCTGGATTGAGGTGGAGTCATATTGGGGGTTCCTCATTAGTTGAACTATCTACTGGGGGATGTATGAGACATCCCCGGTTTGGGGTACCATTTCTGAAGGTAGCCTAGGTCAAGAGGGATGAAACGTAAAGCCAAAGATTGCGGTCCCACTGGAGCGAAACAAGCCCATGTTTATAGTTTCTAGCTTATGGTGTCAGTAGCGGGATCTCTGTGGCCACTAGGTTACAGGTTCTGGATGCAGAAAAGCTTGGGTTGCAGGCAATAAAATAAAATTAATATCTGTTATGCATCCCTCAAAGGTCAATTATGAGGATATAATGGTAGTTCTCAAATGTATGTTTAGCCACAGAAGCATTTTTAAAAATCACTGGCAGAAACTTAATGCATAAAACTGGTAAAGGTAGACCAGATCGGAGTGGAATACAAGTTGGGGTTCAGGAGCCCGGTGGCTCAGTCCTCCCTTTGCCCGTTGAGTTGGAGCTTTTGGGGAAGGGAAGGTTGCTTTTGAAACCACCGGTGTGAGAAGCTCCTGTTGCTGTCTGCTGCGGAATCCTGTTTCTGACCTCCTACCCACCCCACCAAGCTAAAGAGACTTCAGAACACTTACAGCTTTGTCGGTGCCCTCGCGGGCAGGACTAGGGGGTGCCAGACGGGGTGTTGAGTGTCCGGAGCTGGGAGGCGAAGGACTGGCAAGGGTAGAGGTGGTGAGGGAGGGAGGCAGTGAGCAGCTACTGCGGTAGCGGCCCAGTGAGTCCAGGCAAGAGCCAGATACCCGGCTCTCCAGTTCCTCTGCCCTTTGTTCTGTTGTCTCCTTCTCTTCTTGGATTAGCCTGAGGAGGGAAAGGGGGAGACGGGTGAGCGGACTGAGGCAGACGATGGGAGCGGGAGTCTGAGGACCCCAACGAGCCAGAAAGCTTAGGGAGGCAAAAATAATTCTGAAGAAGGCATCATGAGGTTAGAGGGTCTTGGTGGATTCATGATGTGAATCCACCAAGATTCCAGGGGAGTTGGGGGTCATGATGGGCTCAGGAGGTCATGGAAGCAGAGTAGAGACAATGGTCAGGGTCCGCATCAAGATGACCCTGATGACAACCAAGTGCTTCTGGAAAATCATAAAGGGATTTTTATGGGAAAGAGATCAAGGTTCAAGAAGGACAACAAGAGCAAATGCATGATAAGATCAAGATGAGATCTGGGATTCAGAGGTCCACCTAGGATCTGGGAAAGTCTTAGGATCATTTTGTATATGAGAGTTGATTACTCAAGTCAGAACAAGTTTGAATGGAAGATGGTAGTCATGTTGGTATATTTGCTGGGCCCAGGAAGGTTGTATTATTAAGGAATTGCTAAATAAGGCAGTTGTTGGGGAATTGGGGTCTACTTTATTTTTATTTAATATATTTTATTGATTTTAGAGAGGGAGAGAGAGCAACATCAATAATGAGAGAGAATCACTGATTGGCTGCCTCCTGCATGCCCCCTACTGGGGATGGAGCCTGCAACCCAGGCATGTGCCCTTGGTCGGGATCGAACCTTCAGTCCACAGGCCGACGCTCTACCCGCTGAGCCAAACCAGCCAGGGCAAGGGTTTACTTTATATAATGGGTGAGTCTTAATAGATTGAGAATTCTTGTTATATATCATCTGTTGGGTAGAAATTCTTGGTATGGAGAATTGCAGTTCTTGATGTGTTAAAGTGAGGTTCTTGGTGTTTTGGGGTGGGGTGCTTGCGTTGAGAATCTTGGGGTACCAGGACTCTCTGGGTACTGTTTGTGTGAAGCCATTAAATCCATGGTGTCCTGGAGGGTTGTTGATGTACTCGATTGAGAATTATGGTATTTGGAGGTTTAGTCTTTGCTGTATTGGGAAATTGTGAGTGCCTGACTGAGGGATATATCATATATCACATATCATATATCATATATCACATATCACATATCATATATCATATATCACATAGGAGACTTCTGGAGGGAGTGTTGGGCTGGGAAGGTCCCTTGAGGACATGGGAGAGGAGCTAGGCTCTGGCCTTCACAGCAGACTGCACGGCGAGAGGGGCCGTGGGTTGAGCTCAGGCAGGGCAGTGTCCCAGGACTGGGCCAGTGCTCACTTGATCTCCTTGTTGATAGCTTCCAGCTGCTCCTGAAGCATGATGGCCAGAGTCTGCACGTCGGCCTGCCCACTGGGGGAGAGCAGCTCGGCCCCAAACATCCCCTCCGCCTCCTCCTCATCTGAGCCGTCCAGTTCCCCAGGAAACGGGGGTGGCATGGACCCCGCCGGGGCAGATCGCTCCCACTCCTGTGTCTGTGTGGAGACAGAGGGGCCCCAGGTGGGCGGGCGAGGAGATTGGCCCCGGGTTGTCCTTCAACTCTCCTGACCTTGCCCACCCTCTGTGACCCTGCCCACGTCCCGACACTGACCGCCCTCACCCTGTGATCGAGTCCTCACACTGTTTCCAGTCCTGCTGTCCCTTGACAGGTCCCTTTTCTTGACCACCCCAACCCTCTGATGACTCCACTCCCTCCCCTGATTTCATTGTTTTCTTTGACCCAACTCACTTACTTTTTTCACTTAACCCCACCCATTCTAGGACTCTACACCCTGCCCACCGTCCCCCGGAACCAATCCCCCTCACCACCCCATCATTCCTCTAAGGTCCTCACCAGGCAGCAGGATTTCCATGAAGAGACATCCAGGCAAGTGGGGAAAAGGGAGTTGTGGGAGAAGGACAGAAGATAGCATGGGTCCAGGAGACCCTGCTTCTCAACCCAGCCCCCTCCAGAGCCCCGTGTGATGGACCCCAGTTCCCACTGTTGCCCTCCCAAGCCCTGCTCGGCCCAGGCCCCAGAAGTGGTTGCTGACCTTAGAGGGCTCATCCTTGACCCCTGACCAGCGGCTCCTCTTGCCTGCTCGGCCACTGCCAGCCCCATAGGGGTCCAGGTGGGCACCAGAAGGTAACGTAGGTGCCTGGGAATAACGGAGCTCCAGGGCACTGCCAGGGAGAGACCTGTGGGCATGGAGACAGTCAGAGGCCTGGCTGGTGAGGCTCAGTTGGTCCAGTGTTGTCCCGTGCCCCGAGAGGTCATCGGTTCCATTCCAGTCGGGGCACATGCCCAGGTTTCAGGTTTGATGCCTGGTGGGGGCCCCACAGGAGGCAGCCGATTGATGTTTCTCTCTCTCTCACTCCCTCTCTCTTTCAAAAAAAACATATATTTTAAAAACATATTAATAAAGAGGAAGACAGAGACTAAGGGGTCAAGAAAAGAAAAGCTGAGCCTGAAAGGTCACAGGCCTGATTCCTGGTCAGGGCACATGCCTGGGTTGTGGGCTCGATCATGCAGGAGGCAGCCCACTGATGCTCTGCTATCACATTACATGGATGTCTCTCTCTCCCTCTCCCTTCCCCTCTCTCTAAAAATCTACTTTAAAATTTCTTTTAAAAAGAAAGCTGAGGTAGGAAAGGGCCTTCGGTCAGGAGACTAAGAGAGGGATCTGAGGTCAAAGGTCAGGAAAAAGGATCTGGTGTCAGTGGTCATGAAGTCAGGGGTCAAAAATAAAAGAGATCAGTGGAAGTCTCCGGAAGACAGGCAGTGAGTGGCGTGGGTGTGGGCAAGACCTAGGGGTAAGAAAGGATGAGCTTGGCCAAGGGGGTCCATGGGAAGAGGCGGGGGGGAGGGGGGAACGGGGGGGGGACAGGAGCGCTGCTGTCACCTGGAGTAGGAGGACGGTGGCCTCCCCCGCAGCTGGTCAATCTCCATTTGCATTCGCTCCATCTCGGCCAAGAGCTGCTCCTGTGGGGAGGGGTCAGAGGTGTCCGGTCAGAATGTGCCCACGGCACAGCCCCGCCCACCTGGTTCTAACCCCAGCAGAGCACAGCCCCGCCCAGCTGGTTCTAACCCCTCCCGCCAGGCCCCTGCCTACTTTGTTGAGCAGCAGCTCGTCCTGAAGTTTCTTCATGTTGGCAATCTCCTCACTCAGTGAGTTCTGTGGGGGACAGGGGTGCAGTGAGGGGGGGGGGGAGAGCCTGAAAGGGACATGCTCTGGGGGCCTGAGAGGAGCCCCATGAATGAGGTGTGCATGAATGGTGAGCTGGAGCACATGGGGGTTGTGGGTCCAAAGACGCAGCGGGGTAGGGGATCCTGTTTCTGGGAGCCCCAGAATTCCACATCCTGTGTAATCAGAGGATTCAGTTTGAGGGTCCCTAGGATAAGAGGCTTGGCGGGAAAGCCAAGAACTCAGCGTACAGGTGCCCCAGAATTCAGCTCTTGGTGGGGTTTAGGTGAAAGAGTGGTCCCTGCAATACAGCAGAGAAGTCTGTCGGATTCGGGACGCCCAAGTTTAGGGAGATCTCGGATAATGGGTCTGGGGGAAAGATCTGGGGCCCAGGGATTTGGGCAAGAGGTGGCCCCGGATGCAGGGCTATCAGAGTGCTGGCTTGGGGTGCACCTTCTCCTCCAGCGCCCCCATCCGCTCCTTGAGGTGAAGCTGTAACCGTTCATTGGACTCGCTCAGCAGTTTGTCCACTGTCTCGGACAGCCGCTTATTGTGGTCATCGTTCATCTTCTCCCGCTGCCTGGCCTGCCCAGAGGACAAGGGGACCGCGGGTGCTCAAGCCCACAGGGTCCAGAGCACAGCCCCTGCCTGAACTCCCCGGACCGCCTCCAGGCCCCGCCCCGCCCAGGCCCCGCCCCTGCTTCCAGGCCCCCGCCCCGCCCCAGGCCCCGCCCCTCGCCTTCGCTGCATTAGCCCGTTCTCTCACCCGCTGCAGTTCTTGGTTCTTCTCCTCCAACTGGGCCTCCAGCTGCCTGAGGCGCTCCTCGAAATTCCCATGGCGTTCCTCAGCCTAGAGGATGGAACCATGACATCTGACTTCGCCCCACTGGGACCCAGCCAGGCTCCAGTCCCACTTCCTCCAAGACAAATGCCAGGCCCGGCCCTCATCTACATACGGGCCCTGTTCCTTTCCTCAGTTCATGTTCCAGGCCATCCATCCTTTCAGTCCAAACTAGAGAACGCCTCCCCCCACTTCCCCTGTCCCAGACCTCTACACCCTGCCCCCATTCCAAGTTTTATCCCTTCCCCAATCCCCAGGCCCTGCGTTTTCGTCCAGAATCCAGGCTGCATGTCTACTACCCCTCCAGACGCCAGGTCCCGCCCCCTCCGGGCCCCGCCCCCTCCGGGCCCCGCCCCCTCCTCCAGAGACTCACGGCCCCGCCCCAGGCCGCCCCTCACTTTATTGAGGGCCGCCACGCGCTGGGCCAGCTGCGCTTCTATCTCAGGCAAGGTCTCGGCCTTCTGCAGCGTCTGCTGCAGCTTCTGCTTGGCGTCGTCCAGCCACTCGGCCAGCTGGCGGCTCTTCTCTTCACTCTAGGGTAGGACAGGGATGGGAGAGGGGCGGAGCTGGGTCTCCCGGCCAGGACCTCGTCCTCAGCGCCCCTTCCCAGCCGCGGCGCCCCTACCTGCCGGTACAGCGATTCCTTGCTGGCCAGCTCGTTCTCCAGCTTGTCGTTGGCGTCGTGCAGCGACGTGGCCTCGCGCTGGGCACTCAGGTAGCGCTTCTCCAGCGTCGTGATCCGCTCCTCCATGTCCTCCCGCTGCGCCAACGCCTGCAGAGGTGGCAAAGGGCCGCGTGGACTACAGCTCCCCAAAGGCCCTGCGGGGAGCCTAGGCCTAGAACCCCCAATCAGGCACTCCAGGGTACCCTGGGAAATGAGGTCCCCTGGCATCCGGGCTTCAGAATGGTGGAACCAAACCTGCCAAGAGCCCCCAGGAATAGCCAACGTTAGGTCCCTGCTTCTTGAAAGTGAAAATGGTGGTACCACACTGTCCGTGCGCAGCACTGGCGTAGACCCTCCCCATGTGAATGGCCCTGAGGCTCAGGGGATGGGAAGTCTCCTCCACTCTTCTTGGACCACTTGCCTCAAAAATCCAGGACTTAGCCCTAGCTCGTTTAGCTCAGTGGATAGAGCGTCGGTCTGGGGACTGAAGGGTCCCGGGTTCAATTCCGGTCAAGGGCACATGCCTAGGGTTGCTGGCTTGACCCCCAGTAGGGGGCGTGCAAGAGGCAGGCGACCCATGATTCTCTCATGGATGTTCTACCTCTCTCTCTTTCTCTCTCTCTAACCCTCTCTGAAAGCAATAAAAATATTTTTTTAAAAAAAACTCCAGGACTTAGATGTTTCAGCAACTTGTGGGACCGCCCAGGCTTACAGTCACAGAGCAAGTGCCCTGGTGTCCTGGGAAGCAAAGGCCCCTTCCATCTGGGAGGCAGCATCTCCCAAGATCCCCCAGAGGAGCCCAGGCTCAAGAACCCCGGAAAACGTGCTCCGGGGTCTCGTGGGAGATGGACCCGAGTCTGGGAGCCCTTGTGGCGGTAGATTTCCCATCAGGACCAGGGCCATGCAGGCTCACAACGTGAGGCGAAGGCCCTGGAGAATGAGGAAACTAAAGTGCTCACTATTCTTTCTCATCCGGGGCCTTCCTTCAGGAACCCACGCCTACATTTCCCAGCAGCCCCTGGGGCATGGGAGGGAGGCTCCAGGAGCCTAAGCCCGGAATGGATTGAAACGCAGACCAAGGGATTCAATTTAGAGGCACAAGAGCATTTGCCGATGATAAATAACATCACTAGGAACAGTTACTGAGAGCCCACTGCGTAAGTGGCCACACGCCAACCCTCTGACGAAGCTGTGAGTCCCATGTTACAGATGAGGAAACTGAGGCTCAGAGAGAGGGAGAGAGTCTACACAGCTTGTGAACTGACTTCGGGTTCCACCATTCCTGAGCTCTGTGACTTTGGGCGAAGGGAGATGGGGAAGGGTTATGGGGGGTTCGGGGTGGGGGGCGGGAACAGAGGGCAACCCACCGGCGGCTCCGGCCTCACCTCCTTGAGGTCGCGCTGGAGCTTGACGTTAGCTTCCTCGGCCTTACCCAGCTCGCGGTGGGCGGTGCCCAGCTCCTCCTCCAGCTGGCTCATCTGGCGGCACAACACCGCCAGGCGCTCCCGCAGCTGGCACACCTCCGCACGCTGCCGCTCCAGGGCTTCCTCCAGCTCAGCCGTCCGCCGGTTGGATTCGCCTCCAGGGCCCAGGCCATTGGCAAGGGTCTGAAGTGGGGACCGTGAGGAAGGAAGGGACAGAACCCGGAGTGGGGAAACAGAGACAGAAAGAAAATGCCAGGTGAAAACAAAGTTGGTGGGGGTTGAGTGGACAGAGTGAATCAAAGATCAGGGTGCCCTGCCCTTGTAGCTTAGTGGTTGAGCATCGAACTATGAACCAGGAGGTCACGGTTTGACTCCCCATCAGGGCTCCAGTAGGGGGCGTGAGGAGGCAGACAATCAATAATTCTCTCTCATCATTGATGATTCTCTTTCTCTCTCTCCCTCTCCCTTCCTCTCTGAAATCAATAAAAATTTTAAAAATATATCAGTAAGGGTCATCGAGGTCACAGTAGCTAGCTAGGTGACCTGAATCAGGTCCTAGGAGCTCAGACGTCCCAGGGTCAGCGAGGATCATATCAAACAATAAAAGGACCATCACAGCCCAGCTGGCGTGACTCAGTGGGTGAGCATTGACCTATGACCCAGGAGGTCAGGGTTCAATTCCCCATTAGGGCACATGCCTGGGTTGTGGGCTTGATCCCCAGTGTAGGGTGTGCAGGAAGCAGCCAATCAATGATTCTCATTGTTGATGTTTCTATCTGTCTCTCCCTCTTCCTTCCTCTCTGAAATCAATAAAAAATATTTTAAAAAGGGGGGGGCCGTCACAAAGTCAGAGGAGAGAGTGGAGGTCAGAGGGATGAGGATCAATGAAGAGCAAAGGGAGCGAAGGACTTCCACCTCTTACCTGCCCGTCCCCATCCTTGCCGGGCTCCTCCAGCCCGGATCGGCGCCTAGACAGCTGCTCTCGAAGGTTCAGAGTCTGGGGGTGGGAAAGGGAAATCAGTGCAAAAGGAAGATTACTTCCTTCCCACTGGCCCCAGCCCTCTAAGGAGAGGCCATAGGAGCCTCGGGTCCTGCTGGGGCCACCCTGAGACCCTGGGCTCTTGTTGTCTCTCTCCTTAGCTTCCCAGCAGGGAGGGGGTTGGCCTTCCCCTTGTCCTCTTTAGCCCTGGCTTTTCCCATCCAGACATTCCCCCGGACTGGGTTCTTCCCGCTGGCCCCAGCCCCTGGTTCTCAACGTAGTCTCACTTTCGCTAGGCAGTTCTCCTTGTAGCCCTTAGGAACCCCACTGGTTCCTCCGCAGTCCAGCCCCATGAGTCCTCTGCTCTAGTCTTGCCCCCAACAGATTCTAGAACCCAGAACCCGCCCCCCCCCACATTGGGAGGTCCTTAGTCCCTCCCTCCCCTTCTTGGCTTCACCTCCTGGTTGCTCATCTCCAGCTCCTCTTCTAGAACGGCCACCCGCTCCAGCGCCATCCGCAGCCGCTCCCGGACCTGGGGATGGGGCCGGACAGGAATGAGATGGAGATCAGATCCAATCTAGGACAGTTGGCCATGGTGAAGGACACCCTGGAACGGGGCCTCATAGGGAAGGTTAGAGTTCCTCTATCTATAATGGATGTGCAGCCCCACCTGCCACCAAAGCAGTCCAGCCACCGGTAGCCCCGCCCTCGTTCACTTTTCCATTATCAACCAGTCAGGTCAGTCTGCATAGCCAGTCGATCGGAGTCAACTTTCCCCCCACTTAGGACATCCCCAACCAACCGCAGCCAGAATCTCTCCGGTTCAGGACAGCCCCAGCCACCTGCGGGTTTCCCTCCTACAGCCAGGCTCTTCCATTCTCACACCTTCTCATCCAGGGCCTTGTGGTGCTCGAAGAGGGACTTTAGAGCCTTGAGCACCTCCACCTCCGAAGAGACCCCGCCGGGGGACTGGGCCTGGCGCTTCACCACGGTCATGCGCAGTGACCGCTCGTGTCTGGACACCAGGCACTCCAGGTGTTCCAGCAGTAGCTGCAGGGACAGGACACCGGGTCAAAGAGGCAAGGAAAGAGAGGAAGGGTAGACAGGAAATGTGGTTCAGACAGGTGGGTTGGACACATGGGGAAAGAGGTGAAGCCAAGCAAAAGGTAAGGAATGAGAAAGGTCGGTAAGAGAGGGATATCCGTGGTAAGAGGCAGAGTCAGGAAGGAGTAAGCACAGAAATAGAGACCGTGACGGAGAGGGGGAGGGACAGGAAGGAAGGAGGGGACCAGAGGACACCAGCCGAGAAGTGGGAGCAGGGAGAAGACAGGACCCCAGGTGGTCAGACAGCAGCACCGCGAGGCCCCGCCTGCCCCTCTTAGATAGGCGCTCACCCGCGTATTGTTCCGTTCGGCCTTCAGCTCCGCGATCTCTTCTTCCCGCTCCAGCAGCTGCTCTCGACATAAGTTCAGCTCCTTCGTCAGAGCCGCAAACTCCTGTCCAGATGTGGGCAAGATCGTGACAATCAGATCAATCCTTCCCCACCTCCCACATGGACCGCAACTGTTGGAAACCCCCGCCCTCCCTGATAAGCCCCGCCCCTTTCGGCAACCCAGGCCCCGCCTCTCATCGACAGAGCCCGCCCCTGGCCCCTCCCTTCCATGCCCTATGCCCCGCCCCTCCACGCCTTCACCGCTCGAGGCCCCGCCCCTCCACGCCTTCACCGCTCGAGGCCCCGCCCCGCCCCGCTCCGCCCAGACCTGGGGCAGCGCGATGCTGAGCTGTCGCTGCAGGGAGTCCTTCTCGTGGCCCAGCTCGCGCAGCCGCAGCTGCGCCGTCGCCAGCCCGTCCTGCGCCTCGCGCAGCGTCTCCAGCAGTCGCTCGCGCTCCGTGAGCATCGTGACCATGAGGCGCTCCAGCTCGCCGCCCGCCTCGTCCGGGCCCAGCGCCGAGCCCCGCCGGCCATCCTCGCTGATGGTGGGCATCACCTCGCACATCATGGCGGCGGTGCTGGCCTGCATGGGCAGCGAAGGGGCAGGGAACAGAGACCGGCCTCGTCAAGGCGCAGGCAGAGACAGACATGGCCACTCTGCTACTACATTGAGGAAACTGAGGCAGGGCCACCCAGGCATTGCACCAGAAAAACTGAGGTCTGTTCATTCTGATCACCGCATAGGATGAACTGAAACCCATTGCTCTGGCTTCCTGGGTGAGAGCATTTGGGGAAACTGAGGTCAGGTTCCATCAGGCACCGACAGCAAATCTAGGCCCAGCCTCGTCCACCACAACGAAGCCAGGTGACCCAGGTGCTGCCTGAGTGAATGTGGAAAGGCCGCCTCTACCTATTTGGGCCATGCTAAGAATCCCCTGCAACCCACTACAGGAATGACAAAACTGAGCCCCAGCCAGACCATGATTTCGGGAGGACACTGGACTGGGGTCACAGAATTAGGTCACTGGTACCTGATTAGCTGCTATCCAGCTCAATTCCCCTCTTCTTCAGTTTCTCATCTGGACCTCAACTCCAGAAGAATCTAAAGACCCACTCCCCATGGAGAGGGGGAGCATGGAGGAGGGCGGGGTGGGCTAGCCATCTCCCACAATCCAGGTGACCAAGATCCAGCTCCCTCCTTCATCAGGTCCTGAAGTTCCTGCCCCAAGACTCAGGAGTCTGAGCCTCCAGCCCCCTCCTTCCCAATCCCGGAAGTCCGAGACTACACCCTCTCCTCTGTCTGGGCTTTAGGCCTCCAACCTCAGACTCAGAAATCCCAGCCATCAGACCCCTGCTCGCCCAGAACCCGAGGCCAGGCCCCCAGGACCCAGGAGCTGGGGCGCACAAGCTGTGGGCGGAGATGAATGGAGTTCTCCTGAGCCACTCCCTCCCACACATCAGGTCGGACAGGTCCAGCTGGCCCAGCCGAAAGCAGGAGGGACTTTCATTTGCTTCCCCCCTTTCCCTCTCTCCCACCTGGCAGTGGCATAACTGGTTCTAAGAGTAGATAATTCCCAGCGCCACCCAATTTTCGGACTGTGTCTAAAGCCTGGGTCTTGGACTCGTGAGAGGAGAGAAGGGAATGGAGAGCCCTGGGGCCTGAGGGAGCAGGCAGCTGGGTCCCTTGGGTCTTTGAACAGGTACATCTGAGAATCTGGACACCTGAATCCTAGCATGCCGAGGCCAGATTCAGGAGTATGTTCATAAGAAGGCAGGCCAGCCTTAGGCCCCAAACCAACATGGTATCTAAAACCCAGAACCTGGTCAGGGCAGGCAACACAAGATGCTTTAAGGAAGCTGTCCTAGAACTTCAAATTCACTGAGAAGGAAACAAAACACAGCAACGCTGGTCACAGATCTAGAGAGCCACCGGCATGGGCATGTGGATACAGCACAGAGTGCAAAAAGAACATATCCTTCCACGTTTATAATGTGAGTTGGGTAAGAGCTGCACTCCGGGCATATTCTAGGAGCCTGGTATGAAACGTTGAACCAGCCAAGAGCAATCAATAACTTAAAAAGCAACTGGGTGACCTCAGAATGATATCTAAGAATATACCTAATGCAATGCACAACAAACCTAGTCGGGAGACATAATCTAGAATGCAAAATCTACCAGAGATGAGGGTCTAACAGGGTTTTCAATCTTGGTTTTATCATGTGTCTAGATAATGCTAGAACTCAGAATGAAGAAGAGGTGCTCTAGAATTCAGAACATGCCCTGGAGGTGAAGAAAAACCTAGACAGTAGCAAGGAGTTTGTCTGGAACTTAGTCGTGCCTGGGGGAAGATGTAGAAGGATGCATGCTTGGAATTGAGAATTTACTGGCATAAGGCCTGAGCTGGCAAAGGAGAGACAGGGTGCTCTGGAAATGAGGAGATTTCTAAGCTGAAGATTCCAGAAGAGGGGAGAGCCTAGGGCATGATTAGAATGCTGATGTGGCAGAAAGAGGAGGAAGCCCACACAATCCACCAGGGGACAAGTTCTGAACCAACATCACACTAAGGAAAAGGTGGACGGAGAAGGTGGGAATGGAAGGGATGGGCCTAGAACCTAGAACTTGAGAAGGAAGAGATAAGGTAGAACACTTCAGTGGGAGTCTTCCAGATTGTAGACTGTAGAACTGGATGGAACATGAAGCAGGAAATACATTCTAGAGTTGATAGCACAATAAAAAAACTAGAGCACATGCCCTGGCTGGTTTGGATAGAGCATCGGCCTGGGGACTGAAGGGTCCCAAGTTCGATTCCCAGTCAAGGTGACATGCCTCGGTTGCAGGCTCGGTCCCCAGTGGGGGGCATGCGGGAGGCAGCCGATCAGTGATTCTCATCATTGATGTTTTCCTCTCTCTCTCCCCCTTCCTCTCTGAAATCAATAATAAATAAATAAATACTAGAGCACATAATTGGGAGACACACATTCTTCTAGAACTTAGAATGTCCCTGGGAAGAGAATGGAACGTAGAACAATGCCAAGGATATGGCTGGAAACTTGAACACTCCTAACATGAAATTTTAGCAGAGAATAAGCAAGGACTGGATCCTGTCCCAAGAGATAGGGGGATCAGAACTTGGCTTGCGGGGGTTATTTGGATAGTTGAATTCATCGGGGAAAAGACATGCCTGGAACTGAGAGCATGCCGTGGGTGACGATGGAACGGAGACGTGGACTGGGAATGTTCCGGGATCTAGAAAGAGTCTAGAATGTGGAGTGTTGCAAGGGCACGGTTTAACTGGAAATGTGGAAGACAGTGCGTAGGTTCTAGATCCTCGAATGAGCCTAGGCCACAGAAGACATTTGGAGGAAGGGATGTATGTTTGGCTCATAGTCTGAGAGAGTGTATTCAGAGAATGTGGGCCTCGGAAGGCAATGGGGTGCCAGAAATATCTCAAGAAGCTGTGTCTCAGGGGAGAGAATAGGGTCCCGGGCAGCCCAGCAACTGAGATGAAATGGGGATGAGGCAGGAGGCTACCAAGGCTGCTGAGAGCTGTCGAGTTTATAGGGGATGGTGAGACCATGAGGACCTGGGTCCCTAAGAGTAAGAGATGAGGAGCTAGAAACCTGGGCAGGAGGAGAGCAGATCTGGGGACCTGGACTCCTGAATCCTTGTGGAGGTAAAGGAAAGGGGGTTCGGGGGGAGGGAGGGCTGAGGCAAATGGCCTCAGTATAGGCTGGTGACCAATACAGAAGCTAGGATCTGAACGCCTGGGTCCCTGAGGGGGTGCAGGGCTGGGGACAAGGCATCTAGTCTTCAGGGGCGGAGATAGGGGGTGGGGAGGCAGATGCCAAAGTATGGCATTAACAATTGCATTCTGAGTCCCTGAAAGGGAGAGTCATGGCGCCTGAATCCCTAAGGGGGCAGATGCTGGGGTACCGGGAGGCTGGGTATATTTGCCTGAGGAGCGCAGGGGCTGTTGAACTGGGTGTCTAAAGGGACAAAGGCTGGGAACCTGGGTCCCCGGATGCCAATTACCCTAAGGTGGATAGGGCAGGAACCTTCAGAAGCCTTGACTCCTGAAGAAGGTGCTGGGGTCCCGGAAATCTAGGGTGCTAGATTTCCGGGACCCCAGAGTCTGGCCAGCGGAACCCTGAGTCCCGGGCGTCCGGGTCGGGGAGGGCCCGGGTATCCCCGGGTCAAAGGCGCGGCAGGGGGGATCCCCGCGCCGCCGGCGCCCCCTTTCTGGCGGTGGCAGCAGGAGGTGGGGGAGGCGAGGCTGCCGAGCGCGCTGACCATGGACAGCTCCAGAGCGGGCCTGTGTCCAGGGTGGCCGCGGGTCGGCCTGGACTGAGGGACGCGGCCGGCTGCTGGAACCGAAGGGCTGGAGATGGACAGACGGGGTGCGCGAAAGGGGCACTATGCGGACGCGACGGGGGACGGACAGCCCTCGCCTGGGGAGTGTGACACAGCCGCGGCGGGTGTCTGGGGCTCTCCGGTCTGGGCCGAGGAGGAGGATCTAGATCCAGAGGGGTTCCCAGGGTTGAACTGAAATCCAGGCTCCTGGGCCCTGGAGGAGGCGCAAGGCGGCAGTATGCCTGGGATTCTAGGGTTTGGTTGGGGACTCTGAGAGCCGGGAGGGGCACACCTGACTCTCTGGGGTTGGGCTGTGAAATCTGGGCGCTGGGGTCCCCGGGGATGAAGAAGGGAATCCAGGATCTCGTAGAGGCGGGGAAAGCTAGGCGAGGGGTCCCCTGGGTGGGCGCTGCCTGGCAGGCCGGGTTCTTACCTACCTGGTCCGCGGCGGCTGCGGGCGGAGCTGGGCTGCAGGAGGGACGTGGGGTGGGGTGGGGGGACCGGGCGGGGCCCCTGGCGGCGGCCGGGGCCCGGATCTGTAGCTCTGGAACCCTGTCTCCGCCGCTCGCGCGGGCTCCACGTCTCTTGCTCCGGCTTGGGCGCTGGGGACCCCACTCCCTCTCACAGTCTTACAGCCCTCTACCCCCTAAAATAGTCCCCTAACCCTGTCACCGTTCAGCCTCCCCCCACGAGGCCGCAGCCGCCAGATTCAGGGGTGCCCACCAGCGCCCCCAAAATCCCACCTTCCCCCCCAAAATTCCCTCCTCCCTCCCCCCCAACAGCTCCCTGGCGGTCGTGGCCCCTTTAACAGGAGACTGACAGACGGCTCTGAGTGGCCAATGGGAAGCAGCGTCGGCACCGGCAGGAGGCTAAACCCCGCCTCCGCACGGGCTGGGAGGGGTTCCGCGGGCGGAGAGCGGGAGGCGGGGCTCCAGACATGTCAGCCAATAGGCGTGCGGCGTGAGGCAGCTGGGGCGGGAGGCGGAGCCCGGCAGGGAGATGATGTCACCTGGAGCGAGTGGCGTGCGGCGTGGAACGCGAGTCGCGACCCCGGATCCCGGCGGTGGCGCGCGCCGGCCCTCGCGCCGCACGAGACAGGAGGGGTGGGCGGGCGGCGAGGTGGGAGTAAAGGTTGTATTTTCAGGCGGGGGCGACTCCCGGAGACGCGTTTGGGTTGCCAGGTGGGGTGAATGCCGGGTCGGCAAGTGCACCTTACTCTGCAATTCCTGCGCCCGCCTCGCCCGCCCCGGGAGCTGCACGCGGCACCCCACCCCGCCTCCCACGCTGGGCTCCCCCGGCGGACAAGGTTAATGGTTCGCTCCGCCCCGCCCACACAGAGGACACCCACTGGCTCCCCGCAGCGTTTCAGCACTCGTGGGTAGGACCAGCTACAGAAGGGGTTTGGCCTTCATCCTGACTCCTAAGGGTGGGGGGCGTTGTCTTCACGTCTGAGCTCGCACTGAGACTCAGTCTGGGTCCCAGCCTCCACCCTTGGACTTGTCCCTTAAGAAGCTGTCCAGCTTCTTCCTTCAGACCTGGGGGAAATTCTGTACCTCATCTTCTTCAGGGGCTCGTCTCAGCATCAGCTTCTTTCCCTCCCCCACCTCTCAAGACCCTCTAACCTCGGGATGCAGGACAGACACACACTCAATGAGGGGCAAAGATCTTTAAATAAGGAGCCGGTGACAATAAATACTGTACAGGGGGAGGGGAGAGAGGGTCCAGATCTGTGGTTTCAGCCTCAGGACTCCAAGGACCTGCAAGGAGGGTGAAGAGAAGGGAGCCAGGCTCAGGGTAAGGGGCCCAGGGAGGGATGGGTAAGAGCCAGGGCTGGGGTTCCAGAACCAGGACTGAGGAAAGTGGGTTGAGGAATTCCAGGGAGAGGAGGTCCAGATCTTGGGATGGGAGTCAGCTAAGAGTCCCCCAGGGTTTTAACCAGAATGGCTTGGGGTGAGAGTCTGAGTTAGGGTCAGAATCCCGGGAGAGGAACCATGGCTGGGGGTGGCAACCAAGACTTCAGGAACCACTGGGAGTCTGGGGATACAGGAGGCCGTGGAGAGCCCTGGGGAATGGTGGCAAAGGGCTCACGAGTAGCTCTGGTGCTGCTGGCGCCGGCGGGCCGAGCGCATCTTCTCAAAGCGGGCCTCCATCTCCTCCAGCACACGCGGTGTGTAACGCACCACCAGCTTCACCGAGCCCTGCGCCGCCTTCAGCAGCTCCACGGCCTTCTCATGTTGCTCACCCTCGACGCTCTGCAGGAAAAGTGCACAGACAGCTGGGCGTGGGGCCCACCACTCTCACCCAACCCCCACCCCGGAAACAGGTCCCCCTGTAAGGGATCTGCTACCGACCCTGCGGTGCCCAAACCTCATCTCCTCGTGGGAGAGTCAGGAACTCTTGCCTCAGTGTCCTCCCCCAAAGTTTTCCAGGTTCCTCATGTCAGGGACAAACCCCATATGCCCTCAGTCACCAAGCCAGACCTCCAGGACCGTCTTTATCCCCGCCCTCCCCACAGACCTGCTAGCAGCCCCAGGCCTCCTGCCCTGACTCCCTCTTCTTGGTCCCCACCACCCTGGCCCCGGCTGAGGCTTGTTCCCCTCCACAGTGGACTCTTACTCTCGTCTCCTCCCTGACCTTCTGGCCTCCAACCTCTCCTCTCAGCCCATTCCCCACAGAGTCCCAAAGGAGTCTTTCTACTCCTCCAAGCTAAGCCTCCCCTCCCCTACTCACAGCCCCCCCCCCATAGCTCCCCAGGACCCTTGAGAAAAAGTCCCAGCTTTCTAGGCTGGCACTCAGGCCCAACAAGGCTGGCCCCAACCACCCATCTAGTTATGCCCCCATTTGCTATAAAAACTAGCGATTTTAATAACCTGCATGCCCAGCCCTCCATCAGAACCACACTCTTTCTCTTTATCTCACAGGAGTGTCACGGCCCCTACCTGCCACAACCTCAGCCAGTAACACCTCCTCTACCTTATTTGCCTGGAGAACTCCTACTCATCCTTCAAAACCCAACTCAAATGTTCTTTCCTCTGCAAAAAACTTCTTTCATCTACCCTGGTCTGGTGCGACATCACAATGCTTTGTGCTTCCTCATTATTATGGCCCTGATTGGGGCTATTTCACTCAGGGTTTATCTCCCTCATCAGAGAGGGAGTTCTTGAAGGTCAGAGCTGAAGCCAGTCTTTCTCAGGGTCTGCAGCCGTGCCTGCACTTGGCTGGATATAGGGGTAGTGCTCGGTCAGTGTGTGTTGAATTCATGTCAGAAACAAGGACAGACTTTGACCCTAGCCCTGCCCCAGCCTCCCACTCACCACACCATTCACCGACAACAGCTGGTCCCCACGCTTGAGGCCTCCGTGGCGGTCAGCCACACCTCCAGGAATGACACGGGAGATATAGATAGGCGAGTTCTGCTCCTTGCCCCCCATGATGTTGAAGCCCAGGCCTTCCTCTGTCTTGGGCAGCTCCACTACCCTGGGATGTGCATGGCCCTCACTGGCGGTGAAGGCAGCAACTGTGGCCTGGGAAGACAGAAAGCATGGAGAGGTGAAGGCCTCTCCATCCTGGATATGCGGACTAGGGTGGAGGATCTGGGCCAGGGAGAGCTACTGAGGCCAGATAGCTTTTCCCAAGCACGAGGTGCCTGCCACAGTTCAAAAGATTATTTCATAATGACTGCATGTCCCTTTTGGCTCACTTTGATGGTTCAGACATGTCAAAGAGAAAGTCTCCATTTGGTGTGAATGTATCTTGAATACTCAACACTTGCCAATCTCACTTTGTAACAGAGAAAAACAAGACCTGGAAGAAGCTGGTGGCCTCCAGGAAGCAGCAAGAATGGCATCTAACTCTGATTTCATCAGATTTCAGTGTTTACTGATATTGCATTGTTTTCACTGGATCGGTGTTTAAGGTTATCTTCTAGTCAGGCATTTGGAACTAGTTTCAATTTGTAATAGAAAAAGATGCCTTTCGTGACATTTATGAGAGATTACTTAAAATAAACTATAAATAAGTAATAGTAAGGGTGGTACAGAGATTTGTCAAAAATCATGAAGGAGAAACCAGGAATGAATGACATTAGGAAGTTCCGGGATGCTGCGAGTGATGGGGTGGAGGGCGCCTACCTTGGCTGTGGCGTGGGCCCGGATCTCAGCGCTGCCGGTGATGTCCAGCGTGTCATAGAGCTGCTCATACACCTGTGAGGATGCAGCAGCATCAGGGCCCTGCCAGCTCCCTCCTCCCCCCAACACAGGAGTCCAGGCCTGGCCTCTCCCACCAAGAACTGTCCCACCCCACACCTGGAACGGGAGGAAACTACATCTCCCAAAGAACCCCGGAGCTGACGCACGGGCACCCCCCCCCAGGCGGGCCGCCCCGGGCGTTGCTGGGAGGCGTAGTCCCCGGCCTCGGGGCGACCAGGAAGAGCACTGCAGCCGCCAGCTCGTGCCCGGCGCCGCGCGGCGCTCACCTCGCGGATGGCTGAGCAGAAGCGGCTCTGCAGGACGCGCTGGAGGGCCTGCAGCTTCTGCGGGGGCAGCTCCCCGCTGCGCTGGAGCCGTTCGAGGAGCTCCACCGCCCGGGACACGTCTGCGGGGCGGGGGCGGGCGCGTAGACAGAGTCAGAGACACCAACACGCAGAGAAGTCCCGAGAGATGCGACCAGAGACCGAGTAAGGGCCAGCGCGGACAGACCCGGGAAGGACAGCTGGGTCCCGATAGAACGCCCACATAGTCGCCAGTGGCAAGGGCGCCCTTCATCCCCGGGGCCCCCATATACACCCAGGAAGGGGTGCAGTGGGCGCCCCTCCCCGCTCGCTCGCCCGCCCACGGACCCTCCCACACCCACTAACCGCGGGACTCACGACGCCCCGTCCCGCCCACCTCCGCCCGGCCCTTGCCGGGGGAGGGGCGAGGGCGGGGGTCCAGGACGCGGGCCACGGCCGGGTGGGCAGGGCCCCCTGGCGCGCTTACCACGCTCCAGTCCCAGCGGCTCCACCAGCGCAGCCATGTCGGCGCCGCTGCGGCGAGCCGCCCGCCCGCCCGGTCACCAGCGGGGAGGGCGGGGCTTCAAGAGACCACGCCCCCGGCGACGGGCGCCCCCTGCGGAGGCGCGGTACTGCCTGCGCTTCTCTCCCTGCACGGTGGCCGCCGCACCTGCTCCCGCCCCTGTCTGACTGTCCTATTGCAGCCTCTGTCTGCACCTCGGTACATCTCGGTCTGTCCTGCCCCCAACACATGAGTATCCCCTCTCTATCCCTTTTTCCCACGTATTGGGCAAACTATATTAAACATCTGGGCCCAAGATGATGGACAGGATGGTGAGCAGACCAGACAAACCCACTGCCTTCAAGAAGCTTAGGTTATGATGTAGGGAGAGGTAGACAACCAGCTAGGACTGTGATCAGAATTGGGAGTGGGGAAGGGATGATCGAAGAGGGACATTAACAGAGTCCTTGGAGGTAAAAGAATCAAGAGGAGGGTGTGGGTCACTTTCCAGGCAGAGAGCCCATGAAATAACTGCAGTTTATGATGGTGACAATGTGCACAGGATAGTTATGCATGTTGAGGATTTTGAACTTACAATAACTCTGAAGAATAAAATGTGGAATTCAGTTGTGTATTTGAAGATCACTATGGCCACCATGTGGCGACTGGATTGGATGGGAGCAAGAGTGGAGGCAGGGGACCGGTCAGAAGGCTTTCTTTCCTAGTATCCCTTGATGGCACAGAGGATGGGTGGGCCGATTCGGAAATGTCCGGACGACTTGGTGAATCACTGTATATGAGGACAGGAAGATGGAGGAGGGGATATAAAGGTGTTCGTGGGGCGCTAGCCAGTTTGGCTCAGTGGACAGAGCGTTGGCCTGCAGACTGAAGGGTCCCCGGTTCGATTCCGGTCAAGGGCACGTACCTCGGTTGCAGGTTCCTCCTGGCTTGGTTAGGGTGTGTGCAGGAGGCAACCAATTTCTTTCTCATTGATATTTCTGTCTTTCCTTCTCTCTTCCACTCTAAAAATCAATAGGAAAATATCCTCGGGTGAGGAATAAAATAAAAAAGTAATAAAGTAAGGAAGAGGAAAAGAAATGGCCAGAAAAAGAGGAAAATCAGGTGAGAGAAACCGTGAGAAGAGAGTTTTTAAAAGAGGGTGGGCAGTTGTATCAGATGCTGTAGACTCGGGGCCAAAGGAATGTAGGAAAGATTGCAGTGTGGCTATACCTCACCACTGGCTGGATGGGAGGTATGGAGTCCAGAAACGGGCTTGTGCAAAGCCAGAGGAAGTTTGCAAGTTTGTCTACATGTCTCTCCTTCATAGTATTTCTTTTTCTATTTTAATAAGTAACCTACTTGAATTTAAGAGTAAAATCAAGTTAGCAAAGCACCTATATGCATTTATGTATAGCCCATGGACATAGACAAAAGCAAGGTGAAGGTCTGGGGTGGGGTGGAGGCTGGGTGGAGTGGGACATGGGGAGGGAATAGGGGACATCTGTAGTACTGTCAACAATAAAAAATAAACTTAAAAAATAAGTAATACAGAAGAGCTAATAATACAAAGCACCAGCCAGTCCTCTCTCCACTGCAAGAGGCAACAATTTAATAGGGGTTTAATATGCTAGTTGCTTCTGTATCTAAGTAACTTGCTATTTCTCAATTTCAGTTGTTAGTAATATATTACATTTTGACTTTCTGCCTTTACAACCTTTCCCCTCTCTTCCCATGGTAGTTTGATGGGACCAGTTTTCAGATCAATCAAAGTGCTTGCATTATGTCAATAAGTACTTATTGTTTACTGCAGAGGCCAAGTAATGCTCTGTGGTTACATTTTCTTTCTTGGACAGCTTGTGGATTTTTGTGTTTTTTTTTGTTAATCCTCACCTGAAGGTATTTTTTCCACTGATATTTTAGACAGTGGGAGGCAGGGAGATAGAGAGAAACATTGATTGGTTGCCTCTCGAAAGTGCCCTGACCAGGGCCAAGGATAGAGCCTGCAACCAAGGTAGATGCCCTTGACAATGATCAAACCCGGGACCCTTCAGTCTGTGGGCTGACACTCTATTCACTGAGCAAAATCAGCTATGGCTTGTGCGGTTTTGTTCCCCCCGCACCCCCCCCACCCCCGTGATTTCCATCTACTTTTGTTTCTCCCACCACATTCTCAATTTCTTTCCAACTTTCCAACACAACAGTGATCTTACTGAGTCTTCTTTTTAGCCTGAAACTCCTTGGAAACGTCAGTCCTCTGACCCCCAATCTCCTTTTCTTTTTTAAAGATATATTTTTATTGCCTTCAGAGAGCAAGGGAGAGGGAAACATCAATGATGAGAATCATTGATCGGTTGCCTCCTCCACGCCCCCTACTGGGGATTGAGCCTGCAACCCGGGCGCGTACCCTGACAGTGAACTGTGACCTCCTGGTTCATAGGTCCATGGTCAACCACTGAACCACACTGGCTGGGCTAAATCTCTCATTTTTAAGTATACTCTTAGTTAACTGTCTAAAAAGATGATGAGATTTCTTCCTTTCAGCTAACCTTTATTTCCCTAGCACTTCTAGTGTTAACAGGAATGTGTCAGGCAGGTTGTCTAAATTCTTTCAGTTGTTTTCCAGTTCTAAAATTTATACTTTTTTTTTTTTAAGATTCCTAACCGGTTTGGCTCAGTGGATAGAGCGTTGGCTTGTGGACTGAAAGGTCCCAGGTTCGATTCCGGTCAAGGGCATGTGCCTTGGTTGTGGGCACATCCCCAGTAGGGAGTGTGCAGGAGGCAGCTGATCGATGTTTCTAACTCTCTATCCCTTTCCCTGCCTCTCTGTAAAAAATCAATTATATATATATATATATATTTTTTTTTTTTTTTAAAGATTCCAGGACTGGTAAAATTCTCCATCTCTTCCTTGTGAACATATAGTTATTTCAATCTCTGATAACTCCCAACATCAGAATCATGCCCAGGTCTGTTTCTATTGTCTATTTTTTCTCTTGGTTTTCAGTAATTCAAATCCTCTAACATCCCTGATAATTTGAGTAAAGGCTGATCATTGGGTACTAAAAATTAGAGATTCTGAATTCTACCTCCCAGAGGGTTGTTTAGGCAAATCACCTAAATCCTGATGAGGCCTATTTCACTTGTAGCCTTACTTCAATATTGTGGCACTCTGAGGATTTCAAGTATAGTTATTTGCTTTGACAGACCTAGAACCCCAACCTGTGTCCCCAGAATGACATGGCTGCAGAGATCTCTGCTTAGCTCCTTAACCTCCGTTATTACTTTTAAAAAATATATTTTATTGATTTTTTACAGAGAAGAAGAGAGGGATAGAGTTAGAAACATCGATCAGCTGCCTCCTGCACACCTCCTACTGGGGATGTGCCCGCAACCAAGGTACATGCCCTTGACCGGAATCGAACCTGGGACCCTTCAGTCCACAGGCTGACGCTCTATCCACTGAGCCAAACCAGTCAGGGCTCCGTTATTACTTATTGTTGTGAATCCTCAACCCAGGATATTTTCCCATTGATTTTTAGAGAGTGGGAGGGGGGAGAGACACATCAACTGGTTACCTCACACACACGCCCCAACCAGGGCTGTGGATCAAGCCTGCAACTGAGGCACACGCCCTTGACCAGAATCAAATCTGGGATCCTTCAGTCTGTGGGCCCTTCGGTCCACTAAGCCAAACTGGCTAGGGCCCTCCATTATTACTTCCTGATGAACACCTGGGGTCTTGCAATGACAATGAGCAGGTTAAAGCATGATGGCAAATGCCTCAACAGAAGGTTGTATGTAGATTTGGGAGCTAATACCCCACATGGAAATTTTACCCTCACACCCCAGCTGTCTGGTCCAACCTCTGTAAACTCAGCCCAGGGGAGAACTGTCACTTTCTATGTCTAGCCCTCCACATAAACCGGCAAATGTCAAGGGAAAAGCCAGGAAAATAGAAAGTTTCACCTATGTACTTTCCTTTTCTTGGGGATCCGACTGCCTCAAGTCTCACCAACACTGGTGACCCCCTAACACTTTCCACAAGTTTTTATATATTTCATCTAGTCTTTATAACTGGTCTGTGCCAAATTAGTCCAAAATGGGCTATTCTTCATAGCCAATTCCCAAGTCGTCGCAACATATGTGATATCTACGAACATATACTAATTAGAGGTACCTAGTTCTCTTTTATTCCCAAAGTTCTCTCTCCTGGGACCCGTTTTTCTTTTTATCTTGTAGTCTCTTGTTGCAGGATTTTAAACGCCTGTGATCTTTGAGTGTATGTTTACGAAGACCGAAGTGTGAGAAAGCATGTCCGTCAGATGCAGCTGACAGGCTGCCTCTGCGTTATTGGGCCAAGTTTGTCTGTAGGTCCTAGCGTGTACATCCTGGGCAGCAAATGCCAAGCTTCCGTGCATCTTCAGTGCTGAAACAAGCACCACTGTATTCGAATGCCACCTTGTCTCCTACCCTTCTCATAACTGGAGTTGCAGCCTTGAGTGTCTCTAGAGTCCAGCAAGAGTGACTGGCTTCTTTCTCATGGGGTCATCAGACAAGGGTTCTCTCCATCATCTTATTGCATTTCTTATCCAGAAATGTGTTGAAATCTCAACTGCCGTGAAACGCTGGTTTCTTGTTATCATTAGTAGCAAGACAAACAGTGGAATGACCTGAAGGCCATTTTCCATCCTGGCCGTGTGGACTTCCTGCTCCACCTAATCCCATCCTTGTATCTTGCTCTCATTTCTTCACCCTTTTCCTGCTCTCCAATTCATGTAATAGCTTCCCTTTCACACAAAGTTGCAGCTTCCACTGAGTAATCAAATGCTTAGGACCCACGGCTTCCCTCACCCAAGCTAGGGTTATGTGTGGAAGAGGTTCAAAAAAAAAGAGGGAGACACACAAAGGGATCGACGACTTTTACAGAGGACTTCTGCACCCCATTTTAAACAGCTCTGGTTATAGGCTGGGGTATCCCCAGTCTTAGGTCATAAAGTTCAAGTTCTAGGCATGTGCTGGAACACAAACCAAAATAGGGTTAACATGTCAAGTGACAACCTTTTAGGGAAGACAATAAGATAAGTGAAGAAACCAAGGTGCTCATTAACAGGAAATTAATTTTATTTTTAAATCCAAGGAACCAGAACAAATAAGAAGACTTCTACCCATGGATGGCAAACTTAGATGGTGGCCAAGGTTGGGGGAAGAGGATGACAGCAACAGGGTGGGTAGGAACACGTCCAAACAGATGAGGCCTCTTCACTCTGGTGCAGCCTCCATCAAATACCCGTTCTCTGGAGCAAGATACCCGTCGCCTCCCTCGGACTCCATGTACATGTCTCGGCCATCATTGCCCAGACCCTCCAGCCCGTTGTCCTGGCCACCCCCACCCCCACCTCGGGCTTCATCCCTGCCTCGCTCACTACCCCGCTCCCCCCGCTTGTGCTCGCGATCCCGGTCTCGGTCTCGGTCCCGGCGCCGATCCCGCTCACTCCGGTGGCTCCGACGTCGTTCCCGGTCACGATCCCGGCCCTTCTCCTCTGGACCATCAGGGCCATCTGGACCCAGCTCCCCAGGAGGCCCATCATCAGGAGGTGCATCACCAGCCTCAGAGGGCTCTGCCATGTCGCCACCACCTCCACCACCACGCAGCTCTTCCTTGCGCTCCCTCTCCCGTCGTGCCCGCTCACGGCTTCGGCTGCTTCGCCTTTTCCGTTCCCGGTCCTTGTCCTTGCTCCGCTCCCTGGAGCGCCTCCGCTCATCCTTGTCGCGACTCCGTGAACGCCGCCGCCGGTCCCGAGAGCGGGAGCGCCGCCGTTCTCGCTCCTTGTCTCGCTCGCGGCTTCTCTCCCTGCGCTCCCGCTCGCGGTCCCGGTCCCGATCCCTGTGGGGAAGCGGGGATGGGCCCGGCCTGGATGAGGTGGGTAGAGGTGTGTGTCAGGGCACCCCCACGTAACCACCCCCCTTCCCAGGAAACCACCTGCCCAATCTTACCTCTCATCGTAGCGGGAGGTATCATCACGGCCAGAATGGCGGATATTCACATCAGCCCCACCTCTTCTGGTACCACCAAGGCCACCTCCTGGAGGTGGGCAGAGGAACAGAGGGTCAGCCTGAGCATGGATAAAGGATCAGAAACCAGATGCATCAAAGAGCAAAGGGAAGGATACCATCTCTGTTGGTGTCTATGGGGCCAAGTCCTGTGAGGACATTTTGCTAGGCATTCTCTTAAAGTGACCAAGTGCAAGGAGAACCAAGATAGTAGCATAGGTAAATGCCAGTACTCACCACCTTCAACAACCACATCAAAATTACAACTAAAACACACAACCACATCATTTAGAACCACCTGAAAGCAGGTTGAATGGGAGGCGTACAACTAGAGAAGTAAAGAAAGTACACTGAGACTGACTGGTAGGAGGGGCGGAGGGACAGAACTAGCTGGTCCGATACCCACATGTGCCAATTTTTTACTTGAGAGGGCTATCTCAGCTGCATAAGCCCCCGCCGGTGAGGAGCAAGGAGTTTAAGCCCCACACTGGACCCGCAGCCCAGGGTTCCAGAGCTGGGAGAAGTCCCCATAACTTCAGACTGTAAAAACGAGCAGGTATTGCGGCTGAGTGACACTCAGACGCAATCCCTCTGAGACCCAGCACCAGGCAGCTTTGGGGACACAGGGACATATGGGGAGGAACTGGATTATCTGGCATAACAACAGGGGTCATTGTTCATGTGCTGGGACCTCCCCATTGCAAAGCTGACTGGCAGCCATATCAGAGTTTCCATCAGCCTGGTTTACACTGTTCCCAATGCCCTCGTGATTTCCTGAGTCCCTGCCAATCCAATTTGCAGCCCCACCAAAGATGTTTGGGGGTGCAGCTGCATTTCCATATGAATGGTTTGTCTGGGCTCAGACTTCAAACTTTGAAACAAGCAGCTGGTATCAGCATGCCCCAAGCCTATCAATAAAAGGCCTCATGTAGGCACTTCACAAGCCCAGTGTAAGTAGTAACCATCTTCAGACCTCTCTGTAGCTCCTGCTGGGTGGCCCCAGGCAGTGGCTGACTGCACCTTGCAGGAGGCCCCACAGCAAATGCACCCAGCGGACAGCTTCAGACCATACGAGATTACATCTCTACACATCCACAGGCGACACACTCAAGGGGCAGACTCAGTGAGCACCAAAGCCCCTGCTCCATGTGGGTGTCTCCTGCACAGCTGCTCTTCTACTGTAGTAGCAGCTGGTCCTCACAACCAACTGGCCTGGAGGTCAATTCCTCCCAGTGATGCCAACAGCAATCAAAGCTCAACTACAAGACTGTGCACACAGCCCACACAGGGGCACACCTAGAGGGCCCAGCTCAGGTGACTGGAAAGGCTGAGCCACTGGGTCTACAGGATGCCTACCTTACAAGGCCACTCTGCCAATTCCAGGAGACATAGCAGCTCTACCTAATATACAGGAACAAACACAGGAAAGCATCCAAATTGCATAGACAAAGAAACATGCCACAAATGAAAGAAATGGAAGCAAGCAAACTACTGGACACAGAGTTCAAATCATGGTTATAAAGTTCCTCAAGGATTGTCATGAGACTTTCAAAAATCTTAATGAGAATGTCAAAGACATGAAAAAGAGCCAGTCAGAAATTAAGCATACACTAACTGAAATAAAGAATAATTTAGAGATTCAACAGGAGAGGATTCCAAGAATCAAACCAACAATCAATTTGGAATATGAGGCACACCCTATTAGAAGAGCAAAAAGAAAAAGAATCCAAAAACATGAAGCTAGTGTAATGAGCCTCTGGGAAAACTTTTAAGTGTTCCAATAGTCACATTATGGGGGTGCCAGAAGAAGAGTGAGAGCAACATATTGAAAACCTATTTGAAGAAATAATTATAGCATTGACCTATGAATCAGGTGGTCACGGGTTCAACTCCAGGTCAGGGCACATGCCTGAGTTGCAGGCTCGGTCCCCAGTAAGGGGCATGCAGGGACATTCAATCAATGATTCTCTTTCATCATTGATGTTTCTATCTCTCCCTCCCCCTCCCTTCCTCTCTGAAATCTATAAAACTATATTTTAAAAAATGACAGAAGACTTCCCCTGTTGAAAGAAATAGACTTACAAGCACACAGAGTCCCAAATAAGAGGAACCCAAAGAGGCCTACACCAAGACACATCATAATTAAAATGCCAAAGGTTAAGGATGAAGAGAATCTTAAAAGCATTAAGAGAAAAGCAGTTAGTTACCTATAAGGGAGAGCCCATACAACCATCAGCTGATTTCTCACTAGAAATCTGCAGGCCAGAGGGAATGGCAAGAAATATTCAAAGTGATGAATAGCAAGGACCTACAACCAAGATTACTCTACTCAGTAAAGCTATCATTTAGAATTGAAGGTCAGATAAAGGGCTTCACAGACAAGGAAAAACTATAGGAGTTCATCACCACCAAACCAGTATTACATGAAATGTTGAAAGATTTTCTTTAAGAGGAAAAAGGAGATAAAAAATACGAACAACAAAATGGCAATAAATACATATCAACAATTGAATCTAAAAGTCAAAATATATGAAAAAAACTAATGAACAAAATAAACTGCTGAATAAAATAGATTAGAGGCATGGAAATATAGAACAGAGAGACGAATCTCAGAGGGAAGAGGGGAGGAGGGACAGAAAGAGATTAGCCCAAGATTTTACATCATGCATGTATGAATTACTTATGGACAGACAATAGGGTGGTGAAGGCCTGGGGTGGGGCAGGAATCTGGTAGAGAGGGGCAATGTAGTAGTAAGAGGGGAGGGGCATCTGTAATACCCACAATAAAGACTTAAAAAAAAATGTGACCAAGCACTATATATACATGTATATGTGTATATATATACACACTATATATATTTGCAGGCCAGAGGGAATGGCAAGAAATATTCAAAGTGATGAATAGCAAGAACCTACAACCAAGATTACTCTACCCAGTAAAGCTATCATTTAGAATTGAAGGTCAGATAAAGGGCTTCACAGGCCCAGTGCATGAAAATTCATGCACTGGAGGGGGGGGTCTCTCAGCCTGGCCTGCGCCCTCCCTCAGTCCAGGAGCCCTCAGAGGTGGGAGGTGACCCGGCGATCAGGGGAAAGCAACACCCCATGACACCACTGCCAGCAGCTCAAGCCTCGGGTGGCCCTGGGCAGCTGAGGGGCTGAGAGGGCTGGGGGCACTGAGGGATTCTGGAGGCAGATGTGCAGGGTGGGCCCAGCCTCGCTGCGCCCACCGCCCCGGCGGGGCTGAGGGACTGGGCGCCACCATCTTTGAGGGCATGGCAGTCAATTAGCATATTCCTTCCTTATTGGCTGTGGGCGCCACCATCTTTGCAATGGCGTG
This sequence comes from Corynorhinus townsendii, assembly GCA_026230045.1. Taxonomy (NCBI): domain Eukaryota; kingdom Metazoa; phylum Chordata; class Mammalia; order Chiroptera; family Vespertilionidae; genus Corynorhinus; species Corynorhinus townsendii. The sequence continues at coordinate 46,194,521 of JAPDVU010000011.1, read as the reverse complement.
GTCAATTAGCATACTCCTTTATTATATAGGATGTGTGTATATGTATATATTTCCATCCTACATAATAAAAGCCTAATATGCTAAGCGTATGGTTATCCATTCAACCAATCAAAGCATAATACGCTAATGATATACTAAGGCCGCTCAACCGCTTGCTATGACGTGCACTGACCACCAGTGGGAAGACACTCCAACTGGTGGGTTAGCTTCCTGCTGGGGTCCTGCCAATTGGGACCGAGTGAAATGGGACAGACATGCCCTTGAGCTCTCCTGCGGTTCCTCCCTGGCTGGCCAACCTCCAGCATCCCTCCCCAGCCCCGATCGTGCACCGGTGGGATCCTTTGGCTTGGCCTGCACCCTCTTGCAATCTGGGACCCCTTGGGGGATGTCGGAGAGCTGGTTTTGGCCCAATCCTGCAGGCCAGGCCGAGGGACCCCACTGGTGCATGAATTTGTGCAACGGGGCCTCTAGTGTGTGTGTGTGTGTGTGTGTGTGTGTGTGTGTGTGTGTGTGTGTGTGTGTGTGTGTATACTGTATTGATTTTAGAGAGGGCGACAGAGAAGGAAACATCAATGATGAGAGAGAATCACTGACTGGCTGCCTCCTGCACACCCCCTATCTAGAATCAAGCCTGCAATCCTGGCATGTGCCCTTGACTGGAATCGAACCCGGGACCCTTCAGTCCACAGGATGACGCTCTATCCACTGAGCCACACCAGCGAGGGCAGTGACCAAGCCCTTTAGAAATTAGATGCCTTCCTCAAAGTGCTAGCTGGGAGTCACCTGTAATTAAGCTCCAAAACTCATGTTTTTTACCACTGGCAAACCCTCCCTTCAAGTCACACACTGCCATCTAAACCTGAAGCTACAGCAACCTACTTGAAAACATGACCTACCTCAAAGCCTCAGTGACTTCTCACTGCCGACACCCAAACTTCTAGTCAAGGGGCTACCTGTGCCTGCCTGCAAGATGAGCCCTACTCATATTCCCAACGAAGGGCCCCCTCTTTATATTTGAGGCATTTCTTCTTTTTGTTTTTTTTGTTAATCCTCGCCCTAGGATATTTTTCGATTGATTTTTAGGGAGAGTGAGAAAGACAGAGAGAAACAGATGTGAGAGAAACATCGATTGGTTGCCTCCTGCATGAGCCCCAACCAGGACCCAGGTCAGGGAGGAGCCTGCAAACAAGGTATGTGCTCTTGACCAGAATCAAACCCAGGACCTTTTGGTCCGCATGCTGATGCTCTATCTACTGAGCCAAACTCGCTGGGAGAGGCATTTTTTCAATTTCCTCGTATTACCCGTCTCCTTCCTACTCGTTTTGGGGCTCATTCACCTCTTTTCCTGAAGTCTCCTCCTTGTCTCTTTGACTCCTACTCACCCATCAACACGTTGGCCCAAACATCACTTCCTCAGAAAGCTATCCCTGACCTTCCAGAATAAGCTGTTTTTCCACTCACAGACCATACACACTTTTTTCTCAGAACTTCAACTGCAATTTCAAATTGTGTATGTACACGAGTGCGGTGACTGACAACTGTGCCTCTCCTGGCAGCCGGTAACGCGCCAGGAGAGCCAGGAGTATGCCAGGCTTTGCTTGCTGTAACCAGCATGTGGCACAGCATCCAGAACATAAAGGTGCACGTGCAGTAGTCAACCAACTGACTGAACAACACCAAGGAGGAGTGGGTGGTCCCATTCTTCAGGCGGGGAAACAAACTCAGATTAAGCCCTTGCCCATGTTGACAAGGCAGGGAAGGTGCGGAGCTGGAAAGTGACTCCCAGCTAACTCCATGCACCCTCCCGTACCTCACTGCCTGGAAGAAACTTCGGTGCAGCAGCCTGGAGCGCCACGTGAGGAATAACTTAGTAGCGAGGCTGAAAAAGGAAGAGGCAGCTTGGCTATCAGAGGCATTCCAATAGAGACAAGCAACTGACCCGGCACCTGGCACAGCCAAGTAGGGGCAGAATAAGCTGGTGCTTTCCATGGTCAGGTCCCAACCCAGCAGTGGATCACATCACCCATTTGATGGATTGCAACCAGCACATAAAAACAAATAAATAAAACAACAGACTATAGTATAAAGTACTAGTACGCACTGCCCACAGAGAAGATAATTACTTTATAAAATTTGGGTTGTATGTATTTCTAAAAATATACATTTTTATTGATTCCAGATATGGAGAGGGAGAGAAAGGGAGAATCATTGATTGGCTGCCTCCTGCACATTCTACACTGGGGATCAAGCCTGCAACGTGGGCATGTGCTCTGACCAGGAATCTAACCATGACCTGGTTCATAAGTCAACACTCAGTCACTGAGCCTCGCTGGATGGGCAGGTTGTATGCATTTTACACATGTATACTGGGTCAGGATATACCAGGTTATCACCATCAGAAAGTCTGAATGCCAATCAAACGAAAAGATTCTGGGATTTCACCACAACAAAAGTATCAGACTCTGAAGAACCCACTGCACCCAGAGAGCAAGTAAGACCCTGTCTAGTCTATCAAGTTCAGAGACTCAGCAGATGAGTGGTCCACCCAGCACAGGCAAGTCAAGAATGAGGACAGCAGATTGGGAGGCACGAATAAGAGCAGAGGGTACTGGACCCTCTTGGGGTGTCTACCCAGGAAAGGCCATCTCCTCTGAGAGCTGTCACTCACTCTTGCAGGTGTCAACACGCTCAACAGACATGTCTGGATGGCAGATGCTCAGCCCCAGGGCCAGGGCCAGGCCCGATGCTGAGCCAATCAGAGCCACGTACCCCTAAGTGCAGAGATTCATTCAGGACTGGGTGTAGAGCAGGGAGCTGTGGAATACCACACTGGGCCAGTGTGGGGAGATACAGAAAAGACTAGTCTGCATGGACAGCGGACAAGGCAGAAGCAAGCTGCAGACGCCAGAGGTAGTTCTTTCCAGCTTTAAGGTGTGACTACCAAGTCCTCCTGAGGGCCACTGGCATCACATGTCTCTGGGTTCCGAAAGAGCCTCAGGATTCTATAATGACAGGCCCCTTCAAATATACTTCTGATAATTGCAAACAAACTGACCTTGACTGAGAGCGTGAATGACAGAGACAGACAGAGGGGGACCGAGTATAGGAAGCAGTGAGGGCAGGAGTTGTCTGTGCATGTCTTGCTCTTGACTAGAGAAGCCTGGTACACAGCTGGCGATCAAACAAGCATGTGCTCAATCAATGAATGGATGAGCAAGAGCAGAGAGCGAGCGGAGGGGACGACAACACTTAGAAGGCCCACCATATGCCACTTGTCAAGCGAGGCATCTGATGCTGAGCTCAGTGAACTCTGAGATTATTACCATTTCCCAGGATGAGAAAACTGAGACAGGACGAGGGAAAAGCCACCAGCTAATAAGTACAAACTGGCATTTGGTCCCAGACTAGCCTCTCCAGGCCAGTACTCCTGTTCCTACGCAGTAACCCGGAAAGAGAAGACCACCAGCAATATGATGGTGATGAAAGAGGCTGAACTGGACAGAGGGAGGAGGATGTGAGCAGCCTCAGGGGAACAAGGAGAGGACGTGAAGACAGGAAGCAGAGAAGGTTCAGGAGAAAAAGGCGAGAAGGAAGCTGCCAAGCACACAACCTCCAGAGCCCAGCGTGGGCAGAATGTGCTCACCGAGCCTCCGGGGCCTCCAGCCCTTCACGGTTCGGCCCCTCTCCACATCCACAAGGACTCTCCTGCCGTCAATCTTCTTGCCGTCTGCGTGCTTGTAAGCGGCTGCAACAGATGTGGGGAGGGGGGAGGGGAGGAGTCCCCAGAGGGTCCTCTAGTCAGGACAGGGCCCAGCTCCGCAGCATCCCCATCCCCATTTGTCCCCATCAAGGCACTCACACTCACACACACACGCCCACCAGCCAGCCAGGCAACTGACAGCCAGACCAACCCTCTCCCAAATCAGGGAGGGGCCTGCTCCATCTCAGTATCTGCTTCCTTATCAGCCCCCAATCACCATTGGGGGGGCAAGACCACCCTCAACCACCATCCCCCGGGCTTCCATGCCCTTTCTACTCCCAAGTGACAGAGCAGCCCCCTCTTGCCAAGGTGGCCAAAGTCGCTGCAAAGAAACCGAAGGTTAACTTGAGGCTGGACTCTGCTGTGTGGAGGCCTCCTCCACACCCCCAGGCATGCACCCTGACACATCATGCTGGGGGAGGAGGCCCAGCCGGCCGCTCTGCACCCCAGTTCACACCGGTTTTTTCTGTTTTATTTTTATTTTTTGTGTGGAGGGGTGGTGAGTGTGGAGGGAACAGACATCAGAACAGAAAATGAACCAGAAGGGATGGGAGAAATCTTTAGATGGCAGGGAGCAGAAGCGCAGGTTATGGTGCTCCCGAGGAGGCCTGGAGGGGGCCTGGAGGGGCCCCGTACAGCAGGCAGGGGAGAGGGAAAGTGGAGGGAGGCATGGGAGACGTGCGGTGCTACTGAACATTCCTGCCTTACCTGAGACGACTGACTCTGCCACCCAACCCCAGGCCCCACCCCATCTCTCCCTCCACACCCCCAGGGCAACACACACTGGGTAGGCAACCCCAGCCTGAGCCTCTCGGGAAGGATGGGGAGTAGAGGGGGAGATGCAGGGAGGCATGATCCCGCTCCTGGGCAGGGCACAGCAAAGGGCAGGCCTGGTCCCCTGGCCTGTCTTACACAGGGCTGTAGGGAAGGCCAAAAAAGTCCCTTTCCCACCCCCAGCCCTGGCCTAGGGGATCATCCTCAACCAACCACAATACCCTGCCCCGCCCCAGCCCGCTCCCCCCCAAATAACAACCAGAGGAAGAGAAAAAGGTGCCATTTACCGATGCCGGCCTTGCGGGTGTCCAAACCGAGCGGGATGGGGGGGGCCCGGCAACTCCTGGGGGCCTGGCGAGGAGGCGGGCTTCCCGGGGGGGGACACGGGACCGCTTACCTGGAGCCCCCAAGCTTACCTGAGCAAGCGCACCGACCCCACACCCACCACCACAGGGTCAGCTAAAGCTACAGGGCAGGGAAATGGGGGGTTTTGGGGAACCACGGAGAGGTAGAACCACATCTCCTGCACCACCTGGCAACAGGCAGAGGAAGTGGTGGACCCCAAAAAACCTTAGGGAGGCCTTGAAAGAGGGGGAGACAAACTTACATCAAGTCTGGGAGCTGGGAAGCTTGGGGCCTATATCTTGCTTAAATTTACAAAGAAGGCTGGGGAGGCCTTGCAAACCTGTCTACCCTCACCTTTTCCCCGTGAAGTCCATGCTAGCCTAGGCACACAGCCCTCCCCCTCTCAGCACATGGAACCATTTGTCCATCTCGAACTCAGCACTCCCTCCCACCACCTGCTTCAGCCCAAAGGCTGGCACACAAGGGGGCAGCCTCGGGGTCCAGGAGACGGGAGTGCTGCCCACGATCTGAGGAGGGGCCAACTCGACCTCTGGGTGGAGGAGGGTAGTCAGGGAAGGAATCTGAAGGACCAGGAACAGTCAAGCAAAGGATCCCTGCTCTAGTTCAGTGTCCCAAACCCCGTAAGAGGCCCAACCCCAGAATAACAGCAAAGAAAACATGTGACGTGTGTACTTCTAGGCTTCTCTCTCTCTCCCTCTCTTAGGTCTCTAGATAGTGGAGGGTCTGAAGTAAAATCTACAACACCATCAGCTGTTTGCAGCCTGTCACTTGACCCCTCCCACACCCCAATCCCTAATTCCATGCACTCTGGAGAACAACTGGGCACCACAGCCCCTCGAGAGGCCTCAACCATGAGAAGGCAGACAGGAATGGGGCAGAGCACCCCAAATCTAGCAACCAAAAAGTTTCTCCAGGGCCACCACAGTGACAGCCCCGCAGAAGGCACAGGGGCAGGGAGTGAAGGGCTGAAGGGTTCCACATGGAGCCCTGTCCCCAAGCACCCCCTCGTGAGTATTCTCGCCACCTTGCCGCTGACATCATGAAGCCAGCTAAGTCAGTGGTTGGACGGAACCCAACCGGAGAGGCCAGCTGCCTTTCCCATCAGGGTTCATCCTCCCCCTCTTGGGATCAGCAAGATTATCGGAGAGCATATGGATCGGGGTCAGGAGGGATAAAAGGGCACCCAAATAAGGAAAAGGTTCTGGGTGCAGGGAGTCTGAGGGGGTGACTAGGGATGGGAGAAGGGACGCCTCGCTGCTCCTAAGCTGCCTGGCTAAGCTGGGCTGGTGTGCGGTGCTGAGTGATCTTACCCATGATACAAACCCTTATACCAACCATACACTGAGGTGTTGTAAGGGGAGCGTAAGCATCAGCTGCAAGCCAGCTGCGTGGTGGCTGCAGTGACAATAAGAACAGTCAATTAATATGGCGGCCCCTGGACACGCCGCAGCCATGCCCGCCCCCACCCACCCATCCCTGCCCATGTGGACGCTGCTGTAGCCTCATAGGGGGCTTTGGACTTGTGGGGGCAGGCGTGGAACATGCCTACCAGCCCGCTGCCCGCTGAGAAACAGGGTGGGGGGCCAAGGGTGGGGAGGCGGAGGGTCGGGTAGCCTAGCCCCAGCTCTGCTGGAGGGAAGAGAAGGCTGGTTCAAAGGCCAGTCCTCATTCCAACCTGGCTGCCCCCAACTCCGGTGGGGGGAATGGAGAGAGGCTTCCCGAAAATCCGACCCCTCCACCCACCTTCAGCTGGCTCCAACCCCCACCCAGTTCCCTCCTTGCCCGAGGTTCAACGTGTGACACTTACCTCCCCAGGTTCTCACACACACACACACACACACACACGCACACACACATTGTGGGGGATTTTGTTTTGTTTTTTTAAACACATACATGTATAAAAAAAAGATATATTAGAAACAGAGGGAGGAGGAGAAAGGACATTGCTAATGTCAGGTTTGGCAGGGTGGGAGGTGGGAACAGACAACGGGAAGGGACTGGGGCAGCAAAGAGAGGGTCAGAGGGCCAGGCTCAGGTGGGAGGTACTCACAGTGCATATCTCGTTCATGTTCGTACTCGATGAAGGCATAGCCTCGGGGCTTTCCTGACCGCTTACTGTAGACCATGTGTATCTGGAAGGGGTTGGCGGGGGCAGAGGTTATCTCTGGCACAGGGAAATCTCATCCCATCAATCACAAATCACACAGCCTGTGTGTCAGGCCCTGGGTTGGGTGATGCCCAAAACAGATGCCTCAGACCATCTCCGTCTTTCAAGATCCCAGAGTGTCCGACACTCTAACGGTAATGGGCTAAGCAGTTTATGTGCAGGATGACCTCAAACCCTCACTACTGCCCAGAATATTTAAGTGACGTTGAAATTAAATGAGGAAATTTCAGGCAAATAGAAAGCCTTGCTCTGAAACAGGAGTCAGCATACGTTTCTATAAAGAGCCAGGCAGCAGGTATTTCTGGCCCTGAGAGCCACACAGTCTCTGTTGCAATGACCCAACTCTGCCTTACAGCAACAGCAGCCACCGACGACAGTAAACAAATGGGCCTGACTGGACACCAACAAACATTTACAAACAGTAAGTTTGCAGTTTACCCACTGCTGCTCAAAATCAACAAGGAGCCGTCATTTCTTAAAATGTGCTTCGGCGACCGAAGTCAGCTGTGTGGCATGAGGTGCCATGTCCTCAGGACTGGGAGCCAGCCTCCTCCCTCCCTCCCCATTTCCCCATTTAAACACCTGGCCCCAGTCCACTCACTCTTTTGATGGGTCCATATACTTCAAATTCTCTCCGCAGCTTGGATTCTGTTGTGTCATAGTTCTACAAGGAGAGAGATACAGGGTTAAGGGGGAGAAGTGAGCCGTCTCAAAGCTGACCCCTTAGAACATTCCTGGGACCCAGCCTTTGTCCCACCCCCAGCTCCCAGCAGCCCCGATTCTAGACTCCTCTGGGGCTCCAGGACTTGGGACTCACCACTCTAGCCACAAAGAGAGTCTTGAAGGCATCACCCTGAGCATTGGGATCATTGTGAGGGTCCCCTGTACAAGAAGATAATTTTTAAGTAGAAGACACCAAGTCTCTCATGTAGCAAGACCGAGACAGACAGATGAACACAGGCATTACAGAAAACTGTTGGTGACCTGGAGACCTGGGCCTGTCCCTCGAGTCCTGGTTTCCTTGAAGCATAGCAGCCTTTATCCAAGTGGCTTATTTAAGCTGATGTGGGGAGGGGGAAGGGGGACTTCAAGCTACTGGTAACACGATGAGGGCCAGCCTGCCATTTCAGACCTGCAAATCCTAAGGCCATGCCTCTCCCAGCTGTAACTAAACTTGACTGGGCATCTCTGAAGAGGCAGCCTGAGAGCCCTGGAGGACCTGAGCGTTCCCTCACCAGTAGGGCCACACTGCCCTCCACTGGCACAGCCCGAAACTGCAGCCTGAAGGGAAACCTGAGATCAAGCAACCCTCTGTTTGGCTGAGAGTGGGAGTTTAGGAACATGCAAGCCTCAGGGAAGAACCCAGGGCTGCTATCGGGTCTCAGAGAGGTTAATCCGATTCTTTCTTCCAGCCTTCCTACCGCAAGGCCACTGAGGAACAACTATCTCCACAGACAAGAGCCAGAATCTATTACAAAACCAATGGCCGAGGCCAGTGGTTGGCAAACTCATTAGTCAACAGAGCCAAATATCAACAGTACAACGATTGAAATTTCTTTGGAGAGCCAAATTTTTAAAACTTAAACTTCTTCTAATGCTACTTCTTCAAAATAGACTCGCCCAGGCTGTGATATTTTGTGGAAGAGCCACACTCAAGGGGCCAAAGAGCCGCCTGTGGCTCGCGAGCCGGTTTGCCGACCACGGGCATAGGCGATTCTGATGGGTCAAGCCTGGGAAGAAGTCCTTTTCACAGGTATGGTGGCCCCAGCACGCACAATGGCCGCTGACTCCTGCCTAGGCCCCAACATCACCCTGCCCATTGCACAGAGGAGGCGGTTCTTCTATCACACAGTGCTACTTACAGGACTTGCCACATCTGGGACAATATGAGAAAAGGAATATTAATACTAAATGCATAATATGGGACACTGTGCTAGACAGCTGAGATTCATTTGCAAATAGAAACAAAACTAAGCCCTGAGGCATGTCAGAGCAGGAGTAGCAGAGACCAAGCCTGACTCTACATCCTAACCTGACTTCACAGGCCAAGTGTTCTAACCAGCAGGCCCCCATGCTGAACCCCGGCACTAGCTTCTCCGGAAGGCAGTTTGGATGTTACAAGCCAGAAAAGTAAAAAATCTGTTTCCTGTGAGAGGGGAACACAAACTAAGTTCCAGATGACTTTAGAGTATTTCCTTCTTTATTGATTTTTGTTAGAGAAGGAAAGGGAGAAACATTGATGGCTGCCTCCTGAACACCCCCCACTGGAGTTCAAGTCCACAGATATACCGCTTTAGTTTCTAATAAGGACTTTTTAAAAAACTATAACCAGCCCTAGGTGGTTTGGCTCAGTGGATGAAGCATAGGCCTGTGGACTGAAGGGTCCGGGGTTTGATTCTTCCTGGTCAGGGCACATGCCTGGGTTACAGGCTTGATCCCCAGTGTGGCGTGTGCAGGAGGCAGCCGATCCATGATTCTCTTTCATCACTGATGTTTCTCTCTCTCCCTCTCCCTTTGTCTCAAAAATCAATGAAAGTATATTTTTAAACAAAACAACTGGATAGCAACAGCTGATGTCTTCCCAAACTGGATGGCCATGCCCCAGGGAAGAAGACGTCCAAAAACGGCCAGGTTGGTGAGAAGGGGATCCTGACTGTGGTTTGGACCCTGAGTCCGAGATGCCTTTGCGGCTCAGAGAGAAGGCAGCTGCAGTCAAAGTCAGGGCTCAGGCCCTAACCGGTTTGGCTCAGTGGATAGAGCGTCGGCCTGTGGACTGAAGGGTCCCAGGTTCGATTCCGGTCAAGGGCATGTACCTTGGTTGCGAGCACATCCCCCATAGAGGGTGTGCAGGAGGCAGCGGATCGATGTTTTTCTCTCATCGATGTTTCTCTCTATCCCTCTCCCTTCCTCTCTGTAAAAAAATCAATAAAATATATTTTAAAAAAAAGAAAGTCAGGGCTCAGAGTAAGGTAGAGGCCTAGGTCTTTAGAGGTGAGACATGTGCATAAGCACCCTGAGGACCCTCCAGGGAAGAAGGTGGGAGTGAAGTGGTTCACCAAAGCCTCACTAGCAGGCAGGACCCCCGTCACAAAGGGCCATCCGAAGTTGTGAAATCTGGTAAACGGCCACTCTCTCCCAATGCTCCCATTCCAGTGCCTGGAAGGGATGGAACATCCAGCCCAAGGGTTAGGGAGCTCAGGTGGAGCCAGGACTATGTCACCAGCCAGGACCTCACTGCCTCAGCCTGTGAGACCCAGCTGGACTGTGGCAACTCCTCCAATGCGCAGCCCGAGGCACCCGCGCTCTCCCTTCCTGCCAGCCCTTACTCCACACTCTCCCACTTACGTGACCAAAGTAAACATAGTGCCTGACAAAAAGTGGGGGCTAAGAAGTGAACTAACAACCCCACTTTCCCAAAACAGGCTCTGAGGGTTGACCTTGGAGAGAGAAACACACGAGGCTTTGAAGAAGAGATGTGGGAGAAGGAAAGAGACTTACACATTTTTAGCTCTGTCTCCACTTCCTGCTGTCGCCGTTCAATCTTTTCTCGTCTCTGTTAGGAGAAAGGTGGACAATTAAATGCAGACAAAAGTGCCCTAATGTCAAGGACTACCTGGAGAAAGGGACAAAAAAGACACAGGGCCAGGAGGCAAAAATTACATACCTTCCTCTCCATGCGCTCCTCCCGAGTTTCTGCTCGTGTTGGAGGAGGGGCATCTCGAGGGTCCTGGGAACAAGAAGAGAGGTGACAGGGTGGGAGGGACTAAGGGAAATGGCATCTCGGCCATGTATTCCCCCCCAACACATACAAGCAAGCAAACAAGCACAGTTCGCAGGCCAATGAAGGCAGGGGAGTGGCACCACTGCTATGGGCAAACTGTTCCTGGTCTGTGTTAAGAGGAGCACAGAAATCAGAAGTAGTGTTCATAAGGTCTACAGCAATCTGACAGGGAAATTTTTATACCTATACAACAATAAAAAGTTCTCATCTTCTATTTTGTAGTCTTTTATTTACTTATTTATTTTGGGGGAGGGGGAAGGCATCAATGTGGAAGGCTGTTCCACCCATTCCACATTCATTGGTTGATTTCTGTACATGCCCTGACCAGGGATGGAACCAGAAACCCTGGCACGTCAGAAAGAGTAAGTCCACACAGCTAGAAACTGAGCTAACCAGCCAGGGCTGTATTCCTTCTTTTAAAATGCTAGAAAACAATGCTCTGTATCTATCAAAAGCATCAATCTGCACTGGAGCTGTCCTTTATCACAGACTAGAATTGGGACCAGGCCTGAAGCAAAAGGACCCGACAGTGCAGTGCTCAGCAGCAGACAACTGCACACCCCCTGGGGGCCAGGCAGGTCTCACCAACCCCTCGTTAAATAGTAACTGGCACATAACCACATCATCAAAGGGTGCCAGTGGACTGTGGCCATTAAATTGGTTTAACTGGATAATAACATTCCCTGTGTCCGGTTCACTGAGGGTGGCAAATCCCACTATAGAACCAATCTTCTGTTATCTCTCCACTAACAAGCTCTGCAACTTTCAACTTTCCTTGCCTCCAGCTGCCCTTTCCCCCTCCTTGCCAGAACTTTCCTCTTCCAACTTCTGGCTTCGTGCCACCACTGCTCAGGTGTGATCTGATGCACCTTATGAGTGGATGTTGTTACCCCAATTTTACAAAAGAAACAGACCCAGGAATCTAGGCTGTGTATTTGTGTTTATTCTGAAGATGCAGAGCGGAAAGTCTCAAGCCCACGGTCTTAAGCACTCTACCACATGGCGCTAACCCTTCACGAACCTCTGACTGTCAAAACTGGTAAAAACAAACACTGATACTGCTGACTGCCACGCCTTGTAACACACATTTTGTAGTTAACTGCCCATCAATAGTCTGGAAGAAAAAAGAATAATCCTTTGCTAAAAATGAACAGACTAAGAGGATACATCACTTGCCCAATGTCACACAGCTGACAAATGGTGTGTGGGTGCCAAGGACCACCTGACTCCAAAGCCTGAATATTCAACTGCCAGTTACTGAATTTTCACAAAACTCTACAAAGGGTGTATTATCAACCCCATTAAGACAAGGAAATTGGCCCAGCCAGTGTGGTTCAGTGGTTGAGCATTGACCTTTGAACCAGGAGGGCATAATTCAATTCCTGGTCAGGGCACATGCCCAGGTTGTGGGCTCAATCCTAAGTAGGGGGCATGCAGGAGACAGCCAATCAATGATTCTCATCACTGATGCTCCTCTCTCTCTCCCTTCCTCTCTGCAATCAATAAAAAACTGAGTATCAGAAAGAATAAGTCCACGCAGCTAGAAAATGGCCAGAGACTGGGCTCCCAGATCCAGAACCCCCACCCCAACTCCCAGAACCCAAACCACTCAAGTCTGCTCGGTGAACTCACCTCAAATTCTCGGATGTAGGGCGCAATGCCACAGTAAGGTTGATTGTGGTGTTTTTCATGTGGCAGTTTCTCCAGGGGTGGCAGGTATGGGATGGGGTCCCGGGGAGCAAAGAGGGCCAAGAGGTTGGGCGGCAGGAACTGAGTCATCTTGCCAAGTCTGACAGCAAAAGTGAACCAGCCTTACGTTAGGTTGGGCCCAGAGAGATGAAGCCCCTACAATTCCTTCACTCGCAAGAACAGAGGGAAGTAGGGGCAAGTTCTCGGTATGAAAATCGCTTCTGTAAGGGCACAGAGTGATCCTATGTCACAGAGAAAAGGAATAAATATGAGAAAGCAAGTGCTTGGAAGAGGGCTGTGTGATGGTGCAGCAAGTCCGTAAGGGAAATAAAAACTGAAAAAGGGTTTCTCAGCAGTAAGTCTCAGAGTCCCCGGGCAAGGAGCTGTGGGGCTGAGAGGTTTCCTGGAGGCCTGTGGAGGAAATCAAGGACACTGAGGAGGGATGTAGCGCAGGGGCGGCTGGTGGTCCCATACCTCAGAGAACAAGGCCAGGGTCGCAAGAAGTCTCCGAAAACCGGAGAGGGTCGTCATTAGCTAAACCCTCAAGCCAGGGCTTGTGGGTAATAGATCTAAGCCCCCAAAGGCGAAAGGAATTATGGGTAAGGGTCCAGGACACCGCGGAGACCGGGAAGAAATAAGGCAACACACCGCAAGGGCCTGTGGGTAAGGGACCGCGGGAGGGCTGAGGGAAGATAGCCTAAGTGCCCAGAGGACTCTGGGTAAGGGGTGCAGAAAGGTGCGGTGGCGGGAGAGGAGGCCCGGCCGCGGGGAAAGGACCCAGACCCACCGCAGAGGCTTTTGGGTAGCAGCCCCGCACCCGGTAAGGCCACTCAGTCACACTCACCCGCAGCGCGGCGCCCTCCTCGACCTGGCGACGGTCCGGGGGCTCGCGGCGGCCCCTCAGCAATAGGGACTATTGCTCTGGCTTCGACTCCAGCGGCGTCCGCGTCCGACTGTCTCCGTCGCCCGCCAAGCGCGCGCACCAGGCCGCTGCTGAGGAACCCGCGCGGCCTCGGCTCGCGACAGGCGCAAGATGTGGAACCGGACTTGAATCCCTCCGCCGCCGCACTGCGCACGCGCCGCTCCAGTCGCGAGCTACCCACACACCGGGATCCGGCTCCGCTGGGGGCACTGCGCAAGCGCGAGGTCACGGCCCCGCCTTCGGGCACCTTAAACTCCCTCGCCGCGGCAGGCTAGAGCTCGCAGTGCGCACGCGCGGCCGCACCAAGCATTTGCTCCTGTACCTAGAGATTTGGACTCCAACCGCTTCTCTCCGCGAGACTCTCCTTGATGCTCCGCCCCTTTCCTTAACACACTTCCCGGATCTTGCGCGCATGCGGCAATCAGTGTACTTTGATGTACCCCTCCGCCTCCTGACAAAGAGTCCCTGTGTGACTAGTGTGGTAACTTGGACGTCTCGTCTATTAAATCAGTAACTGTTCGCTGACCGCCTAATGTATGCTAGGCACTGTCTGGGCTCTAGGAATATAGCACGTGACTAAAGGAAACTCTTGCTTGGAGCTTACATTGTATGAGGGGGGACAATAAAAGTGTTTAAAAGAATAAACATAATTTCTGATAGTGGCCTGCGCGATAAAGAAAAACAGAACAGAGTAAGAGGATGGGCAGTGAAAGCCGATCTGTTTTAGAAAGGGTGTTAATGGGAGGTTTTCCTAAAGAAGTGACATTTGAGCCAAGGCCCTAGGGAAGGGAGATCTGTGCGGGGTTAACGGCAAGTGCAAAGGCCCTGATTTAGGACGCGGGGGTGGGGGGCAGGAATCCCCTGTTGACCATGAGGTCAGAGAGCTGGCAGCCATGTCTCTTAGAACACTGGAGACCTGTAAAGAGTTAAATATTGTATTTAAAGTTTTTTGGATAGATTGAATTGCTTGTTTAAGAATACATAAAATAGCCCTAACCACAGTTTGGCTCAGTGGATAGAGGGTCAGCCTGCGGACTGAAGGGTCCCGGGTTCGATTAGATTCCGGCCAAGGGCACGTGCGGGGATGCGGGCTCGATCCCGGGGCGTGCAGGAGACAGCCAACCCATGATTCTCTCCCATCATTGATGTTTCTCTTCCTCTCTGAAGTCAATAAAGATATATTTTTTAAAATATATTTTATTGATTTTTTTACAGAGAGGGATAGAGAGTTAGAAACATCGGTGAGAGAGAAACATTGATCAGCTGCCTCCTGCACGCCCCCTACTGGGGATGTGCCCGCAATCTAGGTACATGCCCTTGACCGGAATCGAACCTGGGACCCTTCAGTCTGCAGGCCGACGCTCTATCCACTGAGCCAAACCGGTTAGGGCAATAAAGATATTCTTTATAAAAGAATACACAAAATAGTAATAATAATTACTTATAGGAATCATTATAAAATTTAAATGACTAATTTCATATTTCAAGGAACATGTACTATGAGCATATACTGTAAAAATACTTTAATATATTTCATTGATTTTAGAGAAGAAGGAAGAGGGAGAGAGAGAGAAACATCAATGATGAGAGAGAATCATCGATTGGCTGAGCCTCCTGCACGCCCCCCACTGAGGACCGAGCCCTCAACTCAGGCCTGTGCCCCTGGCCAGAACCGAACCCAGGGCCCTTCAGTCCACAGGCTGACGCTCTATCCACGGAGCCAACCCAGCCAGGGACATAAAAGCATTTTGACAGGCCTGACAAGGTAGCTGGGTTAGAGCCTATTGGGGATACCCTAAAGTTGTGTTCCGTCCCAGCCCGGGCACATTCAGGGATCAACCAGTGAATACATACATAAGTGGAACCACAAACCGATGTCCCTCTTTCTGTCCCTCTCTAAAAATCAATAAATAAAACAATTTAACTTAAAACATATCTTGACCTTGGCCGGTTTGGTTCAGTTGGTTGGGTGTTGTCCCAGACACCAGAAGGTTGCCAGTTTGATTCCCAATCAGGGCACATGCCCAGGTTTTGGTTTCAATCCTGGTGTGGGGTGTACAGGAGGCAGCCGATCCATGTATCACTCTCGTATCCGTGTTTCTCTCTCTTCCTCTCCTTTCATCTGTATTTAAAAATAAATAAATAAAAGGGGGAAAAGAAAAAGATTTTTTTTTTTGACATTTGCTTTACTTACGTATGTATGCAGGAACTCTGCACTATTTTTTGGAGCTTTTCTGTGATTCTAAAATTATTTCAAAATGGAAAATTTAAAGAAAATAAAGCTAACCCTACCGTAGTAATATTCATAGCCATGGAAGTGATCTTTTAAAAATGTAAATGAGGGCCCTAACCGGTTTGGCTCAGTGGCTAGAGCGTCGGCCTGCAGACTGAAGGGTCCCAGGTTCGATTCCGGTCAAGGGCATGTACCTTGGTTGCGGGCACATCCCCAGCAGGGAGTGTGCAGGAGGCAGCTGACTGATGTTTCTGGCTCTCTCTCCCTCCCTCTCTCTCTTCCTCTCTGTAAAAAAAATCAATAAAATATATTTTAAAAATGTAAATTAGGTATGTTCCTCACCTAGCATGTATCTTCTAAGAGTAAGGATTTGCTCCTACATAACCACAAAATTATTTTCGCCCCTAAGAAAGTTTACCCAACTCTTATTCCGATCTTCCCAATTGACCCAAGAATATTTTGTTTCAGTTCAAACCAGGAGCCAAGCAAGATTCACACACTGTGTTTGGTTGTCATGTCTCCTTAGTCTGTTTTAATATAGAATACACACACACATACACACACACTGTGTTTGGTTGTTATGTCTCCTTAGTCTGTTTTAATATAGAATACACACACACACACACACACACACTGTGTTTGGTTGTTATGTCTCCTTAGTCTGTTTTAATATAGAATACACACACACACACACACACACACACTGTGTTTGGTTGTCATGTCTCCTTAGTCTGTTTTAATATAGAATACACACACACATACACACACACTGTGTTTGGTTGTCATGTCTCCTTAGTCTGTTTTAATATAGAATACACACACACATACACACACACTGTGTTTGGTTGTTATGTCTCCTTAGTCTGTTTTAATATAGAATACACCCACACACACACACACACACTGTGTTTGGTTGTCATGTCTCCTTAGTCTGTTTTAATATAGAATACACCCACACACACACACACACACTGTGTTTGGTTGTCATGTCTCCTTAGTCTGTTTTAATATAGAATACACACACACATACACACACACTGTGTTTGGTTGTTATGTCTCCTTAGTCTGTTTTAATATAGAATACACACACACACACACACACACACACACTGTGTTTGGTTGTTATGTCTCCTTAGTCTGTTTTAATATAGAATACACACACACACACATACACACACACTGTGTTTGGTTGTCATGTCTCCTTAGTCTGTTTTAATATAGAATACACACACACATACACACACACTGTGTTTGGTTGTTATGTCTCCTTAGTCTGTTTTAATATAGAATACACCCACACACACACACACACTGTGTTTGGTTGTCATGTCTCCTTAGTCTGTTTTAATATAGAATACACACACACACACACACACACACTGTGTTTGGTTGTCATGTCTCCTTAGTCTGTTTTAATATAGAATACACACACACACACACACACACACTGTGTTTGGTTGTCATGTCTCCTTAGTCTGTTTTAATATAGAATACACACACACACACACACACACACACACTTTCCCCCCATTATGTTGGTTTCCCAGAGTTCAGAGCAGCTCCCAGTAGCATGTCCCACATTGCAGATCTGTCTGATTGTTTCCTCCTGCTGTTCAGTTTGTTCCATGACCCCTATTTTGCCTGTAAAACGGACATTGAGTCTGAAGGGTTGGATAGACGGAAGTTAAGAACTTGGGGCAAGGACGTTTTCCTCGCGATACCATGAAATTCATATTGAATCACACCTGGAGGTGCGTAATGGCAGATGGTCCACCGTTAGGACGCTGGGTGTGGTCACCGGGTCAAGGACCGAAGGGCAGGTCTCTCCTTGTGAAGGTGCGTTTTCCCTTTGGTGATCTCAGATGTGAGACCTTGCCGCCTTGCAGATCTTCTGCTCCCCAACTATCATTGTAGCAGCCATTGCTGATCCTTGCCTGGATTAGTGTTACATGGGGTGAGGGAAGATTTTTTTTTAATGAAGTAGGAAGTAAAGTGTTTTGACCAGACAAGGGACATACCTAATTTACTTTTTAAAAATATATATTTTATTGATTTTTTAGAGAGGAAGGGAGAGGGATAGAGTTAGAAACATCGATGAGAAACATCAATCAGCTGCCTCCTGCACACCCCCCACTGGGGATGTGCCCACAGCCAAGACACATGCCCTTGACCGGAATCGAACCTGGGACCCTTCAGTCCACAGGCCGATGCTCTATCCGCTGAGCCAAACTGGTTAGGACCTAATTTACATTTTTGTTATTTATTTTTTTTTAATTTTTTTATTGATTTCAGAGAGGAAGGGAGAGAAAGAGACAGAGAGAGAGACATCAATGATGTGAGAGAATCTTTATTGGCTGCCTCCTGCACTCCCCTCGAGCCCACACGCCAGGCATGTGCCCTTGACCAGAATTGAACCTGGGACCCTTCAGTCTGCAGGCTGATGCTCTATCCACTGAGCCAAACCGGCTAGGGCTAATTTGCATTTTTAAAATATCAATTCCATGGCTATGGACAGAGAAAATGCAGTGAACTGGCTGAGGGGGAAGCAGGGAGATGGTCAGGAGTCACAATGGCCAGGGAAGAGACGAGTTGGACCAAGAAGGCAGCAGTGGGGTGGAAAGGCGTGGTGGGATTCAGGATGCACTGTGAAGGTAGAGCTAACTTATTCAGTTGCTACAGGAGTGTAATTAGAGTGTATATTAAGAAATGAACTTAGCTCTAGTTGGCTCAGTGGCTAGAAAGTTGGCCTTCAAACTGAAGGGTCCCAGGTTCGATTCCAGTCAAGGGCATGTACCTCAGTTGCAGGCTCCATCCCCAGCCCCAGTCATGGGTGCGGGAGGCAATCAATCAATGTGTATCTCTCACACTGATGTTTCTCTCTCTCTGTTTCTCCCCTTCCTTTCCACTCTCTCTAAAAAAATCAATGGAAAAAATATCCTTGGATGAGGATTAACAACAACAACAAAAAGTATAGTTAAAAAATAACTCCCGTAGGGCCCTAACCGGTTTGGCTCAGTGTATAGAGCATGGGCCTGCGGACTCAAGGGTCCCAGGTTCGATTCTGGTCAAGGGCTTGTACCTTGGTTGCGGGCACATCCCAGTAGGGGGTGTGCAGGAGGCAGCTGATTGATGTTTCTCTCTCATCGATGTTTCTAACTCTTTCTCCCTCTCCCTTCCTCTCTGTAAAAAAAATCAATAAAATATATATTAAAAAAAATAACTCTCATAGGAAATTAAGGAGTCAACTCATGCAATGTGGGATCCTGAATTAGATTCTAAGCCAGAAAGAACATTCGTGGGTAACTGGTGCAATTCAGATAAGGTCTACAGTATTACTGGTTAGTCACATTACTTCGATGTTAATTTCCTGACAACTACCTGTACTGTGGTTATGTAAGAAGTCGACATCGGCAGAAGGTGGTTGGTTGGTTGGAGGATATATGGAAGCTCTGTACAATTTTTGCAGCTTTTCTGTAAGTCTGAAATGATTTCAAAGTGAGTTTGAATAAGGGGCATACAGGAGGCAGCTGATCAATGATTCTCATCATGGGTGCTTCTATCCCTCTCTTCCTCTCTGAAATCAATGAAAAATAATAATCAAATGAAGACTGAGCCCAGCCAGTGTGGCTCAGTGGTTGAGCACCTTTTACCCATGCACCAAGAGGTCTGCCGGGTTTGATGCCGGGTCAGGGCACACGCCTTAGTTTGGGATTCTGTCCCCAGTAGGGAGTGTGTAGGAGGCAGCCAATTGTTGATGTTTCTGTTTCCCTCTCCCTTTCTACAATCAATAAAAACATCTAAAAAAAAAAAAAAAGCTGAGGACATAGGCGGTGACCTTGACAAGTTGATGAGAGATGAAGTGGAGACCTCAGGGAGGGAAGTCTTTGGAGAAGTTTTGCTCTAAAGGCAGCAGAGAGAGGTAATAGTAGCTGGGAAGGAAGCAGAGTCAAGGAAGGGTGTTTTTTATAAGACAGAAAAGATATGAGGATAGAAAGTCTTAGGACACAATTGTCTGCTGATGGCAAAAAAGAGTTAAGCATACACCTACCATACAATCCCGAAAGCCAGCTCTTAGTGACTTCAGAGGCCTGGAAACTTATGTTCACACAAAACGTGCACATGGCCTGGCCGGAGTGACTCAGTTGGTTCATCGTCTTGTGCACCAAAAGGTTGCCGGTTCAGTTCTTGGTTAGGCACACACCTGGGTTGCAGGTTCAATCTCCAGTCGGGGTATATCAGGAAGCCAATGAATTGATGTTTCTCTCTCACATCGATGTTCCTCTCTTTCTCTCTCTCATCTTCCCTCTAAGCATGTCCTTGGGTGAGGGTTAAAAAAAACAGAAACCCTACATGTAGCCCAGCTGGCGTGGCTCAGTTATTGAGCATCCACCTATAAACCAGGAGGTCATGGTTCAGTTCCCAGTCAGGGCACAGTCCCAGATTGCGGGCTCGATCCTCAGTGTGGGGCATGCAGGAGGCAGTCGATCAAGGTTTCTCATCATTGATGTTTCCATCTCTCTCTCTCTCTCTCTCTCCCTCTCTGAAATCAATAAAAATATATTTTTAAAAAACATGTAAACAGGTTTCTACATCAGCTTTATTCATAATAACCGCACCTGAAATGTAACTTAAACATCCCTCATACAGTGAATGGATAAACTCATGGGCATACATCCATGCCTTGGAATGAGAGTTAAGAGCTACCGATGCACACCACAGGAGTGAATCCTCAATACACTGTGCTAAGTGAAAGAAGCCTGATCAAGGGCTACATACTTAGGATTTCATTTATTTGACATTCTGAAACACACACACACACACACACACACACACACGACAGGAACAGAGGAGAGAAAACAGAGCAGTAGTTTCCTAGAGCTGGAAGGAGGGGCACTGACTGCAAAGGAGGAAACTTTGGGGAGTGACAAACGGTTGTCTATTTTGACTGTGGTAGTCACATGACTATGTTCATTTGCCAAGACTCACGGAAGTGTGGGCTATAAAGGTGAAATTTACTGCATGTAAATTAACCTCCATAAACTTGACTGAGCAAAAAAAGATGCCTCTCTCAATCATTCATTAATTACAAGGGGGAAAAATAATAACTTTACAGTGGAGAAACCCAGCAGACACTACTCTAAGCAAGTGATCAAACTGAAGTCACCTGTGATAAGACATATCAACCTCTTGCACCCAAAATCTATCTATCTATCTACAAAAGGATAAAAGGATAATATGCAAAGTGTCCCCTGGGGAGTTCAATCACTAGCTATGACATGCGCTGACCACCAGGGGGCAGCACAGAACATGGCAGGCAACCCACGGCGGCATGGCGAAGCGTGGGAAGGAAGAGGCAGGGAGGTGGGGAGCCTGATGGGACCAGCCAGGCCTAGAGACCGAATCTGTTCATGAATTTCGTGCACTGGGCCTAATGAGAAGGGAACTCTGTCTCTGAGGTATCTCGCCTTCCCCCCCAAAAAAAGATCTCTATAACCTCACAAATCTTCAAGCTGGGCAGAGCTGGGGGAGGGGCTTATCTGGCTCTAGAAGCATCCGTGGGGGTAGCCTGGCTGGGGCAAGAGGAGGTGCTTCCAGGGTGACTTGCTCAGATGGCAACAGGTTGGTACTGGTCATCAGCCGAGTTTAGCCAGAGCCAAGGGCCAGTAGCCTCAAGTCCTCTTCACAGGGGCCTGGCCATCTGGCCTGCAGAAGTGTCCCAAGGGGGCCTGGTCGGTGAAGCAGTGGTTAGAACATCAGCCATGCATTAAAGGGTCTCGGGCTCGATTCCTGCTCAAAGGCACGTACCCGAGTTGCATGTTCGATCCCTGGACCCCGTTGGGGCAGGTGTGGGAGGCAACCAATTGATGTGTCTCTCTCACATCTCTCCCTCTTTCTTCCTTCCACTCTCTCTAAAAACCAGTGGAAAAATATCCTCAGGTGAGGATCAACAACAACAAAAACAGTAAGTGTTCCGAGGGAACTGTGGGATGGAAAGCTGCCTTTTATACCCCAACCTGGGAAACCACACGGCTCCCCCCAGAAAGTCTGTTGGTTGAGCGAATGACCGAAAGCCAGGGGCATGGACTCCTCCGGTGAGGGTGTGGCAAGGCTCGGGGCTACTTTGTAGGACAAGAAATACGATCCTTTTGGGAAAAGACGATGCGGTCCGGGCCAGGTTCCAGGACACTGACATTTCTAAGAAGGATGAAGTCTGAAATCTTCCCTGACAGCGGGAGGGGCCAAAGGGAAAGGGGAGTTCATCA
The DNA here is from genome assembly GCA_026230045.1 of Corynorhinus townsendii. Classification (NCBI taxonomy): domain Eukaryota; kingdom Metazoa; phylum Chordata; class Mammalia; order Chiroptera; family Vespertilionidae; genus Corynorhinus; species Corynorhinus townsendii. The sequence continues at coordinate 46,172,566 of JAPDVU010000011.1, read as the reverse complement.
GGGAAGCGTGGGCAGAGGTGTCCATGGACGGCTTGAGCTTCCAAGGAGCTGCTGGAGGGAGAATCGTCTGGAAGTGGCAAGGAGGAGCACCGGCCTGCAGGCTCAGTGTTGGTGCGGATGTGAGAGACAGGGCTGCAGAGGGAGGGCGGGGGTCAGGTCCACTGAGACTTGAGACCCACCAAGAGGAGTCTCTTTGTGGTCCTGGAGAATGACAGGAAAGAGGAGACAGAGTCGAAAAGAGACGGAGACCAGAGAGAAGGGAAAAGACCAGAGGGATGGGGGGGGGGGGAGACAGAAACCCGGAGGCAAGGAGGGTCAAAGATCATGAAAGAGAGAGACCAATACAGAGAGACGGAGGGAAGAGACCCAAAGAGCAGGACACAGAAACCCCGAGAGATGGTGACACAGTAACACTGTAGACAGGAAGAGAAGAGTGCGGGAATTCGCAGGGAGTAAAACCTTCACTGTCTCTCCACTCGCCCAGCAGAGGGCGCCGGAGACCGCATTCGCAGGTGTCCAGGTGACCAACCCACCACTCCCTGTCCCTGAAAGCCCAACTGATGGGGCTATTTTTATGCGATGTCATAGGACACCCGTGGCTAGAAGGCCATCGTCCGTCTGTCCTTCGGTCCCTTGGAGTGACCCTGCGACATCTCCCAGCCCGCCCCCACCTGTGCCGAGTAGGCCCTGCCGCCTCTGGCACTGAAGGGCTACAGCTCAGGTCTCGCTGGTTCTCAGCATATCTGGCAGAGAACCCAGGTGGAGAGCCCCGGAGAGACCCTGCCGAGGGGACCCGGTGAGGGGCGCACCTGCTCACGGTTGGCAGCTGCTGGAGCGTCCCAAGGCCAGGCAACCACCGGGACAGTGGTGGAGCTGACCTAAGAGTGATGGTCAGAGAGGTGACTCCGGAGACGGAGTCCTCCAGAGGCCCTGAGACAGAGACTCACCGTACTTCAGGGAAAGAAAGACCAAAGGTTTCGCCCCAGAGAAACCCACGGAGAGAGACACAGCAGGCTAAGGGATACTGAGAGAGGAGACCCAGCAAGAGAAGCAGAGAGACCTCGACAGAGGGGAGAGACAGAGGCCAAGGGAGACAACAGATAAACAGAGACAGACTCTCGAGAAAAAGGAGTCAAAGACATAGATCAGAGAAACCAAGACATAGAATCCCGCAGAGCGGCAAAACTCAGAATTGCCCCATAAAGACACACAGACATACATTCCTGACAGATCCAAATCAAAGGCCTGGCCAGACGCAGACATACCAGAGAACTAGAGAAAGGGGTGGAAATTTGTGGCTCCAACAGAGGGACTCGGGGCGGCGGGGGGGGGGGGGGGGGGGGCGGGGAGAGAGAGAGAGAGAGGAGGGGCACACGAGGGGAACACCCGGAAAGACGCAGGACAGAGGTCCTGGGCTATGGAAAGGGGATCAGAAAGGGGGATAGACGCGGAGAAAGCGCAGCTCGGCGGTCGCTGGGGGGAAAGGGCGGGTGCCCCGGCAGAGGGCGCGCGGGTACCCTCTGCCCCGCCGGGGTCACGGCGCCCCCTCCCCCGCGCCCTGGCCGGAGGGCTGGGCTATTTTTACGCGTGGACATCGGACACCAGGCTGGGGCGGCGGCGGCGGAGGCCGAGGTGGGGCCGGGCCGGGTCGGGCGTCGGGGCCACACGTCCGCCCGCGGGTCACTGGGGCTGCGCGCGCCATGGAGCCGCGGTGCTCGCCGCCGTGCGGCTGCTGCGAGCGGCTGGTCCTCAACGTGGCCGGGCTGCGGTTCGAGACGCGGGCGCGCACGCTGGGCCGCTTCCCGGACACGCTGCTCGGGGACCCGGCGCGCCGCAGCCGCTTCTATGACGGCGCGCGCCGCGAATACTTCTTCGACCGGCATCGGCCCAGCTTCGACGCCGTGCTCTACTACTACCAGTCGGGCGGGCGGCTGCGGCGGCCGGCGCACGTGCCGCTCGACGTCTTCCTGGAGGAGGTGGCCTTCTACGGGCTGGGCGCGTCGGCGCTGGCGCGCCTGCGCGAGGACGAGGGCTGCCCGCTGCCGGCCGAGCGGCCCCTGCCCCGTCGCGCCTTCGCGCGCCAGCTCTGGCTGCTCTTCGAGTTCCCCGAGAGCTCGCAGGCCGCGCGCGTGCTCGCCGTCGTCTCCGTGCTTGTCATTCTCGTCTCCATCGTCGTCTTCTGTCTCGAGACGCTGCCCGATTTCCGCGACGACCGCGACAGGCCGGGGCTTGCAGCGGTGGCTGCCGCGGGACCGGTGAGGAGGCGGGGCCTCGGCGGGGAGGGGCGGGGTTTATGGGGAGATGGGCGGGCTCCGTGGGTCCCTGGCCTATCAGAAAGCGGGTTCAGGGCCGTGGGAGGCGGGGCCTCTCAGGAAGGTGGGATCTGGCTGTAGGTGGGCGGGGCACGGGGGTGTGGTAGGAGGACCTGGCCAATTTCAGGTGGGGTAAGGGGCTTTAAGGAATGAGCAACCCAGAGACAGGCCTGTCAGGGGACTCCACCATTAAAAGCTAGGGGCGCAGGTGTGCTTAATAGGGGCGGGGCCTGAGGATCGGAATAGAAGGACCCCTCCTATCAGAAGGCAGGGTTAAGGTAGGTGAGAAACCTGGCTTGAGGAGGAGGGCAGGAGTACCTGAGTACAGGTACATTAAGAAATCAAAGCTGGGGGTAGGCGAAAGCCTGAAAAATCTGGGGTCTGTGCGGCTCATGGTAACCAATGGGAAGGATGGACTGGAGGTGGTGAGGGTCGGACCTGAAGAAAGCAGCTGAGGCCCTGGCCCGTTCGCTCAGTGGTTAGAGTGCGGCCTGCGTACTGAAGGGTCATGGGTTTGTTTCCCGATTCCCAGACAAGGGCACAAACCTCTGGTGAGGATTAACAAACCAAAAAGGAAGGAAGGAAGGAAAGAAAGAAAAGAAAAGAGAGAGAGAGGAAGGAAGGAAGGAGGGAAGGAAGGAAGGAAGGGAAAGAGAGAGAGAGGGAGGAAAGAAGGAAGGAAGGAAGGAAGGAAGGAAGGAAGGAAGGAAGGAAGGGAAAGAGGAAGGAAGGAAGGAAGGAAGGAAGGAAGGAAGGAAGGAAGGAAGGAAGGGAAAGAGAGAGGAAGGAAGGAAGGAAGGAAGGAAGGAAGGAAGGAAGGAAGGAAGGAAGGAGAAAGAGAGAAAGAGAGAGAGGAAGGAAAAGAGAGAGGAAGGAAGGAAGGAAGGGAAAGAGGAAGGAAGGAAGGGAAAGAGAGAGGAAGGAAGGAGCGTCGATGACAGCCAGGTCACTGCTGGCCTGGGAGCAGCGGCTGTTGACCGATTTGTAGATAAGTAGTTGGATATTTAAAACAACGAATATGGCCATTCCAATGTATCCCGGCCCTGGTGTGGTCCTCCCTGAACCCCTTCCTCCTTGCAGTTCCCCTCTCGGCTGAACGGCTCCAGCCCTGTGCCGGGACCCCCACCTCGCACACCCTTTGACGACCCGTTCTTCGTGGTGGAGACGCTGTGCATCTGTTGGTTCTCCTTCGAGCTGCTGGTGCGCCTGTTGGCCTGCCCGAGCAAGACGGCCTTCTTCAAGAACGTGATGAACCTCATTGATTTCGTGGCCATCGTGCCCTACTTTGTGGCGCTGGGCACCGAGCTGGCCCGGCAGCGGGGGGTGGGCCAGCCGGCCATGTCCTTAGCCATCCTGCGCGTCATCCGGCTGGTGCGCGTCTTCCGCATCTTCAAGTTGTCTCGGCACTCGAAGGGCTTGCAGATCCTGGGCCAGACGCTCCGGGCCTCCATGCGTGAGCTGGGCCTCCTCATCTTCTTCCTCTTCATCGGCGTGGTCCTCTTCTCCAGTGCAGTCTACTTTGCCGAGGTCGACCGGGAAGACTCCTATTTCACCAGCATCCCTGAGTCTTTCTGGTGGGCAGTGGTCACCATGACCACCGTCGGCTACGGAGACATGGCCCCCGTCACTGTGGGTGGCAAGATAGTGGGCTCTCTGTGCGCCATCGCCGGCGTGCTGACCATTTCCCTGCCTGTGCCGGTTATTGTCTCCAACTTCAGTTACTTTTACCACCGGGAGACGGAGGGCGAAGAGGCCGGAATGTACAGCCATGTGGACACGCAGCCCTGTGGCCCACTGGAGGGCAAGGTCAATGGGGGATTGGTGGATGGAGAGGTGCCTGAGCTGTCACCTCCTCTCTGGCCCCCCTCTGGAAAACACATGGTCACCGAAGTGTGAGGGACAGTTGAAGCCTGCAGGACCTCACATTTCCTCGGGGGGAAGGAGGGAGGGAGGAAGGGAGGGAGGGAGGGAGGGAGGGAGGATGGGAAGTCATGGGGAGGGGAGGGGTCTAGGAAGAACTAGGCTAAGTGGTAATGAGTTGAAGAACGCTGAGCCTTCTTGGCTCTTGCATTGTGGTTTGGTACTCCCGTAGGTGCCTCCTTAGGCGGCAGTGAATGGCAGTGGGTTATGCTGAGCTGAGCCGGGGGCTGCACTGGTTTGTACGACACTGGTTTCTGCAAGGCTGTGGAGCCTCTTGGGCCAGTGTTGCCATAGATTTGGCCACACCGTTTGGCGAGTTTCTTTGTTCCGGGTTGGGTTGGGTCAGGTCGGGTTGGGTGGTGAGTCTGGGTGAGTCTTGTCCAACTGCGTTGTGCAGGATTCTGTGGTTTTATGAGCCCCCCACTAGGGCCATGTTGGGTCAGGATGTGTGTCCGTCCGTGGCATTGCCGGGACTGCTTGCGTGTTCACGCGTGGTGGTGTGGCGTTGAGGCACGCTGGAAGCCGTGGGGCTTTGTGATTCTTCTGGGGCTATGTTATTTTAGGTTCTGTGAACTTGTGAGTCATGTAGAAGAGTCAAGTGATAGAATGTGAGCTTTCTAGGTCATGTTAGGTTAAGTCGGGTTGGAACGTATGACTGTACGAGTCTCTCAGGGTTCTGTTGGGTTGAATCGTGCCGCGTTATGTGGCTGGAAGTGTTCAGGGCTCCATGGAGTTGAGCACGTTGAGCTGTATAATCACATGAGTCTCGTAGGACCAGGTCGTGGGGCCATGCTGAGTTGCGTTACATTGACTGTGTCACAGTGAGTCTGAGAGGATGTTGGGTTGAGCTGGACTGTAGGCATGACCTCCACAGGGCCCTGTTGGTTGGTTTGGGACTCAGTGGTGGCACCAAGGACACCAGCACTGAGGAGGAATCCGGTCTCGGGGGCGAATATGGCGCTGTGGACTCTGGGAAACAAACTGAACTGGACACTCCCTCCATTCACCCCACACCTGCTTCATTTTGCCCTCGAAACCCCCTTACTATCTGTCTCCGCCTACAGTTTTGCTTCCAGGCATGGACATCAGAACCACAAGGACAGGAGCGAGGGGGAGTCACTGTACTCTGTCCCTGCATGGTGGGGTGACAGAAACCCAGAGGACAGCAGACAGAGACCTGGGGAAGGATAGAGGCTCAGAGAAAGAGAAACCCAGAGAAGAGATGAAGACACAAAGAGAGAGGAACAGAGACTCAGAGACAAAGACCCAGAGGGAGGGGGAGGGACACCATTCAAAGGAGAGGGACACAGAGACCAAGAGTGGGGGATGGAGAGCCACAGCGGGGTGTCCGGCACCCAGAGAGAGAGGGGGACAGACACCCAGAGCTGGAGGCAGACCAGGGTACCCCAGAGAAAGAGAACCAGCGAGGGGAAAGAGATGAGAATCCCACATCGGGGCGCCCCGCCCCATCTTCCCACAGCCCAGGAAGGCTGTCAGACAAAGCAGGGAGAAGCCAGAGTCTCAGCGCATGAGAGCTCCCCAAGGTCAGGCACCCGGCACTGTCCCCGGGGCCAGCACAGTGGCAGGCTGCCTGACCCCATGCGTCTTGTCAGCCTGCTGGGACGCACCAGACCTCCTGAGCCCAGACAGCCTCACAAGCAAGGAAACTGAGGCTCAGAGGGAGGGTGTTCCCCAAGGTCACGAGGCCAAACATGTTCAGAGGTCTTTCCGTCTTAAAGGGCATTTGGAGATGGAGGAGGAGGAGGAGGAGGAAGAGGAGGGGGAGGAGAAGGAGGAGGGGGGGTTAAATCACTAACACATATAGGGCTTCCTATGCACCAGGCATCATTCAAAGTACTTAACCCACATTAATTTATTAAAACCCAGACAGTGGTTTGCAGAGTGTCGTTGTTGTTATTTTTAGCTATAACACCCCCCTTTTTTTTGTCAAATGAAATAGTACTTAGAGGCAGCAGGGTGATGCATCAGAAGGGGACTTGTTTGAGGGGAACACACCTCTTTTTAAAAAAATATAATTTATTGATTTTTTTACAGAGAAGATGGGAGTGGGATAGAGAGTTAGACACATCGATGAGAGAGAAACATCCATCAGCTGCCTCCTGCACACCCCCGACTGGGGATCGAGCCCACAACCCAGGCACGTGCCCTTGACCAGAATCAAACCTGGGACCCCTCAGTCCGCAGGCCTGTGCTCCATCAACTGAGCCAAACCAGCTAGGGCAAGGAACACACCACTTTTAAAATATATGTTTTTTATTGATTTTTTTACAGAGAGGAAGGGAGAGGGATAGAGAGTTAGAAACACTGATGAGAGAGAAACATCGATCAGCTGGGGATGTGCCCGCAACCAAGGTACATGCCCTTGCAGGCCGACGCTCTATCCACTGAGCAAAACCAGCCAGGGCAAGGAACACACCTCTTATGAAGTCCCTCTTGACAGCTCAGAATGCAGCTGAGAAACTCAGTTTGGAACCCCTGATTTAACCCAACTACCTTTTTGTTGTTGTTAATCATCACCCTATTTTTCCATTGATTTTCATTTTTTTGTTGTTTATTTTTTACCCCATTGAGTTTTAGAGAGAGTGGAAGGAAGGGAGAGAGACAGAGAGAGAGAGAAACATTGATGTGAGAGAGACACATCAATTGCTTGCCTCCCATACACATTCCTACCAGGGCCAGGGATCAAGCCTGCAACCGAGATAGGTGCTCTTGACCGGAATTGAACCTGAGACCCTTCAATCCATGGGCCGGGGCCGAGGCTCTATCCACTGAGCCAAACCAGCTAGGGCGACCCACCTACCTTTTTATACAGAGAGATCGAAGAAGGTACAGATTGTGGGAAGAGTTTGATAAAGGTCAGAAATAATATAACCTTTAGGTTGTCACTTCTCTCTGAAATGGAGAGAGAGGCACGTCTGGAGACAGAAACGAAGACAGGCCCCCTCATGGTGACGGACACGAGGCAGCGTCTTGGAGGCAGGCGCAGAGCCCAGCACAGAGACCCAAAGAGGAGGAGACACAGGCTGAGAGGAACCGAGACCTGCAGAGAGGCAGAGACAGAGGCAAAGGGTGACAGCCCTGCCCTAACCAGTGTGGCTCAGTGGATAGAGCGTCGGCCTGTGGACTCAAGAATCCCAGGTTCAATTCCGCTCAAGGGCATGTACCTTGGTTGCAGGCACATCCCCAGTAGGAGGTGTGCAGGAGGGAGCTGATTGATGTTTCTCTCTCATCAATGTTTCTAACTCTCTCTCCCTATCCACTCCTCTCTGTAAAAAATCAATAAAACATATTAAAAAAAAAAAAAAAAGAGTGACACCCACGGGGAGGAGCGGCAGCTGGGGAGAGGAAGGCAGTGGCCTGGGAGGGGGGTTGGAGGCCAGGGGGAGGACAGAGACCCAGAGAGAGGGGGACAGATCTAGAGAGGGGGACAGGAGCCAAAGAGAGCGGGCAACAGAGATACGGACAGAGGGGGGGGACAGAGACTTTTGCCCAGTTCCTCCTCTGCTAATTCCTCAGTTGCTCTCCTGTGCTACCCAACCCGAGATCGGGAGTTCCCTGGGGGCCCTCTGCTAGGCCTGGCACATGCTGCGTGCTCAGGGGTGGGGACGAGTGTGGTGAGTCAGGGAGGTGACTCCAGTGGACACTCAAAGCCTGGGAAGCGCCCCTCCCCCACCCCAATAAACAACTGTGGCCGCCTCTATGTTGCCTTGGCTGTGATGGGGAAGAGGAGAGGGGAACACCCTAGTCTGGGGACACCCTTCCTGCCACCTTGCCATGCTATATTTAGGCTGAGGGAGGGGTATGGGATGCCCTCCCCCTCCTCCCCCCTCCCCCCAAGACAAGTGTCAGCTTTCCCCTGAAAACAACTCTGGGGAGGGGTGAAGGCCTGGCCACAGGGCTGTCCTGGACTCCAACACCCATCTTCCCCCGTCTCAGGGTCTCTCTCTCTCTCTCTCTCTCTCTCTGGTCTCTGTCCCCCCTCTTTCTCTTGGACTCTGTCCCCTTTTCCGTGCCTTCCCCACCCCACCCCACCCCCACCCCCGTCTCCCTTCACTTTCTTTCTCTAAGGTCATTTTGTTCCCAAATTAAATCTATCTCCCAGGCCTATAACACCTTGAATTTCTCTTCTCTGAGCTCAGGACAAGACCCTCTCCCCAGTCCCCACTCAGGAAATTCCAGGAGAGAGGACTCTGTGGGAGAGCCCCCCACATCCACTGTCCCCCCGGCCGGGGGCCTTATCGCTGCCCAAGCCCAGCTGGTTAATGTCTGGCCTGGAGCTCCTGGGAGCGTGGGGATGAGAGCAGAGGGTGGGAATCTGCCTGGGGATTGACACTTAACTGGCTAAAGAATGCAAAGGAATCGCGGGCCCAGACTCCTGGTCTGCGGGAGGAGGAGGCTGGGGGTCCCCACTCCTGGATCTGTGGGAGGAGGAGGGGGCTGAAACTAGGGGAAGAAGGGGCTGGGGTCCAGACTCCTGGTCTGAGAGTGGATGGGCTGGGGAGCCAGACTCCTGGTCTGCGGGAGGAGGGGCTGGGAGCCCGGACTCCAGGGTCTGCGGGAGGAGGGGGCTGGCGCCTGGCCTCCTGGGACTGAGGCGGGTGGAGGGCTGAGCTAGCCAGGCTGGGCTCCCGAGGTCCCGGCCCGCGTGTGGAAGGCGGGATCCCCGGCCCCTCCTCCGCCGTCGGGCGCCGCCCCGCCTCCGCCCCCGACCCGGGCCCTCCGGAGCGTGTGCAGCGAGGAGCCGGCGGGTGAGCGGGCGTCCCTGCCGCCAGCGAGCAGGAGGAGGAGCCGCCGCCGCGCCGGGGGAGCCGAGGGAGTCGAAGCGGGCGCCCCAGGTAAGAGCCTCCGCGCCTCCCCCTTCGGGATCCGGCGTCCCGGTCGCCCTGCCCCCGGGTAGGGAGGGAAGTGGGCGGGGCCCGCGGGGGCGGGGCTTGGCGGAGGAAACTGAGGCAAGAGAAAAGTCCCCGATGAGCAGCGGGGGTTACCCCCCTTTGGAGTCGCCCCCAGAGGGGTCTCAGGAGTCCGGACCCCCAACCTGAATCTTCTGGGAGTCCGTATTTCTAAGTACCTGGGAGACGGGGCCTTGAACCCCAGAACTTCAGGGTCTGAGGGAGGAGGGGCTGGGGGCTTGGACACCTGGTCCTGAGGGAGGAGGGGCTTGGGGGCCTGGACACCTGGTCCTGGCTGGGTCAGCATGCGCCCCTCTTCACACCCCAGCTTCCCATTCGGCATCTGCAGCCAGGGCAGGCAGCCACTCCAGGTATGTGCAGCGGAGGGCTTGGACGGGCCCCGGCCTGTCCTGTGTGGGGAAAACATTCCAGGAAGCAGCCTCGGGGACCCAGGGCTTCTTGAGTGTGGGCCCTCAGGTACCCGGGTGTCCAGCCCGGCCCCACCCCCACCCTGTCTGGGAGATGAATGGGCCGAGGAGGATGTAATCTTTTCCAGCCTCTGCGGTCCCCTCTCCTCCCCCCATCTGCTTCTCATCCCACCAGCCAGGAACCATCACCTGGGCAGGGAAGGGGCCTCTGGAAAGGGGGCGTGGCCTTGGCTGTTGGGTACCCTACACTTTAAGAGGAACACCGGGAAGGGGAGTGTCCAGGGATTCAGGCCCCCTCCCCCACCTGCCTGTATGACATGCCTGTTCCCCTCTTCCTCTAGGTGGTTGCCCCCATCCTCTCCTGAGATGTCAGGAAGGAGGGGGCCACCTGCGTCCCCCACAGGGGCCCCCTGGAGCCTAGGGGGCCCCAGCCCGGGAGCTCGGAGGCGGAGGAGGTGCTGACAGGTCTGGTAACCACCCTGTCCTCTCCACCTCACCCTTTCCCAGAATCACAGGCCTCCAGACTGTTGTACAGAAAAGGCAGTATCCCTGCATCTCCCAGCCCCAGATCAGTTTCACAGACAGGGAAACTGAGGCCCTGAGAGGCAAGTGATTTTCTTGCCTTCTTAGTGGCAGTTTTGAGCTAAAGTTGAATCTCTCTAGGATTGCAGAACTGGCCTTTCTCAAATTTTGGAACCTCAAACCTCCTCCAGGCTGCAGGGTTTAGGGTTCCTAGGGGTTGCTCAGACAGGGTTCCAGTTCCAACTCTGGCATTTGCTGGCTGTGTGACCTGGTACAAGTTACTAACCTCTCTGAGCCTGTATTTCCCCAATTGTTGGCTGTTATTAGTAACTAGAGGCCCTGTGCACCGATTCGTGCATCTGTGGGGTCCCTCCACTTGGCCTGCACCCTCTTGCAATCCAGGACCCCTTGGGGGATGTGGGAGAGCCAGTTACAGTCTGATCTCTGCAGGCCAGGCCGAGGGACCCCACCAGTGCACGAATCTGTGCACCGGGCCTCTAGCATGCATATAAGATCTTTGGTTAATCTCTTTCTGCCCTCCCCCTCCCCCTGCCCTCTGAGATTCATCAGTCTGTTCCATGTTTCCATGCCTGTGCATTGAGCATCTGCCCCCTGGTGGTCAGTGCACATCATAGCTACCAGTCGAATGATGGAAGGGTTGCTTAGGCTTTTATATAGATAGATAGATAGATAGATAGATAGATAGATAGATAGATAATAGTAGGATAATCTGGAAGTTGGGCATTATTCAATCCTAGAATATAGGTTCCCCAAGGTTCTAGAACAAGGGCCTCCCTATGGTTCTGGCTTGCAGGTCCCCCTAAATTATTACCCTCTTCTCTAACTCCAGCTTTCTTCTCCATCCTCAGGTGCTCAGCGAGATGCTGCCCCACCCTTCATGGTCCCTCCCCATCCTCCTCCTTTGCCTCCTCCCCAGTGTCCCAGTGAAACCCCATCCCCCACCCTCTCCACTGCCCCCATTTCCAGCCCCTGAGTGGGACCTCCTCTCCCCACGCGTGGTGCTCTCCAGGGGTGCCCCCGCAGGCCCCCCTCTGCTCTTCCTACTGGAGACTGGGGCCTTCGGGGAGCCATCAGGCAGCCCTGCTAACCGCAGTCGGCGAGGAGTGAGCGAGACAGCACCAGCAAGTCGCCGGGGAGAGCTGGCTGTGTGCGATGCAGTCAGCAGCTGGGTGACAGACCGTCGGACAGCTGTGGACTTGCGTGGGCGTGAGGTGGAGGTTCTGGGCGAGGTGCCTGCAGCTGGTGGCAGTCCTCTGCGCCAGTACTTCTTTGAGACCCGCTGCAAGGCTGACAACACTGGGGAAGATGGCCCTGGTGCAGGCGGAGGGGGCTGCCGGGGTGTGGACCGGAGGCACTGGGTGTCCGAGTGTAAGGCCAAGCAGTCCTATGTGCGGGCATTGACCACTGATGCTCAGGGCCGTGTGGGCTGGCGATGGATTCGAATCGACACTGCCTGCGTCTGCACACTCCTCAGCCGGACTGGCCGGGCCTGAGGCCTATGCGCAGGAACTGGGCAAGCTGAGGAAGAAGAGCTGGATGCTGAGGGAACCTCAGGGGTGACCTGGCTGCTCTGGGCTTCACTGCGGGAACTTGTTAAGTAGTCACAAAGTCAGCTCAATCTGTACAAGACAGGTGGTAAAAACGGATGGGGTTTTGAAGGATGAATAGGAGTTCTCCTGTGAACTCCAGAGTGGATGATGATGATGATGATGATGATAGCCTATATTTTCTGAGTGCCTACTGTTTAAGAGCTCTAATACACAACTTATCAGATCAACTGGTGGATTTGAACACTGGAGGACTTTAGCTTCGAAGTTGCTGCTGTATGATCACCTAGCAGCTAGGCCCTAGCTCATTATGGGGAGAGTGACAAGGAGGAAATATATCAAGAAGTGGGTGGCAGAGCATAAAAACTGGAACATGTAAGCGACTAACTGGGAGCTAGGACTCGAATGGGCAGTTTACTAGGTCAGATGGGGCAAGAATGCTCTGTGTTTTGTTTGTTGTTAATCCTCACTCGAGGATATTTTTCCATTAATTTTCAGGGAGAGTGGAGAGGGAGAGACACAGATAAATATTGATGTGAGAGAGACACATAGATTGGTTGCCTCCCACATGGGGATTGAGCCTGCAAGTGAGGCACGTGCCCTGACCAGAATCGAACCTGTGACCCTTCAGTCCATGGGCCAATGTTCTATCCACTGAGCTAAGCTGGCTAGGGCAAGAATGCTCTGTTTTGACCTACCCATCACAGTTGGGACACAAGGAAGGGTGAGTGATAGGAGGTCAGGATGCTAGAGAATTCAGCTCTGGTGGGAACTTGGAGTTAGGTTTCTACCACCCTTCCCTGTCTCAACTTTTATTCCACACTGAGAAAGAAATAAACTCTAAAAACTGTCCAGTTTGAGTAAAACATGAGGTTCTGACAATTGGCCTGACCTCTGTGGAGGATCAGGGGTCATTTGGACACTGATAGGCCTTGAGGGGGCCAGGTAAGTCCAACAGGAGAAGGGACCCTAGAAGCCTGAATGAGAGGATCTGAAGGCAGTGTCAGTTTTCCCTGCCTGTAGAATGGGTTGGTGGGAAGAGTTAGTGGGGGCTGAGGAGACAGAGGGCTTGACCAAAAGGTCTTTAAAGTGAGGCAGTGACGCCCTAGCTGATTTAGCTCAGCGGATAGAGCGTTGGCCTGTGGACCAAAGGGTCCTGGGTTCGATTCCAGCTAAGGGCATGTACCTAGGTTGCAGGCTCCTCGGTCAGGGCTCGTGCAGGAGGCAACCAATTGGTGTGTTTCTCTCACATCAGTGTTTCTCTCTGTCTTTCCCTCTCTGAAAATCAATGGGGGGAAAAAATATCCTCGGGTGAGGATTAAAGTGAGGCAGTGATGAGGAAGTCAGGGACAGACCCCACATCCTCAGGACACCCCTTCATGAATTACCACTCCACACCCGTTACCAATGCACAGACTTTATTTTAGGGCCAGCTTTCGGCGAAGGACATAGAAGCCCTCACCCCCCACCATCACAGACTGGGTCCCCGGGAAGGGTGGGCGGCAGGCAGGGTAGGGTCTGGCTGCCTCTGTGGCTACATCTCTTCTCGGTCTGCACGTCTACTCTTTTTTGCCATGTCCCTGTCTCTTCTAACTTCGTCTCTTTTCTCTGCGTCCGTAGCTCCCTTTCTGTCTGTTTCTTAGTCACCATCTCGCACCCATTCTTGCGAGCCTTTCTCATTCATCAAAGCCCTTTCTGCACCACTGCCACCCCCCTCTTTGGTGAAGTCTTTTTCCTGTGCATTCCTCTGTGGGTCCCTCCCTCTGCCCACCCCCATTCCCAGGTGGAAGTTTTCAGTCAAATCAAAGGCAGTAGGACAGATGCTGACTCCGCACACACAGGGAAGGAGGGACAGCCTGGTTACCCCCCCCCTCCGCCCCCTCTCCCGTGGACAGGCCTGGCGGAGGGAGCAGGCAGTCAGCAGGGCTGGATCCCTATAGGAATGGGGGTGTTTCCCACGGATTTCCTGATGTGCTGGGTAGGCTATCCTCCTCCCCCACAGAGTCTCTGTTACTCCCTTCCTGGATCTCTGACCCCCCCCCCCAAAGTTTATGTCCCCCTCTCTGCTGTCCCCTCTGTGAGTTTCTGTCTCCCCCTGCCCAAGGGTCTCTGTCTCTAAAAATCTAAAATTGAACTTCCAGTTCACCTTCCTCGGAGCCCCATTTCTGCCCTCCGTCTGTCTGGGTCTCCCCCCACCCCGCCCGCCAACTTCTCTGAGATTCTGTGCCCCTCGCGGGGTCTCTGCCCCGCTCTGTCAAAGTCCATGCCCCTCTGTGCCGAGACCTCTTTTTCACTCTCCCCATCCACAGCCTGCAGGCCCTCCATTGGCTGGATTCAGCGAGGGAGGGTTCTGTCACTATGGCAACAGCCACAACAAGCCTCCGGCTTGGCCAAAGGGCGGGGGAAGGATCATGGCCTGTCGGACCCTAGCTCTGCGCTATGGCCCTCCCTGGCCCCCCATCTCTGGGACCGAGGATCCAGGATCCTGGCCCAACTGGCATCTCACCAGTAGTGGTGTCGCCCACCACATTATCCCATCCGTGCCCTTTCGCCCGCCCACTCTCCAGGTGAGAGGAGCCTGGAAGTCCAGACTCCTGCGTGTGAAGGAGGCGCGGGGATCCAGACACCTGCAGAAGGAAAAGGGGAATGGTGGGCTGGACTCCTCCTAACTGAAGGAGGAGGCTCTCGGAGTCCTGGGTCTGACAGATGAAGGGCCAGGGAACCTGGATGCCTGGAACTGGAGGGAGGAAAGGGCTGGGGACCGCCCGGGAGAGGTCAGGGCTGGCGGGCCGGACTCCTGAGTTTTTTAAGCTGACGTCCCGCGCCTTCTACCCAGTCCACGGTGGCGGAGCCCCTGCCCCCACCCGCAAAGCAGGGTTTGCACATCTGGGCTTTCGACGAGGTCATCAGCAGATGGGAGACCACCTCTGGCTCGGCTCACGGGGTGCTCAAGACCCACGGCGGGCCCTATTCGCAGCCCAAGGTCCCAAAGCCGAGGGACCTCGAGCGGTCTGTGGGGATGAAGGATTTAGGGGAAAAGGTAAGGTTCTAGGATGCCGAGGTCCGCGGGGGAAAGGGTTGAGGACTGCAATTCCGTCCCGTCCACCCTCAGGTTGGGTCCCCCAATCGTCTTCCTGTAGCTCAATCGCCAAAGCTGGTGCCTCCCGCTGACCACAAAGCACCAGTGCAGCGAGGCGCGGGCGCACTACTCCGCTTGGCCCGACCTGCACCTGCGCGCCCGGCCCCTGCGGTTCGCCGACCACCACCTCACGGGCGTTTCCCAGGTAGCGGAAGAGACCGCGTGGGCGCGGGGGTGGGGGACCCGACTGGGACCCTGGGGCGGGGCCAGTATGAATTTTTAACCTGGGGGCGTGGCTAAAAGGGAGTCCTGGGAAGAGTACAAAGACTGGGGAAGGGGGTTGGACATTTTGAGGTGGGGCCAGAAGGAGGAGGGGACTGAAGACCCGCAATCCCAGCTCTCTGGGGCTCATAACCTCTGGGGCGCAAGTAATAAATGTTGAAGTGGGTTAAGAGGGTTTTTAAAAAGTATGTTTTTATTGATTCCAGAGAGGAAGGGAGAGAGAGTAGAAACATCAATGAAGAGAATCATTGACTGGCTGCCTCCTGCACGCCCCCCAGGGAGGATGGAGCCCGCAACCAGGCCTGACCGGGGAATCGAACCGTGACCTCCAGGTCCACAGGTCGATGCTCAACCACTGAGCCACGCGCTCCGGGTAGGGGGTGGTTTTGAGGCTTGGGGCAGAGCCAGGAAGAGGACTGTACTAGGGGGCGGGCCTTGAATATTCCAGGACCAGGTGGGAGCCGGAGGCGGGAGGCGGGGCTAGGCTTTCTGCGAGTGGCTGCAGTTAGGAGGAATTGTTGGCCCAGGTGCAGCTTAATTCCTGTGACGGGACAAGGAAGGTTTGAGTCTGGGGACTGGCCTTTCTGTTGGATGGTGAGCAAAAGGCGATTGGGTTTTGGAGTTTCTGATTTGGGGAGCGAAGCTAACGTGCTCTGGCATGCGATTGGCCAGGAAGGACTCTGATTCTGGGGCCGGGTGTGGAGGCCTGGTCCAGAGAAGAGACGCTGTTGAGTCCGAAGGAAGAGGAGTTCTCAGTCTGGGACCCAAGGCTTCAAAAGGGATATAAAACCGTTTTCTTGGTCATCCCTCCTGCCTGTGCCTCCTCAGACTCTCATTCCCTGGAGGATGAACCCGGAGCTGGCCGGCCGGCCTTTCATGGTATCCAACCAGGGCATCCTGGACCACTTCCAGCTCTACCTGACCACCGCTGCCGGGGACTTCCGAGCCTACGCGAAGTGAGCCCGAGTCCTCCACTGGCACCGCCCCCTGCCCCGCCACCCCCATCCCAGGCTGCTGGACCGCCCAGACCCCTGGTATGGGCTCCCCCTCTCTGACTTAGAACCAGGCGTTCAGATCTCAGCCCTTACCCTAGCGCCCAGTGGCCACGCTCAGAAACACGCAGCCTGCGGAAGGATCTAGGAGCCGGGCCCTGACGATCGGGGGCGGGGTAATTTGACATTTGAGTCCCCAGATACTGCCCAAGGGTGAGAAAACCCCAGATTCCAGGCGTTTAAGTACCTGGAGGACCCAGGAATCCAGGCTCGGAGTCCCCAACCCCATTTTTTCTAAGTGGTCCCCGACTCCTACCAATATGCCCTCTCCTCAAAACGCAGGAGAGTTCAGGCCTGCTGCCTCCTCAGGACCCGAGGCGGGTCTGAGCCCTCAGCCTCGTCCCCACCCTGCTTCCCCCAACAGGAAGGAGTTGTTACCCTGGGGCCATGGCCCCCAGAAGCCGCCCTGTCCACCCTCCTGTCGGGGGCCCCAGCCGCTGCGGATCCGTGTGCCCCGCGCCCGCCCGGTGACGCCTGCGGTGCCGCACCGCGGGGCGCTGTCTCTGACGCAGGAGTCCTACAGCCTGCCGCTGCACCCGCTCCGCCGGCTGGACCGTTTCTACCCGCTGGGGCTGTCCTGGAGAGTCCCGCACAGGAACCCCGTGCCGGGCATCTACAGCGTGCCGCAAGCCTACCGCACCGAGAGCTCCAACTACGGCAGCTCGAAGCCCGCCCTGGTCTGAGCGCCCCGCCAGCCCCGCCGCAGACACGGTCCCCCGAGCAGGGGCGGGGCCGAACCTGGAAGCCAGCCACTGGGCACACCGTGGGCGGCGCTGAGCTTGGGAACCCCGCTCACCACTTGGGGGCAGGACAGAGTCTGGCCGTGGGCGGGGTGAACCCCACCTACACCCACTCGACTGTGGGGGCGGGAGCGGG
Source organism: Corynorhinus townsendii (assembly GCA_026230045.1). Classification (NCBI taxonomy): domain Eukaryota; kingdom Metazoa; phylum Chordata; class Mammalia; order Chiroptera; family Vespertilionidae; genus Corynorhinus; species Corynorhinus townsendii. The sequence continues at coordinate 46,155,617 of JAPDVU010000011.1, read as the reverse complement.
CCTGGAATATGTACTTGGGGCTGTGGGCCAGCGGGCAGGGCATGCCCCCTGCGGCAGAAGGGGCAGAGCTTCTCTTAATCAATGACAGTGAAATAGTCTACACCTCGTTCTTTGCTGCGCTGGGCTCTGCATCCTGGTTTCTGGGGGCCGGAGTGTGGGGAGAAGGCGCTCCCAGTGAATCCTTGTGGAGAGGGTATCTGGGAACAGGCAGACCCGTTTCCTGAGCACAGAAGGCAACATGGAGCCAAGCCCCTCCTAAGTTTGGATTCTGGCTTTCAGTCTATGGCAGGTGGAGCAGGGCTGAGGCTCCCTCCATCACCATTGCAGGGTTGCTGGAGTGGGGAGCTCCAGACCCCTCCCCCCCGCCCCCGTGATGGGCAGAGACAGGGCTACACAGCCTGCCAGCATAGCCAAGGGCTCCCTACCCCTGCACGACCTCTCTAGCACCTAAGGACTGAGTCTGTAATGTCGGCCATCATCTTGGGTGTCTCCCGCTTCTTGGTGCCAAGCCACTCAGGGAATGGGGGGAGGGGTGCTCACTTAGCCACTCCTGCACATCCCTGACCTTATCTGCCTCTCGCCCCCGAGGAGATTAGTGTCCAGGTTACGCCGCCATGCCACCACCCTGTGGCCTTGCCGCCCCCACAGCCTACAGGTATAAGACCAGGTAAACACGTTAGGGAGGCACCCAGGATGGAGATGCTCCAGGTAAGACTGGGAGTCCTGGGACTGGGTGAAGATGGCCTCTTTCTAGAAGGGTGTGGACAGCCAGCGGGCTCCCTGCTGGAAGCAGTGGGGCAGGGTCTGAGGGTGGGTCCCAGGGTCCCTGAGTATGGGTTGGGGGATCAGAATGGAGGGGCTGGCCCTGAATGTGTGTATGCGGGGAACAGGAGGGTAGGGGCCCAGGCAGAGGTCTCGGGCTGGCCCTGAGGAAATGGCCTTATCCCAGGGGCTGCTGCTGTGGCTGCTGCTGAGCGTGGGTGGGGTGCGGGCATCCAGGGGGCCACTGCGGCCACTGTGCCGGCCCGTCAATGCCACGTTGGCTGCCGAGAACGAGGCCTGTCCGGTCTGCATCACCTTCACCACCAGCATCTGTGCCGGCTACTGCCCCAGCATGGTGAGCTGCCGACCTGGAGGGGACCAGCTCTGCGCTCCGCTGGCCTGAGGACGCTGCTGCCACCTGTGCACCAGGCGGACCGCTCAGGCCTGGCCCACAGGAGACAGGCGGCAGGGGGCGGGAGGGTGGCTGGGTAGGGGCTGGGGAATTGGAGTCAGAGCTGGGCATGTGGGAGGGAGAGTACCAAGGGTCCCCTGGATACCTGAGTCTTGGATTTGTGGGGGGCACAAGGGAGATCAGGGGAGGGCTTGGCCCTGGGCAGACAGACGCCATGCCGCTCCCCCTTTGCACTGCCTCCAGGTGCGGGTGCTGCCGGCCCCTCTGCCACCTGTGCCCCAGCCGGTGTGCACCTACCGTGAGCTGAGCTTTGCCTCCATCCGGCTCCCCGGCTGCCCGCCTGGTGTGGACCCGATGGTCTCCTTCCCCGTGGCCCTCAGCTGTCGCTGTGGGCCCTGCCACCTCAGCAGCTCCGACTGTGGGGGTCCTAGAGCCCAACCCTTGGCCTGTGACCGCCCCACCCTCCCAGACCTCCTCTTCCTCTAAGGATCCCCCAACCTCAACCTCCCATGCCCATCCCCGGAGCCAGCAGCTGCTCCTCCCCTCCAATAAAGGCTTCTCACACCGTGCCCTGGAGCTGCCTTTCTTTGGGCTCAGGATGCACATGCACGTGAGCGCGCACAATACACACACGAGGGGTCCAGTTTCAGAACATTTTATACAAAGTCACAGTGTCAGAACTCTGGTAGAAAACGGGGAGGAGGGGGAGGGGAACATCAGCTCAGGAGGTATCCATAGTCTCACCTTCTGTAGGAGAAGAAGGTCACGTGGTCACTGTGGCCCAGAAGCCAGGCCTGGCTCCCTCCCACCTCTCCAGACAGGCCACCTTGGGGACTGGGGATGGTGGGGGGTGGGCGGGAAAGACTCACTGAGCTCATTAAAGAGGAAGGCGTCCTGGTACTCCTTCATGTACTGCGTGGAGCGTGACTCGTCCAGAAAGAGTGAGTAGACCCGCTTGATGTCGTCTACCTGCACCTCCGTGCCCTGAGGGGGACAGGGAGAACTCAGGGGGGCCCTCCCAAGGTAGGGACTCAGGCCACATCGCCTGGATTCAAATACCGCCTCGGCCACCTCCTGGCTGTGAGCCCCATCTCTCCATTCCTTCATCTGCAAGACGGACTTAACAGAATCAACTCTCCGTCAAAAGATGTACTGAGTACCTACTCTGTGTCAGGCCAGGAGGCAGAGAAATAAACCCAGGGGACAAAGTTCCCTGCCTCTGAAGACTTATGTTCTAGGACCAAATGCAACAGCCGACTCCGAGGCCTTGGAGTGGTGGGTCTCTCACTGGCCCTGGCCCCGAGGGCCCACTGGTGGGCTGACCTTGCGTTTCCGGCACACCAGGCTGGCAGCTGTGATGAGCTGGATGGCATAGCGCAGGGAGGTCTCCAGCCCAATTCGGGTCAGCACCGTGTAGGCGTCTTCGCTCATCTCCACATCTTCCTCCTCACACCTGCAGGCAGGTGGGGGTGGGGGCAGACAAGGTCAGGCCTGTGACTGCAGCATGCCCCAGGCCCGCCCCCCCAGGAACACGTGGAGTCCGAGTCTGCAGAACTGCAGAACGCTGGGCAAGAAGGGCCACTGAGGCACAGGCTGGGCCTCGACTGTCCCCTTACAGGCGCTTTCCTCCACGTCAGTTACCAGTCCCTCCCCTCCCTTCCCCACAGGGGCCCCCACCTTGCGTCAGAGGCCACGCTCCACCTCTTTCAGGCCCAGAGACTTTGGGCCAGTCCCCCTCCGCTCCCCCCCTCCCCCGATCTCAGTGTCCCCATGTGTCAAACAGGGTGGACCCCGGCCTGCCCGCACCGGATGCGGAGGATCTGCTTCGTGTCCTTCTCACTGTAGGGGGAGGTGGAGACAATGAGCAGCCGGTCCAGCAGGTCGATGGGGATGCCGTGGGGGCTCTGGTAGCTGGTACCCCGGATCCTGAGGGGAAAGGAGGGCTGTCAAGGTGATGCCTCCTGGCTCTCCATTCCTTCTACTCCGACTCCTCCCACCCACTGGGCCAAATACCACGTAACCTTCAGCCCCAGCTGGCGTCAGTGGCTGACGGCGCGGCCGAGCCGACTGCGTCAATCCCACTGGAGAGCGGCTTGTGTTAGCTGTGACAGCTCTGTCCAGGATTACTGGACCAAGGTCCCCCACCCCTGCATGACCCAGGGAAGGGACCGTGCGGGTCCTGTTCCCTGTGCACCTGGCCCAGCCCCGGGCTGGCACAGGCAGGTGCTAGGGAATACAGGAGGCTCTCATTATTGGTGAGAGCTACGCTCTATAAAATGGGGCAAACACTCAATCAGCAAAACTGAACCCCCACTCCTGGGGAGATACACGGTTAGGTTCCTGTGAGCCTCTGGTCGCTATTTGCCGACACTGGCTTTATGTATGTTACTGACTCACTCCCACTGAACTCATGGTTAACCGCACTGTAACTCGTGCCATAATCAAGTTCACCTAACATGCATTTCCTCCCTAAGACTGAGCTCCCTGCTTCTGCGGCAGCTGGGGACCGTTTTAAACAGTGAAACCACCATTAACAAGCACTGGATGTGACAAAGGTGGCACCAAATAGACCGCGACCGAGAAAGCATCACGAATACTGAGGTGGGGGTTACAGATACGTTTTAGCAGCAGATTCGCAAATCCCGAATCTGCCCACGAGGAGCGACTGGATCTCCACCTCGCCCAGGGGCAGCCGGGACGCCGTTCCCACGCCCTGAGCTGCACCCGCCACACACACTCTCGCTGCCTCTTCTGGTCTCAGCCCTCGGAGGTGAGTCTCCCTGCCACCCTGGGCAGCCACCCGGCCTTGCTGTCCTCATTTGGAAATGGGACTGAGACAATATCTACATCTTGAGCTTCTTTTGAGGTTCCGAGCAGTTCGTCTGGGAAAAGGGCCAGCGCAGAGCCAGGGAAGAATCTGCCGCTGCCCCGTAGCCCTGCCCCTTCCTTCCCTGTAGTGCTAACCAGCCCACTGGGCACGGTCAGATGGCACACAGCTGCCGCTGGAGACGACATCCTCCCGCCGCCCGTGCCACCAGGCACAGCCAAGCCCTGAGCGGTGCAGCCTCCAGGTTCCAGCCTACCAGGGAGCTGTTTGTTCCCCACTTCCTTCTCCCTTCCTCTGGGCCAAACCACAGACAAGGTGTGAAGAGAGCCAGCCGGGAGGACTACAGGGCACGGGGCGCTGGCAACACCCTAGGACAGAGGTTTCCAAGCTTCACCAGAGCCCAGGAAGTTCACGCATCGGAGGTTCCTCAGTACCTCCGGCCGATAGAAGCACTCAGTTCCGTTTCATTTATTAAGTGGTTGGTCTGAGTGAGTTCATGTAGTGCTTGATACAGTGACCAACACACGCTACTGTGCATCCCTCAGGAAGTTAAGCTACCCCACAGAACTCCTGTGTTTAATGCAGTACCTGGGGTGCCCTGGCACACAGACTGAGAAACTATAGCCTTAAGGGATACAGGAGCAACGCAACAGAAAATCCAGTCCCAGGCTTCCTTGTGGAGTAGACCACCCACCCTGACCACAGCCTACCTTGTTGTTTTTTTAATTTAAATATATTTTTATTCATTTCAGAGAGGCAAGGAGACGGAGATTGGCTGCCTCCTACACATCCCACCCTGGGGATCGAGCCTGCAACCCGGGCATGTGCCCAGACCAGGAATTGAACCCTGACCTCCTCGTTCACAGGTCGATAGTCAACCACTGAGCCACGCCGGCCTTGTTAAAGGGAAGAGTCCACCCTCTGGCCCGGGCCGCGGTACCGGGGGGAGCCTGTTACAGCAGCCAAGCCCACACTGCCCCCAGGGGTGCAACAAGCATGCCCTCTCACCCTGTGGCCATCCCCGCCCGGAGCAGCCTTTCCCGATGCCAGCTCACCGGGTGATGCCGCGGTTGGTGGCCATGATGAGGACGGGCGCCATGTCACTCTCCAACGCCCGGTTGAGGAAGGAGAAGCTCTCAATGTCCAGCATGTGGACCTCATCAATGAACAGCACCTGGGAGCCAGCAGGGCATGTCAAACTCCCGCACCCTGGGCCTCCTGTCCCTCTTCTCCCACTGCCCCCCCAGGCGCCACGCCCGGTACCCACCCCAGGGATGATCTCCGCCTTGCCCTCCTCGCGCCACTCGGCCACCTTGGCATTGATCTGCTCTCGGACTTCTGACTTGATCTCCCCTGTGTCACCTATGGGAGGCAGGGGTGAGAGGGGGCGGGGGTCAGAGAGGAGACAGGGATCTGGGGCCGGACGTGGGCGAAGATGGAGGAAGACAGGGCACGGGGGACACAGGGAAGGGAGACCGAGACTGGCGTGGATGAGCGACAGGAGGGCGAGGGGTCTGCGATGTCCCCGAGAGGAGGAAGAGAACTCAGGGTGGAGAACAGGAGGGCTGTGCCCCCATCAAACCACCTGAGAGAGGGACTTAGCAGAGGGAGAGGGACGGACCACACACAGAGGGAGAACAGAAGACAGCAAGGGATCGGGCAGAGCCTGGGCAGGGGCAGGCTCCATGGGAGGATGGGGGGAGGCGTGAGCGGGTGGGGAGGGGGAGCAGGCGGGATGAGTGGATGGTTGGGCCTCACCTGAGAAGAGGGCCAGGAAGCCCTGGGTGCGCGAGTTGATGACGTCGATCTCGTGCAGGGACACGGTGTGCACCACCTCCTTGCGCTTCTGGAGCTCCCCGTCTGGGCACTGCACGAACTTGGTCTACGGGGCAGGGTGGGGGGCAGAGACAAGGCAGAGAAGAGCATGAAAGGGGCCCACAGGGGCTCTGTCTGGGGGAGATCAGGGCTCCCTGGAAAGGGGCTGGGAATCCAAGTGGGGGTTACCTGGAAACCCCAGACCCAGAAGGCAGCCAAGAGCCCTCAGGGTACAGGGGTTCCTGGGGACCTTGGGAACCATGAGCACAGTGCCAAGTTGAGGGGCCCTCATCCTAGAGGGTACAGGGAAGAACCAGGAGTACTAGGGACAAGGGGTTGGGTGACGGGAGAATCAGGGAAACAGGCTGGTGCCTGGAGCAAGGGTGCCCAGAGCCCTGGAGCACCTGGGAGCCCATGGCATCGTAGTCCCGCGCGCGTGTGAAGGAGCGGCCCAGCTTGGAGATTTTGCCGGTGGCCTTGTCGATGGTGATCACATCCCTGCAGGGGAAGGAGGGCGGGAGTGAGGAAAGGAAGGTGCCTGAGCTTCCCCACCCTGAGTGCGGGGCGGCCTGCCACTGCTCACCCGGCCTGGACCTTGTCCTTGGTCAGGGACTCAATCATCTTGGTGCCCAGGTCATATATTGTCTCCATCTCGGTGGTCTTGAGGGTTAGCTTGCCCACCTTGGAGCCCTGAGGAGGTGACATGCCAGCAAAGCTCAGAGGGGCCCCAACGTCTCTCCAACACAACGTGGAAACAGGACGCCGCAGGGAAGCTTGGGGGTGATGGGCGTGGTCGCTGCTGTGACTGGCGGTGGCTTCATGTGTGCACACGTATGTCAAAACTTAACATCCTGAAACTTTCAATGTGGGCAGCTTATTGCGTGTCAATTGCTCCTCAACAAAGAAAGCTATTATAAAAAAACCCAGTAAACAAACAAAATCCTAAAAGATACCAAAAAAAGCCCTGGCTGGTTTGGCTCAATGGATAGAGCGTCTGCCTGCGGACTGAAAGGTCCCAGGTTCGATTCCGGCCAAGGGCACACGCGTGGGTTGCAGGTTCGATCCCCAGTGGGGGGGCGTGCAGGAGGCAGCCGGTCAATGATTCTCTCTCATCATTGATGTTTCTCTCTCTCCCTCACCCTTCCTCTCTGAAATCACTGAAAATATATATTAAAAAAAAAAAAAGATGACAAAAAACAAACAACAATAAGCTGGCCCGGCCAGCATGGCTAAGTGTTGGGTGTCGACCTATGAACGAGGAGGTCACAGTTTGATTCCCGGTCGAGGCACATGCCCGGGTTGTGGGTTTAATCAGCGTAGGGTGTACAGGAGAACTAGCGTGGGAATAGCTTTCCTTCTATTTTAATATTTTACTGTAGTTTTATTTTTAAAATTCTTATTGGGGTGGCAAATTAAAAAAAGAGGGTGTCACCCTGGCCAGGTACTCAGAATGTTGTCTTAATGCACCAAGGTTGCAGGTTCGATCCCTGGTCAGGGCACATACCAGAATCAACTAATGAGTGCAAACTAAGTGGAACAACAAATCAATGTTTCTCTCTCTCTCTAAATCAATCAATTAAAAAAAGAGACACCAACAGATAAATTATTAGGTAAATAGGAGAGATAAAGGGGAAACCAAACCCTGAAAAAGATTTAAGAGACATGAAATTTAAAAAATGCGCAATAGGAGCTATGGTATATGAGAACGCACAGTTGGGTGATAAAACTAACAAAACGCAAAGACGCGGTGACGAGCGAGGGTGGCTACTTCTGCGGGGAGACTTGAGGGTGTAGAAAGAGGAAGAAAGAAGGGGCTGGGGGTTGGCAAAGTTCTAGTTTTTGCTCTGGGGGTGGTTATGAAGGTATTTCCTTTAGAACCACTTATTAGACTACATGCTTCTTTTAGATGTTTCCTTGAATCTATTTTACTTATTTCATAGAACTGCTCAAAAAGGTAAAAAAAAGTCTTAGATTAAAAATAGGGAGAGAATCTGAGCTGTGTAAATCCCACGGGGCAGGCATTTAACCTGTTAGGAATTCCCTGAAGAAACTTCCAGACCTTCCCTTATTCTGCCACTTGGTTTTAACTGCTCACGGTGTCCCTCACAAATTAACAAGCCACTGTCAATTCAAATAACCCCTACTGTAGGCACGCAGATGCTCCAATCGGCAGCTGGAACATTCCATGAGATTCCGACCTCAGTGCAACCCTAGCGCCTGGAGGAGGCCTGGACTCGGGGGCAGACTCACCGTCCCCGTGGCCGGCCGGTCGATCTGGATCTCCACCACCTCCCCTTCGATGATCTCCGTCTCCTCCCTAACCAGAGAGCAGATCTGAGCAGAGCACCGGACACCTGGCCCCGGGGAATTGCTAACTCCCATCAGCCCTTGGGCACAGGCCAGGCTGGCTGGGACAGGGGTGGTCCCGAGGCTGCTGGAGCGGCCCCGCCCCTGGGCTTACTTGATGCGAACGCCGATGGACCTGCGGAAGGCCTGCGTCAGCGCCTCTGTCTTGCTCATCTCCAGGGAGAAGATCTCGCTGCCCGCAATGGCTGTGAACGGGGTGTCGGGGCCCAGGGCCTGCGCCATGCCTGGGGAGAGGGTGGTCTGGGTGAGTGGGGGCGGCCCTGGCACCATGTCCCCCAAAATTCACTCTGTGGCAACACCAGCTCTTGGTGCTGAGGGGCAGACGCAAAGAAAGCCAGGGCGAGGCCTCCACAGGACCCCTGGGTGAGAAACTGCACTCTCTGAGGATAAACTTTATGACCCTACCATCTTACCAGCACAGGCCACGCTTCCCTATGGCGTGAGGCCTGGGTTTGGCTGGTGACAGCAGGGCTCTCAGCAAGCACTGAGCCCCCCTCCCAGCAGGCCTTCCCGAGGGCCCTGCAGTTCCGAGCCACATCTCACAGACAGAAGTCACGGCTCCCTCCTGACCAGTGTGCGGTGGGAACTCTCCCTCGTCCCCTTTTCAGATGCATCCCACTCTGCGCCCGGAGAGCCGGCTCCCTGCTGTCTGTCCGGGACACTCCCAGACACCCTGCAAGTCTTGGGAAGCCTCTTCTGGCGACCGCCACTATGTCCCGGACCCCGCAGGTCAGGGGCCTCCTCTGTCCGTTATGGCACACATCACACTGCGAGGCACCGTGTCCACAACCACCTCCCTAGGCAGGAGGCTCCTTCAAGTCAGGGCTTGGGTCTTCCTCATCTATGTGTTCCCAGTGTCTGGGCCAGGGCTCGGCCCACCCGGCACACCAGGACCCTTGGATGAGTGCTGCTCCATCATATCCTATATAATAAAAGGCTAATATGCAAATCGACTGAAAGGTGGACTGACTGGTAGCTATGACGCACACTGACCACGGGGAGCAGATGCTCAATGCAGGAGCTGCCCCCTGGTGGTCAGTGTGCTCCCACAGGGGGAGCGCCACTCAGCCAGAAGCCGGGCTCACTGCAAGCACAGTGGCAGTGGCAGGAGCTTCTCCCATCTCCGTGGCAGCACTAAGGACCCTTGGGGGGATGTCCACCTGCTGGCTTAGGCCCACTGAGTCAGGGAGCAGGCCTAAGCCGGCAGGCAGACATCCCCCGAGGGGTCCAGATAGAGGCCAGGCTGAGGGACTCTCCCCACAGGTGCATGACTGTTGTGCACCGGGCCTCTAATATCTATCTATCTATCTATCTATCTATCTATCTATCTATCTATCTATCTTTTCTTTTAGAGAAAAGAGGGAGAGAAAGAAAAACATCGATGTGAGAGATTAACATCAATCAGCTGCCTCCTGCACGCCCCCTACCAGGGGTCAAGCCTGCAACCCAAGCATGTGCCCTGACCAGGAATCGAATCTGCAACCCTTTGGTGCAGAAGACAACACACAACCGAGCCCTATCGGCAGGGCAAGTGCTGCTTCATCCTAACTAAAAACCTGGCTGGGACCCCGATTCTCACGGCCTGGCCTCTCAGTCTGAACACAAAGGTGGGAGTAGGAGGACAGGAGGGTCGAGGAAAGCTTCCATAAGCAAGGGATTCCTCAGTAGGGTTAGGAAGGATGGGCAGTTCAACAAGGAGGATAAGAGACAGGAGTATGAAGTGCTTAACTTGCTAGTGGATTGCAAAAGGGAGTGCTGGTTGTCTAACCAATGCCCATCTTCTTCCTTAGTTCCCGAACCCCCTTTCATTAAGGCAGCAATGGTCCAAATTAAAATAGAAAATGTATTCTAATGTCACTCTCCCTCGCAGCAAACTGACCATACGATTAAATTACAGTCAATATGCCCAGCTGGGCCAGCCGCACTCAGGGGTTGAGCATCAACCTATGAACCAGGAGGTCACGGTTGATTCTCAGGCAGGGCACATGCCCAGGTTGCAGGCTCGATCTCCAGTTGGGGGCGTGCAGGAGGCAGCCGATCAAGGATTCACTCTCATCATCTCTCTCTCCCTCTCTGAAATCAATAAAAATATGTTATAAAAAAAATCCTAGCCAATAAAGTATGAGCAAAAGTGTGTGGAACTCCCAAGACACGTGCCGAAGGGAGCTCCATCTGGGAGCAGAACCTTTCCGCAATTCCTCTCTTCTTCCTGCTGCACGGAGTATGGGTGGGAGGCTGGCGCTCAGGCAACCCTCTGGGAACTCGAAGCGATCCCCACGGGGAAACAAGCGCAGAGAATGTTGAGGCGCGAAAGGAGGAGGCTTCATGGAACTGCTCAACGGGCCGCAAATGGCTACATTCCTTCTTCTCCCCGAGAGAGCGAACCCTCGCGGCTAAGCCACAGCCACCTTGGGTTTCTGTTAAACGCGCCTGACTCGGACCGTGACTTCCGCGGAGGGATGGTCCGGCAGAGACCAGAAGAGCTCCTGCCCCGAGAGGGGTCTTACCCATGGCGATGGCCGTCTTCCCGGTGCCCGGCTGGCCGGCGATGAGGACGGCCCGGCCCGCGATCTTCCCTTCCCGGATCATCTCCAGCACCACGCCCGCCGCCCGCCGGGCCGCCAGCTGGCCGACCATGCCCTGGGACGCCTGTGGGTGGGAGGGGAGAGCACGTCAGGTGACGTCCCACTGGGCCACCCTGCGTTTCCACCACCTCCTGCCTCGTGAGATCAAAGTGGATGTTGGCTGGGACACTGGGGAAAAGCCAAAAAAGCCTTTTCCACCCTAATTTTCCTAAGACCAATAAAAGTGTACACGGGGCTGAGTTTATAAACATGCAGCTAAAGGTCTGGAAGAACATAACGTCTCCATAACCCCAGGGCCTCCAGGGGGCAGGCCTCCCACCGCCCCATCAGCTCTACCTGCCGCGGCTCCAAGGCATCGTCCAGCCCCAGGCCCCGGATGTGGGAGTGAGCGCCTGCGAGCAGAGAAAGGACCAGAAGGCAGTTACTGGACGGCTCATGGCAGTGGGTGGCCAGAGGTGAGGGGCTTCCCCTCGGGCCCTAATGGTTTCCCCCTTGGCCAAATCGGGGGGCCTGACTCCCCACCCCACTGGAAGGATGGCAGGACATGCTAAATGCTCAGTAAACGAGAGGGCTCTTCTTAGAAGACAGCACAGCAGGACCACCCGTGGCTCACCCGCTGTGTGAGCTGGGAGCGGTGACTTGGAGTCTCTGAGCCTCAGCTCAAATGGGATGACAGTCACAATGGGCACCTCGAGGGGCAAGGATTCAACGGGATCAAACTCATGCATTCAATGGCCACCTGCTGGCATCTGCTCCACCACAGCCTGTGCTGGGGACACAGCTGGGAGCGAGCCAGGCGGTCCCTGCCCGCGAGAAGCCGATGCCGAGTGCATGCCAGGCATGTGGGGCAGTCAGTACACAGCCAAACAGAAGCCCTCAGCAAACACCCACTTCTGTGACTTCCAAGCAGAATGCCAGGGCTCCCAGGAGCCCGCAGGGTAGTGAAGCCTGCAGCCTGGGATTGGGGTCCGGCATGGTGCCCCTTGTGCTCTCTGGAACTCAGCCCCCGCCGGCCCTACCATCAGACAGGGAGATGGTGCGCAGGCTGCATGCTTCTCGGGGGTCCTGGGCAGGCTGGCTTTCCAGGGGTGCACAGGGCAGGCAGGGTCTAGTCTTGCTCCTGATCTGGGTTCACTCACCAATACGCTCAATTCTTGTCACATCGCGGACCTCTGGGACTTTGGTTGTGGCCGTCTGGGGGTGGAGAAGGCACGTCAGAGCCCTTGTCATCCCAGTTTCCACCAACTCCTCCTCTGTCCCTCCTGCCACTCCTGCCCACAGGCCGGCCGACGGCCCAACACCAGTCTCTCCCACCCTCTCGGCTGTCACCATTAATGTTGCTGGGCGACCCCGCTATATCCCGAGTCCCAGGAAGATGAAGACTAGGTGTGTCTCGCCCACAGCTCCTTCCCCACGGCCTAGCAAAACAGCTAGTGAGGAAGGTGTCCTCCCGTCACCTGTAACTGGTAAGGACAGGCAGTAACGTAGAGTGGCCATCAAGTGGGCATGGTCTGGCCTGCTGATTTCCCAGCCGCCCTTGCACTGTGATGCCCCGGCTCTGTCACTACTTTTGCACATGCAAGTCCTCGAGTCCAGCCTGCTCTCCCTGCCCCCCTCACTGAATGAGTCCAAGCTTTGCTCACTGAGGAGGCCCTCCCTGATCCCCGCCCTGCCAGGTTAGTTTTAGGGTCCCTGGGTGTGCAGACAGAAGGGCCTCCCCAGGGAACCCGAACTCCCCGGTAACCTAGCTTTCACGAGGGAGACCAGTAATCAATGTTCTTGGCTCCAATGGATGTGTGTCCTATGACGGGCACTGCCCACACCCCACTTGTTCACCTCAGGGCTTAATGCCTGGGTTTGAATGAATGATGTACTAGGTGCTGAGCTCATTCAAAAGGCAGGTACTGCCCTAGCCGGTGTAGCTCGGTGGATAGGGCGTCGGCCTGCGGACTGAAGGGTCCCGGGTTCAATTCCAGTCAAGGGCACATGCCCAGGTTGCAAGCTCCATCCCTGGTGGAGGGGAGGGGCATGCAGGAAGCCGCTAATCAATGATTCTCTCTCATCATCATTTCTATCTCTCGCTCCCTCTCCCTTTCTCTCTGAAATCAATAAAAATATATTTAAAAAACAAAACAAAAGGCAGGTACTAAGGCCCCCTGTGTCCCTGGCTCTCCAAAGAGTGAAGCCAACCAGCACCCCTTCTCACGTGGGGGAAGAGCGATGAGTAAGACTACCTAGGACAATTTAGGAACCCCCTGGAGAACCGCGTGAAAGTGAACAGCAGCATTATTCATAAGCGAAAGGTGAAAACGACCCAAAACGTCTTCAACTGATGAACAGAGAGATAAAATTTGGTACAGCCATATAATAGAGTATTATTCAACCATAAAAAAACCAGGAAGTGCTGATCCATGATACAACATGGTGACCCTACAAATACCATGTGAGGGAGAAGCCATGCACAGAGGACCACACTCCGTATTTCATTTACATGAAATGTCCGGAACGGGCAAGTCCAGGGGGACAGAAAGGCATCAGTGGTTGCCTAGGGCTGGGGGGATGGGAGGATGGAAGGGCGCCGAGCAAAATGGGGTTTCTTTCGGGGGTGATGAAAATGCTCTAAAATTGACTGACAGAGCGCGCGCCTCTGCGAATAAACTACATACGTTACAGGGGTAAACTGTATGGGCTATGAATTATCTATCTCAATAAATCTGTTTACAAAAAATCCTTAGGTGTCTGTTGTATTCTTTTCTGACCCTTCGGAGTATTTCATAATTCCTAATAAGGAAAGGGAAACTGGAGAAGCCAGCATGCTCATTCAGCTCCTTGGCCACCTGCCCCCCGACCCGCCTCCCTTCCCACAAGTCTCTCTCCCACGGGAATGAGAGGAGATGCAGGCACCCACCCCAAGGGAACCCTCCTGGCTCTGGAACCAAGAGTTCAGATGTCCTGACCTCCACATGGTCCGCTTCCTCTCGCCTGGTGAGAGGTTGGAACCCAAGAGCATGGGTCACTGGCCCCAAACCTCTGTCAGGAGACTGAGCATACCCACACCCCCCTACACAGCCTACTGGGCCTTACTTGAGGCCAAAAAAAAAAAAAGGATCCAGGAACCCCAACCCTTCCCAATCCCAACTAAGACCCACCTCCTACAGGCCCCTCCTTTCCCCATGCGCCCCTCCAATCCTTCCCCTGCTGCCCATGGAACAGCTAGACACAGATTTCACCCCCCAGACACCAGTAACCCCCCGCCCCCGCCTTCTTGATTGGAGTCATAATGGGAACCCAGGCACCTGCAAGCCCAGCCCAACCCCCAGCTCAGGCCGCATCCCTTCTCCACGCACATGTTTCCTGAGCACGTACTGGGTGCCAGCCCCAGTGTGCCTGGTCTCTCTTTTATGGAGTTCCCAGTCACTCATTCATTCAAGATTCAAGTAATAATTCATTAGGCACCCACACTGGGCATGCCCCTTATGAGGTGTTGGAAATATGTGGGGGCCCGGAGCCCTTTCCCTTCTTCCACGGACACCCTCTGAGTTCCCAACACTCTTCCTTTTTTGGCTCAAGATTCACGAAGCGACTGCAGGCTCTCAAGCACACTGGACAGGTCCCGCCTGCGCGTCTCCCAGGGACTCAGCTGCCATTCCCACCACGCATAACAAAGATTCCTGGAGGGCTCGGGGCCCAAGACGCTGAAACCCTCAACAGACTTTAGGGCAAAGGTCTGCAGAACTGGCCCTTGGTTGTGCGCAGAGAGCTGGAAGTTTGAGTTGCTATCAGAGCTGACCACTGAGACCGTTAAATATCCACTGGAACCCACGATTTGATCCAACCTTTTCTTTCCTCCTCCCTCGGACCCAGGGGTCCAGGTCCCCAGTTCCCTCCTCCCTCGGACCCAGGGGTCCAGGCCCCCAGTTCCCTCCTCCCTCGGACCCAGGGGCCCAGGCCCCCAGTTCCCTCCTCCCTCGGACCCAGGGGCCCAGGCCCCCAGTTCTCTCCTCCCTCGGACCCAGGGGTCCAGGCCCCCAGTTCCCTCCTCCCTCGGACCCAGGGGTCCAGGCCCCCGGCCCCTCCTCCCTCGGACCCAGGGGTCCAGACCCCCGGCCCCTCCTCCCTCAGACCCAGGGGTCCAGGCCCCCGGCCCCTCCTCCTTCGGACCCAGGGTTCCAGGCCCCCAGTTCCCTCCTCCCTCGGACCCAGGAGAGCGGGTTCGCTCCTCAGTCCTCCGCATGCCGACACTTACCACGGTTGCCATGATGCTCACCAACCGCTAATATCCTAGCGGAAACGGAAACGTGCTAAGAACGAGGCGTTCTGGCCCCTCTAGACTGTCAGATCCTCCAAAGATCTCGGTGGTTCCTCATAAATATGCAAACTCTCCTTGTAGGGCGAGTCGTCACTTTTTAGGCCGGAACTCCTGGGTCAGTTCCCAACTCCTTCTGGCTCCTCCTCCTTTTACCCAAGCCTCCTTGCTGAGGCCGATTGCAAAATTCTTACCACTTCTGTGGGCAACCACACGTCCCCCACGCTCCCTTTCCTCCTTATTCCACCCACCGCCCTCCCCCAGCAATTTAGGGGCCTCAAGCTTCGGATTGACAGCGCTAAAGACCAATCATCTAGCGCAGCCGTCTCCAAGGGGCAGAGCTGTCCACCAATGAGAGACGTGGGAACCCCACCCCCCGGACGCTGACCAATGGCGCTGGCCGGGGGAGGCGGGCGCCGCCTCCTGGCGGCCGCAAGGTTTTACTGCAGGGGCCCCGCAGGGCTCAGTGCTGCTGCGGCCGCCTCCTGCTTAGGTCCGGGGGTGCGGTCGTGCAATAGGAAGCCGAGGGCGTTGCAAGCTTCCCATTCGGGCACCAGCTACCTGGCTCCACGTCTTGTCGGGTGCATTCCACAGACACCCCCGGATCCTCCACCTGTGGCCCCTTGAACTCCCTTCCCGCGTCCGCCATGCCTCTAAGCCGCACTTTGTCCATGTCCTCACTGCCAGGACTGGAAGATTGGGAGGATGAATTCGACCTGGAGAATACAGTGCTCTTCGAAGTGGCCTGGGAGGTGGCCAACAAAGGTGAGCACGCAGGCGGCGGGGCCCAGGCGAGAAGAGCAGTCGGGATGGGGGCCGGGGACTCTTGAATGATAGGGGCACGGGACTCCATACCATGACTTTTTGGGTTCTGGGCAAGGAGCCTATGACTCATGTGTCCTTGGGGAGGGTCTGGGATATGTCTCCTGCGCCCTGGAGTGATGGAGATGGGTCTCCTGACTATGAAGATAAAAGGAGGCTGGAAGTCCGATCCTGGGTCCTAGGGAAGAGAGGCTAACCTGAAAGATTCCTAGGTCCCAGAGGGAGGTTTCTGAGAGACCGGGGTCCTGAACAGGGAAAGAGATGGGGGGTGGCGGGGGAGGGAGGGGGCGGGGTTTGGAAATTCTTAGTGCAAACCTGGGAAATGGCTGAGTTTCAGACCTGTGACCCTCTGGATTTGGGAGAGAGCTGACTGGGGAATAGAATGCCTAAGTCGTGGTGGGGAATAGGTGAACTGGTCACTCGAGAGTGAAAATGGGAAAGGACCGGAGGCCCTAATTCTTAATCCTAGCATGGGAGAGGGTTGGGCACCTTAATGCCTCGGCTGTGAATGAGCTGAAGGCCAGGCAGCGCCTCCCATGAACTATGGGTTCCTGGAAGTAAGGAGCCTGTGGCCACAGATACTCGGAGACTGGAATGAGGGAAGACTGGGAAGTCCTAAGTTGGTCAGGGGCTGGGCCCTGGGATGGGAGTGGCTGGGGCCCTAGATTTCTGTGTCCGGGGCTTCAGAGGGCCTGAGATCCTGGATGTGGAGAGCCAGGTGGGGCTGGAAACCCAAGAACTGGGCAGTCTTGCTCCTCAGAAGAGAGGGTGGTGGGGTTTTTGGTTTTTTTTTTGCTTAGGTGAATCTTGGGAGAGAAAGGGACTGGGTCTTACACCATGGGAGGGGCCTGTGAACACAGAGCCATGTGTCAGGAGGTCAGGAGGCCGGGGGCCCAGGCTCCTGGGTCTGGAGTGGAGTCCTGGGAGGGGCAGGGTCCCATCTGCCCGCGTCCTCAGCTGGGGAGAGGAGACTGGGGGATAGGTCAGCAGAGTCCCTGGGGGCAAGAAATGACAATTTCAACTTTTCTTGGCCAATTGTGGGAAGCTGAATAGGGCCCTACCGTGCCTAGAGCCCGATGGAGAATTTAAACCCAGCTCCTGTAAGCTGAGAACTGGGGAACTGGGTCCTGCTAATCCTCGTCAGCTTCCGTCATCCTTGGGGCCCCAGCCCCTAATTCCTTCAGACCCAGGAGCTCAGGCCCCCAGCCCCTCCGCTCAGATTAAGAAGCCTAGTCTGAGCCCCCTCCTCCCTCAGAGCTCCAACCCCACCCCCCTTCTCCCTTCCACCCAGGAGGACTTGTCCTCCAGCTCCCATATCTTCCTCCCTCTGCCTCTGATGTATGGGTTCCCGGTCCCCTCTTCCCTCTAAGCCAGAAGTTGGGGGCCCCAGCGCCTCCCATGACCCTCCCCTCCCCCGGACCCTGGCGCAGGGCTCAGGCCTGTGGGCCTCAGCTGGGGCCTGTCCTCATGGGTTTCGGCCCACAGTGGGCGGCATCTACACGGTGCTGCAGACGAAGGCGAAGGTGACAGGAGATGAGTGGGGCGACAACTACTACCTGGTGGGACCGTACACGGAGCAGGGAGTGAGGACCCAGGTGGAGCTGCTGGAGCCCCCGACCCCGGCTCTGAAGAGGACGCTGGACTCCATGAACAGCAAGGGCTGCAAGGTGGGAAAGGGCTCCGCCGAGGGCAGGTAGGTGGGTGCCTGCAGTCAGGGTGGGAGCAGGTGGAGAAACGGGGGAGGGGGTGGGGGGCACAGCCTCAGGCAGAGAGAGAGGCATGGACAGGACCACGGATGACCTGGTACTCCCCCGGGCATACACAGAGGTGGTATGATGGACACTTAGACAGATGTAGGAAGTGGGTGGGTGAACCCCACGCTCTGAGACATTGGTAAATAGGCAGACAGACAGCAGGTACAAGACAGACTGAAGGACGGTTCCAAGATCCTCAGACCCAGAGAGAGAAAAAGAGCTAGACGCAGAGAAGGACAGGCAGCCAGGACCCAGGGGAGGCGGGCTTGGAGGAGGCAGGTGGCCGGAATAGGTGTTCAACAGCCTGACGTTCGCGTTTGGCTTCTCCACTTCCTGTCCGTGTGACCTTGGCCAGCAGCATCTGCCTGATGGGGTTGTGGGAGGGTGAAATAGTGAATGAATTCTTCAGCCCAGTTCTTGGCATGAAGTTAGCGCTGCGGGTGAGCTATTATCGTTGTGGTTATTATTATCATCATCATCATTATTTCTATAAACAGCCGGGCTTGCAGAGGGAGGTGGACAGGCAGACAAGGGAAAGAGGGGGATGGAGACCCAGTGAGTGTCCCAAAAGGTGATGGTGGCTCCCCACCCCCATCCCCCCGGGACTAGAGCAATAGGGAAGGAGACAGAGTCTAGATACAGAGGAGAAGCAACCCGATGTTTCAGAGAGAAAGACCTAGAAGGAGAGAGGAAGATGGAATACTGATGAAGGGAGGAGAGGTTGGCAGGCAGACCCAGGGGACAGAGTTTTGGTGAGCAGAGCCAGGGATTAAAGAGAAGAGGGGAGCCCGGCTGGTGTGGCTCACTGGTTGAGCCTCGACCTATGAACCAGTAGGTCAGGGTTCAGTTCTCGGTCAGGGCACATGCCTGCGGTTGTGGGCTTGATCCCCAGTA
Organism: Corynorhinus townsendii; assembly: GCA_026230045.1. Taxonomy (NCBI): domain Eukaryota; kingdom Metazoa; phylum Chordata; class Mammalia; order Chiroptera; family Vespertilionidae; genus Corynorhinus; species Corynorhinus townsendii. The sequence goes on along the minus strand of JAPDVU010000011.1, from coordinate 46,137,073 downwards.
GGGGGCGTGCAGGAGGCAGCCGATCCATGATTATCATCATTGACGTTTCCATCTCTCTCTCCCTCTCAAATCCTCTCTGAAAGCAATAAATATAAATATATATATATATATATATATATATATTTTTTTTTTTTTTTTAAGAGAGAGGAGGGGAGCATCCCAGGGCTCCAGGTGAGGGCCGGAGGATGAGTACAGAGAGGTGGCTGCTGCCCACGGAGAGGGCTGTGAGGCAGGGGGCTGAAGGACGGACAGATTGGGAGGGAGAAGTACAGTGGTTTCTTCATTCATTCACAGCTTCTGGTTTGGGGTGGGGTCTGGAGCCCATTCAGGCCAGCGGTGTCCCTAAGGAACCCTAGAGCAACCCAGCCCTCCCCCTGTGGCAGCTGCTCCCCACGTGCTGGGGGCCTAAGAATAGGCCCCCCAGCAAAAGGGCAGACAACAGCTGGGAGGGGGCGGGGCGGCGGGGTCAGGCTCCCAAGGCTGGGAAAAACCAGATTGGGAAGGCGGGTTGCTGCTCCCGTCAGCTGGATGGCGCTGTGGCAGCAGGCCCGGGACCCAGGCCACGGTCTCGGGAGGAAGAGAACCGGACCAGGAGAATGTGGCAGGGGCAGAAATGAGACCGCGAGGCTTAAAACGTGGCAGTGGGTAGAAAAATGCAACCCTGTGACGGTGGTAGAAGTGTGGCTGCAAAGTACAGGAGGAGCCTAAGGGCAGAGGAAAGAGGCGGCAGGTGGTAAATATGGTGAAATGTCAGAAACAGGGCAGCAGGTGGCAGACATGTGGCAGCGAGAACGGCAAAGGCAGCATCCCCGGGGGAGGAGTTCGCAGCAGGAAGAAAGGATCCTGGCAGAAAGCATCATGGTGGTCGAGGAGAGAAATGTGGCAGCAAACAAGCAAGCCCGCAGGTCCGAGTAACGGTTAGCAGGTGGGGAAACGGGCAGCGCGGGCTCAGGGACCCGACGGCGAATGGGTGGTTAGAAACAGAGGAGAGCCGTAGCCGGTTTGGCTCAGTGGATAGAGTGTCTGCCTGCGGACTGAAGGGTCCCAGGTTTGCTTCCGGTCAAGGGCCTGGGTTGCGAGCTCCATCCCCAATGGGGGGCGTGCAGGAGGCAGCTGATCAATGATTCTCTCTCATCATTGATGTTTCTACCTGTCTCTCCCTCTCCCTTCCTCTCTGAAATCAATAAAAATGTATTTTTATATATTAAAAAAAAGAAGTAGAGGCGAGGCAGCAGGTGGGAGAGAGCGGCAGTTACAGGAACGAAGCAAGGGACAGGAAAAGTGTTGCAACAGACATGGACACGATTGTGGTGGCGCCCGGCCGACGTGGCTCAGTGGTTGAGTGTCAGCCTATGAACCAGGAGGTCAGGGTTCGATTCCTGGTTGGGGCACATGCCCGGGTTGCGGGCTCGATTCCCAGTGTGGGGCGTGCAGGAGGCGGCTGATCAATGATTCTCTCATCATTGATGTTTCTGTCTCTCTCCCTCTGCCTTCCTCTCTGAAATCCATAAAAATATTTAAAAAAGAAAAGACAAGATTGTGGTGGGCCCTGGCTGGTTTGGCTCAGTTGGTTGGAGCATCATCCCCTGTACTGAAAGTTCGCTGGTTCAATTCCAGGTCAGGGCACATGGCTAGGTTGTGGGTTCAACCTGGTCGGTACATGTAGGGGAGGCAATCTATCCATGTAACTCTCTCACATCCATGTTTTGCGTTCTCTCTCCCTCGCCCCTCCTCTCTCTCTAAAATGAGATTTTCCAGCTGGTGTGGCTCAATGGTTGAGCATCACCTGTGAACCACAGTTTGATTCCTGGTTGGGGCTCCATCCCAGTTGTGGGCTCAGTCCCCAGTGTGGGGCGTGAGGGGGCAACCTGTCAATGATTCCCTCTCATTGATGTTTCTGTCTCTCTTTCCCTCTCCCTTCCTCTCTGAAATCAATTTAAAACATTTTTTTTAAAAAAAAAGATTGTGGTGGGAATAACAAACAGCAAATAGAGAAATAAGGCAGCAGATGAGAAATTAGCAGCCAGTGCAGAAACAGGGTGGGGAAACTGAGGCAGTAAGCCCAGACACCTGCCTGCTGGTGGGAGAAGCACAGATGCAGTGCCGAGAGACTGGTCAAAGCTCCTAAGCCTCCCTGTGGGTCTCCCCAGGTGTATTTTGGGCGCTGGCTGATCGAAGGGGGCCCCCTGGTGGTACTCCTGGATGTAGGCGCTTCAGCCTGGGCCCTGGAGCGCTGGAAGGGGGAGCTCTGGGACACCTGCAACATCGGCGTGCCCTGGTACGACCGAGAGGCCAACGACGCCGTCCTTTTTGGCTTCCTCACCACCTGGTTCCTGGGTGAGGTAGGTCCCATAGCTGGTCCCCATGTCACTCCTTTTGGCCCCAGGCCCCAAACTACAGTCACCATCAGCCCCTGGACAGAAGGGTCTGGGTGGGGTTAGAGGGGAACTGGTTTCTTCCAGGGCATTCTAGGAGTTGTGGGTCCTCTAGCCAAAGGATTAGCTCTTATCTTTGGAAACTTGGATGTCCAAGGACTCAGACTCTTTTCCCTTAGAGATCCAAACTCCCAACCTCAGCCTTATTCACTCTAACCTCCCAAGTTTAGGAATTCTGAGCCATTAGTTCTTGGAGAGATTGGCCTGGCTGGAGGGCTCACCCAGGGGATTCTGGGAGTTGTAGTTCTCTAGTCTGACAGTGGTTGGACTTGGCTCTCAGATGGAGCCCTGAATGTTTGGGAAATGCCAGCCTATGTCTGAATCAGGAAACTTGGTTCTGATCCCCTTTTAGGTTTTAAAAGGCTCAAGAAACTTTATCTCCTATGCCATGGGAGAAACAATTTATGAACTGGCTGGGCATTCTGGGAGTTGTAGTCCTTTCGCCGATATTGAAGGCAGGTCTCTTCCTGATTGAGATCAAGGGTCTCTAGGAATTGTGTCCAGAACTTGGGGACACTAAAACTTCAGTCTTTCCAATTCAGCCTTGCTGAGACTTAGAAGGCTGGCCAAAATAACCCCAGCTCCCATCAGCCTCAGCCGGTCCGGCTGCCTCAAAAATGTGTAGTTTCTTGTCTTCTGGGGATTGCAGTGGGCCGCCATTCGCTCTGCGCAGTGGTTGTGGTAGATTTACTTTTCCGCTGCTGCCTCCTCCACATTGGGGATTGCTGATTGTCTTCACAACACGTGGAGACACAGTGGCCCTGTTCCTGTTGCCCCACAGTTCCTGGCCCAGAGTGAGGAGAAGCCACACGTGGTTGCACACTTCCACGAATGGCTGGCGGGTGTCGGGCTCTGCCTGTGCCGGGCCCGGCGGTTGCCTGTGGCTACCATCTTCACCACCCACGCCACGCTGCTGGGGCGATACCTGTGTGCCGGTGCCGTGGACTTCTACAACAACCTGGAGAACGTGAGCTTGGAGTGTGGCGATGTGGGGGCTGCCCAGAGCTGTCTGCAGAGCCTGGCGATTGGGCTCCCTCTTCAGGACTCAGGAGTCCCACATCCCCAGAGCCCTCCTCCCTACGACCCCGGCGTCCAGCCTCCAGTCTCCCCCAGGTGTCCAGAGTCTGAACCTCCAGGCTTCTACCCAGTGCTCCTAACCTGAGTGCCCTTTCTTCCCGCCCAGTTCAACGTGGACAAGGAAGCAGGTGAGAGGCAAATCTATCACCGCTACTGCATGGAGCGGGCGGCAGCCCATTGCGCTCATGTCTTCGCTACTGTGTCCCAGATCACCGCCATCGAGGCTCAGCACCTTCTCAAGAGGAAACCAGGTAGGTGATAGGCTGGGATCCCTAGACATGAATGAAATAGTTGGTTACCTAGGCCAAGGCCTGCACCAATTTTTTTTTTAACTGTAAAGAGCAGAGAACTACAACTCCCAGAAGGCGCTAGGTGGGTGACCTGGATATGAGGTGACCTGTACACACTAGAGGCTAATGGAAGGTGTAGTTCCTTTGATGTTAATTTCAGAAATTGTAAAATTCTTCTATTGGCTAACGTAGGTATTGGTCTTCTGAAAGGGGATGAAGGTTCTTTGGATTTTGTTTTTGAAAAAAGCAGTATTAGAACCACTTATTTTTTCCAGACTATAGCATCAATTCTCAATGGATGTAAGGTGAGAACCAGGGCGTCTAGAAGGTCTTTGGCTGCTCAGCTCCTTATATTCCTAAAATTTCTTCCCAGGAGCTGATGGGGGTTGTAGTTTTTCAATGATGTGCTTTAATTTTTGTAAGGACAGAAAATGGTTGGGACCCTAAAAGAAGCTTGAAGGTAGAAGGGTCTATTCTGGGAGAAGCAGGATGGAGATGTTTAGTCATTTCCAGCTCAGGGTGGTATAGGGCAAACAAAAGAACTGCAACTCCCAGAAACCCCAGTGTAGATTAGTTCCCTGCCTGATTAGCCATTTGCAGAGGCTGATGGGAGTTGTAGTTCTGGGGCAAGAAGGCATCAGAGAGGCAAGGCAGCCGGGTCACCAAGGGAACTCACAGAGGAACTATTGAAACAAAGAAATTACAAAAGGAAAGGGGTCCTTCCTTCGATTATTCATTCGGCCACATTGATCTGAATGAAGAAATGAAACCTGGGCCGTTCTCCCTCATTCCCAGATATCGTGACCCCCAATGGACTGAATGTGAAGAAGTTCTCTGCCATGCATGAGTTCCAGAACCTCCACGCTCAGAGCAAGGCCCGGATCCAGGAGTTCGTGCGGGGCCATTTTTATGGGTACGTGGGCCAGATCCCTAGGTCTCCAGAGAGGAGGGTTTGGGAGCTCAGCCTCTTGAGTTCCTAAGCGCAGAGAACGATGGCTGAGTATGGAAGGATCTTAGATCCCCACCCAAGGAGAAAAGAACCACACATCTCAGGAGTCTCCATGATGCGTCCACACTGTCTGTGATGTTCTTGGCCCCTGCAGCTTCTGGGGTTTGTAGTCTCGAGGGCAGGACTAGAGCATGAGGGTCTCGGCGTCACCCTGCCTTATGGCTTCTTTAGGCACCTGGACTTCAACTTGGACAAGACGTTGTACTTCTTTATCGCCGGCCGCTACGAGTTCTCCAACAAGGGGGCCGACATCTTCCTGGAGGCCTTGGCCCGGCTCAACTATCTGCTCAGAGTAAGTCCTGGGCCGCGAGGGGGCGGAGGGAGGACCAGGAAATCAGTACATACCGCCAAGAACAGAGACCCAGGGAGGTGGGGGTGGGGAATCCTCTGTGGGAAGTATAGAAACCCAGAGAGAAGATGGAGTCGCAGGGGGCATGGTAACTTGTCCTATACGTCTTTTCTTTTCTTGTTAAATATTTTTATTGATTTCAGAGAGGAAGGGAGAGGGAGAGAGAGAAACATCAATCAATGATGAGAGAGAATCATTGATCGGCTGCCTCCCACTGGGGATCGATCCCGCAACCTGGGCATGTGCCCTGACTGGGAATCGAACCATGGCCTCCTGGTTCATAGGTCGGTGCTCAACCACTGCACCACGCCGGCTGGGCTGTCCTATCGTTCTTCTTGACAGGAGGGGGCATGGCAGGGTCCTTGCTGTCTCAGTGGGTGGAAAAGGGTGAGTGGCCTCAGCCTCCTCCCATGTGATCCTGACCTCCCATGTGTTCCTGTGCCCGCAGGTCAACAACAGTGAGCAGACAGTGGTCGCCTTCTTCATCATGCCGGCACGGACCAACAACTTCAACGTGGAAACCCTCAAGGGCCAGGCCGTGCGCAAGCAGCTTTGGTCAGCAGCCCCCGGCCCAGGACCCCAGCTGTGTGCTTTGGGCCCAGTGTTTCTACTGGAATCTCGCTTTTGTCCTCCGTAACGTGGTCCAACCTGCCCCCACCGACTTTCCTAGTGAAGTCGCTTGCTTAAGACGCCTCCGCTCGGGAGCAGTGAGAAGTCGCAGGCGGGACGCGTGTGGCAGCGGGACCAGGGCCCTGATATCAAACCAATGAGGTCTAATGTATGCCACTTGCTGGCTTTCTGACTTTAGGCAAACCACTACCCCTCTCTGAGCCTCAGTTTCCTCATTTGTAAAACCCACACATTAGCCATCCCATGTTCAGTGAGTATCTGTTGTGTGCCAGGCACTGACACTGTTCCAGGTCCTGGGAACACAGCTGTGAACAAAAAAGACCAAATCTCTGCCCTCGTTGAGCTCTCTTTCCAGAAAATTCTATAGAAAGTGCTCTTGGGGAAGGGGGTGAGAAGCAGCACAGGAAGATGAGACAGGGTTGTCAGGACAGGTCACACTGCGAGAGTGCCATTGGGTAGAGAACAATAGAGGAAATGAGGGAGGAAGCCCTGTGTGTGTCTGGGGAACAGCAACGGGAAGAGCATGTGCAAAGGCCCTGGGGTCTGTATGGGAAGCAGTGAGGAGACCAGTGGGGCTGGAGCAGAGTGCCCTGGGCCAAGGGCATCGACAACGAGGCCAGAGCTATGGGAAGACTAGGAACAGGGACGTCAATGGGGCTGTAGGGTGGCACTATTTGCTAGCCTTGTTTGTGTACATAAATTTTATCCTCTCAACATAACCTTCCTTTTTTATAAAATGGGGCTCTGCATGGCTACCACCAGGACCAGGGCAGGCTCTAATAATAGCTGACATTTCTGGAAGGCGCACTGTGTGCTGGGCACTGTGTACTTTTAGTCATGACCTCATCAAGTCCTCCCTGCAAACCTCTAAGGTTGGTTCTATTTTTACCTCCCTCTGACCGATGAGTCACTGAAGTCAGAGAGGGAAGGCCACCTATCCCTGGACACACAGCTGATGCGAGGCCCCAGGGATCGAGCCTTCCAGGATCTGTTCGCTGGTTCCCCGTCCTCCAGCCCGGAGTCCCCAGGGCTTCTCTGCTCAGACCTCAGTTTCGTGGCTGCCCCAGAAACCTCACAGTAAATGGCTGGTGTATACGTGATCTTGTTTTGCTCTTTCCAGGGATACGGCCAACACAGTGAAGGAGAAATTCGGCAGGAAGCTTTATGAATCCTTGCTGGTGTGAGTGTCCCCCGCCCTCAGCCCTGCACGGCCCTGCGCCCTAACCCCTCTCTTTACCCCTCCTCAGATGCACATCCCTGTTCACCCTGCAGGGGGAGCCTCCCTGACATGAACAAGATGCTGGACAAGGAGGACTTCACTATGATGAAGAGAGCCATCTTTGCCACGCAGGTATTCGGACCCCTGAGCAGAGGAATGGCAGTCCCCAGCAGCCCCAGAGGCAGCTTGCCAAGTTAGTTCTGACCCCAGAGATTGCTGGGAGTTCCGAGGTTCGGAAAAGGGTGTGAGCTGACTGGCGGAACTTCCATTCCCAGAAGCCCTTAAGGCCGCCTGCTTTCCCATGATGCATTCTGCCACGTGAGGCTGTTGGGAGTTGTAGTTTCTTTGCATCCCCGTGGTCACTGGGCCATAGGTGAAGGGGAACTTAAGCCAAGAGAGCTACAAAAGGAGAACCCCCACTCCGACATGTCCTAAAGCCTTGCAGCAGTCCAGCTCCACCCCTGTCCCCAGAGACTGCTAGGAGCGGTAGCTTTGCTGGGTCTCTTTAGGGGTGTTCAGGAGGTCAACTAAAGCACCTATAATTCTCTGAAGAATATGGAAAACTCTGCAGATGCTGTTTCGGAAAATTGTCAGACACCAGATGAAAACTACTATTCCCAGCAGCCCGTGGGTCTTTCTGCTACATTGATGCTTCCCTTGCCCCAGAGACTTATGCGAGTTAGAGAGAGAGAGAGAGAGAGAGAGAGAGAGAGAGAGAGAGAGAGAGAGAGTGTGTGTGTGTGTGTGTGTGTGTGTGTGTGTGTTTATTCTCTGGAGTCAAGGGTCTTGGGTGCTTGTGGTCAGGGTTGGTGAATCATTTCCTGGGGAATGGAAACCAAAGCAGTCAAGCAACACAAACGAGGAAAGAATTGTTTTGGGCCTAACTAATTTGCGATAGTCCCTAAGGCAGTCGGCCTCAGTGAGCATGTTTCTTCCTGGGGGCTGCTGGGAGTTGTAGTTTCTTGGTTTGCTGGAGTCAGTAGACTGAAGGTGTGTAGAACACGAAAGGAGAGAAATGATGGAATATTTGCAAAAAACTATCCCAGCAGCACCCTCCCCCTCCGCCCCCTGGGACTTCCATCACCTTGGCTCTATCTATCCTCCTCCTCCAGTGGGGAACTGAAGAAAGAATTCAGGGGAACACTCCTCTTGGGAATTGTACTTCTTTGGACCTCCGTGGGGGTGGAAGTGGAGGGAATCACAGGATGGAGAGTAAGGGGACTTGGAGAGAAAGAAATCTAGGATTTTCATAAGAAAACGGCAACTTCCAGCAGCCCCTGAAGCTTGACACAGTCTCCGCCCCCCTCCCAGAGTCCACTGGGGGACATTCGTTTCTTTGAATTTTTTAAAAAATATATTTTATTGATTTTTAACAGAGAGGAAGGGAGAGGGAGAGAGAGTTAGAAACATCGGTGAGAGAGAAACATCGATCAGCTGCCTCCTGCACACCCCCTACTGGGGATGTGCCCGCAACCCAGGTACATGCCCTTGACCGGAATTGAATCTGGGACCCCCCAGTCCGCAGGCCGACGCTCTATCCACTGAGCCACACCGGTCAGGGCTCTTTGAGTTTTTTTGATGATAGAGCCAAGAATACAGAACAAGATAGCTCCAACTCCCTGTGGTCCCTGGGGCTTGTTAACGCTGGCTCTGCCTCAAAGACATCTGGGAATTATAGTTTATTTTCAGCTTACGATGCTTAAAAGGGGGGGAAAAAAAAAACTTTTACAGATAGAGCCAAGTAGGAAGTCTATAACTGGTAATAGACTTGTATTTATTCATTCGGCCAATAAATCTCTTTTACAGGAGAGGTTCTACAAAAGAGATTTTTTTTTAAAATCCTGGTAATCTCTTGGGCTTGTTGCCCCACAACCTGGTGGGAGTTGTAGTCTCTTCGGGTTCCCAAGTTCAGCATGTCCCTCCCCTGACCCCCACTCCATGTGTGGCCCCTACAGCGGCAGTCTTTCCCCCCTGTGTGCACCCACAACATGCTGGACGACTCCTCAGACCCTATCCTGACCACCATTCGCCGAATTGGCCTCTTCAATAGCAGCGCGGACAGGGTCAAGGTGAGGCCACTGGTCAGGGTGGGATGGGCATTGCAGGAGGGTGGGGGGAGTCGGGGCCTCACATTCCCCATCTCACCTAATTTATCAAAGGACTTCTACGTCTAGAAAAAAAAACCTTAGCTTTGGAAGCAGGCAGACTGGGATGCAGATCTTGGTCCTGCCCCTGACTTATGGGACTTCAAAATGTTTGCCTTCTGCGCCAGTCTGGAACCCAGACAAAGTGGGTGCCTTGGCTGAGTCCTGCTTTCTCGCTGCCAGGTTATTTTCCACCCGGAGTTCCTGTCCTCCACCAGCCCCCTGCTGCCCGTGGACTATGAGGAGTTCGTCCGTGGCTGCCACCTTGGGGTCTTCCCCTCCTACTATGAGCCTTGGGGCTACACGCCAGGTGAGTGCAGCATGGCATTGGGGGTCTGGCCAGATCTGGCATTGGTCCTGGGACAGGGCGTGCGCCCTCCCTGAGCCCCAAGTTCCTCCTTTGCAAAACCAGGGGCAAGGGGAACAGTCTGTTCTGCTACAGCATGTGTCTCTGGACACTGTAGCTCATGTGATGGGGAACTGGAGGAATGATGTCACAGTGCACATGTGACTCCCCCAGTTTGCTGACATTAGCCCCCCCTGGCCCCCCAATAACAGCAGCTTAATGCACAGTCCACTAACACAGCTGCATGTCCCCAGCACCCATCCCCTCCACCTTCCTCCTGTTGGCTCCTTTTAAAAATATATTTTATTGATTTTAGCCGAAACCGGTTTGGCTCAGTGGACAGAGCATCATCCTGCGGACTGGGGGGTCCCAGGTTCGATTCCGGTCAAGGGCATGTACCTGGGTTGCAGGCACATCCCCAGTAGGGGGTGTGCAGGAGGCAGCTGATCCATGTTTCTCTCTCATCGATGTTTCTAACTCTCAATCTCTCTCCTTTCCTCTCTGCAAAAAATCAATAAAATAAAAAAAAAGTATTTAAAAAATAAATAAAAATAAAAATATATTTTATTGATTTTAGAGAGGAAGGGAGAGGGAGGGAGAGATAGAAACATCAGTGATGAGAGAGAATCATTGATTGGCTGTCTCTTGCACGCCCCCTACTGGGGATCCAACCCACAACCCAGGTATGTGCCCTTGACCAGAATCAAATATGGGACCTTTCAGTCCACAGGCTGATGGAGCCAAACCAGCTAGGGTGTGTTGGCTCCTTTTATTTTTATTATTATTATTTTTGTTGTTGTTGTTGGCTCCTTTTAAACACGGGCTCCACGTTGGATCAGCTTCTTTGCAATTCCCTCTCACTTTGGGCTATTCTGCTGTGATCTCCCCAAGTTCAACCCTCCTCACACCCTTTCCAACCCAACTACTTTCCTATGTTTTTAAGGCTAAATAAATACCACATTTGCTGTAGTCTTTCTTCATTTTGAGTAATTAAAAACATTGTTAATCCTACTCGAGGATATGTTTTTATTGATGTGAGAGAGAGAGGACGAGCGAGAGAAACATCGATGGTTGCCTCCCATATGCACCCCAATTGAGGACCAAACCCACAACCTGGGTATGTGTCCTGACTGGGAATCGAACCCGCCACCTTTTGGTGTAAGGGAAGATGCTCTAACCAATTGAGCACCATAGGCTGGGACAATTTATGAGTAATGGAATACGTCTTTTGAACTATGCTTGCATGAGAATTAGGAATTTTGCCAGTTTTCTTTCATCCACGGTGAAAACAGTGCATAGGTTTTGTGTGGTCAGCCCCTACCCCGTTTTTCCCCGCAAGTCCTATTATAGTTAGTGTCTGCTTTTGTAGCTTAATAAAAGTTTTTAGAGGCATTATATAAGAACTAATAAACTCCTTGATCCGCCTCTCAGCGCTCTTTAAGATGGTAAACAAAGCCTAATTCTTACTCTGTACACAGCAGTGGTAATAATGAGAGACCTTTTCTTACCTCCTGTGTAAACAGACTACGAAGCCCATAAACCAAAACAGTATGGGCGGGCGTAAGAAAGTTTCGTCCAGGTGGTGAGGATTACGGAGAATGGCGGACATTTGGCCCAGAACTCAATAAATTAGCATCCTTATGGCCCAGCTCTAGACTTTTCCTTATTCTGAGCCGCTCAGCCTCCCCGCTAAGAAATAGGGACAGTAAGTATTATATATATACTGAGAGTGTTGTGCTGAGGGAAATGAGCCAGTCAGAGAAAGGCAAATATCACATGATCTTACTTATAAGTGGAATCTAGTGAACATAATAAACTGATGTAATAGTCATGCCCAGCTTGGATTTTCCAGCTCCTGACTTGCTCAGTACAGTGCCCAGCATTTGGTAAAGGCGCCAATAGAGGGCGCTGTTGAGGCTTTTATTGAGATTTAAGCCGGTTCAGAGGGGAAAGCTAAGCGGACTTTTTCTCCCGCCTTCCCGCAGCTGAGTGCACGGTTATGGGCATCCCCAGTATCTCCACCAACCTCTCCGGCTTCGGCTGCTTCATGGAGGAACACATCGCAGACCCCTCAGCATACGGTCAGCGCCCAGGCTGAGAACCGGGACCCTTGGGCCCTGGGGAGGAGGGGTCCTGGTGTTACAGAGGCCCAGGGAGAAGGAAGGCTTCCCCAGTCTGTTTTCTGAGTCCCCCATCCTCCCCCCACCCCCCACCCCAGGCATCTACATTCTGGACCGGCGGTTCCGCAGCCTGGATGATTCCTGCTCGCAGCTCACCTCCTTCCTCTACAGCTTCTGCCAGCAGAGCCGGCGTCAGCGCATCATCCAGCGGAACCGCACCGAGCGCCTCTCCGACCTTCTGGACTGGAAATACTTGGGCCGGGTATAGACTAACTCCCTCTCCTGCCCTGTGCTTCCAGTTCTGGGTCTCTGGTTCTTCAGTCTCAAAGGGGCAGATGGCTCCTCCTACTTGTAAAGGTTGCTGTCCCTTTAAGAAATTACTCAACTTCTGCAGGAAAACCACGTGGGCCCGAAGTTCTGCTATTTGCATAACTGCATAACTTCAATCAGGCTGTCCATTCACAGCTCTGCAATCTATGTAAGGGGCGGAGCCCGAAAAGTGGCTAATTGGCTCAGGCCAACTATTTTCAACCTGTCTCCGCTCATGGCACACATAAACTAATTAATAAATTCTGCGGCCCATCAAAAAATACAGTTTTTGTTGATCTGGCCAAAAAAACAGGTATAATTTAGATTCATTCACACCTGACGGCTATTGTGTTTGTGCTGTCGTTTTTTTTATTTGACAATCTAAATTGCATGTTTGTTTTATATATTTTTATTGATTCAGAGAGGAAGGGAGAGGGAGAGAGAGAGATAGAAACAGCAATGATGAGAGGGAATCATTGATCAGCTGCCTCCTGCACACCCACTTCTGGGGATCAAGTGGCAAACCTGGCATGTGCCCTTGACCGGAATCGAACCTGGGACCCCTCAGTCCGCAGGTTGACACTCTATCCACTGAGACAAACCTGTTAGGGCTGGAATTGCATGCTTTAAAAATTGCACACCTCTTAAAAATCGCTAGCTTAGAGGTCTAGTGGAAGATGCTGCAGAGTGTGCTCATCTGCATAAAAGGTGTGTGTGTGTGTGTGTGTGTGTGTGTGTGTGTGTGGTCACCCCTCTTCCACATCTGCCGAGGGTTCCCGCCCCCTAATGTCCCTCTCCTTTCCCGGAAGTACTATATGTCTGCGCGCCACATGGCACTGGCCAAGGCCTTTCCAGAGCACTTCACCTACGAGCCCCACGAGGCTGACACGGTGAGTTGGCCGGGGGTCCCTCTAGTGTGCTTAGGGGCTAGAGGGCGGGGCTGGGGGTGGAGAGCTCTCTCCTCGACTCAGAAGGCCTGGGGGGTTAGGGGGTTGGGCGCTTGGGGGCTTGGACGCCCGGCTGCACCAGGCTCACCTGGCCATTTGTGCTCACACCGGCGCGCACAGACCCAGGGCTACCGCTACCCACGGCCCGCCTCGGTGCCGCCTTCACCCTCGCTGTCTCGGCACTCGAGCCCGCACCTGAGCGAGGACGAGGAGGACCCCCAGGACCAGCTGCTGAATGAAGAAGGCGAACGCTACGACGAGGAAAAGGAGGCCGCCAAGGACCGGCGCAACATCCGAGCCCCCGAGTGGCCGCGCCGCTCCAACTGCACCTCTTCCACCGGCGGGAGCAAGCGCAACTCGGTGGACACGGCGCCCTCCAGCTCGGCCAGCAGCCCCAGCGAGCCCCTCAGCCCCGCCAGCTCCCTGGGCGAGGAGCGCAACTAAGTCCCCGCGCTACACTCTGCGCCCCCGCCTCCCTGGTCCCGAGGGCGGATGCAGAGCGGCGCTGTTCCTCATCCCACTCCAGATCCCGGACCTGCCTGGGGTCCACAGCCCCGCCCCTTCCACCGTCCACTCCAGCCCCTCCAGCTCTGCCCTGGAACCGCCCACACTCCAGAATCTACAACGCCGTGCCTTTCCCGGTTCCAGAATGTGAAATCTGTGCCCTTGCGTCTCGCAGGTCTGACCTGGGTCACAGAAGCCAGGAATCTGCCAATACCCGGTCATGGTGCCAGGGCTTTTAGGGAACCTGGCCTGTCGCCTTCCAGGCTGGGGCTCCATGGCTTGCAAACCCTACAGCCCAACAGAGCACGCCCTGCTCGGGCCTGGCCGGGGGGCCACCGAGCGCTGGAGGTCACGCAGTGTCCCTGCTACAGGGACCATCAGGTTGAGAGCTGAAGCACTTTCAAGGACTTGAGTTAACCGAATGCAGAAGGTCCGCCATTTCAACTCCAGAACTCGGGCTCCAGACAGGACACCACGTGTTTTCCTCTGGTCCGGCCCTCCCTGGGTGTCCGGTTCTGCCTGGCCTGGAGGACCCCTCCACCCCTCGCTCCCTCTTCCTCTACACTTTAGCCAAGCAAAGGGGGCGCAGAACCACTTGGCTTGTTGCTACTGGAGAACGTGCAGTATTGGTCCAGATGCCTTTCTGGCCTTTTCCAGACCAGACCCTGCTCCTTCCCTGAGTCTGAGTTCTCCCCGTATTTCAAGACCCTGTGCCCTCCCTCCAGGGAGCCCCCCAGCTGAGGGCAGAACTGGCTGTCTTACAACCCCCAACCGCCAGGCCCACCGTGAAACCACTGGGTTCTAGGTCCCGGCTGCTGAATCTAGAACCTCACCACTGTGCTGCCCCCTGGTCTGGAACTGAGCCCACTGGAGTTCTAGAACTTCATTTTTCTTTTTTACCTCAAGGCTCTTCTGTCCCCAAGCTGTGCCCTGTCCCCAGCTTTGGTGAGGGGGAGGTGCCCCTCACGTATGCAATGCACTTGTTTTGCCCTTGGGAGTGGGGGCAGAAGGGGTATGATTGACGTGTGTGTGGAGATGAAAAAAAAAATACATCTATATTTAAGAATCCCAGGTCTGGTCCAACGTGAGGATTTGGTGGGCCGCTCACCTGGCCTCTACCCTCTTTCTCTTCCCTCCTTCCTCTATTCCACCCCCCCGAACCCCGGGTCCCCCATTCCTTGTGTCATTCTGCTCTCACAGAAGAGACTTGGATTGCTGTTGTGGATTCCAGTGTTCTTTCAAGGGAAGGCACCTCTGTCTTATTCAGGTGGGCCCTAGCTGGCCAGTAGCAAAAACCTGGGTCAAGCTCTCTTTGACAGAAAGAGGCTCTGTCACTGGAAATGGATCCACATGGAACCCATGAGCAGCATGTGGCTCTTTAAATCCCTCAGCACCAGCAGTAAGTGCTCAGTAGCCACAGGCAGCCACATGTGGCTGGTGGCTACCCCGTTGGTCAGTGGGTGCAGTTCTAGAACATTTTCACCGTAGCCAACAAGTTCTGCTGGACAGTGCTGAGGACACGTGTCCAGGGCTCTGTGACCTTTGGCCTTGGACCGGGCTGTCCCCTGCGGAGTTCTATTTTCGGGGGAAATATTTGTTCTTTCAGCTGTAGTCTTGACTAGGTCATAGAACATCTCTGCACCCGTTGCTCTTCAGGGGAGTAAGTAGCACCGATGTTTGGATTTGGGTGTGTGTGCTCATTCTTCTGGGTTAGCTGCAGTTTGTGACACACACACAAGCCCCTCCCTCCGCCACCAGGATCACCAGTCACCGTCAAAGTGGGGTGACAAGCAGGAACAGGGTGCTGAGTGGACAAAAGAACCGTGTCCAGCAGCCACTTCCTCTTCGGTTTTTCTACCCCAAACGGGGGGTCACTGTGTAACTGGGACTCAGCTTCAAATTTCTTCAGTTCCCGTTCTGATGATTTGGCCCCGTTTCACTTCCGTTTCTGTACTGACCCCCGATCCCTGGCTCAGCAGCTCGTGCACATCATGTGCTCCCAGCCCGATTCACCTGTCTGACTCCCCGTTGGTCGCCTGCCTTAAATTAGAGTAAAGGTAGCAAGCAGCTTCCAGCAGGTCAGGTCTGGGTGTGCCTCCTGGTTGCCATGGGCTACTTACATACTAATATCCTCCACTCACCCATATAAAGGGGCTGGCAATTCTAGACCTCTCCCCAATAGAGCCAGTTTGGCACAACATTTGACCTAAAGGGTATGGTTTCTGTCTGATATTCCTAAGTGTCTGTTTGCAGCCACCAGCCCCTCCCTGGAGTCTGGGCTCCACCCTGGAGGTGGGGCTGTTAGTCTGACAAAGCAGAGAACCGCTACAGCAACCAGAGCCGGTCTTCCCTCCCTGGCAGCCCAGTGCCGTTAGCCTGGTGAAAACAGATCCCGCCTCCTTTCCCACAGCACGCACACAAAACCACCAACTGCTGCAAAAAGCTTTATTGTTTCATTTGGTCCAATGCACAGGAGAGGGCTCCAGGGTGGTTAAAAGAATGGCTAGTAGTTTCGGGAAGAGGCTCAGGTAAAAGCCAGAGACACCAGGGGGATGCGGGGGGAGGGGGGGGGGCCTCTGAAAGGTTTCTGGGCTCCAAAGGCTCCTAGTCGTGCTTGAGGGTGAGCCTTTCGAAGAGATACTCGCCCAGCCCAGCCTGGGGGCCGGCCAGCCTGCGGATGTTAGTCAGGTGGTCGCCCATCTTCTTGATGAGTTTCACCTCCTCATCCAGGAAGTGGTTCTCCAGGAAGTCGCAGACCTAGGTGGTAGGAGAAGAGACAATGTTGCCACTTGTAGATAAACGTTCACAAGGACATTTGCCAGAGCGAGGCCAAGGCTTAGAACAGAAGCTCCCTTCTGGGGAAGGTCTGGAGAAGGGCAGATCCGGATGAAGGGGGTGCTTACATGAGGGTCTGCACGGGTAGAAGCCAGGGCATGCAGCTCCAAAAGGGCCTGGTTCAGGCTCTTCTCCAAGGCCAGGGCAGCTTCCATGGCGTCCTGAGTTTTGGCCCACTCATCCTGGGAAGGTTTCTACACAAGACAGAAGGCTCAGAGGCTCAGAATTGGCCACACACCCCACGAAGGACTAAAAACTACATCCCTCAACATTTGCAGGGGTAAAGGACCTAGCCTAAGAGACATCTATCACCCCCGCTCTTACAACTACACATCCCAGGAGACCACTCTGCCAGCCTCCATTTCTAGCCACAAGAAGAACCCACACAGATCAGAAAGCCTCCCAGAAGCCCACACAGCCCCTAACGGTGGGGGCGAAGGCACCCCGCCCGCAAGGACTGCTGGGAGATGTAGTCCACAGGCCCACACACTATTTACCTGCACATCCTGGAAGAGAATGCGGCCGCCGCGCTTGTTTTGCAACTTTAAGAAATGCTCCGCGCCCTCGTGCTTCTTCTCCGCCAACTCGCGGAAGAAGTGGCCCACACCCTCCAGAGCCACATCGTCCCGGTCGAAATAGTAGCCCTGCGGGAAGAGATGGCGGGAACAGTGGTTAGCGGGAGGCCAGGCCCTGCGTGCAGACTCCGCCCTCCACCCAGCAGAACAAAGAGGGCCCGCGGGAGGAGAGCCAGAAGTGCGCAGTTGAGGGAAACTTGGGCCAGGAGTGTCCCGGGTACCCTTACCAGAGAGAGGTAGGTGTAGGAGGCCCGCAGATGCAGGTTGGCCAGGCGGTTGACTGCAGCCTCCACCTCGGTGGAATAATTCTGACGAATTTGGGAGCTCATGGCTGTTCAGCAATGAGGAATTAAGGTAGAAAAAAAAAGCCCGGTGTGTTCACTGGTCCTGGAGGTGGTCCTGAAGGTGGTGACTGGATGAGATGCAGGAGAGTGGCCGGAGGCTGGAAGAACGGGTGCCCCTGGGTCTGTTCCGTCCAAACACTGTTGAAGCAAGAGACAGATCCGGGACCTCCGAGTGCGCTGCGAGCGGCTGTGGCCAGGCAGCTTCTTTTATAGGCCTGGGGGGCCCCTGGAGGTGGGCTTTCAGGGGCCAGCAATTGACCAATCCGTGGTGGTGGTGGGCAGGGCCTGGAGCCCCCTAGTGACCAATCCGGAGCAGATAGGAGTCCCTGACCCCGCCTGGGGAAGTCACGCGCCTTTTGCTCGAGGCTGTGGTGAAATGGGGAATCGGAGGGGAGGGGTTTGGAAGGGGGGAATGCAAGGGTCTGGGGCTGATTCCGGGTAGTCAAGGGACTCTGGGGTCTCTAGTAGGCAGAAGATTAATGCAAACACTGGGAACCCTGAAGAATGATCCTGTGGTCCTGGGGGGTGCCTCAGGAAAGTAGGTTGAATTCTGGGGTTCTCTGGGAGCGTGGGCTTTTCTGGAACCCTGGGGGTGCAGAGGCCTCCGAATTACTGGGGATTGCTTTGGGAGCTGAGGGTTCCCCAGATCACTGGGAAGTTTAGAAGACAGTGAGATGGTATTTCTGGAACCTTGGGGATCTTTCTGGAAGATGGGTTGGAGGGAAGCCCTGGGGTTCACTCAAAGGTGGGGTTACTTTTAATTTTTTTTTTTTGGCCTTAATGTTCACAATGGAAGACCTATTTTTCTGGAAACTTCCTGGGGGTCTTTAGGCCCTTGAGGCGAGCTGTGAGATTAAAAGAGCAGGGGTTCTAGATCCTTGGTGTCACCCCCAGATTGGGGGAGAAGGGTGCTTTTGGAAGCCTAGTAGGTAGGGTTTTTTTTTAAAGGGGTCTTGGAGAGCGCCCTTGAGAGTGAGTCAGGGACCCTTGGAATACCTCGGGCCTCTTTCAGAGGTCCACTGTTTTTCTGGGAGCTGAGATGGGGTGGGGTCTCTCTGAGGCTGCTTTTCCTGGAGACTGATTCCAGCCAGACGCTGGGATGCCCTCTGGCTCTGAAGCAGTCTCTCTGAGGTTGTCCCTGCCTCGCCTGACACGTGCTCCTTCTAAGTCACAAAGGGAAGCCTTGGATTCCGGGGGGCCTGCGGATGGGATGTCTGTCTTCGACCAAAGTACATTTTTAAACGGTCCAGGTCCAGGCCGGGGTCTGGGAGGCGGAGCCTTCAGGGAGAGCCCTGTTGTTGTGGGGGAAAGGGCAGGCCTGGACCCTGTGGAAGGGGCCTCAGGGAGGCTGCCCACACACTACTTACCGCGCGTCAGGGCCATTGGCAGCGGAGCCACACGAGCAGCCCAGGCAGGGTGCCCCTGACCAGGGAGAGGGGGCCCGGCTGGTGCCTGGGGTCCAGCAGGGGTGTCTGGGCCCGTGGCCAGAACAGCAGTGCTGAGTCATGCTGAACTCAGCTCAGGAAGGGGCTCAGGCAGGAGGGCGGGGGCCGGCTACTCACTGACCTCATCTCCCAGTGGGCGGCTGCCCTCGCCGCCGGGACCCTGGGAACTAGGCCCGGCTGGCTCTGACCCAGGTCTGGCCCCCTCCCCCAAAGTGCAGCCTGGAGTGCGCTTTGTCTTCCTTTACTGCCTTTTTAGTTCCCTCCCGATTTCCTTCGCGCCGCTGCCTGTGGCCACATTGTCCCCTCTCTGGGCAGTGACTCAGTCTCCCCTCGCTGCCATCTTATCTGCCAGACGGATCTCCTTGACTTGGAAACTCGGGGACGGGCCCTAGGGGAGGGGAGTTGCCCCAGGCACACTGCCACCTCGGGCCTGAGTTACACATTCACCAGGTTTCACGGCAGCCTACAGACCTTTAGCCTCAGGGTGCTCACAGATAGGAGAGGAAGAGGTGAGACCAAGATCATCACGAGGACAGACAGACATCTGGGCGTTGGAGGAGACCCTGGAATATGGAGGAAGACACAGACCTAGAGCACGAGGGACAGAGTCCCAGAGAAACGGGTGCAGACAGAGAAAGGGACAGAGGGGGGACAGACACCTAGAGACGGGGGCCTGGCGAAAAGGGACAAGACCCTGTGACTGAGTGATCTCCCTCTCGAATCCCCGTTCTCTGGGTGTCTAGTGTACTAGGCCTTGAGGAGCCCATCTTCCCTGGAGGCCCCCCCCAGTTACCAGGCCAGACTCCAGAGCTCCTCCTCCTCCAGCCCCTCCCCCCACAGCCCATCTCCAGCTGTGCCCCCCCCCCAAGTTTGGGCCTGGTCTGCTCCCTAGGACCCTCCTATCCTAACCCCCCATCAGCTTTCTTACCTCCAGTAGCTCCCCCTGCTCCCCGAGTCTTCCCAAGGTCCAGTCGGCACCCCACCTTCCTCCTCCCCCAGGCTCCACCTCAGCAAATGTGCAGCTTGCCACATAGTGGAGGTTTGCGGGCGGGAGGCCTGCTCTGTACCCTGCTGCCCTGCCCTGCACCCCACCCCACTTGGGCCCTGGGATCCACTGTCTTGGTCAACACCCTAAATTGTGACATAAGTGATCATTAAGTCACCTCCATTCCCCTCCAGATTGCAGGTTCCTAGAGGGCAGGGCCAGGACCTGTCCCATCACTAACCCCCAGAGGGCACTGGCACCCTCAGAAAACCGTGTCAGCGCCTGGAGCCTGGTCTCTTGGGACAGCCAGGGAGGGGCCCAGTGACTCACACGCAGGAGTGTGGCCCGAAAGAGGTTTATTGCCCCCCCGAAACCACTCCTCCCCACCCAACCCCCAATAATTACAAAAGTAAGAAAAAGGCCCCTGACCCCCAATCCCCACCCCTCCCAGAAAAATGCCATAATTTATTCAGAAAAGACACAGTCCAAGGCAGCCGGTGGCCTCAGCCCATCGTCTTCCAGATGGTGAGTGAGGCGGTGAGCACCCCGGCCACGAAGATGGTCACCGTCTGCCACGTGGGGGTCCCGAAGTAGGAGAGGAGGCCGTCCTGGGGACAGGGACAACGGTCACTTCTGCGATGCAGCCCCGGGCCAGGGCAGGAGGGGTCAGGAAGAGGTCAGAGGGCAGGAGTCGGGGCAAGGGCCTAAGACTAACAGGTATTCAAGAGTTGGGGTCAAAGGGTTATCACAGAACTTGAGGATTCCAGAAGAAGTGGAGGCACCAGGGAGGGCAGAAAGTAGTAGTCAGGTCAGGGGTCACCGGGAGGTCAGAGGTCACCAGGTCAAAGGTCACAACAAGGTCAGCAGGCCCCCAAGGAATCAAGGGTTGATCAGATACGTGACCAAATGCATTACAGACCACATCTGATGAGGTGAACATGCGGAGGGCAGGGATACCACTGTGGTGGGCTGGGGGGGGGAGGGTCCCTGGCGAAGGGGGGGTTCGGGGCCTCACCCAACCGCCCTGGTCCTGGATCCAGCCCAGCAGCCGCTCTCGAAGGAAGTCCATTGTCCAGCCCATGATGGTCTTGATCAGCTCAGGCACTTTGGTGCAGAGGGCCTGGGGGATGGGTGGGCCTCAGGAGCAGGCTTGTCCCCGGCGCCTTGAGAGTGGCCTCAAGCCCCGTTTCCCAGCTCTGCCTCCTCCTGCAGCCCGCAGCCTCTTTCCCACTCAGTCAGAATGAGCTTCACACATTGTCACCTGGACCTGCCACTGTCAGCTGCCCTCCCACACACCTCCGTGGCTCCCAGTGCCCGTGGGATAGAGCAGAAGGCACAGCTCGGCCCACGGGCCGCGTGAAGGCTCTGATGGAACAGCAATCCAACGTATGGCTCCTTCTCTGCGCCTCAGTGCCCTTTCCCGGCCTCGCTCCCACCAAACGCTTCCTGCCCTGAGCACCCTTGTACATGCCGATGCTCGGGCCTAAATGGGCCTCAACCAAACCAATGCTCACTCATCCCTCAAAGCTCAGGTCTGAGGTCACTTCCCCAGAGAGGGCTCTTCTGACCTTCAGACCAGGTATGACTCCACACCCTCCATATATATATGATCTCTCTCCATTTCCCGGAATGTCCCCTTTCCACTCTAACCGCTGCTTCTCCCCTCCTGGTGTCCCCAGCCCCACCGTCACCATGGCTGCTGTCCCCCTCACCTCCAGCATTCAACCCCATTAGCTCAATATCCCAAACACAAGTCTATTTCGCCCCGCCGGCATGGCACCATGAGCATCAACCTACCAACCAGGAGGTCACGGTTTGATTCTGATCAAGAGCACATGCCCGGGTTGCAGGCTCGATCCCCAGTGGGGGGCGTGCAGGAGGCAGCCAATCAGTGATTCTCTCTCATCATTGATGTTTCTATCTCTCTCTCCCTTCCTCTCTGAAATCAATAAAAACATATTTTTAAAACATCTATTTCCAGCTCTGGCCGGCTTGGCTCAGTGGATAGTGTCAGCCTGTGGACTGAAGGGTCCCAGGTTTGATCCCAATCTAGGGCACATGCCTGGGTTGTGGGCTCAGTCCCTAGGAGGGGGTGTGCAGGAGGCAGCCGATCAATGATTCTCTCTCATCATTCATGTTTCTCCCTCTCCCTTACTCTCTGAAATCAACAAAAAAACACATATATTTCCACACCTCTAGTGCTACTACCTGAGTCCAGGTCAGTCATTGTTTGCAGGGACTAATTATTATAGGTGCCCCCTCCCCAGCTCCTCAGCTTTTGCCCTTCTGTCCCATAATCCCTTTTTCTACTCACAGTGGCCAGAACAATTTGTTGGGCTTCCCTTCCCCAAACACACATATATACACACATACACACACACACATACATGTATATGTGTATATATATATATGTATGTGTGTGTATATATATATTTTTAATTGATTTCAGAAGGGAAGGGAGACTGAGATTGAGATAGAAACATCAATGATGAGAGAATCATTGACCGGCTGCCTCCTGCATGCCCGACACTGGGGATCGAGCCCGCAACCCAGAATCGAACCCAGGACCCTCCAGTCCGCAGGCTGACGCTCTATCCACTTAACCAAACCGGCCAGGACCTCCCCCAATATTTTATCATGAGACTCTTCAGAGAAAAGTTAAAAGAATTTCACAGTGAACAACCGAACACCTGCAACCTAGGTTCTAAAATAACGTTTTGCTACACTTGCTAGAATAATATTTTAAGCGTATTAATCAGGTCACCTCACTCTCCTGTTTACCATCAGCCATCGCCCTGGCGGGGGTGCCGCGGTTGTGTGAGCGTCCTCTGTGCACTGAAAGGTGGTGGGTTCCATCCCCCGTCAGGGCACATGCCCAGGTTGTGGGCTCTCCCCACTCAGGTGTGTGCAGGAGGCAGCCAATTGATGTTTCTCTCTCACATCGATGTTTCTCTCTCTCCCCCCCTCCTTCCTTTTTCTCTAAAATCAATGAAAACGTATTTAAAACAATAATAATAAACACCAGCTAATCGCTCCATCTCACACCCAGTGAAGTTGAAGTCTTTACAGTGGCCCATAAGACCCCTCAAAAATCTGCCTTCATCTCCTACCCTTTTCCCCTCCTCACTCTGTTCTAACCACAAGGGCCTCCTCCACCCATAAGGTCTGGTCTTACCCCAGGGCTTTTGCACTTGCCGTGCCTGCTCCAGATGCCTTTCCCCCAATCCTTATATATCACTGCACCTTTCTTGTCGTTCCAACTTGGGCTTTCATGTCACCTCCTCTGAGAAGTCTTTCCCGATCAATTCGCCCAAAACCACATCACCCTAGCTTACTCCTCTCAGCACTCACTGCTCGATGTGAGTGCCTCGAGAGCAGGGGACCTAGCCAGCTGTGTTTGGTGCTGCATCCTGGATGCAGAGTACAGGATGGGCACATAGTAGGCCCAATAAATATCTGTTGGATGAAATCATGAAGGAAGGAGCAGACAACTGGCTCATAGCCATCTCCTTCTAGTCCATCTGGGTTGCCACAGGGGTTGACGTCACACCTCCCAGGTCCCCCGCAGGTTTGAGGGGAGCCTTCCTGGGTTCATTACCCTGCAGCCACCCACCTTGAGCACCAGTTTGCTGGCAAAGTAGAAGAGGGCGACCACCCGGCCCCAGTTGAAGTTGCCATCAGAAAACATTTCGGACGCCACTCGGAAAAAGACCTCTCGGGGGGAGTCTGTGTCCACAGCCGCGATCATCCTGCAGGAAAGAGGGGCGCCAGCGACGGAGGGGATCAGGCAGAGCATGGAAACTGTGGCACCCACCCCATACCAAAGATAAGAAAACTGAGGCCCAGGCCCCGCTGAAATGAAAAGCAAGAAGCCAACGCAGGGGACAGGGATCAGATGGACATTTAGGAAAGTGGGGAAATGACTCCCTGAAGGAGGGTTTCAAGATCCCACGGGCCCAGCCGGCATAGCTCAGTGGTTGAGCATTGATTTCTGAACCTGGAGGTCACGGTTCCCTTCCTGGTCCGGGCCCATGCAGTGTGGGACATGCAGGGGGCAGCCCATCAATGATTCCATCTCATCACCGATATTGCTCCCTCTCCCTCTCCCTTCCTCTCTGAAATCCATAAAAATCTTTTTTTTAAAAAAGATCCTTCAGGAGGGAAGGGCTGGGAGTCAGAGTGCTGAGTTGGGTGGTGGGGCCCTGGATCCCCGGGTCTGCGGGAAATGGGGGCTGTGGACCTGGACTCAGTGCTCCTAAGGGAAGAGGGGCTGGGAGCTGGGACTCCTGGGTTCCGGGGGCCACACCTCTGCAGCTCCATGTTACTGTCCAGCTCGTCTCCTATGCGCTTGAGACACTCGCTGAGCTTCTTGGTGGAGGCATCCTGGGGCACCCTGGGCCCCAGGGGCAGCTGGGATGTCTCTCCCCCCATGTGCTCCGCTTGATCCTGGATGAAACTAGAGTGGGAAGGGAGGAGGGTGCACAATCAGAACGGGGGTCACTCTTCAAATCCGCTCCACAATAATCAGACCTCACACTCACCCCTTTAGTAAAAGGGCCCCTGTCTTCATGATCTGCTCAGAGCTGGTGGGCCCTAGAGGAGAAAGGAGGGAAGAGGTGCCTGGACTCATGGGTCCTAGGGGAACTGGGGTGGTTCATGATCCCTGATGGAGGTCAATGCGAGGGGGCCCTGGATTTCTGGGTCCCTGGTGGATGAAGTGATGGGTGGCCCAGACAACTGAGTCCCTGATGGAGAAAGGCAGGGAGTCTGGGCCTGTATCCCACATTCTTCCGGGAAAGGAGACTCGGGGAACCCTTAAAGCATCCTGGCCTGAGGGGACTTTGGGGAGACCCGCCCCTCCCACCAGGAAGTGGTGCCAGCAACAAGCCCGGGCTTGCCCGGGGGCTTGAATTCTGGGGTCCCTAGCTTATCGGGGGTCCCAGAGCGCCAGGCAGGAAGGGAGCAGGGCGCGGAGGCCAGAGAGCCAGGGAACCTCGGGGAAGGAGGGGGCTGGAGGCTGGCAGCACCCGCTCCGGGAGTTTCTGAGCCGGAGTGCGTGAAGATCGCACGCCCCGAGACCCGCAGGCGGGATCGCGGGGCTGGCCGGCGAGGGGCTCGCCCTCCTCCCGCCCGTCTGCCTCCCGCCTCACCCCCGTCTCTGGGTTGCTCCCCGGACCCGTCCATCACCGCCGCTCTCGCCGCCGCCTCTCGCCGGGTCTGCCCGGGCGGCTGCAGCACGCCCCCGATCACGTGAGCAGCCCGCTGAGCGTGCGTCGGGCCACGTGACCGCCCCGCAAAATGGCGCCGTGAGGCTCTGCCCCGCAGAGCCATCGCTCACTTCGCCGCACCTGCCTCGCTCATCACGTGACTGTGCAATCAGCACTGCCCTTTAGGAACTTGTCCTGGCGCCATTGCACCCGCCACCCATTCAATCACAGTATAGCTGTCATTCCTTCCTTCCTTCCTTCCTTCCTTCCTTCCTTCCTTCCTTCCTTCCTTCCTTCCTTCCTCATTGCAATATTTTCAGAGGTTTGGGGTGTGGCTTGAACCCTCCAGAGCAGAAGAAACATCAAGTGCAAAGTGCACAACAGAGAGGAACAGCAGAGGCCAAAAATAACATTCATTGAGGTAGGACGTCTCGGATGACTAAAGCCAATGAATGTTTATGTGAAAATAAAATAAATCTTAACTTCGAAAGTGGCAAAACTAATCTCTGGTGATAGATTGGAATGGGTACAGCCAGGGTGGGGCCCAAAGAGGCTCCCTGGGTGCCTGAAATGTGCCATATGTGGATCTGGGTGGTGATTGCTTGCTGTACACATATTTAAAAATTCACGCCCCAGCTGGTTTGGCTCAGTGGATAGAGCGTCAGCCTGTGGACTGAAGAGTCCTGGGTTCGATTCCTGTCAAGGGCACATGTCCAAGCTGCAGGCCTGATCCCCAGTAGAAGATTATCGGTGTCCCAGTCCATCAGCCTAACATCACCAGGAACATAGTCTGATAAAGTCAAGTTTATTGGGCGCACTGCAACAATGGAGCTCGTGCAACAGAAACCGTGGAGCATCTTGACAAACAAGCAGAAGGTAGAGTTACAGAAATTGGAGGAAGGGTGGCATTTAGGTGACACCTAGATGATGGGCTCAAAGCAAAGCAGGGTCAACATCAGGTGTGGACTGTGAGGGACCAGGGTCCTGCCTCCCTCCAGGGTCCCATACCCTGGGAAACGACAAGATGAATGTAGACGTCGATTGCTGGTTCCAGAATCCCTTGGAAGCTCTGCACCGGGGTTGGAAATCAAGGCGGCTACTTTGTGTCCAATGGCTTAGATCCAACAGGCGAGAATGGGATGTTTCACGTTTACTGATGGAATTTCCAACACTTTGCGATTTGATTTGATTTTTTATGGTTGTATTGATTTTTAGAGAGAGGGGAAGGGAGATGGATAAAGACATGGGAACATCAATGAGAGAGAAACATCACTGATCGGCTGCCTCCTGCACGCCCGTCCTGGGGATCGAGCCCAGGAATTGAACCCTGACCTCTTGGTTCCTGGGTTGATGTTCAGCCACGGAGCCACACTGGCGGGGCCCTTCATGATGTTTGAGAACAGTTTCTCTGTGAGTCAAGAAAACATGTCCTTGGGAGAAATGATGTTTTCTAGTAACTTTGAAGCTGGATTTTTCTGTGACTGTTATTTGAACTCAGTAAATTAGTTCTCCCTCTACCTCAGTTACAGAAAAGGGAAGAAAGGGTTTCCTGGCAGCCACAGACCTCTAAATAGTACAGCTGGTGAGAAGAGGGGAGAAGACTTTCTAGATAATTCTGAAGTCAAAATGGTTTACAATACCTAAGATGCTATATTGAAACTGTGTAGTCCATCTCAAACAGGGCCCCAGTGAGTCTCGCCTCCAGGTTTTCATACCCCTTCCACACCGATAAGACTGAGCAGTGTGACTAACAAGGCACCGTGCAAATGACAGAGTATAACTTCCAAACAGCTGCCACGTTGTGAAGACACTTTAGCCGTCACCCTCTGGAGAAACACGTGTCTCAGAACCCAGTCCCCAGCCATGTGAGTGAGCCACTTTGGAAGCACATGCTACAGCCCCAGTCCAGCCTTCAGATGACACCGGTCCACACCAACACCCTGACTGCAACCTCATGAGATCGTAAGCCAGAACCACCCAGCTAAGCCACTTGTGGATTTCTGACTCTCAGAGATGGTGTGAGATAATAAACATTTATTGTTCTTTTAAGCTACTAAGTTTGGGGGCAATTTGTTACACAGCAATAGAGAACTAATACACCCAGGATAAATCAGCCTATGTACGGAAGAGGAGGTCATAGGCCAGGGATGGAGATGGACTTGCCCAAGTTGTACAATGGGTAGGATTTGGGGGTTCCCGTTCTGCTTAGACATTTTTTAAAACATACTTTATTGATTTTTTACAGAGAGGAAGGGAGATAGAGAGTTAGAACATCGATGAGAGAGAAACATCAGCTGCCTCCTGCACGCCCCCCACTGGAGATGTGCCCACAACCCGGGCATGTGTCCTTGACCGGAATCGAACCTGGGACCCTTCAGTCCGCAGGCTGACGCTCTAACGCTGAGCCAAATCGGTTTCAGCTGCTTAGACATCTGAAAGCTGAATTGATCTCTCACACTGTAAAAATTATGCCAGTTTGTCTGGTTAGCTATTGCCGTGTAAGGAATAAGGCCAACGCGTAGTGGTTTAAAACAACAATCATTTTCTCTCCCATAGGCCTCTGGTTGATGACATTGGGAAAGGCTCAGCCTGGCTTTGGTCAAGATCTGATCAAACACCTATTTTCACGGCGCCTCACGGCTTTCCACATGGTTTCTTTGTGTGCGACACGTCGGGCTTCCTCGCCGCTTGGTGGCTTCAAGGCAGCTGAACTCCTTGCATGATGGCTGAAGTTCAAGAATATTCAAGCTCACAAGGAATTATACTACCTTCCCTGACCTAACCTCGTCATCCAGCGTCACTTCTGCTGCTGTGTTCCAATGGCTGCAAGTGAGTCATGAGCCCACCCAATTTCAAGGGAAGGGGGACGAGACTCCACCTCTTAATGGGGGAAGTGAGTGGAGACTGGAGACATCTTTGAAAGATATAAGGTGGCATACCACTTCAACTGCTTTAGCAAAGGCTAATAGAACGGGCGTGAACACCACAGAAGTTTATTTCCCTCTCATGTAACAGCCCAAGAATGTGCAATCCCAAGTGATATTAACAGTGACTAACGTTCCAGTGTCAGGAATGACAATGGTTCATTTAATTGTATGTGCCAACTTGACTGGGCCACAGGGTGACCAGAACCTCATTCTGTGTGTTTCTGGGTCAGGTTAACATTTAAGTCGGTAGACTGAGCAAAGCAGCTGGCACTCCCTAAGGTGGGCGGACCTCATCCCATCAGTTGAAGGCCTGAATGGAGCAAAACAGCTGACCCTGCTCTGAGTGAGAAAGCAGGACATCAGCTTTCTTCCTTCAGAGTCAAACGGAAACATTGGTTCTTTCCGGGTCTTGAGCTGCCAGCCTTCAGACAAGAACTACGCCACCTTGCCCGGCTGACATAGCTCAGAGGTTGAGCATCGACCTAGGAACCAAGAGGTCACGGTCAGGGCATATGCCTGAGCTGCGGGCTCGATCTCCAGTGTGTGGTGTGCAGGAGGCATCTGATCAATGATTCTCTTCTCATCATTGATGTTTCTCTCTCTCTCTCTCTCCTTTCCTGTCTGACATCAGTAAAAAAAAAAAAGGAAAAAGAACGACACCACCAGCTCTCCTGATACGGTATTCAGGCCTTTGGACTTGGACTTGAACTAAACATCAGCCCTCCTGGGTCTCCACTTGCCAATTCAGCCAGCAGATCTTGGGGCAGGCCTGCCTCCATCGGGATGTCTTTCTTCGGTCCTTCTAGCTTTTGGCTCCACCATCCACAACACGGCTTCCCTCGCACAGGGTAAGATGGTCAAGCCAATGCCCAATACCCCACCCCACTGCAGTCGAAGGAAGGGAGAGGTTAGGAGGAGGCCATGCTCCCTGCCTTTTAAGGCCAGAAGCAAGTCACATGGCAAGAAACTAGCTGTGAGAGAGCCAGGGAGATACAGTCGTTAGCTGTGCAGCCAAGTGTCCGATGTAGCTTTCCTGTCACAGGTGAATGACTCTTTAGAGGCACCCAGCATCTCTGCCACACAATTACAAGATGGAAACTAAGCCCTGGCCGGTGCGGCTGAGTTGGTTGGAGCATCGTCCTAGGCACCAAAGGGTAGCAGGTTCGATTCCCAGTCAAGGCACATGCTCAGGTTGCAGGTTTGATCCCTAGTCGGGATGCATTTGGGAGGCAACTGATTGATGTTTCCCTCTCACATCAATGAGTCTCTCTCTCTCTCTATCCCCCCTCTCCCTTCCTCTGTCTCTAAAATCAATAAAAAAATTTTAAAGAAACAGCCCTGCCCTAACCAGTTTGGCTCAGTGGATGGAGCGTCGGCCTGAGGACTCAAGGGTCCCAGGTTCAATTCTGGTCAAGGGCATGTACCTTGGTTGTGGGCACATGCCCAGTGAGGGGCGTGCAGGAGGCAGCTGATTGATGTTTCTCTCTCATCGATGTTTCTAACTCTCTCTCCCTCTCCCTTCCTCTCTGTAAAAAAGCAATAAAATATAAAGTAAAGAAACAAAAACTATTATCTTAAAAAGAAAGCGCTTTCCGGGCATTCTTTCCTTGGCCACAGCGGCTGGCAGAACTCTAGATTACAGTGGTTCTGTCTGCCAGACTTATACCCATCAGAACCCTCAGCCAAAATGTAACACTTGTTATGCCCTGGCCAGCATGCTCAGTGGTTAGCGAGTCAACTTGTGCACCATAAGGTTGCAGGTTCAATCTCCACCCCACCCTACCCCCACCCACACGTTGGGGTGCGTGTGGGAAGCAACCAAACAGTGTGTCTCTCTCACACCAATGTTTCTCTCTCTCTCTCCCCCCTCTCCCACCTTCCTTCCATTCATTCCAAAACTCAATGGAAAAAATATCCTCACTCCTTGGATAAGGATGAAAAATAAATAAAAAATAAAAAACCTTGTTATGCTGAGATTTGGTGGTGGTGTGGGGGTGTTTCTTACTGCAGCATAACCTAACCTATATGCACTGCTATAGAAACTAGGAAAGTTAGATCTTGCCTACAGCACAGAGTTCATCCTAACGGCCTGCCTAAGCACCTACTTAGAGCCCACTCCACTCTGGGCATTTGGGCGGGAATGACCTCACCCCTGCTGTACAGAGGGCATGTGACCCAGGCTTTACTAACAAGGCCACTGAGAAACTTGTGAAGGCAAATCCCTTCTTTCCTATGGAAATGACTCTCTGTACCTTAACGGAGGCCTGGAGCTGCTGGAGGCCAGTATGGGAGAGCCCTGACCTCCAAGGGAAGGGCCATCCGCTAACACTTGTTGAGAACACACTGTCTGCTATGGGCTGTTCATCTACCATCCCTTTTAATCCTCACCAGAGGGTGGTTAGTACCATCTCTCCTGTTTACTGAGCGGACAGACCAACAGGTGTTTGCTCCAGGAGATGGGGGAGACGTGGTCCTGACCCCACCTTCCTCTCCCCTCCCCCTCCCCCTCCCCCTCCCCTCCCCCTCCCCTCCCCCTCCCCACCTATTCTCTAGTCACTCTTTTGATAGCGGGCTCTCTCCAGCTCCCACCAAACCATCACCACCAATATCTCTGGGGAAACCATGCCTTTATTTATTGCGGGCTTACATCAGCGTTTGTCTTGGGGGAAGGTGACTCCAATAGCCTTCCTCACCTCCTCAAGGATGTCAGCCAGGAGCTCACTTTCCGCCAGGGGAATCACAGGACTTTCCTTCAGGCCTGGGGGAGAGTGCAGTTAGAAAACCCCTTCTCACGCCCCAAAGACCAAAACAGAACTACAGTTCCCAGAATCCCACGAGGCACAGTAATGCATGGTTCAGGCAAATGATGTCCCATGGGGCCCTGGGAGACGTAGTTCTAAACAGCTGCTTGAGTCCTGAGGGGTGGAGAGGGCCCTCCTCCCTTAGGGGTAGGCTTGCCCTCGCACCCACGACGCCTCCACCCCACTGCCTTCCACATCCTTACCCTTTCGCAGGCACTCCCGGACGTGCCTGGCCTCATAACGCATGCCCGCTCCGTTGGTAAAATTGAACTCCTGGCTTGGGGCTGGAGACAGCGGGAACTCCTTACGCTCCCCCTTTACCACCAGTTCTGTTGGACACCAGCAGGGGTCTAGGATCTGGGGGGGAGGAAACAGGTGGCCTTACTGCCCTCACCAACAGGGCGGCTGGGGGCTCCTGCCTGGTGATGCTCAGGGCTTCCCTCCCTCACCTGGTGGTGAAGGGCTGGCTGCCCCTGATCCATCCTTAGGGAGGCTGGAGGCCCCACGCCTGGTTGCTGGGAGTTTGTTTCTCACCTCACTAGAAGCCTGCACGTCCCTGTCCCCAGGGGCAATTCCCTCTCCCAAGGGATGCTTCAGCCTAGGGGAGATGCTTATCGTCCCATCTCCACTTTGACACCATCCAGCACCTTCTTATCTACCAGGAGACGTTTTATCAGCTCCAGAGCCCTGGGGGCCTAGCTTGTTCCCATACCCAACTCTAGGCCAAAATGGAAATGCAGAGATGCAGCTGGGGCAAGGTCCAAATTCTCCTGCTAAGAATAGAGTTTCTTTCCAGCAACGTGGCCGAGGCAGCCGGCAGCCGGCAGCCGCTCTGTGGTAACTCCTGGATCCTGTCCTGGAAGCGGCTCCAAAGGTCACCACTGTCCTCTAAGCAGGGCTGATAAGAACTGGTTTCTTTTCAGGACTAAGGGTTTTTAACAGGCCCACAGGTGCACCTCAGGAAGGAGCCTGGAGGTGCAGACCCGCTCGCCTGGCCTGGTGGCTGAGGGTGGATTTCTTAGCCACGGTGGGAAAAGACTAGTTCGGCCCACATCCAGCTCCAGCAGCCACAGATGGCCCAGTCCTGTGCTAAGGGCCCGTCCCCCAGCTCGGGGGGCAGCGCCTCACCTGGGCCATGCCCTGGGTACCGCTCACGTAGGCCGTGTTGGAGAGCTGGGCCGTGATGCTGCAGGTGAAGCTGCCGTGGACCCCTCCTGGGTACTGCAGCAGCACAGAGACAGTGTCGTCCACACCTGGGGAGAGGCACAGGACGGGGGCAAGCCTGGCCGCAAACCCTGCCTGTGCAACCTCGGGCAAGAGGTCTGTCTCTCAGGCAGCAGCAATGAAAGGGAATGAAGCGCTGGCATGCATGACCCCAAGGAGGAGCCCTGTAAACAGTCATGGTGAGGGAATGAAGCCACACCCACAAGGCCACTCCATTTGTGTGAAATGTCCAATATTTGGCAAACTCCACAGAGCCAGAAAGTAGATTAGCAGTTGCTTAGGGCTCAGTGGTTTGGGAGAATTGGATTATTTATTGTTTTATATTTTAGTAATAAAAATATTCTAAAATTGATTATAGTGGTAAATGCATAACTTGGTGAATACACTAAAGCCATGGAATTATACACACACACACACACACACACACACACACATATTGATTTAAAAGAGAAAGGGAGAGGGGGAAAGAGATAGAATGCAATCTTGGCATGTGCCTTGACCAGGAATGGAACTGTGACCTTCTAGTCCATAGGTTGATGCTCAACCACTGAGCCACACCAGCTGGGCTGGAACGATACACTTTAAATGAATAAACTGTATGGTATGTGAATGATTTCAGTAAGCTGTTACCAAAATACATAAACAAATAAATGCTAAAAAAAAAAAATTTGAAGAGACTTTGCTTCTCTGAACTTTAGTTTCTTCCTCATAAATACTTGTTGTATAGGCATGTGGCCTCATCTAAAATGAGGATAATAGAATCTGCCTCACAGAGTTGCTATAAGCATTACATTAAAGGATGTAAAATGCATAAAGCGCTTAGTCTATTTAGATCAGAATAAGAGAGAGGTGAGCATCAGTTAAAAATTAAATAGCTCTAGCCAGCACGGCTCAGTTGGTTGAGTGTGGTCCCATTCACCGAGAGGTTGCAGGTTCCATTCCCAGTCAGGGCACGTGCCTGGGGTTGTGGGCTCCACCCCCAGTAGGGGGCATGGGAGAGGCAGCTGATCAGTGTTTCTCTCCCTCTCCCTTCCTCTCTCTAAAATAAATAAAAACACTTTTTTCAAATGCGTCAAACAAATTACATACAGTAAAGTACCAGCCTGGTTCTGGGACACATAGGACATGTCATGGCTGGAAGAACCTACGGGGCCAGTTCTCTTTGGTCCCAGACAAGCCCAAGTCCTAATTCTGGATCTGCTGTGTGAGCCTAGACAAGTCACTTCCTGTCTCTGAACCTCAGTTTGCTCATCTGTAAAATGGGGACAACAGTAATATAGTTACCTCAGGGAGATCATCCTATATAATAAAAGGCTAATATGCAAATTGTCCCCTCAGGAGTTCAACCCACTGGGAGTTCAACCGCTCGCTATGACATGTGCTGACCACCAGGGGGCAGCATGGAAGGCCCTGGCTGGCAGATGGAAGGCCCCAATCAGCCCTGATCACCGGCCAAGCCTAGGGACCCTACCCGTGCACCAATTTCACACACCAGGCCCCTAGTACCCGTAATAAAACCCTGTTGAAGAGGAAGCACTTAATAAATGGGATCTGTTGTTAGAGCTACTATTTAGCCTAGAAATTAGCCAGCTAGTAGACTGAGACAGCTTTCTAAAATGTGCCTTCAGTCCTAGCTGGTTGGCTCAGTGGATAGAGAGTTGGCCCGCAGACTGAAGGCTTGATTCCAGTCAACCTTGGTTGCAGGCTCGATCCCTGGCCCCGGGAGGCAACTAATCGATGTGTCACTCTCACATTGATGTTTCTCTCTCTCTCTCTCTCTCTCTGTCTCTCCTCCTTCCTTCCACTCTCCCTAAAAATCAATGGAAACATATCCTCGGGTGAGGATTAACAACAACAACTAAAAAATGTGGCCTTTACCCCAGGTATTCTTTTCCTGGTTATTTGTTGCCTTCTGTGGTACTATTTGCAAAGACGGCCACCGTAAATCCTCTTATTTCCCAACGTGGGCCCCTTTGCGATATGACTTTGTAGCTCCTGCCATCCAGAGGTAGAGTCTATTTGGCCACCTCTGACATCTGAGCTGGCTTTGGGCCAGGGAACAGTTAGTAAATACACTGGGGCCTGCCTCCTTTTGCTGCAGCCAGAACTCTGAGATGTGAATGCACCCGAGCTGGCCAGCTGGAGAGGCCACCCTAGACCATCCAGCTCCAGTGGCACAGCTGGCTGATGGCCGCTGCATGAGTAAGGCCAGCAGAAGAACCACTCTAGCTGAGCCCAGCCCAAATGGCCAACCCACAGAATCACAAGTGAATAAATGATTGTTATCTGAGGACACCACATTTTGGGGTAGTTTGTTATGCAGCAAAGGCTAACTGAGACAACTTCAAAAATAATAATCCTTTATATTTATTAACTGCTTAATTTGCCTCAACAGTTACTTGATTAACTTTTTATAACAGCCCTATTATTGAAATTTTACAAGTTGTGGAGAGCGGCTACAATGTTTGGACAGGTTCAAGCCTCAGACTGATGAGAGGGTACGGTCCTCTTGTGGCAAAGCCACATACAAGTCCCAGCTCGGAGGGCAAAGCCCTCCCAGCACAATTATAGCCAAAGGCTATGGTTGTATGCTTGACCTTATGGTCCAACCCTATGGTGCTAGGTTGCTGAGGGATGTGGGCTGTGGGAGGTGCAGCAAGTGCTGCCAAAACAAAGCTTGGTAGAGTTCTCAGGTGCATTTAACTAAGTAGATTTGAAACTCAAGAACATTGTAAACATATTGACCACTCCCTTGTTTTGCTCTGGCTATAAAATAAAGACTTGGCTTACAGGCTGTGTCACTGCTTCCTCATCCAGGCGCAGTGATCCACCTGGCCCCAGCTATATTCTCTTGTCTGTTTTCTTTAATCCTTCACCGCCCCCCCTCAGGTTCACCACTGGACGTGCTGGACGTGGTTCAGTAAGTAACTAATTAAGACACAGAGAGATTGAGTTCCTTGAGTAAGATCACACAGCAAAATCCTAATACAGAGCCTGACCATATTTGAACCTCTTTAACTTCTTGCAGGAAATTTCTTCAGCAGTCTCGCCTGATTTTCATGGGCTAGGACAGTGGTCGGCAAACTCATTAGTCAACAGAGCGGCAAACCGCAGCTCATGAGCTGCATGTGGTTTGCGAGCCACAGTTTGCTGACCACTGGGCTAGGAGACTTATTCCCAGGTCAGTGCACCCAGTAAGAGAGGATCACTCTTATTACCATCATACAGTTCAGAATAGACCATACCTGTTTCATGGCGCCTTCCCATGGCTGAAATCTTCTCTGGCTTCTGCCCACCAAAGACCATGGAGATGAACTGGATGCAGTAGATACCAATGTCCAGCAGGCCACCGCCAGCCTGGGCCCAGTCTACGGCCCGTGGTACATGAGTGAGGTCTTTCCCAAATTCTGCCCGAGCCACTCGAAGGTCCCCCAGAGTTCCCTGGGCCAGAGTAGCCCTCAGAGCCTCTACAGCAGGAAAGAAGCGGGTCCAGATGGCCTGAAGCCCACAGAGGGAAGAAAGCAGGATGGGAAAGGGAAGGAAGGGGTCAGGAGTTAACCAACCAGTTCTCCCTTCTGGGGTTCAATCTTTCTTATTATTATTTAAATTCTTTATTGTTTAAAGTATTACATATGTCTCCTTTCCCCCCCCATGGGGTTCAATCTTGAAGGGGTACCCACTGGTACCCAGTCTCCAAACCAGACCCACCCCCTTCCTTTCACAGCCCATCAGTCCCCAAGTTGTGTCCTGCCCGACTCTCTGCCCTCTCCCCTGCTCTTGACACCCATGTCCCCAACTCCAGCCTTGTCCTTTCTTATCCGTATCATTACCCCAGTCTCCCCATGTTATGGGCTGAATTCTGTCCCCACCAAATTCATGTGGCGGTCCTAACCCCCCAGTACCTCCCAATATGAGTGTATTCGGTGACAGGGTTTTTAAAGAGGTAATTATAAAGAGTCAATTAAGTCACAATGAGTTCTTTAGGGTGGGCCCAAATCCAGTAGGACTAGTGTCCTTATAAGAAGAGATGAGGCCCTAGCCAGTTTGGCTCAGTGAATAGAGCCTTGGCCTGGGGACCGAAGGGTCCCAGGTTTGATTCTGGTCAAGGGCACATGCCCTAGATGTGGGCTCGATCCCCAGTAGGGGGCGTGCTCCTGCACGATCAATGATTGTCTCTTATCACTGATGTTTCTACCTCTCTCTCCCTCTCCCTTCCTCTCTGAAATCAATAAAAATATATTTTTTTAAAAAAGAGCGACGAGGACGCGCACATGCACAGAGGCAAGACCGTGTGAAGACAAAGGGAGAAGATGGCCATCTGCAAGCCAAGGAGAGGCCTCAGGAGAAACCAGCCCTGCTGACACCTTTATCTCAAACTTCCAGCCTCCAGATGCATGAGAGGATATCGCTCTGTTGTTTAAGCCACCCAGTCTGGCATGTGTTATGGCAGCTCTAGCGAACTCTACTCTCCGCCTCTCCCCTCCAGGTCCCACGTGGCCCCAGAGGGGTCTTTGCTGCTCCTGGAGCTGATCCAGGCTCACCCCTCCCCAACCCCCTCCTAGGGTTTCCCATCGCCCAATATCAGCTCCCATTTGTTGGCTATGTGTGTGTGTTCTGGACAAGACACTGCGTACAGCTTTTACGTAATGAATCCTCCCAACACGCCTGCCAGGTAGCTGTCCTCATGTCCATTTCACACATGAGAAAACTGAGGCTGAGCTGAGTCGTATTACTCGCCCGAGGCCACAGAGCTAGGAACTGGGAAACGGGAGCCTAGAATCCTCTCACTCAACAGCCAGCAATCGTGACTAATCCAGGATCAAGTTCATACTAAATACATGAAATCTGCCCATGCTGGTTTTCTTTGAATCTTGCTTCTGCTTTCCCCATCTGGCCTATTCCCCTGTGCAATTTACTGTTCCTTTAAGGCTCAGGCCAGTCTCTACCTGTAGGAAACCTCCTTGACCAACCCCCGGACGGGGCTCTGTCAACTGCCCACCCAGGACTAGGTCCACAAAAGTCCATGCAGCTGAGCATTGGGGTTGCCCATTTCCGTGACCGTAGCAGACCTTGAACTCCTTGAAAACTGAGCCTGCGTCTTACACGTTATGAGTTCCCAGGTCCTGGGGCTGGATGTGGCACACATTAGGGGCCAATAAAAAATGCGGAAGCAATAAACTCACAGAACGTTGGCGCTGGCAGGCACAGGGAGAACCAGAAGCACTGAGTCACCGCGATAAATCTCAACTGCTTCTTGGGCATATGGAGTTTTACAGACTGGGAGGCTCCCCAATAGCAGGCGTATGACAGCTGCGTAGGACATGGGGAAGTAGCAGGCAGCTGTTGCTACTCCTGTCAAAACCCACAAGGTATGAAAGCCATAAGAGCCCGGCCGGCGTGGCTCAGTGGTTGAGTGTCAACCTCTGAACCGGGAGGTCACAGTTCCATTCCCGGTCAGGGCACAGGCCCGGTTGCCGGCTCGATCCCCAGTGTGGGGCGTGCAGGAGGCAGCTGATCAAGGATTCTCTCTCATCGTTGATCTTTCTATATTGCCCTCTCCCTTCCTCTCTGAAATCAATAAAAATATATTTTAAAACATAATAAATTAAAAAAACACATAATATTCCTTAACACTAAAATAGCTTCTAGGGACCATGTGGAAGCCATCTTAACTCTGCCACTACTCATTGCCCTGTGGCAGCCACTTGAATTACTAGCACTCTGCAAGATGTCAAAGTCCCCTGCGCATATCCAAGCCTGATAAGGGCAAACACAAAGAATGCCTGTGGCTGAGGGCTGTCGGTGTCCCTTGGTTCTTTCCATCCCTGGAAACCCACCCCAACGGAGCCCACTGCCACTCTGTGCCCCTTCACTGCTGGCACCGTTTCCAGAGTGTCTGACAGAGGGTCCTTCAGGCAGCCCTGGTGGCGAGGGGCCCAAAGCCATGTCTCCAGCCCATGAACGGTGTTGCCTGAAATATATTTTTATTGATTTCAGAGAGGAAGGGAGGAGTGGGAGAGAGATAGAAACATCTATGATGAGAAGGAATCATTGATCGGCTGCCTCCTGCACGCCCCCCACCGGGGATGGAGCCTGCAACCCAGGCCTGTGCCCTGACGGGGAATCCAACCGTGACCTCCTGGCTCATAGGTCCACGCTCAACCACTGAGCCACACAGGCCGGGCCATGTTATGGTCATCTTAACTCGTGGCAAACCCCTCCCTCCCAGGTGTCCCTCCGAAAGTGTCCACGGGCGACCATGGTTGGTGAAGGCAGGACGCTGCGTGGGAGGTGGAGAGAGCCGCCCCACGCTCACCTCCATCAGGAAGAGGCCTCGGGATCGGGCCTCCGCGACCATCTCTCGCACTTCCGCCGCGTTCACGCCCATCGGCTTCTCGCACAGGACGGCCTTGCCCGCCGCCAGGCACAGCAACACGGCGGCCTTGTGCTGTGGGTGCTGGGTGCCCACGTAGGCCACCTCTAGGGTGACAGGGAGGGGGTCAAGAGATCGGATGCCCCACCAGGCCCCCAAGGCTCGCCTCCAGCATCCAAGGAATCGGGGTCTCCCCACCCCCAACCTGGGACCAAGTCCTACCACCTTGGTCAAACCCTAGTCTCCCATGAGGAAGGAGCTAGCCACTGGCTACCATCCCCCTCCTCTCAGGTCACTGTAGCCCTCTGCAGTGACCTGAAATCATGTAATCCTCACAACACCAACCGGGGGATACTATGATTTTGCCTGTTGTAGTTGCTGTTTTTTAAAAAATATATTTTTATTGATTTCAGAGAGGAAGGGAGGGGGAGAGAGAGATAGAAACAGCAATGATGAGAGAGAATCACTGATCAGCTGCCTCCTGCACGCCCCCTGCTGGGGATCGAGCCCACAACCGGGGCATGTGCCCTGAACCATGACCTCCTGGTTCATAGGTCAACGCTCAACCATTGAGCCCCGCTGGCCAGGCCATTTTGCCCGTTTTAAAAATAAGGAAACTGAGCCTGGTTGGTGTGGCTCCGTGGTTGAGGGTCACGTATGAACCAGGAGGTCATGGTTCGGTTCATTCCCAGTCAGGGCACCTGCCCGGGTTGTGGGCTCCATCCCCAGCAGGGGGCGTGCAGGAGGCAGCCAGTCAGTGATTCTCTCTCATCATTGTTTCTATCTCTTCCTCTCCCTTCCTCTCTCAAATCAACAAAAATATATATTAAAAAAAATAAAATAAAAATAAGGACACTGAGAAGGGCAAGCAGAGGAGGAAAACCAGGCAGCCTGACCCCAGGGCCAGGCTCTTGTCCAGCCACACTGTCCCTCCTCTCGATCCAGGCCCGGCCGGAACACAGCGTCACGGCCACGGGACCTGGTTGAAGCCTGAAATGGCTCCCTTAAGAAATTCCAGACCCGCCCTAACCGGTTTGGCTCAGTGGATAGAGCGTCAGCCTGCGGGACTGAAAGGTCCCAGGTTCGATTCTGGTCAAGGGCATGTACCTGGGTTGCGGGCACATCCCCAGTAGGAGGTGTGCAGGAGGCAGCTGATCGGTGTTCCTATCTCATTGATGTTTCTAACTCTCTATCCCTTCCCTCTCCCTACCTCTCTGTAAAAAATCAATAAAATATATTTTAAAAAAAGAAAAAGAAATTCAAGACCCGCTTTCACCGCGGAGGCCTGGTTCCTACGCACACTTCATATTAGACGGCTAACCCCAGACCAAAGCCCGGCCCATCTCCCAGCCGAGGTCCCTCCCCAAGGCCAAAGGGCCGGGCCCATCCCGCGGGCCTTGCACTTGCTGCGGAGCACCTGGGGGCAGCACACCGCTTCCCCCGTCCTCACCCCCCGCCCCGCTCCCCCCCTCCCCCGCGCGGGTCACTCACCCACGTCCGGGTCCTTGGCCAGCTCCTCGTAGGACCCGTAGGCCTTGGGGATGTCGTGTTTCCGTGCAAACTCCTTCGCGCGGCTCAGGTCGCGGGCCGCTACGGCCACCACCTGAGACACACGCGGGAGACTTGTGATGGGAGGGAGGTGATGGAGAAGGCCCCGAGGGAAGCAGGAATTACACCCCCAAGAAGGGGGAGGGGGAGTTGGTCCTGGGGGGAGGTGACCAGAGGCTGGACACTGGGGTCCTGGGAGAGTGATCGGGGCAAGCGATGGTCAAGCCCCCTACTCGCCAAATGCCTTCTCTTCATTGGACCCTCCCAAGCCTCACGGAGCTCGCGTTTACAACAGAAGTGGAGAGAGGAGAGAGGAGGGAATCAGTTGTTTCATTGCCTTGCGGCCTCGGAAGTCCGAACCTTAACTCCCTCGGACCCAGAGGTCCTGGCCTCCGCTAGCCCGGCCCCAGGGCCCCGGGGGGAGGGCGCACCTGGTGCTCGGAGCGAGGCAGCGTCCGCAGCACCGTCGTGAAGTCGCTGGAGATCAAGCCGGCGGACACGATGCCCCAGCGAAGCGCCATCGCCGAAACCGAGGTCCCAACACCTACTTTCTCCCCGTGGGAATGAATTTGGCCCCGACGCCTCGCCCACCGGGGGCGTGGCCCCTTTCTCCGCGCCCATTGGCCCCACGCCGCGTCTCATTGGCCATCCATCCTGCGCGTCCCGCCCAATGCCAAGAGGTCTGTAATGCTAGCGTCCCCATTGGAAGAGCGTACCGTTGGCTCCGCCTTAGGGGTGGGACCAGAAACACCCCGCGGCCGCCTTTGGACTTGTAACCACAGGACAAGTGTAGAGGGCTTTCTTTTCTGGTCAGTTTTGATCCTTGGGGCCTGTTTCCCTTCCTGCTTCCTCCTCCTCCCCACCCCCCTTTGCTGAGAAAGTCGCGCACCCTTAGGCATTGTCCAAAGAGAGAGGATAGCTCTAGCCAGTGTGGCTCCGTGGATAGAACCTCCGCCCGCAGACTGAAGGGTCCCGGTTCCGTTCGGGTCAAGGGCAGGTACCTCGGTTGCAGGTTCCATCCTGGCCCTGGCCAGGCGCGTGCGGGAGGCAACCAATCCATGTCTCTCTCTCTCCCCCTCCCTTCCACTCTCTCTAAAAATCAATGGAAAAATATCTTCAAGTGAAGATAAATGAAATGAAATAAAAAAACATTCTTTAAAAATACACAAAGAGAGAGGATAGTAATAGCAAAGATAATACTAGTTACTAATATTTAGAGAACACATGCTCTAGTCCAGGGCCCCTGTTTACTTTCCTCATCTCGAATTTCTCACCACGGACCTGCGCACTAGCTTCTGTTGCCCCCCATTGACAGAGAGAAACAGACTCAGAGTGCCTCGGTCATTTTGTTCGAGGTCTCACAGCCAAGAGATGAAGACCTGCAAACTAGCTGCCTCCAAAGACCACGG
This sequence comes from Corynorhinus townsendii, assembly GCA_026230045.1. Classification (NCBI taxonomy): domain Eukaryota; kingdom Metazoa; phylum Chordata; class Mammalia; order Chiroptera; family Vespertilionidae; genus Corynorhinus; species Corynorhinus townsendii. Next base: position 46,096,021 of record JAPDVU010000011.1, on the reverse strand, counting down.
TTTCAGAAGCCGGGCCGCAGTGCTTCTGAACCCTCCTTGCCACTTCCTGGCTCTATTGCTTTGAAGAGGGGTTTCCCTTTCCGGGCCTCACTTTTCTTTTCTACAAAAATATATTTTTATTCATTTCAGAGAGGAAGGGAGAGGGAAAGAGAGAGAGAAACATCAATGATGAGAGAATCATTGGTTGGCTGCCTCCTGCTCGCCCCCTACTGGGGATCGAGCCCACAACCCCAGCATGTGCCTGACTGGGAATCGAATCTGAGACCTCCATGGGATAATGCTCAATCCACTGAGCCACCACAGCCGGGCTTGAGTCTCACTTTTCTATTTTGAAAAACAGAGGTCACAATAGAGAGCTAAGAGGATTAACAGCTCTGGAGTCTAGTAGGTGAAATATAATAAATGATTATTCTCTAAGTCAATTGGCAAAGAGCTGGCCATCATCACCCACAGAGAATTAATCCCTTTCCCTTCCCTTGTAGACATTTAATTAAGACCTGAGTTTCCCATAGGGACTCACAGGTTCCAAGCTCACACAAACTGCTGAATAAAAATATGAATGGGTCCTGGCCAATTTGGCTCAGTGGATAGAACGTCAGCCTGCGGACTCAAGGGTCCCAGGTTCGATCGATTCCGGTCAAGGGCATGTACCTTGGTTGTGGGCACATCCCCAGTAGGAGGTGTGCAGGAGGCAGCTGATTGATGTTTCTCTCTCATCGATGTTTCTCACTCTCTCTCCCTCTCTCTTCCTCTCTGTAAAAAAATCAATAAAATATATTTTAAAAATATGAATGGATTGCACTGAGTATACAATATCAATCCTGGGGGGTGGGGAGAGATGAAAAATAATTTTAAATATTTTTAATTGATTTTTAGATGCGGGGAGCCGGCACGGCCAGGGCATACTCAGCCCCAGGGCACCTTATGTGCCGCGCCAGCTCAGCCAGGTTCGGTGACCCTGAGTGGGGCGGCTGGAAGGCTTAGAAAAGACAGACAAGAGAATGAAGGCTGGGCCTCAGTGGGATGCTGCTTCCCGAGAAACAGCGCCCACGCCCACAAGCCATGTCTTTATTTTATAGCAGGAGCCATGAGGCAAAGTAAGGGCGTGGTCAAGATGTTTACCGCATTCTCGAGAGTTTCGATCCTCCTCAATTACATGCACCTGATCAAGCTTTGTTTACTTGCAGCCTCTATCACTTAGGCACGTGGGGCCACGTGTTCGGACCACAGGTGCAAGTTGACAACTACAGCTGTTGGCTATCATTGTGCTGGGAGGGCTCTGCCCTCCAAGCTGGGACTTGCACGTGGCCACAAGAGGACTGTGCCCTCTCATTAGTCCAAGGCTTGAACCTGTCCAAACACTGTAGCCACGCCCCACATTTAGAGAGAGAGGAAGGGAGAGGGATAGAGAGATAGAAACATTGATGAGACAGGAACATCATCAATTGGCTGCCTCCTGCACACGCCCCACCTGGGGATTGAGCCTGCAGGCGGCGCATATGTCCTGACCAGGAATCAAAGCAGTGATCTCTTGATTTCTGAGTCGACATTCAACTGCTGGGCCGCACCAGCTGGGTGGGGAAAAAAGAATTTAAAAAAATGGATGCTCCTGGGTATTTATCCTCCACGCAAAAATCTGTATACAATGTTCATAGCAGCTTTATCTGTAATAGCTCAAATCTGAAACACCCCAAGTGTCCCTTATCAGCCATTGGATGAGCAAACTGGTGCACAGATACAATGAAATACCACTCAGCAACGAGAAGGAATAGACAACTGATACAAGCAACAACGTGAATGCATCTCAAGGGCATTAGAATGAAAAAAGCCAATTTCAAAGGGTTGCATGGTGTATGATTTCCATTTATATAACATTCTCCAGGTGACAGAGTTAGTGATGGAGAACAGACAAGCCACGGCTGGGCAGGGTTTGGGGGAGGGTGCGATTATTTAGGGGTAGCACAAGGGAGAGTCTTTGTGGGAAGGAACAGTTCTGTATACTGACTGTGGTGATGGATACTCAAATCCTCAGGTTCAATAACATTTCTTAGAGCTCTGAGTGCTGAAGGCATCTGATTCAGATCTGAAACTGGTTACATAACAGAAATATCAATTCCCGGCCTTCAGGAAGTACTACAGTTACCTCAGATGTCACCGGGGGAAGCTGGGTGCCGGGTACAAAGAAATACTCAGTTCTATTTTTTTGCAACTTCTTAAAACGATTTCAAATAAAAACTTACAATTTAAAATTGCTGGCAGGCCCTAGCCCTGTGGTCGGCAAACTGCAGCTCGCGAGCCACATGCGGCTCTTTGGCCCCTTGAGTGTGGCTTTTCCACAAAATACCACGGCCTGGGCAAGTCTATTTTGAAGAAGTGGCCTTAGAAGAAATTTAAGTTTAAAAAATTTGGCTCTCAAAAGAAATTTCAATCGTTATCCTGTTGATATTTGGCTCTGTTGACTAATGAGTTTGCTGACCACTGCGGGCCTAGCCGGTTTGGCTCAGTGGATAGAGTGGCGGCTTGCGAGCCAAAGGATCCCGGGTTTGATTCCGGTCAAGGGCACTTTATATCTGAGTTGTAGGCTCCTCCCCAGCCCAGGCCCTGGTCAGGGCACATGCAGGAAGCAACCAATCGATGTGTTTCTCTCCGTCCCTCCCTCTCTCTTCCACTCTCTCTAAATATCAATGGAAAAACACCCTCGGGCAAAGATTAACACAATTAAAAAAATTAAATTGCTGGCAGCGAGTTTGTGTACCCAGAGAGGTATACATTTTGCAATATTGATGAAATATAAAATGAGGGTATGGCCCTAGCCAAGTGGTCGGCAAACTGCGGCTCATGAGCCACATGCAGCTCGCGAGACGCGGTTTGCCGCTCTGTTGACTAATGAGTTTGCCGACCACTGGGATAGGGGCTTAATCACAAGGAACAACAACAGCCTGTAATTATTGGAATCGAGAGTCTAGGTCAGTGGTCGGCAAACTCAGTCAACAGAGCAACAAATCGCGTCTCAAGAGCCACATGTGGCTCGCAAGCTGCAGTTTGCCAACCACTGACCTAGCCCGTTTGGCTCAGCAGATAGAGCGTTGGTCGGCCTGCAGACCGAAGGGTCCCAAGTTCAATTCTAATCAAGGGCATGTACCTCGGTTGCAGGCTTCTCCCTGGCCAAGGTCCTAGTGAGGGCACATGCAGCAGGCAACCAATCACTGTGTTTCTCTCTCTGTGTCTTTCCCTCTCGCTCCCACTCTCCCTAAAAATCAATGGGAAAATATCCTTGCGTGGGGATTAAAACGAGGCTACGGCAGGGCCCAGCGATTTCCGTCCTGGGTAGAAGATCTGTTCCCCTGGGAAACTCTCAGAGCTGTACCGGAGAAGACACGTGCAAGGACACGTATTGCAGCGTTGGGTGTGATCCGTCAAAATTGGGACCAGCCATCGGTAACAAAACAACGGCAAATTCTAACAACAGGATGCCACGTAGCGAGGAAAATGAATGCGCTAACGCCACGCTGTTTACATGGAATCTCAAATCTCCGAGTAAAAGCACGTGACTACCCTGGCCAGTGTGGCTCAGTTGGTTGGAGCATTGCTCTGTACACCAAGAGGTGACCGGTTAGATTCCCGGTCAGGGCACATGCCCAGGTCAGGTCGCCTCCAGGAGGCAACCAATCCATGTTTCTCTCTCACATTGATGTTTCTCTCTCTCTCTCTCTCCCCCTCCCTCTCTCTCTCTCACTTAAAAAATAAAAAGAAAGAAAGAAAAGCAGCCCAGCCTGTGTGGCTCAGTGGTTGAGCATCGACCTATGAACCAGGAGGTCACGATTCTATTCCCAGTCAGGGCACTTGATCCCCAGTAGGGGGCGTGCCGGAGGCAGCCGATCAGTGATTCTCCCTCATCCCTGATGTTTCTCTCTCTCCCTCTCCCGTCCTCTCTGAAATCTATAAAAGAAAAGCAATCAGAAGGCTTGGAAACCCTGGGCAATGTGCCCAAGAGCGTTTGCAGCTTCTCTGTACTCGCCCGTATGCTTTCATGTCTGTGGCTCTACTGCAGGCTCTCAGCCAGGCCCTTCGCAGCCCGCCTCTGTACTACAGGCTTCCTGAAGGTGAGCTCAGACAATCGTCACAGTCGCCCTCTGTCGTGCTGTTGGGCTCATTTCACAGATGAAGAAACTGAGGCACAGACTGGTCAAGAATCTTGCCCAGCCCTCGAAGGGTCCCAGGTTCAATTCCGGTCAAGGGCACATGCCTGGGTTGCTGGCTCAATCCCTTGTGCGGGGCGTGCAGGAAGCAGCCAATCAATGATTCTCTCTCATCATTGATGTTTCTATCTTTCCCTTCCTCTCTCTTCCTCTCTGAAATCAATAAAAATGTATTTCTTCAAAAAGGGTCTAGCTCAATGTCACACATTAAACAAATGGGAGGGTCCGGATTGAAATCCAGCCCGTGAGGCCCCAGAGCCCACACACTGAATCCTGTCTGCCATGTCTGGTTTACTTCATAATTAAGTATGGAAATCACCAACCTGAGGCCGGAATCCCTTGCTCAGCAGGCCGGGCACCTTCCCCCCTGGGAGGCAGACCACAGGATTGCACGGGACAGCGTGCCTGGGACCCAGGGTGAGAGGCAGGGGATTGACAGAGGGCACAGGCGTGAAGCAGGACTCAGAGGCGAAGGGTGTGAGAACGCCTCCCGGCCGCCCTCAGCCAGCCGCGCTGTGGGCTTGAGTCCGAGGAAGATGCCTGCTCCGAGCCGCTTGCTCTCTTTTCGAAACAAGCAAAAGGATGATGCTAGGAGGTACCCCGTCTGAGCACGGGTGCCAGCACATTCCAAGACTTGCTGGCAATCCCCTCTGGAGACCTGGTGGGGGGGGGGGAGGAAGGAGCAGGAATCATGGTGAGAGGTGAAGGCCCTGCCCCAGTCAGTGCACAGCCAGGAATTCCAGAAAGAGCCAAATGGACACAAATATTTACCGTGCCAGGTCCTGGGGACATCGCGGAAGCCAGATAGATGCTTTCTGTGTCCTCCCTCATGCAGCTAGCGGTCAGTCTGGTGGAGTTGGTGTGGGGAACAGTGACAGAGGGAACAGCATGAGCGAGGGCTCAGAGGCGGGAAAGCCCTAGGGTGTTCTGGGTGTGGACAAAAGGCCGGGGTGGCTGAATAAGAGGCAGGAGTGAGTGAGATAGAAGCCGGGCTGGGAAGCGGGCAGGGGAGAAGCCACGAAGGGCTCGGGGAGGGCCCTGGGGGTTCCCGCGGAGCAGCAGGAGCCAAGGGCGAACCGTGAGCTTTTTGCTGTGGCGCCCATTATGGGTGTGACTCACATTCCCTCCGTTAACGGGTGTACTCCTGACCTGGCCCTGCGCTGGGCGATGCTGGGGACCCACCGACGAACCTCAACCAACTACTCCCTCTGGTGGGGGAACAGGCACCCTATGTGGTAGGCCTTCTGACGTCCCCACCGAAGATACCCACGTTTGCCCTAACCCAGTGGCCCGCAAACTGCGGCTCGCGAGCCACATGCGGCTCTTTGGCCCCTTGAGTGTGGCTCTTCCACAAAATACCACAGCCTGGGTGAGTCTATTTTGAAGAAGTGGCGTTAGAAGAAGTTTAAGTTTAAAGAATTTGGCTCTCCAAAAAAATTTCCATCGTTGTCCTGTTGATATTTGGCTCTGCTGACTAACGAGTTTGCCGACCACTGCCCTAACAGGTTTGGCTCAGTGGATAGAGTGTCGGCTTGTGGACTGAAGGGTCCCGGGTTCGATTCTGGTCAAGGGCACATGCCCGGGTTATGGACTCGACCCCCAGTGGGGGGGGTGCAGGAGGCAGCTGATAGATGATTCTCATCGTTGATGTTTCTCTCTCTCCCTCCCTCCCCCTTCCTCTCTGAAATCAATAAAATATATTTAAAAATAAACCATGGTGTTTTAGTAGGTGTTCTCTTAGGAAAAAAAAAATATATATATATATACTTTTTTAATCCCCACCCAAGGATATGAGATGTTTTTCATGGATTCTAAGAGGGAGAGGGAGAGAAACATGGATGTGAGAGAGAAGCATGGGTTGGTTGCCTCCTGTCCACACCCCAACCAGGGATGGAACCTGCCACCCTTTTGTGCACATGATGCTCTAACCAACTGAGCCACGCCAGCCAGGGTGAGAGAAGCCATGGTAAACCCTTAGCACACACAGATCAAAAGGGAATCATCTTCAGATTAACAGAAAGGGTCCATCAGGTATGAGTCTGGCACTTTAAGCTTAGAATGGAAGGTCGGGCAGGAGGCGGGGATGGGTGGGGGGCGCTCCAGGGCAGGGCCCCCTTCTCGCCCAGGTGCGCAGGGTGCTCCGGGAGCCTCCCTCTCCTTGTTCCTCTTGGCGTCCTTTGGGGGAGACACTTGCCAATGAAGAATCGCAGATGGTGGGGGCTGGACAGGTCTCCTTAGAGATGGGAGCCAGGAGCAGGTTCCTAAAAACTGACCTCAAATTTCTGGCGGGAGCCACATCACCGTGCATGGTCCAGTCCTTTAAGTGGTGGCACCCGCTACCCCTGTGGGGCTGTCTCCCCTATTGCATGAGTCCAACTCCCAGTTTCCCAAGAGAAGCAGGTAATTGTCATTCAAGCTCAGCTAAGGAGGTGTGTGGGGTGTGGCACGTGACTTTCCAGGATCTACATGGTCATGGGCCTCCCAGGTAATTTCCGGAGGCTCCTTTAGCTACCCCATGTCCTGTGTTGTGTTGGTACACCAGCTCTCGAGGAATGGGTGAGGTGGGGACTAGCAGGGAGCCTCTGTCCGTTCCCTCCCATCAGCTGTCGGGGAAGACGGGTGTGACATTCGGAGCAGCTGCAGCCACTTTGGGACAAGAGGAGCGCGGCATCCCCATGACCTCGGGGCAGCCAAAGGGGAGACCCTGGTCCCTGAGGGTCTGGAGCCACCCTACCTTGGGCCTTCTTGTTTTGGGTGACTGTACACTTTTCCTCATTGTTAAGTCTGGTTTGGGTTTTCTGTCCTTGTGGCTGAAAGGATCCCACTGAAGTGTGTGTGTGTGTGTGTGTGTGTGTGTGTGTGTGTGTGTGTGCACGTGGGCAGCGGACTCATCAGGAGAGAACAGGAAGATGCCTGGAGGCAGCCTCTCAGAACAGCTTGAATTGAATCTTAAAGAAGGAGAAGGGCTTTGGCAGGTGAGGTGGGGATGGGGTTTCAGAGGGAACGGCACCTATAAAGACAGAGGCCTGGGTTTGTTCCAGGAAGTGTATTTGGATGGAGCTGGATCCACATTAGCACACACAGCGGTGTAAGATAAGGCCGGGAAGGAGGGCGCAGGCCTCCCACTGAGGCTGAGGGGCAGGAACCTGATCCTGGGGCGGGGTCAGCTCTGGGACCCTCCTGTGGCTGAGTGGGGCAAGGGGAGAGGGGCCCAGCCATCAGGGAGGGGCCGAGGCTGAGGAGGCTGAAAGCCAGGGGTCAGGGAGTCAGCCCTCCAGGGGGCAGCTGATCCACTCTGCTGAGGACTCTGCCGCCCCTGGCCCAGCCATGGGCCACACACAGTCTTCAAGGCATCGCTGGTCCCACAAAAGGCAGAGAAAGGTCTCGAGGGACCACCCACGCCTCATAAAGCAGCAGAAACGGGCCCAGAGCAGCAGCTGTGGGATGCAGGATGCTGGAGTGGCCCCAACCTGGAGCAGCGAGGCCAGTCCACCTAGGAAGCAGGGACACCACAGACGCCCCTCCCCCCAGGAGGGAGGAGGCCCCTTAAGCTAGCTGACCCTGTGCATGTCCCCACTGAACAGGACAAGCAGGTCTCTGGAGGGGGACAGAGACAAGGGACCACACACTGGGAGACTGGAAGCTAAGCAGCAGAGAGGGGGCCTGCGTAGCAACGTGGGAAGTGCCGCCTCATCCCACTTCCCTAGGAGGCCACGTGTTGTCCTCAGAGGAGGCGGACTGTGACAGTTCCCCATCCTCCCATCTGTTGCGGCGGTAGGAGCCCAGATGCCCCGTTCCTGGAGATCACAGGTGCTGGGAATCCAGCGGGGGCAGCTCCGGGGGCTGTTCAGGAACCTTCTTCTCTGAAGCAACTGCATCCTTCTGGTCACCGGCGGGAGCTGGGACAGGAGCGTCATCTAGAGATGAAGGGAGGAAAAGGTAGCATTCGACATTCCCGCCCCTCCTCCCTCAGACCCGGGGTTCCAGGCCCCCAGCCTCCTCCCTCAGACCAGGGAGTCCAGGCCCCCAGCCTCCTCCCTCAGACCCGGGGTTCCAGGCCCCCAGCCTCCTCCTTCAGACCCGGGGTTCCAGGCCCCCAGCCTCCTCCCTCAGACCCGGAAGTCCAGCCCCCAGTCCTTCCCAGCGCCTGGGGGGCAGGGCCAGCACCTGTGTTGTGGGGTTGGAACTTGAGTTGTCCCTCGGGGCCAGGGGCTGGGGCATTGTGGCCTTGCTGCTGCTGCTGCTTCCTCTGTTCCATTTGCAGAACCGCCTGCGGGGGGTGGAGGGTTACACAGGCAAGAGGGTGTGGGTCTCCCCATCCTGCCGAGCGCTCACAGTCCTTTCTCTATGGGGCTGGTCTTCTTCCTCACTGACAGCTGGGTTCAATGATAAAGACCCTGTTCAACCGCCCTCGTCATGGCCCGGGCTGCACCTTGGGGCAGAAAAGCCCTCCTCGAACTCTTACCGGAACCTACCCTTGTCCCCGCTTTTCCCACTTTCTCCCTCCTACAACCCCCTGTCCGTATCCGACGTGGCAGCTGTCAGGGCGGGACTTCTGCCCTCACTCGAGAGGGCGGCCGCCACATGATGACCAGTCAGTGATTAAATAGTGACCCTAGGCTTCCCAGCGGCTGGACACACAGGCCCGGGGCCCCGGGTCCCCGGGCGGCCGGCTGCAGCTGTCCTGCCGTCACCTGCTGCAGCTCTCTCTTCTGGGCCTCCAGGCGGCCCTGGGAGCGCCCCAGAGCCTCCGTCTCCTGGCTGAGGCGCTGGGCCTGGGCGTTCAGCTCGGCCTCGCGGGCCGCCAGCTCCTCCTCGAAGCGCCTCAGCTCCTCCTCCGTGTAGGCAGGGTGCATCTCCACCGTCTGCGGACGGGGATGAGCCGTTAGCAGGGACGCCGGTGCCGGCCCCCCTGTTGGAGGGCTCTCCCTGTTGGAGGGCTCTGCCCGTGGAGGGCTGGGAGGCTGGGAGGCCCGCAGGGCGGGACGGACTGGGAGGGGCATGGAGACCAGAGAGAGCAGAGAGAGGGGCTGTGTGTGTGTGTGTCTGTGTGTGTGGGTGGGGGGGTGGGGGGAGGCAGTGCCTAGGAGCAGCGGCCTGGGGCTGGGAGAGACACGTCCTTACCTCCCAGCCCTCCCCGGTGTCCCCAAACTCCTTCCTCTGGGTGGACACGAGGAACTCCTCCAGGGTCACAAGGCGGTCCTGGTTTGTGTCCACCTGGGGAGCCGGGGAAGGCTAAGCCACGGAGCTGGGCCCCCTCCACCTGGCCCCCACCCCCTCCAGGCCCGGGTGCCCCCGCACATTCTTCATCACGTGCTCCCGCATGCGCAGCCGCTCCTCCTCCATCTCCCGCATGTCATCCTCCTCATTCTTCGGGTCATACACCTTCTCCAGCTGAAGAGTCAAGCGGGAGGTAAGACATGCTGAGGCAACCCCTTTCCCAAGCCCCTCCACCTCCCTACCCAAGCTGACGCCCATTAGCCCCTGGGGCACCCTGACCTTCTCCGCAGCCTTTTTTCACTCTTTGCCCCTAGGGCTGCTGGGAGTTGTAGTTTTCCGGGAACTAACTCCAGGGGGCGCTAAGGAAGGACCACGTGGCTGATCTGGGCATCCCCTTGTAGCCAGGGCATCCCCTTGCAGCCAGGGCATCCCCTTGCAGCCAGGGCTTCCCGGACACTCACCTCCTTGGTGAAGAGCGCCTCCAGCTCCTGCTCATCCAGGACACCATCACTGTTGATATCTGAGGGGAGACGACACATATCTTGGGGGGCTGAGGATGGGGTGGGTCAGGTCCCTGAGGGACCAGCTGGAGAAGGAATCTGGGCTGATACGGGATCTGTTTTAGAGGACAGGTAACAAGTCTCCGATGGTAGAATGGTGGCCTCCAGCTTTACTGCCCTCCCAGGCCTGCTGCTAGGACAGTCCATGCCCTTCTAACCAGGGTCCCAAGAATGGAGTAGATGAAGGTGGGACCGTTCTTGGGACCCCCCATCATGCAGGATGACTTGATCCCTAAGCAGTTAGGTTTAATAATAAAGACATGGGCCAGGATCAACCCCACTGCACAGGATCCTGCGTTTTCGGGGGCCTCCCCCCGCCAGAGAGCCAGGCCAACTCCAGCTGCCAGAGGAGCCACTCCCTGCCAATCCAGCTCATACAGCGCATGGACTGTGCTCACTGTCTCCACCTCCTCTGCTCCCTCAGATCAGCACCCGCACTCATCCTGCTGAGGCGGCAGGAACCCTGACCCTGCAAAGCCAGTGGTGAAGTTTTAGTCCACGTCTACCTTGATTCTGCCTGTGGTTTCCAGAACATCATCCTCTCCTCTCCAGCTCCCCCCCTCCCTTGCTGGCTTCCTCTTCCTCCTGACTTCTACACCTTGGTACATCCACGGGCTCAGGCCCAGGGCCTTGTCTCTGTCTGATCTTCAAATCTGTTCAATAAGGGAGCCACTAGCCACAGGGGCTGTTAAATTTAAATTGATTAACCTGTATATATGAAAGCCTAAGCGACCACTACAACCAAACAGCCAGAACGACAGGTCGACCAGTCGCTATGATGCACACTGACCACAAGGGGGCAGACGCTCAATGTAGGAGTGTGCTCCCACAGGGGGAGCGCCGCTCAGCCAGAAGCCCGGCTGTGGCAGCGCTACCAAGTGGCAGTGGCATGCACCAAGGGCTGGGATGAGCCTGAGCAACGTGGCCCCAGCTTCGGTTCCTCCCTGGCTGCCTGCCACGTGGCACACTGCTACATCCCTAAGGGGATGTCCGACTGCCGGTTTAGGCCCGATCCCTGCAGGCCAGGCTGAGGAACCCCCCCTCCCTGTGCACAAATCCATGCACTGCACCTCTAGTATTAAATAAGATAAAAATTTCAGTTTATTGCCCTGGCCAGGTAGCTCAGTTGGTGAGGGCGTCATCCTGATACGCCAAGGTTGTGGGTTTGATCCCTGGGTGGGGCACATACAAGAAACCATTGAATGCATAAATATGTGGAACAGCCCTGACTGGTTTGGCTCAGTGGTTAGAGTGCCAGCCTGCGGACTGAAGGGTCCCAGGTTCGATTCCGGTCAAGGGCATGTACCTTGATTGCAGGCACATCCCCAGTAGGGGGTGTGCAGGAGGCAGCTGATCGATGTTTCTCTCTCATTTGATGTTTCTAACTCTCTAGCCCTCTCCCTTCCTCTTTGTAAAAAAATCAATAAGATATACTTAAAAAAAATAAACATCAATGTGAGAGCAAGACATTGATCAACTGCCTCCTGCATGCCCCCTACTGGGGATGGAGCCCACAACACAGGCATGTGCCCTGGCTGGGAATGGAACTGGCAACCTTTTGATGCACAGGACGACCCCTAACCAACTGAGCCACAACGGCCAGGGCGCAAAGAGAGTGCTATTGGCCGGCACTTGCTTAGATGTTTCCTCCAGTCCCTCAGCTTTCGATGCCAGCCATAAGCGGCCTCCACACCTGAATATCCAGCTGTCTACTCTTCATCTCCATGCATGTGTCTACCAGGCATCTCTAATCCAACAGAAACCTCGTTCCCAATCTGCCCTCCCAAACATGCTTGCTCTTGCCATTCAGTTTTCCCAGTTTCTCCGGCCAAATACCTTGGATTCACCCTTGACCCTTTTATTCCTTCCTAACTCTAATCCAGTCCATCTGCAGGTCGTACTAGCTTGACCTTCGAGATGAATCCAGAAACTGACCACTCTTCCTTCCTTCCGGTGGTCCAGCCACCAGCGTCTCGTGCTCTAAGTAGGCTCCTCCTGGCTTTGGCCCTCACACCTACAGTCTGTCCTTGACACAGCAGCCAGATGGAGTCTGTCAACCTTTAAGGCAGAGGGTGTCAGTCTGCTGCTCAAAGCCTTTTTGTGGTGTCTCATGATAGAATAAAGTCTAAATTCCTTACACCAAGTCCACTCCTCTTGTGTGTGCTTGCTGTCCCTCCACCTACAACGCTCTTCTCCCAAATCTCTGCAAGCCACAGCCCCTCAATTACTGAGGTCTTTGTTCAAATCTCAGCTCTCTAGAACTGTGCTGTCCAACACAGCAGTCACTAGCCACCTGGGGCAAACTAATTCCAATCAATAACCATCTCATTAAAAACTCATTTCCTCGACATTATGTCACAAAAAGACAAACACTGCGTGATTTTACTTATTTGAGGTAGCGAGAGTAGTCAAATGCATAGAGACAGAAATAAGAATAGAGGGTTCCAGAAGCTGGGGGGAGGAGTAATGGAGAGTTATCTATTTATAATAATAAAAGCGTAATATGCTAATTAGACCGGATAGCCAAATGACCTTCTGGACGTTCTTCTGGATGACCTTCCAGATGAAGCGGGGCTGCAAGGGCTGAGGCAAGCCACGTGGCTGTGAGGGCTGAGCCCCTTGCACGAATTTTATGCACTGAGCCTCCAGTATATATGTAAAAGGCTAAGTGACTAGCCAACTGGCTGATGGCTGGTAGCTATGGCACGCACTGACCACCAGGGGGCAGATTCTCAACACAGGAGCTGCCAAGCAACAGCAATTTTGCAGAGTGCCCTCATCCACTCTGGGACCCCTCAGGGGATGTCAGGCTGCCGGTTTTGGCCCAATCCCCACAGGCCAGGCCGAGGGACCCCACCGGTGCACAAATCCATGCACCGGGCCTTTAGTTGATTAATAACGAGTTCTGATTTCACAAGGACAAAAAGAGTACTGCAGACTAGTTATACAGCAATGGGAATGTACTTAACAAACTGAACTGAACACTTAAAATAGCTGAGAAGGGAAATTTTATGTTACATGTATTTTACCAGACTCACAAGTCTTAAAAAATGTATCCACTCTAAGGATCCAATTCCTTAGTTGTAAGAGCCACATTTCAAGTGCTGCATGGTCATGTGGGGCTGGTGGCTGCTGTACAAAGACCATTTGAACATGGAGCATTTCCATCGGCGTGGAAGGTTCTACTAGACCAGTGGTCGGCAAACCGCGGCTCGTGAGCCACTTGAGGCTTGCGAGCTGCGGTTTGCCGCTCTGTTGACTTAATGAGTATGCTGACCACTGTACTAGACAATGCTGGTCTAGAAAACCTTTCCTGACCAGGCTACCAAAAATTGTCATTCTAGGCTCTTAATCCTGTGGTCCTCATTTCCAAAGGTCAGAGCCTCAGAATTCAGCCTGGGTCTTAGGACACCCTCCCCACCTTACCATGCAGTATGAAGAAGGTCTTGGGGTTAAACCTGTTGGGGTCCAATCCATCCAGCTCCTCCCACACCTCCTTCAACTGGGCTTGGCTGCCCTGTGGAGGTAAGAGCGAGAGGCTCATGAGTAAGAAGTCTAGGTCCTATGGGATAAAGCTAGAGAACCCTTTATGCCCCCATATCTCAAAGTCATTCCCCTCCAGCAAGAAAACTACAACTCCCAGAAGCCCCTGGGCAGAGGTAGGTACATTAAAAGGGACTCTTGCCTCAGGGTTTGCTGGGAGTTATAGTTTTCCAGCTACGTTCTTGCTTTGTGGAATTTAAGGAATTAGACATGGGGGTTGGGGGGACGACAGGGAAGGTGGGTACGAATGATGTTCCTTACAGGCACATTGACTTTGGGGTGCTCTCGGTGCCGTCGCTGTTGCTCTTCCAGCTTCCTCTCTGCCTCCTTTCGCTGCTCCTCTCCCAGCGACTCCAGGTAACGGCGTCTCTCATGTTCCTTGAGCATCTCGTAGCGTTTGAACTCTTCATGATGGGCTGCATCGTACTGGGCAAGGTCACGAGTGGCCTGGGGAAAGGCAGACAGTCACTCTCGTCTCACCTCTACATCCAGGGTCAAATGTCCAACCTTCAAATGCCAGGCCGTTGGCTCTGAACCTGGCCCAACCTCCACCCTGTCCTGGGTCGCATGTCCTGATCTCACAGCACGTGGTCTCTGACCCACTCTTGTCCCATAACACAGCCTCTTTGTTCAAAAGAGATTAGGAGGCTTACTTTAACTCACCTCTTTCAAGTCCCCCACAATGTCAAGATCTTGGAGGAATAATAAAAAAAACCCCACACAAGGTGTATTTAATATGAAAAGCAGCACAGCTCGGGGGTAAAGAAGATGAGGTCTTTAATTATTTTGCTCAGAATTCAAATCCAGGCTCTGCTGTGTGAACAAATCCCACTAACTGTGTGATCTTGGGCAATTAACTCAGCCTCTCTGTGCCTCAATTTCTACCTCTGTGAAAATGGAGATAATAATACTACACAGAGTTGAATAGTGTTTCCCCCACACACAAAAATTCATGTCCAGCCCTAGCTGGTGTGACTCAGTGGACAGAGCACTGACCTGTGGACTGAAGGGTCCCAGGTTCAATTCCAGCCAAAGGCACATGCCCGGGTTGCAGGCTTGATCCCAAGGAGGAAGGTGCAGGAGGCAGCCGATCAATGATTTTCTCTCATCATTGATGTTACTATCTCTCTCTCCCTCTCCCTCCATTCCTCTCTGAAATCAATAAAAATATATTGGGGAAAACACACACACACACACACACACACACACACACACACACACACAAACAAAACTCATGTCCACCCAGAACCTCAGAACATGACCTCATTTGGAAGTAGGATCTTTGCAGATGTAATCAGTTAAAATGAGGACCTACTGGGTTAGGATGGGCCCTAAATCCAATGATTGATTTCTTTATAAGAAAGCTACAGGGAAGTCCCAGAGAGACTTGGGGAGAACGCCACGGAGGCAGAGACTGGAGTGATGTGTCTGCCAGCCAAGGAATGCTGGCAGCCTCCAGAAGCTGGAAGAGCAAGGAGCAGGTTTTCCCCCACAGCCTCTGAAGAGAGCACAGGCCTGCGGAAACCTTGGCTTTGGCTTAGTGATACCAGTTTTGGCCTCCAGAACTGTGAGAGGAGACACGTATGCCGTTTTTAGCCACCGAGTCTGTAGCAGTGTTACGGCAGCCTCAGGAATCTAACGCACCCAGGAAGACCCTTCTCGACCTCTGACCTCCACTGAAGAATACATTCGTGTTACGCTGCTACGTTTGTGGTTGTTATATGGAAGCAACAGGAAGCTGATACAGCTGTCCTGTGGGGACTAGACGGTGTAGCTGGGGGTCTCATCCTGGGACCACTGCGGCCCACAGGAGACAATGGTCAATGTCTAAGAATCATCCAGCCCCAAATGTCAAGAGGGCTGAGTTGGAAAGCAAGCATGGAAGGCAGAAGCAAGGTGCCCAGTGAGGAAGAAGCTGACGGGAACTGAGACCGGGGGAATGACAGTGGGGCTGGAGCAAAGCGGACAGTTTCTCGAATGTTCTGGAAACAAGTGGCAAAACCAGCCCAGTGCTGGCCTGGACTCAACTAGCTGCTGCTATTATCTTCGTGGCCACTAGGTGGAGCTCCAGGAGGCCAGGAAAGCAGGGCCCAGGCCAGGCCGGGCTGAGGGGTGGATTCTGTCCCCAGAGAAGGGCAGTGAGCAGGGAGAGGCAGGGGCATCCCTCCCACACTTGGCCTTTGCAAGAGGGCTGAGTTGGAGGGCTGCAGATCCCATTTCTCAGAGCAGGATGTGTGTGTTCCGATGGTTGCCATGACATTACCATCGACGTGGTGGCTTAAAACAATACACATTTGTCATCCTACAGGCTGGAGGGAGGCCAGAGGCCTGAAATGGGTTCCACTGGACTCAAGCTGTCGGCAGGGTTGTGCTCCCTCCAGAGACTAGAGGAGAATCTGCTTCTTTGCCTTTTCCAGCTTCTAGAGACGGATTCTGGGAGTGTCTGGCTTCAGGGGTCACATGCAGCTGAGAACTGTACTCAATCTCCCTCGGCCTCCCTCTTTCAAGGGCCCTTGTGATGAGATCTGGGGCCCACCTGGGTGACTCAGGATCAGCCCACCAGCTCAAGACCCTCAACGTAGTCATGTCTGCAAAATCCCTTTTGCCTGAAATGGTCACATATCCACAGGTTCCATGGAAGAGGGTGGGACATCCTTTTTTTCCCCTAAAATATATTTTATTGATTTTTTACAGAGAGAAAGGGAGAGTACTAGAGAGAGAGAAACATCGATCAGCTGCCTCCTGCACACTCCCCACTGGGGATGTGCCCGCAACCAAGGCACATGCCCCTGACCGGAATTGAACCCGGGACCCTTCAGTCTGCAGGCCGATGCTCTATCCACTGAGCCAAACTGGTCAGGCCCCCTCCCACCTTTTTTTAAGATTAAAAAATATATATATTTTTTTGCCCTAACCGGTTTGGATCAGTGGATAGTGTCGGCCTGCGGACTGAAGGGTCCCGGGTTCAATTCCAGTCAAGGGCATGTGCCTTGGTTGCAGGCACATAACCCAGTGCGGGGCGCGCAGGAGAAGGCTGATCGGTATTTCTCTCCATCTGATGTTTCTAACTCTCTATCCCTCCCCCTTCTTCTCTGTAAAAAAATCAAGACAATATATTTAAATATGTATATATATATTTTTTATTGATTTCAGAGAGGAAGGGAGAGGGAGAGAGACATAGAAACATCATTTATTGATTTCACAGAGGAAGGGAGAGGAAGAGAGAGAGAGAAACATCAACGATGAGAGAGAATCATTGATCGGCTGCCTCCTGTACGCCCCCTACTGGGGATGGAGCCCACAACCTGGGCATGTGCTCTGATGGGGAATTGAACCATGAACTCCCAGTCATAGGTGACACCGAGTCACACCAGCTGGGCGTTTTCTTTTTAAGATTTTAAAAATACATACATATATACATATATATATATATATATATTTTTAAATGATTTCAGAGAGAAGGGAGAAGGAGAGTTAGAAACATCGATGATGGGAGAGACTCATTGATCAGCTGCCTCTTGCAGGCCCCACACTGGATCCAGCCTGCAACCTGGGCATGTCCCCTGACCAGGAATTGAACCGGGGACCCCTCCTGGTTCACAGGTCAAAGCTCAACCACTGAGCCACATTGGCTGGTCCTTAAAGATTTTTTAATTGATTTTTTTTTTGAAGAGAGAGGAAGGGAGAGGGAGGGGGAGGAAGGGGGGGGAGAGAGAGAGAGAGAGAGAGAGAGACATCTTTCGTCTGCCTGCCCCCCACCAGGGATCAAACTGAAACCCGGGCATGTGACCTGACCAGGAATCAAACTGGCAACGCTTCAGTGTGCAGGACGACGCCCAACCAGCTGAGCTACACCAGCCAGGGCCGGGTGGCACATGCTCGGTGAGGGCCATTATTCTGCCTCCCACAAGGGCACAAAAGGAACAGCCCCCGCCCCAAGTCACATGGGAAAGACGGAGCGGAGGAGGGATTTGAAACCAGGTCTTGGTGGAACTGAGCCCCTGCGGCTGCCTACACCTCCGCTTTCCTGCGGAGATTCTGGGAAGGGATTTTAGACTCCACCAGGCCCCTTCAGCCGCCGACCTCAGAGGACGCCGGGCAGAGGTGAGCGGGCTTGCATCCTGGGCTGTTCCCCTCTCCCCCTCCGCAAAGCTCCCTCAGTCCTCTTCCTGTAGTCCCCCCTCACGCTACCGTCTGGATCAGCAGCTCCAGGTCTCGGGCCTCGAATGTGTGCTGATTCTGAGGATCCAGGTGTTCAAACTGCTTCAGGAGGCTCAGGTGATCCAACTGTACATCTGGATGAGGGGAAAGAAGGGAAAAAAACTCAACTCATAGCATGTTCTTGCTTTCCAAATCCCTACCCTGGGCCAGATGTGCTCTAAACGAGGCCGCAGAGGGCTCTGAGGAAGCCCAGAGGGCAGCCTGATTGAACCGGGGGCAATCAGGAGGGCTTCCTGGAGGAGGTGATGCCAGCACCGAGAGTCATGCTTCCGACAATAATAACCATAACAACAGCTAACATGTATGAGTACTTCCCAAATGCCAGGTCCAGCTCTAAACACATTAACTATATTAATGCCTTAACTTTTCACAAGTATCTTACAACAGAGGTTCTATGGTTTCCCAAGTTATGAATGCAAAAACTGAGGCCTCGAGAGGGGAAGTGGCCTGTCTCAGTCACCATCTAGGAAGTGGCAGAGCGAGGGTTAGACCCAGCAGCTGGGCTCCAGAGCGCCTGCACTCAACCTGTTACGGGTTGAATTGTGGGCCCTAAAATTCATCTGTTGATGCTCTAACCTGTGACCTCAGGATGTGACCTTATTTGGAGAGAAGGCTTTTACAGAGGCGAGGCAGTGACAGTGAGGTCATTAGCGTGGACTCAAATCCAGTATGGCTGGTAGCCTTAAAAAAAAAAAAGAAGAAGAACCCTGACCAGTTTGGTTCAGTGGATAGAGCATCGGCGTGCAGACTGAAGGGCCCGGGTTCCATTCCGTCAAGGGCACATGCCCAGGTTGTGGGCTTGGTCCCCAGTAGAGGGCGTGCAAGAGGCAGCCAATGAATGATTCTCTCTCATCATTGATGTCTCTCTCTCTCTCTCTCTCTCCCCCTCTCTGAAACCAATAAAAAATATATTAAAAAAAAAAGAACATTTGGACACAGAGGCAGGATGACGTGAAAGGACACAGGATGAAGGTGGCCGTTTACAGTGACCAGAACACATCCTCCCTCTGCCCCCCGCAGGCCAGCCCTGCCCACACCTTGACCTGACTTCTGGCCTCCACACCTGTGACAGTAGGCGCCAGTGGGTTAATCTGCGGCAGCTGGTTACACAGCCCAGGAAAGCGTGCGGCTCCCCACAGCGGGCCGGCCAGCGGGCGGCACAGGGCGGGGCGGGGGCAGGAGGGGAGCCGCACTCAGTCACTGAACTCTGGTCTCCCAGGCCTCCCAGGGGCCCAGATGTGAATCGGGCGGGCGGGCGGGCCGGCCCTCCAGTGTGCCCAGGGCCAGCAGGGGGTGGGAGACACACCCAGGTGGCCCGAACGCAGGTGCCCGGTGCGCTGTGGAGGGAGGCAGCGTGGCCGCTGCGAGCCCAGAGCGGGGACAGGTGCTCAGGAGCTGAAACGCACGCTTCATTCTCACGCCCCAGGTGCGGTGAGCCCCCGGTCTGCGGCACCGCGGCCACCGCAGGAGCCAGATGGCGGCAGAGTCCGCCCCGCAGAGCACCCAGTCCAGAGGCCGAGAGCAGGCGTGTAAGGGACAAACACGTGACCACGAAGGACTCACACAGAGGCTCCTTCATGCAGATGGTCAGGGCGGCACTTTCTGAGGGGCCACACGGCCGGGCAGATGAGTGTTACTTTAAGCCACTAAGTGTGTGGCCATTTGTGACCGTGGCCACAGGGAATGAACACAGGTGCTAACAGGATGCCATTGGCTGCCCCGTGGGGTAGAGGGAACAGGGAGAACAGCATGGGGGGTGGGGGAGGGGACAGCAGAGGTCCAAGCAGGACCTGAGGGAAGTGGTCAATTGGGGAGCTATTTTTTTAAAAAATATATTTTATTGACTTTTTACAGAGAGGAAGAGAGAGGGATAGAAAGCTAGAAACATCGATGAGAGACACATCGATCAGCTGCCTCCTGCACGCCCCCCTCTGGGGATGTGCCCGCAACCCAGGTACATGCCCTTGACCGGAATCGAACCTGGGACCCTTCAGTCCCCAGGCCGACACTCTATCCACTGAGCCAGACCGGTTAGGGCTGGGGAGCTATTTTTAAAAATATATATATTTATTGACATCAGAGAGGAAGGGAGAGGGAGAGAGAGCTAGAAACATCAATGATGAGAGAGAATCATTGATTGGCTGCCTCCTGCACGTCTCCTACTGGGGATCGAGCCCACAACCCCAGCATGTGCCCTTGGCCGGAAGTGAACCAGGGACCCTTCAGTCTACAGGCCAACACCTTATCCACTGAGCCATACTGGCTAGGGCTGGGGAGCTATTTTGAGTTGTCGAAGGGACAAAGTCTAGAGCATGGTGCCTGAGACACAACAAGCAGAGTGTCTCCAGGGGACATTTCTCCCGTTAGTGACAGAGGACATCTCATTGACCAGAAAGCGAAGCAGACTCCGACACTGTAATAGTGAACCAGCAGGGCAGAGAGGGCGTGGCAGCCACGCAGAGGAGGCCGGGGAAGAGCCTGTCTGCTCACCTTCCCGCTCCAGCACACAGTAGGACTTAAGACCTGTTTGGTCTATGGGTAAATGGAGCCAGGCAGAAATGAAAACCAAGGCCAGCTCTCCCACGGGCCCTTGGCACCCTCCGCTAACGCACAGCATCCCCATCTGTAACACGGGAGCCTCCCGGGGTGTCAGGAGATGAAAGGAGCTAGAGGCGAATCTCAATAAAGAAGCCAAGTCCTGCCTGCCCCGCTGGTATGGCTCAGTGGTTGAGCGTCCACCCAGGAACCAAGAGGTTGCGGGTTCGATTCCTGGTCAGAGCACATACCCAGGTTGTGGGCTCGATCCCCCAGGGGGCCCCTGCAGGAGGCAGCCAATTGATGACATCCTCTCTCACAATGTTTGTCTATTCTCTATTCTCTCTTTCTGTATTCTCACAATCTCTCTATCCCTCTCCCTTCCTCTCCCTCTAAAAAATATAAAAATTAAAAAATCAATAAAAATATATTAAAAAAAAAAAAGTCACGTCCTTATACTTCGCGATGGGCCGAAACGTGTCCCAGCAGCAGCAGAACATACCACAAACTGACAATAAGCGAACAGTAGCAAAGGGTGCAAACCACCCAGATGTCCACTGAGTGATGAGTAGGTGAACCCAGTGCGGGAGATCCACACAGTGGAATATTACTTGGCCCTGAACAGGAACGAAGGACTGACCCCTGCTGCAACGTGGATGAACCTTGGAAATATTTTGCAAAGGGAAATAAGCCAGAGACAAAAGGTCACCTACCGAATGACTCATTTACATGCAATGTCCAGAACAGGCAAATCCACAGAGATGGGAAGTAGGTTAGTGGTTGGAGGGGTGGGGTGGGGCTGGGGAGGGTGAATTAGGAGGTGATGGCTAAAGAATACGGGTTTCCTTTTAGGGTGACGACAATGTTCTAAAGTTGGCTCCGGTGATGGTTGCACATCCCTGTGAATAGACTAAAACCCCTGAGTCATATACTTTAAAGGGGTCACTTGTATGACAGATGAGGGATATCTCCATCAAGCCAGTTAAGAGAAACAGCAGGGTCTAGACGCACTTGGACAAACCACTTCGAGGAATGTGAGAAATAGGCTAGGATTTGGAATCTAAACCCAAACCTTTCTCTTCCAGGCATACTTTCTTTTCTTTAATCCAAGTAATTGCACTACAAAATACAGCCTCAGATATAAATGCCTGCAAATCAGTATCATCCTAGCAGGGCTGGGGGGTGGAAGGGGGGTAACTAAGCCAAGGGAAATATGGAGTGTAACCCGTTACCCGTCCTGAGCCCGTCACGGGGCTGTGGTTATGCAGGAGGATGTCATTGTTTTGAGGGAAATCGCACTGAAATATGTGGGCGTAAAGGCACATGGTGGCCGCAAGGAACTGGCAAATGTGAGTGAAAGGTAAGTGGAGCAAATGGTGACAACTGAGGATCTGGATTAAGGGTATTCAGGAGATTTTTGCTGCTTTTCTTGCAACTTTTTGTAAGTTTGAAGTTACATCAAAAATTTTTGGGTTTGTTTTTTTTTGCCCTAACCGGTTTGGCTCAGTGGATAGAGTGTCGGCCTGTGGACTGAAGGGTCCCAGGTTCGATCCCGGTCAAGGGCATGTACCTTGGTTGCGGGCACATCCCCAGTAGGGGGTGTGCAGGAGGCAGCTGATCGATGTTGCTCTCTCATTGATGTTTCTAGCTCTCTATTCCTCTCCCTTCCTCTCTGTAAAAAAATCAATAAAATATATATTTAAAAAAAAATTTCTGTTTTTGTTTTTGGTTAACCCTCACCCAAGAATATTTTCTCCATTGGTTTTAGAGAGGGTGGGAAGGAGGAAGGGTGGGGCAGAGAAAGAGAGAGAAACATCAATGTGAGAGAGACACATTAAATGGTTGCTTCCTGCACATGCCCCGACCAGGGCTGGGGATCAAACCTGCCCTTGACTGGGAATTGAACCTGTGACTCTTCAGGGCGTGGGCCAGTGCTCTAACCACACCAGCCAGGGCTGAAGTTACATCAAAAATTTATAAACAACCATGATTTTTAAAATCCTATATAATAAAAGCCTAATATGCTAAGTGTCTGGTTGTCCAGTCAGCCGTTCAACCAATCAAAGCGTAATATGCTAATGATATGCTAAGGCTGCTCAACCGCTCGCTATGATGTGCATTGACCACCAGGGGGCAGACACTCCAATTGGTAGACACTCCAATTGGGGTCCGGCTGATCCGGACTGAGTGAGAGGGCCGGACATGCCCTGGCTCTCCCCTGGTCTCTCCCTGGCTGGCCAACCTCCCGAACCCCTCCCTGGCCCCAACTGTGCACCGATGGGGTCCCTCGGCCTGGCCTGTGCCCTCTCGCAATCTGGGACCCCTCAGGGGATGTCAGAGAGCCAGTTTCAGCCCGGTCCCGCAGGCCAGGCTGAGGGACCCCACTGGTGCACGAATTGTGCACTGGGCATCTAGTATAAGAATAAAACCCCCCAAACAGAAAAACAACCAGTTATTGTTCTAGGAAGAAGATTCTATCAGTCTTCCATGCACTTTATCAGGAGGCCCCACTGCCTAGTACAAAACCATCCAGAAGCCCAGGATGGAGGTGGCCCTGCCCCCCAGCCCCACCCCTGCTCACTGGGCCCTGCCCCCAGCCCCACCCCTGCTCACTGGGCCCTGCCCCCCAGCCACCCCCTGCTCACTGGGCTCCTGCTTTGCATCCATCTTGGCCTTGAGCAGCATCCGAAGCCGTGACACCTCCTGCCGCTTGAGCTCGTCCAACTTGGTGCGGACATGATGACTGACGAAGTCCAGCTCCCGACTCAGCTTCCCGCTCTGACCAGAGAGTGAGGGGACACCGGTCAGGCTGGAGGCCTGGGACGGGGCACTGTCTCTGGCCTTCCTGGAACCTTCCACAAGCTTTCTCATGCCTCCGAGGGCTCCACAGAGGCTCCGAGACAAGGTCCCAGCCCCTCAGCTTGGCATTCGAAATCCCGCCCATTCCTGTAGCCCCACCTCCCGTCGCTCATCCAATCATACTCTTGGCTCCAGCAACTCTCACTGGGTGTAGGACCCCACGCTCAAGGCCCTTTGCCACCTACGGCCTTTGCACCTGCTGGGCCCTCTGCCAGGGAAGCTGTCCCACTGCTGCTCCCCAAGCCGGACCGGACCCGCGCTGTCCTGCAAGCCCAAAGCAGATGGCACCTCCCTGGGAAGAAGCCCCCCAACAACCCTCTCAGCCCTGCCACACACACGCACGCACGCGCACACACACACACATGCACACACACGCACATGCACATGCACACACACGCACGCACGTGCGCACACACACACACACACATGCACATGCACACACACGCACGCACGCGCGCACACACACACACACACACGCACACGCACACACGCACATGCACACACACGTACGCATATGCACACACAAACACGTGTATGCACATGCAAACACACATGCACGTACACACATGCACAAGCACATGTGTATGCACACACAAACACATACACACACATGTACGCACAAACAAACATGTATGCATGCACGTACACACGCACACACACTGTGCTGAGCAGGATGCCTTCGCTGAGTTGCCTCCATTACCATTAGGATTATGTCTGTTTCTCAATCAGAGCCCTGGGGGCTCTCCAAAGACCCCAGGACAGAATTCCTGGGCTCAGCACTCACCCACCGCCCCAGCCCTGTCGTCTGCTGGTCTTTGTCAGCTACAAGGAACCGCCAGCAGCGGAACGTACCAGAAGCTTGGTTTGCACACACAGTTCCTACGGTCTCCTCCCAACCCCGCCCATTTCACCTTCTACACCACCACACCCCCTCTCAGAATCCACCCTCACCTGGGGTGTCCTTCCCCTAGAGGCGACCTCCCCTTGTCAGATTGGATGGACCCTCTTTGGGGCTTCCCCCGCGCCCTCGCCTAAGCCACCGCTCAGATCTCAGATGGTTTCCTGTCCCTCATGACTCATGTGGGTTGCTCGAGCCCTCTTGGGGCGCGTGGCCCTTGCCCATCAGCAGGGCAAGGCGAGCACAGTCTGAGCCAAGCTCTGCGCTAGACCTACTGGGCCTGCCCTCTAGTGCTGCCCACAACCCCATGCTCCCCGGAACAGAGTGACGCCCAGGAGAAGCCAGGTGCCCAAGGCCCCTCAGTGAGGCTGGGCGGCCAGGGTGCACTCCCAGTGCCGGCGCCCCCTTCCCCATGACCGGCCCCTCCACCCCCTTCCCCTGCTGGGCCTCAGCAATGGGCTCAGACCCTCGCGGCCAGTGATGACATTTCCCGCAGGTTCCCGATGTGCCTGGCCAGGCACTTGGGGGGATGATCGCTGATTTACACAACCCCGCACAACGGGGACCGGGTTACCAGCCTCCCTGTTCTGAGAAGGAAAGCGAGTTGCGCGGGGTGCAGCACTGACCCTGGGAGCGCGGGGGAGGGGGGCCTGGGGCTGGCACCCGGCATCGGCCCGCCCAGACCCTGCCCACCCAAGTGGCCTCTGTTTCTGACTTCGCTTCGCAGTTGTGCAACTTGGGGGGCAAGCCCAGTGGCCTCCTGTGCCTCGGTTTCCCCATCTGGGCAGTGGGAGGGGTTGGGCCCAACTGACTCTGCTTTTGCTTGCTTCTCCTCAGGGGCAGAGTGGATAAGGACAGACAAGAACCCCAGGAATGCTGGGAGGTTTTTTAGGGGGAGCAGGGCTGCCTCCCCACCAGTTTCAGGTCCTGGGCCCAGGTTTTGGAGAACTTGGGGTGTCTCCTCTAGAAGGGACATTTTTTAAAATATATTTTATTGTGTTTTTTTACAGAGAGGAGGGGAGAGGGATAGAGAGTTAGAAACATCAATCAGCTGCCTTCTGCACCGCCCCCTACTGGGGATGTGCCCGCAACCAAGGTACATGCCCTTGACCGGAATCAAACCTGGGACCTTTCGGTCCGCAGGCCGACGCTCTATCCACTGAGCCAAACCGGCTAGGGTGGGACATTTAAAAATATATATTTTTACTGATTTCCGAGAGAAGGGAGAGAGAGAGAGAAACATCAATGTTGAGAGAGAATCTCGGACCGGCTGCCTCCTGCATGCCCACACCAGGGATCGAGCCCACAACCCGGGCATGTGCCCTGACCGGGAATGGAACCACGACCCCCTGGTTCATAGGTCGACGCTCAACCACTGAGCCACATGGGCCAGGCAGAAGGGACATTCTGACAGCACCCAGGGATGCTGGGAGTGGTGGGATGGGGAGACGGAGCGGGGCAGGGACTTGGGACGCTGCCTGGGGGAGGGGACAGGAAGGAGAAACACTGCTCTCAGGACCTCAGCGTTCTCTTCTGTAAGACGGGATAATCAGGGCTGACCCTCCTCACGCAGAAAGCACTGTGCTCAGTGCCGAGCGCTCACGCACTCACTGAGGAGGACGCCTACTGGGGCTGTCAAAACCCTGTACAAGTCTAACCTGCGATAAACCAAACCCGAACCCCGGGGGTGCGTTCTGTTATACCCCATTTCACAGAGGGGAAACTGAGGCACGGCAAGGGGTTGGCCACATAGCTGGTAAGTGGCAGAGCCGAGGCTGGGAGCCTGCGACATCCACCCCGGCGCCTAACCACACACTCTGTGTTCCCCAAGTCCCTTCCCAGGCGTGTGACCCGGAATGACGACGTCTCCCTTTGTGAGGGCTGGAGCCACGTGGCCCCTTTAAGGAACCCGGTCCTTCCCAACACTCTGCCCTCTGAGCCCCTGCCCCCTCCCGCCCCTCCCGCCCAGCCGCACCTTGATATCCTCGGCATTGGCGGCCTGCAGCTTCTCTCGGAAGTGCCCGTCCGTCTCCAGCACGCTGATGACCTCCTGGAGGTAGCGGTGGTAGTACAGACCCGTGTCCTGAGGAGAGAAAGATGGACGGGGCAGCTCAGTCCCCACCTGAGGGTGGGACCCACACCCTGCTCCCCGAGGCATCTGCAGAGGGACCTAGAGCACCACCCCGTTTGAGCAGGAGGCTTGTCCCCTGGAAAAGGCTCTGCATCTGCAGCCAGCAGACGGGTCCTAACCCCCATCTGCTCTGTAACCCCCGGGAACCTGCCAACCTCCAGGCCATAGCTCTCACCTCCGCCCAGCTCTGTAGTGGAGACAAAACGTGTGTCACACGGGCACACACAAGCCCAACACCGCTCACAGCGTGGGGCTTACTGAGCAGACACACTGGTACTTATTGGCGAGCAGAGAGCATTCATTCATTCATTGATTCAATTAGCATCCTCTGAGCCCCTGCCACGTGCTGCTCTGGGGGATACAGCAAGTGAGCAAGACAGACATGAAGCTCTGGGCCTCCTGGCCCCACTTCTCAGAGCTGCCCAGAACAGAAAATGAGATCGACAACCTGGCTCGATGATAAGGATGCAGAAGACACTCTGTCTCCTCTAGCTCTCACTACATCAGTCGAGGAGCACACAGTAGGTGCTTAATACAAGGTAAGTGAATCACCCAGCTATGCCACTCCGGGTGCAGTCTTTCCTGTTGTTGCTAAAACAAAGTGTCACAAAGGAAGTGGCTTAGAGCAACACACGTGGATTCTCTCAGAGTTCTGGAGGCCAGAAGGGCAACATGGGATGGTGGGGCTCAGCTCATTCCCGAGGCTCCAGGAAGAGCGTTTCCTTGTCTTTTCCGGCTCCCGCGGGCTGCCGGCACTCCTTCGCTTGTGGCCCTGCCTCACGCTGACATCTCACGTCATCACATCGCCTCGGACGCTGGCCTTCCTGCCTTCCTCTTAGAGGGACCCTTGTGATTCCACTGGGCTCACCTACATGACCCAGAATAACGCTTCCACCTAAAGATGCCAACTCGCCCTGGCTGGTTTGGCTCATTGGCTGGAGCATCAGCCTAAGGACTGAAGGGTTCCGGGTTCGATTCTGGTCAAGGGCACATGCCCCAGCTGCGGGCTCAATCCCCCGTGGGGGGCACACAGGAAGCAGCTAAGCAATGATTCTCTCTCATCATTGATGTTTCTATCTCTCTCTCTCTCCCTCTCCCTTCCTCTATGAAATCAATAAAAATATATTAAAAATAAATAAAGATGCCAACTCAGTCACACCCGGGAACACGCTTTTGCCACAGGAGGTCATATATTCCCAGGCTCAGGGGATTAGGGCGGGGACATCTTTGGGGACCATTTTTCAGCCCAACACAGTGGGCTGAAATCTTGTTGGGACTGCCATGATGCCTCAGTGTCCTGTGTTTTTACTTGCTAAGTCTGGCAATCCTAATCCTTGAACAAGTTACTTAATCCCTCTGTGCCTCAGTTTCCTCGTCCACCTACTGTTGTTGATATCTAGAACATTCTGTGCTTTCCACAGTGTAAAGAGATGCTCTACCATGGCCCACAAGGCCCCATGTGACCTGCCTTGTCCCCTCTCTTGCTCACTCAGCTCCAGCCACACAGCCTTTGCCCAGGCTACTCCCTCCGCCTGGAATCGGAGGTCCCTCCCTGAACTTCAGATCTCACCTCAATGGCCATCACTCCTTGTGTCTGTTCTCAGGAGCCCAGCGAGCTAGGCTGGCCTGCGAGGGGACTGGGCTTGCGTTAGCCCTGTGCTTGGCTCGTAGAAGATGCTCAAGAGATGTGTGGAGTGAATGAGGAAAAGGGTGCCTGTAGGGAGCGGCTATCGGGTTCAGCCTCTGGACTGCCCTGTTGGCAAAGCCACAAACAAGTCCCAGCCTAGAAGGCATAATTAAGCTTGACCTTAGGATGCTCCCTAGATCCTATCTGGGTAGCTAATGGGCTGTGGGAGGTGCAGCAAGTGCTGCCAAAACAAGTGAAACTCACAAGAACACCGTAACTATGGTGACCACCACTTTGTTTACCTCCGGCTATAAAATAAAGGCTCAGCTTGCCCTCAGGATCTTCTCTCTGTGGCCTTAGCCAGGCCCAGCAGATCCACCTAGACTCAGCTTATTCTCTTTGTCTTTTCTTCAATCCTTCGCCGCCCCCCCGCCCCAGGCTTGCCGAACCCTTGGCTGTGCTGGCACAGCCCAGGTACCCTTCTGTGTCTGCAAACATGCCACTGGGCGGAGGCCTCAGTCACTGGGTGGGGACGGGCCACCCAGGAGCCTGGCACAATCTGCTAGTGGGAGGATCCGGTCATAAATCAGGGCACTGGCCTTGAGGAAATCTTTCAAGTTCCAAGTACCAAACGCCCTAAGAGCAAAGGTTTCACAGCGTTGGATAAAAACCCACTGGGATTACTTAACGGAGCGGTTCATAAGGCCCTCTGTCATTTGAACTACAACTCCCAGGAGCTCCAGGAAGTGAGCACTGCCCAATTAGCTAACAACACAACACCTGTTTAAGGTGCTACTGGGAAATGTAGTTCTTTTGTTCAAATTGCTGCTTGAGGAGAGAGGAGTCTTAAAAAAACACACACACACACACAACCAACACTCCCCAAAACAGAGAGGTTTAGGGGTGTGTGTAGCGGGGGAGAGGGGGAGGTGATGCCGACTTTTCACTTAACATCTGGTCTGATTTCCCACAGTTCAGAGTCAGGGACTTGGACATCTGCTCCCTCCGCCCGCCCCCACCCCCCACCTTCGCCCCAGTTTTTCACCACGTCAAAGCCCGGGGACTACAAAGAATGGCCGGCAAACTCCACGCCGTGTCCGTGGGGGGGCGGGGGGGGAGGGAGAAGTATCCACCCGGGGCCACGGGTCCGCGGGACTGTCGTACCCCTGCAAACACCTGGCTGGGGAGCAGGACAGGGCCACTCACGGGGCTCTCGGTCGCGGGGCTCTCTTCCTTGGGCGCCTCCCGCTCCAGGGGCACAGCCAGGACAGCGCGGAGCAGCAGCAGCGGTGGCAGCAGGAGGAGGGCTGCGCGGGGCCCGGAGGGAGGCATGGCGGCGTGACCTGTGCGGGCGGAGAGTGGAGAATGTCTATCCCAAGCCTCCTCCTTCCCTGGACCCAGAAGTCAGGCCCCCAGCACCGCACGCTCTTCTCCCTTCCAAGAGTCAAGAATCAAAGCGTCTCGTTTTCCCGGACCCAACATTCCGAGCCTCCGGCCTTTCCTTCCTTAAACCCAAGAGTCCGGGCTCCATGCAGCCTCTTCGCTCAGTGACTCAGGAATCCGGGATTTCAATTCTGAGTCCCCCAGACCAAAGATCCAAGCCCCCAGCCCCCCTTTTTTTATCCTAGGATCTAGGAGAGCTGGTGCCCAGCTCGTCTTCCTCCGGAATTCAGCCTCCAGCCCTCTAGTCCTCCACCTCCCCTCCTCCCTGGGACCCAGGAGTCTAGAGATCCCAGACCCTCACCTTTCCTTCACCGCAGAGGGCGTTTTCCCGGGCTGGGACCTCCGCAGCGTTTTCCCCAGGCCACGCCCACTTTCCCCGCAAAAGACCCGCCTTCGGCTATCTGATTGGTCCACGCTGGCTCCCGCCCGCTTGGTTCTTGCCTAGTGGCCCCGCCCCTTGTCGAAGTCGCTCGCCTTTTTCTCGAAACACTTGCCTCCTTTATCGGAAGCTCAAATTCTTGACGACACATTTCCTGCCTCTTAGGCGAAAGCGGTAGGGAGACTTTCAAAACGAACTACAACTCCCTGTAGGCCGGGGTAAAATGACTTAACTTCCGCACCATCTTGGTCCCTTTGCCTTATGGGAATTGTAGTTTTCCCAGTTGTTTTTCTCCCCAAGAAGTGGCGGCAAGTTACAGATCAATAGCAATCGTCCAGGTCGCCCTATAAGTTTCTTATATAAGTGAGAGGTGTAGAGCGAGACTGCGCTGCGACCTCTCTGCGGTCCCTTTAAGGAACACTCGCATCCCCTTCCAATTTAGAACCCCCTGAGCTGGGTAGCCTGGCTGCGGCAGAAGCCAGGGGTCATTGCTTTGTTGGAAGTTGAGCGTGAGGGAATTGGAGGGAGGGGATTCCGGTAGATCCGAAAGGGAATCGCTCCTCCCTCGGAGCCCTCTTTATTCCCCTGCTTTATTTCGCAGAGACCCAGAGATTAGGTCCCCAGCTCCCCCCCAAAATTAGTCAGGTAGGTTTAGAAATTGGCCAGAGAGGCAGAGCACTGAGGTGTGAATGTGAAAAGCCTCTGCAGACACGGGGAAGGATAGATGGGTGCTGGTGGTCTGGTGTTTGGGGCCCAGGTTTCTGAATTCCCATGGGGGAGAGAGAATTGGACTCCTGGGCCCCTGATAGTGCCAAAAACTGGAATAAGGCTGCTGTTTCCCTGGACAGGAATAGGTGCTGGAATTCAGGCTTCCTGATTCCTGGATAAAATGTAGAGCTTAAGATCAGATATTTGGGGGAACAGAGCCCAT
This sequence comes from Corynorhinus townsendii, assembly GCA_026230045.1. Taxonomy (NCBI): domain Eukaryota; kingdom Metazoa; phylum Chordata; class Mammalia; order Chiroptera; family Vespertilionidae; genus Corynorhinus; species Corynorhinus townsendii. The sequence goes on along the minus strand of JAPDVU010000011.1, from coordinate 46,065,475 downwards.
TAGGATGTGGGGTCTGAGTCCTGACTTCTTCTTGTTTCTCCAGAATGTCTCAGGATAATGACACATGGAAAAAAGAGTGAGTAAAGGCACCGGAATGGACAGGAGTGGACAAAGGGGTGCACGGGGAACTGAGGGTTTGATTATGCCCACACACTTTCAGCTCTGGCCTCATAACCGCCTTTGCAGGCTCAGCACCATCAGCCTTGCTGGGAGGGGCTGGGGGCCTGGACTGCTGAGCCCTACCTAAAGGGAGCAGCCTAGGATGAAGACTAATGCGTCAGAAAGGGGAGGGGCTTGGACTCCTGAGTTCTGAGACCGGAGGGCCCTGGGATCTCGGACTCCTGGGTTCTAGACGACCAGTGCTGGGAGAAGGAGCTTTAGAACGGAGGGACAGGCTCAGATTCTACCCCTTCTGTGACCTCACAAGTGCTCAGAATCCTAACTTGGGAGGGGCTCTCGGGCAACCAGGGTGCCTTGCTTACTCTTGTCACAAGCCTGCCTCTCCCAGGGTCCTGTGGGATGAGCTCGCTGCCATAAGGCTGCAGAAGCTGGAACAGCAGGTACTGTGCTAGGACCCCCCCCCCCCCGCGGGCCCCTTCAAAGCTCCCCGGGAGCCCCATCCCCAAGGATTGCCCTGGGCTGGCTGGCTGGCCCTCCGTGGCTCTCTTGACCTTCAGGTTCTGCAATTGGGAAATGAGAACATAGGAATTCAGGATCCTAAAGAAGTAGACCTTGGGGACGAGACTCCAAAACTTCTAAGGAACAAGGGCTCTGAGGGCAGGACTCCCAGGTCCTGGGGGCGGAGGGGACCGGGTGCCAGGACCCCTGGTTTTGAGGAAGGAGGAGACGAGGGACTGAGGGCTTGGATTCCAAAATTTCTCCCCCGGATGCAGGCCGCCCCTTCCCCCAGGACTCCCCTTCCCCAGGCCCATTTTCACCCGAGTCTTCCGCAGGACTCCTGGCCCCCACACACCCCTTTCCCGCTCCCGCAGCGGCGGCTATTTGAGAAGAAGCAGCGGCGGAAACGCCAAGATTTTCTCATGGTTCAGGCCAATCCTGACGCCTCCATGCGGTCCTGCCGACCGCGACTGAGGTCGGAGCGCCTTGCGGGGAACAGCGGTGAGGAAAGGGTCCGACCCCCTCGGAGGCCAGGAGGGAGGGGTCTGTGGGAGCCCGGCGGGGCCCGGGAGCATCGAGCAGAGCCCGGAAAAGTCCGAGTCACAGCCAGTGGGGACCCCAGGGAGAGCGCGGGTGCGCTCCCCCTGTACGGCCATTAGGGGGCGGGGCTTGTTAGAGTTCTGGGGCGGAGCCTGCGAGAGCCGGGGACCGCCCAAAAGCGTGGGGCGGGGTCTGGGGCGGGCTGGGGCGGGTCCTGGTAGAGTTGCGGGGCGAGGCCTGGAAAAGCAGGACCAGGGCTGACATTGGCAAAGCCAGGGGACCTGGGTAACTTAGAAACCAGGTCCTACCGGCTGAGAACCCGGCTGGGGTGGTTAACGCGATTATTGAGTGGTTGGGCTGTCCTCGCCTGAGCCTTGGAATGAAGGTTGGGTTCTGAATGGGTCTCGGCGGTTTGGGTGGTCATTCAATCAGGGGCTGTGTCTGGGAGCCCAGCGAGGAGGCAGATCTTCGCAGTTTAGGGGCCTCTGCCCTGTCTCCCAGGCCTCCGGAACCCTTTCCTCCGGGAGAACGTGCCAGAAGCACATCTGCACGCTGGTACCCACAGCGCCCAGGGCATCATGAGCTGTGGGGGCGATGGCCGTCCCGAGCCCAGCCCCTTGGCATCCCCGACGGCAGAAGGTACTTTCAAGCCCTTGGACCGCCTACATTCTAGAACTCCACTCCCACTAGAACCCAGGCGTCTGGAACCTCAATCCTTGATCTCCAAATGAGCCTGGAGTGCAGATCCTCCCCCCACCCCCCATCCCCCCCACCCCCGCCCAGGGGCCCTGAAATCCACACCAAGTCCAGGTCTTGAACCTCCTCCTTCTCCAACACCCAGTCATCTGAGTCTCCAGCCCTTCCCTCTCCCTAGGATCCCATCTCCAGGTGCCTTCTCTCTTCTGCCTGCCAGACACGTCCTATCCGGAGTTGGAGGAGGTCTTCGTGGAGGATGTTCCCGCCTTCCGCCCTCCTTTCATAGGGCCCGCAAGGATAAGACGCAGGGGGGGTTGGATACCCCACCGGCGACATGGTAATTTGGGGGACATCTTCAGGCCCTCGGCTCCAAGTGGCAAATCCTCCCCCTTTTGTAACAGCCTTTTTGAGATATAGTTCACATACCATACCATTCACTCATTTAAAGTTTACAATTCCGGGGTTTTTATTCTATTTACAGAGATGCGCACCTATCCTCACAATCAATTTTCCTGCATTTCATCACCCTCAGAAGAAACCTGTATCTCTTACCAGTCACTACCCCCCTTTCTCCCAGCCCTAGGCAACCACTAACCTGCTTTCTGGCTCTTCCCATTTACCTATTCTTAACATTTCAGATAAACAGAATATGATCTTTCATGACAGGCTTCTCATGTTCGCATGTTTTTAAGGTTCCTCTACGTTGTGGTATTATCAGTACTTCATTCCCTTTTATTCTTAAAATATATATATATATATATATATATATATATATATATATTCAGAGAAGAAGGGAGAGGGAGATAGAAACACCAATGAGAGAGAATCCTTGATTGGCTGCCTCCTGCACGCCCCCTACTGGGGTGGAGCCCGTAACCCAGGCATGTGCCCTTGACCAAAATTGAACTCGGGACCCTTCAGTCCACAGGCCAACGTTCTATCCACTGAGCCAACCCAGCTAGGGCTTCCCTTTTATTCTTAAATATTTCATTGTAATGACATTTTATTCTCATGACATCACTATTTCACTATTCCAAAACAGGAATCATAATTATCACCGCAAAACCCCACTCTCTCTCCACCCCCACCCTAGATCCCCGGTCTCTCCTCTGCCCTCTCTGGCACAAAGGGAAGGGGGAGCTCAAATCCCACTCTGTCCTTAGGCCCAGGGCAGGCAGAGACTTCTGGACCTGTGTAGCTCCCCTGCATGTGGGGGAGGTGAGGGGTCTGGCAAGTGAGTGCGATCAACCATAAGTAGGTGCCAGAAACTGAGGAATTCTGGTCTTCTCTGGCAACCACTGGTGACCTCATCCCAAGCTCCTGGGACCCAGGTGTCCCGAGCGCAGTCTTCTTCCAGCTTCTTCCATCCCTTAGGGTCCAGTACAGAGGACGAAAACGAATCCCAGGATGGTGGAGATGAATGCCAGTCGCCAGAAAGGGATGGTGATGGGGGAAGTGGAGACTTGGGCTCCAACAGGGTGAGAGGTGGCGCGGCCCATAAGACAGAGGCAGAGGAGGGTGGTGCTAAAATTCTGCAGCCCAATCAGAGGCCCTTTTCCTGGTGGGTAGAACCTGTCCTGACTGAGCTCCCAGAGGCTCTGTGAGTGCCCCATTTACCATCTAGACTTGAGGATTTGAAGCGATGTGAGCACATCAAAACCCAGCCCACCGAAAGGCTGTGAGCTCGGGGGAGGGTGACGAGCGATAGGGAAGGGCCAGTTGGCACTCACTGTGGTATTGATGAACGTGAGGTACATAGTTTCAGTTGGGCTCTGGCCAGTGTGTGTTGAGTGGACAGAGCATCGTGGGTTGCAAGTTTGATCCCCGCCCTCACCCCCACCCCGTCCCGCCAGGGTGCGTGCAGGAAGCAACCAGTAGCTGTGTCTCTCGCATAGATGTTTCTCTTCTTCTCTCCCTCCCTTCCTTCTCTAAAAAGATCAACGGAGAAAATATATATCCTCCGGTGAGGATTAAGAACAACAACGAAATAGTTTCAGTTGGATAGATCCGGGCCATATTAAGTTATCTAGATCGAATCTCAACACATGTTTTAGCTGAGTGAGCCGTGCAAAGGAACTCTCCAATCGGTAGATGGAGTGAGCAAGGCAGCAGAGGAAAGCCAGTGGGGCTTGGCTGGGTGGAATCCTTAAAGCGATTGACCAATCAGCAAGTGGCCGAGAAGTTCGACCAATAGGCAGAATACATGGTCGAGAGTGGGTGTAACCCTGAGCTGGGATGGCCAATCAGTGTTTTACGAATGGGGGGTAGGGGGCGTGGCCTGGTCTGGGCTGCACCTCAACTTGAATTTGGCATGTGGGCCAGGGAGAAGACCTGGAAGAAAAGAAAGAGGAATCGGAGTCTACAGTGAGGACTTTCCCAGGGTTGGCTGACGAGATGTCCGAGGCCCTGGAAAGCGAGGGCGGCGGGGGCTTCAGCCATGCGGGGAGCTCGTCCCTCTCGTCTCTCCTCGCCCCAGGCCCTCGGTTCAGCGAGGACATGGAAGAATATGTGTTGCGGCCAGCGGCGCGCGGCTGCACGATGCAGTGTTGCATCAGCCGCGACAAGCGTGGCGTAGACAAGGGCTTGTTCCCTTTCTACTATCTCTACTTGGAGGCGATCAATGGCCACGGCCCGAAGGTGCTGTCTGGCTGCGGGGGCAAGCCCCCACCTCTCAGGGGCTTGACTTTCGCGAATCCAGGCCTTGCTCATCACCTATCAACTCCAGCTCCAAAGCTTCCCAGAACTGAGCTCCTTAGAGCCCAGTGGCAAAGGCCCTGCCCATCCCACAGCCAAGGCCTGCCCACTGTAGAGATGGGCCCGGCTTTCTCAAACTCAGGCCACGCCCTGTCGGGATCCAAAACCTCACCCTCATACACCCTCCACAACCCATCTTTGTAGGTCCAAGCCTGGCTCCACTGAGCCTTCTTTGCTATAAGGCCCCACCCAGTCCTGGGATAATCTCTGCCCCCTCAGTAACCAAGCCCCTCCCTTGGTGTCTTGCCTATCCAGAGTCAAGCCACGCCCCTCTCAGCCTAGCCATTCCCCTCTCTGTGAGGCTGTCTCTCAAGGCACTCTCTCCCAGAAAGGGGCTTTTTCCTACTCAGAGCCAGATCCACTTTTCCAAGATGAAACACCTACTAGAAACCTGTTCAAAGTGAGGCTCTTTCCTATTGTCCAGAGTCAGGCCTGCCTGGGCTCTGCCTGTAGGGGAGACATGAAGATGTGTAGCTCCCCTTCAGGACCCAGCTGATGACTTCCTTCAGTGAGAACTGCATCTCCCAGCAAGCCTTGGGACGTTTATTGCCCCATTACGCTTTCCTCTGTCCCCCGCCACGGACATAATGTCTCCTTGTCTTTGGACCCCCTAGCCCTAGCCCAGTACCCGAAATCGAATCTGATGGGCTGTTCTCACATCCACAGCTCTTCCTTCTCGCTGGGCGCAAGAGAAAAATGAGCACAACCTCTAACTATCTAATTTCCCTGGACCCCACAGACCTGTCTCGGGATGGGAGCAACTTTGTGGGCAAAGTCAGGTAGGCAGAGCCCTGATGTGTGTGAGAAACAGATGGCAGGTGATAGGGCACCTGGGGGAAGAAGGGGAGAATTGAACTACATTTCCCAACAGGCCATAAAGCGCAAGTTCTACCGGCTCTAGGACCTTTTCTCTTAGGGACTGGTGGGCTCTGGAGTTCTTCAGGTTGTAACCCCAGAGTGGTTAGAAATAGAACTGAAGGTTTTGGAGCACAGGCTGGGCATTTAAGACATCTGACTTCTTGAAAGGCAAGGGGCTGGGACTCCTACGTGCCTGAGTAGGAGTTCCTTCTAATAATAACCAACAGGTATTAGAGGGAAGAGAGTTCCTGAAGGGCCGAGGCAGGAAATGAAAAATCATGGATCACAGGGCTGGGACTGTGGATACATGGCAATGAGTCTTCCGTAGAGGACTGATGGGAAGAATTGATAAGATGGCATGGGAAAGCAGTTAATGTACAGCATAATGGTAACGATTCTTATTTTATCCTGGCCACGGCCTTTCTGGAGTAGATCTAATGTCTTGGGCACCAAATTCACCATTTTCGACAGTGGGGTGAATCCTGAAAAAAAGTATTTCATCCCAGACACTGGTCGGATCAGGGAGGAGTTGGGCGTTGTGTGTTATGTAAGTATCCCGCAGACTAGAGAGTGAATGGAGCAGAATGGTCGGGAGGGATAAAGAGCCAGGCCAACTAGAGCATAATACCCTAGGAGACCAACGTCTTGGGATTCCGAGGGCCCCGGAAAATGTCTGTGATCATCCCAGGAATTGATGGCCAGAACAAGAGAATCAGAGTCCAGCCACAAAATGTGAGTTGGCTGAGGTTGAGAATCTCTGGGTTGATAGGGGAGGAAGGGCTAGGCTACAGGCCCTAGGTCCAAAGGGAGGAGGGGCCCATGGTTGCAGGTCACATGTGCAGCCCGGAGGATTTTGTCCGATTTACGTGTCGCAGGGAGGGGAGGCTAGGGACTCAAACTGGTGTGTCCGGAGGAAAAAAAAAAGACTAGTTTGTGGTAGATTAACCACGCCCCCTACTTTGCCCTCTAGGAACGGGACTGCCTTATGAATCGGGTCCAACGGGGGGCCAAGCAGGGGCTGGTCCTCCTGCAAAACAAAGCCCCATCGTGGAGCTACGACACTGGCGCCTACGTGCTCAATTTTCATGGTCGAGTCACTCAGGCCTCGGTCAAGAACTTCCAGATTGTGTATCCGGATGACCGTGAGCTCCTAGGAACCGGGCTGGGGGTGGGAGGCGGAGGGAACGGGGATACCAACGGACAAGAACTACTACTCCCATCAACACTTAAGGTTTTCTCTGAGCAAGGCCCACTCCACGCTGTTGCAAAGCCTCTTGGGAACTGTAGTTTATACGGCACTCATAGTGTTTCCGGGCAAAGTAAGGGCGCCACACAGCCTCTTAGTTTTCTGAGCTCTTAGGGTCCGGGCAGGGAAAGAGTCTGACTAGGTTTCTAACTTCCTCCTCAGCCGACTACTTGGTGCTTCAGTTCGGCCGCGTGGCCCCAGACATGTTCACCATGGACTTCTGCTTCCCGCTTTGCCCACTTCAAGCCTTTGCTATCTGCTTGTCCAGTTTCGATGGGAAACTGGCGTGTGAGTAATCCAATAAAATATATTCCTCTCCACAGCACCTGTGCCTCATTTGGAGAACGGCTCCAGCATGCCTTCTTTTGCACCACCTTACTATCAAACATTTATTAGACGTGATCTGGATTCTAGGGAGTGGGCTGTAGAGCAGCACCTGCTCTGGTGGCACTCAGTGCATCATGGGAGACGGGTCTTTTAAACAACAAAAAATCCAACTGCTCCTCCGCTATGAAGGAGAAAAGCACAAGTCAGCTGGGTCAAAGCAAGGGACCTGTAAAAAGTGTTTTCATACTACACCTGAAGAATCACAAGGAACTAGCTGACTCACCAGGGGGCAGGGATGGGAACATCAGACAGTAGGCAGAGTTCATGCAAAGATCACAAGGTGGAAAGGAACTAGGTTGTTCTGGAAAACGAAAGGCCAGTGTGGTAGGAGCCTGGGGAACCAATGGAGGAGGGGGAGGGTATGAGGCTGGACAGATCTTACCAGGTCAGAGGAATGTTCTAAGCTGGAGACATAAACTTGGATGGGTAACTGAAGACATGCAAGGGTGAGGGAGAACAATTACAATACTCGCTAACACATTTAATTGACAAGCATTATTTTATTATTTCTTAAAAATATCTTTGATTTCAGAGAGGAACAGAGAGGGAGAGAAACATCAATGATGAGAATCATTGATAGGCTACCTCCTGCACGCCCTCCACTGGGGATCAAGCCTGCAACCTGGGCATGTGCCCCGATGGTGAATCGAACAGTGACCTCCTGGTCTGCAAGTCGATACTCAACCACTGATCTGGCTGGGCAACAAGCATTACTTTAAACATGAACTCCTTTGGGGCCTTCGTAATCCCATAAGGTATATGCAGCTGTTAGCCACGTTTTACAGATAAGGAAGCGGAGGCAATGGACACAGGGCTCGTAAATGTTAAATCAAGGCAGTCGAGAAACCTTGAGGAACTCACCCATGTAAAGGCCAGTAGGAGGATGTTTGTATATTCCAGGGAGATTCAGAAAACTGGAGCTTAACCTTGGTTAGAGATCTGTGAGTCTAGCTCCCACCCCCCTTTGGGGAGATAATTGTCCCAAGTCTAATAAAAGATAGGTGGAAGCCAAAGGAAAACTACAAAACTCACCAGCCTTTTGTTCAAAAGAAGCCTCAGGAGGAGGAGAGGCAAATTTGAGGGATGATGGGAAATGTAGTTTATCTTCTATTAAGGCACTGCCTCTTTCCTATTCCCCTCAACTACTTCCAGGACCCAGGAGAGGTAGATACTGTCAGTTCAGATACACAAGGTGACATTGCTCAGTACAAAGACTTTATTTCTTAAATCAACTGGTAAAAAAATAAATAGTGAATAACACAAAAACCACAGGATCCTAGCCACGCCTCCCACTGAGGTCTAAGGCGGGAGACACATAAAGAGAGGAGAGAGGGGCCACAGTATGGCTCAAAGGCGTGGTCTGGACAGAGGATGTGGGCAAGGTCTGGGTCGTGGCAGGTATGGCAGCCAGAGAAGAGGGCGGGTTCCCGAGGCGTGCCCAGGCCCTGGCCCGAGCTGCAGGGGTGAGACAGGGGCCCAGTTTCTCCTGAGCCTGGGCAATTCGGCGAGCAAAGCGGCTTCGATCCCGGGCAAACTGCTCCCAGGGGCCCCTTCGGGCAGCCTGGGCTGCTCCAGCCCAGACAATCAGGAAATGGATGGAGACCTCCTCAGAGAAGTGCACCTGGGGACAGACCGGCACAGACATACAGACAGACACAGGATACACACGGTCACAGGTGGGAGAGGGAAGAAAGAACCAGACAAAAATTACACAAAAATGCTTGCTATCTGACTAGTCACCTGCCTGCCACCACACTGTCCATCTGACTCACTGAAGGAGGTGGTTCTCTGGGCTGACACATCCCACAGCTGCTCCCAGGGGAGCCCAGCCTCTTGCAAAGGATTGCATTACAATGAGCACAGCCCTCCCAGGGGAGTTCACATGCAACCCTCTGTAACACACAGGGGACCCAAGTCCCGCTCCCTCCTCCCTAACACTAAGAATCCCAGGTGCTCTCCCGCCCAGCACGGCCAGGCCTTTCAGCTCAGCCTGGGCTAAGCCCCTGAACCTGTCTCTAAGGCCCCTTTTCTCATACTTTCTAGTGAGCCAAAGCAGCCTTGCCTAGGCGCTCCTGTTTCTTCAATCCTAAGCCCTTGTTTTACTGTCCTCAGCTTAAAAAATAAAGAAATCAGAGCTCTCAGCACCAACCTTTCTGGCCTTTTGGGGAGTCTCAGCGTCCGGATGCTGGGTGGGGGTTCCTGCAGACTTGAGCCGCCTTTGCAGTCGGAGGGGCAGCTGAAAAAGAGGCCAGGGAGGTGGTGGCTTCTCTCCTGGTAGGTAGATGGCCACTCGGAAAGGCTCAGCTTCCTCAGCAGTTTCCACTCCCTGTGTCTCCTTTCCAGGTGGATGTGTCCAGTCCCTGAGGAGGACACTCTGGGCCTGAAGGGAAGAACTTGTGCCCGAGCTAGCTTTTTCTGAATCATCTTTCTCATCCTCATTCTCCTCATACTCCTCTGTGTCTTCTCCTGGTCGGTACACCCAAGCTCTCAAGAAGGCACTTGCTGGGGGAATGGAAGAGGGACCCTCAGCTTCTCCCTCCTCCTCAGCTGCTCCTGAATCACTGTCCTCATCTTCCTCTTCTGTGTCTTCTCCTGGTTGGTACACCCAGGTCCTCAAGAAGGCACTTTCTGGGGAAATGGAAGAGGGACCCTCAGCTTCTCCCTCCTCCTCAGCTGCTCCCGAATCACTGTCCTCATCTTCCTCTTCTGTGTCTTCTCCTGGTTGGTACACCCAGGCCCTCAAGAAGGTACTTGTGAGGGGAATGGAAGAGGGACTCTCAGCTTCTCCCTCCTCCTCAGCTGCTCCCGAATCACTGTCCTCATCTTCCTCTTCTGTGTCTTCTCCTGGTTGGTACACCCAGGCCCTCAAGAAGGTACTTGTGAGTAGTATGGAAGAGGGACCCTCAGCTTCTCCCTCCTCCTCAGCTGCTCCTGAATCACTGTCCTCATCTTCCTCTTCTGTGTCCTCTCCTGGTTGGTACACCCAGGCCCTCAAGAAGGTACTTGTGGGGGGAATGGAAGAGGGACTCTCAGCTTCTCCCTCCTCCTCAGCTGCTCCTGAATCACTGTCTTCATCTTCCTCCTCTGTGTCCTCTCCTGGCCAACACACCCAGGCCTTTGTGAAAGCACTTGTGGTGGGGATGGTAGACAGATTCTCAGCTTCCACTGAGGCACTGTCCTCCTCCTCCTCTTTGGGTTGATGATGCCAGGTCCCGAGCAGGGGCCTGAGGCTTAGAACTGAAGAGTGTGGCTCTGGGTCAGCTTCTTTCTCAGCCTTTCCATCCTTCTCCTCAGATTCCTCTCCTGAGTCACACTCCCAGGCGCTGGGGCGGGAGCCTGCAGATGAAGAGGTAATGGAGGTCTTTCTGGTTTCTTTACTCTCTGTTCGTTCTTCCTCCTTAGCTCCAGCCACTTCTTCCCCTGCAGCACACACCCAGGCACTGGGCTTGGATCGTGGAGATGAGGGGGAAGTAGACGTTTTATTTACAGCTTCTCCCTCCTCCTCCTCCTCCTCCAACCCTGGACAAGGCTCCCAGTGTGATGGAGGGGAAGAGAAGAACGTGACCACTTTATCTGCAGCAACTCCTCCTTCCTCAGCTTCCTCTTCCCCAGGAGGGTCTGGCCGGGTTCTCAGAATGCTGAGGGGCCTGGGAGCAGGCTGGCCACCTAGATAGTCACTTCCTTGCTCTTTAGGGATGCTGGTTGCTTCTTCCCCACCATACTCTTCATCATCATCACCATCTGAAAGTTCCCAGGCTCCAAGAAGAGAACTGTTGGCCTTTAGGTCAGGGCAGGCCCCCTGGGATAATCTGCCACCCTCCACAGCTCTTCCACTGTCTCCAGGCTCCTGTTGAGGGTGCCCACCCCATGGGCCATAGTGGGTGGCCACAGCAGCCTTAGTCGCTTCCTCCAGGCAAGCTTCTCCCTGATCTGCGCTCATTACTGCTTCCTCCAGCCAGGGCTTTAGAGGTCCTGGGCCCCTCAGCCGGCTCCAGGCCCTGCTGAGAAGGCCCATCAGCGGGGACAGGAGGTAGAAGGGGTGGGCATCCCTCCAGGGGAATGGCTGGGGCACCTGGCCTGGAGCCATCCGTCTGAGCTGGGGAAAGGGGAGTAAGAAGACATTTAGGAAACAGCATCAGGGGATGACCTTGAGTCAGCAAGGAAACACTAACACAGATAGCAACACGAGAGTCCCTGCCAACATTCCTTTCCGATGATCAGACACTCCCATCTCTGTCCTTAGGCTCCTGCCTCTCCTTCCTTTCAATACCCAGGAGTCGGGGTCCCCGTTCTCTCCTTCCTTAGACCCAAAAGTCCAAGCCCCCATTTCCCTTCAGACCCACAAGTCCCAGTTCCAAGTAGGGAGAACACAGGCCTTCTATTTGTTCCCCTTCCGGATAAAGTCCTAGTCTTTGGTTCTCTCATCCTCCTGAGGATTGAGAAATCAGGCCCCCAACACCCGCCTCCCTTGGAGACTCAAAAATTCCGACCCCGCCCCCCCCACCCCCGTCATCTGTTACTCTCAACAACAAAGATAAACATTAAAAAATAATAATAAAAGAAGGCCACTAGAGGCACACACAGAGGGAAGATGGCCATGCGACAACGGAGGCAGAGCTTGGGGTGGTGCCCCTAGGAGCCAAGGAATTCCAAGAATTGACAACAAACACCAGAAAATAAGAAGCGAGGAAGAATTCTGTCTTAGGGCCTTCAGAGGGAGCGTGGCCCTGCTGCCATCTTTACTGCAGACTTCTAGCCTCCAGAACTGAGAGAGAATAAATGTGTTTTAAGCAAAAAAAAAAATCAAAAAAAAAAATCCAGCCTTCTCAACCCCCTTGATTCCTCACTGGGGACCCGAGTCTGGCTCCCAGATCCCTCCTCTGTCAGGCTCAGCACTCCACGCTCCCAATCCCTCTACTTAACGTCGGAGGCCTGGAGCCGGTCCCCGCCCCGCCGCCCCCCAGACACAGGAATTCCGGCTCCCAGGCCTCTTCCTCAGGACCCAGGAGGCCCGGCCCCGAACATTCCTGTCTCATTACCCAGAGGTCCAAGCTCCCTCCTCATTAACGACCAAAAGTGTGATCCCTCGCCCCGAACCCACCGAGACCCTTGCGTTCCCGCCCCTCACTCACCGGCTGCGGGCTGCGCGTCACCTCGGGGGCAAAAGCGCCGGCTTGGGCTGCCACGAGCATTCGCGGTTCCGGACGGCTCGGGAGGCCAGCGCTTTCATCTCGCCCTGCGGCGTCGGGCTCGGTGTTCAAACAATCTCCGGTCGCTGCACGCGCGGTCGCGACAAACGGGCGCGGGGTCTCGAGGAGAGGCAGGGTCTCGCGGGGTGGCGCACGAAAACAACTGAGCTGGGAAGGGATCCAAGTTGCGCGCACACCGCCCGCGAGGCTTTTATAGTCTTACGCGACCGGACGTGCTTACGTTTGAGAAGAGGCGGAGCTTCGAAACGAAAAGCAGAGAAACAGGAAGGGAAATAAGGTTGGAATTCTCGCGGAGATTCCGGGCTTTGTGACGTCACCGCGGCATTGTAAGCGTGATCACGCCCCGAAACGAGCCAGCTGTCAATCAAATGCGTAATCGGCTCTTGCTGTAAGGGAGCTCTCTGAATCCCTGTTTAGGGCAAACGCCTTCTTACCCCAATTTAACCCGCAGGCCCCAGTCTAGAGTCCCCCACCTTCGCATCCGGTGGGCTTCCTCCCCAGTATGGGAGAGTATTATTGTTTTTATTTCACAGATGAAGAAACTGAGGCTTAGGAATGGAGTCGCCTCCCCAAGGTGGTCACAGCAGAGTGTAGATTCATAGCAAATGAAAACTAGAATGTAAGCATCCTGAAGGAAGATCCTTTATTTTGCTCACTGCTTTCTTCTCAGTGCCTGGCACATAGTAGGTACTCAACCCATATTTAGTGAGTGGACACCCCTTCCCGGTTTCATGCACAAGGCTCCATGCCTGGATTTCACCCGCTTCGAAATCATCCAAGAGCTCTGATTACACAAACTGAAATCCTAGTTGGGTAGCATCGAAAGAACCTGATAGGAGCGGGGGTTTTCTGCCAAAAGTTCAAGGTCTGGGGACACAGTCTCAATCCCCTACCCCCGGGAGGCGAGTAAGCCAGGACAAGTGGAATAGGGAAACTGAGGCAGTTAACTAGCAGCCACCTAGTAAATCCCATCTTCCCTAAACCAAGGACACTTAAAAGAGTAAAAGGGACAGGCAGAATTCCAATCAGTGGTATTTGCCAACCACACCCAAGGACCGATGAGATTAAGATAATAAATCTCATTCTGGTACATCAGCATAAAGCAGGCAGTTCATTCGGGTCTGTGGTATAAACATTTCATTGGCTCATCTGTTCCAGTTACAATTTTTAACCGCACCTGCAAACCGAGTTTCCTTCACTTTATCTTTCATAATACATAGCAAAACTTATATTAAAGGTCAAGTACCATTTCCTGAGTTAAGGGGAATTACCACTAGCAGCATGATGAATTTGCTAGAGCTTACATGTATCTTGTGTAGGCTTTCCAGTCTTCTGGTTAAGAGGAATACACCAAATCTTTGTTAACGTAAAAAAAACCATTGAAACCTGTAAAAAAAACTTTGTGAGTTTATTTGAGCCAAACTGTCGACACATGCCGGGAAGCAAAACCTCAACAAAATGAGATAATGCTCCGGAGAATGGCGGGTTACATTTGTATTTATACATTGCAATCAAAGGAGGGACATAGGTAGGTTACATGAAATTCATTGGTCATAGATTAAGGAGGTGGGATAAAGCAAAGTGGGAGAGGGGTGGTGGGGGGTGGCGGGGGAGGGGGGAGCCTCTGGGTTTGGATAAAAAGTAAAATGACAGACACGCACTTAGGTGGGGGCAGGAACAATCAACATGATAATGAAGGAATCTGTGGTATCTGTCCTGGCGCCCAGGCACATTAGGTTGTGCCCCTGGGGCTCCAGAAAAAGGCAAGTTACAAGTTACCCAGACATTTCTAGAGTATGTTATCATAGCTGCAAAAAGACAGATAGGCTCAGGTAAGGTAAAGGTTGACTTTGTCAGTGAAGATACCGGCCTAGGATGTAACTGCCCACTATCACTGCGTTTAGTTCAAGTTTAATTTCAGACCATCCTTTGTGGTTCCTTTAGGTCTCTGAGTTTGCAAGACCGCCATGCAGGCCTCCCCTGGGCTTGTCAGGTCAGCATGTGGCCCCTTTCGTCCACATCTTCATGGACTAATTTTTAGTCTTGTTGCTGGGAACAGTAAACTGAGTGACATGAAGGAGGTTCCACAGAAAGGTCACCACTAGACCTAAGGGCCAAATTGCGATTCGCGGAATAAAACGTTGATTTAAACAAAGGCGCCTCCGACAGATGTTGGGGTGATGTCACATTGTAGCAACTAGTACGGCTGGGGGCAGCGGGAAGGACGCAGGTGTTAGACCTCTGGGGTCAGAGCATACTTGGGGTTCAGCGACCTTGGTTCTTGGATTCTGGCTACGAAAGAATTCAGAGCCAAGACTCAAACTATAAGAGAACAGTTATTTATAAAATCATGGAGGTGGAAGAAGTAATCCGTAGAAGAAATAGGCGTAGGAAACAAGTTACAGAGGTAAAGGAAGGGCCCTTGGAGCTTAGACGTGAGGAAGGTAAAGTTGACACCTGGGGTAGGGGGTGGGGGAGGCAAAGGAGTGGTCCTGGGAGGGAGAACCCTCGGGGTCCTCTGTCCTAAGGGTTTTAAAGGAGGAGATTTTAGGGGCGGTATCAGGGGGAGACACACACACACACCCACACACACACACCCAAAGGTCCCCTAGCAAGTGCTCTCCTTCCCAGGAGCACCCCTCGCCTTTCCTCTCTCACTCCTTCTTCCCCCACAGGCCTGCATCTCCTAAACTCTAAGGGACCCCATGAGGCTTGCAACCAGAGCAGCAATGGGCAGTGGCAGCTCATCCAGGGCAAACCCCCGGGCCCTGTCCCCGAAACCCCCCTTTCTCTGACTTCTTAGTGAGCCAAAGCAGCCCAGCCCAGCTCATTTCCCCAGCCCTTCCGTGTTTCACTGTCTCCAGCTTCAATAAACACCCTCTAAAATTCACCTGGATTCCTGTTGTGAATTTTTTCCTGCAGGAAGTCAAAGACCCACGCACTACCGCTGGCACTAGGCAAACCCTCTCAGGGCCAGGTCCCCTTTCCGGTAACACCCCTACCTGGCCCATCCTTTTGCTCCTCAAAATATGCCCGGAACCATGTCTCCCTCCTGAGGGGGACAGTCCATCTTAGCCTGGAGCAGAATTCTCACCGGGATCTGAGGTGGATATCTGACCCATCAATTTGACCCTGCTATAGCCAGAATCCAGGACTTCAAGGCCACTCCCGCCCTGACCGGTGTGGCTCAGTGGATAGAGCACCAGCTTGCGGACTGAAGGGTCCCAGGTTCAATTCTGGTCAAGGGCATGTACCTTGGTTGTGGGCACATCCCCAGTGGGGGGTGTGCAGGAGGCAGCTGATTGATGTTTCTCTCTCATCGATGTTTCTAACTCTCTATCCCTCTCCCTTCTCTGTAAAAAAATCAATAAAATATATATTAAAAAAAAAAAAAAAAGGCCACTCCCTCCTCCCAGGAGGACCCGGACCCACCTGCAGAGCCACACTTCCTGGCCCAGGCTCCACTCACAACTCAGGAGTCCTGAGTCCTAGCTCACACCTTTCCAGACACCCAGCGCTTCCTTCCAAGAGCCAAGCGATCTCCATTCTGGGTACCAGAATCTCAGGCTCCTGACCCCAACCAGCCCATGGAGATCCTGGCGTTGCAGCTCAGCTCCTACTCTCCAAACATTTAGGGCTACTAGCCTCAGCTTTTATGGGACCCCGGCTCTCCAAGCCCCAGTTCAGCGGGGACCCAGGAGGGGAGGGGGCAGCTCCTCCCCTCAGCTGTGGGGGCAGCTGAGCCAGGGGTCAGGCTGTGGTGGGGAGGCCAAGAGGGGCGGGGTCAACGGGGATTGGGAGGGGAGACAGCAGCGTGGGCGGCAGGAGGGAGGGAGAGACCAGCAGAGGGAAAGAAACTGGGAGAGGGAAGAAGAGAAAGTGAAAAGGAGAAGCAGGGAGAGAAGGAAACAGCAGAAGTGGAGGGCTAGAGAGAGAAAGAGGGAGTAAGAGGGAGACATTGAATGTGGGGCGGGGGGGTGGGGGGGAGACTCAGCTAGACAGACAGGGAGAGAGGGAAAGAACGAGATAGAGACTTACCGAAGAGACTCTGGGAGCCCCAGAGGAAAAGATTTAGGCAGAAACAGAAACAAAGATTGGGAGAGAAAGTGATATGGGTGTGTGTGTGTGAGGGAGGAAGGGAGGGAGAGAGACATGAGCAAGAGAGACTGGAAGGGACAGAGGTTGGAGAGGGAGAGAGACACAAGGTGAGGCCGGACACAGAGACAGTCTGAAAGGAAGGGAGAGCGAGAGGAAGAGAGACCATAGGAGACACAAAGCCTGTGAGAGAGCAGGGAAGTGAGACAGGCCTATGAGAGGCAGCACCTGACGGGCAGGGGCCCACACCGTCCTCTCCCCCCCTGTCCTTGGGACCCAGAGCTGGTAAGTTCCCTGGTTGGGCTGAAAGGGGTGCACATGCCTGGTGCCCCAGGGCTTGGCAGGAATGGTTTGGGGTGCGTGTTGGAGGGGCCGGGGGGCGCAGGAGACGGTAGCTGGAGGAAGCCGGAAAGAGGCAGGGAATGAGGGGTCCCTAAGCACAGAGAGGGTCAAATTCCTGACCATTGTGGGGGGGCGGGGGTGAGGCAAGAATAAAGGAGCCCCTATTCTCTGTCTTGGGCCATAGACAGCTGCCCCCTCCCCGCAGCTGCCAGTGCCGCCCACCTCTCTTGGCATCACTCTTGGTATGCGGGCCCAGGCCGGCTTCGCCCAGCCCCCCGGTCCCCAAACAACAGGCTCTTTCTCCGCAGCCTCCTCCGACCTGCGAGCCCCTGACCTCGGCGCTGTCCCCAGCCGGGTCAGCTGCAGAGACGCGCACACAGGCCCTCTCTTCCTCGCCCCCAGCACTCCATGGAGGAGGGCAGGCCTCGGAGCAGCCTCAGCCTGGCCAGCAGCGCCTCGACCATCTCGTCGCTCAGCAGCCTGAGCGCCAAGGTGGGAGCTTCCTGGTGGGGCCGGGGAGGAGGGCGGGGCTCGGGGCTGCCCCATCTTCCCGGTTCCTAGCCCTGGGTGGAGGCCACCCCAGGGACTCCGGTTGTTAAGAGGAAAGATCCTTAGCAACGGGGTCTGCCAGACCTAGTTAGGGCCCGAATTGACCACTAGCTGCAGCTAGGAATTCTGAGGCACTTCCAGCCGTCCCCACCCCTTGCATTTTTCTGATTCAGAGCCAGAGGCACAACCCGATGGAGTCTGGCTGCTAAGCTAGGCCACGCCCCAGCCACGAGCCACGCCCCCAGGCCCTCCAATGCAGTGGCTACTCAGTGACTCCTGAACTCCCTGCCCAATCCCTAGCCATCCAATGCACCCAGGTCTGAAATCCGACAAGGAAAGACCTTTCTCTGTCCATAAGGCCCCATGAGGCCCACGGTACCTGCATCCCACCTGGTCGCCCAGCCCAGAGTTCAGTGACACTGGTTTCCTTGTCTTCGGGCCATTCCCCTCCCTCATTCCCACTTTCACAAGTTCGGGAGTCCATAGATTTGAACCTGACCTTGCTCAGCACCATCCCTGCGGGCATCCGTTGGGAATGTGGCTATGGATGCCTGAGACCCTGTGTGCCCGGGAGAGGGTCTCTGTCCGTTGCAGTGGTTCTCAACCTTCCTAATGCCTCGGCCCTTTCATACAGCTCCTCATGTTGTGGTGACCCCCAACCATAAGGTTATTTTCGTTGCTACTTCATAACTGTAATTTTGCTACTGTTATGAATCGTAATGTAAATATCTGTGTTTTCCGATGGTCTTAGGCAACCCTGCTAGCAGTTCTCAACGCTGCTGTAGAGCCTAAGACCATCGGAAAACACAGATATTTACATTACGATTCATAACAGTAGCAAAATTACAGTTATGAAGTAGCAACGAAAATAACCTTATGGTTGGGGGTCACCACAACATGAGGAGCTGTATGAAAGGGCTGAGGCATTAGGAAGGTTGAGAACCGCTGGGCTATTGGGATGGAGTGATTCGGAGGCCCCTCTGCCCCGGACATGGTTGCCAAGGGCTGATTCTCCCTGGCACTGAGCGTCCTTGGATTCTGACCCATTGCCAGGGACTTGGCATGGAGGCCTCCCGACTATGGGGACTTCCCAGGACATATTTCCAGTTCAGATCGCAAAGGCTGTTCCACTTTTCCGGCTCTGATGGCCAAGGGCATGCTCTCCTTGGCCATGGACCCTTCACTCCAAAGTTCCTTCCCCATGGGCCAGCCTCTTCCCTGCCTCTGAACACCTCTCTCCACCTGTGAAAAGTGTCTCAGCTCTGCATTATGCAAACCCATTCTGACCTCAAAACTCAGCTCCCTCCTGGGCCTGGTTTCCATGGCACCAGACGAGGGGGTAGCCCCCCTCACCTCCCCAAGCCCTGTTCACTTGTCTCCTTCTCTCCTCAGAAGCCCACCCGGGCAGTGAGCAAGGTGCATGCCTTCGGGAAGAGAGGCAATGCGCTCAGAAGGGACCCCAACCTCCCAGTGCACATCAGAGGCTGGCTGCATAAGCAGGTGGAGTGAGCGGGAGAAGGGACAAGATGCTCCGAGGGACGTGAGAGGCTGTGTCCCCGGCTGCCTGCTCTTTCTCTCCTTCCAAGTCTCCACATTTGTTTTGCTTTGTTCTGCTTTTGCTCTCACTTCTTCTCCCCTTATTCTGTCATGGTTTCATTCATCCATTCCTTCATTCAATGACAACTTCTTCGACATGACAGTGTGCCAAGCCCAGGGTTACATGCCACACAAACAGGCCACGTATCCATAGTCCATTCAAGATGGGGGTGGGGCAGGGGTGGTTAACAAATTAGTATACAAATAAATGGAAGGAGTGAAATAATATGTTGTATATAACCCTATATAATAAAAGGCTAATATGCAAATCGACCAAACGGCAGAATGACCAGTCGCTATGGCGCACAATGACCACCAGGGGGAAGACGCTCAATGCAGAAGCTGCCCCTTGGTGGTCAGTGCGCTCCCACAGAGGGAGCACTGCTCAGCCAGAAGCCTGGCTCATGGCTGGTGAGCGCAGCGGCGGTGGCAGGAGACTCTCCCGCCTCTGCGACAGTGCGAAGGATGTCCGACTGACAGCTTAGGCCCTCTCCCTGTAGGAGTGGGCCTCAGCCATCGGTCAGACATCCCCCGAGTGCTCCCGGACTGCGAGAGGGCGCAGGCCGGGCTGAAGGACCTTCCCTCCCTGAGTGCATGAATTTCGTGCACTGGGCCTCTAGTACATAAATAAACTCCATGTGAAATCGATGATTTCAGATCATAGAAATTTCTGTGAAATGAGGGGCTGTGAGGAACTAACACGGGATCTTCTCTAAAGGGGCTGAGGGATGAAAGCTACCTTTGTCTGTTGGTCAGGGAAGGTGTCTCTGAGGGAATGACATACATTTGACCTGAGAACGGAAGGACAAGAAGGAGCCCCTCAGGCTAAGACCGGGGCGGGGGGGGGGGGGGCAGAGGGAATCCGAAAGCAAAAGGCCCCACAGCAGGCCAACGCTGGGTGTCTGGAGAAGCCAAGGGCACAGAGAGGCGGTGATTCTCAAAGTGTGCCCCAGGCTAGCAGCACCAGCAGCATCCGGGAACTTGCTAGACAGGTGAGCCGTCACGCTCCATCCCAGGTCCACGGACTCTGAACCGTGGGGACTGGACCCAGGAATGGGGTTCTGACAGGGCCTCCTGGTGAGTCTTCTGGGCGCCCAAGTTTCAGATACCCCAGAAGCCAGTAGACCAGCGTAAGGAATTGGCAGTTTATTCTAAGTGTGATGGTAAGCTCTGTTTTCGAGCAGGGGACTCACATGATCTGCTTTATTTTGAAAGATTCTATTGCTTCTGTGGGCAGGGATTGAGGAGAAGAGGGTCCCAGGTTGGCAGTGGAGTAGTGCTGGCAGAGAGGATGGGGAGATGCAGGATTCGGGGTACAACTAACTCAGTGCCACCTTCCTGGCTTCTCTGTGTCTCAGGCTCCAGAATAATCAGATATATCCAGCCCCGGCCCACGAGTGGCACCTATGTGTCCCACCTTTCCCGTAACTTCTCTCTGTTTTTTGTGAATCCTCACCGAAGGATATTTCCATTGATTTCTAGAGAGAGTGGGAGGGAGGGGGAGAGAGAGAGAAAAGCATGGATGTGAGCGAGACACATTGATTGGTTGCCACCCTGACCTGAGGCTGGGGATGGAGCCTGCAACCAAGGTCCGTGCCCTTGACCAGAATCGAGCCCGAGACCCTTCGGTCTGCGGCCTCATGCTCTATCCACTGAGCCAAACCAGCTATGGCTTCCATAACATCTCAACCCCCAGTTGACAGATGAGAACACCTGAGGGTCCCCGTGGGAAAATGAGTGTGTAAGGGCGTAGTCTGAAAGAGGTGGAGCTGGGAGTTGAACTCCGGTCTGATGTGTCCAGAATCTTACCTCCTCTCAACCTGCTGTCTTCCATCTGGATCTATTGCATCAAACGTGTTTCTGCCCTCCCCTCTCTCTGAGTCTTTGTCCCCAAGTGTCACTGTCTCCATCTCCTCCCCCCCCCCCCCCCCCCCGTACTCATCCTCTCCTCCCTCTCTCTCCCCAGGACAGCTCAGGGCTCCGGCTCTGGAAACGCCGCTGGTTCGTTCTCTCTGGCCATTGCCTCTTCTACTACAAGGGTCAGTACTGCAGCCGGCATGGGGTGACGGACGCCCCTCCCACGCTCCCTTTCCTCTAACCTCTGGGCCTTCCCATCTCTGTGTGACCCCTGACCTCAGACCCTCTTTTTGCAGACAGCCGCGAGGAGAGCGTCCTGGGCAGCGTTCTGCTCCCCAGCTACAGTGTCCGGCCAGATGGGCCAGGAGCCCCCCGGGGGCGGCGCTTCACCTTCACCGTGGGTCCCTCCATCTCCCTAAGCACTATGCAGTCTAGGCGATGCGGGAGGCATCGGGGCAACCTTTATTGTAGATCAAAGATCTTGGCTAGGATGGATGCCATCCTCCTTTTTGGAGGGCCCGGACGTCCGGGTCGCCAGCTTTTTCTTCCCGCAGGCGGAGCATCCGGGCATGAGGACGTACATCCTGGCGGCTGACACGCTAGAGGACCTGCGGGGATGGGTGCGCGCGCTGGGCAGGGCCTCCCGCGCGGAGGGAGATGATTGGTGAGTTACAGGCCACGCACCTGACCTGCTGTTCCAACCTGGGTTGCCTATTCATCCCCAACTCCTCCCCTTGAGGCCCTCAACACTCCATCACTCGTCTTCTAGCTAAAGAGACTCCGCCCTTCAGGCCCCTGCATTGGAAGAAATGCAGTCTTTTCCTCTAAGCCCCGCCCACCACTTGTCCAGACCCCTTATCAATATTCCACACTCTCTGATTGGCTCCCTCAGAAGTCTACACCCAGAGGTTGCCCCCTACATATGTCGGTTTTTTTAAAAAAAACAACACACAATATTTTTATCAAAATTTAGAGAGGAAGGGAAAGGGATAGAAAGAAATATCAATGATGAGAGAGAATCATTGATCAGCTGCCTCCTGCACGCCCTCTACTGGGGATTGATCCCGGGTCCGGGCATGTGCCTTGACCAGAATCGAACTTCAGTCTCCCAGGTCATAGGTCAGCTCAACCACTGAGCCACCCGGCCGGGCCACAATGTCAGATTTTTTATTATTTATTTATTTATTTTTAAATCTTTATTGTTGAAAGTATTACATATGTCTCCTCCCCCCCCATTAACCCCTTCCAGTCTGCCCCGTCCCTGCCTCCACCCAGCCGCTGCCCTTCAACGCCCTACTGTCTGTGTCCATGGGTCATGACAGATAGAGAGTTAGAAACATCAATGAGAGAGAAACACCCATCAGCTGCCTCCTGCACACCTCCTACTGGGGATGTGCCCGCAACCAAGGTACATGCCCTTGACCAGAATGGAACCTGGGATCTTTCAGTCCGCAGGCCGGTGCTCTATCCACTGAGCCAAACCGGTCAGGGCTCAGTTTCTTGTTTCTTTTTTAAAGGCTTCAGACTGTCTCTCTCCGGATCTGGCCGAGTCTTTAGGGTGCAGATTCATAGTCTGGGGCACTGGGCTCAGGGGCTTGAATGGACTTCGTGGCCCTCTACAAGTCTTCCACACCTGGGCCTTAGTTCCCCCATCTGCAAAACGGAGACAACGATTTATAGGGCACTACCTCCCCCTTTTTTCCCCGTGTAGGTCCCTGTGCCTTTGTCTGTGCATTGAGAATAAGGGCTGTTATGAGGTGCAAAGGAGTGTTGTCTTTTTCTGTGCTCACTCGCCAGTGGGCGACCCAGGTCCCCCGCACGTCCCCAGCCTGGGGAGGGCCCTGGCGGCCCCGGTGGTCCTCCGGAGGTGAACAAGGGGGACGAGGGGCCCAGCTTAGAATCGCCGCAAGTGGCTCGGCTTTCCAGAGAGCGTGGCCGCCCCGGGCCGCTCACTCCCACTTCCACAGCCGACCTCCAATCTGGACCCGGGATTCAGAGGACGAGGAGCCCGGAGTGAGTTGGACCGGGGAGTCTGGGAGGAGAAAGTTCTATTGAGCTTCAGGGGGGGGCGGGGGGGGGGAAGCTGGGTTGGGGCGTGGCCTAAGAGAAGGGCGGGGACTGGGACTGGTTGGGGGCGTGGCTTAGCGCTTTCTTTTTTGACTATGTCTTGCTGGGGTTCTTGTGGGGGGAGAGCTTGTAGGGGAAGAGCCTTGAGGAGATGCCAAGAAGGGAGAACTCATTCAGGATCGGGCCAAGAGGAGGGCTCTGCTCTTAGAGGGACAGTGAGACACAACAAAGGGAGACACGTCTTTGAGGCTGACTCGGTGTGGGGTGGGGCGAGGGGCTCTAGTTGAGCCAGTTCCCCGATTCTCTCCTCCCCACAGCCTGTTCACGCCCCTCTCTCGCCCGCCCTCCCCTCTGAGCCTCCCCCGGCCCCGGTCTGCCCCTGCACGCAGGCTCCCTCCCTCCTCAGGTGACACCGCACTCCCCGCCAGACCCCACACCCCACTGAGTCGCATCGACGTGCGCCCTCCCTCGGAATGGGGCCCCCAGCGCCAGGCCCTTTCCCGGCCTCCCACTCCCCGCCGAGGACCCTCCTCCGAGGCTGGGGGAGGAAGGCCCCCCAGGAGTCCCCAGCACTGGAATCAGGAGGCCAGGACACAGGTGAGTAGAGAGGCGATGTAGTTCAGGCTGGCCTCGGGCCGTGACACCGTCAGCATTTGGGGGATGGTAGTCCAGCGTCTCTCCGCCAAGACAAGGACATGAGAAAGGGGTGTGGGTTGCAACTGCCTCGTGTCTCCAGTTGGTCTTTCCAAGTTGGTCGCCTGCTATTTTCTCTGAGCATCATGGGATTGTAGCCCAGAATATCCGCAGCTAACCACAAGAGTGAGAGTGAGGGCAGATGGCCGCTCCCATCCGCCCCTGGGGCTGTTTGGCCAGGCTTCTCTCTTTATTATCATCCTGTGTCCCCACAGTACACACGGCCGCAGGAGAGCAGGTAGTTGAGGCAGTTTGGGGGCCCAGTTTTAGACCTCAAAGAGCCTCTTATGGCACTTCAGTTCTGGGCACACCCACTTAAAATATATATATATAAGTGGGTGTGCCCACTTAAAAAATATATATGTATATATACATATGTATATATGTATATACATATATGTATATATATACATATATGTATATGTATATATATGTATATATATATATATATATTGATTGATTGATTTCAGAGAGGAAGGGAGAGGGAGAGAGAGATAGAAACATCAATGATGAGAGAGAATCATTGATTGGCTGCCTCCTGCACATCCCCTACTGGGGAGTGAGCCTGCAACCTGGGCATGTGCCCTTGACCGGAATTGAACCTGGGACCTTTCAATCTGCAGGCCGATGCTCTATCCACTGAGCCAAACCAGCTAGATCTGGGCACACCCACTTCAATATTTGTTGCTAAGACACACCAATTTCTAAACATCTCTTTTTCGATATTCCTCCCAGGCCCCCTCTGGCTCCTCCACTTATATCCAGCTTCCCCCGAGATCTCCTGGGACTCGGGCTTCCATCGTTTTATTGGTAAATATCCTGGGGCACCTGGGAACTGCCAGAGCACACCCCCCCCCCCCCCCCCGCTCCCTTGTTTTCCTGGCTAAGCTGACCTCATCTGGACTAGTGCCTAGACCAGGTCGGATGTTTCAAGGTCCTTAGGCAGGGGCTTCAATCACTTTCCTCAGGCTGCCGCAAACTGGGTAGCATATATAGAGACTCTCTCTCCTTTCAGTCATGTCATCTTCTAGATCAGGGGTCGGCAAACTCAGTCAGCAGAGCCAAATATCAACAGGACAAGGATTGACATTTCTTTTGAGAGCAGAAAACCGACTTCTGCGCATGGACCAGCAAGTTTCAATCGCACTGTACGTGGGCACCCACACGTGGTATTTTGTGGAAGAGCCACACTCAAGGGGCCAAAGAGCCGGCTCGCGAGCCGCAGTTTGCCGACCACTGTTCTAGATCTTTTACTTGTGTTTTAAAGTTTTTCCATAGAGATCTTATGTGTTCTTAGTTAAGATAACTCCTAAATACCTGACAGTTTTTATAGCTATTTGATTGGCATCATCTTTTTTTAAAATATATTTTTATTGATTTTTTACAGAGAGGAAGGGAGAGGGATAGAGAGAGAGAAACATCCATCCGCTGCCTCCTGCACACCTCCTACTGGGGATGTGCCCGTAACCAAAGTACATGCCCTTGACCGGAATCGAACCTGGGACCCTTCAGTCCACAGGCCGGCACTCTCTCCACTGAGCCAAACTGGTTAGGGCCGGCATCATCTTTTAAATTATGTTTTCTAGTTATTGATGGTGTAGAGATATGCTATTTTTCAAAAAATTTGTTGATTGGTTTTTTTTTGAGAGAGAGAGATCAATTTGTTGCTCCACTCACTCATTCCATTTGTTGGTTGATTCTCGTATGTGTCCTGACCGGGAATCAAACCCCCAACCTTGGGATGACACTCTACCAACTGAACTACCCGTCCGGGGCTAGAGATATGCTAATAATGTCTATAGCTTCACCTTGCATGTGACATCCTTGCTGAATTCTATTTGTTCTAATCTTTGATTCTGTTGGTTGGCTTTTCTGGGTAAATGAGCATATCATCTGTAAATTATGGTTTTATTCTCCCCTTCCTATTCTTTTCTCTTTTTTTTAAGATTTTAAAATTGATTTTTAGAGAGAGAGGAAGGGAGAGAAAGAGAAAAAAACACCCATGATGAGAAAGATTCATTGATTGGCTGCCCCCTGCATGCCCCTCACCAGGGATGAGCCAGCAACCTGGGCATGTGCGCTGACCAAGAATCAAACTGGCAACCTAGTTATATATACTAGCAGCCAAGTGCACTACTGGCCTGCGCCCTCTTGCAATCCAGGACCCCTTGGGGATAGGAGAGCCAGTTTCCACTGATCCCCTGCAGGCCAGGCTGAGGGACCCCACCGGTGCACGTGGGAGGGCTCCAGGGTGTGTCTGTCCCAACTTGCCCAGTCCCTATTAGCTGGATCCCAGCGGCAAGCTAACCTACTGGTGGGAGCACCTGCCCCTGGTGGTCAGTGCACGTCATAGCGACTGGTCAGACACTTAGCATATTAGGCTTTTATTATACAAGAAGGATATCTGTATATATAAAAGCTTAAGCGACCATCGCAACCAAATAGACGATCAAACAGGCTGCGTGGGGTGACCAGGCTTGCAGGGGGGGCAGTTGGGGGCAACTAGGCCGGTGTGGGGGGGTCAGTGAGGGGCAACCAGGCCAGCAGAGGGGGGCAGTTGAGGGCGGCCAGGCTGGCAGGGGGTAGTAAAGGGTGATCATACCTAGCGGGGTTGGGCAGTTGGGAGTGACAAGGCCAGCAGGGGGTGCAGTTAGGGGCGATCAGGCAGGCAGGCAGGTTAGCAGTTAGGGGCCAGTGGTCCCAGATTGTGAGAGGGATATCAGATTGCCAGTTTAGGCCCTATCTCTAGGATCTGGCCTAAACTGACATTCAGACATTACCCGAGGGGTCCCAGACTGGAGAGGGTGCAGGTTGGGCTGAGGGGAACCCCTCCCCCATGCACGAATTTCATGCACTGGGCCTCTAGTGTGTGTGTGTGTGTGTTTATTTCAGAGAGGAAGGGAGAGGGAGAGAGAGATAAAAACATCAAAGATAAGAGAAAATCATTGATTGGCTGCCTCCTGCATGCCCCACACTGGGGATCAAGCCTGCAACCTGGGCATGTGCCCTGACTGGGAATGGAATCATGACCTCCTGGTTCGTAGGTTGATGCTCAACCACTGAGCCACCCGGCTGGGCTGTTTTCTTTGTCTTACAGCATTGGTTAGGGTCTCTGACACTGTGTTAAACGGTAACAGTGGTAGTGGGCATCCCTGGTTTATTCTCGGCAGTAAAGGAAACGTCTGAATTTCCCCATTAATTATAGTATTTGTTATAGCTGTCTGTTAACAGAGCACATTAAGGAGGGGGGTGTCTGTCAGTACAAACGGAGCGTGAGCTACGGTAAGGCCCTGACTGCCCAGGTGACCCTGGCTGTTCTCCTTTTCCTCAGCCGGGCCCTCCCCTGGACTCACCCTTCCACCAAAGCTTGGAGACAGATGTAAGTTCTCCCGGATCCAACCCCTGCTGAGTTCCAGAGTCGGGGAGAGAATATTCTAGGTGTGTGTGTGTGAAGGGGGCATGGAGGGGAGCAGGGGTAAGAGCCAGATCTGGTCCCGTTCTCCTTTTTCAGACTCTGCTGACCAAGTTGTGTGGGCAGGACCGGCTCCTGAAGAGGCTGCAGGAGGAGATAGACCAGAGACAGGAGGAGAAGGTGGGGCTCTGGGGTGGGAAGAGGCACCCAGCCCCTCCCCGCGCCCTTAGCCTTCCCTGATCCTCAGCATGGGGGATGAGGAGGATGAGGGAGGACGCTTTTTCTCTCTCCCTGGGGCTGGGTGTGACTTCAGAAGGTTAATCTTTTTTTTTTTTTTTTAATACATTTTTATTGAATTTAGAGAGAGGGAAGGAGAGGGAGCGAGAGAGAGAAATGTCAATGCTGAGAGAGAATCACTGATCGGCTGCCTCCTGCACGCCCCCTACTGGGGATGGAGCCCACAACCTGGGCCTGACCAGGAACTGAACCGTGACCTCCTGGTTCATGGGTGGACGCTCAGCCACGGAGCCACGCCGGCCCGCGAAGGTCCTCTTCTCCCCTCTCCACGCAGGAGCAGCTGGAAGCAGCCCTGGAGTTGACCCGGCAGCAGCTGGGCCCAGCAGCCAGGGAGGCTGCGGCTCCCCCGAGGGCCTGGGGGCGCCAGCGCCTCCTGCAGGACAGACTGGTCAGTGTGAGGGCCACTCTTTGTCACCTGACTCAGGTGAGCATCTGGGAAGGGACATATCCTGGGGGGGGGGGGGGGGGGGCAAGACTCAACAGGTTGTTCCTGAAGGGGACTTAACCCCAAGAGCTCATGGGAAGGTAGTGCTTGAGAACTGCCCTCTGCCCAAATTTTAATCTCGTGCTCTTGTCTGTCCTAGAGGGTGAGCAGGCAGGGAAGCTGCAGAACTTAATTTAGTGGTTTAAGAGGGTGGTTTGATATGGGTTCCTGGCTTTGAACCTCAGCTCCCACTCACGGTAGCTGTGTGAGCTTAGAAAAGTTACTTAACCCCTCTGGGCCTGAGGTCCCATCAGATGCATCTTCTGTAAACTCGAGATGGAAAAATACAGTATTTACGTCATAGGGTCATTGTGAAGATTTCATAAATATATGTACTAGCAAATGGATGAATGAATAGTTAACACGTTGGTACTTGGCATCTGATAAGCAGTATTTGTGTTAGCTATGAATATTATTACCTGTAAAATGCAAACATTAATAGTACCTATAGCACAGAATTAAATGAAGAACAGTGCCTAACCCACATTAAGTGCCTAATAAATACTAGCTGCTTTAATTATTACTATTGGCATTGGTAAGGAGGTTTCTACTGTCCAGGAGTGCAGAGGGGTGTGGTCTGGGCTAGCCCAGGAATTCACCAGGTGTGCCCCAGGGCAGCACAGAGGTGAGGGTTCAGAGAAAGATGTTATTTCTCTACACTAGCAGCTCTTTGGAATGCCAGGCTCCTTACAGACTCTGGGGTTCCCGGCAGTTGGAGCAAAAAGGCCTTTGGGAATTGTAGTCCCCGTACTCCCTCAGGACACCAGGGACCAGGCTTGCCTTCTTCCTCCTCATCTGGGAAGACTGGGAGTGGGAAAGATCTAGTGGGCGGGCATGCTAACCCTGTGCCTCCCCTTTCTGGGACCCGAGGAGCGAGAGCGGGTTTGGGACACGTACAGCGGCCTGGAGCAGGAGCTGAGCACCTTGAGAGAGACCCTGGAGTACCTGCTGCACCTTGGGTCCCCCCAGGTACATCCCTGTCCCAAGCCCCCAAGTCCCACCCTCTACTCCAGATCCACCTGGAAACCCTTTGGGCATTTAAGCCCCTCCCACAGATCTGAAGTACTTCTCACAAGCTCCTCCCCTCCCCTTATTTCCTTCCTTTTCTTTTTTTCATTCCTCACCCAAGGATTTGGCTATTGATTTTAGAGAGAGGAAGGGAGAGAGAGAGAGAGAAACATCAATGTGAGAGAGAAACATTGATCAATTACTTCTCTTATGTGCCCCAACCAGGGATCGAACCCCCAGCCTAGGTATGTGCCCTGACCGGAAATCGAACCCACTACCATTAGGTGTAGAGGATGATGCTCCAACCAACTGAGCCACACCAGCCAGGGCTATTTTCTTTCCTTTTAAATCCCTTATTATAGTTAACACCAAGCTCTTCACTTTAAGACCTACCTTTAGGCCCTGACTGGTTTGGCTCAGTGGATAGAGCTTCAGCCTGTGGACTGAAGGGTCCCAGGTTCGATTCCAAGGTATGCAGGCACATCCCCAGTGGCGGGTGCGCAGGAGGCAGCTGATCGATGTTTCTCTCTCATCGATGTTTCTAACTCTCTATCCCTCTCCCTTCCTCCCTGTAAAAACTCCATAAAATATATTAAAGAAAAAAAAAGACCTACCTCCAGGTTCAGAACCACTCTCCCTCTGCTTTTAACTCTTACAGCCCTACTCTCTGCGTCAAAACTCCACCCGTCAGCCTGTCCCCACCCTGCAAGTCCATCCTGACTTTTGCTGTTAAATGTATCCTCCGAGTTTCCAGTCCTAAATCCAACCCCTTAGTTTGAGGCCCGTTTCTGAAGGATAAGCCCTGTTGCTGAGCCTCAGATCTACCTCTTCATTCCAGGCCTAGCAATCGAGTTTCAAAATCATCTATCTTTTTAAATACTCAACTGAGGATACGTGTTTTTGTTGTTGTTTTTAATATATTTTATTGATTTTTCAGAGAGGAAGGGAGAGGGATAGAGAGTTAGAAACATCGATGAGAGAGAAACAGCGATCAGCTGCCTCCTGCACACCCCACACTGGGGATGTGCCCGCAACCAAGGTACATGCCCTTGACCGGAATCGAACCTGGGACCCTTCAGTCCGCAGGCCGACGCTCTATCCACTGAGCCAAACCGGTCAGGGCTGGGGATACATTTTTATTGATTTTAAAGAGAGGGGTGAGTGGGGGGAAGGGGGGAGAGACATCAGTTTGAGAGAGAAAAATAATTTTGTTGCCAGGGGATTGGATTGCTCACCCAGGCATGTGCCTTGACTGGGAATTGAACCTGTGACCCTGCAGTGCATGGGACAATGCTCCAACCAACTGAGCCACATTGGCCAGGGCCAAAATCATGTGTCTTTTTTATTTTTTATTGATTTCAGAGAGGAAGGGAGAGGGAAAGAGAGATAGAAACATCAATGGTGAGAGAGAATCATTCATCAGCTGCCCCCTGCATGCCCCACGCAGGGGATTGATTTGGCGGGCATATGCCCAGACCTGGAATCAAACCGTGACCTCCTGATTCATAGGTGAATGCTCAACCACTGAGCCACGCCGGCTGGGGCCAAAATAATATACCTTCAGTTAAAATCATTGACCTCTAGTATTACATGTGTACTTACAGCTTTAAGCCCTGACTTCTTCCTACTAAATCCTTCCAACTTCTTCCTAAAACCCACCATTTAACACTAACCCCCCCTAGTGGTGTTAAATATTACTTACCACCAGGAATCTAGGATGAGAATAAGAAATACATCACAACCAAATTGGGTTTGCAAAGGGAATGCAAGGTTAGTTTTAACACCTGAAAATCAGTCCATGTATTTCACCACATTTGACAAGATAATAGAGAAAAGCCACATGGTTGTCTCAATAAATGCAGAGGAAGAATGACAAGATTCAACACCCGTTCATGATAAAAGGTCTCAGCAAAGCAGAAATAGAAGGGAAGTTCCTTAATCTGATGAAAGGTATTTATAACAAATCTACAGCAAACATTGCAGTGGTCAGCGAAATATGGAAAACTTTCCTTCTGATATTTGTTGTAGTCAACATTGTACCAGAGGTTTTAGGCAGTACAAGTAAGAGAAGTAAACAGTTAGGTGTCAGGACAAGAAAGGAAGAAGTAAAGCTATTTGTATTTACAGATGACATGATTGTGTATATATGTAGAATACCCAAATCATGTCCAGCTCTAGCCAGTTGGCTCAGTGGATAAAGCACCGGCCTGCAGACTGAAGGGTCCCAGGTTTGATTCTGGTCAAGGGCACGTGCCTCAGTTGCAGGTTTCTCCTTGGCTGTGCCCTGGTCAGGGTGCGTTCAGGAGGCAACCAATGGATGTCTTTCTCTCACATTGATATTTCTGTCTTTCCCTCTCTCTTCCACTGTCTCTAAAAATCAATGGAAAAATATCCTCAGGTGAGGATAAATAAATAAATAAATAAATGCACACATTAAAAAAAAAAACCCACAAAAATAATTTCCAGAGACACTATTAAAATAAGCATATTTAGCAAGGTCACTGAATGCAAGGTTAATCAATTATCGTCATGTTTGCTAGTGCCAAACCATTAGAAAGTAAATAAACAGCAGTTTGTTTTTTTAAATACATTTTTATTGATTTCAGAGAGGAAGGGAGAGGGAGATAGAAACACCAATGAGAGAAAATCATTGATCGGCTGCCTCCTGCACACCCCCTACTGGGGATCGAGGTCGCAACCTGGGCATGTGCCCTTGACTAGAATCAAACCTGGGTCCTAACCCGTGTGGCTCAGTGGATAGAGCGTCGGCCTGCGGACTGAAGGGTCCCAGCTTCGATTCTGGTCAAGGGCGTGTACCTTGATTGCGGGCACATCCCCAGTGGGGGGTGTGCAGGAGGCAGCTGATCGGTGTTTCTAACTATCCCTCCCCCTTCCTGTCTGTAAAAAAAAAATCAATAACATATGTTTAAAAAACAAAACAAGCAAGACTCTAGGCCATGGAACTTGCATATTGAAAACTTAAAAAAAAAAAAGAATAAAAGAATCGAACCTGGGATCCTTCAGTCCATAGGCCAACGCTCTATCCACTGAGCCAAACCGGCTAAGGCTAAACAGAAGTTTTAAAATTAACATAAACAAATTAAATAGCTAGGAAGAAATCACAGGAAAGATTTGCAAGACACCTACTCTAAAAGCCACAGGACATCATTGAGAGAAGGTAAAGTCCTAGATAAATGGGGAGACATACCAAGCTCATGGATAGGAAAGACACACGAATGCAAAGATGTCGTCTCCTCACGTGAATTTCCCCAATGGGGATCCGCAACCCCAGTGCAAATCCAGAAGGTTTTTGTATGGAGAGGGACAAACTGACGCTAAGCTGCATTTGGAAGTACAAAAGGCCGAGAGTAGCCTAGGCAACCTCCAAGAACAAAGCTGAGGGCGAACACCACTGGACGTCACGTCTGACTGGAAAGCTACTGTGAGTAATACAGGGTAATGTTGGCACCAGGTTAGACAAACGAACCGAAGAAACGGACCAGGGCATTCAGAAGCAGGCTCACGTGCGTGTATGTGGCCCCCTATTTATGGCAGAGGTAACACTGCAGAGCAGTGTAAAAAAGACAGTGTTTGTGATAAATGGTGGTGAGGTGATGGGATATTCATATGGAAATGGATAGCCACAAATACAGCCGCGATATGCACACAGTCTATATATATACATATGTATTTTTTATTGATTTCAGAAAGGAAGGGAGAGGGAGAGAGAAACATCAATGATGGGAGAGAATCATGGATTGGCTGCCTCCTACACGCCCTCTACTGGGTATATAGCCCCCAACCTAGGCATGTGCCCTTGACCGGAATTGAACCCAGGACCCTTCATTCCGCAGGCCAATGCTCTATCCACTGAGCAAAACCAGCTAGGGCAGTGGTCGGCAAACTCATTAGTCAACGGAGCCTGATATCAACAGTACAACGATTGAAATTTCTTTTGAGAGCCAAATTTTTTAAACTTAAACTTCTTCTAATGCCAGCTCTTCAAAATAGACTCACCCAGGCTGTGGTATTTTGTGGAAGAGCCACACTCAAGGGGCCAAAGAGCCGCATGTGGCTCGCGAGCCGCAGTTTGCGACCACTGAGCTAGGGCCATAGTCCATTTGTGACTCCATAAATACAGCCCGGCTGGTTTCAGATCCTGCCTGTGGCCTATCAGCTTCTACCCTCTTGCATTTTCCCACCTTTGAGAACCACATTCCTTTCCTCCCCGCCAGGACAGAACGTCAGCTCAGCAGCAGCTGTGGATGATGGAGGACACCCTGGCAGGTCTGGGGGGCCCCCAGAAACCACCCCAAAGCACTGAGCCTGATTCCCCATCTCCTGCACTCCAAGGCGAGGAGTCTTCAGAAAGAGAGGTGAGGTCCACACACCTCTCTTCCCATTCCCAGCTTCCTGTCCCATCTGCCCCTGGCCAAACTCATCACGCACTCACCTCTTTCCCTCTCCTTTGACCGACCAACCAACCTCAGACAAGTATCCCAAGCCGTGGAAGCCTTAGTTTCCTTATTTGTTACATGTGCGCGTAAGCCAGCGGTGTGCTGGACCC
Organism: Corynorhinus townsendii; assembly: GCA_026230045.1. Taxonomy (NCBI): domain Eukaryota; kingdom Metazoa; phylum Chordata; class Mammalia; order Chiroptera; family Vespertilionidae; genus Corynorhinus; species Corynorhinus townsendii. The sequence continues at coordinate 46,032,199 of JAPDVU010000011.1, read as the reverse complement.
AGCCCATCCCCCGCCCCTTCCCCCCCCCCCCCCGCCCCCCGCAAGGGCCAGCTGCAGGCATCACTTCCCAACTCCACATTCAATGATGTCCTGTTGAAATGGACCGTAGTGGGAATATTTACACCACGGTAACTGGCAAACACACAAACCAGGGCTGTGTTCTCCCCGAGAGGCCTTGCTTAAACATTTACCGGACACTTCTGCTCATAACCCCACCCTGCAGAGCTCTGTAAGGAGGGGAGAGGATGACTGGGAAGTGCCTGACACAGAGTCAGCCCTCAGGGAGCAGGAGCCACATTGTCATATCTGGGTTAGAGCCGCTGCGTGCCATCATCTTCAGAGCATGTATGGAGGAGCACGTATGGAGGAGCATGTATGGAGGAGCATGTACGGAGGAGCATGTATGGGAGAGCATGTATGGAAGAGCACGTATGGAGGAGCATGTACGGAGGAGCATGTATGGAGGAGCATGTATGGAGGAGCATGTATAGAAGAGCACATATGGAGGAGCATGTACGGAGGAGCATGTATGGGAGAGCATGTATGGAAGAGCACGTATGGAGGAGCATGTACGGAGGAGCCCTAGGTCCAGATCCCAGCTCTGCTTTCTTTGTGACATCAGTCATTGACCGCATTCTCTGAGCTTCAGTAGAATAAGAATAGGTGCCTCATAGGTTTATTGAGGGGATTGAATAAAATAAGAAAAGTACTTAGCACCATGCCAGATGCATAATCATTATAAACCCCGCTCCCCCCGCAACTTATGCTCTACCCTGTGCCAGACACTGTTCTAAGGGCCTTAGATGAGGTTTCAATCCTCATATAAGAAGTTGAAATGTGGCCCAGAGGGGTCAAGTAACTTGCCCAAAATCACACACCTGATGAACGACAGAGCTGAGGTTGGTCATCTGGCTGCTGGTTTTTGACCTTAATCCTATGGTGCTGTGTCCCAGTTGCTAGGTGCTTAATAAGAGGTAATAATAACGATGATGGTAATCATGATTCCTCTTCCCCAACCCATCCAGAGTCTGCCCGAATCCTTGGAGCTGAGCTCACCCCGGTCCCCAGAGGCCGACTGGGGGCGGCCCCCCGGGGGGGACAGAGACCCTGCCAGCCCTCGCTCAGGTGAGCATCCTGGGCCGGGCGGGACATGCGTGGCAGCCCCTGTCCTCACCACGTCCCATTCTGCCCTTCCAGGTGCTGGATCTCCAAGGATCTCCCAGGCTTCTAGCCCCAAGGGTCGCTGCCCGCCCTCCCCGCAGCCAGGCACCAAGGTAGGCGGCTCCCTCAGGCCCATCTTGTAACCCTTCCATCTGATCGGCACAGATCACCCACTCTTGGGGGAAAGGCTGGGAGAGGGGGCTCTAAGGCGACAGCCCAGACCAGAGAGAATGTGATTTGAGAACATTGGGATTAAATTTTGTCCCTGCCACCTCTAAGCTGTGTGACTTTGGGCCAGTTACTAAACCTCTCTCTGCCTCCATTTTCTCATCTGCAAAATGAGTGCCTACCACCTAGAGCTGACCAAACTAGATGAATGCCCAGAAAGGGTGCCTGGAAATAGTGCCTGGATATAGTAAGTACTTCATTCACTCATTCATTCATTCACTCATTCATCTATTCATTGACTCAACAAATATTGATTCAATATCCTCTTCACTGTCCTATAAGGTCGCCAGTAGCCACATGTGGCTGTTTAAATTTAATTGAAATAAAGTTAAAACGTCACTCACTCTCAGCACACTGCCATTGCTCAGGAGCTGATAAAACACTTCCATCACATCATTAAAGAAAGTGCTAACGCACAGAGGTGTTTAGGCACTGAAGTCGCAGATGTGGACAAAATGAGAGAAAAAAATTTCCCTGATGAATCTGGTGTTCTAGTGGATGTCAGAGGCAGATCATAAACAACCAATTTACTGTAGCCCTGGCTGGTGTGGCTCGATGGTTAGAGTGCTTGCCCACACACCGAAGGGTTTCGGGTTTGATTCCCGGTCAAGGGCACATACCTGGGTTGCAGGTTCAATCCCCGGTTCTGGTCTGGGCATGTTTGGAGGCAACCAACTGATGTCTCTCTCTCTCTCTCTCTCTCCTCTAAAAATCATTGGGGAAAAAGTGCAAAATTTTGCAGATTCTAGACATATACTGTGTATTATATAAAATCTCCAGCGATGTCTGGCGCAGCATCCTTAACCAAACATATTAACATTTCTTCAATAAAATGTATAAATATTCATATTAAATGGGATAAAAGCTATAAATAACATCTCACTTAAATATCAAGTTTTTAAAAATAGCAATAATCTACTAAATGAATAAGTCAGCATAGAATAAAATAGATTAGAAATATTAGGCACTTTTAAAAATATATATTTAAAAAAATATATATTTTTTATTGATTTTTTACAGAGAGGAAGGGAGAGGGATAGAGAGAAACATCGATGAGAGAGAAACATCCATCAGCTGCCTCCTGCACACTCCCCACCGGGTAGGTGCCGCAACCAAGGTACATGCCCTTGACCGGAATCAAACCTGGGACTCTTGAGTCCTCAGGCCGATGCTCTATCCACTGAGCCAAACCGGTTAGAGCAGGAAGCCTTTTAAAGGATAGGTAAACTGAGTCCGGGTGAATGAGAAAAGGCGTGGCCACGTAGGAAAGTCCAACAGAGGGAATAGCATGGAGGTGATAGTGATGCAGAAACAATGCTGAACGTATTACTTTGCTAAGCAAGGTAGACCTGGAGCGTTTAGGGATTGGTCGCCCTTAAGCTGGGGAGGCTTCGTATCTGTTGCTGATTGGCTGATTTTCAGAAACGCAGGGCCAGCACTGATTGGCTGGCTGGCTTTCAGAGACGTGGTTGGGTGATGACCTGATCAAGCCGATTTGAGAGCACCTCTGGTGCTTCCTTATTGTCATGGATACAAAACAATCAATCATCTTTCCTAGGAAGGGCGTGGTGTGTAGGATGGACATGGATCGTTGGGGCTGCTTCAAGAATTGCTTCTTCCTCTCCCAGCCGTGCAGGTCCGCGCCTGCCCAGGCTGGGTAGGCATGTCAGAGTTGAGCGAGGAGAAAGAGATGGCCACGAGGTGGCAGTAGCACCCATGAGCTTTATTTACCACGTTTGGACAGGCTTGCCGGTGGGAGAAGCCAGGACCTGAGACCCCGGGTTATTACGTGGGAACCAGTGCCCAAGGGGAGGGGGCGGGGGAGGTCTGAGAAGGGGATTCAGGGGCAGGTTGACGGCACTCAGGCACAGCGGGCATCTCTGGGAGACTCCTTAGGCGGCAGCTGCTTGGGGTATACTTTCTCTCTCTCTCTCTCTCTCTCTCTCTCTCTCTCCCCCTTCCCTCCCTCCCTCCCTCCCTCCCTCCCTCCCTCCCTCCCTCCCTCCCTCCCTCCTTCCTTCCTTCCTTCCTTCCTCCCTTCCTTCCTTTCTTCCTTCCTTCCTTCCTTCCTTTCTTCCCCCTTCCTTCCTTCCTTCCTTCCTTCCTTCCTTCCTTCCTTCCTTCCTTCCTTCCTTCCTTCTCTCTCTCTTTCTTTTTTTCTCTCTTTCTTCTAATATACACTGAGTGGCCAGATTATTATGATCTCTGAATGCATAATAATCTGGCCACTCAGTGTGTGTGTGCGCGCGTGTGCGCGTGTGTGTGTGTGTACTAGAGGCCCAGTGCACGAAATTCATGCGGGGGGGGGGGTGTGTCCCTCAGCCCAGCCTGCACCCTCTCCAATCTGGGACCCCTTGAGGGCAGTCGGACATCCCTCTCACAATCCAGGACTGCTGGCTCCCAACTGCTTGCCTGCCTGCCATCCTGATTGCCCCAACTGCTTCTGCCTGCCAGCCTGATGAGCCCCTAACTGCTCCCCTGCCAGCCTGTTTGCCCCTAAATGCCCTCCCCTGCAGGCTTGATCACCCACAATTGCCCTCCCTTGCAGACCTGGTCCCTCCCAACTGCCCTCCCCTGCTGGCCATCTTGTGGTGGCCATCTTGTGTCCACATGGGGTCAGTCATCTTTGACCACACACGGACAGTATGGGTTAATTTGCATACTCACTCCTGATTGACTGGTGGGTGTGGCTTGTGGGTGTCATGGAGGTACGGTCAATTTGCATATTACTCTTTTATTAGATAGGCTATCACTCCAACACACAAGATGGCTGCCCCCATGTGGACGCAAGATGGCCAGCAGGGGAGGGCAGTTGTGGACAATCAGGCCAGCAGGGGAGGAAAGTTGGGAGGGACCAGGCCTGCAGGGGAGGGCAGTTAGGGGTGACCAGGCCTGCAGGGGAGGGCAGTTAGGGGCAAACAGGCTGGCAGGGGAGCAGTTAGGCATCAATCAGGCTGGCAGGGGAGTGGTTAGGGGGTGATCAGGCTGGCACGCAGAAGTGGTTAGGGGCAATCAGGAAGGTAGGCAGGCGAGCAGTTGGGAGCCAGCAGTCTTGGATTGTGAGAGGGATGTCCGACTGCCCGTTTAGGCCCAATCCTATCGGACATCCCTCAAGGGGTCCCAGATTGGAAAGGGTGCAGGCTGGGCTGAGGGACACGCCCCCCCATGCACGAATTTCGTGCACCGGGCCTCTAATATATACACACACACACACACACACATATATATATATATATATATATACACACACACACACACACACATATATATACACACACACTAGAGGCCCGGTGCATGAATTTGTGCATGGATGGGGTCTGGCCAGCCTGGCCAGGGGGAGGGGACATGGGTGGTTGGCTGGCCTGCCTGCTGGTCGAACTCCTGGTCAAGGGGACAATTTGCATATTAGCCTTTTATTATATAGATATACACTGAGTGGCCAGATTATTATGCATTCAGAGATCATAATAATCTGGCCTTTCAGTGTATATGTAGCCCAACTAGCATGGCTCAGTGGTTGAACATCAACCTATGAACCAGGAGGTCACAGTTCAAATCCCAGTCGTGGCACATGCCCAGGTTGTAGGCTCGATCCCCAGTGGGATGCATGCAGGAGGCAGCCAATCAATGATTCTCATCATTGATGTTTCTATCTCTCTCTCCCTTTCTCTCCATCTAAAAACAAATAACAACATATTAAAAAATAAAAATATAATATAATTCAATTTAAAATTGAAAATATATATATTAGAGAGCGAGGAAGGGAGAGAGAGAGAGAGAGAGAGAGAGAGAGAAACATCGATGTGAGAGAACAACATCGATCGACTGCCTTCGGCTACACCCCCTACCAGGCCTCAAGGCCCCAAGGAAATCTGGGCAGGTGCCCTGACCAGGAATAGAACTGGCAACCTTTTGGTGCAAGGGATGGCGCCCAACCAACTGAGCCACACTGGCCAGGGCCGCTGGGAGTCTTTTATAGCTGCAGGTTCACCTTGCCTCTGGCTAGCAGATGCTGGGTACAGCTTCGTGGAGTATTCAAATCGTGCAGGCTTTAACTGGCTAAAAATATCCGCCTGTTTGGACTGCTATATTTGAAACAGGTGAATGTGTAAAAGTTTGGATTTGGCCCCGGCAGGCTCCGGGGCCGGTGGTCTGGCCCGCTGTGAAGAAATAGACGACACAGGGCCATATGCAGGGGTGGGGGTGGGGTCGGGGGGGGACTGTGTGCAGCAGGTGGGCGTGTGACTCAGGATCGGCCAAATCGGAGTAAAACAGTGACTGGCCCCACCATGAGCAGCAGATGGATCCAAGCTGTTTCTAGTTTTTAGAATTTTCTCGTTGCAGCTGCAGCGAGGAGTTCTCTTCCCTTTGTTTTTTGTTTTGTTTTGTGTGGTTTTTCCCCGTAAACACGCCCTCAGGGCCATGCTCCTGAGGGGGCTCTGGGGAAGGGTTGCTCCAGGTCCCCTCCTTGGCTTGTGGCCGCCTAATTGCGAGGTCACGTGGCTCCCTCCCTGGGTGCCTGTCTGTGTCCACACTGCCCCCTTTCCTGCAGGATCGCATGCTCTCAGCCGGTTCGCCCCATCGGCCGTTTTCCTGCCTGCGGCATCCCAGCCCTTCCTTCTTCTCTGACTCCCATCTCCGTCCCCTTCCGTTCAGTAGGCACCGTTTCCTCTGCGATCGTGTACTGGACCCGCTCGCCACCTGCCTGATCGCTCAGCAAACGGCTGTCCGGCCACACGCAGGGCGTTCCGTCCAGAACATGCTTTCTCCTTTCCGCAATGTGCCTAGGCTGAGAACCGCCCAGCCTTCAAGCTCCCGTTTCCTTTTGCGGAACAATTTCTTTGGGGCTTTATCGCTGTCCTCTTGCATTTTACGTCCTTAAGGTTGAAGGTCACCATCAAGGTGTCCGCAGGGCCGCAGTCCCTCTGAGGGCGCTGGGGAAGGAGCAGCTCCGAGCTGGTTCCTCGGCTTGTGGCCACCTCACTCCAGTTGGCACATGGCATTCTCTGTGTGTGCGTCTTCCCTCTGGTTCTGAGGGCAGTTCAGAGCTCATCAGTCCTCTGGGATCCTCCTGACAATGTAGTTAACCAATCCCATGCCTCCTGTATTTTCAAAGCCGATTCAGAGGTTTTTGTTTGAGTGAGTGTGTGTGAGTGTGTGTGTGTGTGTTTGTGTGTGTTGAGGCAGAGAGGTGGGTGGGGACCTGGCCTCACGGCCTCAAAGGCTTGGCCCTGAGAGTGCTGTGCTTGGGGATCCTGGGGGGAGGCGGCGGGACCGGGCAGTGGGGGGACAGCCTCAGCTCCGGGTGTAGAAAGAGCCCTCTGAGATCTGGTGGTGAACTTACTGGAAAGGGCAAAGCTGGAGGCTAAGAGGTTCCGGGAAGAGACTAAACGGAAGCCAAGGTTGGGGTCCTGAGGCGTTTCTCGTCCTCCAGGCCCCCCAGGCCCGGCCCCGCATGAGTGCTCAGGAGCAGCTGGAAAGGATCCGTAGAAACCAGGAGTGCGGACGGCCTCTCCCTCGCCCCCCTTCTCCGCGGCTCCTCACTCTGGGGAGGACCCTGTCCCCAGCCCGGTGCCAGCCCGACGTGGAACAAAGGGTGAGGGGAGCAGAGAGGGCGGTGGGGTGGCAGGGGTCCTCTGCTCCTAGTGTGAGCCTCACGTTCCCTCTCTGGAAAATGGGGATGCTCCCTACCTTCCTACCCAGAACTGGGTTTCCCAGTTCAACCCAGCTTGTACCTGTGCCCAAGGCAGCAACCGGCCCGTCTCGGTGGGGGATGGAGGTGGGGCAGATACAACATCCCCAGCTCACCAGGAAGGAAGGAAGGAAGGAAGGGAGGGAGGGAGGGAGGGAGGGAGGGAGGAAGGAAGGGAGGGAGGGAGGAAGAGAGGGAGGGAGGAAGGAAGGAAGGAAGGAGGAAGGAAGGAAGGAAGGGAGGAAGGAAGGAAGGAGGAAGGAAGGAAGGAAGGAGGAAGGAAATAAGGAAGGAAGGAAGGAAGGAAGGAAGGAAGGAAGGAAGGGAGGAAGGAAGGGAGGAAGGAAGAAGGAAGGGAGGAAGGAAGGGAGGAAGGAAGGGAGGGAGGAAGGAAGGGAGAAAGGAAGGAAGGGAGGAAGGAAGGAAGGGAGGAAGGAAGGAAGGGAGAAAGGAAGGAAGGGAGGAAGGAAGGAAGGGAGGAAGGAAGGAAGGAAGGAAGGAAGGAAGGAAGGAAGGAAGGGAGGAAGGAAGGAAGGGAGGAAGGAAGGAAGGAAGGAAGGGAGGAAGGAAGGGAGGAAGGAAGGAAGGGAGAAAGGAAGGAAGGGAGGAAGGAAGGAAGGGAGGAAGGAAGGAAGGGAGGAAGGAAGGAAGGAGGAAGGAAGGAAGGGAGAAAGGAAGGAAGGGAGGAAGGAAGGAAGGAAGGGAGGGAGGAAGGAAGGAAGGAGGGAGGAAGGAGTCGATTTTATTCATTGTATTGCAGTGAGGAGCTCCAGACCTGATCAGAGTTGCTCACCAGGGTGGTTTCATCTTACTTTTCGAGGAGGAATTAGACAAGTCGTGGGTGGGGTGATTTTATGGGTAGGATTGTTTTTGTCAATTGGGGGCGTCTCAGTCCGACGAACCCAAACGTGTGTCTCTGTCTAGCCAGTTTTGGGGGGACGGACAGTTCAGCCCGTCAGGTGTGAAGTGAAGAGGGCATCTGGAGGGTCTGTTCTGGCTTTGTCACAGGTAAGCAAGGTGGGGGCCTCTGTGTCTCCTTGAAGGCGACGGCGAAGCAGGTTCTCTACCTGTAAAGTTAATCATTGCCAGTGCTTGGAGACCATTTCATCCCCTCTCTGGGCCTCCTTCGTGTCACCCTCACAATGAGAGGGGGGGCTCCCAAGTGAGGAGGACTGTGCCGTTTCCTTTGCAGTCTGGCCTGGGGCATGCAGGAGCCCCGAAATGGCTCAGAAGCTCCGGGTCCTGGAGCAGGTAAGGAACTGGGGTGCCCACGAGAAGCAGGCAAATCAGTTTCCCAAGGGGTGGCGAGTAGCATTGTTATGTATGTCTCCTGAGTTCTGAAGTGCAGATTGCAGCCTTTTATTATTATTATTATTATTTTTAAATATATTTTTATTGATTTCAGAGAGGAAGGGAGAGAGAGATAGAAACATCCATGATGAGAGAGAATCATTGATGGGCTGCCTCCTGCATGCCCCCTGCTGGGGATCGAGCCCACAACCCAGGCATGTGCCCCCGACCGGAACTGAACCCGGGACCCCTCAGTCCACAGGCCGACGCTCTATCCACTGAGCCAAACCAGCCAGGGCTATTATCTTTTTTTTTTTTTAATTTTTTAAATTAATGAGGGAGAGAGAAACATCTATTGGTTGCTGTACACGCCCTGACCGGGGATCAAGCCTGCAACCAGGGTATGTACCCTGACCTAGAATCGAACCCACCACCTGTCGGTCTACGGGATGATGCTCCTACCAACTGAACCACCCGACCAGGATGATTGCAGAACCTTCTAGAGTTCCTGGGGCATCAGAAAGCCCTAGATCCCCAGAGAAAACAGCAGTCTCTCAAACTGCAACCCTGGGTGGATATCCCCTCTCCCCGACCATCTGGAAATGGGGTGACATTTACCGGTGACTGGAGGGGAAATTCCATAGCGCACACGAGCTTTTTATGCCGGCCTAGCCAGGTTTAAAGTCCTGGAAGACACGTGCTAAGGACTACAACTCCCAGAAGGACACGTGGGGGCAATCACTGTGCTGGCTAACTGCACGACTCCCCCCAATCTTTTTTTCTAGTTCGAGGAACACCACCCCTTATATTCCGATGTCCGAAGGTCATCGGGAGCGAGTCCTCAGCCTCTCTCAAGCTCTGGCCACTGAGGCCTCGCAGTGGCACCGGATGATGACAGGTGGGGAGGGACTGGGGACCTCGGGCTCCGGGTTCTAGGGAAGAGGCAGCCTGAGGCCTGGAATCCTAGCTCCTGGAGGGGAGGGGTCCGAGGGTCCTGATGAGGAAAGAGCTGGACAGGGTTCGGGAGTTCCAGATCCCAGGCAGCAGGGGGTTGGGGCCCAGGACTCCTGGGTCTGAGACAAGAAAAGCTGGGGTCCGGGGTCTCGGGCCCCACTTTTTGCCATTCTCATCCCTCCCTCGTCCTCTCCAGGCGGGAATTTGGACTCCGGAGGAGAAACTCTTCCCCCGGTGCCGCCGCCTCCGTCAAACCCCAAGCCCCCGTTGGCCTCGCCCCCACGGTCTCCTCCGGTGGCCAATTCCCGCTCCCCCGGGTTCTCCCGCCGGGGCAGCGGGCGTGGCGCCGGCCCTGCCTCCTGGGCGCCCACGTGGGATTCCGGGGCGGCCCCTCCCGCCCTGATCCAGGACGAGGGGGCGTGGCCTCTGCGCGTCACTCTGCTGCAGTCCAGCTTCTGACCCCAGGGAGGCAGCCAATAGGAACGCGAGGGCGTGGCCTGGCGGTCCCCACCGGAAACCTGGAGCCACCCTGGGCACCCGGGCGCGGTCTGGTCCTCCCCAGTGGCCTGCAAGGGAGGGGTCTCTATGGGTTTTCCCTGCACTTGTCCAAATCCGGATTAAAACGTTTTGAACTGTTAGTTAATAGCTTTCTCTCTGTCTGTTTGGGGTTGTGACCCGGGGGACTCTGAAGGGCAGAGCTGGAGGCTGGAATCCTGGGTCCCCGGGGAGGAAGGGGCAGGGACCTAGGACTGGTAGGGCTGCGGGAGGAGGGAACGGGGGTCTGGATGACTGGGTTTGAGGGCCGAGGGGGCTGGGGCCGAACTTCCAGGCATCGGGACTTCCTGGCAACGCTCCCCAGGGACGGGCTTCCAGCGTCCAGCCCACGGCCTCCCCGGACTCTGGAGGTGGGAAGGGGCTCAGAGTGTGACAGAGGGAGACAGACTGACTGGCATCGGAGCCGGGATCGGGCGAGCCTTCGGGGAGGGGTCCTCTGGGAGAGGAGCGACCAGGTGGGAAGAAGGAGTCCTGGTTCTTATCTTATAAAATCCCATTTTGCAAAGCTAAAGAATGCGTGGGAGTGGTATCCTGGAGCCGGAGTTTTTGGCAGGTCCCAAATCCTCACTCCCTTTTGCTGGGTCTCAGTTATTGGAGCTACAAAACGGGTGGTTTGGGGGATGTCTCTTTGCAGATTTAGGGTTTACTCCGGAAGCCAGAGATGGGGGGGGGGGGTCTCAGGAACCTCAGCAGGTACTTGGAGTAGCTAAGGAGATTATGTGTCAAGGGCTCTGCCTTTTGTCCTGGGGGTCACCATGAGACGGGTCACCAGGGGAACCGAGTTGGGTGATAGGCCCACTCCACGTGGCCACAAGGGGGCAGCAGAGGCCTCACCAATGTCTGTGCTGGGGTAACCTTTCTCTTGCCACTCTCAGTGGAAAGCGGGGCCCACGTGGTTACCTGTGACACAGACAGTAAGTGAGGGTCTCTCAGTCTTCAGCCCCAGCCCCTCCTCCCTCTCACCCAGGAGTCCAGGCCTCAGCCCCTCCTCCCTCAGACTCAGGCCCCTGCCCTTCCCTCCCTGCAGAGTTGGGGGGCGGGGCCCTGGAGCAGGAGCTTCCTGAAACTGTCTTTCTCTGTGAGGTGACTCAGGAGGAAGATGTGAGGGTGGGCGTATTTTCTGTCCCCATCCCCTATATCAAATTTCTCTCTAGCTTCATTCTCTTCCAGGCTTTTGCATATGCTGTTCCCTCTACCCTTCCCTCTCTTGGCTAAATTGCTCAGGCCTGAAGGTTTCAGCTCCCTGTCCTTTCCTCCGGATTCTGCTGGCAGGTCCAGTGTCTCCCGGGTGGGTACTCTTTTATCTCCCACTTCTTCAAGATTCTTATCACACCTGTCATGTGGATTGAAACAAAGGAGTCCCTCCGAGTGAGTGGGCCTTTTTAAAAAAATACTTTTTTATTGATTTCAGAGAGGAAGGGAGAGGGGGAGAGAGATAGAAACATCATGGATCAGCTGCCTCCTGCACGCCCCACCCTGGGGATCAAGCCCACAACCTGGGCACGTGCCCCGACCAGAATCGAACCGTGACCTCCTGGTTCATAGGTCAACGCTCAACCACGGAGCCACGCCGGCCGGCGAGTGGGCCTTTTCTGTAGGAGTTTGCCACGCCTGTCTCGGGGTTTCTGTCCCTTCCCTTCAGTCCAGCGGTTCTCAACCGTCCTAACGCCGCGGCCCTTTCATACCGCCCCTCATGTTGCGGTGACCCCCAACCGTGAGATTATTTTCGTTGCTACTTCATAACTGTCATTTTGCTATTGAGTCGTAATGCAAATATCTGTGTTTTCCGATGGTCTTAGGCTCTACAGTAGCGGTTCTCAACTTGTGGGCCATCACCCATAGGTTGAGAACCGCTAGCAGGGTCGCTTAAGAGCATCGGAAAACAGATATTTACATTACGATTCATTAACAGTAGCAAAATGACAGTTATGAAGTAGCAACGAAAATAATCTCACAGTTGGGGGTCACTGCAACATGAGGAGCTACATGAAAGGGCCGCGGCGTTAGGACGGTTGAGAACCACTGCTTTAGTCAGTATCTCTCTGATACCTGCCCCCTGGGTCTCTGTCCCCGGACCCGCATCTCTGGAGGAATGAGGGCAGTGTGACCTCTGGGTTGGGGGCCCCCTGGCTTCCGGTCTCCTCCTGCCTTGCCTGGTGATTCGCAGAGTCCCCCGCTTCCCTAGCTCCTGTCCCCTCAGCTGTGGCTCTGGCTCCCCCCTTCCTGCCTTGCTTTTGGGAGCCCTAGCTGCCAGCACTCCTCACTCACAAAACATCTCCTCCGCAGACCCTCATATCTGAGACCCTCTGCCGTTTGGACCGCCTGGACCGCCTGGATCGTGTGGTCATCAAGGCTGGCTGCCGTGGGTTGTGAGGCCTGAGAGCCATTCTCCACTTCCTGGCTGCCCACCCCTTCCTCCTGAGCCTCAGTTTCCCCTCTTCTCTGCCCCTGATTCCCCTGCCCTCCTCTCTGTCCACGTGGGCGGGACCCGACAGCTGTGCGATCCCCACCCATGGCTTCCACCCGGCCCTGGCCCGTGCCCGCTGTGTGACCTTCCCTCTCCATAGCGCGGCTTCTGCCTTCCTAAGATGGGGATAATGATGGCGGTCCTCCCTGTGGGGCTGTGAGCATTGGACAAGGTAGACTGTTCGGCCTCACAATGGCCAGAAGTCTCTCCATCAGGTGAGGCCGTGGCCCCCGGTTGCTGGTGGCTGGGGAGACGTCTCGGGGTCTGTGGCTCACAGGGCTCAGTGTGGTGGCTTCGGAGGGAAACTGCCGTCAGTTTCATGACTGCCCGTGATAAGAAGGCCTCCTGCTGGTAAGCCAAGGCTCCGAGAGGTGGACTGTGCGCACCGAGGTCACACAGTGAGGCCTCTCAAACACGGGCTCGCCCCTTCCGGGCTGCATGTTCCTTCTGAGGTTGTTGGGAGAGTTAAACAGATGGTGGGTACTAGTTCCTTCTCTCTCTCTGCATCCTTTGTATATTCAACAGATACTGAGATATTTACTGAGCACCTACTATGTCCCAAGTTCTGTCCTAGGAACTAGAGACTTGGCAGTGACCAAAACAGACAAGACAGCCCTGGCTGGTGTGGCTCCGTTGGCTGGGCATCGTCCTGGGCACCGCCAAGTGGCTGGTTCCAGCCCTGGTCAGGGCGCACGGCGTTTCCCTCTTTCTCCCTCTCCTGGCCTCTCCCTCTAAAAAAATCAATGAAAATATGTTTTTAATATATGTTTTTATTGATTTCAGAGAGGCAAGGAGAGGGAGATAGAAACATCAGTGATGAGAGAATCATTGATTGGCTGCCTCCTGCACGCCCCATATTGGGGATTGAGCCTGCATGTGCCCTGACTGGGAATTGAATCGTGAGCTCCAGGTGTGTAGGTCCATGCCCAACCACTGAGCACACTGGCCAGGCAATAAAAATATTTCATAAAACAGTAGACAAAACATTCCAGTCCTCATGTGATTCACATTCTAGAGTAAGGAAATAGACAAGGAGACAGATACGGGTGATCCTCACTATTATTATTTTAATCCTCACCCGAGGATATTTTTTTTACTTATTTTAGAGACAGAGGAAGGGGGAGAGAGAGAGAGAGAAACATGGATGCTCCAGAGAAACATCAGTCTCCCTTATGTGCCCCGCCTAGAGACCAAACCCGAAACCTAGGTATGTGCCCTGACTGGGAATCGAACCCACAACCTTTCGGTGCATTGGACGACACTCCACCAACTGAGCCACCTGGCCGGGAGGTAATTCTCATTATTCACAGATTCCACATTTGCGAATTCCCACTTGCCAAAAAAAGTGCTTTTAAAAAATGTGGTATACTATTCTTACTGATTCCAGAGAGGAAGGGAGAGAGAGAGAGATAGAAACATCAATGATGAGAGAGAAACATCGGCCAGCTGCCTCCTGCAGGCCCCCACCTGGGGACTGAACCCAGGCATGTGCCCTTGACTGGAATCGAACCCGGGACCCTTCAGTCCGCAGGCCCACGCCCTACCCACTGAGCCAAAGCGGCTAGGGCCGAAAATGTTCTTGGAACCCCGGAGTCAGTAGCGCTCATTGTGCTGGTCCAGTTCCCGCGGACATGCGCAGAGCGGCAAGACTGGGAGTTGTCTGTAGCGCGTGTTCCCAGCGGAGGTTGCGCAAGAGGATGCTTTGCCCCGGTTTCAGGTCACAGGCAGAGCGATGCGATGCCCGGAGGACAGACAGGAGGGGGCGGCGCAGCCAAGGGCTCAGGCTCAGGCTCTGGGGCCCGCGGAACGGGTTTGACTTTCAGGGCGCCTGTGGGTGGGGCAGCCTCAGGTAATTTATTTATTTGCAAAATCAACCAAATAGAGTTTACCAGTAGGAGTTGGTTCTAGGATTTAAGATGACGATCTATGTTAGATATCCATGTATCTCTATATGTGTACATATACACATACAGGCACCGCCTTCGCCTGTTCCAAAACAGAAATACCATAGACTGGGTGACTCACAGAGCAAGCATTTCTCTCTCAGAGTCCTGGAAGCTGGCGAGTCTAAGACCAAGGTGCCCGCAGATTCCGAGCGTGGGGAGGGCCAGCTTCTGGCTGTGTCCTCACAGGTGGGCGGGCTGCGGGAGCCCCGGGGAGGATGGGGTTCTTTTCTAGGGCACTAATCCCACTCATCAAGGCTCCACCCTCATGGCCAAATCACCTTCCAAAGCTCTCACCTCCAAACACCATCCATTTATTTAAAAATATTTTTTAAATATATGTTTTCATTGCTTTCAGAGAGGAAAGGAGAGGGAGAGATAGAAGAAACATCAATGATGGGAGAGAATCCTTGACCGGCTGCCTCCTGCACACATACCCTCCCTCCCCCCACTGGGGATCGAGACAGCAACCTGGGCATGTGCCCCTGACTGGAATTGAACCTGGGACCCTTCAGACCGCAGGCTGATGCTCTGTCCACTGAGCCAAACCCACTAGGGCCAAACACTATCAATTTAAAGGTTAGGATTTCAGCATATACATCTTTTAAAAATCCTCACCTGAGAATATGTTTTTATTGATTTTTAGAGAGAGAGAGCGAGTTAAACATGGATCTGAAAGAAAGACATCGATCGGTTGTCTCCCAAACACACTCTGACTGGGGATGGAGCCCGCATCTAGGAATGTGCCTCGACTGGCAATCGAACCCACAACCCTGCGGTGTATGGGATGATGCGCCAAACAACTGAGCCACCAGCCAGGGCAACACATGCATTTTTTGAGGGAACAAACATTCAGTCCATAGCAGATTCACATTATTACATGTTAGTGTCCCGGTGCACGGATTTGTGCACATTGAAAGGAAATTAATTAGAAGAAATAATATTGCTATTTGCCCTTTCTCTATAATAGAGGTGTCAACCAAATTCATGATTGACAATGACAGATCGAGACATACACGTGCGACTGGTGCCAGCGAGAGCTTTCTATGTATCACGTATGCACGAGTCAACTTAGCCTTTTATATGAAGAGAGAGAATAAACTTGCTTAATTAGACCTGCTTTCTGATTTGGCTAAACTTTTTCCAGCCCAGTGAAGCACCCCAACTTCTCTTTCAGTTAAGTGTCAGCAACACAGCAGTAAATATCAACATAAAGCAGATTATTATTGTAGATGACACAGGGAGAACAAAGGGTAAAATATTTAACTGCAGCAGGGTTTGACTATATTCTGTGCAGTGAGAAAACCTGAAGTCATTTTCAAGGTCCACCATTTCTTTCTTCTTTTCAGTCGGGTCAAGTTTCTAAATTTCTGTTTTCCGGCTAATGAAAAGAAAATAGGATTCCCATCTACCTACTCCAGGACTTCTGTGAGGATCAAATGAGATGAGGCATGGAAAATGCTTCACAGACATTTGGTTAAAGTGTCAAATGTTGCCCTAACATAGTGGTCGGCAAACTCATCAGTCAACAGAGCCAAATATCAAAAGTACAACGATTGACATTTCTTTTGAGAGCCGAAAACTGACTTCCGTGCATGGGCCACGAAGTTTCAATAGCACTGTACATGCACGCCCACACGTGGTATTTTGTGGAAGAGCCACACTCAAGGGGCCAAAGAGCCGCATGTGGCTCATGAGCCACAGTTTGCCGACCACTGCCCTAACTGGTTTGGCTCAGTGGCTAGAGCGTAGGCCTGTATACTGAAAGGTCACAGGTTCAATTCTGGTCAAGGGCATGTACCTGGGTTTTGGGCACATTCCCAGTGGGGGGGCGTGCAGGAGGCAGCTGATCGATGTTTCTCTCTCATCGATGTTTCTAAATCTCTATTCCTCTCCCTTCCTCTCTGTAAAAAATCAATAATAAAAAAAATGTGTAAAATGTTTGCACCTGGCTATAAAGCAAGTCATGTTCCTGGGCTGAAGAAACTCCAAGGAGGCTAGTCGCTAGGGAGAGGAAGCTGGGCGTTGCTATGTGAGGTCACTGCCCGGTGCCCACAGCCACCGTTTCTGGGCTGGGCTGGGCTGTGGGCCGCATTTTGCGCCATGAGGTCTTGGCAGCATTGGCTGCGGTTTGGTGGGGTGTCGCTCCGGGGTGGTGGCAGGGCCTGTGTCCCACTTGGGATAGCCGAGTGTTGGTTTGTTGGTGCCAGGTCCACGGTGCCATTTATTTTTAAATGGCCAGTGCATGTCATGGCAGCTTCTGTGTCGAGCATCTGCCCCCTGGTGGTCAGTGCGCATCACAGCTACCTGTCAGCAGGATGGACCCTTAGCCTTTTATATAGAGAGATACACACTTTCCCCAGGAGCAGTGGGTCCTACTCACTCATTCAGTGTTCACGGTAATTTCCGGACCATACCTGGCCCGAGGGATGGGAACTGACTGTGTGTAGCAGCCCATCCCGTGGTGAGGGAGGCTTTACTCACCTGACTTCCCAGCTCCTTTTCTTATGAATGTTTTCTTCTTTCCCTCTGACTACTCCCCTCCCCGTTCCTTCTGTTTGTTGTTTTTTAAATATGCTTTTATTGATGTCGGAGAGGAAGGAAGAGGAAGAGAGAGACAGAAACATCCAGCAGCTGCCTCCTGCACACCCCCTACTGGGGATGTGCCCTTGACTGGAATCGAACCTGGGACCCTTCAGCCCGCAAGCCAACACTCTATCCACTGAGCCAAACCAGTTTCGGCGAGGTTGTTGTTTTCGATCTGCCATTCGGTAAAGCGTCGATCTGTGGGATCATGGGTCTGGGCTGAGGGGCCTGGCCTGAAGACATTCTGGGCCTGAGGCTGAGGGAGCCCAGAAAAGCGAGTGTAGACAGAGCGGGGAGAGGCCCAGGGAGTGGGCCAGGGGTCACCGGCTGGGGAAAGCCCCGGCACTATCTTCAAGGTTTGATCTGAGATCCAGGTGGAATGTCCCCAACTGGGTCATCCCGCACCCACCTGACTGGTGAGCCCTGCCTCCTGTCCCCAGTTTCTGTCACCTTCCAAGGACTGGCATCTCCACACAATAAGACACACATATACCACAGCCTGTAAAGGTGTGTGTGTGTGCGTGCGTGTGTGTGTGTGTGTGTGTGTGTATATTAGAGGCCTGATGCATGAAGATTTGTGCAAGAATGGGCCTTCCGCCCTGACCGGTTTGGCTCAGTGGACAGAGCGTCAGCCTGAGGACTGAAAGGTTCCAGGTTCGATTCCGGTCAAGGGCATGTACCTTGGTTGCGGGCACATCCCCAGTAGGAGGTGTGCGGGATGCAGCTGATTGACATTTCTAATCCTCTATGCCTCTCCCTTTCTCTCTGTAAAAAATCAATAAAATATATGTATAAAAAAAAAAAAAGAATGGGCCTTCTTTCCCCTGGCTGCTGGCACCGCCTTCGCACCGGCCCGGAGCTGCCTTCCCGCCTTCCCACACTGCCCAGAGGCCGGGAGCAGCTGGGGCAGTGCAGAACGTCTCTGGCCGCTTGGCACCTGCCTATGCAAATTAACCCGCCATCGTTGTTGGGTTAATTTGCATACTCACTCTTGATTGGCTGGTGTGCATTGCAAAGGTATGGTCAATTTGCATCTTACTCTTTTTATTAGTGTAGATATACACTGAGTGGCCAGATTATTATGATCTCTGAACGCATAATAATCTGGCCACTCAGTATATATCCTATGTAATAAAAGGCTAATATGCAAATTGTCCCCTTGACCAGGGGTTCGACCAGCAGGCAGGCCGTCCAACCGTCCATGTCCCCTCCCCCTGGCCAGGCTGGCTGGACCCCACCCATGCACGAATTCATGCACCAGGCCTCTAGTATATACATACACACACACACACACACACACACACACACACACACACACACACTGAGTGGCCAGATTATTATGCATTCAGAGATCATAATAATCTGGCCACTCAGTGTATGTGAGGGAATATATATATATTCCCTCATTAGTTGCCAATATTTAAAAAGAGAGTGTTATGCTTACATAACAACTGGATTTCTGGTTTCTCATGAAAAGTTGATAAACCGGACCATGGGGGCAGGTGACATTCTGCTAAGTGTGGCCTGGCTCTGGTAACCCAGTCCCGGCCTCCCCTTGGACTGTCACCTGTGAGTAAAGGGGCTAGATCGGGGGCCCGCCCGCCTAAATTCTCTGCCATTTCCTCCTGGCAACAGTGGGCCAGTTCGTCTCTCTGGGCTTCAACTTTATTACATGTAAAATAGGGCTAATCACGGCACCTAATCCACAGTGCTGTTCTGAGAATTGGATGAGACCCAAGGAAACACCCACCGAGCCCACAGAACATGCCTGGCACAGAGCTTGCTGCCTGCAAGTTACTACTGTTTATCATGAACCTTGTCCCGTTCTGTTTCTTGTGGCTAATCTACCTGCCTCATTGTTTTGTTTTGTTAACCTTCACCCAGGGATATTTTTTCCATTGATTTTTTGGAGAGAGTCGAAGGGAAGGGGCGAGACAGAGAGAGAGAAACATCGATGTGAGAGAGACACATCGATTGATTGCCTCCCGCGTGTGCCCTGACCAGGGCTGGGGGATCGAGCCTGCAATTGCGGTACGTGCCCTTAACTGGAATCGAACCTGAGACCCTTCAGTTTGTGGGCGGATGCTCTGACCACTGAGCAAAACTGGCTAGGGCCTCCATTTGAGGTCTCTGAGGTACATATTGGGCAAATGAAACCTGGGAGAAGTAAAAGGGAAAAGGTGAGATGTGAGCTGGACCTTGAGGGAGGAAAGGAAGTGGAGAAATAGGGCACAGAGTGTTTCACTCACTAAGAAGAGAATGTGCAAAGGCCCTGGGGCTGAAACACCTGAGAGTCTTCTAAGAACAAGAGAACCCCCACCTCCATCTCCAGCTTAGCAATCACAAGCACTGCGTTACACTTGTCCTGCCCATTGCCTCTTGTAATCTCCTATCCACGCATCATATAATTCCACCAGAAGAAGTTCATAAATACTACCAGTGGATGACAAAGTTTATTTTTATTCTGAAATAATGTAAGGGTTATAATGTATTGCCAGAACAGTACAGAGAACTCCCATATACCCAGACTCTCCATTGTTTATATTTCACCACAGGTGCTTGATTGTTCCGTTTCTCTATTTGAGAGTAAGTTGTCGGCCCCATGTCCATTCGTCCCTTAGTACTTGGGAGTGCATTTCCTAAACACAAGAGCCATCAGGGAGCTTCATGTTGACCCCATGGTCTTAGCTGACCCGGAGACCTTCCTATTCAGATTATGAGAATTCTTTTTTTTTTTTAAATATACCTTTTTATTGATTTCAGAGAGGAAGGGAGAGGGAGAGAGAGAGAGAAGCATCAATGATGCAAGGGAATCATTGATCAACCGCCTCCTGCACGTCCCCCACTGGGGATCAAGCCCACAACCCACACACATGTGCCCTGACTGGGAATGGAACCGTGACCTCCTGGTTCATAGGTCGATGCTCAACCACTGAGTCACACTGGCTGGGCAGATTATTAGAATTCTTATCATCACAGGTCCTTGGCCACACCTGATGTAGCTGGGGATCCCCCCGAAGCAGATCCCAGATGAGGATGGAGTGCAGGATGTGTGGGAGGCGACCCCTGGAAGTGCTGCCCTCGGGGTGGGGGTGGTTGTGGACAGGCAAGGCAGCTGATGCAGGGCGTCACTGAGCAAATTACCTCCGGGGTACATGGCGCTAGCCCCAAGGAACTCTGGGAGTCAGAGAGAAATGTGCACCTTGCAGTTATCCCCACCCAAGGGGTGAGGGAGAGCTAATGGTTTTAATTTAAAAATACTTTCAACTTGATGTTAAAAATGAAAATTAAGACTTTTTTTAAACATAAAAACTGCCACTAGGCCTTCTAAGAAATTCAATGGTAATTTTTTACTACCACCGCTACTGAATACCCACGCCCTATTTGAATTCATCCCATTGTTCTCAAATGTCTTATTACCGTCGGTCCGTTCACGCCGAGCTGCGGACAAGGTCCACGCATTATATCTGGTTTACTGGAGGGCAAGACTCCTGTCTCTTGTTCACGCCTCTATCCCGGCACCTAACTCTGTGCCTGGCCCTAGCTGGGTGGCTCAGTGGGTAGAGCATCGGCCTGCAGACCAGAGTCCTGGGTTCGATTCCGGTCCAGGGCACGTCCCTTGGTTGCAGGCTCCTCCCCAGCCCGAGCCCTGACAGGGCTTGTTCAGGAAGCAACCAATCGCTGTATGAGGATGTTTCTCTCTCCCTCTCTTTCACTCTCCCTGAAAACCAATGGGAAAATATCCTCAGGTGAGGATTAACAACAACAAAAATAAAAAATAAGTAAAACATTAAAATTATTGACAAAAACAAAAACAAAAAAACTGTGCCTGTTGCAAGAAAACATGTCAAAATGAGCACCGTCATTATCACTATCACCATTATCATCACCACCCTCACCACCACATTCCTATTATCATCATCACCATCATTATCACTATCACCGTTATCACCGCCATCATCAGCATCATCACCACCATCCCTGTCATCATCATCTTCACCATTATCATGGCCATCATCACCATCATTATCACTATGACCATTATCATCACCACCCTCACCACCACATCCCTATTATCATCATCACCATCATTATCACTATCACCGTTATCACCGCCATCATCAGCATCATCACCACCATCCCTGTTATCATCATCTTTACCATCATCACATCGATATAACCATCATCCTCATCACCCCCATCACTGTCATCATCATCTTCACCATCATCATGGCTATCGTCACCATCACAATCTTCATCACCATCAACATCGTTATCACCACCACCATCACCAACAACATCCCTTGGAAGCTCTTGAAACGTTGACCCTTGGGCCCGAGTCCAGACCTCCTAAATCTGCATCGTTGGCCTCCCTGGTGGATTCCGACACAAGCCAAGTTTGGGATTCCCTAGGCTAGTGAACACAGTGGAGGAATTAGGGATCTTTCTGTGCCCAAAGAAAGGAGATCTCATGGGCAGTAAAGATCCGCAGAAGGTGTTTGAGGAAAGGAGTGTCCCCTGCAGACTCTCAGAGCTGGGTTGGTTCTTAGAGAACTATCCATTCATTCATCTATTTATTTATCAACTAGAGGCCCGGTGCATGGATTCACGCACGGGTGGTGTCCCTCAGCCTGGCCTGCACCCTCTCGCAATCCAGGACCCCTTGGGGCATGTCAGAGAGCCAGTTTCGGCCCGATCCCCGCAGGCCAGGGCGAGGGACCCCCCCGGTGCACGAATCTGTGCACCGGGCCTCTAGTATGCATATAAGATCTTTGGTTAGTCTTTTCCCATCCTCCTCCCTCCCCCCTTCCCTCTGAGATTTATCAATCTGTTCCATGTTCCCATGCCTTTGTGCTAAGCGTCTGCTCCCCAGTGGTCATTGTGCATCACAGCTACCGTCCAGTCGGCCGGTCAGCCGGTCACTCAGGCTTTGATATATATAGATAAATAGACCTGCGTGGGCGTCAGGCAGTATTCTAGGTGCTGGGGGTTCACCACACGGTCCTTGCCCTTGTGGCGTGCATAGCCGTGGGGCGGCCAGGCGTTATTAAATCAATGCAGACAGGAGCTTATGGGGATGTGTTTTGTGCTAGACAGGTGTGGTTCTGGGAGATGTGTGACAGGGAGACTGGCTTGTTCTGGAGGTCAGGGTGGGCTTCCTGGAGGAAGCAAATGACGGGCAGCATTAGCTAGAGGGGCGGTGAAGGCGATGCTCCAAACCCGGTGTCCAAAGGGAGGGCAGAGGAGGGAGAGTCCGGCCAATAAGAGTGCAGCGGGTCCTGGATGTAGCAGCATGGAGGTGCGGGTGCATGTGTTCCAAGCAGAGGGAACAGCCTGTGCAAAGGCCTGGCAGTGAGAGAGGGTTTGGTGCTGCTGAGGGGCTGAGTGGAGGAAGGGGTTGAGGGAGCAGGTCACATGGGGCCTTGAGGGCCATGCAGGCGTCTGGTCTTTAGCTCAAGAGCAATAGGGAGCCATGGAAGGGATTTGAGCAAGAAAGTGATGGCTCAGCCCTGACCGGTTTGGCTCAGGGGATAGAGCGTCAGCCTGCGGACTGAAGGGTCCCAGGTTCGATTCCAGTCAAGAGCATGTACCTTGGTTGCAGGCACATCCCCAGTAGGGGGTGTGCAGGAGGCAGCTGATCGATGTTTCTCTCTCATTGATGTTTCTAACTCTCTATTCCTCTCTGTAAAAAAAAAAAATCAATAAAACATATATTTAAAAAAAAAAAAGAAAGTGATGGCTCAGAGGAGGAACTGAGGGAGAGGGAGGCTCAGGAGATCAGGGCTCTGTCTGTGGCTTGAGAAGTGGGGTGGGAGTGGGCCCCATGTCCGAGGCTGGGAACCAAGAAGAGAGGCAAGTTTTTGGAGAAAATGGGGTGATGCCTGCACTTGAGACACTGAGATGGAGAGGCCCAAGGGTGGGGGCTCTGAGGGAGATTTCGGAGATGCTGGTGAGAAACCCACAAAGTAGGGACTCCCCAGGCAGAGCTGGGAGAGTGAGAAGGACCTAGGACCCCCAACATTAGAAGAAATGGAGTCAGGCCAGAACGAGGCTACAGGGCATCCAGGAAAGCCAGAGCCCTGTTGGTTGCTGAAGGGAGAGAGGGGGGTCGGGCCATTGAGTGCAGCAGGTCCTTCACGTAGGTACTAGGTGACCTTAGGGGAGGGAGGGGCCAGGGAGGACGTGGCCAAGGAATGTGTGAGGGTTGGGAAGGGCATGTGGGACAAACAGTGTTTGGTGGCAGCTGTGTTCCCAGTGCTGGGAAGAGGGCGACAAATGAACCGTGTCTCAGCTCTCACAGGCCTCACGTTCGCCCGGTGGTGGTGGGGAGGGAGTTTGGTAGCTGGATTGAGGAGAGACATATGGCTGGAGCAGAGCCAGGGGTCGGGGGTGGGCAAGCCCAGGCCTGAGAGGAGGAGGGTTTCAAGGCTGATGAGTGAGGGGGAGAAGATGAATGTGTGTGTGGGGGGGTGGGTCCTGGGAGAGAGGCTGGAGGATTAGAATTCCACCCACCCCCAAGGCCCACATACACACGCTGTGTCCTAAGGTTCTTATCTTAGAGTTATCCGAAATTCTTACGCGGTTATGGTTTTGGTCTCTGGCTGCTGAGCTACAAAGACTGGGTCTGGCGGGTGTCACGTGACCCTCTGCGTATGTCACTCACCCTTCTGTTCCTAATCTGCATAAACTGGCTGAAACCAGGGCCAGGCACATAATAGATCCTCACTAAATTCATTCACTGAGTCAGAAGGTATTAATTGAGCACCTCCTAGGTGCCAGACACCTTAGTACTGGGGGATGAAACA
Organism: Corynorhinus townsendii; assembly: GCA_026230045.1. Classification (NCBI taxonomy): domain Eukaryota; kingdom Metazoa; phylum Chordata; class Mammalia; order Chiroptera; family Vespertilionidae; genus Corynorhinus; species Corynorhinus townsendii. The sequence continues at coordinate 46,008,517 of JAPDVU010000011.1, read as the reverse complement.
AGGTAAGAACCTCAGCGGTCACCTTGTGGGCCTTTGCATTCTGGTGGGAGAGACAGAGAATAAGCAAATACGTAAGTAAAATATAGATGGCGCGTCAGGAGGGCACGCGTGCCACGAGGAAAGGGACCAGGGGACCCAGGGACAGGCAGGCTGCAGTTTTAGTAAACTGGATGGTCAGGCCAGGGAAGGAAGGCCCCGCTGAGAAGGTGACATTTGAACAGGATTTGAAGTTGCTGAGGGAATAGGTTTGCCCAGGACTGTCCCACTTTAGCACTGAAACTGTGGGCTGAAGGTCCCATGTCCGCAGAGACCCTTTGGTCCCGGCCACACAAGGGTGGTTGTTCACCTAGGAGTGAGTCGCGTGGCTATCTGAGGAAAAGCATTCTCAGCAGAGGGAACAGCATGTGCAAAGGCCCTGAGGCTGGGACACTCAGGGACGCGTATGAAGACACAGCACTGGGAACACAGTGGGGGGGCTGTTTTTGAGAGAGTAAAGGAGGTCTCCAAGAGCTGGGGGGTGACCCCGCGAGGGAGCCAGTGCGGATCCCCACCCTGAGAACCCCTGTGCGGCAAGTGGAAGGACAGAAGTTGAGTTTCTTCAAGATTATGGCTGGAGGAAGGCAGGGAGAGGGGGAGGGAGAGGGAGAGAGAGCGGGGAGAGAGAGCTTAGGGACCTCCAGGTAGCCAGGGAGTTTTAGGGGAGGAATTGGCAGGACAGAGGTGCGTTTCAGAAGGCCTCCCAATCACATTCTGACCTCGGAGCTCTCCCTGAAACTCAGACACTGTCCATGGATAAAAGAGCTTCCTCCTAGTTTTGCAAAAACCATGCAGCTGTGTTGCACGTTTCTGTCTTGAGACGGACAGGAGTTTGAATAACAAACAAAGACCCAGCAAGAGGGATACGGGACCCAGAGAGGTGGGGGAGAGACGGGGGAGGGACATAAGGTGCCCTGGAGGTAGGGATGCTGTCCCTCTGAGGCACCCAGGTCAACTAGTGAGCATGCCAGGGAGACGGCCATTGTCCCAGACAGTGGGGTGTTTCCGGAGGCTGGGGGAGACCCAAGGTCTTGCGAGGCTTACTCTGCCTCCATCTCCCCAGCTCACCCTCCCTCACGTGCGGAAGAGCGGGGTGGGGAATGTCATCAACATCTCCAGCCTGGTGGGGGCAATTGGCCAATCCCAGGCAGTTCTCTATGTGGCCACCAGGGTAGGCCGTCAGGGTACCCTGCTGTTTCCTTCCCTCCCTAGGGGCTCAGACCTGAGGCATAAAAACCTGTGATGGCCCTGACCCCAGCCGGTGTGGCTCAGGGGGCGCCATCCTGTACCCCAAAAGGTTGCCAGTTCGATTCCCGGTCAGGACAAATGCCTGGGTTTCTGGCTAGATCCCCGGTAGGGGGTGTGCAGGAGGCAGCCGATTGATGTTGCACTCTCATATTGATGTTTCTCTCTCTCCCTCTCCCTCCTTCTTTCTCTAAAAATCAATTAAAATATCTTCAAAGCACACACAAACAAAAACCTGCGACGTGTTGCTATGCACTAGGTGTCTCCCAAGAAACAGAGCCTGCTGCTCTCCAACTTGACCTTCAGGGAGGGCGGGACTTCCCCACTCTGATGCCCCTGCTGGGCCCCCTTGGTTGGGAGGAGAGGGTATGGGAGGAGCCTCATATTCCCTGGACTGAGCTTTCCAGGGCCCTGTCTTGTGTAGGGGGCTCTGTCTTCTGCAGGGGGGGCTCTGTCTTGTGTAGGGGGCCCTGTCTTCTGCAGGGGGCCCTGTCTTCTGTGGAGGCACTAGTAGCATGACCAAGGCTTTGCCCTGGGTGAGTGTCAATGTGGCATCGGAATCAACTGGTGAGCAGCTCCCCTGGACTGAGAGCCTGGTGGAGGGGGGAAGGGGGAGGCTGGGAAGATGCAGTGAGCCCAAGAAGCAGTGTCTGCAGCAGACCCACCGGATTCTCTCCTCCCTTCCCCAGTGTCTCCCGGGAAACATCTGGACCCCACTGTGGGAGGAGCTGGCCGCCTCAACGCCTGACCCGGAGGCCACAGTCTAAGCGGGCACAATGGCCCAGGTGTGCGTGGGCGCCAGGTGAGGGCTCCTCATGACCTCCTTTCCCCCTCATCTCTCCTCAGCCCCTGGCGGCCGAGGTGGGTGCTGCTGCGGTGTTCCTGGCCTCCGAAGGCCGCTTCTGCACAGGCATCGAGGTGCTGCTGACGGGGGTGGGGGTGGGGGGTGCAGCGCTGGGGTGCAGGTGCAAGGCCCCTGGAGGCTCCTGCCATCCCTTCCTGATTTGCCACATTTCCGCGTGGGCTTCCCTGACTAGGTCTCTCCCTCTCCAAACTCAGTCTCCCAAGTTCTGGTTGCTGCCCTCTGCCTCTGGGGTGCCACCCCCAACGCCAGACGCTAAGCCCGTTTACCGATGTGGGATACCTCACAGGTTCCCACAAAAGCAATTGGCAGCCAGAAGGAGGGCACCGTTACATTTATTTTCCGTTCTTTGTGAGTCCGGCCACACCGCCCCCCTCCCCCGTTTCCCCCACCCCCCTACCCCAGCCCTGGAGCAAAGGACCCAAGGGACTGCAACTCCCAGCAGGCCTTGCGGCAGGAGCCTCTCGCCCGGGGCTCCAGGGAGAAGTTGCAGGTTGGTTTCACCAGTGCCCCAGTTAAAGGTCCGCAGGGGACAGGAAATTAAGTTCTAATTAGGAGATAATGCGGGAGGCGAGCCAAAGGCCTCCTCTTTGTTCTTGGCCATAAGGGGAAAGGGGTTTTGACCTCGCCGCCTGCGGAGCAGGAGGGTGGCGGGCGCTGAAAGATCTGAGGGAAGAGGAGGCTGCGGGTTGAGACTCCTGGTTTGGGAGAAGAGAAAACGGGCGGGTAGGAAACTGGGGGTCGTGGCCCCTCTGCTTAGAACGGCTGACCCCGGACTGCCCCAGTGGGGCGCGGGGCCCAGGCGGGGGTTGCACCCCAGGTGGGGGTGGGGGTGGAGCCGCAGGGCCGCCGGGGATTGGCCGTCACGGGGGGTGTGGGGGTGTGCGGCGAGCTCCGATTGGCAGGGGCGGGACCGAGCAGTCTGGCGGGCGCCACACCCCTGCAGCCCCAGGCGGGGGGGGGGGGGGCGGGCGAGGCGGGAGGAACGCTCGGAATTTGCCTGGGACCATGGCTGTTAGCACTGGAGCACGGAATTTGGGGGGAAGACGACCCAAGGTAGAATTACGGAGGCATAGCGGCTCAGGGCCGGAGTCTGAGGTCACGGTCACCTGGATGCAGGAGTTGGGGCGCTCTGACCCCGGGTACAGTGACGCAAGAGCAATTGGCTGCCTCCGCCTCTGGGTCCTGAAGTTGGGGAACTCAGGAAGGGGCGTAACCAGGAAATCCTGCCCTAGGACCTATGCTTAGAGGCTCATTGATAAATTGGGGGATTGGAAACTTTCCGGCCCCACTGATGAAGGGGACTGGAAGGAGGCATGGTGAACCGTGTGCGTTTTTACCTCCTAAAAAGTTACAAAGGATACACATGTTCTCGCTGGAAAGAAAAACTATATGCAAACAGGACTTGGGACTGCAACCCCTCCGTCCCTACCCGCCATCCTCTTCAGAGGCCTTTTCCCTTTTCATTCACGTGACAAGCACCGCCGACGGGTCTAAGTTAGGGATGGAGACCCAAGGGGGTCCCGGCCTTTTCCCTCTTACCTCGGGCTGCTTTTCCGCTCTCGCGCTCCGTTGCAGAAGCGATCGAAATGCATTTTTGCCCGCGAGCAGCCTGGATGCGGCTGGAACCGACCCGGGTGGGGGCGGGGAGGGGGGTTGGACGGATTCCCCGCGCCCGCGCCCCTGCGCATGCGCGCTGCGGCGGGCCGGGCTCCGCGAGGGCGCCGCGCAAGGATGGGAGCCGGGTGGGAGGGCGTGGACCGGGCGGGGCCGCGACGTCTTCAGCGGGGCGGGCGCAGTTACCCGCCGCAACGACGATGGCGGCAGCCGCGCTGGGGCAGGTGGGTACGGGGGGCGCCGCGTTGGGGGCTGGCGGAGCCCGCGGGAGGCGCGCTTCCCGGAGGACCTCACGCCTGCAAGCCCGCCCGCAGGGCGCCGTCCCTCCGGCTCCCGGGGCCGCTGCGAGGCGCCGAGGAGGAGGAGGAGGAGGAGGGTGGGCATTGGAAAGACCTGCGACTTTAGGGGCGATGGGGGACGGGGGACACATTTGGTGGGCTGGAGACCAGCACCGGGGTCTGGGAAGGAGGCGGGGACAGTAATGGGAGAGGCGTGGGGCTGGGTGGGGATTGGGAAGGGACTAGTCAACGGGTGAGGGCAGCGGGAGAGGGGCTCCCGGGATCTATAGGGGAGGGGTTAGGATGAAGGCGCGGAATTCATCCTCAGGTCTGGCCTGGGAATTGGATTCAATTCCCAAACCCCTCTCCTTCTTGGAACTAAAAGTTAAGAGAGATGTGGGCCGTTGTGTCCCCGGAACCCCTTATCTGAGCTCCGCACCTGGCTTGGAAATCGAGGCAGCGGCGCCTTGTCAGAGTGACAGGGCTACTCCGGGCAAGACGGAGAGAGTCCCTTCTTGCTCTGAGGTTAACCAGCAGAGTTTCGGAGAGCCTGTGATTTTGGAGAACAAGGTGTCTCAGTGGGGAAGGAAACAGTTACAAGTCTAGGAAGGGGGAGGTCATTACCACCCGCCAGCTACAGCATAACCTTGGGAGAAGTGTTTCCTGCTGACTTGGCACCTGACTCGGTCTGGGTCTCCGAGCCCAGCTGGATGGATGGCAGGCAGGAAAGGTCTGTACTCCTTTGGAGTCTCAGTGGCTGATGGAGACAGGCCTGGGGGCTATGGCTGGGGCGCCCTGGGGATCGTGGTGGGACCGACAGGGACAGTCTGAGCTTGGGCTGTGGAGAGTCTTGGGCTGTCAGGACCGTTCTGGTCCGTGATGGGAGAGTCCTGTGCTCTACTGTGGGGACCCCCTGCTGTGTGGTGTGAGAGACAGTGCTAGACTAGGGCAGAGACAACCCTGGGCTTTGATGGTGACACACCTGAGCCATGTGGGGAGGCAGCCCTGGATCGTGGTGGGGACAGTCCCGGCCATAATGAGACACGGTGGAGGCTGTGCACACTGCTCCCTGACCTTCCTCATTTCTTAATTAGCCCCATACGTTCACACTTTTTATCCCAAATGCCTACCTACCACCCCAGAGTCTCCTTTGGGTCCAATCCCTATGGCTTGGGGTGTCAGATGGTGGGGCACCTTCTCTCAGCCCCGAGAGAATCCCTGAGAGGGTGAAGACAGCTTCTCCCAGTGTGACAGGGACTCTGGACGCTGTGCCCGGCACCTTCCCTGCCCTGTGGGCATGTCTTTCTGCCCCTTGCATCTCTCTCTCCTAGATACCTGTCTCTAAGCACCACGGAGACGGCGGCTCTCCAGGTCGTGGCATCATTCTCTCCCTCCCAGCCCTTCCTCATCTCTGTGGTCTCCCTTTCACCGTGTGCTCTGCTGCTCCAGTCTGGGCTTCATGGAGTCCCTTTTCCCGGTCCTCGCTCTCGGGGCCTCTCTGTATTCCAGTCAGTGTTTCTCCTGGTTTCTCAGGCTCCGCTTTCCCCGAGTTTTCCTCCCTCTTGTCTTGGCCTCTCTCTCTCCAGTCTGTTTTGGCATCTCTTGGTCTTGTTTTCTGTTCTTTCAAGCGTGCGTTTTCTCTTTCTCTGTCTCTTTTTCTCATTCTTGCTCTTCCCTCTCTTTTCTTAATTTTTAAATTATTTTATTTTATTATTGTTATTAATTTCTCCCTCTCTCTTTAAGAAAAATATTTTTTTATTATTATTATTTCAGAGAGGAAGGGGGAGGGAGAGGGAGATAGAAGCATCAATGAGAATCATTGATCAGCTGCCTCCTGCGCGCCCCCTGCTGGGGACCCCGGGCATGTGCCCTGAGCGGGAATCAACCCTGACCTCCTGGTGCATAGGTTGCCACTTAGCCTCTGAGCCGCACCGGCCCGGCACGCTTCTCTTACTCTCTTATTCTTTTCTATTTTGGTTCCCCTCTGTCTCTTTTGCTCCTTACTTGAGCTTCCCCCTCTTGCTCTCTTTTATTCTTTCCCATTTCTGCTCCCTCTGAGGGCTGCCTCTGCTCTGTGTGTTCAGGCTCCCTACTGTGGGTGTCCTGTTCCCTCCTGGACGGAAGCAGGGCCACAGGCTTATGCCGGCCACACATCGCCACCTAGAGGCCATGTTTGGGAGCAACACCCTGAGCCTGCCAGAAGCGGGTGCCCCACGCTATCCAGGGCTACTCCTCAGACTTCATGGCCTAGACTTTCCGTCATGGAAGCCCCACGGCCCCCTCTGCCCATGACTCACCTGCGGACCAGTCATGGCTGGCTGCCATTCACATCCATTCCCACTGCTTGGTGTCAGCTCACCCAGCGCACAGGAGCAGGCGCAGCGAGGCTGCCGTCTCCCCCAGCTTCATGACCCAGCTGCCTTCCCCCTGGGCTGGAGAAAGAGGCGCTGTGAGGCCCAAGGACACTGGGCAGAGGCCACCCTGCCGTGCACAGCCAGACCTGGGCAGTGTCCATGGCTGACTGGCGTGGCCTCCAGGTCCGCGTGGCTACCCCTCAGTGCTGGGATCTGAAGGGAATTGGAATCCCTGGTGTCCAAAGCGTGGGGCTGGGGGCTTCAAGTCATCTGGATTCAGTGGATCTAATACCCTGAACGAATATGGACTCGGGCTCCTGGGTCTGAGGGAGGAGGGGCTGGGGGGCCTGGACCCCTGAGTCTGAGGGAGGAGGAAGATGGGGGCCTGGACTCCTGGGCCTGAGGGAGGCGGGAGGTGGGGGTATAGATCCTGTGTTCTGGGGGATCATGACCTTAGGTCCCCCACTCTTCTCGGGATTTGAGTCCCCCGGCAAGGCCCTCACTTACCTGTGTACTTCCCCTTGTCGTCTTCTGTCTGAACTGGTCTCGGGCTGGGGCCAAAGTTCCCTGGGGTGGGAGGTGCCTGCGTTTGACTTTGCCCAGCATGGAGGAGGGAATGGGAGCTGAGTCAGCTCTCTCTAGGGGTGGCTGTCGTAGGGGGGAGGGAGGGACTTGGCCTCCTTCAGGAGCCCCTCCTGCCACCTCTGGTCAGGGCAGAGGAAGACTTGGCCAGGCCACATGGCCCCTTAGAGGGCCCTGGGCCTGGAAAAAACGGATCGGGGGGGGGGGGGGGGCTTCCCAAGTGAAGGAGGCAGAAAGGACTGCCCTCCCTCTCCCCTGCCTCACCACCTTTCTTCTGTCCCCATCCCCAGATTTGGGCCCGAAAACTTCTCCCTGTCCCTTGGCTTCTGTGTGGCCCCAGAAGATATGGCTCATCCAGCTTCAAGGTAAAAGGAAGGATCCCAAGGAAGAGGGGCTGGGGCCTGAACTGCTGAGTCTGAGGAAGGAGGGAGCTGAAGGTGGGATTTGGGAATCTCCAAAAGGTCCACGGTTCAAAGGTCAAGGTGGGCAGCAATGGGTAGTGGCTAGCCTGATTGCCTGCCACCAGGCTGTGGGAAAGAGTTGAAACTGCATGTCCCAGAAGCCTCTGGAGCCACAGGACCCTCTTCTGTCTGGGTCATAGCCCCAGGGATTCATGGGAGTTGTAGTCCCCCCCCCCCCAGTTTGGCGATTGTGGCAGATTCCAGGATACCCAGTCCCCTTTCTTTTCTCAGGCTGCAGACCTGCAGCTGGAAATGACACAGAAACCTCACAAGAAGCCTGACCCCAATGAGACCCTGGTGTTCGGGAAGACGTTCACCGACCACATGCTGATGGTGGAATGGACCGAGAAGACGGGCTGGAGCCACCCCCGAATCCAGCCCTTCCAGAACCTCACGCTGCACCCGGCCTGCTCCGCTCTCCACTACTCGCTACAGGTGGCATGGCAGCCAACCTCCATCCCACCCCCCCCATCTCTCCCCTCTTGCTGTGTCTGTTGCTGTGTCCAACTCCCTGGGTCTGCTTCTTGTATCCTCTTTCCGTGTCTTCATCATCTGTTCTCTGAGGCTCCCCATGTTCCAGGCCCCGTGCTGGCTGATGCTGAGGTCCCCAACATGAGCAGATCCAGTGCCTTCACGTGAAAACCCCACCATTTGCCCTGGCCAGTTTGGCTCAGTGGATACGGCATCGGTGGGTTCGATTCCGGTCAAGGGCACAGACCTCGGTTGCAGGCTCGATCCTCAGCCCCAGTCGGGGTGCATGTGGGAAGCACCAATCAATGTGTCTCTGTCACATTGATGTTCCTCTCTCTCTGTCTCTCCCCATCCCTTCCACTCTTGCTAAAAAAAAATCAATGGAAAATTATCCTCGACTGAGGACTAAAACAAGAAAAGAAAGCCCCATGATTTGGTTACAAGCTAGTGTGACCTGAGCCCTGATGGAGGCGGCCAAGGCACTGTGGGAAGCCAGAGGAGGGACCCAATTCTACCTGTAACTTGAAAGAAAGTAGGGTCCGTCAAAGAGGAGAAGGTAGGGTAATAGAGGGAGAGGGGACAGCCAGTACAGAGGCATGGTGCAAAGAAGAGCCCAGCATATTTGGGGGAATTGTGGGACTGGAGTGCGGTGGCAGAGGCGGAGGATACCATCTGGGCCCACAGAGAAGCTGAGTGGCTGGGACCTTGCCGGGGCGCTGGCTACCGGGAGACCCCTCTCGGGGCATGTGGAGGGTGAGGTGGAGCGGGAGACTGGAGGCCCGGAGGCCAGGCTGGGACAAAGGTCCAGGTGGGAGAAAATTGGCAGGTGAGGAGGCCTGTGCTGGGCCTGGAGCTGGGAGCTGGACAGGAAGCGACGGGGCAAAGACATTCAGGGACCTGAGGGATTGGCAGGCTGGCCGAGGGAAGGGGGAGGGCGAGGATGGCGCCCAGAGGTTTGGCTGGGTGACCAGGAGGTCCGTGGACTGTGAGCATATGGGGACTCGGGAGGCCGATCGGCTCTGCAGGGCTGGTGGGGGCCTGTGAGGAGAAGCCAGGGCATTTGGCTGGCGACTTAAAGCTCTGGCTGAGGGCTCGGTCTCCCTGCAGAGACTTTAGTTGTGACGGGACTGGAACGAACATATTGCGGCTCTAGTAGCTGGTTTGCAGTTTGAGTAACTTTTGTTCCTTTGCAGATGGTTCTGTGGCATGAGGCATGCTTTTCTCCTAAGAATTTTGAGGGCTTCTCCCCCCATCCCCTCCCCTCTGGACATTTGACTAGAACCAGCCAACTCTGTGCAGAGGAGACATGCCGTCGGTGGCAGTTAGAAGCTAAGGATGGACAGTGGGGATTTTGGCCACAGGAAGCTGCTTTCTGGAAACCACCATTTATTTACCTCTCTGTCTTCCGGCCGGGGACCCAGCACTCACTCCTGCGGTTGAGGGGGTGCAGATGAAAGCGTTTGGAGGCCCTGGCATACAAAACATATGCTTTTGTGTGTTTTTTAAAGATTTTTAATGGATTTTTTAGAGGGAGAGGGGGAGAGAGAGAAAAACATTGATGTGAGAGCGAAACATCCATGGGCTGCCTTCTGCATGCCCCCTACCAGGGATCGAGCCTGAAACCCAGGCATGCACCCTGACCGGGGAGAAGAACCGGCAACCTTTCATTGCACGGCACCATGTCCAACCCACAGCAGCCAGGACCAAAGCACAGGCTTTCTGTGACCCCTCTCGTTTAAAGCTCGTGAGGAGCCGAGAGCGTGGGAAACCCCTTCCCGTCATCCTCACACTGGGCATGTGTGGAATAACAGATGGGCCACTTGTGTTGTGTTATTATTATTGCAGTTGTGATAACACACACGCAGAATAATACATAAAAAATCTGCTTTCTGTCCTTACCCTCCTCCCCCTTATTTAAAGTTTTTAAATTTTATTTGGAGCGCTTTTAAATTAAAACGTGTTTTTAAAAAATGGTCATATAGTCACACAGTTCAGAATTCTAAGTGTGAAAGAGGGAACACACCTCGCCAGCCCCCAGCCCCCCAGCTGCCCTCCCGCAGCGGCCCCCACGCCTGACCCCAGTCCGCTCCGAGCTCTGCTTTCTGGGCAGCAACACCACGATGTGTGTGTTTGTCCCCATTCTCTTCACACAAGAGGTAGCAGGCGTCATACTCGCTGTTGGGCATCCTGCCTTCTTTAACATGTATTTATTGATTTGAAAGAGAGAGAGAAACACCAGTTTGCTGTTCCAGTTATTCACGCATTCATTGGTTGATTCTTGATGCTGGTATGTGTCCTGACCGGGGCTCAAGCCCACAATCTTTTGGTGAATAGGACGATGCTTGAATGAACTGAGCCTCCTGGCCAGGCCCATGTGTTTTTATTATGGGAAACTTATCATGTAAAAGTAGAGCGATAGGACCTGACCTCGCCCCCCGCCTCCATCATTCCGCTTCACCAGTTAGCATAATGGCTGGTCACCGTCTGGTTTCATCGGGCCCTCCCCCTTTCTGTGGGATTTTAAGGTAAAACCTGGACATTGTATTGTTTCATCTGTAGCTATTTCACTGTTCCTCGACTCTCTTCTACATTTTTAAAAAGCTGATTTGAGAGAGAGAGAAATGTTGCCTGGTTGTTCTAACTATTCATGCCTTCCTCGGTTGATTCTTGTATGTGCCCCCATCAGGGATCGAACCTGCAACCTTGGCACATGGGCACGACGCTCTAACCAGCTGCGCTACCCGGCCAGGGCTGCGCACGGCTCTTTAAACACGTAACTCCCGCACGATCACCAGATCGACCAGTAACACGGCTGCATGGCCTCTGCACCTCTGCCTCTGGTCTCTCTCCTTTGCTTTCTCGAGTGTCTCTGGGTCTCCCTCGCCTCCTTCGTGTGCTCAGCGGCTGGTCTCTGCCCCAGCTCTGTCTCCGCCCCTGTTTGCTGGTGCATTTGTCTCTCACCGCCTCTCCCTGGCGCCTGAGGTGGTCTTTGAGCCCCGCCCACCTGTTCCCGCAGCTCTTTGAGGGCCTGAAGGCGTTCAAGGGCGGCGACCGGCAGGTGCGCCTCTTCCGCCCCTGGCTCAACATGGACCGCATGCTGCGCTCGGCCCTACGCCTCTGCCTGCCGGTGAGGCCTGGGCACCCTGCGAGGAGGGCGCGGGGGCAGGAGGGCCTCGCGGGCCCTGACTCGTGGGGATCCCGTGCAGAGTTTCGACAAGGCCGAGCTGCTGGAGTGCATCCGCCGGCTGGTGGAAGTGGACAAGGACTGGGTCCCCGACAGCGCCGGCGCCAGCCTCTACATCCGGCCCGTGTTCCTGGGGAACGAGGTGGGCCCGCGCTCAGTGCTGGGGGTGGGGGGCGAGGGACCCGGACCCCTGGGTCAGGGGCGGGGCTGCAGGCCTGACTCTCGGGGTTCTGACGCCCCTTCCGCCCATCGCAGCCCTCGCTGGGTGTCTCCAGCGCCACCCGAGCCCTCCTGTTCGTCATCCTCTGCCCCGTGGGCTCTTACTTCCCGGGAGACGCCATGAGCCCTGTGTCCCTCTTGGCCGACCCAAGATTCATCCGCGCCTGGGTGGGTGGGGTCGGGGACTGCAAGCTGGGCGGGTAAGTAGTCCCTCCCGTCCCCCTCCCCCGTGCTGCTCCCTCCCCCCGCGCCCCGCTCCTGTACCTCTGGTCCACTGGAAGTCAGTCTCGGGGTGTAGCTCCCATGCTTTGGGGGTGTCCTTGGATGTCCCCGTCCTGTTTCACATGGTTGGGGACAGCGCTGCCCATAAATGGAGATGTGATGTCATAGGCACCATGGTGGTGAGGGCGGTGTGTGTGTTGGGGGGGGGGAGGGGGAGGTCAGTGAGGAAACCAGGATTGGCCCTAGGGAAGCCCCCACCAATAAAGTTTATACTTAGTCCATTGGTCTCACCCCAGCTACCTCCCCTGAGCACCCAGGCTCGCCCCTCTCCCCCCACCCAGCTCCCCAGGTCCTTGGGCCGCAGCGCCCATCACCTGCGTGGGGACTTCCTGTGTCCGACTGTCACCCGGGCCTTGGTTGGGGACGGGCCTCCTGGGGGGTGATGGCCGAGGCAGAGGATGGGGTACTGGCGTGTTGGGACAGCGAGTGTGGTCGCAGCTGGGGGTTCACTCAGGTCCTTCCAAACACATCTTCTGGGGTGGGCCGGGGCCAAGCAGGGAAGCTGGGGACGCAGAAGCCGCGGGAGCCCCCTGTCCAGGGCAGCGTGCGCTCTGGTGGGGTGCGAGGGGCGTTGTCAGCCTTCACAGAGGAGGCGGGGACCCTCAGTGAGTCCGAGGGTGGGAAGCAGCCGGGTCCTGGGTGCAAGCCATGGTGAACAGCTGCTTCTCCGGGCCCAGTGCTGGGGCCGGGGGCAGGGCGGTCATGGGAGTCAGGGAGGAAATAATCTTGGTGCAGAGCAGGCCCGGCCTGGCCACCACACTGAGGGGCTGTGATCTTTTCTTCTTTTTCTTTTCCAAAATATGTTTTTACTGATTTCAGAGAGAGAAGAAGGAAGAGGGAGAGAGAGAGACATCAACATTGATCGGCTGCCTCCTGCACCCGCCTGCCCCCACTCGGGACCAAACCCACAACCCGGGCATGTGGCCTTGCCCCCACGGTGGGCAGCCAGGGGAGGCTGGCGAGCAGGGGACGGGTGAGGTGGGCTTTGGGTGAGAGATGCGGTTAAAACAGTGACGTGGGTGATCACGGAGGGGGCCGATGTGGTGGGGGAGTGCAGAGGAGGCCTGCACCCGGCCTGGAGATCCGGACCCCCCCCCCCCCCGCCAGAGCAGGTGCCATCACGGGGTTTTGAAGGGCGCCGGGGAGTTGGATGAGGAAGGCGATCCCAGAAAAGGAAACAGGGCCCGGCCAGCCTGGCTCCCCGGTGGAGCATCGACCTATGAACCAGGCAGTCATGGCTCAATTCCCCGTCAGGGCGCATGCCCGCGTTGTGGGCTTGCTCCAGAGTCAGGGGCGTGTACCGGAGGCAGGCGGCCAACGATTCTCTCTCATCACTGATGTTTCTGTCTCTCCCCCTGACTTCCTCTCTGAAGTCAATAAAAAAATATATTTTTTTTAAAAAGCGAAAAAACAAAAAGGAAACGGGGATGCACTCGTGACCTGGAGATGGGAGCACAGACTACTTAGGGCCTTGACCCCAAGCAACCGTCCTGGGTCCTGGGAGCCTGGAGCGGGGCGGGGGGAGGGGGGTGCAGGAAGGGCGGGGGGCCCAAGGGGGGGAGGATGTGGGTTGGGAAGAGCAGGGTGGGTCCCCGCTGGTTCCCTGGCCCCGGGCCATCACGCTGTCCGCCACCAGGAATTACGGGCCCACAGTGTTCGTGCAGCAGGAGGCGAAAAGGAAGGGCTGCGAGCAGGTCCTCTGGCTGTACGGGCCGGACCACCAGCTCACCGAGGTGGGCACCATGAACATCTTCATCTACTGGACCCACGAGGACGGGGGTGAGCCCCCCCCCCCCCCGCGGACCCTGCTGGAAGCGGGTGGTACAGTCCTAGCAGAGGGCGGGTCTCGGGGGTTGGGGTGTGAGGGTGTGAGGTGACGACCCCATCTTCGCCCCTGACCCAGTGCTGGAACTGGTGACCCCGCCGCTGGAGGGGGTCATCCTGCCCGGAGTCGTGAGACAGAGCCTGCTGGACCTGGCCCGCTCCTGGGTGAGGCGGAGGGCCGGGGCATGGGGGAGGGGGGGCGGGGGGCGCACTGGCTTGTCTCTGTGCCCCTCCTCTGGTCCTCTGGTGTCCGTCTCCCCCCCCTTGGGTCTCTGTCTACGGCAGGCCTTGCAGCCGGACAGCCCGCCGGCTCACGGCACCGCTTCTGGCCTGCAGGGTGAGTTCCGCGTGGTGGAGCGCAAGGTCACCATGAAGGAGCTTCTGCGAGCCTTGGAGGAGGGGCGGGTCCGGGAGGTCTTTGGCTCAGGCACCGCTTGCCAGGTGTGCCCTGTGCAGCGAGTCCTGTACCAAGGCCAGGTGAGGTGGCTGCCCCGGAGGTGGGAGAGCCGGCGAGGGGAGGGGGAGGGGCCGCGTGCTCACGGCGCGGTCTTTCCAGAACCTCCACATTCCCACCATGGACCACGGGCCCGAGCTGATCCTCCGTTTCCAGAAGGAGCTGAAGGCAATCCAGGTGAGGCGCTCTGGCTGGGAGGCGGCTGGTGGCCGGTTCCAGGAGCCCATCCTCCCGCACCTCCCCCCCCCCCCCCCGCCCGTAGCCCCAGGTGACCTGGGCCCTCCCACTGGCCTGGGACCCTGCAGCCTGTGGCCTGGGACACATCCTGGGACTCGGTGACCCTCTCCCTGAGCCTCTGCGGCCCCGGGTGTCCTTCCCGTGGGAGGCACCCCCTTCCCACGAGCTCTGGGACCTGGAGCCACGGAAGTTCGCTCCCCGCGGATGCCCCTGGAGCCCTGGGCTGTCCCTGTGGCCGGAGAAGTCTCTCCCACAAGCCTCTGGGCCCGCGGTGGCCAGGACTGCTTCCTCTCATAACCCCTGGAAGCGTTTCCCTTCGCTGGGCCACGGGATCTTTCCTGCGAACCTCCGGGCGCAGGCTGGCACGCGGCCCTCCCAGAGCTACCTGTCCCGTGAGCTGTGAACTGTGCATGGGGACCTAGAGCTGCACTTCTCCCCGCCTCCCCCCAGCCCTCAGGGCCTTACAGTATCTCCTCTGCAGAGCTACATCTCCCCTGAGCATCTGCGCCACCTTCGCAGTGATTGCCACCCTCCCCACCCCTGCCACCCCTCTCCCCGTACTTGGTGGCATTTCCTAGGAGCTGCCGGGGACCCCCCAGCCCGCGGGAGCCCAGTGTGGCTTCCCTCACGCTCTGCCTCTGTTGCCCACAGTACGGAGCCAAGGCCCACGAGTGGGTGCTCCAGGTGTGACGCTGCAGACTGCCCGTCCGCCCCTCGGATCCACCCGGCGCGTGGCATCCCGCCCCTGCCGGATCCTCACCTCCCTACCAATGACTCAACCTGAAGTGCAATATGAAATGAAAGGCCGGGGGCCGGGACGCCTGGGTCTCGGGCGCCCCCTCGTGGTCGCTACACTCCCAAAGCCTTAAGGGCCGGGCCCAGGAGTCTCGGCCCCAGCTCCGCCTCTCAGGCCTGGGGATTCGGTTCCCCGCTGCTCTGTGCTGAGGGTCAGGGATGCTCCTTGGCCCCTACTCCGCACCTCTCCGTACTCAGACCGGATCTCCCTAGTGCTGCCGTTGATTTCTTCTTGCTGGAATTTTGAAATAAAATGCCAAATACAAGACTTCGGCTGTCATCTCCAGTGATGTCACCACTCGGGGACACCAGGGTCTTTCTTAACCAGGATTCATTTTCCATCCGAGCCCCCAATGCCCTGGCGGTTTCTCTGACGTGGGAAATTCTTCCTTCATCACAAACTGAACTTCGCTTCTCCCCGCCCGCCCCTCCCCCGCCCCCCCCCCTAACCTGCGCCTCCCCCACGTCCCCATCGTGGGGACAGTCCCACTGTGCATGCAGCCACTGGGCCACACTTAGGGTGAAGAAGAGAATTTGGGGTGTACATATTCACATTTCAGATAACCCTCTTACATTGCCTAGTTAGAGATCAACTCTTATAAAAAGAATGCCCTAGTAACTGACCTTGGGGAAGTGGGTTCACCGCTCTGAGCCTCCGTGTTCTCATTTTTAAATAAGGATAACAGGGCCCATCCACCAAGGCCGAGCAGGGTGAAATGATTTACCTGTGAAGTGCTGTAAAACGGCTCTCATTTTTGACAACTGAGTTTGCCTTGTCATTTTTCAGCTTTATCCAAAAAGTTCAGTTCTGTGCAAAAACGGATATCTGTAAAGATTGGATACATTTAATTATCCAGTACTTAGGGGACTTAATGGCTTCAGAAAACTGATTTTTTTCAACATATTTCAAGCCAGATTCATGCCTCAGGATGTTCTTCATTTGAAATAGTGTGCACTAAGTGGAAAGGACCAACATGTGAATTTCCGTTTAATTTAGTAAGCAGAGTTCTGAAAAATTCACAAAGATATATTTGGGTTCATGTACTAAAGCCACTTTGCAAACTTGATTTTCTGAAACGAAATGTTTTAATTTTGCTAATCGAGTTCAGCAATACTGCATTTAGATGTGAACATTTTTATTGGTTTCTAACAACAAAAAAACAACACCAAAAACTTATCCGTAATCACTCCCAAAAAATCAGATTAGTCTAACTAATCTGCGAATGCTAAGTACCAATTCTAAGTTAATGAATGACCAAGAATATTAATAAAATCAATTCTGTTCTATTCAGGAACACCTGATATTATATAAAAATAGCGATGATAAAAAGTATTCACTTATATACATATCTTCCTTGTTATAAGAAAAACAATGAACAATAAGATTAAATCGAGCCCTAGCTGGTTTGGCTCAGCCAGCGAGGGTCCTGGGTTTGATTCTAGTCAAGGGCATGTAACTTGATTGCAGGCTTGATCCCCAGTAGGGGGCGTGCAAGAGGCAGCTGATGGATGTTTCTCTCTTCAGTGTTTCTAACTATCCCTCTCCCTTCCTCTCTGTAAAATCAATAAAATACATTTAAAAAAGAAAAACACGGTTACATTGAGGCTTTCAGAAAAGAGAAAGCTAAAGGGGTTCACCACCACCAAACCAGTATGACAAGAACTACTCAAGGGACTTCTTAAAGAAGAAAAACAATATTTGCAAATCAAATATCTGATAAGGATCTATCTCCTTTGTTATCTATAAAATGGAGATATTAACAGCACCTCACTCAGGGGCCCGCTGGGAGGGTTAAATAGGACAGCTGTGCTTAGCTCGCTGTCCGGGACCAGCTGGCCCTGGGAAGCTCTGGACCACTGGGGTGGCCAACAACCCCAGCACTGGAAGTGTGTGACTGAGACGGGGAGCAGAGGGACCTGGCCTGTTCCCAGGCACCACACCCAGGGGAGCCAACCACCACCCCGGAACCTCGGTGTCTCGTTCTTCTCCCTTCCCCACTGCTCATGGGATGCGGCTGCCAGCGTATTCGTTATCAACTGCCGCGTAACAAGTCACCCCCAAACCCTCACAGCTTAACGTAACAAGCGTGTACTGCCTGTGCCCCATGGTTTCTGAGGGTCTGAATCCAGAGCAGCGTCACCAGGGGGTTCTGCCTCCGGCTGTCTCAGGAGGTTCCAGCCAAGCTGAGTAACCAGGACCGCAACCACCTGGAGGCTCAACGGGAACCGCTGGCAGGGTCACCTAAGACCACCGGAAAGCACAGAGATTTACATGACGATTCCTAACAGTAGCAAAATGACAGTGATGAAGGAGCAGCGAAAATAATGTTATGGCTGGGGTCACCACAACATGACGGACTGTATGGAAGGGTCGCAGCATGAGGACGGTTGAGAACCACTGGGCAAACGGTTCCTTTCCAAGCTCACTCACCTGGCTGCTGGCTGGAGGCCTCGGCTCCTTGGTGCCAGGTGGCCCCTCCAGTGGAGGTTTGGGCATTGTCATGGCACAGCAGCTAGTCTCTCCGAGAGAGAGAGAGAGAGAGAGCACTATAGTCTTTAAAAATATTTTTTTTATTTATTTCAGAGAGAGGAAGAGAGAAGAGAGAGGTAGAAACACCAATGATGAGAGAGAATCATTGATTGGCTGCCTCCTGCATGCCCCCTATTGGGGATCGAGCCCATAGCCCGGGCATGTGCCCTTGACTGGAATCGAACCTGGGACCCTTCAGCCCGCAGGCCGACGCTCTCTCTGTTGAGCCAAGCCAGCTAGGGCCAGCCATAGTCTTTGTAACTTACTCTAGGAGGTAATACCCCATCACCTCTTCTATATGCCCTGGGTCACACAGACCAACCGGAGTGCACTGTGGGAGAGGACGATGCAGCAAGTGGCTATTAGGAGGTGGGGATTGTTGGGGTTCATCTTGGAGTCTGGCTGCCACCCCCAGGAAGAATTTGGGAGTCGCATGTTAAGACAACCCAGCTACCATAAGCCTGGGTTCCTGCCCCTCGGCCCCTCGGCCCCTCTGCCCCTCGGCCCCTCTGCCAAATGGACTTCTCATGAAGGAGAAATAAAACTCAGTAGAGGACGCCATGGGTATTTCAGAGTTTCTCTGCCTCGGTGGTTATCTCATACAGGGATCAATGGCCAGAGGGCCAGGACTGGAAGTTTAAACGGAACAGGTAGCACTTTGTGACTTGACTGTGTGCATATGTCACTTTGATAACAAGAATAAATACCAAAAAAGGAAAATAACCCCCATCAGCTCAATAGAAGGAAGGAATGGGGGAAAATAATACACTCATTGAACTCCACAGGGATCAAAGATTTCACTGGGGGAAAAAAAAGTTTTCAGTGGAACATGTGACACCATAAAAGAATGAGAAGTAAACACGAGAAAGTTCCTTTACAACCTGGGTGTGGAGAGAAGCTTTTGAACTCAGAATCCAAAAGCCATTAAAAAAAAACACACACACACAGGAAAACAAACACACAGGAACACTGATACGTTTAAATGCACGAAATAGGATCACACATTCTTCCCCTTCCCTTTCCTTCCCTTCCGGAACAATGTAGTCCTAAGGCCCCTGGGCGGCGGAGGCCAGGCCAGCTTGGGGTGGGGGTGGGACAGTGGCCCAGAATGGGGGTCAGGACTGTAGAGGGGTGTGGAGGGCATCTACTCACATGGCAGCAGAGCACAGAGGGACGCTCCCACGTGGGAGAGGGGAGTGGAAGCCTACGCTGGGTGACAAGCATTTGGGAGAGGGCAGAGGAGGGGATGGGGAACACACAGGGGAATTTATCAAAGAAGCAATTTAAGGAAAATGGACGTCAGAGTCCTCACGTCCGGAGAAGGGGGGTATAAATATGGAAAGGGAGCAAGTGAGAGGTGTTGGACTCGAATTGAATATAGCATTATAAATTCACGGTTTTCAATATACACAAACTAGAGGCCTAGTGCACGAAATCCATGCCAGGGTAGGGTCCCTAGGCCTGGCCTGTGATCAGGGCCTTCCTTCATTCCACGCTGCCCCCTGATGGTCAGCACATGTCATAGTGAGCAATCAAACTCCCAAGGGGACACTTTGCATATTAGCCATATATATATATATATATATATATATATATATATATATATATATATATACACACACATACACATACCCTGGCTGGGTAGCTCAGTTGGTTAGAGCGTCATCCCAATACATCAAGGTTGCAGGTTCAATCCCCAGTCAGGGTGCATACAGGAATTGACCAACAAACACATCAGTAAGTGGAACAACAGCCCTAACCGGTGTGGCTCAGTGGACAGAGCGTCGGCCTGCGGACTCAAGGGTCCCAGGTTCGATTCCCTTCAAGGGCATGTACCTTGGTTGCAGGCACATCCCCAGTGGGGGGTGTGCAGGAGGCAGCTGATGGATGTTTCTCTCTCATGGATGTTTCTGACTCTCTCTCCCTCTCCCTTCCTCTCTGTAAAAAAAATCAATTAAATCTATTAAAAAAAATAAATGGAACAACAAACCGATGTCTCCCTCCCTCTCTCAAATCAATACCTAAAACATATGCATAAATAGATATGGAAATCGGTAAAGGGACATATACCTAACGTGTGTGTGTGTGGACCTATGTATAGATGTGTGTACATATACACTAAGTCCCAGCCAGTGGGATGGGATGGCGGGGCCAGAGGGTGCGTTTACGATGTTATAGATGTTGCCAGGTCTGTAACATTGATTTAGAATGCCGCCTGGAACGCTTACAAGTGCTCCGCACACTGGTGCGAGCCACGTGAAGTAGCTACAGCGTGTTCATTGCAGCCTTCTCCGATGTGGAAAGAGACTAGAAGGAAACAAACAGGCTTGTCCCTGAGGGCACCTCCGGCCAGCGGACTACGATGCTGCCGCGGAGGAAGTGAAAGGCCCTCCCGGAGTTCCTGTGGAAAGAGCTCCAAGGGAAAGCACGCGGTGAAAAAAATCAGGGGCACAAAGGTGTTCTTTTTGGTATTGTGGGGTGTTTCGTGAGTGGAAGAGAGCAAAAAATGATTGTGGTTTTTTTTCCCCCACCACCATTTTCAAGTTAGAAGTCTCCCCTAGCAATCCCTGCAGGGAAAGGTCCTGGGAGCTCCCCAATGGATCGCACCGCCCGCAGGTGGCCTGGGCCTCCCTCTGCAGGGCGATCGTGGGGCGATGGCCAGGCCCCCGACCAATTGCCTCGCACCCGCCTCGGCTGGCCTGGCGCCAGTGGGTGTCATAGCGTGGTCATCTAGATGGTCGTCCGGATGGTCGTTCTGCTGTTCGGCCATTGGGTTGATTGGCCTATTATGCTTTTATTATATAGGATACTGATTGACTTCAGAGAGGAAGGGAAAGGGAGAGAGAGATAGAAACATCAATGAGAAGAACCATTGATGGGCTGCCTCCTGCACGTCCCCCTACTGGTGGTTGAGCCTGCAACCCAGGTATGTGCCCTTGACCAGAATCGAACCCAGGACCTTTCAGTCTATAGGCCGATGCTCTATCCACTGAGCCAAAGCAGCTAGGGCCAGCCTCAGCTCTATGTTTTCTTCTGGACGTTTATTGGAACTTTTCATGCTATTTCCTGCCTCTTAATTTCTTCTTCAGTTTTTCAGCAGCGCGTCTCTCTGGGTGGGTGGCCTCCTGGGTAAGACACTGAGATCTGTCTTCCAGTTTCTGAACTCTCCCTTCGGCTGTTTCTAATCTGCTGTTCGGCTCTTCTGATGGATGACTATCATTTCAGTGGCGGTTTCATTTCCATGCATGTTTCATTCCTGCTAGACGTTCCATTTTGTTCTTTTCAAGACCTGCATGGTCTTTTAATAATGCCTCGGTTTCTCTCATTTCTGATCCTTTAAAAAAATGTCTTTAGACATTTGAGTGTGTTCATTTTATAGCTGACAATATTAGAGGTTTTAAGCTTTCTTAGAAAGATATGTTTTTTATTTCAAAATTGACCAAAGGCTTTCTTCAATGGAACGAAAAGAGCCCAGGTCCTGGTTCTGCTGAGGAACGCCCGGTATTTCAAACACAGGGACTTTATTGAACAGAATTGGTTACAGAGGGCCAGGAGGCTGCAAGAACAAAAGGTAATTTCTTTCTTTCTTTTTTCCAATGTACAATTCTTTTTTTTTTAAACCCTCACCGGAACATATGTTTTTGTTTTTGTTGTTTTTTAATAGGAGAATTTCTTTTTTAAATATATTTTTATTGATTTCAGAGCGGAAGGGAGAGGGAGAGAGATAGAAACATCGATGATGAGAGAGAATCATTGATCGGCTGCCTCCTGCACGCTCCCTACTGGGGACCGAGCCCACAACCTGGGCATGTGCCCTTGACCGGAATCGAACCTGGGACCTTTCAGTCCGCAGGCCCACACTCTATCCACTGAGCCAAACCAGCCAGGGCCGAACATATGTTTTTACTGATTTTGAGAGAGAGAGAGAGAGGGAGGGAGGGAGGAAGAGAGAGAAACAGGGATCTAACCGGCAACCTAGGTAAGTGCCCTGACAGGGAATCGAACCCGGAACCTTATGGTGCGCTGGACGGAGCCGCGCGTCCAGGGCGAGCAGGGCCGTTCCTGAGCTTGGAGGTAGCAGTCACCAGCCCCGGCTCCGACCCCTGTGGCCGGCGGGACCTGGGAGGACCGGCTCCTGCAGGGCAGAACGCAGACCTTCCTCGTGGGACTCAGGCAGCTGGCGCTGACTCCCACGGCGGCCTGGCTCCTGCGGGACGGTGCCCTGCCAAAGGGGGTGCAGGGCTGAGCGGTGGCTGGAATCGGGAGCCATTGCTGCCGTGGCTGCTGGCCAGGCGCCGACGGGAGCGGGCGGTGGGGAAGAAGTCCCTTTGTCCCACCGCCTGCCTCCGGGTCCCCTGAAAGGCGCCCCCTCCCCGCCTCCGTCCCTCTGGTTGGCTGGCAAAGGGGGTCACGGGAGGGAAAGCAGCAGCTTCCCCCGAACAGGCAGGGGGCCCGGGCCGGCCTGGGTGCGCGCTAAAGCATCACCGTCCCCGCGTGCGTTCCGCAGCGAAGGCCCGGAACAGACAGCTGCCAAGCGCCCTGGCCTCCCAGGCTGCAGAGTGCTGTGACGCTTGGAGGTGATGTAGGAAAGAACTGTAACCAGGGGCCCCAGCCGGTGTGGCTCGGTGGATAGAGCGTCGGCCTGCGCACTGAAGGGTCCCAGGTTCGAATCCGGTCAAGGGCACATGCCCGGGTTGTGGGCTCAGGCCCGGTAGGGGGCGTGCGGGAGGCCCTGATCCATGATTCCCTCTCCTCACTGATGTTTCTGCCTTTCTCTCCCTCTCCCTTCCTCTCTGATATATTAAAAAAAAAAAAAGGATTGTACACGGGAAACCTATGGAATTTTATTAACCAAGGCAATAAAAACATGACGTGTAGGACACGTTCTCCGGGCTATAAAGATATGACACTGAAAAAAAAATAAAGATCTGACGCTGAGAAAACATGCGAGATAACTCAGGATCCCCAGAATCAGCTTCCTAAGTCATGTGATCATGAGACTGTTTAATGAGGGAAAAAAAAACAACCCAAAAAACAACAACAAAAACGGGTTTTGTCCTGGGGGAGACTCGACTTGGGAGGGACCAGGCCCGAACCTTCACCCCTCAAACTGCGAACCTAACCTCACCCGGTAGATGAGCAAAGGCGGACTCCTAACAAAAGTCTTAGCTAAGCGCCGGTGAGACAGATGCCAGGGAAGAGGAAGGAGCGGGCTCCCAGCCTGCCGGCCGGCGTGGCTCAGTTGGTTGGGTGTCCTCCACGCCCGGAAAGGTTGCGGTTCGATTCCTGGTCAGGACACACGCCTGTGTTGCAGCCTCGGTCCCAGCACGGGGTGTGCCGGGGGCAGCTGATCCATCGGCGTTTGTGCTCTCCCGGCGATGTTTCTCTCTTCTCCCTGAAAATCAACAAAAACATTTTTAAAAATATGATCAAGATTATATTATTGGCCCCACCGGCGTGGCTCAGTGGGTGAGCGTCGACCTAGGAACCAGGAGGTCCCGGTTCAATTCTCAGTCAGGGCACGTGCCCGGGTTGCGACCTCGATCCCCAGTGGGGGGCGTGCAGGAGGTAGCCAGTCAATGATTCTCTCTCACCATTGATGTTTCTGTCTCTCTCTCCCTCTCCCTTCTTCTCTGGAATCAATAAAAACCTAGCCGGTTTGGCTCAGTGGATAGAGCATGGGCCTGGGCACTGAAGGGTCCCCAGTTTGATTCCGGTTAAGGGCACACGCCAGGGTTGTGAGCTCCATCCCCAATAGGGGGAGTGCAGGAGGCAGCTGATTCTCTCTCCCTCTTCCTTCCTCTCTGAAATCAGTACTTTTTAAAAAAATAAAAAATTAGCCCTGGCCAGTTTTGCTCAGTGGATAGAGCACCGGCCTGGGGACTCAAGGGTCCCAGGTTCGATTCTGGTCAAGGGCATGTGCCTTGGTTGCAGGCACGTCCCCAGTGGGGGGTGTGCAGGAGGCAGCTGATCGATGTTTCTCTCTCATCAATGTTTCTAACTCTCCCTCTCCCTTCCTCTCTGTAAAAAAAATCAATTAATAAAACATTTTAAAAAAATAAAAAATTTTTTAAAAGATTGTATTACTGGTTTTCTTCTATTCAAGGCACTTTCTCTCCATGTACTGGTATTGCTTTCAAGTTTTTCTCCAGTTACAGCTGACCTGCAAGGTTACATTAGTTTCAGGTAAATGCCATAGTGATTAGACATTTATACAATGTGTGAGGCGATGACCCTGATCCGTGCAGAGCTCCTCTGACGTCATGCCCAGTCCTTACAACATGAGTGACCGTGTGTCCGGCACTGTGCCTCATGTCCCCGTGACTGCTTTTATGGCCGGCCATCTGTGCTTCCTAATCGCTTCACTCAAGCCACCTTGACAGGCGGCTGCGATACCAGACGGTCACACGTTCATTGATTGAATCTACAATCAATGTTCCAGTGTTTGGGGAAATCTAGGATGGTGAAATGCACGGCTGGCTATTTTTAGCCGTGGAATGAGTCAGGGAGTGATTAGAGGAAAGCTGAGGCTTTAAAAATTAATTAATCATTACCAAAAAAACAAATAGCTGTGAATGGCTGTGTGCATACCACAAAAGCTCTTCCCACATGAAAAGATTTCATCATAATCTTCTCCACAAATGGTGCTGGGAAAACTGGATACCCACCTGCAAAAGAATGAGGGGGGCCCTCGCCGGTGTGGCTCAGGGGGTAGAGCCTCGGCCTGCAGCATGAAGGGTCCCCGGTTCGAGTCAGGCCAAGGGCACGGACCTCGGTTGCAGGCTCAATTCCAGGCCAGGGTCTGGGCAAGTGCAGGAGGCAACAATCAGGGTGTCTCTCTCACATCAATGTTTCGCTCTCTGTCTCTCCTCCTCCCTTCCACTCTTTCTAAAAATCAATTTAAAAATATCCTCGGGTGAGGACTAACTAACTAAGCAGTGTTTTCGAATCTGCTTTTTAAAATAATGTATTGTTTTATTGATTTCAGTAGAGGAAGGGAGAGGGAGAGACAGAAGAAACATCAATGATGAGAGAGAATCACTGATCACCTGCCGCTTGCATGTCCCCTGCTGGGGATGGAGCCCCCCCCCACCCCGACCTGGGCATGCTCCTGACTGCGCATTGAACCAACCATGACCTCCTGGTTCACACAGGTCGACTCTCAACCTCCGAGCCATACCCGCTGGGCTGATCATATTATTTTTAATCCTCATCTGAGGATATGCGTTCACTGATTTTAGGAAGAGAGAGAGAGAGACATTGATGAGAGAGAGAAACATTGAGCAGCCGCCTCCTGTACACGCCCCCACAGGGGTTCAAACCCAAGACCTGAGTACGTGCCTTGACTGGGAGTCAAACCCGTGACCTTTCAGGGTACCGGCTGATGCTCCAACCGACTCAGTCACCCTGGCCGGGGCTGAGGTGGTACATGTGATGCTGTGTGTATTTGGTGACCATCTTTTTTTTTAAAGATCTTGAGTTCTGGCCAGTGTGGCTCCGTCCGTGGTGAGAGCACGGAAAGGTCACAGGTTCGATTCCTAGTCAAGAGCACGTATCTGGGTTGCAGGTTCGATCCCCAGCTCCCATGGGGGCAGGCGTGGGAGGCAACCAATCCAGGTGTCTCTCTCACATCGACGTTTCTCTCTCTCTCTCTCCCCCTTCCTCCCTCCCTTCCTCCCTTCTACTCTCTCTCTAAACAACCCATAGAAAAGATATCCTTGGGTGAGGATTAACAAAATAAACACACAAACAAACGAATAGATAGGCCTCGAACCGTCATTTTTCACGGACAGCTCTGCCCTGCAGGGACTGCGGGCGGGGCTGTGTCGTCTGGCTCCGTGTTTCTGCTGGCAGATGCCACGTGCCTGGAGCCCCGGGTGAATTTTGTGACTTTGGATTTTGAACTCACTCACGACTTCCCCTGTGACATCTGAGTCGAGTGGCGGCTCTCCAGAGACCTTTGCTTTGGCCGGCAGCGCTGGGTCTGTCACTCGTCCAACGCTCCTCCAGTGGGTTCGCAGCTGGACCCGGGGCGACTTCAGACCCATGCCACGTGACTGGTGGGCCCCGCTGGTTACACACTTTTTAAAGAGAGAACCACCTTCCCCCTCCAGAGCTCAAACAGAAACGGGAGGCCCCGCCGAGGTGTCCTGAGTGCAGTCTGGGGGAGTGGTTAATCCTCAACATTGATTTTCAGAGCGAGTGGGAGGGAAGGAGAGAACAGAGAAACATCCATGTGAGAGAGACACACCCGTTGGCTGCCTCCTGCCTGTGGCCAGGACTGGGCACCGAGCCTGCAGCTGAGGTGGGTGCGTGCCCTTGACCGGATCGAACCTGCGGACCCTTCAGTCCGCAGGCCGGCGCTCTGTCCACTGAGCCACACCGGCGAGGGCTGGTGGTTGTTTTTTTTTATTGTGGTGAGACCCACGTGGCATGTGAACCGCGTTGAGTGCAGCTCGGGGGCGTCAGATACATTCACATGGTCTCAACCGTAGCACTCTCGTGGCCCCAAATCCAACCTCTGGGCCATGAGACAGCCTCCACTCCCCGCCCCCCAGCCCCGGCACCCCCATCCTACTTTCTGCTTTACCGATGTGCCTCTTGTAGGGGTTTCTTTGTGAGTGGGCTCACAGTCTCCGTCCCTGGGTGTCTGGCTTCTTCCACTTAGCAAAATGCTTTCGAGGTTCATCCGTGCTGTTAGCGTGTATCAGAGCTGCCTTCCCCTTCAGAGGAATAACATTCCCTCGCTTCCAGGTTGGTGAGTGCTTAACCGAGTCGGGCCCTTAGAGCTTCACCTTGAAACACGCGTCCCAGTGGGGAAACTGCAGGGCAGCTCACACTTTCCACGCTGAGTTTCACTTCTCTCTGGGCTTTTTTTTTTTTTTTGCCCTCCCCTCCTCTCCCCTTCCTTTCCCTTTCCTTGTCTTTCTTTCTTTTTCGATGGTGGGGGGGGGCACCTGGAGATTTCTCTTTCTTCTTCTTTAAAATGTATTTCTTTTATTGATTTCAGAGATGAAGGGAGAGGGAGAGAGAGAAACATCAATGATGAGAGAGAATCATTGATCGGCTGCCTCCTGCACGCCCCCTACTGGGGATAGAGCCTGCAACCCAGGCACGTGCCCTTGACTGGAATCGAACCTGGGACCCTTCAGTCTGAGCTGAACCAGCCAGGGCCAACCTCTTCTCCTTGACCAGGAATCGCTGCTCACCCACGGAGCCACGCCGGCCTGCCGGGCTCTCTTTCCTCTGACCAGCGTGTCCGTGCATCTCCAAGGGGCTGCAGCGTGGGTTCCTTTTGGCAGGAGTAACTTGAACTGGGTGTAATTTTGAACTTACAGACAAGTTTCAAGCCTTGTACAGAGAACCCCGTGTATCTTTACCCAGGTTCCCCAATCCCCACCCCCCATGTGCTCTACTGTTCGCTCTCTCTCTCTCTCTACATCAAGTATTTACATTTCCAGAAACACTTGAGAAAACATTGGTGATACCACGTCCCTTTGTGCCTAAATACCTCAGTGTGTATTTGCTAAGGACAAGGGCATTCCTTTTAAGAATCACAATACGACGATCAAAATCAGAAAGAGTAAGGTGGGCGGATTCCTACTATCTACCACGCAAACGCCACCCCGGGCTGGAGGTTCAGGGCGGGAAGTTCCTCCTCCTGGAACTGGGTTCTCGGGGCTTCTCTCTGGTCTCCGTTCACATGAGCAGATTCTCTGTCTTTCTCCTTCTTGACCTTGACTCTTTCTTTTTTTTTTAAATATATTTTATTGATTTTTTACAGAGAGGAAGGGAGAGAGATAGTTAGAAACATTGATGAGAGAGAAACATCCATCAGCTGCCTCCTGCACGCCTCCTACTGGGGATGTGCCTGGAACCAAGGTACATGCCCTTGACCGGAATCGAACCTGGGACCCTTCACTCCACAGGCCGACGCTCTATCCACTGAGCCAAACCGGTTAGGGGGACCTTGACCCTTTCTGAGTCAAGGCCAGCTGTTTGGCAGCAAGTCCCCGGATGGGAATTCGGGTGAGGCAGCAGTTTCTTAATCTCCTGAATTCCACTCCCTAACGCCCCCGTAGAACAAGCAGGAGAGCGGAAGTTCCCGAGAACATCTTCCTCGAGCCAGCTGACCATGGAGCCCCAGAACCCCGAAATATACGTGGGTGGGGCCAAGCCAGTACCAGTACAGGGGGGAAGGGAATGTGGAGGTTGGAATCCCCCCACCAGCCCTCAGCCCTGGAGGAGAGGCTGCCCTCACAGTCAAGGGCTTGGTGGAACATGAGAGCAGCAGCAGCAGTGACATGTTGCGTGCGTGCGTGCGTGCGTGCGTGTGTGTGTGTGTGTGTGTGTGTGACAAGCTCCAATAGTAAGAGACTAAGGGCAGATGGAAGGTGCTGGTATGTTCTGGGCCCTCAGAGATCTTAGAATGACTCAATAGAATCCCTCTCTCTTTTTTCTTTATTGATTTTTAGAGAGAGATGCAAGAAACCTTGTCTTAGTTCTGAGGACAAGAGGTCTTCTCATTTCTAGTGCCAAATGAACCCAGAAAACTACATCTCCCATGAGGCTGTGGGCAGGCAGTGCCATTAAAAATAACCCCCTGCTACGGCGGTACCTCTGAGAAACAGTTCCACAACACTAGCGGGAGGGAGGTTGGGATACAGGGAATGGGGATAAGTTCTGTGCTGTCAAAGGGCCGAGATAGTCCAGAGTCGCTGGGGACATCTTAGGGGAACAGAAAACTGAGGCCCAGGGGGAGGCTGGGACCTTCTCACATCCTTTCAGCAATCGGGGGGAGCAGGGGCTTTGGGGATCCCTGAGAGATAGGGAGGGGCAGCTCCCATTCCCTTCCTCCAACACACATGCTCACTCGATCCTTCTTTCAGACTCTTTATTGTTCCAAGTAAGAAAAATAAAAATATAAATAAGATAAATAAGCAAATAAATAAGGAGGAGACCCAACAACCACCAGCCGGCGGCCTCAGGAAGTGTAGCTGGGGCTCCGGCCCTGCGAGGGCCACACCATGCTCAGGGGGTCTGAGGAGCCCACGTCGGGCGGTGCAGGGGCCAGGCCCCCTGGCGGCTCTGGGGGCGCTGGGGGCAGGCCGGGCAGCGGCAGGAAGCGGGCGGGTCCCCGGGGAGGCAGGTCCCCGGTCGGGGGGCCGTGGGGCAGGCGGAGCGGCAGGCCTCGGGCCTCGGACTCGTAGACGTTGTAGCCGTCCTCCAGGAGCAGTTCCCGGAAGCTGCAGGCCTCGGGGTCAAAGTGGAGCTGAGGGCACAGGAAAGAGGTCAGAGCCACGGCCATACCTCCCGCTGCAGGACCCGGGGTCCAGCCTCCCACCCCGGCCTCGAGGACACCCTTACAGGGTCCTGCAAGGCCCACTTCCGGTCCCCACGTAGCCAAGACTAACATTCCAGCCCAGCGGACAGTTGAGGCTCCCCAGGACCAAGTAGGGAGCCTGGCTGCCACCTAAGGTCAAGGTCACTGTACAGGCCATGAGCCAGACGTGAGCCAGACACGTGGAAGCCTGTGGGGTCAGCAAGGGCGAAGGGACACAAGACTCGGTCTCTCATTCACAGGCCTCGTGACTTGGGGCCATGGTATCCATCACTGCCTGAGCCTCAGTTTCCCCTTCTTGCAAACATGGATAACAAGAGCCTGGCTTCATGGTTTCCAGGGAGGCGGGGGGGCGGGGGGGTCTAGCCATGAAGAGAGCACAGAACCCGGCCTAGCCCGGGCCACCAGTGCCAGAGGTGGTCCCACAATGGTGACACCGGGGGAGGAAGGACTGGGTCCCAGGAGGGGTACCCCAAAAACTCACCGATCCATACAGTCTCCCGTCTGGCCGCTGGCACAGGAACCTGGATGTCTTGACTCCCAAGATTTGAATTACCCCTGGCTTTAGGGCTTTCAGCTCCAAGAGGCCTGAGGGAAGAAAGTGGTCAGAGACTCAGATGGCCTTTTCCCAGCCCCTCCTCCCTCAGACTCAGGTCCTCAGCCCCTCCTCCCTCAGACCCAGGGGTCCAGGCCCCCAGGCCCTCCTCCCTCAGACCCAGGAGCCCAGGCCTCAGCCCCTCCTCCCTCAGACCCAGACCCTGCCCCCACACTCACTTTCGGGACTCCTGTGGGCAGATCCAACCACTGTGCCATCAGGCCTGATCTCCAGGTGGGCCTCTGTCTCCTGGGCATCGTCTGTGTAGAGGTACCGCTGCCTCACTTGGCCCCCAAATTGGAGGAGGGGGCTGGAGTCTGGGATGGGGAGTGCCTGGCAGGCTCCCAGCAGGACAGCCAGCACAGGGACCCACAGTCCTGGGTGCTGGAACCAGGCCCTGTCCCAGCCCATCAATGGCTCCGTCCTCAGGTGAGGTCTCAGTCTGCAGGCTCAGTCACGGAAGGGTCTGGACTCTGTTTCGGACCCTGGGTGTCTGGGACAGCAATTCATGCACTGCTGCTCAGGTACTCCAAACGCCTGCGTCCTTTTGCACGTGGCCTCCCAGACCATGGGACAACCAAGTCTCTTGGGATAGATGCAGAAGCTCCAGGATTTATAGCCAAACAGACCCGCCCAGTCACCTTCTCCACGCCTGACCCGTGATATTTGACCCACTTGGCAGGAGCACTGATTCCACCGTGGCCAGGTCAGCCTGAACGGGTGATGCAATCAAGCAGGGGGTCCTTCCAGCTGGGAGCCTGGACTCCTGGGTCTGAGGGAGGAGGGGCTGGGGACCTGGACCCCTGGGTCTGAGGGAGGAAGGGCCGAGGGTCTGGATCCCTGGGTCTGAGGGAGAAGGGGCTGGGGGCCTGAGTCTGAGTGAGGAGGGTCTGGATCCCTGGGTCTGAGGGAGGAGGGGCTGGAGGCCTGAGTCTGAGTGAGGAGGGTTGGGGGCCTGGGTCTGAGTGAGGAGGGTTGGGGGCCTGAGTCTGAGGGAGGAAGGTTGGGGGCCTGGACTCCTGGGTCTGAGGGAGGAGGGGCTGGGGGCCTGGGTCTGAGGGAGGAGGGTTGGGGGCCTGGACTCCTGGGTGTGAGGGAGGAGGAGCTGGGGGCCTGCGTCTGAGGGAGGAGGGTTGGGGGCCTGGACTCCTGGGTCTGAGGGAGGAGGGCCTGGACTCCTGGGTGTGAGGGAGGAGGGGTTGGGGGCCTGGACTCCTGGGTCTGAGGGAGGAGGGTTGGGGGCCTGGACTCCTGGGTCTGAGGAAGGAGGGTTGGGGGCCTGGACTCCTGGGTGTGAGGGAGGAGGGGCTGGGGGCCTGGACTCCTGGGTCTGAGGGAGGAGGGGCTGGGGGTCTGGGTCTGAGGGAGGAGGGGCTGGGGGCCTGGGTCTGAGGGAGGAGGGGCTGGGGGCCTGGGTCTGAGGGAGGAGGGCCTGGGGGACTGTAAACTGCCTGCCTCCCCAATGACGGTTGCAGCTTGTGTCTGATTCCACCTGGACATCTAGGCCTCGGCAGTCAGACACTGAGGTCCTTCTGGCATCAGGAAATGAACAAGTGCCACGTGACCAGTGTCCTCCCGGAGACACAGCTGTCCTGGACCAGAAGCCTCCCACCTGCTTGGAGCCAATCTCCCATCAACCTCAGCAGCCTTGCCTGGCAGCTGGTACCAGACGTCCAGGCCTCCTCCTCTGGCCTCAGTCCAGACGAGGTGCCCTCAGCACAGCCTGGGTGGAGGGTGGGCTCTCTCACTCAGAGGTGGCAGGTGAGCCAGGCTCCGGAGAAGGAAGTTAGACCCAAGAGCCCAGGAGGAATGAGAGATTGGCAATTTCTTGAAACCTCCGGGGGAAGAGATTGGACCCCCAGTTGTGAAGGAGGAAGGTGCTGGCGGCCTGGATTTCCTCCGTGGGCCCTGGTCTGGGGGATTATGATCAACTGTCAAACCCAGAGTTCTTGGTTCAGACTGCTGGGGCCCTGGGTGAGGTGAGCAGGCCCCTTCAGCAACGGCAGCTCCTTTCCTATGGGGACAGCAGGCCTTTGCTCCCTCACTGGGCTCCAGGCTCCGGGCTCCGGGAGCTGGGCTCTGGGCTCCGGGAGCTGGGCTCTGGGCTCTGTGACAGGCAAGAAAGAGGCCCTCTCCCACTCTGGCATTTCCCATTCCCCATGCTTGGGAGGGGCGCCTCCAGGACCTGCCAGCCTAGAAAGCTGCAGTTCAGCACCGACCCTAAAATCTCCTCAAAGGAGAGGCTGAGGGTGTGACTGTGGAATGTGGGGTTGGGGTGGGGGAGATCGGTGGCCCCTGGTGGAATAGGGACACCCTCAGGCCAGACCCACCCTGCAAGCTGGAGGCGGCTTCCCACCTGGCAAACAGGTTCTCCTTCCCCTCGGGAGGACTCAGGCTGCCAGAACTGCCCTCCCTGCCGGGCTCTGAGTCGGGGAGCCCCACCCCAAGCGGCTAGGGCGAGGCCCAGGGAGCCCAGGACCCGAGGGGAAGACAAAGAGGCTGACGGACTGGATCGCCCAGGTCCAGCATGGCACCTCCTGCAAGTCCTGCAGAGGATGCGGCTCCTGGGTGGCTGGGTAGGCTGCCCCAGGACGGAGCCCTCCTCCTGGCCAAGGGCGGGGGGGGGGGGGGGGGGGGAGGGGACGGGGGAGGGGAGGGAGGATGGTGGGGATGGTGGGTGCCCGGAGGGCAGGGCGGGAGGACTACCAGCCTGGCTGGGGGCGCGGGGAAGGGGCGGGGCTCCACCTGGCAGCTAAGGGCCGGGCTGGGAGAGGTAGAGGCCGGGAACCAGCAGACCGTGCCCACACCCGCTCTCCTTGCTCCTGGCGCTGCTGGGGCCAGTGAGGGGAGGAGGCTGGAGGGCAGGGCTGCGGGTCCTGGGAACCTGGAGTCTGCGGTTCTGGGCGGCCGGATGCAGACTGCTTTTGGGGACAGCGCTCGGCCCACACCAAGCTAGCAGCAGATCAGCCAGCCGCCTGCCAGGAGCTCAGGTTAGTGAGGGGTGCGGATACCCCCAAGGCCAGGAGTTCAGTCTCATCCTCTAACCCCCAGGACCTGAGGAGCCTCCTGCACCCACAACCCCAGTTCCTGCTCCTGGAGGCGAAGGGCGCTGGCGGGGGGGGGGGGGGGGGGGGAGGGGGGAGCGTGGTGGTGGCCAAGATCCTTTATCAGTCCTGGGCCTCCGGCCCTCAGCTCTGTTTGGCGTGTCTCTTCCTGTGGCCTCACACAGGTTCACCTGAGAGAGGAGTTGGAACACAGTCAAACCGTGGAATCTGCATGTGGGCCTGACAGGCAGGGGCAGGAGGCTGCAGGATGTGGGGACCAGGCGCTGGGCCCTGGACGCTTGCTATCTTGGAAACCACCCTCCCACTCCCAAATCCCAAACCTCCAGCTTCTCCGCCCTCAGGCCCCTCATTCCTTGGGGCCGCGCCTCCCCGAGCCCTCCGCAGGCTCTGAGCGCCTGCCCCTTCGCCTCTTCTCCCCACAGCCATGTGGGCCCTCGGCCGGCATCACCTCTGTCTGACTTTCCTGCTCGTGTGTGTTCTTGCGGGAATCTCCTTCCTCCACGTCTACCGCGGCCTCTTCCATGGCGACCTGGGCCTGTCTTCCCTGTGTGCGGACCGACACCTGGCCGCGGCCCCCGTCGCCATCTTCTGCCCGTCAGGCGCTCGGGTGGCCCTCAACACCTCCTCTGCCTGTCCCCAGCTCCCTGCGCCCCCCTCGGGAGCCTGGACCATCTCCCCAGCTGGCCGGCTCGGGAATCAGATGGGGCAGTACGCCACGCTGCTGGCCCTGGCCCGGCTCAACGGCCGCCAGGCCTTCATCCTGCCCGCCATGCACGCCGCCCTGGCCCCCACGTTCCGCATCACCCTGCCCGTGCTGGCGCCCGAGGTGGACAGCCAGGTGCCCTGGCAGAGCCTGGAGCTGCACGACTGGATGTCGGAGGAGTATGCCCACCTGCAGCAGTCGTCGCTGAAGCTCTCCGGCTTCCCCTGCTCCTGGACCTTCTTCCACCATCTCCGGGAGCAGATCCGCCGGGAGTTCACCCTGCACGACCACCTTCGGGAGAGGGCCCAAGAGTTCCTGACGCAGCTCCGCCTGCCCGGCACCGGGGGCCTCCCGCGCACCTTCGTGGGTGTCCACGTGCGCCGGGGGGACTACGTGGAGATTATGCCCCAGCGCTGGAAGGGGGTGGTGGGCGACCGCGCCTACCTGCAGGAGGCCATGGACTGGTTCCGGGCCCGGCACGAATTCCCCATCTTTGTGGTCACCAGCAACGGCATGGCCTGGTGCCGGGAGAACGTGGACACGTCCCAGGGGGACGTGGTCTTTGCTGGCGACGGACAGGAGGCCTCCCCGGGGAAGGACTTTGCGCTGCTCACACAGTGCAACCACACCATCCTGACCATCGGCACCTTCGGCTTCTGGGCCGCCTACCTGGCGGGCGGAGACACCGTCTACCTGGCCAACTTCACCCTGCCTGACTCCGGCTTCCTCAAGATCTTCAGGCCGGAGGCCGCCTTCCTGCCCGAGTGGGTGGGCATTAATGCAGACTTGTCTCCACTCCAGAAATTGCCTTCGGGAATCGCCTGATCCAGCCAGGGCCGGCACGAGGCCACGCCAGGGGCCTACCTGCTTCTGGAGAAGCTGTGGCAGTCCTGCAGCAGGCAGGCACCGTTTCGAGAGAGATTCTAGTTGGCTAGACTTTCAGAGAAAGAGAGGCTTCCAGCAACTGCCTGAACATTCTAGAACCAGCAGGACGTATTTTCCTGACAGGCCATGTCTGGGAGGCTCGTGGTCATCTGCAGAGCACAGCGGCCGCCTGTAGTTCCCAGCCCTTACCCACAATATGGATGGCTGTCCCCCAGCACCTGGGAGCTACCCTCTCCAGTGCTAATACTCAGGTTTTTTCTAGAAGAGGTGTTTTTCTTCTCCTGGACCCTCAGGACTGAAGGAACTCGTGGGTGTTCTAGAGCAAGCACCCGCCAACGCCCCCTTGTGTGTCTGGAGTGGTTCCAGCTGGGTCATTTGCTCTAGAGAGGGCCCCCTCTAATGCCCGTGAGGAACCCTGCAGAGGGACGGGGGGTCCTAGAATTCTGGGTCACTTTGGTGAAGAGTTGAATAAAGGTACACTCAGAAGCTCAACACCTCACTCGTGTCATGAAGATTGATGGGAGACAAATTGTGTGTCGCTGGGGCAGTTTGTGAGAAGAGTGAAACCCTAGTCAACTCTCAGTCCTTGAGGAAAACCACAAAGACACTCCCCCAAACCCCAGCAGATAGGCTAAAAGGTGGGAGGTGGAGGAAGGGGTGGCTGCTGAAATGCTGGGACTTCTGGCTGCAAGACTTTCCAGAAATGTAATGAGACTTTTTTTTCTTTTTTAAGCTCAGGAACTGACAAAGACAGGCACTGCCCATGATGGCTCCCAGTATGGGATGCCTCTCCCAGTTACGAGTGGTCCTTCCTCCGAAGCTGAGCTGCTGGGGGAGATGGGATGGAATAAATGTGCCCTCTGGGCTGGCAGAAAGCCGCTAGTATTGTCCCCCTTGCCAACCGCTGTCTGTCTGCCCCTAAATTCTCTGACTCTGGCCTTGGACAAGTGAGGGATGGAAAGATCCAAGGGTGTGCAGACCCTGGACTAGCCTCATACCCAAGCAGGAGTACCCTTGGCTAGGACTTGGCCAAGGAGGACCGGATTCTTGACTCAGATTTCAGGAACCCCTAGATGCTTTCTGAAGGGAATGAAGGTAGATACTTTTATTACAGACTTGTTTCTAGTCTCATGGAGTTGTTTTTTTTTGGGGGGTGGGGTAGGCGTGGGGGGGACTATTCCCTACTCAGCTGCCATAGGTGGGAGAGAGAGGTATGAATTAAAAGTCCACATTACCAAACTCTGCCTCTGTAATTTTTTTGGAGTCGTGTGTGTGTGTGTGTGTGTGTGTGTGCGCGCGCGTGTGTGTGTGTGTGTGTGAGAGGAGGAAAAGTGATCTCAGGGACTCTCATGGCTCATGTCTTAGGGTATCCTCCCTGCTCAGATCTGTCAGCCTCTTGTCAGACTTGTGGTCTCTGAGCCCCGATTCCCTGCTCACGTCTCAATATTGGCCCCCCGAGACCTCACTTTCCTCCAGGACCTTGGCATTCAGCCCCAGAGGCTGGGAGAGAAGGTGGAGGAGAAAGTGAGCGCGGAGTATAATTCTTGAACTACATTTCCCATAATGCTATGGGGTTGGCCGCGACGCTCTGGAGAGAGACCGGGGGGGCCTCCTTCTGGGAGTTCTATTCCTAGGGCTGGGAAGGGCCGCTTCTCGCGTCCTCCTATGTCGACGCCGGGGTCTTGGGCATCTAGTTGGGAGCTTGGGTCCTGGGGCCCGGGTTGGGGAGGGAGCTGAGGCCGGAATTCTTTTCCTCGTGTCTGGAAAGCCAGAGCAGAAGGGGTACTTCTTCGATAAATGCTGGGGAAGTTCCGGTCTAAAAGGCGGCCGCCTCTGTGACATCAAAGCACGATAGGCGGGGACTCTCTTTGTTGCGGTCCAATCAGACTCAGAGTGTAGCTTCTGGGCGGGGCAAAGGAAGCCCCCAGGGAGTGTCCCTTGGGAATTCGGGGCTCCAACTAGAAGGTTAGAAGACGGAGGCTGTGGGAGTACCTTGTGGATAGGGGCGCACTGTGCCTCTGACCCTAGTCAAATGCTCTCTATACCACGCAACCAACCTCACCCTCGCCCCTAACAAAACCCTTTATTTTAGTAATGGGAAAATAGCAGAGTGAAAGGTCCTCCTCTCTCAAAGCCCTCAGAACCTGGAGTGGCTCTTCGGCGAACCCTAGTGTTTGAGAGCACAAGACTCTGGAGTCCAGATCGGGCCGTGGCTGATTAGGGTGCATCGGGACTCCTCCTTTTCCTAACGAGAAGTGTGCGTCCTGCAAATTGGGGGTCCATTCGTCTCGGGGAAGGGCATCTCTTCGTTTAGGGCTCACCTTCTCCGGGGGAAAGGACTTTTCCCGGAGGTCGGCGTGGATTGAATGCTCTGGCCTCAATGGGGCCGCGGTTTCCCCTCCTGGTGGCCGCGCTGGGCAGCTGCCTGCTTCCTGCCCTGGGTTGTCTCTTCTGTGATAAAAAGGTCGTGGATGCGCTAAAATCCTTGCAGAGGGATTACCTGCCTGACCACCTGGGGGCTGAGCATCACAAACACCTGATGGAAAAGTTAGAGAATGCCTTGAAGGATTTCAAGAACCTGCAGCTTCAGGAGGAGTCCTTTATGGGGGTCATCGGTGAGGGCCAGGCAGAGCCGGGACTCCTGGGTCCTGGGAAAGGAGGGGTCTGGGACTAGGGTTGCTGGGTGCAGGGGTGAGAGGACTGGAGACAGAGTCTTCTGGGTTTGGGAATGAAGTAGGCTTGGGTACAGATTTAGGGGTTTTCCCCAGGGCTAGCCAATACTGTGTTCCCCTACCCCTGATCCTGCAATTTTATGCAACAAAACTACAATTCCCAGAAAGCAACAGGCGGCTAATCCCCTAACCAGGCCTATCCTTGCCCAGTGGCCCCTTGGGTTTTGTAGTTTCTAAAACTAGGTGAGCCCTCCAGACTCACTGGAATCTGAGGTTCTGTTCTCCCCCCCCCACTCCTCCCCCCCCCCCCCCACACACACAGATGATCCCACACTGGAAAAGGGAACCTGGAGTTTTCTGAAGGAACTGAAACGCATCACAGACAGTGACGTAAAAGGTAAATGCATGGAGGGGACAGGGGAGGGGCTCCAGAATCTCTCAGGGTAGTGATGGATGGTGAGGCCTGGTCAGGTACTGGGCTCTGGAACCAGACTGCCTAGGTTCAGTTCCTGGCTCTGCCACTTCCTAGCTGTGTGGCCTTGCAGCTTCATCACCCTAAAATGGACATCACACCAGTGCTCTCGTCCCAGTTGTTGCTTAGCCAGTATGTTAAGTGGCCATTCAGTGTCACTGTTCTTCCCAGAGAAGCCGAAAAGCAGAGCGCCAGGCTCTGCAGACAGAGGCACACTTCCTGTACCTCACTCACACCTGGACGCAGGGCGGGGACCGCTCTGCTTCAATCCTGCTTCTTCCCAGGTGAGCTCCTCGTGAAGGAGCTGTTCTGGATGTTGACACAGCAAAAGGAGACCTTGGCCAGACACGTTTCTGTGTTCCAAAAAGATGGTGAGGGAAGATGGGAGTCCTGGACCGCCAGCCCCTCCATCCACAGTCCAAGAGTCCTTGTCCGCAGCCCCTTGCTTCTCTAAGTCAGTCCCTCAGCTCTCCCAACCCTCCTCCCTCAGACCCAGGGGTTCAGGCACCCAGGTCCTTCCTCCCGCAAAGCTGGGAGCTCCAGCACCAGCCCCTACCCTTGCCCCCTCTCTCATCCCCTTTAACTTAACAACACGATTGTCTTGTTTTCTCTTCCGAGGCAGTTTTATGTCCCAACAAATGTGGTGAGTGCGGATTATGGGAGCTGGTCCTCTTTCCCTCGTCCCTACTATGAATACCCAGCCTTTCTCCTCCCTCTGCTGGGTCTCGGTGTTTCTTCATTCTCCGCGCCTGTGAGGTTCCGAGTCTCCAGCATTCCTTCTGCACCAAGGCCATCTGGGGGAGCACTCTTTCCTGAGCCTGGTTAGATCCTGGCTTCCTACCGAGCTGCCCTGCCCTGCCCTGCCCCTCTCCTTCGAGTCCCGCCTCTCAGTGGGTGCAGACAGTCTTGACCCTGCTCCTGCAGGTATGATGTTGCAGACTCTGACCTGGTGCAATTCCTGTGATAAGAAGATTCACGCTTGTCGGAAGAACATGGATTGCGGGGGTGTGAGAGCTGGGCCCAAGAGTGGGGGGGGGGAGAATTGGCCCAAAGGGGGTGGAGCCAGAGGTGTGACTGAGTCTAGAGAAGGCCAAGACCACAGTCAGCGGAAGAGGAAAGGCGGGGCTGACCCAGTGGCTGGGAGTTGGGGGAAGGCCGAGAGCCATAAAGGAGCATCCCACTGTAACCCCCTATTCCCAGAGCGCAGAGTCAAGGTCCATGAAATGGAAGACATGATCCTGGACTGTGAGCTCAACTGGCATCACGCCTCTGAAGGCCTGACTGATTACAGCTTTTACAGGGTGGGGCCCTCCAACCCCTGCACCCTTGAACTCCAGGTCCATCAGGCCTGTGTGAACCCTGTCTCACAATCCCCGTGACCCATGACCTACTAGGTTTGGCTGCCAATGACCCCTTCGGGACCCTATACTTTGACCAGTACACAGGACTCCCATCTCCCCCACTGAGACCCGTAACCTTCTTACCCCTGTACTCCCCCAACCCCTGAACTCCCCAGGCCTCTGTGACCCCTTGAGCTTGGGTCTAGGTTTGGAGGAACAAATCTGAGAGCTTGATGTACAAGGGGACAGCGCCCACCCTGACCAAGACCATGGTGAAGCCATCGGATGCGGGCACCTACCGCTGCCAGCTGAACACCGTGAAATCCGTCCCAGCCACGATCATCCATTATAATGTCAGAGGTCGGTGCTGGGGAGTATGGGACTCAGGGGTCTGGGGTTGGAGGCGGTCTGCTTCAGGGGTGTGTGTGGGGAATAACTTCCTGCCGCGGTGTGGATTTAGGCCAGGAGAGTGTCACTTCCTGCCCCACGTGTGGCTCTGGCCACGTAGGCAGGGTTTCCTTCGGGGTGGGTTCCGGCTCCTGGTGGGGCTGGGTCCTGGGGCAGGCGGGGGCAGGGAGCCTTGGCTGTGCTGGGACCTTCTCCGTGCCTTCCCAGGATTGTTTCCTTTCTCCTCCTCTATCAGTGTTGCCCAAAAGAATAGTGGAGGAGACGCCGTCAACCGTCATCCCAAACCAGGAGGACATGGACATGGCCCTGGATGAGGTGACGTGGGCTCCCAACAAGTCGTCCACGACCATCCCACCTCCGTCACCGTCCTCCGTGGCACAGTCTCCGACGGTGGAGAACATGCTGAGAAGCCTCCTGGTTGGGCTGCTGATCTGGGGTTTTATGGTGCTGATAGCCAGCATCATCATCTTGTGAGCAGCCTGCGGAGGAAGTGAGGGCTTGGAATGAGGGGCGGGACTTCCAGTGCAGAGGTGGTTCTGGGAGCTATGGGACCCCGAGAGCTGGGCTGCCATGGGCGGGGGTCGGGGGGGATGGTGGTGTAGAAAACAAGTTAGGGCTTACCTAGGAGGGCGAAGCTCAGATAATTGCTAGAATAAGATCAAATAGACGCGGAGGCTGGGATCTGATCCGGTTTGGCTGTTTGCACCCCACTGTCTCCCAGGATGCTTTGCTATTGGTCTGAGAAGAATCCTGAATACTTCATCGATTCCATAAAGTCCTGGGTCCGCACTGCCAAGGAGGCTGCTCAGAGCCCCAAGGTTCCAGAGAAAAAGGCCAACAAGTCTAGGAGCCAATAAAGATTTATTTGATTGTTTAAGTATCTG
This sequence comes from Corynorhinus townsendii, assembly GCA_026230045.1. Taxonomy (NCBI): domain Eukaryota; kingdom Metazoa; phylum Chordata; class Mammalia; order Chiroptera; family Vespertilionidae; genus Corynorhinus; species Corynorhinus townsendii. The sequence goes on along the minus strand of JAPDVU010000011.1, from coordinate 45,968,721 downwards.
ACTCACTCCTCCATACTGATCTCCTCTTGGTTTCCCCCAAGAGGAGAGGTCTGGGGACAGTCTCCTATCAGAGAGAGGAGGGGCTGGGGCCAGGCCCTGTGGGTCCCAACGGGCTGCAGCATGATCCAGAACTAAGGAGTGGGGCAGAGCCAGGGCTACCCAGATCTCCTCCTCCAGGCCCGGTCCCCTCACAGGACGCCCCCTCCCCGCTCTTCCTGCCCGGTTTCCTCTTGCCTTTTCCTGTCCCCCACCCAGTGCTGGGAGCTGGGGCAGAGGAAAGGCTGAAGAGGAGCCGTGGGGTCGGGAACAGACCCAGGCCTACGGAGCCAGGGCCCCCCGGGGTGCTGCTGGGACCCGAAGCAGGGTAAGAGCCCGGGACCCAGGAGTCCAGATCCCTCCTCCCTCAGATCCAGGACTCAGTCTTCAGCCACTTCCCGTCCCACACCCAGGAGTCCAGGCTCCCTTCCCATTCCTCTACCCAGACTCTGGAGTCTGGGCCCCGACCCCCTCCAGGTTCTGACCCAAGTCCAGGCCCCCCTCCAGCCCATTCCCCACGACTCAAAGCCTCAGGAGCTGGGGCCTTGCCCACCCTCCCGTAGGGCCATGCTATCTGGTGAGCGGAAGGAGGGCGGGAGCCCCCGCTTCGGGAAGCTGCACCTCCCAGTGGGCCTTTGGATCAATTATCCCAGGAAGCAGCTGGCCAAGCTGGGGCGGCGCTGGCCCAGCGCAGCCTCTGTCAAGTGAGTGCCCTCCTCCCCGGAACTCCTGCCCCTGCCCCTGCCCCGTCAGCCCGCTGCCGGTCCTTGTCTATGACCCAGTCCCTGCACTAGGCAGTGCCGGGGGCCTCTGAATGGGCTGGCGGTGGGAAGGACACAGTCGGCCACAGCGATACAGGGCCCGGTGGGGGAAGTGCTGGGCGTGGACACGGCGGGGGGTGGGGGACCCAGAAGAAGATGGATTTGATTCCCTTCTTTCCCTGATCACCTTTTGAGGCTCCCTTCGGTGGGACTCGCCTACTTATTTATTTATTTAATCTCTTTCCTTGTCTCCGGCTTCTGCCCACCTCTCATCTCCATACACCCTACGCTTCTCACCGTCTCTGTCCCGTCTCAATGGGTCTCTGTCGCTCCGTCTCTGGGTCTCTGTCCCCCTCTCCCCCAATCTGGGTCTTTGTCCACCTCCCTCCTTCTCTAACTCCCGCGTCTCTGCGTGTCTCTCTCTCCCGCATCTCCGCTCCTCGGCGGGCTCCCAGGTCTTCCTCTTCAGACACGGGGAGCCGCAGCAGCGAGCCGCTGCCCCCGCCGCCGCCGCACGTGGAGCTGCGGCGAGTGGGCGCGGTGAAGGCGGCCGGGGGAGCCTCGGGGAGTCGCGCCAAGCGCATCTCCCAGCTCTTCCGGGGCTCAGGGACCGGGGTCGCGGGATCAGGCGTTGCGGGAGGTCCCGGGACCCCGGGGAGCGCGCAGCGCTGGGCCAGCGAGAAGAAGCTGCCGGATTTGGCGGCGGGCGTGGCCCCCGAGCCCCCACTGGCCAATCGCGCCACTGCGCCCCCGGGGGTCCTCAAGATCTTCGGCGCCGGGCTGGCGTCGGGCGCTAACTACAAGAGTGTGCTGGCCACGGCGCGCTCCACGGCCCGCGAGCTGGTGGCCGAGGCGCTGGAGCGCTATGGGCTGGCCGGCAGCCCCGGCGGCGGCCCCGGAGAGAGCAACTGCGTGGACGCCTTCGCGCTGTGCGACGCGCTGGGCCGGCCCGCGGCGGGCGGCCTGGGGAACGGCGAGTGGCGCGCGGAGCACCTGCGCGTGCTGGGCGACGCGGAGCGCCCGCTGCTGGTGCAGGAGCTGTGGCGGGCGCGGCCGGGCTGGGCGCGGCGTTTCGAGCTACGTGGCCGCGAGGAAGCTCGCCGCCTGGAGCAGGAGGCTTACGGGGCTTCCGACGGCGAAGGTGAGGCGGCCCGCGGGGCCCTGGGGGCGGGGCCTGCGGAAAGGGGCTGGAGCTGGCTCAGGGGCGGGGCCAGGCGGAGGGATGGGCCGGGTTTGGGGGCGGGGCTAGGGCGAGGCAGGCCTGCAGGGCTGGAAGCGAAGCCCCTGGAAAGGGACTGGGCTGGCGGGCGGGCGGGACCTATAGCATGGGTCAAAAGGAGGAAAGGTTGGGTTCGGACCTGAGTCAGCCAGATGTGCTAGGCCAGAGCCCTTGGGATAAGTGCAGCGCCCACGGGCAGGGCCTCTGGTGCTGGGGCGGGGCCTGCAGAATAGAGGAGCCTGGAGCTAGGGGTGTTGGGCGGGGCGGGTGAGTGGCGTGGGTTCCTGTGGCAGGAGGAGGCTGCTCAGAGCAGTAGTTCCTGAGGGCAGGCAGCCCTCTGCGGATGGAGACTAGAAGGGGGAGGGACCTGGGGCCGAAAAATGGGCTGCCAGTTCAAAGCCTGAGAATGGGTGGAGCCTCAGTGGGGCGGGCCTTGGAGCTGGTGTCCTGAAGCAGGGTTGGCTTCCAAGTCTGAGCGCGGGGGCTTGAGGGTGGAGACCGGGGAAGATCGGGCCTGGAACTGGAGGTGGTGCCATTGTGAAGTAGCAAGCGTGGGGCAGAGCCTGGCAGGGCTGGGGCCAGGCTCCCAGGGCTAAGGGGCTGCTCAGGGAGTGCTGTAACCTCTTTGCTGTTTCTGAGTCCCCTTTGGTGTGGCAGTTAAGCTCACAGGCTTTGAACTCAAGCTGAGATTCCAACCCGTTCTCAGCCAGTTAAAGTCAGCAAAGTGCTTTTCAGCCCAGTGCTTGGCGCGTTAGTTGCTTAATAAGGAATGACAGTTATAACTACCATTGTCTTTTAAAAAATATGTGTCCAGCCCTAGCCAGTTTGGCTCAGTGGCTAGAGCGCCGGCCTGCGGACTGAAGGGTCCCGGGTTTGATTCCGGTCAAGGGCACTTATCTTAGTTGCAGGCTCCTCCTCTGGTCAGACTGGTGCAGGAGGAAACCAATCAGTGTGTTCCTCGCACATTGGTATTTTCCCCTGTCTTTCCCTTTCTCTTCCACTCTCCCTAAAACTAAGCGAAAAATCGTCCTCGGGTGAGGATTTAAAATTTTTTTATTTATTTTTTTATTTTTAGAGAGAGAGGAAAGGAGAGGGATAGAGAGGAACACTGATGAGAGAGGAACATCATGGCTGCCTCCTGCATGCCTGCTACTATGGATCGAGCCTGAAACCAGGCATGTGCCCTGACTGGGAATCGAACCGGTGACTTCTTGGTTCCTGAGTTGATGCTCAACCACTGAACCACACCAGCTGGGCCATTATTGTCTTTTTCCTTTTTTTTTTTTAAAAAAAATTATTCTTCAAAAAGCATTCGTTGGGCACCTACTCTGGGCCACGCATTATTAAGGACCCTGGGAGAATACGGTGGGGACATTGACAGGCGAAGTTCCCACCCTCCTAGATTTTACAGCCTAGTGAGAAACACATCAGTTCACTGGTGCACCTCATCCACTAGGCGCCTACTGTATGCCAGGGTTGTGCTGGGCCCAGACAGACCCCAAAGTGCCCGGGGGTGCCATTCTCTGCTTCAACTTGGAATGCCAGGGAACGGTGTTCTGTTTTCATGGGGCGGGGCCTTCTCTGTTCACTGCAAAGTCCCTAGTGGCCGGAATAGAGCCCAGCACATACTAGAGGCTCAAAATATGTTCGCTGAAAGGATGAATGAACTTCTGAGGTGAAAACTTAAAGATGGGGATGGGTAGGAGTCAGGCGGAAAAAATACATTCCAGGCACAGGGGACAGCATAGGCAACACCTAAACGTGGGAAGCAGCCCATCTCTCCGGAGCCAACTCTCTGTCTCTTGATAACCGCCCGGTTTCTGAGTCTGTCTCTCCGCGTCGTTTTCCAGTTTCAGCCTTTTGCTCTTCAACTTTCTCCGCAGGCACGGGCCCCGCCTTGTGGAGGCCACAGAAGAACCGCTCCCGGGCAGCATCCGGTGGGGCGGCCCTGGCCAGCCCTGGCCCCGGGTCGGGGTCAGGTACCCCGGCTGGGTCGGGCAAGGAGCGCTCGGAAAATCTTTCTCTGCGGCGAAGCGTGTCCGAGCTCAGCCTGCAGGGCCGGCGGAGGCGGCAGCAGGAGCGCAGGCAGCAGGCACTCAGCATGGCTCCGGGGGCAGCCGACGCCCAAATAGTACCTACAGACCCCAGCGACTTCGACCAGTTGACCCAGTGCCTCATCCAGGCCCCCAGCAACCGGCCCTACTTCCTGCTGCTCCAGGGCTACCAGGATGCCCAGGTAAGCTCAGCCTCTCTTACCCAGAGAACCCTATGCCCCACCCTTAGGTTCAAGGGCGACAGAACTACAACCCCCAGAATTCCTTGGGTTACCGTCTGCTGGAAGGTGTGGCCCCAGCAAGGTAGGAGATAATGTAGGAGAGAGTAGTCAGAGTGGAGGAGGATAGATGGCTGAGAAAGATGCCCGGACCAGTAGGGAATAGTTCCCTTCGTTCAAAGTTGGGGAAAGCACTGTCTTTCCCACGAACAATGGAAGAGCCTGTTGCAGAAAAGATCTCCGTGAAAGTGCCCTGAGGGGGAGTAATGGGAGAGTCTGTCTTCCGAGTGAGCCTGTATTTCCTGGAGAGGAGTGGACTAATCCTTTTTTTCTTTTTAAATATATTTTTTATTGATTTTTTACAGAGAGGAAGGGAGAGGGAGAGAGAGTTAGAAACATTGATGAGAGAGAAACATCGATCAGCTGCCTCCCGCACACCTCCCACTGGGGATGTGCCCGCAACCAAGGTACATGCCCTTGACCGGAATCGAACCCGGGACCCTTCAGTCCGCAGGCTGATGCTCTATCCACTGAGCCAAGCCGGATAGAGCCAGACGAATCCTTTATTAAAAGTTGGCTTACACGGGAAGGATTTGACCATTGTTGATGGGGCAGGTGGTACTGATCTTTCTATTTTACATATTTGGGCGGCAGTAGACTTATTTGAGTGTCGAGGAGCAGAGAGGAAGAAAGGGCTAGCAGCTGGGAGTGGGTGGGAAGTTATTTCATTCATAGAACTGTAATGTATTAGTGGACATACTCATATTTCTGTGTGATGATTAGGAGAATTATCCTGATAGTGTTGTCTGCTTTTGGGCAGCCAAGCTCAACAGGTACAGTTGGGATGAATGGGAAAGCCCCCTGTAGGTGGTGGAGCCAATGGAGCAGTCCTGTTTTTACTGTCAGAGAGAGATCCAAGAGGTTCACAGCTTAGCTGCGTATGTGGGTGAGAATTTAAGTCTCTTCAGAGAAGAGCTTGCACAGAACAGAAGTCCTTTGTTGACCAACAGGATGGGGCAAGTTCGTTGTAGGAAGGGGTTTGCATATATTACAACAGCTCATTCCTCCGGACAAGGTTGGAGGAAAAAAGGACCTAGTTTGGGAATGTGGTCAAATTGGAAGGATCTATTTGGGGAGTGTGGGAAGGTCTTTTACGGGAAGAGGGGGAGACATTGGAAACATCCACTCTTTTGGGTGAAGTTCATGAGAAATTCCTTTGTGAGAAAGAGGCTTTATGAGACGTGTCCATTCCTTGGGAAAAGGAGTAAGAGGTGAGTCTACTATGGAAAGAAATTTGTTTGCACGCCTCTTTTCATGGTGGCTGTAATCTGAGAGTTCACTGTGTCCGCTAAGGAAGCATCCTTCTTGGAACAGAAAAGCCCGTTTTAGAAAGGGGGTATATATTTAATATATTTTGATTTCAGAGAGGGAGATAGAAACCTCAGTGATGAGAGAGAATCATTGATTGGCTACCTCCTGTACGCCCCCTACTGGGGATTGAGCCTGCAACCCAGGCATGTGCCCTTTACCGGAATCAAACCTGGGACCCTTCAGTCCGCAGGCCGACACTCTATCCACTGAGCCAAACCAGCTAGGGCCACATATTTTGGATCATTCCATTTCTTTGACAGGGATGGAAAATGGGAGCATCTACCTTCAGAAAGAGGTCAGACTGGAAAGGTCCGTTTTTTTCTAGAGGCAGATGAGCAAATCCATTGTAGGAAGGGGTCTCTTTGGAAAAGTCCACCCGTTGGGTAAAGGTAATGGGGGAGCTCAGTGTAGGAAGAGGACCTGTGAACATCAGAATGGCTGTTCTCTCAGACATGCATGGAGAACAGAAGGGTCTAATGTCAGAAGCGGGTCAGACGGAGCGCTTCCATTTTTATGGGATGGAGATGGGAGAGTCATTTTTAGGAAGGGGTGTTCTGCAACGCACCTCTTCCTTTGGTGGGTGCAATGGGACCCTCCATGATAAGAAGGTCCTTGAAAACATCAGTTAATAAGGTGGGGTCCCTAGAAGTGCCCCTCCATGGAGAAATCCTTTTTCGGGGATGGGAATATTGAGGGCATCCATCGATGGGAGAGCATCTTTGGAAACATCCATCATGGGAGAGGGGGTAATAGGTGAGTTCATTGTACGATTATGTCTCCTCGGAAGCGAGTCCGTCATAGGGTGGGGAGAAAGGAGAGTCCATTGTAGAAAGGGGGGTCTCCTTGGAAGTGTCCATTCATGGGGTGGAGATAATGGAAGAAATCTTTGCTCAAGGAGGGAGTCTCTTTAAAGGCATCCATTCCTCGCTTTAGGAATATGGAAAGAAACTATATTTAGAAGGGGAAGCCGAAACCGGTTTGGCTCAGTGGATAGAGCGCTCTATCCACTGAAAGGTCCCAGGTTCGATTCCAGACAAGGGCATGTACCTGGGTTGCGGGCACATCCCCAGTAGGGGGCGTGCAGGAGGCAGCTGATCGATGTTTCTCTCTCATTGATGTTTCTATCTATCTCCCTTTCTCTCTGTAAAAAATCAATAAAATATATTTAAAAAAATAGAAGGGGAAATGTCTTTGGAAGCCTCCATCATGGGGGTGGAATGATGGGTAAGTGGGGCCAGGGGTAGGGAAATGGGAATGTTCCTTGGAGAAAGGTTTTTCCTTGGAAAGGTCCATTCTTTGGGGGCGGGGGGAGTAATGGAATCACCCATTTTAGTAATGGGGGCACACTGTCCTTGGAAGTACCCATTCTTTGGGCTGGATATGATGGGAGAGTCCACTGTAGGGATCACTTGGAAAGAGTCCCTTCAGAAGAGGTGAGAAGATGGGGAAATCTACTGGAGAAAGATCTGGGAATCATCCCTTTTTTGAGGGAGGGGAATGGTAGAGCCCATGTCAAGAAGGGGTTTCCTGCCCCGCCTGTGTGGCTCAGTGGTTGAGTGTCGACCTATGAATTGGAAGGTCAAGGTTAGATTCCCGGTCAGGGCCCATGCCCCATTTTTTGTGCTCGATCCCCAGTGGGGGGTGTGCAGGAGGCAGCCAATCAATGATTCTCTCCCATCATTGTTGTTTCTCTCTCTCCCTCTCCCTTCCTCTCTGAAATAATAATAAAAAGACTTGGAAGTATCAGGTCTTCAGGATGTATGGGGCAGTCCGTCATGGGAAGTGCCTTTGAAGAGTCCACTCCTGGGGGTGGGGTGGTTGGTGAGTCCTTTGGGATCCGGGGAGACCTCCTTGGAAGTGTTCATGTGAGGGAGGTGATGGGAGAGTCGATGATAAAACGGTCTCTTCGGAAGCATCCATTCACCCGGGGACTGTTTCCTTAGTGCATCTTCACCTTCCCCGCAGGACTTCGTGGTCTACGTGATGACGCGGGTGCAGCACGTGTTCGGCCGGGGCGGGAACTCCTCTGCCCGCGGTGGGTCCCCGGCCCCGTATGTGGACACCTTTCTCAACGCCCCCGACATCCTGCCGCGTCACTGCACAGTGCGTGCAGACCCCGAGTCCCCGGCTACGGTGCGCCCGTCCCGGGGAGCCCCGGTCACGCACAACGGGTGCCTCCTACTGCGGGAGGCCGAGCTGCACCCCGGCGACCTGCTGGGGCTGGGCGAGCACTTCCTGTTCATGTACAAGGACCCCCGCGTTGGGGACTCGGGCCCCGCGCGGCCGCCGTGGCTGCCCGCGCGCCCCGGGGTCACGCCTCCGGGCCCGGGCTGGGCCTTCTCCTGCCGCCTGTGTGGCCGTGGGCTGCAGGAGCGCGGCGAGGCGCTGGCCGCCTATCTGGACGGCCGCGAGCCCGTGCTGCGCTTCCGGCCGCGCGAGGAAGAGGCGCTGCTGGGGGAGATCGTGCGCACCGCGGCTGCGGGCGCCGGGGACCTGCCGCCGCTCGGGCCCGCCACGCTGCTGGCGCTGTGCGTGCAGCACTCGGCGCGGGAGCTGGAGCTGGGCCACCTGCCGCGCCTGCTAGGCCGACTGGCCCGTCTGATCAAGGAGTCTGTCTGGGTGAGCGACCCAAACCACTGTCGGGCTCCGCTTACGCCCCAGGTCCTCGGTCCAGCCTCCGCTAGCCACCTTCCACCCCAGTTTTGTCGTTGGGCGGGGAGAAACTCCATCTCCCGTGGTGCCGCAGGAGGGGCTTGGGCTGTAAAGCACAGGGACCCGAGGGGACGCTGGGAGTTGTGGACCCATCCTCTGTGCAGGACCTACCTTTGCAGTTGTGGGATTAATGGAAGAAACATTCTGGGAGACGGAGATGTGGGGAGGGAGGAAGAGAACCCACTGTGTGAAAAACTGGGAGGCCATCGTGGGAAGTGAGGCAGGAAGCTCACTGGGTCTGAAGTAGTGCGTGAGACCTTTCCTAGAGGGGAGGGAGAACAAACCTGGAATCGCCAGGCAGAAGCAATGAAGGGGTTGCACTCTAAGAAGCTTGGGCCTGTTAGAAGATTTCGGAAGTTTCTTGGGGGTAAGAAGGAACTCTGTTAGAGAAGTGGCCCCGGGGGGAGAGAGGTGTGTGTTTTAAAAGAGGAGGAGAGACCATTTCGAAGCTTGAGTCCATTGGAAAAGCGCCGAGAGTCTCGGTCTAAAAGGTGCTTCTAGAAAGATCCGGGTGTTAACCCTGGGCCTGTCTCCCTGATCCCCCTCACTTTGACTCTAACCTTATTCCACAGGAAAAGATTAAGGAAATTGGAGACCGTCAGCCAGAGAAGTAAGAGAAATTCTGGGAGAAGCAACTGGAGGGGTGTGGGGGTTGGGATTTGAGTCAGTTCTGTTCACTCGATGCATGTCATGGCGCAAGTTTCTGCTCTTCCTGCTTCTACTCAACTACTCCAGCTGTGCGATGGGAGTTAGAGTCAATCCACAATTAGACACACATCTCGGGGTTTGGACGCTATGGTGGGGTTGGGCAAGGATCACAGGTGCCATCCTCTTCCCCAGCCACCCTGAGGGGGTCCCTGAGGAGCCTTTGACGCCTGAGGCTGTGTCCGTGGAGCTGCGGCCACTCATGCTGTGGATGGCCAACACCACAGAACTGCTGAGCTTCGTGCAGGAGAAGGTGCTGGAGATGGAGAAGGAGGCTGACCAGGAGGGTGAGCTCGGACCCAGACCCCAGCCATTCCCAGCCCACTGCCATTCCCTGACCCTGGGGGCCCGGGCTCCTCTCTGCCAGCCTCTGGTTCTCCCTCTCACCCCGACGCCTATCCCCAGACCCACAGCTCTGCAATGACTTGGAATTGTGTGATGAGGCCATGGCCCTCCTGGATGAAGTGATCATGTGTACCTTCCAGCAGTCTGTCTACTACCTCACCAAGGTTGGCCTTGACCTTTGCTTCCTGTTGGCATAACATAACTTCCCATTAATTACACCACATCGCTCTGATGTCACTTCCCATTTGCCCTCACAAGATTTCCTGCTTCTCTGACATCACTTCTCGTTTTGTTATTCTGACATCACTCCCTGTTTGAGTCCACATCACTTCCTGCCTTCTGGCTTCTCTTCCTGTCTCTGCACCCATTCCCTCTGGTGAGTCTAATCTCCCTACCTGTTCATATCACTTTCCCAACCTCCCTTTTCCTGAGTCAATTCTTCAGTCACTTATAAGTTGATAGATGGATATATAGGTATATAGATATAAATAGTGTTGACTATGTCATTTAAACTAAAGGTCCTCTTTAACCAGCCCTTACTTCCTGTGTTTGCTGACCTCACTTTCTGTAACTGAATTCACTCCCTTTTCTGAGTCACAGACCTTTTTCTCCCTGGAGTGCCCATCCTACAGGACCTGTTTGCTGCCCCAGTTCCTCGCCACCACCCTTGACCCTCATATTGCTTCTTGGAATTCTCAGGGTTTCTGGCGTATGGCGGACTTGATTCCCTATCTGTAAAATCAAAGGGGATCTTTTGGGGCAGATAGTCTGTGTTCCTTGAGGAGCCTTGATTGGTGAACCCCTTTCCTTCTTAAGGCTTCACTTCCTGTACATCCCTGCCAAGTGTGGTTTGACTTTTTTCTGGCTCTGACTTTATTTCCTGTCCTTGGCCTGATCTCACTTTCCACTGGCTAACTGCCACCCCACTCCCACTTCCTGACTCTCCATTCTTTTTCTTTCCTTCAGGAATTCTGGACAAATTCTTCTTTGACTAAAGGGGGCCTCTTTGCTCAGTATCCTTTGTCTCCCTTGAGTTGTCTGTTGAGAATGAAAGTCCCGTAAGGCACCAGAGGTGGTCTTAAATTGCCCAAGAAACTTCTGCAAAGCCTTTCTTAAGACCTGAGGTGCCCCAGGCCCGATGCATGCTAGACACCCAACTGGAAAGTAGGAATTTACTCATGGAGATCTTCAGGGTGTTGAAGGCAAAATGGACTACAATTCCCAGAAACCTCCGGTGGAGCTCCCCAGTATCTTCACATGCTCCTACCCTGACACTTCTGGGAGTTGCAGTCTGATCTTGTTTCCATCTCTGTATCTCCTCAGACTCTGTATTCAACGCTGCCAGCTCTCCTGGATAGTAACCCCTTCACCGCGGGGGCAGAGCTTCCCGGCCCTGGCGCAGAGCTGGAGGCCATGCCTCCGGGTTTGAGACCTACCCTGGGCGTGTTCCAGGCAGCTCTGGAGCTGACCAGCCAGTGCGAACTGCACCCGGACCTTGTGTCTCAGACTTTTGGCTACTTGTTCTTCTTCTCCAATGCATCCCTTCTCAACTCACTGATGGAACGAGGTGAGCGTCAGACGGGGAAGGGCGAGGAGGCAGAGACAGGAGTCCCTGAGATCCAGGCCAAGTCAGACCCATCACAGGCTAAGGCCTGACTCTTAGGCACTCTGGAAAGCAAGCTCCAGGCCCCACGCTGAAGGACAGGAACAGCCTGGGAGGCAGAAGGGCAGGGTCCACGTACCCATTGCTGCTCATCCCTTCCCCCACAGGTCAAGGCCGACCTTTCTATCAGTGGTCTCGAGCTGTCCAAATCCGGACCAACCTGGACCTTGTCTTGGACTGGCTGCAGGGGGCTGGACTGGGAGACATTGCCATGGAGTTCTTCCGGAAACTCTCCATGGCTGTGAACTTGCTCTGTGTGCCTCGCACCTCCCTGCTCAAGGTGATTCCTGACCCCTGGCTCCTGGCTCTTCAGCCATGCTCAGTATTCAGCTTCCCCCTTGGGTCTTCCCTGGGTCTCCATGTTCTCCTCAGTCACAGCTCAGACACCATGGGTGATGCACTGGCAGCTCGAAGGAAGTATCCAACAAGTGTCCGCACTGGGCTGCATCTGAATCTCAGCGGGACTGATTAATAGTTTCCAGGTCCCCCACCCTCAGACATACTGACTCAGGAAGTCGGGTATGAGACCAAGGAATGGGATGATTAAAACACTCATTGGCCCTAACCGTCTTGGCTCAGTGGATAGAGCATCGGCCTGCAGACTGAAGGGTCCCAGGTTCGATTCCAGTTAAGGGCATGTACCTGGGTTGCAGGCACATCCCCAGTAGGGGGCGTGCAGGAGGCAGCTGATCGATGTTTCTAACTCTCTATCCCTCTTCCTTCCTCTCTGTAAAAATCAATAAAATATATGTAAATATTTTTAATATATTTTATTGATTTTTTTACAGAGAGGAAACATCAGTGAGAGAGAAACATCGATCAGCTGCCTCCTGCACGCCCTCTACTGGGGATGTGCCCGCAACCCAGGTACATGCCCTTGACCGGAATCGAACCTGGGACCTTTCAGTCCGCAGGCTGCCGCTCTATCCACTGAGCCAAACCGGTTTCGGCAATAAAATATATTTTTTAAAAAACACACTCATTGAACATAAAACTACATGCCAGGTACTGTTTAGCACTTCTGGTTGAATGCTAAGCCCCAGGAAGTAGGTTACTAATCAACATTTTTTTCTGAGACAAGGAAACTGAGAATTAGGTAGGCTAGGTCACTTGACTTCATTTATTTATTTTTATTTGTCAAACGTGTACAGAGCATTTAATAAGCACCAGGCCGTGTTCTGAGTGCTTTAGAATCTTGCCATATTGAGTCATTATAACAACCCTAGTAGGAGTTCCAAATCGCCCCCAATTTACAGATGAGGAGAGGGAGGCACAGCGACTTGCCAGAAGGTAGTAAGTCACCAAACTGGAGTTTCTGAACCCAGTCAATCTGGGTCCAGTCTCTGGTTTTGACCACACTGATGATTCTGATGCCAGCTGGGTTAGGTGTGGAGATTTTCACACAGACACAAAAAGTAGCCACAGTGGAATAATGAATCCCCAGGTACACATCACCAGCTTCAATACTATGAAGGAATGGCTAAGTTCGCTTCTTCTCCATCCCTGCACTCCTATCTTCATTTATTCTGCAGCAAGTCACTTAAAAACTGTTTTTGTTAATTTCTAGAGAGGAAGGGAGAGGGTGAGAGAAATATCCATGTGAGAAAGACGCATTAATAGGTTGCTTTCTCTATACATCCTGACTGGGGATTGAACCTGGAACCTGGGCATATGCCCTGATGGTGACCTCCTGGTTCATGGGTCCATGCTCAACTACTGAGCAATACCAGCTGAGCAGCAAATCACATTTTTTTTTAAAAAGCTGAGAGCACAGCCTTCCGAACCATCACTTCAGTGACAACCAGGCTTCACAGTGCCCTGAAGACATTGCACAGACAGCAGTACGTCCCACTACATCCAGCCCCTTTATGGAGAGCTCTCTATTTAGGATTTCTCAGCTGCTCCACAATGACCACAGACTTCTCACCTCATCTTCCCGCCAGGCTTCATGGAGCAGTCTGCGAACTGACCATCCCACGCTGACCCCTGCTCAACTCCACCATCTGCTCAGCCACTACCAGCTGGGTCCTGGCCGCGGGCCCCCACCTGCTTGGGAGCCTCTCCCTGCAGACCGGGATGCTGTGGACACAGGTGAGGAGAAATGGGGACAGGCATTGGGGCTATCAGCTTTCTTCTGTCCTTGGGACCTAGGAATCCATAGCCCCAGCCCCTTCCTCCTTCTTACTCAGGATTTGGACCCCTAGTCCTCTCCTCCCCTTCTCCCCAGTATACAGGACTTCAAGCCCCCAGCTCCCTCCCTCTTTTTCTCCTAGGGGTTCAGACCCCCAGCTTCTTTCCCCTACAAACTGCCCTCCCCGTCCTCCAGGAGTCCCGGCTCCAGGCCCTCCACTCGAAGGAATCCGTAAAACTAAGTTCTAGCCCTTCCTTCCTCGTGGACCCAAGAACCTAACTACATCGCCCGTTTCCCAGGCAACGGTGGCCTTTTATAGTGTGGACTACAACCCCCATGATGCTTGGGACCTCCAAGAGTCACGTGGAAGTGGACCCCGCTCTAGGAGTTGCTGGGGGTTTTAAATTTTCCTTTCTTCGGACGTGACACAGCCTAGCCTCTCTCCGACACTGCTGCCTAACGCCCATTTTCATAACTCTGCGTTTTCGGTCTCATAGGGGACATCTTCGAAAGCTTCTCCTCCCATCCTCCCCTCATCCTGCCCTTGGGCAGCTCGCGCCTGCGCCTCACCGGGCCGGTGACGGACGACGCCTTGCACCGTGAACTTCGCAGACTCCGCCGCCTCCTCTGGGATCTTGAGCAGCAGGAACTGCCGGCCAATCACCGCCACGGACCTCCTGTGGCCACGCCTCCTTGAGAACCAATAGCAAACGAGCGCGCGAGCCTTGAAAATTCTTGGATTACTACTCACTGGAGCCCTCTTGAGCGCAGAACTTTCTGGGAATTGTAGTTCTTTTCCCGCTTGGAATGCTGGGAGTTTGAGTTTTTGGGTCGTAGAGGATGGGACGGTGGGTAGATGGGTTTGGGATTTGAGTGCCAGGACCAATAAAGGTATCTGTGGTGTAAAGGTATTGACAACGTCTCACTTGTTAAGACCCGGAAACGTTAGTAATGATTTCCTGCGGAATATAGCACTAGGGCCCTTGCCTGGAGCACTGGGCTCCTGCCCACTCCGAGGAGGTATTTATAACCACGGCCTCAGCTTGCCCTCTTGCACGTAATCTAACCCAGGAGCACGGGGGCCTCCCACGAATCTCGGGACAGAGCTTGTAAGCTCGCTCTGCCAAACATCAGGCCCTCGGGCCTGCCATGGGAACCAGCCATCCTCGAGGGTTTTTTTTTTTTTTTTTTTTTGCTTTTTTTTCATGCTCTCGTTTTGATCCCCAAAGTCCATACTCGAGCCCCCTCTTCCCTCAGACCCAGGAGTCGGTTCCCAGCCCATTCTGGTCCTTTCGGTCTGTCAGGCACACTGCCGAGTCCCAACACTTCTAGTCACTATTCCCAGCATCCGGAAGTCTGGGCTCCCTGCCCACTCTTCACACCCAGGAGCCCAGGCCCCGCCCACTTTCCTTCAAACCCAGGAATCCAGGTCCCTTTCCCCCTCCTTCAGGCCCGGGAGTCCGGGAATCCAGTTGAACTTTTCACTCCCCTGAACCCGACTCCTGCTGCTGCGTCAGGGAAAAGCTAAGCGACAGGTGGCACCTGCCTGTGGGGTCGGGACGCGACCACCTGCCTCTGCTGCTCACCCGGCGCCACTCTCCGCACCTGCTTCTGTCAGTCCGCCCGCCGCTGCCCCGCCCGACCCGCCGCCCCAGGACGCGGAGGAGGAGCGAGCCGGGGAACCCCGACGTCCGCCCCGCCCCAGTCCTTCTCAGCCCCAGCTCCCGCCCCTTCTCACGGTCCCAGGCGGAGCTCCTGTCTCCCCGCCCCGCTTCACGGACTCCCAGCACGCCCCCACAGGCGGGGGAGGGGTCCCAGGCTGGTGGGGTGTAGCTCGCAGCCTCCAGGCTACACCTCGGAACTCAACCTGCTCCAGAGCACAGCTACACTGAGCCACCCGGTGAGAAGCCCCCGGGGTGGGGTGTGGGGGTCAGAACCGTCTTAACTCTTCTGTCCCCTCTCTGGACTCAGTCCCTCCCCCACAGACCATGGTGGCTGACAACCATCCGCTCCCTTCTCAAATGCAGATGGAGGAGACTTTTTCATGCCCAGGGGCCTACCAGGTCTCCTCCCCCTCTTGATCAAGGATGTTGGCTTCTAGTCTCCTCCGAGTAGGGCGTTCCAACCCTTCTCCCTTTTCTTCTTCCTCCCTTTCATAGACCCAGGGGACCAGGGCCCCAGTGTTCGCCTTCTTAGGACCTAGGAGTCCCAGACCCCAAGTCCTTTCTCCCCCAGGGCCCAGGAATCGGGGCCCTGAGCCTCTCCTGTCTCTGAGTCCTTCAGGTGCAGGGGCAGCCTCCTGACCTCCATTGTGACCCTGCCTCCTGTGGGGGTCCTGCCTTCCCCCCAGTCCAGGTCCCTATCCCAGCCTTGGCCATGACCCTGGCGGCTTCCTCCCAGCGCTCCCAAATCATTCGCTCCAAGTTCCGCTCTGGTGAGATGTAGGGAAGGGGTTCTCTGGGCCTGGGGAGTACTCTAACTCTGGGAGCGTGCAGGGTGGGGTGAGGTGGGAGGGGGGCGGTGGGACCCAAGAGGTATGTGTCTTTGTGTGCAAAAGAGCACTCCTGCATAAAGGAGGCCTCAGCAAGGGGGTCAAGTTGCATTGGATCAATGAGTGTGCAAATGGCTAGTCCAATGCTCCTGTGAACGTTGGGGAGTGGGCGGGTAGAGGTGGGTGTGCAGAGCGTCAAAGGAACAGGGGCTTAACCTGACACGCGTGCAAAGGGAAGTGCGCAGAGCTGAGACTTCAGAGCGGCCCGTGGGGGACAGTGAGCTATTAAGCCTTGGAAGTGTCAGCATTGTGTTTTAGGTCCCAGTGTCGGTGGAAAGTGTGCAAGTGCATGAAATTAGAGGTCAATTTCTGAGTAGGCAAAAGGCCCTTGAGTGTGCCAATGAGTGTGCTACGTGGTTGGAGGGGTGCAAAGACACAATAACCAAAAAAAAAAAAGAAAAAAAAAAGAAAGAGCAAGGAGCGTGCAAAGAGTGCAGGTACACAAGAGCAGAAATGTGCGCAGGGACCAGATCCTGACTGTGCAGATAAGGGTGCTGATGTGGCTCGGTGAGGGGCCAAGGTGAAGACTGAGTGTCAAAGGCACACACAAGGGCACAGAAGTGGCGTGTGCGCAAAACTAGGGCCCAGGGGAATGGGTGTTCCACGGTGGGTGTGCAGAGGAGGCGACTGTGAGGGGGCCCGGAGGCAGCACAGAGGGCCGCAGTGCGTGCGAAGTGGAGTGCCTGATCCAGGCGGCGAGGTGCAAACAGGCCAGGCTGCCAAGATGGAGGCTGTTCCAGGGGTGGGTGGGCGCGCACTCCTAAAGGGGGCAGGTGGAGTCGGGGGACGGGGGGCAGGGCTGCCTCCTGCCTGCACGCTGGCTGGCACCTAGCCCCAGAATGGCTCTGGCCCTCAGCGCTCTGCTGGCAGGGAGCAGGCGGGAGGCCCAGGAAAGGGAGCGGGCTGCCTGCCCACCCGCCCGCAGGGATGTGTGTGTAAGGGGGCTGGGCACGCGCGTCCCGCCAACAGCAGCAGCTCGAACCGCCTGCCAGGCCAGGCTCCTGGACACTCCCTCCCGCCTCTCTCCTCCCACTCCCTCCTTCCCTCCACAGTCCTCCAGCTCCGGATCCACAGACGGTATCAGGACCCGAGTAAGTGTGGGCCCTGCGCGGGAGGGGATGGGGGCCCCACTCCCCGGGGGCCCCCTGGAGTTTAGCTGCCGGATTTCCTGGCTGATTCCAGAGCCTGAGTCCCTATTCCCTGGAGATACTGAGACCCATCCTCTCCGGAGGTCCCAGGAGTACAGGTCCCCTGCACCCCACCCCTCGGAGCTCTTTGGTGTCCCCACTCCAGTGAAATGCCCGCACCCCGAAGAAAATGCCCCAGGCTCCACCTTTGGCAACACATGAGTCTCAGGAGTGAGTCTCAGGACGTGGCTTTCGGCTTTCCTCTCTCCCCAAGACCAGGAGTACTGGCCCCACCCCGTTCCAGCAACCCCCCAGATCCGTGACCCTCAGCTACCACACCCCTTGGGGACTGCGGACAGGATTCCTGCCTTTCTTGAGAACGGAAAGGTCTGGGCTTCAAGCGCTTCTGCCCGTAGATCCAGACGTCGGGGCACCCAGCTCCCACCACTTGGGTTTCCCTCCCTGGTCCTGCTGCCCCACACGGGGGTGGGGTGGGGGTGTCTGAGGCCTCTGGGACCCTCCTTCCCACACAGCCTTTTCCTCCCTGCCTGGCTTGCTGCCTGAAGGCCTCTCGGGATCCTTCACCACCTCTCCAGTCTTGGACCCAGATCCGCAGATCTCAGCCTCAGGCCCGGCTCTGGCCCCCATCCCAGCCTCGCCCTCGGGCCCCGCCTCTTTCCTCTCCAGTCCTGGGGTCCTGCACCCTGAGCCACGACGCTGCCCTTGGAGGCCCCTGAAGGATGTGAGTCTCCACCAGAGTGAGGGGAAGTGCCCCCGACAGTCCAGCCTTGGTCCTCTTTCCTGCTGGCCTCTTGGCCCCTCGCGTGGGGCTCAGCAGGGAAGGAGGAGCAGAGCTGCGGCATACGACATCACACCTGCTTTTCCAGGCGTCTCCCAAGGTCTCCCAACACTGGACGGAGGCCAAGCCCACGGGGAACCTGACATACCACCAGTACCTGCCCCCAGAGCCGAGACAAGGGGCCAGGGCAGACTCCCAGGCCCGAGGGTCGGCCATGGCTGCCCCTCGGCCACTTGCCTGGGCAGAGACAAACTCACAGCAGCCACCTCCTAGGTATGGCCCCCATTTCTGTCCTCGGGAAGTTCAAGTCCCATCCTCCTCCTTCAAACCCAGAGTCCAAGGTCAGGGGCGTGGGCCCATAGACCCCACCTCCCCCAAGGACGCCAGAGTCCGGCTCCCAGCCCCTCTCCCTGCAGTTCCCAGGAGCCCCCCTCAGCCCGAGCCCGAGCCCTGCTCCTCCTTTCCCACGCCCAGGACTGGCCTCCTGGGTTTGTTCCTCGGAGACCTGAATGCCGGCCCCTGTTCCCCTGCATCTTCACGAGTCCCTGTTTTCACCGCTGCGAATGCCTTTCCTCTGTGCACCCTCTAACCCCTGTTTGACCACCGCCAGGATGAAGGCCACCTCCCTCCCCGCGGGCTTCCCAGGGGTCTCCAGCCCCTCGCCTCCTCCACACAAGTTGGAACTTCAGACCCTGAAACTGGAGGAGCTGACGGTGAGTGTGGGGAGCAACTCTCCAGGCTGCCCTCCCCCTCGGTGGGGGCACGCAGGAGGCTAACCCTGCGGCTTCTGCCCCATCAGAGACCCAAGAGTGGGGTGTGTGTGTGATCCAGGAGCGGGTGTGTTTGTGTGTGTATGCGTGTGTGTGTGTGTGTGTGTGTGTGAGAGAGAGAGAGAGAGAGAGAGAGAGAGAGAGAGAGAGAGAGAGAGAGAGAGAGAGAGAGATCCAGGAGCTGTGTATGCGCGCGTGTCCACAGTCCCTCCTCTCGGTGTCCACTGTCCAGCCTGGCCCCCTCCCGCGCCCTGGAGCCCGCCCAGCGAGGCCTCTCCCCACCCCGCCCCAGGTCTCGGAGCTCCGGCAGCAGCTGCGCCTGCGGGGCCTCCCGGTGTCGGGGACCAAGTCGACGCTCCTGGAGCGCATGCGCGGAGGTGTCCCATCCCGCGAGCGGCCTAAATCGCGGCGCGAAGAAGGTCCCGGGGGCGCGCCCTGGCCACGCCTCAGGCCCAAGGCCCTCGCAGCCGCCCGACGACACGGCTCGGTGAGGGCGGGGCTATACGCGTGTGGGCAAAGGAGGAGAAGACGGGAGGGAGGTGGAAAAGAGAATTGCCGGGAAAGCGCGGGGCGTGGTTAAGAGGAAATGGGGGGGAAGAGAAGCCAATGAGAAGATAAGGGGCGTGGCCATGGTCAGGAGGGAAGGGCGGGACAGGGCCAGGGGGTGGAGCCTCGGGTTTGGAGTGGGCGTGGTTTGCGTCGAGTGGGCGTGGCTTACAGGACCATCCTCCTCTGGGTTCTTAGTCCAAGCTCAGCCCAGCATCTCCCCCACCGCCTCTTTCGCCTCTTTCGCCTCTTTCTCGTGCCCTGGGAACCCACGTGCCTCTTCCGGCTCCGGCTCCGGCTCCGGCTCCAGCTCCGGCTGTAGAACCGACCCCTCCCTCAGCACCAGCCGCAGCAGCCCCGACTCTGGAGCAGGAGCTGCAGGAAGCGATCCGGAGGGCGCAGGTGAGAGGCAGTGGGCTAGTGGTCTCTGGTCGGGATTCGGGCCAGAGTCCCAGGTTCACTCCGCTTCTGCCTGTCCGCAGTTGCTTCCGAACCGGGGCATCGATGACATCCTGGAGGTTCAGGAGGAGCCTGATGGTAAAAGCCAAACTCCTAGATTTGGGGGCAAAGGGGGCTGAGGTTCTGGACTCCTGGAAACGGGAAACCCCTAGGGGAGTGGGGGCCGGACCCCTGCCTTCCTATGCTCACGCTCCATTTCTTCCCCTGCAGACCTGCTGCCCCCCATCCCCCTGGACTTCCCTGGCTCCTTCGACGTGCTGTCCCCTTCCCCAGACTCTGAAGGCCTCTCCTCTGTCTTCTCTTCCTCGCTCCCGTCCCCCACAAACTCCCCATCCCCCTCTCCCAGGGGCCCCACGGACTCCTTGGACTGGCTGGAAGCTCTGAGTGGGGGTCCTCCGCTGGGCTGTGGTCCCCCAGCCCCCAGCATCTTCTCTGCTGATTTATCTGACTCCAGTGGTCCCCGGCTGTGGGACCTGCTGGAGGGTTCATGGTGATGGATTCTAGGGTTTCAAGGGATGGGGAACTGGTAGGGATGGGGAGTTATAGAGACAGACTCCCTGAGGGAGGGGTTGGAACAACTGGGAGAGTCCCCTCCCACCACAGACCCAGAATCAGAAGCCAACTCTCATCTCACCTGGGCCCTAAACTGCTGTGACTGGCCAACCACCTGACTTTTCCTGCCCGACCTCACAGGATCCCCTCCAGGGCTGAGTGCTGGGGGCGGGAGTTCCATCTGCTGCTGGCCCCGGGGCAAACAAGCTGCTTGCTGCTTCCTACAGAGACCTCTCCGGTGTCTTCTTCTCATCCCACCAACTACGTGGCTACCAGTGGCTGGGGCATCTGGAAGGTGCTCTATGCATCTTGGGATTCAGAGAGGGGGGTCTGGAGGAGTGGGGAGGGCGAATCGGGAGCTAGGCCCTTGGCTTCTGGTCGGAGATGAGAAAATCAGAAGTGTCATGTCCCAGGTCAGACTCTGAGCAGAGCCGGAGGCAACATTCGTGTGTCCATGATTTATTAAAGAAATGCTCCCAGGAGAAGCCGAAAAGGAGTGGGTGAGACAGGGCGGTGACGGGGAGAAGACCAACAGGAGGAGGATGTCAGGTGATGTCCTGATCTCAGCCCAATGCCAGAGGATGAATTAAGTTGCAGGGTCATGCCCTGCTCGAGCGGTTGAGTGTCGACCCAGGAACCAAAAGGTCACCGGTTCGATTCCCAGCCAGGGCACATGGCTGGTTTGCGGGCTCCATCCCCAGTAGGAGTGCATGCAGGAGGCAGCCGATTGATGATGTTTCTCTCTCATCAATTTTTCTACCTCCCTTCCTCTCTCTCTAAAAATCAATAAAGCCATATTAAAAAATAAAAATAAAGGTGCAGGGTTGTTCCCACCTTTAGGGAAAGGGAACTGGGCCTTTAAGGCAAAGGGAGAGCCCAGTTTGGATTTTTACCATGGAATAACAAACCACCCCGAAACGTGGCGTCTTAAAATAATAACTGCAATTGCTCACAATTCCATGGGCGGACTGGACTCAGTAAGACAGTTCTTCAGCACTGTCTGATGTCAACTAGGGCTGCAGTCACCTTAGGGCCCAGTCAGCTGCAAAATCCACGAGGCTGCTCACAGACATGCTGGCGCCTTGGTAGGGATGGCTACGAGGCCGGACTCGCCTGGGCTGTGGGCATCTGGATTTCTCTCGCTCTCTGCGTACTCTCCGCCCTCTCCCTCTCCACGTGGCCTCCCCAACAGAGGCATAGACTCCTTACATGGTAGGTAGCTCAGGGCTCCCCAAAGTGAGTGTTTCTAGGGGGAGAAAGCAGAACTTTCACCATTTTCTTTAAAAAAAAAAATAGATTTCAGAGAGGAAGGGAGAGGGAGGAGGAGAGAAACATCAATGATGAGAGAATCATTGGTCGGCTGCTTCCTGCATGCCCCACACTAGGGATTGAGCTGGAAACTTGGGCATATGCCCTGACTGGGAATCAAACTCTGACCTCCTGGTTCATAGGTCAACACTCAACCACGGGGGCACACCGACTGGACACCATTTTCTATTGGTTAATGCAAGTCAGGCCAATCCAGGCTGAATATGGGAGGGACTACTAAGATGTGTTAATATCGGGGTGGTGGTGGCGTGGTCATTGCTAGACTTGCTACTGCACCCCTCTAGTTAGTCATGGGTGATGGGTCCTGAGAGGGGGCTAGGACACAAACTCTCAAGCACTTTGACCCCAAAGGGGATCCTGGGAAGAAGGTCACAGGGTACTTTGTTAGCAGCAAAGTTTTAAAATGTAGATATTAGTATTATTCAGGTTTGACGAAGTCAACAGATCAGGATCTGATTGCCATTGAAAAGAGTTTGTTATTCTCAGTTCCCCAGAGCAGGGAATACTCCCACCCTAGCCAGTTTGGCTCAGTGGATAGAGCATCCACCTGTGGACCGAAGGGTCCTGGGTTCGATTCCCAGTCAAGGGAACATACCTCAGTTTCAGGCTCAATTCCCCAACCCTGGTTGGGCACATGCGGGTGGCAACCAATGGATGTGTCTCTCTCACATTGATGTTTCTCTCTCTGTGTCTTTCCTCCTCCCTTCCACTCTCTAAAAGTCAATGGAAAAATATCCTAGGGTAAGGATTAGCAACAACAAAGAAGGGAATATTCCGCCCTAGCCAATTTGCCTCAGCGGTTAGAGCATCGGCCTGTGGACTGAAGGGTCCCGGGGTTGATTCCAGTCAAGGGCACGTACCTGGGTTGTGGGCTGGATCCCCAGTAGAGGGCATGCAGGAGGCAGCCAGTCAATGATTCTCTCCCTTCAGTGTTTCTCTCCCTCTCCCTTCCTCTTTGAAGTTAATAAAGATATATATATATATATATATATATATATATATATATATATATATATATATTTAAAAATATATTTTATTGATTTTTTTACAGAGCGGAAGGGAGAGGGAGAGAGAGTTAGAAACAATGATGAGAGAGAAACATCAATCAGCTGCCTCCTGCACACCTCCTACTGGGGATGTGCCCACAACCAAGGTACATGCCCTTGACCGGAATTGAACCCGGGACCCTTGAGTCCACAGGCCGATGCTCTATCCACTGAGCCAAACCGGTTGGGGCTAAAGATATATTTTTTTAAAAAAGGAACCGATGAGGCAGGGTGAGCCCGTGTGAGATTGGCTAGTGTGAGTGATTTCAGCAGGCTCTTGGGCCCCCAGGTGTCTGGAGCTTGGCCCTGGGGCAACCAGGCAGAGGATAGTGTCCTGGGAAGTGGTTGGGAGTCCAGGCTGTGGGTTGCTAGGTTTGCATAGGAAAGGCCTGTGCACAGGCGAGTTCTTGGTTGCCGCTAGGTGGTGGCTAGCCCTGTGGGGGGCAGCCCCTCCAATGTCAGCAAAGCCCCAGATGTCAAAACACCACCGAGATATACAGAAGAAGAGAAAGGCGTCATTCATGCACAAAGCTCACAGCAGCTGGGGCTGACTGAACACAACTGGTAAGGGGACCTGGGCTGGCCACCAGCAGTGTCCACACAGGTAGGGAAGGACAATACCTGTGACAGGACCGAGAGCCAGTGATGTCCCTTGTCTCGCTGTCAGTTTCCTCACCCGTACCTGTAGCACCGTGTGGCTGAGAGTGTCTACAAACTGGACCTGGGCATGGGAGACGTGCTAATGAATAGTCATCACCTTTATTAGTTTACAATCAACAATCCTAGTGCCTCCACATGTGGAAAACTGTTGGACACGAGAGTTCCCCCATAAAAAAGGCAAGGGAAGTCATGCTCGGTACCGTGAAGCAAAGGCAATCTTTTTTAAAAAATATATTTTTATTCAGAGAGGAAGGAAGAGTGTGAGAGAGAAACATCAACGATGAGAATCATTGATGGGCTGCCTCCTGCACGCCCCCTACTGGGAATGGAGCCCACAACTCAGGCATGTGCCCTTGACCAGAATCGAACCTGGGACCCCCTCAGGCCGCAGGCTGACGCTCTAGCCACTGAGCCAAACCGGCTAAGGCCAAAGGCAATCTTTGGTCTTCAGAAGAAGAACCCCTTTCCAGATGAAGTCATGGAAAATCAGAGAATGTGGATGATATGGCCAGTGTCTCACAGATGGGAGGGAGGGAGGGAGGACAGAGAGAGAGGAACATCAATGAAGAAAGAGAATCATTGATCAGCTGCTTCCTGCACGCCCTGCTGGTGACTGAGCCCGCACCTTGGGCATGCGCTGTGATCAGGAATCGAACTGTGATCTCACACTCGTTCCCTGAGCCACGCTGGCTGGGCTGGAGTGGGGTTTTCAATTCATGAGTCCACAGTCATGAGTCCACAGCTCGAGTCCTCTGAGTTCAAAACACAACAACAAGGAGCCTCAATCTCTGCTCTGGCGAAGCTCTGCCATCTGCAAAGAGAGAGTCCCACCGCGGGGTGATGAGGGTGTCCATGGCCGCGGCACATGGGACCGCAGGGCCATGACGCCTGGAAAAGGGCAGCAGCCGCGGGGAGATGGGCAGATGGTCAGGGAGAGGATTTGCAGACTCTTAAAGGCCCAGGAAGAGCTGGTAGAGGAAGCATCCTCGTGGAGGCAGAACAGGCAAAGCTGAGGGTGAAGGGCACGCCTTGGGGTGGCAGCTGGGTGTGGCAGGGCCCCTCAGGTCCGGCTGAACACCGGCGGGAAACGGGCACGGCCAGGCCTGGAAACACCAGGAAGGGGCGTGGCGGGCCTCTGTTTCTCTTTAAGGCTGTATCTATCTTCACCTCCATCCGCCCATCTCCACCCGGCTCCGGTCCCTGCCGCCGTCTCCATCTCTCCTGTGCCCAGAAGGGGGCAGCCGTGCGCTGAGAGCCTCTGGCGCCCGGGAGAGTGTGGGCGGCGGAGGAATTCTTCCGAAGGTGGAGATTTGAATGGAGGCGCAGGCGTGGTAGTTTGAACCCAGAGCCGGGGAAACGGCTTCGATCCTGCACTGAGGCCTGTCGCCAGCCTTTCTCCAGACATGTCAGTCCCTCCCTCCTCCTCCGAGAAGAGAGCTAAGTCTCCCCGGGTGGGTGGGGGAGGGGGATGTCGGGGAAAACTGAGGGCTGAACCAAAGTGGGGGCGAAGGAAGCAGGAAGTCAGCTGGGGAATCTTGAGCAGCCCCAGGGGACCCCTGCACCGCGCTGCCAGGGTCACAAAACTGTGGGAGGATGAGCACTCAGAAGTGGCTGCACTGAGCACACAGCAGTACTGAGTTTAAATGCATGCGGCATGACCCAGCAATGTCACTTCTAATAATAGATCCTTACAGAGTGATCTTAACATGCATAAAGAGTTCCCACGCTTCAGCCAATGGACATAAGTGACAGGGACATTCTCCTTGACATCATTATTATTATTATTATTATTATTATTATTATTATTATTATTACTAGAGGCCAGGTGCACAAATTCATGCACTGGTGGGGTCCAGCTGGCCCAATCAGGGGTGGGGCTGACCTGGCAAGGGGCCGAGGGCAGTTTGCTAGCCAGCTCCGCCCCCAATCGGGGTGGGGGTGCCCACTGGGGGGCCAGGCCATCCGGGTGAGGGGCCAAGACGTTCTGGTCATTCTGCCATTTGGTCTATTTGCATATTGCCCTTTTATTATATAGGATTATTATTATTATTTTTAGTCCTCACCCAAGGATATGTTTATTGATTTCAGAGGAAGGAAAGGAGAGAGAGAGAGGCATCCATGTGAGAGAGAACTATCGATTGGTTGCCTCCTGTAAGCAGCCAACCTCAGCCGAGGCGTGAGCCCTGTTGGTGGAGAGGCCCGGGCCAGGGCTCGGCGGCCTGGTTACAGAAACGAACAGCAGCAAGCCGCCTGCGCCTTCCCGCCGGAGAACGCGTGTGCCACGGCCCACCGATACCATGGACGCTGGTGCAGCTCCCAGAGGCCAAGGTGTTTCCTACAAGCCGGCTACACGGGGAAAGCAAGTCGCCAACGTTTGGGGATTCCGTATGGAAAAACACAGCCACCACAAAAATGACCTCTGGCCTTTTTACATTTATTAATTTAATTGTTACGTTTTTAAAGCTTCTTTTCTTTTTCTTTTTTTTTAATGGACTTTCCCCCCCTTGGTGGCTCAGTGTTTGTTCAGAAGCCATCCTTTCATTACAAATGTGTAATGCCACCCTCAAAGCACATCGCATTCTCAAATTGGCTCCTGCCTGTTCTAGGCAGTTCCTTTCGCTGGTTTCCCCACCCACTGGGATCACACTGTTTTATTTATTGAGACTTCACATGATTTTTTAACATCTGGTAGAGCTTGCCTGGCTCAGCGCTCTCTATTTTGGGAGTTTTAAAAGTTTATTCTATTGGTTAACTTTTTTCTCTCCCCCAGAGTGAAGCTTCGGACCCCAGAATAAAAATGTGAGAGCCGCGCTAGCTGGTTTGGCTCAGTGGACAGAGCGTTGGCCTGCAGACTGAAGGGTCCTGGGTTTGATTCCGGTCAAGGGCGCATGCCTGGGCTGTGGGCTCTTTCCCCAGTGGGGGAGAGGAGCATGCAGGAGGCAGCTGATCGATGATTGCCTCATTATTGATGTTTCTGTCTCTCTCTCTCCCTCTCCCTTCCTCTCTGAAATCAGTAAAAAATATATATATATTTTTTAATGTGAGAGCCATCTGTATACAGCATGTGAAACCGTGAGACCCTCCTGGGAGAACCGTGGGCCCCGGATAGAACCCCAGGGAATGCCAAGACTTGGAAGAAACAGCCCGTGACCATGAACATGATTTAAGTGGAAACGAACAGCCGGGGCAGCAGCCAGCATGCTGTGGAAGCCGGCAGGAACGCACTCACCCCCCACAAGTCTAGGCCCGGGACTCAGCTTCCTGGGCTCCCTAAGGCAGCACCCCACAGTGCACGCCTTAACCGCAGACATGGAGTGTCTCAGTACTGGAGGCGAGAAGTCCAAGAGCCAGGTTCTCACAGGCCTGGTTCCTTCAGAGGGCCCCTTCCCTGCATCTCTCCAGCTCCTAATGGTTTGGGGACCATCATTGGGGTTCCTTGGCAGGTAGATGCCTGCCCCCCCCATCTCCACCTTCTTCCCCTGGCTTTCTCCTTGTGTGTCTCTCTGTGCCCAAGCCTCCTCTTTTTACAGAGAGGGAGAGAGAGTTAGAAACATCCATGAGAGGGAAACATTGATCAGCTGCCTCCTGCACACCTCCCACTGGGGATGTGCCCGCAGCCAAGGTACATGCCCTTGACCGGGATTGAACCTGAAACCTTTCAGTCCGCAGGCTGACACTCTATCCACTGAGCCAAACTGGTCAGGGCCCAAGCCTCCCTTTCTCATCAGGCCACAGTCATACTGGATTCGGGCCCACCCCAGTGACCATCGCTTAACTGGGCTAGGTCTTTAAGGACTGTTTTCTTTCTCTTCGTTTAGATTTTGTATTGATTTTGAGAGAGAGGGAGAGGGAGGGGGAGAGGGAGAAGGAGAGGCAGACTCGGGCTGAAGGGCAATGGCAGAGCAGGAACGGGAGGTCAGGGTGAGTTCAAGTTTCTGGCTGAAGTGAAAGGGCAGTGAGGGGGGGTGGGCAGGGAGGGCTGGGGGTTAGAATCCAGGTGAGATGTTGCCATGGCTGCCTTTGGAAGCTCCCGCCAGCCGGGACGCTGCTTTCGGGTAGGAGCAGGTGGAACACAGTTGAGGCCTCTGTTAAAAAGGAGAGCGTGTAAGCCAACAGACAAGCTAACATCGGATTGATTGTTTGTTTCTCATAGCAAAACCTGGCCCCCTGGCGACCACGCATTCGATCTGTATACAGTCAGACTAGAACCCGGCCTGTGTGCTGCAGCTTGGTGTCCGTGCACCAAGAAGTCACCAGTGTGATTCCTGGCCCGGGCACGTGCCTGGGTTTTAGGCTCGACCCCCAGCAGGGGGCGTGCAGGAGGCAGCAATCGATGTTTCTCATCAATGTTTCTCTCTCTCTCTTCCTCTGTCTCTAAAAGCCCCAGCTGGTTTGGCTCAGTGGATAGAGCGTTGGCCTGCAGACCGAGGGGTCCCTGGTTCGATTCCAGTCAAGGGCACATGCCTGGTTTGCGGGTTTGATCCCCGGGAGGGGGCGTGCAGGAGGCAGCTGGCCAATGGTTGTCTCTCATGATTGATGTTTCTGTCTCCCTCTTTCTCTCCCTTCCTCTCTGAAATCAATAAAAATATATATTTAAAAAAAAACATATTTTAAAAAATAAAATAAGACTGGAAACTTGGAAGGGGATTACTTAAATGGCTATTGAGACAGAGCCTATTGGCCTAGTAAGTACGGTGGCACCCCATTCTGTGGGTGCCAAACCAAAAGAAAGGAGTCCCAGGCCTGGCCGGGCAGCTCAGCTGATTAGAGCATCGTCCCGATTCGCCAAGGTTTGGGGTTCGATTCCCCGTCAGGGCACATACAGGAATCAACCAATGAACGCATAAGTACGCGGAGCAACAAACCCGTGTTTCCCTCTCTCTCTCTCTCTTTTTCTCTCTCCCTTCCTCTCTCTCTCCAGTCAGTTTTTAAAAAGAAGAAAAAAAGGGAGAAAGAAAGAAAGAGGCCCCAAGGGAAGCCCCAGGAGGGACCGTGCATGCCGGTGAGGAGATGTGAGGTAGTCACTTGGGCATAAGTACTGTGGGGCGTGTGGACGGGCTGCTCTTGCTTGTCCTCTTTGAAGCGGGGTGTGGCCACACGACCTGCTGCAGTCGCTGCAGTGTGAGCAGCACACATCCTCCCCCGCCCCGGCCCCCGTGTTGCCATTTTGGGAGCATCTTCCCGATCTTTACACCCTTTCGCGGCCTTCTCTTGGAAACACGGCCGCCGTGTGTGTTAGGTGAGCCTTCCCCAAGGCCTCCGCTCGTGGGCTCGTGGTAGATGCTTGACTCAAACATCAGTCCAGCGGAGGCAACCAGATGGTGAGGCTCAGGAAAGTGAGACTGGCAGAGACCCCGAGAGTCCGTCGTAGGTCCTTGAAATGAGACTGGTCGCGCGTTCCCCCGCTCTCTCCGGGGCCCACCGCGATGACTTGCTGGGAAAGCTACAGTGGCCTTCTCGTGGGCCTCTTTGCCTTAACCTGCCTTAACCCCGGAGCCTCTTCTCCACCTAGAAGCTGGGTATGTTCACACCCAGGAAAATCAGATCATGTCCCTTCTATGATGAAAACCCTCTGATATTTCCAGTTGGTCCTAGAATAAACCCGAAGTCCTGGTCCGTGTCCACAGGTCTTTAAGCAGGGGTCCTCAAACTACGGCCCGAGGGCCACATGCGGCCCGCCGAGGACATTTATCCGGCCGGCCGGGTGCTGCTGCCTGTCCTGCTTAGCAGCCGACTCATCCCGGGCCCGCAGTGCACATAGGAATTTGTTCATAGTTTTTTTTTAAACTATAGTCTGGCCCTCCCACGGTCTGAGGGACAGTGAGCTGGCCCCCTGTTTAAAAAGTTTGAGGACCCCTGTTTAAGAGTCTGACCTGCTAAGGTCCCCGCCCACATCCAGCTCCGTGTGCTCCCGCCACTGGCCTCCTTTCACTCCCATGTACAACTGGGCTCCCCGCTGTCACAGGACACTTGTACGTGGACTCTCAAGTCGGATGGGGAAGTTCATGTTGACCACATTCATGTCAAAGTCATGCAAGTATCTGCAAAGAGAGACTAGATGGTTCTGTTTGTTCCCATTATCTACGGCTGCGTGTTAGACGGCCTCAAAACGTAGCGGCAGAAAACGGTCCTATTGTGTCCACAGAACCTGTGAATCAGGGATTTAGACAGGGCTTATCCCTACAACACATTGTCAGGAGCCTCACTGGGTCGCTAAAAGTGACGAGTTGATGGGAACAACCGTGGAAGCATCGACAGGTGTCTTCACTAACATATCTGATGCTTGCGGGGAGATGACTTGAAGTTGGGCTCAGCTCACACGGTTAACCAGAACACCTCCATGTGGCCTCTCAGTGACGCTGGGCTTCCTCACAGTATGGCGGCTTCAGAGAGTTGGATTTCTTACGTGATGGTGATGATGACGATGACGAGGGCTCCAAGAGTGAACATTCTAGCAAACAAGCTGGAAGCTGTGTTGTGAGGAAGACCAGGCCATCCTGCAGGACTGGCCACACAGAGCTCAAAGATGCTTCCACCGAACTCCACATAAATGCAGCTGCGGAGAGGCCGCGGCCAGCATCGCAGGGCGCCGAGGACCGCCGGCTGGCCCACGGGATTGTGGGACATAATAAAGTGCCGTCATTTAAGGCCACTCTGTTTGGCTGTTGCACCCCTGAGAGCAGGGACCCTGTCTGTTAGGCTCACCATGACAAACATTTACTGAAAGAATGAATGGACTCCCCGCAAGTTCGCGGAGCCATGCTGGTCTCCGCGTTCTCAACAACAATCATCCTGGGCCTTAGGCGCCCTGGTCTTGGAAGCACACCAGCTACCAGCCAGTATGTCACTCTTGTGGGCGGACTAACTAGAAAAACACACACGCAAGGGCCCCCTGGGCAGGCGCGGTCCGGAGGACGCTCGGCGTGGAGAGCAGATTGCTTCTTGGCCGAAACCCTTGCGTAGTGAACAACGGGGCACAACAGTTCGGGCTCCCCTGCTTTGTTCTCGGCAGCCCTTCCTCGGGAAGAGCGCACCCCGTTTCTTTCCGCCAGCAGCCATGCCCTTCAGGACGCAGGTCAAATCCTCGGCTGCAGCGGCCACGGCTCGGTGAGGTGATGTTCAGCCAATCCCAGGTGTCACTCGCCTTGCCGGTACCGGCTCACGTGGACACGTGACACACTTCTGGCCAATGAGGTAGGAGGGGCTTATCTCACGGAGGGCCAATGAGTTGCCGGAGGCTTTGGCAGGTCGTCCTCCCTCGTCCAAAGGGACCCAGGACGAGAATGAACCTGTTCTTGCTGCCTCGGGAAGAGGGTGTCTGCAGGTGACAGTCCTGGGCGTGTGGCAGTCCTCTTGGGACCCGGAGGGAGTCAGCCTGAGAGGAGATGAAGGCAGCTCCGTGAGACGGCTAGAACGGGGCCCTGGCTGGGTGGCTCAGTTGGTTAGAGCATCGTCCCCAATACACCAAGGGTGCAGGTTTGATCCCCGGTCGGGAGCACATACAGGGAGCAGCCAATGGGGGCCCCGGCCGGTGTGGCTCAGTTGGCTGGGTGTCAGCCTGTGCACCAAAAGGTTGCTGGTTTGATTCCGGTCAGGGCACGTGCCTGGACTGTGGGCTCGATCCCGGGCAGGGGGCATGCAGGAGGCAGCTGATCAATGCTTCTCTCTCACATCTCCCTTTCTCCCTCTCTCAAAAGCAATAAAATATATATATATATATATATTTTTTTTTTTTTTTAAAAAGAAGCAACCAATGAATACATAAATAAGTGGAACAATGCCCTAACCGGTTTGGCTCAGTGGATAGAGCTTTGGCCTGCGGACTGAAGGGTCCTAGGTTCGATTCCCGTCAAGGGCATGTACCTTGGTTGCAGGCACATCCCCAGTAGGAGGCGTGCAGGAGGCAGCTGATCGATGTTTCTCTCTTATCGATGTTTCTAACTCTCTCTCTCTCTCTCCCTTCCTCTCTGTAAAAAATCAATAAAATATATTTTAAAAAATAAGTGGACTAACAACTGGATGTTTCTCTCTCCCTTCTGCTCTCTTGCTAATGTCAGTCAATAATGTATATGAAGGGTAGAAGTGGAGCACTGGGGACACTGTTGAGCTGCTGAGTTAACTGACCCTGGCGTGTGCCACCTCTAGTCACATGACTAGGTTAAACAAGTTTGCTGAGACTCTTACAGGCGGCCGGAAGTATTCTGATGCAAGAGGGAAGGGTCCTGGTCCATGTAACAGGGTGCGCCTCATGCCTGGATCTGATCTTGGGGGAGCCAGAAAAGGAGAAGGGGGTGCCCAGGGCAGGCCGGTCTCAGTGCTTGAGCAGGGGGGACAGGTCGGCGGCAATCCCAAACCACTCCGGCAGGAAGGCGGCCTCTGGCTTAAAGATTTTGAGGAAGGGCGAGTCTGGGAGGGTGTAGTTGGCCAGGTACACCGTCTCTCCGCCCGCCAGGTAGGAGGCCCAGATCCCGAACGTCCCGATGGTCATGATGGTGTGGTTGCACTGCGTGAGCAGCGCGAAGTCCTTGGCGGGGGAGCCCTCCATGCCGTCGCCGGCGAACACCACGTCGCCCCGGGACGCGTCGATGTTCTCCCGGCACCAGGCCATGCCGTTGCTGGTGACCACGAAGACGGGGGAGGGGTGGCGGGCCCGGAAGCGGTCCAGGGCCCGCTGCAGGTAGGCGCGGTCGGCCACCACGCCCTTCCACACGTTGGGCATGACGTGGACGTAGTCCCCGCGGCGCACGTGGACCCCCACGAAGGTGGCCGGCCGGCTCCCGTTCACGCGCAGGCCGCGCAGGTACGCCTGCGCCTGCTCCCGCACGTGGTCGTGCAGGGTGAACTCCCGCAGGATCTCGGGGCGCAGGTGGTGGTAGAAGGTCCAGGAGCAGGGGTAGCCCGTGAGGCGCACGTACTCCCAGGGGATGTGGCGGTACTGCTCCTCCATCCAGTCGTTGAGGTGGTAGTTCCGCCACGGGACCCTGCGGGCCGCGGCGCCCTGCAGCACCGGGAGGGAGATCCTGAAGACGGGGGCCAGCGTGCTGTGCATCTCGGCGGGGATGAAGGCGGGCCGCCCGTTCAGCTTGGCCAGCGCGTACAGCGTGGCGTACTGGCCCATCTGGTTGCCCAGGCGGCCGATGGCGTTGATGGTCCACATGCCCCGGGGCTGTGTGCTGGAGGCGTTGTCCTCAGGTTCCGCGGCCTCCAGCCTCCCGGCCAGCGGGGGCTGGATCTTCACCAGCCGCTGCTGAAGGTGAAAGATGGTGGAGGCCGTGAAGACAAAGAGGACGAAGTGGGCCATGGGGAAGAAGAAGGGCCCCTGGGTGCTGGGCATGGCTGTGGGCAGGAGAGCAGGGAAGGTTAGCGGGCTGACCCTGGGGCTGCGGGCGCCTGGCGCGGGTTGTGTGTGCAGACGTGTGGGTGGGTGTGCCTGGGGGTTTACTTTTACATATATATAGGTTTACATATATAGAGAGATTTTCGAGAGGAAGGGAGAGGGAGAGATAGAAACATCTATGATGAGAGAGAATCATGGATGGGCTGCCTCCTGCACGTGCCCCACTGGGGATGGAGCCGGCAACCCGGTCCTGTGCCCTTGATGGGAATTGAACCTGGGACCCTTCAGTCCGCAGGCCCGCGCTCTATCCACTGAGCCAAACCGGCTGGGGCAGGTTTACCTTTTCTGTGCATGTAAACGAGTGTCAATACTCAGATATGTGTTTGCGGGTTTGTCTTTAGAGTGTGTTATGTGTGTGTGTTTACACATGTGGGTATGTATGCATTGTGTGCGTACATGTGGTACGGGCACTGTATGAATACACACGTGGGTGCGCGCATGTGTGTACAGAGTGTGTGTGCGCGCACCTGGGCATCTAACATTGTGTATACAACCGGACATGTGGACATTGCCGTGCCTGGGTAAGCGTCTATTGTGCACATACTGAGAGGGTTAAAGAGAATAAAACGGGGCAGAGGAACCTCAGTGTGCTTGGCAGACATCCGGCAGAAAGCTTGCAGCCTTGAGCACCGCACGGCCCAGATGACGAGACACTGGCCCAGGGAGGAGCCAAGGATGGGGGGCCCCTCCCCTCAGCAGAGCGGCTTGCAGCCAGCAAGGACCAGCGAACACCTCTCTCTCCCTTCCGTCTCCACCGATTCCCTGCTCAGACTCGGCCCACCTGCACCCAGGTGCCTGGAATAGAATTTCTTTTGATGCATTATGGCCTCCTGTCATAGGTGCGCAGCCGTGGTCCACTCCGAGCCGTTCACACACGTGTGTGTGTGACACACAGAGAGTGTGCGGTGGTGGGGAACACGTGGCTGTGTGTCTGTGTGAGTGTATAGGGAGGCATGGACATACATTATGTGCATCTTTAGTGTATGTTTACTTGTGTGTTCATAGCCTGAGAGAATACATGTGTGGGTGTCTGTATATGTGAGTTCACGGATAGGAGCCTCTGTTTGCTGGGGATCCCGCTTCTAGAGATGCCTGTCTTTGCAGGCCCTGCCGTCGACATCCCCTTTGAAGGGACACTGCCAGGCCCACCCAGAATGAACCGCTCGGCCTGCCCACCCTCCGGACCCGGCAGACTGAGCCTGAGATAGACATGCGCTGTCTCCACGGCGGCTCCCCCATCATTGGCTGTGGCCTATGGCTCTGTAAGATGACCTGGCCAGTTCTTTATCTTGGGAATTTTTACGAACAGGCTCAGAAGGCAGTGGGCGCATGAGAGGATTGTTTCCCCTCCTGACACCAACTGGGTGTCCCACACTTCAATTCAGTTCTGACGCCATCTACCTAGAGTTCGTATCAGATCCCACAGGTCAAAGAGTTCCGTCCCACAAGACTGTCCCCAACTTCAAACACTGATCAAAAGTTCGGGGCCGCCCTAGCCAGGTTGATAAGAGTGTCGGATCGCGGATTGAAGGGTATCAGGTTCAGTTCTGGTAAGGGCACATACCTCGGTTGCAGGCTCGATCTGTGTGGGAGGCAACCAATCGATGTGTCTCTCACATCCATGTTTCTCTCTCTCCCCCTCCCTTCTACTCTTTTAAATCAATGGGAAAATATCCTCAGAGGAGGATTAACAAAACAAACAAGCAAAGTCCCGGGGGGCCATTCCTACTCCGACTGACCAGCTATAAATTGGGGTTCTCATGACCCCCTCCGCAGCTTTGATCACTGGCTGGAATGGCCCACAGAACTCAGCAAGGCCCTTGCCTGCCATTTATAATGATGATGAACATTCAGGAGAGGTACTGAGGGTGTTGACCAGAAGGGCCCTGCACTGGGGCTCCGTCCTGAGGGAGTTGG
The DNA here is from genome assembly GCA_026230045.1 of Corynorhinus townsendii. Lineage (NCBI taxonomy): Eukaryota > Metazoa > Chordata > Mammalia > Chiroptera > Vespertilionidae > Corynorhinus > Corynorhinus townsendii. Next base: position 45,934,353 of record JAPDVU010000011.1, on the reverse strand, counting down.
GGTGTGCGTGCCAAGGCAGAGGCTCTCTGAGCCCCATTGTTGGGGTCTTCGTGGAGGCATCATCAGGTGCGCACGAATGATTAGATCATCGACGGTTAGTGATTAAGTCGATCTCCGGCCCCTCCCCTTCCCAGAGGTTGAGGGGTGGGGCTGAAAGTTCCAGTCTTCTAACCAAGGCTTGGTTTTTCTGTTGACCTGACCCCATCCTGAATCTATCTGGAGTCCCCCGTATCAAAGAATAAACACTCTTATCATCCTTATCACTCAGGAAATGCTAGTGCTTTTGTGAGCTGTGCCAGGAGCCAGGCTCAAAGACCAAATGTCTTTCATTTGCGGAGACCACGCAGAGCCACCGGACAGCACGGGCTCGGGCTGAAGCAGAGGGAGCTGGAACCATAAAACACTGAACAGACGTGCAAGGAGTCCGCAACAGAACGGCAGTTCCCGGCCCAGGGCTCGCGGAAAAGGCCCGTGAGCTGAGCAATGACACAACCTGCTCTTTCAGCTCCGGTCACATCAGGGGTCAGTGGCGGGAGGGGGTGGTTGCAGGGCACAGGCCTCCCGAGAACCCCTGGGACTCGCAGGAGGTAGTGAAGCACCCATCTTAGATAAACCTGCTGTTTGAAATGTTAACCCTGCTATTCTGGCTTCTGGAAACGCTTGCTTGCTTAAATATTAAGGAAAAGAAGACTACTCCCGTGCCAGAGAGGCCGTGGACTATGCCCAGACAGAGTTGTCAGTGCTGACACCGGGCCAGGCCTTGAGATACGGTCTCATGGCCCTTTAACAGCACGTAGGCCTTCTTTCCCAGAAGGCCCGGGAACCTCATTCCAAATTTGGGAGACAAAAGAGCTAGGAGAAGTATAAATAGAAAAGGTTTCCTCCACGTGGGGGGGGGGGGGGCAGAATTTGAAAGGCACATTTTTCTCTGGGCCTGTGCGTAATAAAATGTAACTCCCTTTCTCTAAGCGTGGCTTGGTTTTTCTCCGGTCTTCTGTAACAGTAGGGGCCCTGAGAACCCCGCATCCCGGGACTTACAACTTGAACCGGTGGTTTGTGGAGTGAAGAAGTGAATTGATCTGTCATCTGGGAACCCTTAGGGCAAGTCAGAGGCCCCAAAAGGATGAGACTTAAAGACGTGGTCGCTGAGTCTAAGCAGAGTGGCTGTAAGTGGAGTAGAGCAGGAAGTGAATTGTTCTGATCCACCATGATGTGGCCAGAAGCCAGCAAGGAGAAGGAGAGCAACTATCGCTTGGCATCACTATTTTATTTACTAGAGGCCTGGCACAACATTCATGCACTGCAGGGGGGTGGGGGGGTTCCCTCAGCCTGGCCTGTGCCCTCTCACAGGACGGGACCCCTTGGGGAGCGGGCCTAAGCCAGCAGTCGGACATCCCCCAAGGGGTCCTTAAGGCTGCCGCAGAGGCCAGAGAGGCTCCTGCCACCACAGCTGTGCTTGCCAGCCGTGAGCCTGGCTTCTGGCTGAGCAGTGCTCCCCCTGTGGGAACGCACTGACCACCAGGGGGCAGCTCTTGCGTTAAGCATCTGCCCCCTGGTGGTCAGTGTGCATCATGCCGACTGGTTGTTCTGCTGTTCGGTCGATTTTCATATTAGCCTTTTATTAGATAGGATTATTTTTTGTTATTCCTCACCCGAGGATATTTTTCCATTGATTTTTAAAGAGAGTGGAAAGGAGGGGGAGAGACACACAGAGAGAAACATCAATATGAGAGAGAGACATTGACTGGTTGCCTCTTGCACACACCCCAACCAGGGCCAGAGAATGGAGCCTGCAACCGAGGTACATGCCCTTGACCTAGGAATCGAACCTGGGACCCTTCCATTCTCAGGCTGATGCTCTATCCACTGAGCCAAACTGGTTAGGGCGCCTCGTGACTTTATTATTGCTAAAGATTCCAGCTCGAAATGACTGGTGGGCTCTGCCGTTCTGTAGTCGAGCGGGATCCACCCCTGCGCCATGTTGCCACATGAGCAAGATGGGTCCCTGAGTGACAGCAGTGAGGAGCCAAGGGAGGAGGGCCTTCCGCTCTCCCAGCTCTTCCAAAATTCCCCTTTTCCTTCCTGGCGAGTGTGAGCTTCCCACCCACTCTTTCTAAAACGTTTCCTGCCCGGCCGGCGTGGCTCCGTGGTTGAGCGTAGACCTATAGACCGGGAGGTCACGGTTCAATTCCCGGTCAGGGCACATGCCCAGGTTGTGGGCTCCCTCCCCACAAGTCAGCAGATCAATGATTCTCACTTATCTTATCATTGATGTTTCTGTCTTTCTCTGAAACCAATAAAATATATATATATTAAAAAAAACGGACAAACGTTTCCTCATGAGCAGGCTTTAATCTGCCCAGTATCCTGGAGGCTCCACGCAACGGTAGATGAGAGACGAAAGATCTCCCATGGGTCTGGCTCAGCGCCGGAGTTCCCGGTCAGAGTGCGAAGCCTAACGGCCATTAAGAGAACACTGGGCTGCACCAAGCCGGGCGTGGCCTGGGTGAACCCGGCGAGCTGCCCGAAGCAGGCGGGGCCTTCCGGGTAAGGACGGCTGACCAACGTCGGCATGGGGCCCAACTTAGCACCATCCCTGCTTCTGCACTGCAGTCCCTCAGAGCTCCAGAGCCCACTTGGACAGAGTGAAAGGTGTCTTTCTAGAAGAAACTCTGGCTCGTCCACAAGGTGTCTGAATCGGAGCTTCACCAATTCTGGTGGAGGCCTGGGCGCCTGGAGCCCAACCAGAAATAGGCTCCTGGGTGGTGCAGCCCCTCCAGCCCCCTTGGACTGGCATGAAAGGAGACAGGGAGGCTGAGCTTGCTGAGCAGCTTTCTTTCACAGCGGATTCTGTCTGATGGCCCACGGGCCCCGAAGGCCCGTTCCCTCATCACCCAGCGGGTCGGTACTCCGGCTCCAGCCACTCGCTGCCGCCGGTTCCCACACTCAGCATCGGTGTGATTCTAGGTGTCTGACTTCACTTCTCTGAGGCGTGAAGCGGCGCCCGGCACATGCGCATGCCATGGGTTCTTGGTATTATCACAGACAGAGCAAAGGGCGCGTTCTGTACGGGCTCTGGGCCAAGGACCGGGGGAGGAGGGGGGGTTTCTGCTTTCCACACTGGGATTTTGGTCCTGGTCAATCTAGCTTTCCCACCACTCAGCTCGCAGAACTGGGAGGAGTCACGGAGGAATGAGACGGAAGGGACCTGGAGGAGGAACCTCCGTCTTGTCCAGAGGCTGTGAATTGTGGGACCCACTGGGGTTGGGGGGGGGGGGCAGCCCCGTGTCACCAGAGGCAGTGGCAATGGATGGAGCTGACTTTGGGGTTTGTCCCTCGGGGGTGGGGTGGGTGAGTGTATCCATGATTTACCTGCGATGGTTGATGTTGGATTTTTTTTTTAATTAAATGTTTTTTATTGATTTTAGAAAGGAAGGGAAAGGGAGAGGGGGAGAGAGAGAGAGAGATTGATACCAGAGAGAAACATCCATCAGCTGCCTCCCGTACCCACCCGGACCGGGGATCACACCCACGGCCCAGGCATGTGCCCTGACTAGGAATCAAGCACGTGACCTTTTGGTGCATGGGACAGCTCTCAACCAGTGGAGCCACCTGGCCAGCACTGACTGTTTCTTTTAAAAAAAAAAAATGTTTTTATTGATTTCAGAGAGGAAAGGGGAGGGAGAGAGAGATAGAAGCATCAATGATGATAGACAATCACCAATCGGCTGCCTCCCACACGCCCCGCACTGGGGATCGGGCCCACAGCCCAGGCATGTGCCCTTGACCAGAATCAAACCCGGGACCCCTCAGTCTGCAGGCTGACGCTCCATCCACTGAGCCAAACCGGCCAGGGCTACTTTTTAAAAATATATATTTTTTATTGATTTTTTTTACAGAGAGGAAGGGAGAGGGAGAGAGAGTTAGAAAGATTGGTGAGAGAGAAACATCCATCAGCTGCCTCCTGCACGCCTCCTACTGAGGATGTGCCCGCAACCAAGGTACATGCCCTTGACCGGAATCGAACCTGGGACCTTTCAGTCCGCAGGCCGACGCTCTATCCACTGAGCCAAGCCAGTCAGGGCCTTTTTCTTTTTAATGGAGTTGCAGATATGGGAGAAAGAGTATATGTGATGGGCAAACAAGGCGTGGGCTGTATTAACGTAGCACACTTTTGCTCACCCAACACACAGTCCTTGCTGCAGCCTATTATGGGCTGCATTGGGCCCCTCTAAGAAAGATGTATGAGCCCTAGCAGTTTGGCTCAGTGGATAGAGCGTCGGCCCATGGACTGAAGGGTCCTGGGTTTGACCCTAGTCAAGGGCACATACCGGCGGCAGGCTGGATCCCCAGCCCCGGTTGGGGAACATGTGGGCTGCATGCGGGGCGCCTGCGGGAGGCACCCATTCGATGTGTCTCTCTCAAGTCAGTGTTTCTCTCGGTCTCTTCCTCTCCTTTTCACTCTCTCTAAGAAGCAAGGGGAACAATATCCTCAGGTGAGGAAAGAAAAGAAAAAGAAAAAAGAAAGAAAGATAGGGTGAAATCCTAACCCGCAGCACTTCAAATGTGACCTTACTTGGAGAGAGGTCTTTATGGGGTGACCAAGTTAAATGAGGTCACCCTAAGATGTACTCTAATCCCATAGGAGTGGGACCTTTATATATTAAACACACACACACACACACACACACACACACACCCCAAAACTGCCCTGACTGGGTAGCTCAGTTGGTTGGAGCATCATCCTGTACACAAGAAGGTTTCGGGTTCCATTCCCAGTCAGACACATATTTAGGTTGTAGGTTTGACCCCCGGTCAGGGTGTCTATGGGAGGCAACCAATCGATGTCTCTCTCTCTCTCTCTCTCCCCCCCCCACACACACTTCCTCTCTCTCTAAAATCAATAAAAACATATCGCCGGGTGAGAATTAAAATAGGAAAAACTAAAACGCAGCCCATTCCTCTGTCATATGACATTGGCCCAAGAATGGCCCATCGTCGGCCAGCCCATGACGTGTGTGTGTGTGTGTGTGTGTGTGTGTGTGTGTGTGTGTGTGTGTCCTGACTCAGGAGAATAAGCTGCACCACAGACACTCTGCTTGGGAACTTAGTGGAGAAGCATAGAAGCACTGCATGGGAGGCCTGGCAGCCAGGGCGGCCACGTTAAGCCACATCTAAGATGACCCAGGGAAACGCCAGAGAGGAGCAGACATCAGGGAGAGGAGCCAGGCCTGAGAATAAAGAGAGAGAGCCCGGCCGGTGGGCGAGGCTCTGTGGCTGAGCGTTGGCCTATGAACCAGGTCACGGTTCGATTCCTGGTCAGGGCACATGGCTGGGTGGCAGGCTGGATCCCCATGGTGGGGCGTGTAGGAGGCAGCTGATCAGTGATTCTCTCTCATCATTGATGTTTCTGTCTCTCGCCCTCTCCCTTCCTCTCTGAAATCAATAAAAAAATATATATATATATTTTTTTTTAAAAAAGAGAGAGATAGATCACATGAGGGAGAGACAGAAAGCATCTCTATGCCCGGTGGCTTCCGGGTTCCTTCTCTCCAGGCCAGCAGCGCTTCCACTAAGACCCGCCCTGGACTGGGGAGGAGAGCAACTGGGGACCGGGCAGCAGGAGGAAGGGGGAGGGGAGGAGGGCACGCCCAGCCGGGAGGGAGAGCTCCCTGTGGGCGGCCTTCCCACCTCCCCGCCCAGGGCCTTGCTCTCTTCCTGTCTCCAACCAGACCAGCACTTGAAAAGCAAGGAGTCAATTTGGCTCCTGTGTTTGGCTCCTAATCTGCCACGGAGGGGACATGGGACAGCGGGGCCAAGGACGCGGTGTGGGAAGGCAGAAGGGTGGAGGGAAGAAAGGGAGGGAGGAGGGCACGAGGGAGGGAAGAGAGAGATGGGAAAAGAGAAAGAGCAGGGAAACGGAGACATAAAGAAATGGAGAGAGGCAGAGCCAAGAAGAGAGAGAAACAAGGAGACACAGACTGAGAGAGAAGAAGGAGGAGGGGGCGGAGGACAGGACGGGCTGGGGGAGGGTCAATGGGGGAAAAGGGGACATATGAGATACTTTCAACATTAACCATTAAAAAGGAGGAGGCAGCCCTAGCCAGTGTGGCTCAGTGGATAGTACATGGGCCTTCGGACTGCAGGGTCCTGGGTTTGATTCCGGTCAAGGGCACAGGCCCGGGTTGCGGGCTCGATCCCCAGTGGGGGGCATGCAGGAGGCAGCCGATCAATGATTCGTTCTCATCATTGATGTTTCTGTTTCTCTCCCTCTCCTTTCCTCTCTGAAATCAATAAAAAAAAATATTTTTTAAAAAGACGGAGGCAGGGAGGGAGAGACAGAGACAGGATAGAGAGATGACAGATCGCCAAGCGCAGAGACAGAGAGAAGTAAGGAGGCAGGCCGATGGACTGCCCCTCCTGCCCCACCGGCAGCTCCCGCCCGTCCCCGTCCTCACTTTCCCCATCAGTCCCTCTCAGAGCCTCCCGGTCTCAGCCTATGACAGACACAGCTCCGTGAAGGAAGGACAGTGTCCTCGGCTCCCCGCACACCCCCCACCCACCGTCCTCGGAAACCGGGCTGGGCACATAGTAGGTGCTCAGGACGTATATGCAGAGGGAACCGTTACGAAGAAGATACCGGCTCACAGTGCAGTCGCTCATGCTCAGCCCAGGCCTCCCAGCAGGGACCAGAGTCAGCTCCTCCCAGGAGCGGCGGCCCAGGCGGGGCCACCAGGAATCTCCTGCTCGGAAGCCTGGCGGTTCCCCGCCTGACAGACCCCGCCGCCTCCCTGAAGGCGACCTTGCCACAACCAACCCACTCTTTGCCTAGGGTAGCTTTCTCTTCCTCTCCTTTCTGCCTATAGAAGGCTCCCATTTTGTATGGCTACTCCGACCTCCTTCCTACCCGCTTGACGGACGCTGCCCCGTTCAGGAGTCTGGAATAAAGACAGTAAGGTCTTTCCATTCATTCACTCAGCTGAGCCGGGCCGGCGTGGCTCAGCGGTTGAGCGTTGACCTATGAACCAGGAGGTTCCGGTTTGATTCCCGGTCAGGGCACACGTGCAGATCCATCTCTGTCTCTCTCTCTCTCTCTCGCAAATCAATAAATTTACTCAGTTGAATTTTAAAAAATATATTTTTATTGATTTGTGAGAGGGAGAGAGAGATAGAAACATCAATGATGAGAGAGAATCATGGATCGGCTGCCTCCTGCACGCCCCCCGCTGGGGATCGAGACCACAACCCGGGCAGGTGCCCTTGACCGGAATCAAACCCTTCAGTCCGCAGACCCACGCTGTATCCACTGAGCCAAACCGGCCAGGGCAGTTGAATTTTTTTTTTTTTAACAGAATACGGTCTCCACCTTTGTCAAGTCCTTGTCTAGCTTCATCCGTGTTGTTTTTTCCTTCCTTCTCTCATTGACTCTGCCAGCATCGCCTTGGTCCAGTTTCTCGTGTCCCTACACCCCCTCTTTCCTTCTTCCTTCTTTCCTTCCTTCCTTCCTTCCTTCCTTCCTTCCTTCCTTCCTTCCTTCCTTCCTTCCTTCCTTTCTCTCTTTCTTTCTCTCCATTCCCAGCGCCTAGTAGGTGAAAAAAATGAATATTGGAAGAACAGACCTTCACAGTCAAACGTCTTAATCTCTGGGCTGGCAGCGGCTGCCCCTGAAAGTCCCCAGAAACTTGTTTACAGCAGACAAAAAGACAGTAGGGATCGTTGTGTGGGGTTTTTGGGTGAAGAGAAAGGCAGAGCATTCTAGAACACCATCTGTCACCCTTCTTAGCTGTTCCACTTCCTCACCCAGGAAGGGGAGTGTTAGGAACTGCCTCCTGACCTTGACTGAGGCTGGAGTGGAGGAGGCGGAGGTGGGGCGAGCAGGAGGGGAGAATCCCAGGGCCTGGGAGCGGGGCTTGGCTGTGAGGCCTGAACTGAGGCTCAGAGTGGATGAGGGATGGTGGGTGGGAGCTGGGGCAAGGCCAGGGCTGGCGAGGAGCTGGGGTGGGGGAAATTGGGAAAGACCCGGCATCCTATCAGTGCGAAATCTCGGGGCGCACCGGCTGGGGGCTGCTTCTGGTCAGGGGGAGGAGCCGGCCCTTCTGCAGTCCTCCGAGGTCAGGAAGTCCACCTGGTTACCTGCCCTCCGTCCCTACATCTGCGCCAGGCACTCGGGCCAGGCAGGGTGGTGGGGGCGGGGCGGGGTGATGAGAGGAGGGGTCCCAGTCCCTTCCTCCATCCCAGTCCCCTGGCGGGGTGTCCTTGGCAGGCAGAGTGGAAAGAAGCCCCAACTTTGGATGAGGAAACCGGCCTCCAGGTTGCTCACAAAAGTGGAGCCACATCTGCAGAAAACTTCGTTTAAGTTCAAATCTGCCCACTTCTCTCCCCGACCCGCGGAGCTGGCTCAGCTCCTGGCGTCCGCCCCTCCCCCCCCCCCACCCCGCGTCTGTCCCCACCCCCAGAGCTGGCCCTGCCCCTCCTCTGCTCACAGCCTCCCAGGGCTCCCCACCAGCACCACCCCAGGCAAAGTCACAGCTGCCCCCTCCCCTGCCCACCCCGGCCACACCCTGCGGCTCGCAGTCCCCTTCCGCAGCGCTGAAACCCCTCCTCCCCGGCTCCCCGCCTCCCCCCGCCCCCCGCCTCCCCCCGCTGCTCGGGTCGCCCAGTCGGTCCCCACCCAGCTGCCGGCTCGCTCCCCTCCCGTGTGCACAGGCCGGTTGGCCCCGTCCATCCCGGCCCCAAATGGGCAGCATCACAAGCCTGGGAAGGTTCTTAGGACAAAACGGGGGCGGGCAGGGGGGTGCTGCCACTGATCCCCCAACTGCATTCTCTGGCCTGGAACAGAGGGGTGACTGGGGTGGGATTAGGGAGCCAGAGATCAGGCCGCCTCTGAGCCACGGCGGGCTTCCCGGTGGGGGGTGGCAGCCTGGGCTCCCTGAGAACCTGGGTCCCGAGTGTGTGTGGTGTTCCATGGGGGGGGGGGGAATCCTGCTAACCTTCCAGAGGAGGGGGCAGACCCTAAGAGCGGACAGGAAACTAGTTCCTACCGCCCTGCCCCGGCCTTTGCACCTGCACCCTCTGTTCCCCAGTTGGCGGCTGGAACTGGTGGCTGGAGGGGAGCGGGGTGGGGGAGCAGGTGGCCTCGGTGTGTGTGTGCGGGTGGGGGAGTGACGGAGGGGGTCGGCGCTCAGGGAATAGGTCTGCAGGGAAGGAAGGGACCGGCGCCAAGGAGGGGCGGCCTGGAGGTCAGACCGTGGGGTGCTGGGGGCAGGACAGGTGGGGGGGGATGGACCCTCCATCTGCTTAGGAGGCCCCGAGGTGGGCACGCCCCCCAGAACGGACAGGAGACCAGGGAGGGGACCACTGAGTCTCCAGTCGCCAAATCCCGTGTTGGAGTCCGTTCCCAGCGCCCTGCCCTGCGGGTGCGGAGCCCCGGCTGCGGCTGCGCCGCCCGCGCTGCCTCTTACCTGGTTCTGGGCGCAGGAGTTGGGAGTGGATGACAGGTGGCTCGCGGGGTCGCTCGCGGGCTCACTCCCCTCGGGGTCAGCTCTTCACTCAGGAACCTCCAGAACCCTCCTTCCCGGCGGCAGGTGAACTCCGCCCAGATCCACCTGGCCTCCCGGAGCTGGAGGGAGGCGGGGTGACTGGGCTGTGGGAGTCCGGTGAACCGACCTCCCTCCCCGCCTGCCTGCTGAGACGCAGGCCTGGAAGGCAGCCTGGAGGAGGGAGCAGAGTCCACGGGGCCAGGCTTTTCCTGGCGCTCAGCCTTCTCAGGGTCCTGGCTTTCTATGTTTTGGCAAACAACTGTCCGCACTTACCTGGTCTAGCAGCCTCATTCCATCTTCGCAGCCGCTGGGGAGGGCGGGGGCGGGGGAAGCAGACGCTCTCAGTAGCTCTGTGGCACAGAGGTGGAAACTGAGGCACAGAGAGGTGAAGGACCTCGCCCCAGGCCACTCAGCTAGAAAGCCATCGAAGCCGGAATGTGAAACCAGGCAGGCCTGAATCTTGGAAAAACACCTGGCAAACAGCGACGCGGCTCAGTTTCCCTTATTCCAAAAGACACCCTCTTAGGAAAGGACCACTCTGCACCCCTCATGGTACATCAGGGGTCCGGGCAATGGGTGCCAGATTTTACGGGGGGGTGGGGAGGGCGTGCATGAGGTGGGCACCGCCAGAGCTCCCAGCAATCTTTGCTTTTTTTGATTAATTGATGAGAGAGAGAGAGAGAGAGAGAGATGAATATTAATTTATTGTTCCACTTACTGATGCATGCATTGCTGGATTCTTATATGTGCCCCGACTGGGACTGAACCGGCAACCTTGGTGTATCGGGATGACACTCTAACAAACAGCTACCCAGCCAGGGCGCCCCTAACAATCTTTTTTTTTTTTTTAATTTAATTTTGTTTTTCTGTTAATCGTCACTCAAGGACATTTTCCCATTGGTTTTTAGAGAGAGTGGAAGGGGGGGGGGCAGAGAGACACAGAGACTGACTTGCCTCCCACATGTGCCCTCAAGCCTGCAACCGAGGGATATGCCCTTGACCACCATCTCACCTGGGACCCTTCAGTCCACGGGCTGACGCTCTATCCACTCAGCCACACTGACTAGGGCCGCCCCTAACAATCTTAACCTGAGCAGCTCCTATGGCCCCTGGTCCAGGCGACAGGAGCTCCCCTGCGTCATCCACCAATCTCGAACCCCCCTGCCGCCCCCCCTAAAAGAGCCTGAATCCCATCGAGCCTCTCACGTAATCGCAGTTTTCAGAAAACAGGAGGATAAAGTTGCCAGTGAATCGACACCATGGGGACGCCATCAGCCAAGTCTGGAATGTGGGACAGTCTACCGGACAAGTGACCCGCTTCTCCAAGCTTCCAATGACACGGGGGAAGGCCAGGGAGCCTTACAAACATGCAAAGCAGGTTCTGTGCTCAGAGAGGGAAAAGCAGGTTTCCCGCCTATGAGAACACCTAACAGGCCTGGCTGGCGTGGCTGACAGCATCGTCCCCAGATGCCAAGGCTGTGGGGTGGATCCCTGGTCAAGCACATACAAGAATCAACCAATGAATGCCTCTCTCTCTCCTCAAATCAATCTATCTACACTAAAAGAAAGAGAGAAAGATGCAAATTGACCATACCTTCGCGACGGCCACCAGCCAATCAGGAGTGAGTATGCAAATTAACCCAACAAAGATGGTAGGTTAATTTGCATATGCAGGCACTGAGTGGCCAGGGGCGGGGTGGGAAGGTGGAAAGGCGGCTCCGGTCCAGAGCAAAGGTGCTGTTGGTAGTCAGGGGAAGGAAGGCCCATTCTTGCACGAATCTTCATGCATCGGGCCTCTAGTAAATAATAAAAAAGTTAAAGAAAGAACATCTCACACATATGCAAAAGGGGATGCAGGATGACTTTTCATTGTGTAGCTTTTGGTCCTGGCCCTCAGTCACTAAATGTGGCGACGCTTCAGACAACCACTGTGACGCCTAAAAATGCCCCCACAGGTTTCCCACATGCCCTGGGCACAACACTCCCGGGTGGAGGACTGTGGTCCTCACCTCCTGCTCTCCTGAGTTGAGATCAACTGGCAAATGCTACACAGCCAGTTGTCTGGAGGAAAAATCCCTGGTTGGCAGCATTTGTCAATATCCGTGTGTAACTACTCCCACCATGGACAATGTCAGGCAACCAACATGACATCACTGAAGACAGCATTCACTTATAGAAGATTCCTCCACACAATATAAATCACTGCGAGAGAGAGAGAGAGAGAGAGAGAGAGAGAGAGAGAGAGAGAGAGGAAGAGAGGAAGAGAGGAAGAGGGAGAGGGAGGGAGGGAGAGAGAGGGAGAGGGAGAGGAAGAGAGAGGTAGGGAGAGAGAAAGAGAGATAGAGGGGGAGAGGGAGAGAGAGAGGGAGAGAGAGGGAGGGAGAGAGGGGGGAGGAAGAGGGAGGGAGGGAGAGGGAGGGAGAGAGAGAGAGGGGAAGGGGAAGAGGGAGGGAGAGAGAGGGAGAGGGAAGGGGAAGAGGGAGGGAGAGAGAGGGGGAGGGGGAAGGAGAGGGTGGGAAAGAGAGAGGGAGAGAGGGAGAGGGAGAGAGAGGGAGGGAGAGAAAGAGAGGGAGAGGCAGAGGGAGAGGGGGAGGGAGAGGGTGGGAAAGAGAGAGGGAGAGAGGGAGAGGGAGAGAGAGGGAGGGAGAGAAAGAGAGGGAGAGGCAGAGGGAGAGGGAGAGAGGGAGAGGGAGGGAGGGAGGGAGAGAGAGGGAGAGGGAGAGAGAGAGGGAGAGGGAGAGAGGGAGGGAGGGAGAGAGAGAAGTAAAATGTAGCAAAACACTCAGGGCGCAATGCATTTGTGTTTGTGTTTTTTTTAAATATATTTTTATTGATTTCAGAGAAGAAGGGAGAGGGAGATAGAGATAGAAACATCAATGATGCAAGAGAATCATTGGTCAGCTGGGTCCTGCACGCCCCCTCCTGGGGATCGATCCAGCAACCCAGGCTATGCCCTTGACCGGAATCGAACCTGGGGCCCTTCAGTACGCAGGTCGAGGCTCTATCCACTGAGCAAAGCGGACCAGGGCATGAATTTTTTCTGATATAATGTATACAGCAGTACGTGATGTGATTTAATTCTACAGAATGGCCGTGCTTAATAACCAGTTGGCAACACTCCTAGAAATGGAACTTTTAGCTCTGGAGAGAGCGTGTGCTGATTCCTACACATCAGTGCTTGTATCTGCCTTTGTCTGTGGTGCTTCTGGTGGGAGGGGTCAGGGGGTGCCTCTCCTCTAGGCCCCTGGAGACAGGCCAGGTCAAGTAGGGCGCCTGGAGGGGCGGGGGCTTGACCCCTCTGTCACTCTCTCTTTTTCTCCTTTTTTATTGAATTCATTGGGGTGACACTGCTTAACACACAGCACATCATCTCTACACTGCATTGAGTGTTCACCACCCCAAGTCTAGTCTCCGTCCATCACCATTTGTCCCTCCCTTCCTCTCCCTCCACTATAGTCCCCGGACTACATCCTCGGTGAGAGGTTCTTTCTGTTGGATCCATTCGGTAACTGTTTAATTGAGAGCCTACTCTGTCCCGGACGCCATCTGGGAGCAGGGCAATGAGAACCTCTGACTTCTCCGTAGTGCTCGACCAGTCTTTGTAAATTTAATTTGTGCAATTAATATTGTCACCCACACCCTAACTGGCTTGGCTCAGTGGCTAGAGCGTTGGCCTGCAGACTGAATGGTCCAGGGTTCAATTCCCGTCAAGGGCACATGCCTGGGTTGTGGGCTCGATCCCCAGTGTGGGGCATGCAGGACACAGCCAACCAATGATTCCCTCATCATTGATGTTTCTCTCTCTCCCTCTCCCTTCCTCTCTGAAAATCAATAAAAATATTTTTTAAATATATATACACTGAGTGGCCAGATTATTATGACCTCTGAACCCATAATAATCTGGCCACTCAGTGTATCCTATCTAATAAAAGAGTAATATGCAAATTAACCATCACTCTGCTACACTCACAAGCCATCCCCACCAGCCAATCAGGAGCGATTATGCAAATTAACCCAACCAAGATGGCTGGGGCCAGGGAGAGAGCAGGAGGCTTGAGTTGCCCCTGGCGATGGAGGAAGCCAAGCTTTCCGCACACCCTGGCCAGCCCAGGCCTCCACTCAAGGCTACAAAGTTTCAATTATAGAAGATAAATAAATCCCAACAAAAATGGCTGCAGCCAGGGAGAAACAGGAGGCTTGGCTCTGCTCCAGGCTACAAAGTTTCAATTATAGAAGATAAATAAATCCCAGATACCAGGGCCTCTGCTTGGGTCACTGGGGGGCGTGGCTGGCCTGAAAACCAACACAGGCCCCTGGCCCAGGCCACCCCACGCCCCAAGGGAACCCCCCCCTGATCCGGGACACCCTTCAGGGCAAACCAGCTGGCCCCCACCCGTGCACCAGGCCTCTATCCTATCTAATAAAAGAGTAATATGCAAATTGACCATCACTCCAACACGCAAGGTGGCTGCCCCCATGTGGACACAAGATGGCTGCCACAAGATGGCCAGCAGGGCAGGGCAGTTGGGAAGGACCAGGCCTGCAAGGGAGGGCAGTTGAGGGCAATCAGGCCAGCAGGGCAGGGCAGTTGGGAGGGACCAGGCCTGCATGGGAGAGCAGTTGGGGGTGACCAGGCATGCAGAGAGGGAAGTTAGAGATGACCAGGCCTGCAGGGGAGAGCAGTTAGGGGCAAACAGGCTGTCAGGGGAGCAGTTAGGCATCAATCAGGCTGGCCGGGGAGTGGTTAGGGGTGATCAGGCTGGCAGGCAGAAGTGGTTAGGGGCAATCAGGAAGGCAGGCAGGCAAACAGTTGAGAGCCAGCAGTTTTGGATTGTGAGAGGGATGTCTGACTGCCCATTTAGCCCGATCCTACCGGGATAGGGCCTAAACGGGCAGTCGGACAAACCTTGAGGGGTCCCAGGTTGGAGAAGGTGCAGGCTGTGCCGAGGGACACATACCCCCTTTGTGTACCGGGCCTCTAGTATCCTATATAATAAAAGGCTAATATGCAAAGTGTCCCCTTGACCAGGAGTTCGACCAGCAGGCAGGCCGGCTAACTGCCCATGTCCCCTCCCCCTGGTCAGGCTGGCCAGATCCCACCCATGCACGAATTCATGCACCGGGCCTCTAGTATATGTACACACACACACACACACACACACACACACACATACACACACACACACACACTGAGTGGCCAGATTATTTTGCGTTCAGAGATCATAATAATCTGGCCATTCTGTGGATATAGTCACTCATAACTTTGCCAAAGTCTGTTTGGTAGTCAGCCACCAAAGGGGATGAAGGACTGGCACGTGCGATGAACAGGGACGGACCCTGAAAACGCTGTGTGAAGGGAGGGAGGCCAGACAAAGGCTGTGTGATACACACTGTGCGATCATTTACATGACCTGCCCAGGATAGGCAAATCTCTAGAGAAGGAAAACATATCAGGGCTTGGCGGAGGGCGGAAGAGGGAGTGGCTGCTAATGGATACAGGGTTTCTTTTGGAGGCGACAGAAATCCGATAGTGGCGATGATTGCATAACCCGGCGAATGTCCTAACAACCGCTTACAGAGAGCGCCTGGATGATTGCTCTCTCAGCCCGCGAGATGCCTGTCCCACGCAGGTCTGAGCCAGCTTCTCCCACTGCTGACCCCCTCCGGTCCCCCCGCGACAGATCACACTGCCTCCAAGCCTGGTCTGCCCAGCCCAACCTCATGTTCCTCCCACAGCATCCCAAGCTTCCGTGTTTTGCTTTGATGTCGACGCGCTTTGCTCTCTTCAGACACCAAAGCTCACGGTCACTGAGAGAAAGTGATAGGAAGACAGGTCTTATTTTTATTTTTTCAAATGCATTTTTATTGATTTCAGAGAGGAAGGGAAAGGGAGAGAAACAGAAACATCAGTGATGAGAGAGTATCATTCATAGGCTGCCTCCTGCAGGCCCCGCACTGGGGATCGAGCCGGGCATGTGCCCTTGACGGGAATCAAACCCGGGACCCTTCAGGCTGCAGGCCAACGCTCTATCCACTGAGCCAAACTGGCTAGGGCTATCTTGGGGCGTTTTATCTCTCTTTGGCCAGTGGAATCCTAGGGGAGGTCTCAGGGGAAGGTCTTAACAGAACATTCGTGAGCTTTTTAGGTGCGTCCTGCAAAGTGTGGCTTCGTCCACGTGTGGGTCTAGAGGGGTCAGACTCATTTTCTAGTTGGTTTCTTTTTTTGTTTTGTTTTGTTAATCCTCACCCAAGGATATTTTTTCCATTCATTTTGTTTTAATCCGCACCTGAGGACGTTTTTCCGTTTTTATTTTTAGAGAGAGTAGAAGGGAAGGAGGGGGGAGGGGGGAGAGAGAGAGAGAGAGAGAGAGACATCGATGTGAGAGAGACGCGTCAATTGGTTGCCTCCCATACTTGCCCTGACCAGGGCCAGGGATCGAACCTGCAACCCAGGCACTTAGCCTTAACGAGGAGTCGAACTGGAGACCCTTCGGTGTGAGGGCCGGTGCGCTAACCATTAAACCACACCAGCCAGGGCTGGCCATTTTTTTTTAAAGAAGGTCATCAACAACATCATTGAAGAGGGACCGGGACTGAGGCCGGTCTCCCCCAGCCCGGTCCACAACGTGTCAACCATCTGCTCTCGGTGGCGTCCTTGGTGAGGGAAGATAAGACCTTGATTCGTCAGCTGCCTGGAAGTCGCTCACGTGGTTTGGCCTTGTTTCATTTTATCGTGTCCGCTTCCCTCATTCGGCTGGCCCAGGAACCTCCCTGGCTTCCGAGCATCGGCCTCAGCATGAGTGTGGCCATCATTGGCACGCGGGCAGCTGCAGGGGAGTGGGCAGCACGCAGTGGAGGGGTCTGCTGGGTGTCGCGGACCCGGGTTCCAGTCCTGGCCGTGCCACAGGGAAGCCGGGGGGCTGTGGGTGAGGGGGAGGCCTCCCCCCGCCTGGGAAGCAGCCAGTCCTGCTGCAGAAGGCCCTGTGGCTCAGCAGGGAGTCCTCGTGGGAGAGGGTCCAGGAGGCGGACACTCATCGTAACCCATACCGGCGCCGCCGAAGCCCTCTGTGACGGGTGCTGCTTACAGACAAGGCCCTGCACAAACACGGTCCACATTTCCTTGAACTGATACCTGATCCCCGGACTCCCGCCACCACGCCACGCGGTGAGGAGGCCCAGCCTGTCCTTCCGGAGAAAAGCCCCATGGACGTGACCCAGCCCAGCTCCCGGGTAAAGGGGCTGCACGAGAGAGCTCAGATGACGCCACGTGGCTCAGTGGTTAGAGCTTCGGCCTCTGGACTGAAGGGCCTCGGGTTCAATTCCCCGTCAAGGGCACGTCCCTGGGCTGCTGCCCGGCCCCAGGTGGGTGTGCGTGTAGGAGGCAACTGATGGATGTGTCTCTCTCACATCAACGTTTCTCTCTCTCTCTCTCTTCCTCCTCCTCCCTCCCACTCTCTCTAAAAATCAATGGAAAAAATATCCTGAGGTGAGGATGAACAAAAATAAAGACCTAAATAAAATACAAGCAGCTGCGTGAGAGACCTCAGGCGACACCACGTGGGGAGAACGAGTCAGTGGACCCATGTGAACTTCGAGAAATAGGAAGTCTGCATTGGAAACCATGCTGTTTTGGGGTGGTTTGTTACGCAGCATCCGCTAACTGACACACCTCCCACGGTGGTGACAGCTCTCTGAGAGCAGGAAGCATGTCTGACTTGCTCCCTACTGTGCCCCCCACTGCCTACATCATTTCCTGGAAGATAGTAGGTGCTCTGTACCTATTTATTGAATGAATGAATGAATGAGTGGATTTTGAGAAGTCCGAGCCCTGGGATGATGTCATGAATCCAGTAAGGGCCCACCAGGCTCTATGTATGTAATCCACACAACCCGGGCATGTGCCCCGACTGGGAATCAAACCGTGACATCCTGGGACTTGAACCTAAAGTATAGGGGTCCCTCCTCTGGAAAAACTGCTGTCTGAAACTGCTGTTTGAACTACTCTGTTATTCTTAGACAGTCTCTTATTCTGTAGGTCAATTCTGATATTTTTAGACTGTAAAATAACTTTGTTTTTTGCTTGAATAGAAAAGATAAACTTAATTGTCTGACCTTGCAAGCTAGCCACCTAAAGGGGCTGATCCACTGGGACTAATATTAAGTCACAGAATTCTGCCAAGAGTTTGTTCATCCAAGGTTACGGTGTTTGATTATATATAATATGTATTCAAGGTTACCAGCTGCCTTACACAAAGAACTAGGAGGATATGAAAAGGAAACACTCCCTCCTGTGTTTGCTCAGCGTTTGACAGAGGTAATCTGCTCTGAACCTGCGCCAATAAAGATGGCTCCTAACTAACTGGCTCATGAGGCGTCTTGTCCAGCTCGCCGATTTGCCATACAACAAACCCACGACCTGGGTGTGTGCCCTGCCAGGGAATCGAGCCTCCGCCTTCTGGTGCACGGGACGACACTCCAAACACCTGAGCCATGACAGCCAGGGCTGTCCCCAGCTTTCATGAACGTACTTTTAAAATAAAAAATTTAAAAGTACCACAAACACTATGCTGTGACTAGATGTAACCGTGAGCAGTGGCCTCCAAATATCACACAACACTCACCCGCAATGTGAGTCTCCCTGAGGGCCTCGAAGCTACCTTTTTCTTTTAACCAGCACACCCTCAGGCAGAGGCAGAAAGCACACTGGCCTCCCAGCCACAGGGCCTCCCAGCCACACGGCCTCCCAGCCACACGGCCTCCCAGCCACACGGCCTCCCAGCGACAGGGCCTCCCAGCCACAGGGCCTCCCAGCCACACGGCCTGCCAGCCACACGGCCTCCCAGGCACACGGCCTCCCAGCCACACGGCCTCCCAGCCACAGGGCCTCCCAGCCACACGGCCTCCCAGCCACACGGCCTCCCAGCCACAGGGCCTCCCAGCCACACGGCCTCCCAGCCACAGGGCCTCCCAGCCACACGGCCTCCCAGCCACAGGGCCTCCCAGCCACACGGCCTCCCAGGCACACGGCCTCCCAGCCACAGGGCCTCCCAGCCACAGGGCCTCCCAGTCACACGGCCTGCCAGCCACCCGGCCTCCCAGTCACAGGGCCTCCCAGCCACACGGCCTCCCAGGCACACGGCCTCCCAGCCACACGGCCTCCCAGCCACACGGCCTCCCAGCCACACGGCCTGCCAGCCACACGGCCTCCCAGTCACAGGGCCTCCCAGCCACACGGCCTCCCAGGCACACGGCCTCCCAGCCACAGGGCCTCCCAGTCACACGGCCTCCCAGCCACACGGCCTCCCAGCCACAGGGCCTCCCAGCCACACAGCCTCCAGCCACACGGCCTCCAGCCACATGACGTGGCACCTGTCCTCTGGGCGAGATAACAGCCCATGCTCACGACATGTGTCCCCCAGCCAGCTCCTGGTTATTTATTTTAAAATATATTTTATTGATTTTTACAGAGAGGAAGGGAGAGGGACAGAGAGTCACAAACATCGGTGAGAGAGAGAAACATCGATCAGCTGCCTCCTGCACACCTCCTACTGGGGATGTGCCCGCAACCAAGGTCCATGCCCTTGACCGGAATCGAACCTGGGACCTTTCAGTCCTCAGGCCGACGCTCTATCCACGGAGCCAAACCGGTTTCAGCTCTTTTTTAATAACAGCTTTATTGAGAGCGATAAAGACTAACTGGACTTTAAGCAAACATAGCAGGGTCCACGGGAAAGCGGGGACTCACAGAAGTTCTCGCCCCGGGAGCTGTTGGGAGAACCCTGCAAGCAGAACTCTGGTCTCTGATAAAGCTCTGGATGCCAGCTTCCTCTCCTCTTCGCCCCCTTTTCCTTCTGCAGACACCCCTCCATCTGGCACGCAGGCCAAGTGTGCACGAGGCTTGCCCGCTGTGTCTGCGTGCACTGGCTTGCCACCCTTCCTTTTTCCTGAATAAATCCTTGTTGGTGACGAAACACCTAGTTCAGTGCCCGGCAAACTGCGGCTCGCGTGCCACATGCGGCTCCTTGGCCCCTTGAGTGTGGCTCTTCCACAAAATACCAGGGCCTGGGGGAGTCTATTTTGAAGAAGTGGCGTTAGAAGAAGTTTAAGTTGAAAAAATTTGGCTCTCCAAAGAAATCTCAATCATTGTCCTATTGATGATTGGCTCTGTTGACTAATGAGTTTGCCGACCACTGACCTAGTTGATATTATTTGTCAGTCTATAAGATATAAGTCACATGCTATAAAACTCACCCATTTAAAATAGACAATTCCTTGGTTTTTAGTGGCTTATAAATTAAAATGAGTGCTGATGCCCTAGCTGGTTTGGCTCAATGGATAGAGCATCAGCCTGAGGACTGAAGGGTTCTGGGTTCGATTCCCCGTCAGGGCACAGGCTCGGGTTGTGGGTTCAATCCCCAGTAGGGATCGTGCAGGAGGCAGCCAATCAATGATTCTGTCTCATCATTGATACTTCTCTCTCTCTCTCCCTTCCTCTCTTAAATCAATAAAATATATTAAAACAACTAAATAAAATGAGTGCCTGATACAGGTTAGTAAGCCAGGACAAGCAGCATAGAGAAACTGAGACAGACATTTAAAAAGTTTGCAGCCATCTGGTAAACCCTCTTCCCTAACCAAGGACACTTCAGATGACTTAGCCCTGGCCTGTGTGGGTCAGTGGTTAGAGCATGAGCCTCTGATTCAAGGATTTGGGGTTTGATTCTTAGTAAAGGGGTCAAGGGAATGTCCTTGGGCTGCAGGTTTGATCCCTGGGCCCAGTCGGGGTGTGTAGGAGGCCACCAATCAATGTGTCTCTCTAACATCTCTCTCTCCTCTCCCTTTCTTCCACTCTCTCTAAAAATCAATGGAAAAAAATATCCTGGGTTGAGGATTAAACGACCCCCCCCCCAAAAAAAAGAAAGTAAATTACTTACACTTCTCCTCCCTAACCAGAGGGTAAATAGCTTCAATCACCCTACTCGGGGAGACAGAGAGCAGAAATCCAATTAGTGCCATTTGCCGACCACACCCAAGGACAGATGAAGTTAAGAGAGTAAGTTTCATTTTCATGCCTCAGCATAAAGCTGATGATTAAAAAAAAAAAAAAAAAGTTTTTATCCATTTCAGAGAGGGAGAGGGAGAGGGAGAGGGAGAGAGATAGAAACACCAGTGATGAGAGAGAATCATTGACTGGCTGCCTCCTGCACGCCCCACACTGGGGACTGAGCCTGCAACTGGGCATGTATCCTGGCCAGGAATCGAACTGTGGCCTTCTTGTTCATGGGTTGACGATCAACCACGGAGCCACGCCGGCTGAGCCAGCTGGTGAAAATTATATTAAGCCTCGCCTAGGACCTCCCCTAAATGCTGGGACTTAAAACCCCTCAAAACGCCCTGGCCAGTGTGGCTCAATGGATAGAGTGTCGGCCTGCGGACTGAAGGGTCCCAGGTTCGATTCCGGTCAAGGCATGTACCTTGGTTGCGGGCACATCCCCAGTGGGGGGTGTGCAGGAGGCAGCTGATCGATGTTTCTCTCTCATTGATGTTTCTAACTCTCTATCCTTCTCCCTTCCTCTCTGTAAAAAAAATCAATAAAATATATATTTTTTAACAACCCTCAAAACAAAGGTCTCCCCGAGCTCTCTCCCTCCTGGGAACATGTGTATGCCTTTTCCCTCCCCCTCCCCCTCTCCCTCTTCTCCCCCCCGCCCCCCCTGCAGGCACACATCTCCTAAACTCTGAGGGACCCCATGAGGCTTGCAACCAGGACAGCAATGGGCACCGGCAGCTCGTCCCAGACAAACGCCCTGAACCTGACCCCAAGGGCCCCTGTCCTCTGATTTAGTGAGCCACAGCAGCCCCGACAGCTCATCCCCCATTAGTCCCTCTCCTCCTACCCCAGGCCCCGCCTTGTTTTACTGTCCCCAGCTTTCATAACCATCCCCCGAAACTCACTGGGACTCACCGTGTGAACATTTTCTTGCACAAAGTCAAGAACCCACACGCACGCCCAGCCAGCCCGAGGCAGACCCCCCGAGGGCCAGGCTCCTGCCCGGCCACAGGCGAGTTGCGCACCCACGGCCGCCATCAGCTCCAAAGCTGCGTCCTCCACGAGCGACCACGCGAGCACATCCCACGCGGGGCTCCGGGGACGGAGCCGAGTCCGCGAGGGAAGGGGTCTTATCTGGAACTTGCGGGGATGAGACAGGACCCGCAAAGCGGTGAAATCGACCTTATTCGGCAACCCCGCCGCCCTGGCTCCTTTCATTCAAGTTCAAGGGGGTGGAGCCCCCCAGGAGTCTATTTCTGGTTGGGCTCAACACCTAGGGGTGACCCAAGGGGCCAATTTAGGTCCTGGCCTCTAGTTAACAAGCTGCAGTTTCTTCTAGAAAAAAAGACCAACAAAAAACAGAAGGAAAAAAAACCTCTCAGGTGAACCAGAAGGGCCAGAGCTTGGAGGGACTGAGGTGGAAGCGGCACGTTGCTATGCCAGGTCCACACTGGAGCAGCTCCCCAGATCCAAGCAGGTCACCCCCTCTTGATTGGCTCGGCCGGGCCTCCTGTTACTGGCCCCTGGGTGCCATGATCTGACCAGGACACAGGCCCCGGAAGGCTGTGCGTGGTCTCCGGTCGGTGTGCTACACCCGGAGTCACAGCGGCCCAGCACCTACTCCATCCCTTCAGTAAGTGTGCCTTACACACCATTCATTCCCGGGGTTGCTGTAACAACACTACACAAACGACACAAACGGGGTGGCCTCAGGGAATAGGAGGTTTTTCTCTCACGGATCTGAAGGCTCAAAGCCGATCCCTGCCTCCATCCTCACACGGCGTTCCTGTGTCGCCCGCCCTGCTGGGTGAGGGCCCGTCCTGCTGGGTGAGGGCCCGTCCTGCTGGGTGAGGGCCCGTCCTGCTGGGTGAGGGCCCGTCCTGCTGGGTGAGGACCTGTCCTGCTGGGTGAGGGCCTGTCCTGCTGGGTGAGGGCCCGTCCTGCTGGGTGAGGACCCGTCCTGCTGGGTGAGGGCCCGTCCTGCTGGGTGAGGGCCCGTCCTGCTGGGTGAGGGCCCGTCCTGCTGGGTGAGGACCCGTCCTGCTGGGTGAGGGCCCGTCCTGCTGGGTGAGGGTCCGTCCTGCTGGGTGAGGGTCCGTCCTGCTGGGTGAGGGTCCGTCCTGCTGGGTGAGGGCCTGTCCTGCTGGGTGAGGACCTGTCCTGCTGGGTGAGGACCTGTCCTGCTGGGTGAGGGTCAGTCCTGCTGGGTGAGGGTCAGTCCTGCTGGGTGAGGACCTGTCCTGCTGGGTGAGGACCTGTCCTGCTGGGTGAGGGCCTGTCCTGCTGGGTGAGGGCCTGTCCTGCTGGGTGAGGGCCTGTCCTGCTGGGTGAGAACCGTCCTGCTGGGTGAGGGCCCGTCCTTCTGGGTGAGGGCCCGTCCTGCTGGGTGAGGGCCCATCCACTCCGGTATCACCTCCTGTTCCTAACTGCATCTGTAAAGATCCTGTTTCCAAATCACATCGCATCCTGCGGTTCTAGGGGGTAGGATTTCAACATATCTTTTTGGGGGATACGATTCTACCCATGACAAAGGCACGCTGGGTGTTGGAGCCCTGGAGCCCTGGCTGTGGGACCTGACAGAGCGGGGGTGGGGGTGGGGGGCGTTACAAGGGCTCACCATCTCCTGCTTTGGACGCATACACCCAGGAAGGAGCTCGGTAAATATTTGTGGAAGGAGTTAGTGCCATTGATTATTGGCGGCTGCTCGGCTTCTGCTTTGGTCCCCATTAAACACAGGTTGTGGACTTCCTCTCCCAAGTCAGGCAGGTCCCACGCAGGGACGGGCTGGATCCCCCCAGCGTTTAGATGAAACAGAACTACGTGCGGTATGTCACAGCGTGGCGCCCGGCTCCTGGCAGCTGGCCACCAGCAGGGCCCCTTCTGGGTGGAGACCTCACGGTGAGATGCGTGGAGGGTGGCCGTGAGATGGGTCTCCCGGATCTTCCCCCGGCACCGTCTTCACACACGGGAAGTGCAAGAAAAGGCGTTTAAGAAACTAACCTTCAGCCCTGACTGGTGTGGTTCAGTGGATAGAGCATCGGCCTGCGGACTGAAGGGTCCCAGGTTCGATTCCGGTCAAGGGCATGTACCTGGGTTGTGGGCACATCCCCAGTGGGGGGGTGTGCAGGAGGCAGCTGATCGATGTCTCTCTCTCATCGATGTTTCTAACTCTCTATCCCTCTCTCTTCCTCTCTGTAAAAAACCAATAAAATATATTTTAAAAAATTTAAAAAAAGAAAAGAAACTAGCCTTCAACCTCCCAGCCCTGGGGGCTGGTGCTGTGGTAGTTCTTTCATTTCATCTCTTTTATCTTTATGTTTAAATGTATTTTTATTGACTTCAGAGAGGAAGGGAGTGGGAGAGAGAGAGACAGAGACATCAATGATGAGAGAGAATCATTGATTGGCTGCCTCCTGCACGCCCCCTACTGGGGATCGAGCCCGAAACCCAGACATGTGCCCTGACCGGAATCGAACCCTGACCTCCTGATTCATAGGCTGACACTCAACCACTGAGCCATGTGGGCTGGGCTCATCTTTTTAAAGATGTTTTTATTGATTTTAGAAAGAGAGGAGGGAGAGGGAGAGAGAAACATTGATGTGACAAACATTGACCGGCTGCCTCCTGCACGCTCCCTACTGGGGATCGAGCCTGCAACCCAGGCATGTGCCTGGACCAGAATGGACCTGGCAATCTTTTGGTGCATGGGAGGACGTCCAACCAACTGAGCCACAGCGGCTAGGGCTCTGCGAGTTCATCTTCGTCTGTCAAGTCCATGAGGAATATCACATCTCTTTGTTATTTTCTGTGAATCAACTTGACCTTGAGAACACATCCTCGTTTCACTCAGCTGGCTAGACATTCAGCGCGTGATCTCTGTCTGAGCCATATGCCAGTGTGGGAATTCCTTCTGTATAATGCCCCCATCCCGGTGGCCTCGCTCAGGGTCCCGGCGGGGTGGGACACCATAAGTGGCAAGTCGAGAGGATGATTTACAAAGGTGTGGGTAGGCAGTGGGAAGCCAGCGAGAGACGCACTGAGAGCTGCGGGCACCTCTAAGTCAGCAAGGATGGGTCTGAGCTTTACGCTCCTTTCTCTTCTGATTTCTGAGCTGCAATCCCACAGCCAGCAGGAAGCCAGAGGGTGAGGGAGCCCACAGATACTGTCTGGTCGTTCAGGCTACTGTGACCACAATACCACAGACGGCAGCCTTCCCCCCAACGCTGAAGGCTGAGGAGTCCCAGGTCACGGTGCCGGCAGACCCGGCTCCTGCCGAGAACCCACTTCCTTGTTTGCAGACAGAACGGCAGAGAGAGAAATTATCTTTTGTCTCTCTCTCTCTCTCTCTCTCTTTTAAAATATATTATTTATTTCTATATATATTTCTATGTACATTTAAAAATATATATATATATATATATATTGATTTCAGAGAGGAAGGGAGAGGGAGAGAGAGATAGAAACCTCAATGATGAGAGAGAATCATTGACTGGCTGCCTCCTGCACACCCCACACTGGGGATTGAGCCCGAAACCTAGGCATGTGCCCTGACTGGGAATTGAACTGTGACCTGATTCATGGGTCACAGAGCAGGGCAGAGAAAGTTGGAGAAGAGACTTGGGGGGCAGGAAGGGACCTGAGAAACATTTTACTGAAATATGAGGGACAGTTACCATCCACGTCTGTACACCAATGTTGTTGCATTTGAACTTGACAGAGGGCCAGGCTCAGGACTGAGGGTCCTCTCTCCTTCTGGCTTGAGTCTCTCTCCAAAAGGGATAATTTGGGGAAAGACTCTGGCTAAGGTCGATCATCCCGAGGAGGAGGGGCTGGAGCTGGGAATGGAGGGAAAAGGAAGGGGAGTGAAGCCAGTCGGACTATTGGGGGAGGGCTGGGCGTGGAGGTGGGAGCCTGTAGGACCAGCTGTTACAGGCTGAATTGTGTCCTAACCCCCAGGACCTCAGCAGGTATACCACATTTGGGGACAGAGCTTTTATAGGTGTAATTAAATTAAAATGAGGTCAGGCCCTGGCCAGGTAGCTCAGTTGGTTAGAGCATCATCCAGATACGCCAAGGTGCGGGTTAGATCCCCAGTCAGGTCACATACAAGAATCCACCAATGCCTGGCCAGCGTGACTCAGCAGTTGAGATCGACCTATGAACCAGGAGGCCACGGCTTGATTCCCAGTCATAGCACATGTCCGGGTTGCGGGCTTGATACCCAGTGTGGGGTGTGCAGGAGGCAGCTGATCAATGATTCTCTCTCATCATTGAGGTTTTTCTCTCTCTCCCTTGCCTTTGAAATCAATACAAAGATATTTTGAAAAAAGAATCAACCAATGAATGCATAAATAAGTGGAACAACAAATCGATATGTCTCTTGTAAGGTTTGCAACGACGCAGGATACAACACACAGAGAGTCCAGGTGATTAGAAAGGGGGAGTTTTAATCTTGCGCTCCCGGGCGAAATTCGCTGGTCCGAGGGTGGGCCAGGGAAGTTCGTGCCAAAAAGGGGCGCAGGCACTTCTTTTATACAGCTGTTTAGTGAGGGGAGGGCAGAGGGCATGAGAGATGTGGAATTCCGCCTCGGGCCAGGGGTCTAGGAGGTTGCCAGTTATCTCTGCCACCATATACCTTGCATATGCATGCATAGGCTCTGGACTTCCCCCCCTGCCTCGACCTAACATCTCTCTCTCCTCTCTCTAAAATAAAAAAAGGAATTTAAGAAATTTCAAGTTTAAGTTACAATGAAGTCATTAGGTGGGCCCTCATCCATTGTGACTGGTGTTCTTATAAGAAGAGGAGATCAGTACACAGGCGTGTACAGGGGGGAGACGTAACAACTGGGACAACCTGGCATCGATAAGCCAAGGAGAGAGGCCTGGGGCACACCTTCCCGCTTAGCCTCAGAGGAAACCAACCCCGCTGTCACCTTGACCTTGAACTTCCGGCCTCCAGAACTGTGAGAAAATAAATTTGTGTGGCTTAAGCCCTCCCACCTGTGGTACTTGGTTATGGCAGCCCTACCAAAGGAGTCCGCCAGTCTCCCACATGGCCCTCGGGGACCCTTGCTTCCTGGTGTTCACACCCTTGTGTTGTCCCCTCCTACAGAGAATCAGGCTGCTCTGTGTGATCAATAGCAGAAGACGAAGTGACGGCGTGTGACTAGGTGAGGCTTGGTTGCAAAAGGCATTGCAGTTTCTACCTCGGTCTCTTGGGTTTCTCTCTCTGGAGGAACCCAGCGCCATGTTGTGAAGACACTCAAACAGCCCCACGGAGGCTCACACCAAGAGGATGTGACCAACAGCCAAGAGCCAGCACCGACTGCCAGCCGTGGAATGGGATCCCCCAGCCCCAGTCAAGCCTTCAGATGACAGCAGCCCTGGCTGGCTGACACCTGACGGCAACCTCACTGGGCATCCCAAACAGAATCATCCATCTAAGCCCCTCCCAAACTCGTGACCCCTAGAAACAATCCTATATAGTAAGAGCCTAAGATGCTAAGTGTCCAGTGGGCTGGTCGGCCTTTCAACCAATCAAAGCGTAATATGTTAATGATATGCTAAGGCCACTCAACCACTTGCTATGATGTGCACTGACCACCAGGGGGAAGATGCTCCGACCCGTAGGTAAGGTTGCTGCTGGGATCTGGCCCAGATCATGCACCGGTGGGGTCCCTTGGTGTGGCCTGCGCCTCCTCGCAATCCAGGACCCCTTGGGGGATGTCGGAGAGCTGGTTTTGACCTGATTCCACAGGCCAGGCCGAGGAACCCCGCGGGTGCACACATTCGTGCACTGGGCCTCTAGTAAGAAATAATAAAGTATTATTGTCATTTTACGTTACTGAGTTTGGGGTTGTTTGTTACGCGGTAATAGATAGCTAATACAGGACCCCCTTCTCCACTCCCCCTCCCCCTCCTCTCCAACCGTTCTCCTGCTTTCTTCATTGTCGGCCCCACACCATGACGACTCCATCAAAGACTCAAGCAAATAGACTGAGGCCCCAAAATGGCTCTGGGGAGATGCAATATTATTAATACACAAAAGGAGAGGTGCCCATCCTCAGACATACGCACAAAATGGGGATTCAAATAAATAAGACACTTGAAAAGCACTTAAAACAGGGAAGAGATGTGATCTAAATGCTTTCTAACCCAGGGCACCTGTTTGGCGGAAATTTTAAATGAGTATAAATGATTGTTGTTAAGAGGTTTTTCTTTAATATCCAAAAAGGAGAATTACACCAATAAAAAGACTGGTATCTCCACACTTTAAAACACACTGAACACAGAGAACGAATAATCATTAGATTCAACTTTGGTCCATATTGGAGTTTCTCCGAGTGGATTAAGCCCTGGGGCACAGCAGGCCCAGGGGGCAGGTCACCTGTGCACACAGGCAACAGCTGGCCTGGCCACGGTCTCTTGGCCTGTGGGTCTCTGTGGTCCTACCCTGAAGGAGGGGACACCGTCTACCTAGCCAACTTCACCCTGCCCCATTCCCACTCCCGCCTGACAGCCAGGCCGACGGTGTCCCCTCCTGCTGCTTCTGTGACCTGTGGATGCCGGGTGTCTTTGCTGCTGCAGCCACAGGCCTGGTGTTGAGTCCTGCCTGAGTCCTGCCATCACTGTGAGGCCTCCCCCCGCCCCCATTTCAGGGGACTCCCTCGCCACCCAGGGTATCTCCCTGAGATTTATCCCTCAAATCCTGTTTTCTCTCATGTCTTTTCATAACAAAAGGGTAATTTCCAAATTGACCAAACAGCAGATCGACTGGTCGCTACGATGTTCACTGACCACGAGGGGGCAGAGGCTCAACACAGGAGCTGCCCCCTGGTGGTCAGTGTGCTCCCACAGGGGGCATGCGGCTCAGCCACAAGCCAGGCTGACAGCGGGTGAGAGCAGCAGGCGCGGGGGCCTCTCCTGCCTCCACGGCAGCTCTAAGGATGTCCCATGGGGAGCGGGCCTAAGCTGTCAGTTGGACATCCCCTGAGGGCTCCTAGACTGCTAATGGGCGGAGGCTGGGCCGAGGGACCCCCACCCCAAGTGCACAAATGTCGTGCACCAGGCCTCTAGTGTCTGTTCATAAGGCCCGGTTAAATCCGAGGCTGAATTCTTAGCTGCCAAAAACACCCACTCCCCTTTAGTTGAGGGCAGGGATGGCTTCATTGGCGAACCCTCCCAGGAGGTAAGGGCAAAATATCTGGCCTCTGTGCTCCCAGAGCCGCAGAGGTGAGAGCAAAACTCCATCCCACCTTCCGGGCCGCTAGCACTCACCATGTTTCCACGGCTCTAAGTGGACCTGAGTTCTAGGAGCGGCGGCCGAGGTGAGTTCTGTGTTTTGTTCGTTTTCCGGGTGGCCCTCTAAAGCACAGAGAGGTTAAGTCACTTGTTCGAGGTCACCCAGCCAAGAAGCAGAGCAGCCTGGATTCAAACTTGGGGGTCCAATCCTGAGCCCCTGTGCTGGACCCCATACACTGCCTGTCCCCCGAGGATGAGGGAGGGACACGTGCAGGGCTAGGGGCTGTTTTCTCTGGCCGGCCCAAGGTTGGCGGTGATGCCCACCCACTCGGGCAGGAAGGCCGCTTGTGGCTTGAAGATCATGCGGAGGCGGGAATGGGGCCGGGTGAAGTTGGCCAGGTAGACGGCGTCCCCTCCTGCAAGGTAGGCGGCCCAGACCCCAAAGGTGCCCACGGTGAAGACGGTGTGGTTGCACTGCGTGAGCAGCGCAAAGTCCTTGGCGGGGGAGCCCTGGCGACCGTCGCCCGCGAACACCACGTCCCCGAGGGAGCTGTTGATGTTCCGCCGGCACCAGGCCATGTCATCGCTGGTGACCACGAAGACGGGGGAGGGGTGGCGGGCCCGGAAGCGGTCCAGGGCCCGCTGCAGGTAGGCGCGGTCGGCCACCACGCCCTTCCACACGTTGGGCATGACGTGGACGTAGTCCCCGCGGCGCACGTGGACCCCCACGAAGGTGGCCGGCCGGCTCCCGTTCACGCGCAGGCCGCGCAGGTACGCCTGCGCCCGCTCCCGCACGTGGTCGTGCAGGGTGAACTCCCGCAGGATCTCGGGGCGCAGGTGGTGGTAGAAGGTCCAGGAGCAGGGGTAGCCCGTGAGGCGCACGTACTCCCAGGGGATGTGGCGGTACTGCTCCTCCATCCAGTCGTTGAGGCGGTAGTTCCGCCACGGGACCCTGCGGGCCGCGGCGCCCTGCAGCACCGGGAGGGAGATCCTGAAGACGGGGGCCAGCGTGCTGTGCATCTCGGCGGGGATGAAGGCGGGCCGCCCGTTCAGCTTGGCCAGCGCGTACAGCGTGGCGTACTGGCCCATCTGGTTGCCCAGGCGGCCGATGGCGTTGATGGTGAACATGCCCCCCTGGGGGAGGTGCCTGGGGACCAGGACCACGAGGCCCCGGGAAGCCCAGGGGGCGGGCACCAGGGCCAGGCGCTGGTGGCAGTGGAAGATGATGGACACCACGAAGAGGATGAGGAAGAAGATGGTGGAGAAGGAAGGGCAAGTGGTCCAGAATCCCATGATGGCTGCAGGGAGGAGAAAGGACTAAGTCAGGAGGGATGGCTGGACATTCCTCTGCTGTCTCACTCTCCCCCCACCACCCAGGTCATACATGTATTCACTCACTCAGCGCCTCCTCGGGGGAGCTTCAGGCCTGGGTCTGAGCCCTGCCCCAGGCCTCACTGGCGCTGTGTGACTTCAGTCAAGTCACTTCACGTCTCTGAGTTCCAGTCTCTCCACCCGCGGAACACGGACGATGAGCTCGAACCATCTGAAAGTGCCCGTTCTTGACCTTACACCACTGCATATGGTCCAACCTAACAGACCGCCTTACTAGGTTCGCGTGAGGCTTGAACGAGTGGCACTGTCATTTGTAGGAAGTGCTAAGTGTAGGGAAACAAGTACTGCCAGGCTGTTTCCGACTGAAGCTGTGTTCTGCGAGGTTCACAGGCCAAGAAGGCAGCACAAGGGGAGGTCAGGAGCACAGATTCTGAGGCCAGACGCCCAGGTTCAGGTGTGGGCTCCGCCTCCCGCTGGCTGGACTACCCTGAGCATGCTACTTAACTCCCTGGGCCTCAGTCTTCCCCTCCGTACAATGGGGTTACCCATAGCACCTCCAGCAACTGCGCTCCAGAGCCCCTGCCGTGGTCAGGGCTTCCTGTTGCTGCTGGTGGGCGTGGTGGATTCATGCCCTTCAGACTCCTCCCCCCTTCCCTTCCCCTGAATATGGGCGGGCCTGGCGCTGCCTCGGCCAATCAAACATGGCGAAAGCGAGGTTGTGCCTTTTCTGGGCCAGGACTTAAGGGACCAGCAGTTCCCACTTCCTGCTTCTGTAACGTTCTCTCTGCATTGCTTTAGTATTAAGGTCTGTGGTGAGCCCTTTTTATTTTTTGGGTAATGACTTTATTAAGACGATATTCAAATATCACGCAATTCACTCTGTCAACTGTGCAGCCCTGGCCAGTTGCTCAGTGGTTAGAGCATCAGCCTGCAGACTGAAGGGCTGTGGGTTCAATTCCCGGTCAAGGGCACAGCCTCCGCTGTGGGTTCAATCCCTGCCCTGGTTAGGGTGCTTTCGAGAGGCAACCCATTGATTTGTCTCTCCTGTCTCTCACATCAGTGTTTCTCTCTCTCTCTCTCTCCCTCTCCCTCCCTCCCTTCCATTCTCTCTAAAACTCAATGGAAAAAATATCCTCAGGTGAGAATTTTTTTAAAAAGCATGCAATTTAATGGCCTTTTAGTATATTCAGCGTCGTGCAACCATTACGATTTATAGGAAAGTTTTATCACCCTAAAAAGAAACCCTGTGGTCCTCAGTCATCTCCCTGATCTTCCCACCCTCCCTGCTTTGGCTACTATATCATTCATAGAAGCGAAATAATTCAGTATGTGGTTCTTTGAGACTGGCTTCTTTCACTTAGTATCATATTCTCTTTTTTAACTGATTTTTAAAGAGAGGAAGGGAGAGGGGGAGAGAAACACTGATGTGAGAGCAAGGCCTCAATCCGGCTGCCTCTTGCACACCCCGTATTGGGGATCGAGTCCACAACCAGGGTATGTGCCCTGACTGGGAATGGACCCGGTGACCTTTAGGTGCCCAGGACGACGCCCAACCGAGCTACACTGCCCAGGGCTAGTATCGTGTTCTCAAGGCTCATCCATCCCGTAGCAGGAGTCGGCACTTCATTGATTTCTTTTTATAGCTAATATTCCAGTGCGTGGGTATATCTCGTTTTGTTTATCAGTTCATCAGTCGATAGGCATTTGGGTTGTTCCCACTTTTGGGCTCTTATGAAGAGTGCTGCCGTAAACACGTGTGTACAAATCTCTGTGTGGACCGACGCTTTCACCTCCCCCGGGGATTTACCGAGGAGTGGGATTGCTGGGCCACGTGCTAACTGCTCAGTCGTTTCAGGCGCCGCAGGCCGTTTTCCACAGCAGCTGCCATTCCTCTCCCACCAGCCGCGTGTGAGGGTCTGATTTCTCCACACCCTCCCCGGCGCTCGCTGATGCCTGTCTATTTGCTCACAGGAAGTGTGCCGTGCTCTCTCCTGGTGGAGCCTGCACGGTGGAGCCACACCCCGCTCACCTCCAGCGCCCTCCGGACTGCACTGGGCTCGGCCTGGGTTTCCTGTCCTTGTAATGGGATGAATTACCCCTTCTTCAGGAGTTGCTTCTTGTTTTGTTTTGTTAATCCTCACCAGAAGATCGTGTTTCACCTTGTTTTTCAGAGAGAATGGAGGGGGGCGGGGAGAGAAACACTAATGTGAGAGAGACACATTGACTGGGTGCCTCCCACTCTCGCCCCCACCAGCGGCAGGGCTCGCACTGCAACCGAGGTACATGTCCTTGACCAGGAATCGGACCCATGACCCTTTGGTGTGGGGGCTGACCCTCTCACCACTGAGAACCACTGGCCAAGGCAGGAGTCGGGCTCTCCTCCAGCCCTCACATGGGCTCTCAAACACGGTCCTTTCACCCCAGGTCTCCGGTGCGTCCTGATCCGCTTTCTCCTCCCCCCTCCCCCCTGCCTCTCCTCTGTGTGCCCCTCCTCCGTGGTCATTCCAGTGGCCACAGCTCAGGAGTCTCCCAAACCCCTGCAGAAGCTCTGGACTATGCGGCCTCCACGCTCGGTCACCGGCTTCCACCTCACCCATCTCTGCTTCCACTGGCTCCCCTGAATGATGGGGCTCTGTGGGCGGGCTTGCCTCAGTTCTCCGCCCATAACCCCAGGCTCCTCCCTTGATTAACCTGCCCCCTTAGGGAAATGGGACCAGCCAGGGCCTCCCTGAATGAAGCCGATGTGGCATGGGTTCCCAGCGAGGTCAGCTGGCTCTCACCACATTTCCGAATTACCATTTTCCGGCTTCACAGGGTACAAAAGCAATACCCTCCGGTAGAAACCATGCTTCCAATTTTGAATTTTCACCTTTCCCCCGCCTCGCGACACGCGGTAGGGTACTCTCTCATGGTGCAGGGAGCAGCAGCGAGGTGATTTTGCCCAACTGCAGGCTAAGGTAAGGTTGGCTAGGCTGAGCTATGAAGTCTGATGGTTTAAGTTATTTTTTAATATTATTTTTATTGATTTTAGAGAGGAGAGAGAGAGAAACATCAATGATGAGAGGGAACCATGGATGGGCTGCCTCCTGCATGCTCCCTACTGGGGATGGAGCCTGCAACCCCGGCATGTGCCCTGACTGGGCATTGAACCCTGACCTCCTGGGTCATAGGGCAATGTTCAACCACTGAGCCACGCCTGGCCGGGCTGGTGGTTTAAGTCTATTAAATGCACTTTCCACTTATGATATCTTGCATTTTATCTGAATGTAACCCCATTGTAAGTCCAGGAGCATCGGAGCAAGAAACGTCTTGCTTGCTGCCTTAGTTTCCAAAACAGCGAGTGAAACCTGCCCCACTGAGAGCCCCTCTTCTCACTGGGACAACTCTGTCCCGACCTTTCTCACCCTGCCTGCCTTAGCTCCTGCTGGGTCCCCAGGGGGAAGGCGTCAGCCTCTAGCCAGCTCCCTGGCCCTGGGCCCCTGGGGCGGAGGAACCAGCTCAGGACAAAGGGGCCACCTCCACGGTGTGTGATCTGTGCAGTCACCAGGCCCTGATCGCCAACAGGCCCTGTGTTTGGTTTAATGCTCTGCTCTCGGCCTCTAGAAATTCTCGGTGAGTTTGAACAAGGCACCCACGTTTGCATTTTGCCCAGGGCTCTGCAGATGGGGCAGCCAGACCCGCTGCCGCGCTCAAGAGCTCCCTCTCCTGGCTGCTCGTCGGCTGAGCAACTGAAAGGCTGAGGAAAGCGGGGAATGGAGGCTGAGGCGCCTGGGGTCCTGCCCCGTGCCAGGCGCTGGTCTCAGCGCTTACCACCCTGGGCTACACTTCCTTACAGCCGTTTCCCTAAGGTTGGTGGCAAACCCCCACCCAAAATGAACTCATTAGGGGACAAAATCTGGCCCGAACCCACGTGCGGCCATTTGTAGGCGCCCCTGAGTGTGAACGCCCGTGTGTTTTGCTGCAGAAACAGTAACGTTTGCTGAGGGACACTGTCCAGACCCTGCCAGTGGCGCTAGGTGGCATGCTGCCCGCGCACCCCACGGTGCCAAAACACAGCTTCTAAAACGTCTGGCCCGAAGTTTCAGATACGAGACTGCCGGCCTTGGCCTGTCTTCGCTCATTCGGCCCTCACCATCGCCCAGGAGGAAGGTGCATTTTTATGCCCATTTAACAGATGAGGAAACTAAGACACAGAGAGGTTAAGAAACTTGCTTGAAGTCACACAGCTAGGAAAGAGGCGGAGCCTGGACTGGAACCCAGGCCATGTGTTTTAGGAGACGGTGCTCTCAGTTACGGTCCTGGATTTCTCGAGCATGTCCTGAGGGTGAACACACGCTCCCTTGGGTTACACGGAGGGTTTGACCTGCCCTGACTCTGCTAGTTCTGGGTCGGGTCCCACCCTGCTGAGCCACCTCAGAGCTGTGCCCTGGGAGGGCCTCTCTCCGTTCTGGGGCGCTGTGAGGGTGACGGTGCCCAATACTTGAGGAAACCTCCCTCCCAAAGTCTCCATTCCAACTTGGGGGGAATGGTTCCCTCCCCCTCTGGCTGCCTCTGCCCCTCCCTCCTTCCCCAGGTACCTTTGTGGGTACTAATCCCCTCAGGCAGCTCAGGCTACTGAGAACAGGAGCCCTGGCCGGTGTTGCTCAGTAGTTAGAGCGTGGGCCGGGCACCCAATTCCCAGCCAAGCACATGTACTGAGTTGTGGGTTCACTCCCAACCCTGGTCAGGGGTCAGGGGTCAGGGCACGTGCTGGAGGCAACCAGTGAGACATCCATGTTTCTCTCTCTCTCTCTCCCCATTCCTCCCTCCCTCTGAACAAGCAATGGGAAAAGTATCCGCAGGTGAGGATTAACAACAACAAGGAACAAAAGGGAGGACAGGAATAGCTCCCTCCAGATAACATTCGCCTAAGGAAGCCCTATCGCTAGGTGAGGGGGAAGAGTGAGACCTGAACCTTATCCTGGCGTTTTCTCTGGCAGCAAAACCAGCCTCTGCACCGCCCGCTGTTCCCCCGCCTGGGCTGCTCCTGCCCCGATGCCGCGCTGATGCCCAATGCCCTTCAGGTCACAGCCCAAACGTCCCCTCCGGACCCCTGGCCTCCGCAACCACTTCCTTCCTTGCTTTTGC
This sequence comes from Corynorhinus townsendii, assembly GCA_026230045.1. Classification (NCBI taxonomy): domain Eukaryota; kingdom Metazoa; phylum Chordata; class Mammalia; order Chiroptera; family Vespertilionidae; genus Corynorhinus; species Corynorhinus townsendii. Next base: position 45,899,064 of record JAPDVU010000011.1, on the reverse strand, counting down.
TCCAAAGGACTTGCCACCTTCCACCGTGTTCTAGAACGAGTGGCTTACTCCTTTCCCGTAGCGACCTCTCCTCGCTCGAGACTGTGAGCCTGACACGGACGGGCTCTGAGTGTGGCCACGTGTGCTCACCTGTGCTCAGTGTCTGCACAGGGAGGGCCTGCTGAGCGGGTGAGTGTGTGAATCCTGCACCGCCTTCTCCTGTCACTCACACCCACGCTCAGGTCCCACGTCCCCTGATTTCAGGGTGCCTCAGCCCCCAATCCCTTTCTCTCGCAGCTAACTCCTCCTTACAGTTTACTTTCAAACCCGAAGTCCCATCCTCACTGGTCTGGCTCAGTGGATAGAGCGGCAGCCTGCGGACTGAAGGGTCCTGGGTTCAGTTCCGGTCAAGGGCACATGCTCGGGTTGCGGGCTTGATTTCAGAGAGGGAGAGGGAGAGAGATAGAAACATCAAAGATGAGAGAGCATCATTGATTGGCTGCCTCCTGCACTCCCCACAACCCAGCCATGTGCCCTTGACCAGAATCGAATCTGGGACCATTCAGTCTGCAGGCTGACGCTCTATCCACTGAGCCAAACGGCTAGGGCTAAAAAATATTATGTATATTTTAAAAATCCGAAGATCCTGTCCTGGCTCCCACGGGCCGGCCCCTCCCTGGAACCAGAAGCGCGGACTGCTCGGCTGTGGCCTCCCGCCCCCAAGGCAGGCTCTGGACAGAGGTCCGGCTCCCTGTTGGATCCTGTGGTGCCACAGTCAATGCCGAGGCCCTGGAGGCTATGTGCCTCATCCTCCGAGGCCCTAGCTTTTCTCAGCGAAGGTGACGAAACGGTATTTTTCTAGTCAAAACCAGTCAGTAGGGAATAGAGTTGACAGCAGCATTTGCATGACAATTTCACGACTGGAGCGCCCCGTCCTCGCTGGAAACTGGCCTTGGGGGAGGCTGGCTTTGAGCTCTGTTCTCCTCGGGGGTCCCCACTTTCGGCTGCTAGAGACACTGAGGCCCAAAGCAGTCCCGTCTCACCCCCATCCCCACCTCAGGAAGCAGCTCACGGCTGCGGGTTTCCCAGCGGCCGCTCCGAACCTTCCAAGAGCACCGCGTTTTAGGGCTTGAAAGCCACGCGCAGCTAACCCACAGCTGACAGAAGGTTCCAGAGGGAGGAGGGGCTGGCTTGGGGGTACGGCCCACCTCGGTGTGAGGGGCCCTGACCCACAGCACCGCATGGTGGGGCTGAGCCGCCGGCTGTTCCAGGGGGCGAGTGTGAGTGCAGCAGGGACCCCAGACCCGGGAAGCCATCTGGCCCCTGGCCCATCCTACCTGCCTGGAGCCCCCTCCTCCGCCAGCCCGCTCGGGGCGTCCAGCTTCGGTCCCCCTGGGGCACAGCTCTCAGGTCCCACACGGCCAGGCGGGTGGCGCGGCTGGCAGGGGTCCCTGCGGGGAGAGGGAGGCTGCGGTTGGTGAGGGGATTGGGGCAGGGGGGGGGGCGGTAGTGGTGTTGGATTCTGCAGCTCAGCTCAGAGCTCCCGCCCAGAACCCCCACTAGCCGGGGGCCTGCGAACAGCCACTCAGCACTCACTCCCGAGGGCCCACCCGGCGGCCACGCTGCTGCGGGAAGACTGGTGAGGAGGACGCTCTCTTCCTGGGCACAGGTTTGACCCGTGTCAGGGGTGACAGGCGGGGTGCTTGCAAAACAGCAGGGGGGGCGGGGGGGCCGGGGAGGGGAAGGAGCCTGAGGCCCAGATGGACCTCCACGCTGCCCCGGGCACGGGTCCCTGGATCTGGGTCTGGTGGGAGCACAACCAGATTCCGTTCCTTAAAGGGGCTGGGGGTGCGCTCCAGCTCCCAGAAGGGGTAGGGGCTGGCCATCTGGGTCCCAAGTGGGCAGGGGTGGCTTCCGGGTTCCTCAGGATTGTCGGGGGACTCATGGTCTGGTTGCCCAAGGTGCTGAGGGCCAGAAAGTGGCCCGGCCTGAAGCACCCAGGCAGGGGAGGAGAGCCGGGAGGGGTGTGGGGCTAGGCCCTTCACGCACTGATGCCCAGGGACTCCGGGCAAATGCCAAATGCCGGCCGCCGGAGCGCAAAATGGCGCCAGGCTCCTCTGAAGGGGCGGAGGGTGGTGCCCGTCATGGGGGAGAGGCAGGGGGCATCTCTGCACGCGGCAACAGCACTGGGGACACTGGAGACTGTGAGATCAGGCTGAGGGAGGCTGGAACCCCAGCTGCACCCCCAGGTGCCCCATAGACTCCCAGCCTGGGTCCCGATTCAGAGCCAGGGCACTGGGCAGTGGGGCCGAGAAAGGCTCCAAGACCCCCAGACCTGAGTGAGCCTCATTAGGGGCTGTGGCCCTGGGAGGGGGGGGGGGCATTCGAGCGCCAAGTCCTTCCTAGCTCTGCCATCCTGAGGTCTGGACTTCTGGCCCCTTGGACACCCCGGCCCTGCCCTGCCGCTCTCTCTCCTCCCTCATCACACACCACCCCAACATCTGTTCCCCCATCTGCTCTGGGGACCTTAGGATCAGTGTTGAACGTGGGGGCTCAGATGCCTGGACCCTGAGGCCTAAGACGGCAGACTGCAGGCTGAGCTGATCAGAAAGTCCTCAGACCCTAAGCCCAGGGCCCGCCCACCAGGAGTCCTGGGGGAAGCTACCATCTGCCTGCCCTGCCCCACAGGGCTTTGCACCCGCTTCCCAGGCCCCCCCACCCCCGTCTGTCCTCCCCCTCAGCATGGTTCTCTGGGCTTTGCACCTAGGGGGGAAAGGGTTAAGGGTGGAGGCTGGGGGTGGGTGGCGGGGAGGCCCAGTGGTTTGGCGATAATCCCCTCCGTGCCCCGGGTGTGGAGAACAAGGTTAGGGCACCACGTGGGAAAGGGGCTCACTCTGATCCCTGTGGGCCGGGGCCTGGCCTCCAGCTTCTGATCGCCCGCCCGCCCGTACCTTCCCTCCTCCCCTTCCTACCGCCAGGCCTGGCCAGGCCTGCTGGGCTGTCTGTGCTCTTGATCCCAAATGCCTCAGCTGCAGCCTGCCTGCCTGTCTGCCCCAGCCCTTAGGCACCCTGGGCCCTGCCCGACTCCCTGTGGACGTTGGGTGCCCGGCCACCCCGCCCGGGCCTCCCTGCCTCCCCCTTGGCCCTTCCCCTGGGCTTGCTCTCCCCTCCTGTCTGTCTCTGCGACTGTGCCTCTGGCCCATAGTCTAGCCCTTTGTCTTGGAGCTTCATCCATTTCTAAACGCCCCACCCCCTGCCCAGCTCTGACCCATTACCCTGATCTGATGCCCTCCCTCAGGTTCACCCCCCCCCCCGTGCCCTCTCCCCAGGGCCCCTGCCCCCCGACACTGACAGATCTCTCTGGGGTGTTAAGCTACAGATTAGTTCAGGCAAAATTCTCAATTTTGCTTGCGTTCTTTCCCCTTTGGGTTGTGTAAACAGTAATTCTCCCCAGATGGAACTATTTTCCTCGCTTCGAGGCCGCCAGGAGGGGCTCAGGCGGGGCTGGGTGGAATGCTGGGGTCTCGGGGGCCTGAGGGAGCTGGTGGAGGCTGACACTTGAGGACAGCCCCAGGCTCTCAGCCTGGCCCCTCCTGTCCTTCCCAGGTACTTGCCCTGCTGAGACCATGTCCGTGACCTTCGCCCTCTTGCTCCTCCTGAGCCAGGCCACCTCAGACCCATGCTACCACCCGGGGGGCCGCCCCCGCTTCTGCCTCCCACCCGTGACCCAGCTGGCTGGCGTGGCGGCCTCCTGTCCCCAGGCCTGCACCCTCTCCACAGGGGCCGAGGCGGGCAGCAGGGCCACCTGCAATGGCAGTCTGACCCTGGCCCTGGGGGGCTCCTTCCTCCTGGCATCTGTCAGCCTGCGCTTCTGCACCCCAGGACCCCCAGCCCTGGTCCTGTCGGCTGCCTGGGCCACAGGAGGCCCCTGGAGATCGCTGTGGCGCAGACCCGCCTGGCCTGGCGCCTTGGGGGGCCCTGAAAAAGTGACCTTCCGTGCCCCACCAGGCTCTAAGGCCAGCGTGGTGGCCAGTCACCTCCGAGTGGAGTTTGGGGGCCGGGCAGGGCTGGCAGCAGCTGGAGTGAGAGGACGCTGCCAGTGCCACGGCCACGCCGCCCGCTGCGCTGCCCGTGCCCAGCCCCCCCGCTGCCGCTGCCGCCACCACACCACCGGCCCGGGGTGCGAGAGCTGCCGCCCATCCCACCGAGACTGGCCCTGGCGGCCTGCCACACCCTGGCACCCCCACCCTTGCCTACGTGAGTCCTGGGCCCGCTCTCCCCAACCTCACCCACCATCAGGCCCACGGTCCCTTGTCCCTAAGGGGCAGGATGCTCTCCCACCCCAGAGCTGCCTGCTCCTTGCTTCTCCCCTCACTGTTCTCAAGCTGGGGCTCCCCTCTTCACCTCCCCCCACAGCCTGCCCGGCTTCTCTGCTGCCCCAGGCTTCCAGCTGCCTACCTGCCCATTAGGGGGCTCCCGCTCTCCCTCACACTGGATCACAATGAGAATGAGAATGACATGAATAACATCTTTCGAGCCCAGGGCCTGGCTTGCTGCAGGGGCTCTGATTACACCGATTGCGAGGTTATAGGAACAGGGCACTGGCCCTTTCCTGACTCATCCGTCATGCAGCCATCACCTGCTATGTGCCAGGCAGGCCCATCTCACGGACGAGGAGACTAAGGCTAAAGTTGGGAAGTCTTCGGGCAAGGACACACAGCCAGGAAGTGGCTGGGCCAGAAGCTGGGCTGGGGGACTTGGCTTGTCCCTGCCACGCTCCTGCCGGCGCTGTCACACTCCGCGTTCTCGGGCAGCAGACGACTCACTGCCCGGGCTCGCATTCCAGCTCCTCTGGTGTGATCCTCACAAGTGACCTAACCCCTCTCTGCCTCCGTTTCCCCACCTGTAAAGCGGGGGCAGTGAAACTTCGATGAGCTCATTAATATACAGGAAGTCCTTTGAGTAGGGGTGGGGAATGTCTGGCCCTTGGGCCATCTAAGGCCTGAGAAATCATGTGGCCTGGCCCTGCCAAGGCATTAGGGGTGAGTTAAGTAAATGTTTGACCAACTATAGCAGGCTGATTTTTAAGTTGGTGACATCGTATGGCCCCCGAATGACGTTATAAATATCCAAATGGCCCTTGGCAGAAAAAAGGGTCCCCACCCCTGCCTTAAGAGTAAAGCCTCATGGGGTACCTGGCACAGAGGAAGAGCTTGTGGGGTCTCTGCCAATGTTGCCAGCCCCCAGATACGGAGGCGAGGCCTGGCCCGCATCCATCACTTGCCCTACGGCTCACTGCCAGCAAGGGCCGCCCCCAGCGCTCCCGTGGCAGGCCCAGGCCGGCCCAAGCTGGCCGCTCAGCGCCTTCTCCCGCCATGGTGCTCCCGGACGGCAGCTCTGAGTCTGGGCCCCTCCCTTTCCTGCAGAACCCTCTCCTCAGAGACAGCCCTCCTGCTCTCTCACCTCCAGCTGGCAGCCCTTGCTAGCTGGTCTGGGTGTGCTTGTTACCAGGCCCTGGGAGGTGACCCCACTCCACTGAGAGAGACACACACAGAGGCACAAAGACGCACGTAAACACACACCCTCCAGTTCCCTGGACTCCCCTCCCTCACCTCCCACGTTCTTTGCCCTTTTCACCCTCTATTTCTTCTTGCAATGACTGACTTACAGACCATCCATTGTTCTCAGCTTCCCACTCTATCCTCATCCTAACTGGGGTCCTCCTTGATCCTCTGCCCCCACCACCTCAGGGCCTCTGTTCCGTTGATCCATTCCCACCAGCCAGATCTGAGTGGTGGTGGTGGGGGGGAGACTAACATGGCCTGGGGGTGCAGCGGGGATCATCCTGGGCCTGGGAAGAACCTGGGAGCAGGGGGGAGGCTGTCCCTCTGCGAATCACCCTCCTCACACACACACACACACCAGGCTGAGCTGGCACCTCCCTCTGAACCTGAGTACGAGACCAACTGCTGTGATGGAGAAGGGTCCAGACAGGATGGGACTAGTCACAGGCTTTCGGGAAGTGGTGGCCTGAACCCCTTCCCTCAGGTGGGGGAGTTCTCCAGAGGGAAGTGAGGTGACGTGATCCCTCTCCCATCAGAAAGAATCCAAAGGTCATCACTAATTACCTGATGACTAATTGGGATCCCCACGGAACAGGGCGGGCACCAAGGCTCAGAGAGGCAGAGTCCTTGTCCCAAGAACACACAGATACCCCAGCTCCCTGATGACCTTCCCACTATTCCTCCGGCTCTCGGGACTTGCCAGTCCAGCCTCTCAGGCCTCTTGGAGTCCACAACTCCTCCGATCTCTCCGAGGAGTGGTCCATGGACCCCCCACCTCAGCATCTCACTTTGGGATGCTTGCTAGAAGTACCGATCCCTGGGCCCAGCAGAAGCCCTGAGGATGGAGACTGTATCGTTCTTTTCCAACTTTTCGCCTAGGAATTCTGATAAACAGTAAGATGTGAGAGCCACTGCCTTAGGACACCTGATCAGTGCTCCCAGGACCATGTCCACAGTCCTCCCAGAATCCTGTGAACTATGTAAGACCACAGATTCTGGAGCCCGAAGGCCTGGCTTCCAATCCTGCCTCTGACCGCCCCTTAGCCGAGGTACCTTGGGCAGGTGCCTTCACCTCTCTGTGCCTCAGTTTTCACATCTGTAAAATGGGGGTGATGATGGCGCCGGCCTCCCAGAGCTGCTGTGAGAATGCCACACACCAGGCACTCAGCACCGGGCACCTGGCGCGCGGAAGCTCTACACGGGCAGGTACATGCGGTGTGTCTGGCCCTGCGTTGAGCGCTTTATATCTATTAGGTTTCATTTAAACCGCATGAAGCGGATTTGGTAAGCGTCACTTCACAGCAAAGGAAGCTGAGCTACAAAAAGGAGAAGTCATATGCCCAAGGGACACGGACACGCAGGGTCTGACTCCGTAGCCCACGCCCAGAGCCACCACTCCTTCAGCCCCCGTTAGGGTTTCACACCATGAGGGTTCATCAGTCCCCTTGGGCTTACCCGGCGCCCGTGCCCCCATTTTAAAGACGAGAATAGAGGTACTGAGACCCAGGCTTAACCCGGTACCCCCGGCGGGCTTTTTCACGCTGTCTCCTCAGTCGGTTTCCTGAGGGCAGTGGGAGAAAACTGAGGACAGGGGACAGAAAGCCCGGGTCTGATGGGCCCTATCTCGCTCCCAGCCTGTTCCTGCAACCAGCACGCCCGCCGCTGCAGGTTCAACTCGGAGCTGTTCAGGCTGTCGGGAGGCCGCAGTGGCGGTGTCTGCGAGCGATGCCGCCACCACACAGCTGGGCGGCACTGCCACTACTGCCAGCCAGGGTTCTGGAGGGACCCCAGCCAGCCTATCACCAGCCGTAAGGCCTGCAGGGGTGAGTGCAGACCGAAGTCCCGCCTAGGTGGGTCTGAGGCAGGAAGGGCTGGGGAACGGAGAGGGAGGGAGCCTCTAGGGCCCAGACACCCACATCCTAGATCCTCTCTTCATACAGCCTGCCAGTGCCACCCTATCGGGGCGACAGGTGGCACCTGCAACCAGACCAGCGGGCAATGTTCCTGCAAGATCGGGGTCACCGGCCTGACGTGCAGCCGCTGTGGCCCTGGCTACCAGCAGAGCCGCTCCCCCAAGATGCCCTGCCAGCGTGAGTCCTGAGGGGCCACCGTCCTGCGTGGGGTTGGAATGAGACAGCACAGATCTCCAGTGGACAAGGATGACGAGGGCTGGATCCTGGGATGGGAGCAAGAGGCAGGAGGCCGGACGCTGGCTTCCGGGGGAAGTGGGGACTGAAACGTCCAGTCTCCTCGCTCTCAGTCTCAGAGAGGAAAAGGCTGGGGGCCTGGACTCCTCCATCGGAGGGAGGCGGGGCTGGGGGTGCAGATTCCTGGGTCTGAAGGAAGAAGGGGCTGGGGACTGGACTCAGGTCTGGAGAGAAGGGCAAAGGGCGCTTGCCCTCTTATGCCTGAAGAGAACAGACGGACAGCTGGCTTCCTGGGGGGTGAGGGGGGAGGGAGAAGGGGGGGGCAGGAACTAAGGTTAAATTTCTCCTCCGGTCTCTCATAGGAATCCCAGAGACCACAACCACCCTGGCGACAACCTCTAGTGCTTACAGCTCCGGTAAGACGGGCTGGTGTGGAGATCCCCACCAGCAAGAGGGACTGGGGATGGGCTGGTTGGGCTCCCCAGTGGGGATACGGGGGTGGCCCACTGAGCTCAGTCCCAGGGTCTGAGCACCCCAGCTGTCCATCAAGATGGAGCGCGGGGCTGGGCAGGGACAGAACGCTGTGGTCCCAGCCTCAGGAGCCCACTGCAGACAGCCTGACCCTCCCCAGACCCTCAGTGTCACAACTACTGCAATGTCTCGGACACCAGGGTACACATGAGCCTTCGGAGGTACTGCCAACAGGACTATGGTGAGTGATGGCGAGGAAAGGGCCTGCAGCTGCAGAGGTGCCCGGAGGCCATGCCAGCCCCTTCTCTGGCCTTTTCCTCATCCTCAATGGGAAGGGTGTTAGACTCTAAAGCGCCCTTCCTGCTATAGGACCTAATGCGACAGAAGATAATTGGGGGGTAGGGGCAGTGGAAAGGAGTGTTCCCACTATGTCTCCTCTTTCCCTCTGTTCTTGGCCTTGTCGAGGTTCACTGTCTCCTTCAGCCTGCCATGTCTGAGAGAGGGTGGTGGCCTCCTGGGGGGCGGAAGGAGAAAGGGGAACTGGTTGAATGGACCGGGCCCTGGCCTTGTCTTGCCTCCCTTCAGGGTCCCCTGTCTGAGCCTCAGCCCCACTCCCACAGAGACTCCCCCTTCCAGATGTGATCCCGGAAGCCCACCCTCAGGTCCCAGCCCCTCCCCATCAGAACTGACCCACGGGACCCTGGAGGCTCCCCACCACCCAGGCCTGACATCTCTCCTCCCCCTCAGTCCTCCACGCGCAGGTGCTGGCGGCGAAGGCGGCAGGCCAGGCCTGGCAGCGGCTGGCCCTGCACGTGCTGGCCGTGTACAGGCAGCCAGCGCGGGCCGTGCGCCGCGGCAGCCAGGAAGCCTGGGTGCCCGGCGCCGACCTGGCCTGCGGCTGCCTCCGCCTGCGGCCCGGCTCCCACTACCTGGTGCTGGGCAGCGCGGCGGGCGGCTCCGACCCCGCGCGCCTGGTCCTCGACCGCCACGGCCTCGCACTTCCTTGGAGGCCGCGCTGGGCCAGGCCGCTGCGGCGGCTGCAGCGGGAGGAGCGAGCAGGCGGCTGCCGCGCCCTGCAGCCTCCAACCCCGGCCTAGCGCCCCGGCGGGGTGGCCTCGAAAGCCAACCAACACGCTAGGAGGAGCCCACAAGCAGAGCCTTTTACCTCGACGGTGCGTCCCTGAGCCAATCAGACCTCGCGGTGCCCCTGACGTCACTGGCCTGCGCCAGCACCATGCAGGCGGGGAGCCTCTTAACCAAAGGCAGCAAACTGCTGACGGGACCTTTGGTTCTCCGGCTGGACATTTGGCCCGAGACCTTTGAAACTAGTCTCCTCAATAAAGTCTTAAGTCTTGAGGGATTTTGGCTACAGACCCCTGATCTGTGCCAGGAGGGTTTCTGAGGGGGCAAATGAAGAAGGCCTCGAGTAAATCGGCGGAGCCCATAGATGGCTACCGCTCCCTGAGAAAATGGCCAATCCAATGAAAGAGATTGTATAACGTCACTAAGTGCTAGGCAGATTGTGTTGCCCAATGATTGGGTAAAAGCGAGGGGGTGGGGACGGTGGCTGGAAAAGGCGGGAATATGTCTTTTCAGGATAGCAGCGCCAGATTTCCAGAAAGTTCCAGATTTAGGAACTTTCCATTCCAGAAAGATCTCAGGATGATTTATGAGAAGGGAATAAAAAGACTTTGAAGAAATATGCGACAGTGGTTCTGAGTGGGGTCCACCTAGTCTGGAAGCATAGCCTAAGCCCTTTCCCTAGAGAATAGCCAATTGCAAGCCACAGAGTAGTATGACATCACTTGGTGCTAAGCAGAATTCCATCCTATCCAACAACTGGGTACCTACAGGCCAGAGGGATGGAGTTAAACAGGCTGGACACAGTATACGGGGGAATGGAAAGCTGTCATGTCCTAGGATCTTCTTTGCCACCCTGACCTCTGCCCCCTGCACTTAAAATCAACAACACAATTTCAGTTTGGGTGACCTTTGCAGGAAAGTCCCTAAGAGAGTCCTTTGAGGAAATCTCAGAAGAAGGGCTATGACTTGAAGTCCATTTGGGTTTTGGGAACAACCCTGTTCCTTCCTTGAGAGAAAGTGGCCTCTCAGCCAATGGGGAGCGAGGATGAGCCATAGCTATATAGAGCGATTGGGTCCTCCAGCAATAACTGTGCAGGGTATGCTCCTGATGAGACTGAAAAGGGCAGGACACAGCCTCCAGGAGGACACTGACCCCCAAGCTACCAATAATATCCTATATCTGCGGGAGCTTGCGTCTGGCCTCCAGCCGGGTCGAGGTGAGGGCATCTCTGAAGCAGGAGTTAGGAGTCTTTGGCAGTTCCGAAGAACAGTTCTCTGTTCCAGAAAAACTCTATATTCCTTCCTTATCTTTGTCCTTTTCATCCTCTCTCGAAGCCAGTGCAGTTGGACGTTCGCTCCACCCTCATGTGCTGCCACCCTCATGTGCAGTCCATCAGCAAATCCTGTGATACTATCTACTAAACATGCTCACATTCAACCATTTTTACCATCTTCACTGCTATCACCTTGGTCCAGGTTACCAACTACCTGAATTATTACCGTGGTTTCCACACTGGTCTCCCCTGTGCCTTCTTCACACAGAAGCCAGAGTGATGGCTTTAAAGTTCAAGTCAGGCCCTAGCCGGTTTGGCTCAGTGGATAGAGTGCCGGCCTACGAACTGAAAGGTTCCAGGTTCGATTCTGATCAAGGCCACATGCCTGGGTTGGGAGCTCAATCCCTAGTAGAGGGCGTGCAGGAGGCAGCCAATCAATGATTCTCTCTCATCATTGATGTTTCTCTCTCTCCCTCTCCCTTCCTCTCTGAAATCAATAAAATACATATATATTTTTAAAACCCAAGTCAGAGCATGCCACTATTATGCTCAAAACTCTTGAATGGCTTCCCATCTCTTTCAGAATAAAATCCAAAATCCTTGCCCTACCCTACAAGGCCCCACATGGTCTATTCCCACCACATAACTGACCTTACCTCTTACATTTCCCTTCATTTACACCCCAGTGGCCACACTGGCCTACTTCCTGTTGCTTTCAAAAATTAAGCACATTCTGCCCCAGGACCTTTGCACTTGATCTCTCTTCCTGAGATGCACTTCCTCAGATAACAATAAGCTAGTTCCCATACTTCATTGAAGCCCTCCATTAGTCAGATTAGGCTAGCTCTGTTGGCTTGACACAATAAAAGTTGATTTCTTGCTCATGTACATCTCTCCTGCAAGTTAGCAAGGGATAATTTTCCACAGTCATTCAAGGACCCAGACTGACAGGCATCTACTCTTGTCACTACAACCCATGGCATCCTTGATTACTGTGACAGGGAGAGAGAGAGCCCCGAAGGGTCCCACACAAGAAATAAATGTTTTGCCTGGCCCCAATGGCTCAGTGGATTGAGTGTCGTCCTGTGCACCAAGAGGTCGCTGGTTTGATTCCTGGTCCAGGGCACGGGCCTGGGTTTCAGGCTTGATCCGCAGTAGGGAGTGTGCAGGAGGCAGCAGATTGATGTTTCTCTCTCCCTCTCCCTTCCGCTCTCTCTAAAATCCATAAAAACATATTAAAATAAAACAAAATAGAAATAAATGTTTGGGCCCAGGCGTGACTCTGGCCCTTCCACTCACAGCTCATTGGTCACAATTGATCACATGGTGCCATCCAATTGCATGAACATGAGGAAGTAGAATTCTCTTATGTGCCCAGAAAGAGAGAATTCTTTGTCCTCACATCTTTCTTCCTTCCTTTCTTTCCTTTTTTTAAGCCCAAATTTATTTCTATTTAAAAATGCTCAAGAGACTTTAAAAAGGCCCAAAGGGCCCTAGCCAGTTTGGTTCAGTGGATAGATCGTCGGCCTGTGGACTGAAGGGTCCCGGGTTCGATTCTGGCCAAGGGCATGTGCCTGGGGCGCGTGCAGGAGGCAGCTGATCAATGATTCTCTCTCATTGATGTTTCTATCTCTCTATCCCTCTCCCTTCCTCTCTAAAATCAATAAAAATATATATATATTTTAAAAGGCCCAAAGGCCCAAAAGCCCAAAGGTGTCCAGGTTTAATTTAAGATCATCCTGACTTGGTGTCCTTCCGTTTCTCCTTTTGTTAATGAGACACCTCGGTAATTCTAGTTGGGTCATGGACACATCTTGTGACTCCCAGTATCTATCACAAATGGCCATCAGGTTATGAATGATGAGAAACGGAATACCAGAAACAATCACGAGATGTCTGCAGATTTTACTTGAATATCCTTTCTGAATTATTCTTTGCAACCAGGCCCGTGATGATCAATTTGAGCAGGGGAGATCATGATGAGTGTCACCTGCAAAGACTGGCATTAAATGCAGCTTCTTCAGAAGGAAACCAAACAACACCCTTCAGGATGACACAGCCTGTCCTCACATCTTTTTCTGACCACAGCTGGGAAAGGTTCTCTGCTCTCAAAGACCCACGTGATTAGATGGGACCCACCCTGATCATCCAGAACACTCTCCCCGTCTCAGGATCCTTCATCTTCATCACTTCTGCAAAGTCCCTTTTCCCATGTAAGATAACACATTCACCAGTTCCAGTAATTAGAGTGTGGACATCTTTGGAGGCCATATTTTCTCACCACAACCGGGTATGGGTGAGCACTACAATTTTCCACTCCATGGCTCTGCTCAAATTTCACAGCATCAGAGAGACACCTACCCTGACCCCCTTAACGAAATCCTTCTCATTCCTTTGTCCTGCTTTATATCTTTTAGCACTTACCACCAGCTGATATATTAAACTAGAGGCCCAGTGCACAAAATTCATGCACTTGGGAGGGGGGAGCATTGTCCCTCAGCCCAGCCTGGGCCCTCTCACAGTCCGGGAGCCCTCGGGGGATGTCCAACTGACAGCTTAGGCCCGCTCCCTGCAGGCCTAAGTTGGCAGTCGGACATCATTAGCCCTGCAGGGGAGGCGGGAGAGGCTCCCGCCACTGCCACTGGGCTCACCACCCACAAGCCCAGCTTCTGGCTGAGCAGCATTGTGGGAGTACACTGACCAGCAGGGGGCAGCTCCTATGTTGAGCGTCTGCCCCCTGGTGGTCAGTGCGCATCATAGCGACCAATCATTCTGCCGTTCAGTAGATTTGCACATTAGCCTTTTGTTATATAGGATAGTTGTCTTTTTTTTTTTTTTTTTAACCATTTCTCCATATCTTCCACTAGAATGTGAACTCCATGGGAGCAGGGGATTTGTTTTGTTCATGGCTGTATCCCCGGTATCTGGAAAGGTGCATGACACACGGTATATGCATGACACACGGTATTTGCACGACACGTGGTATACGCATGACACATGGTATATGTTCAATAAATACTTACTGAAAAACATCAATGAATGATCTAACTTGCAACCCAACTGAACTGAAATGAAGCCTCAAACATCTGTAGTGTTAGTGTTGTGGGGTCTAACCCTGGAGTCAGAATAAGACCACCGGAGGCAGATGCTCCGGCTAAGGTCCCCGAAAGGAGGGAGAGCCTCCAGCCCCTTCTGGGGGGTCCCTCTCTCCTCCCTCAGGAGGGAGAGCCTCCAGCCCCTTCTGGGGGGTCCCTCTCTCCTGCCTCTTGGGTACCTCGCTGGGGCCCCAAATGTTGTGGGGTGTCCCACGAATGAAGACCACCAGGCAGCCAAATTGAAATTTAGGAAGCCTTTATTACGAACTCGAGCCCGGGCCTGCGTCTCCACTGACACAGCAGGGAGCAGCGTGAGCCCCGAACACTCGGAGCAAGCAAGTTTTATTCCCCACGCAGGGGGATTTGGCAAAACCTGATTGGTTAAACTTGGGTCAAAAAGTCAGTTACATTACTCACAATAATGGAAGATTTTCAGTTGAACAAGCAATTACAAAAGTTACAAAGCATGGGAGAATGTAGTTACAGCGTAAGTTGCCTGTTTGATCAGCCTTGCGATTTCCTTTATTCTAAATTCTAAATTACAAAGGCTGGGCGCAGCCCGCAGGGTCGCTCCCAGCCACATCCTGCTGGACATAGGATTGGAATGTAGATCTATCTTACGAAAGCAGATTGTACAGAAGCAGAATTGAGCAAAGTTAATAATCCCAAAAGTTATTTACAGTTTCTACTCCTGGAGCTACTGAGTCAGTGGGAATCACTCTCCTGTAGTTCTGGTCCACAGGCACAGAAAGATTACCTTTGTGATGTGGGATGGATTTGCTTTAAGACAAAGGGCAGGAGTCACGCCTGGCTGGAGCATGACGAACCACATGCTTCTGAGCGTGGGTCACCTGCCAAACCTTAATATACAGTTGGGGTCTCTGTCCTGACTTGGGGTCACTTACGCCAGAACATTCCCCACTGGTCTTACCGGGGAATCAAATCGTTGATTCCTGCTGTTCCCATTCCTCCTCTCGGATGGGTTGGTAGTAAGTGTGTAAGACCATGAGTTTCCAGGTCTCAGTCTGGAAGCTGAGGTAACTACCCTATTGTTTAAGCGAGTAAGTGCCTGCAGAAGTCAGAATAGCAGGGTTAAAATTCAAACAGCAGTTTTTACCCAAGTATGGTTGCTACCATACTTCATTAGGAGTCGTAGTAAACCCCAAGCAACTGTGGTTTAAACAAGACAGAAATTTATTTCTCTCTTGCATGGTAGAGGTTTGGAGATAGTCAAGCCACCAAGAACCTACCAGCTTTCCTCTCCACCCTCTTCAGAATGGTCCTTGTCCGCGTGGCCCACGATGGCAGATGCCCCTCCAGCCATCGTGTCTGTATCCATGCAGCAGGAGGAAGGAAGGAAAAGAAAAAGGCAAAAAGGCCCCACAGCTGACTTATAAGAATGTTTTCCAAAAGCAGCTACACAATCCTGTGGGAACCCCTTTCACGTCCCGCGTGGTTCAGGGTTCCGGTTCAGGGTTCGGGTTCTGGAGAAGGCCGCCCACAAATGAAAAGAGACTTGAAAAGTATGAATTTGGAAATATTGGGGGCCAGCCGGGAGCCCACCTCTAGTGGGAGGACTACCGCCCCGCTCTGGCTTTGCTATCCCTTTTATTAAGGTTATGGGATACACTCATTGCCCTTAGGCAGGTAATTCCAGTAACAGGCAGGTTATCTTATTCAGTAAGGATTTACATGATTATTTGCTGGGGAAGTTGCTTTAGCTACCATTGTCTCAATTAGATAGGGAGTGGTTGGCTCTGACCTTTCAGAGCTTCAAGGTTGACCAGCCTTCCGGGTTCCTTGTCTACACCTTTCTAATTAGGGAGACAATGATCGGTTTCCGGCACAATCCCTCTGTTCTCACTGTCCAGAAGTTAGTCACATGACCAGACCTAGCTGCAAGAGAGGATGGAAAGATGGCCTTCAATGTTGGGTTCTTGTGGACCCAGCTAAATAGGGTGTTTTGATAACAAGGAAAGAGAAAAGAAAGGATATTTGGAAAAAATTAGGGTACCGGGCTTATGTCAGACCCTCACCCAATCAGAACCCAGAATATACTACATCATGGGGTGCTAGGCAGAACAGTTTTGGCGTTGGCAGGAAAAGAGAGGCTAAGACTGGAAGTAGTTGATGTCTGGCCGTGACATTCCATTGCATCTTCTGCTGCCCTAACCTTGGATTCGTGTCTGTTTTGTTCTGTGCTGTTACCATAGAGCCTAGAACATAACAGGTAATAAATATTTGTCGAATAAATAGGCAGGCCTTATTATTATTCACATTATACAGATGAAGGAATTGAGGTACCCAGGGGGACTCCACCTTGAGATGAGGGCAGGGATTCAAACCCTGGTGTGTTTGGTCAGAATTATTTTTTTAAACATATTTTTTTATTGATTTCAGAGAGGAAGGGAGAGGGAGAGGGAGATAGAAACACCAATGATGAGAATCATTGATCAGCTGCCTCCTGCACGCCTCACACTGGGGATCCAGCCCGCAACCCCGGCATGTACCCTGACCGGAAACTGAACCTTAACCTCCTAATTCATAAGTCAATGCTCAACCACTGAGCCACGCCGGCCAAGCTTGGCCAGAATTCTTTTATTTTTTTAATATATTCTTTATTGTTGATAGTACTACAGATATCTCCCACTGTCCCCCCCACTCCCTTGGCCAGAATTCTTAACCACCTCTTCAATGAATCAACTAGCTCAGAGAGGTGAGGAGTCAGCAGCCATCACACAGCAAGAAGCTGGCGCTCAAACTTAGTTGTTTAGAGCTGAGTTGTCCAATACAGTAGCCCCATTTCAATTTAACTTAATTAAAATGAAATAAAATTTAAAATTTAGTTCCTCCGTCGCATTCGCCACACTCCAAGTGGCTGGCGATTAGCGGGCTGGACAGAGTGACGCAGGCCATTTCCACCATCGCAGGAAGGCCTGTGGATGGCCCTGCTCTGGAGACCGTTTTCACGAAGATCACAGACTCTGGAGCCAGACTGCCTGGGTTCAATCCCACCTCTCAGTTTGCTCATCTATGAAATGGGGATGATGATGATAATGATAGGGAGTAACCCACAGGCATATTGTGAGGGTTAAATGAGTTAATATGTGTACATCATGGGCTTAGAGCAGTGCCTGGTACAGAGTAAGAGCCATTTGAGTTTGTTGTTATTATTTAAACACACAGTGGCCACATCTCTCCCAGGAGAGCTCGGGGGCCAGACCATAGATGAAGAAAAGAAGGAAGGAGGGTGGAAGAGGCCAAGAGGGGCTGTGGGAACCACCCAGGCCTGAACAGCCCTGGCCCTCCTGCCTCCCACCCAGGGGCTGGGAAGGTAGGAGATGAAAGTGAAGAGCAGGCAAGCCCCATATGTTCCTCATGACCCAAACTTTGTTCCCAGCACCCGAGACGAATAGGCGTGAAATCCACATCTGGGACCCACTTCCGGCCTGGCCATTCCCTCGGGCACTGAGCCCAGCCTGTCTGCACTATAATGGAGGTGGCACAGGTGGCTGCCTGACCTCAGAGGAGGCCCCTGCCCACCTCAGCATCGCCGATGGCTTCCTACAAGAGCAGACTCCCAGGTGCAGCCAAGCCTGAGAGTCATTTGTCCAGCAGAGAACTGGAAAGAGCAGTTAGAGGCAACCATTTCTGCAAAGGGCCTGGTGTGGCAAAAGAGAAAGGACAAGGCTGGGAACCGGGGGTGTCCAGATGCAGGGGGGCCTCTAGGGCCAGGCTGGGGCCCTGGGCTTTTCCTCAGGGGCACTGGGGAACCACGGAAGTCTCTGAGCAGGGGAGAGGCAGAGTCAGCTGTGTGAGAAAGTGATATGGACAGTCATTGATGTGGATCAGCTCATCGAAGAGCCCAGGGAAGGCCTTGAACCCAGCATGGAGGTCAGGTAACTCCCCTCAGAGCAAGTGACATCTGAGGCAGGCCTGGAAGGACAGGAGGAGGACTTGGTCATGCCTAGAAAGGCTTAGGGGTGGAAACTTTGTCCAAGGCTGCTGGGAGCTATGGGGCAGCTATGACTAGGGAGATGCAGGCTCAACTCTAGATGTATAAAGACCACTGTGGTCTGTGGAGGGAGCCTGGAGGGCGAGGGAGCCTGGAGGGGGAGTGAATTGTAGGTAGACCCTGTTTTTCCTGGCCTGTCAGTTCACCCGTCTCTCCCTTTCTTCTCTGGTCCCTTCATTGTCTCTGCCTTTGAGAAATTCCACGTTTTTCTTGTTTTCTCCCATCCCTGTGGTTGGCTGCCGTAACAAATTACCACAAACGGTGTGGCTTAAAATCAGACATTTATTCTCTCACAGTTCTGGAGGCCAGAAGTCCAAAGTCCAGGAGTTGGCAGGGCCACAGTCCATCCGAAGGCCCTAGGGGCCTCCGTGCATCTTCCAGCTTCTGGTGACTGCTGGCACTCCTTGGCTTGTGGCCGCATCACCCAACTGTGTTCACATCACTGTCTCTGTCTCAAATGCCCTTCTGCCTTTCTCTTATGAGGACCCTTGTGACTGGATTTAGGGTCCGCCTGGATAATGTAGGATGTTCTCATGTCAAGATCATTAACTTAATTACATCTGCAAAGACCCTTTGCCAAATAAGGTCCATTTGCAGGTTGAAAAAGGTGGACATACCTTTTTGGGGAAGGTGGTGCACTCATTCAACCCACTACATCTCGGGCAAGGCACGTCCCTCTCTGAGCCTCCGTGTCCTGTCTGGATAATGGGCTAATACTAGCCCCACCTCACAGGGCAGCCTTAAGGGTGGAAATGAAGCCTCTGAGTGTGTGGCACAGCCCTGGGATCTGGGAAAGTCTGTCAGGGTGGCTGCCATTTTTTTTTTTTTTTTCTGGTGGCGAAGCATCTCCTTAGAGCTGGGTACTTCTGTGGGTCTTTTTCTGCCACTTTCCCCACTTCTCTGCACATACGTCTCCATCATGTTCCCTCCATCCGTCTTCCCTGCTCCGCCACTTCCTAAGTGTCACCGGGCAGATCACCCATGACTTGGCTTCCTCATCTGTAAAATGGGATAACCGCCTCTGCTTCCTTGGGCAGCTGTGAGGACCGCCTGAGTGGCTCATAGCAATGCTCAGAGTTTTGCCTGGGATGCATAGGTGCTCACCGTCATTATTGGCATTATCATTACCGTTGTTTCCTTTCCTTGCCTCTTTTCCCTGTCTCCACAGCGCCCTCTGTCTCTCGGGCACATTTCTGCGTTTCTGAGTACCTGTCTCACCAACCTTCCGGGCCTTGAAAGGTCTGTCCCTGCCCATTGCTCTGTCTTCTCTTCCTCTCCCCACCTGTGACGGTCTCTAAAGAAGCCCACACAGCTCCTCTGGAAGGAGGAGCCTACTCTCTCCCCACTGAGTGTGGGTGGGACTCAGTGACTCATTTCCCATGAAGGGATTGTGTGTGAGACTTTTTTAAAAAAAACAAACATATTTTTATTGATTTCCCGAGAGGAAGGGAGAGGGAGAGAGAGAGAAGCATCAATGTTGTGAGAGGATCATTGATGGGCTGCCTCCTGCACGCCCTCTACTGGATGATGGAGCCGGCAACCCGGGCATGTGCCCTGACCGGGAATCGAACCCTCCAACCGTGACCTCCTGGTTCATAGGTTGATGCTCAACCACCGAGCCACGCTGGCTGGGCTGTGTGTGACTTTGGAGATTGGGTCATACAAAACATCTCTCTCCCCCACCCTCCACCCTCCACCCCCACGGCTCACCCTGGGGGGGCTGGCAGCCATGTTGTAAGGACCCTCAAGCAGCCCTGTGGAAAGGCCCGGTGCCCAGGCCGAGTGGTTGAGCTGGGACGTGGACCGTGCAGCTCGTCAAGCCTTTGGGCACCTGCAGCCCCGGCCCGGAGCCTGCACTCCCCTGAGAGCCGCTGGCCAGGACCACCCCGCTAGGCAGCTCCGAAGTCCCCACCCTCAGGAACTGTCCGACAACAACGGCTGTTTGTTGCTTTTTTTTTATAGCAAAGGTGGAGATTTATTGAAGAACAAGTACGGACTCCCACGTGGGGAGAGGGAAAGGGTCCCCTGTTTGTTGCTTTGAGCCAGTCAGTTTGGGGGTGATTTGTTAGGTGACAATGGATAATTAATATGCGCCTCTCTTTCTTCTGTTTTCTCCGTCTCTCTCCATTTCTGCTCTTTCTGGTGTCTCCGCCTCCTCCGTCTCTGGGTCCGTCAACGTCCATTTCCCATTCTAATTCTCCGCCTCTGAATGCCTCCTTCTGCTCCCTGAAGGTCAGTTTGTCTGTTTCCAGGTCTCTCTCCCTGTACCTGTGTCTCAGTCTCTGCCGCCCATGCCTCCCTGCTGAGATCTCTCTCTGCAGGCGTGTCTCTCCTTAGGATGTGCATGCGTGTGTCCGCCTCCCTCCTCCCGGGCCTCTGTCCCTGGCCCTGTGTGTTATTTCTGTCTCTCTTTAGTGCTTCCCGTGCTCTCTGTCTCTTCCCACCGGCTCCTGCCTGGTGGCTTGTTTTCCCATCTCCGCCCCGCCGGGGGTCTCTCTGCTTCTGTCTCTAACTGTATCTCTACGTCTGTCTGTGAGCGTCTGTATCTTTCCTTTGCCTCCACCTGTCTCTCATTCTTTCCCCTCATTCTGTGTCTCTGTCTCTGTCTTTATTCCTCTCACTCAGCGTCTGTCTGTCTCTCGCCCTCCCCCCTCTAGCCTGCCATCTCCCTCCGACCTGTCTCTCCCCATCTAGCTCAGGCTCCCCTTCCCTCCCAGAGCCTCCGCATTCCCCACCTCACCTCCGCTCCCTGGGCCTGGGCCTTCCCCGCTCTCCCTCCCCTCCTCTTCCCTCTCCAGGTCTCTGCCTCCCCCTCCTGGTCAGCGGCCCTCACCGCACCCCAGTCTCCCAGGGGATCCCCGGCCGGGTTAAGGCAGCCCCTGGCGGAGGCCCGTGGGGAGCACTGGGCGGGGGCTCAGACGTTGGGTGCAGGCTCCAGCCGGTGTCTCCGAGAGCTGGAGGACCCCGATCCTCCGGGGCCGGGGCGCTGAACACGCCAACAGGAGGCCTCTCCCAGCTCCACCTTAAGCGCCCCCCTTCCCCCTTCTGCGGAGGACGGGAACTGCCAGCTCCGGCCCCAGGTGTCCGGGCCACCCCCGCCCCATGGCTCCAGCGACCCCTCGAGGCACCCTGCCCCTTGAGCATATCACATACACACACACACACACACACACACACACACACACACACACACACACCCCTACCTGCCCGAGGCGTGTTCGCTGCTGTGAGAGCACCCGCCCCCCAACAATCACCAAAAAAAAAAAAAAAAATTAAATAAACGCCGAGAAAGGGAGGGGGAGGAGGGAGGAAGGGACAAGAGAGAAGAGAGAGACAGAGAAACAGAAGAGGCAGGAGAGGAGGAGGGAGAGAGAGAAGCTTAAAGGGGGGAGAGAGGAGGTGAGGAGGGAGAGAAGGGAAGAAGAGGCAGGAGCAGAGAAGGGAGAGAGGGAGGAGGAGGAGGCGGAGGAGGAGAGAGAAGGATGGGGACATGGAGTTAGGTGGCCTGGGGGAGCTTAATGAAGAGAGCCAAGAGGGGGTGTGGATTAGAAACCAAGAGGCAACCTCAGGGAGAAGCAGACGGCAGAAAGCGGAGTAGAAAGATCAGGAGGCAGAGGGAGACTGGAGGGTTGGGGGAAGGAGAGGGAGGAGGAGAGACACAGAGGGGAGGAGAGGAGTGGGTTGGGGGATCTCTGTCCCTGGCTGGCTTGGTATTTGGGGGTCCAGGACTCCTTGTGGGGAGAGGAGGAAGGCTGGAAGTCCTGGAGGGACAGGATCCCACAGAGCAGAGAGGGAAGAGCTGAGGGAGGGGCCGGGCACTGGGACGGGGTCGCCTAGAGGCCTCCCAGGGATGGGCGGTGCAGCCAGTCTGAGCGCCCCTCGAGCGCTGGTACTCTGGGCTGCACTGGGGGCGGCAGGTAAGGCCTGGGGTCGGGGCAGGAGCCCCTAAGGGAGGGGCGGGGTGGGGGTGCCAAGGAGAGGGGTTCAGGCTGCTCTCTCCCCAGCTCACATCGGACCGGCACCTGACCCCGAGGACTGGTGGAGCTACAAGGATAATCTCCAGGGAAACTTCGTGCCAGGTGCAGCCAGGGAGGGGACCCAGCAGTCCAGGCCCCGCGGCACCTCCTTCCTCGGACTGGGAACCCCCTCCTCCCTAGGAGTCCCAGCCCCTCCCTTCCTCCCCCAGGAGTCCAGCCCAGCCTCTGAACCCCAGTGGCTCACCATGGGACATTATACATGCGCATTTCAAGTAGTGAGTGGGAGGAGAGTGTGTGGGGGTGGAAGAGTGTGAGTGTGTTGTGTGTGTGTGTGTGTGTGTGTTTGCAGGGAAAGAGGCAGGCAGGTCCTGGCTCCCGCTGGCAATCAGAGGTTCAGTGGCCCCCTGCCCTGCCTTATCCAGCCCTCTCTTGCAAGTCCTCTCGCCAGTATATTATTACCCAGCTGTGCTGCAGAGGAGACAGACAGAACTACAACTCCCATGGGCAGTGGGTCAGTCTGGCATTGGATGACTAGGCTGGGAGCCCTAGAGCCTGCTGGGAGTTGTAGTTCTTTCCTCCCAATGACTTCATTTAAGATAGGTTTGATCAAGGAGAGGACTGGAAGTGTTAGAGGGTCTTAAGAAACTCCTCCAAGATTCTTCTAGGACCCAGGATTCTGGATCCCAGCTGCCTTCTCCCTCAGATCCAGGAGTCCAGATTCCTAGCCCTTCCTCTCCTGGGATCCAGGAGACCAGACCACAGCCTTCTCAGCAGATGCCAACATTGGGATCCGGTTCCTATTTCTGACTCCCTTTCCTCCCTGTCCTGCCCCTGCCCCCAGGGCCTCCCTTCTGGGGCCTGGTGAACGCAGCCTGGAGTCTGTGTGCAGTGGGGAAGCGGCAGAGCCCCGTGGATGTGGAGCTGAAGAGGGTCCTTTATGACCCCTTCCTGCCCCCACTGAGGCTCAGCACTGGGGGAGAGAAGGTAAGGGGCCTGGTGGGAGGGGTTGCCAAATCCACTGCGGTGGGTATGAGTGGAGGCTGGGGTGGGACACTGAGGTGGGAGGCCAACCTTGGGGAAGAAGGGGTACACGCTGGGTGGAGAGGCCCCTTCCAACCTAAAATGGATCACCTGTTCTTTTCTCCCCACATGTGGCTCACTAGTCCCCCGTCTCTATAGAAGCAAAACAGGCTTTCCGTGCCAGGCATTGTCTTAAAAACTTGTTAAATCCTCTCATCCTCACAGCAACCCCATGACATAGGTGCTATTGTCCTTATTCTATGGTTGCAGAAACTGAGGCACAGAGGTCCATTTGCCTGAGGTCACACAGCTAGAGTGCCAGCACTGGGATTCAGACCCAGGCAGCGTTGTCCCAGCATCTGTGCATGCTTCTTGCCCACTTTGCAACACCATTTCTTATAAGGGCCAGCACCACCCTTCACTCACCTGCCCCAGCTAAAAGCCTCGGAGCCACTCCCCATCCTGTTCTCCCTCATTACCATTTCCAATGTGTCCTTTCAGTCTCCCTGCTGAATAGCATTCACATCTTCTCACTTCTTGTCGCCTTCACTGCCCCCACCAATGTCTTGCAGCTGGACTGGTGCCATGGCTTCCTTGCTGGCCTATCTCTCTGTCTCCTGCAATCCCTTCTCCACCCCACAGCTAGAGAGATGTTTAAAAACACAAACCAGATCGTACCTCCCCTGTTCAAAATCCTTCTATCAGCATAAATAATAACAGCAAACACTTGCCTGGCACTGTACCAAGTGTGTATACACACACACACATACACACACACACACACACACACACTGTACCAAGTGTGTATACACACACACACATACACACACACACTGTACCAAGTGTGTATACACACACACACACTGTACCAAGTGTGTATACACACACACACACACACACACTAGTAGCCCTGCCCACGAATCCGTGCACCAGTAGCTCGCTGCCACCCTCCAGTAGCTCTCTGCCCACTGCCCCCCCCGCCCCCATAGCTTGCTGTCCTGCCCCCTCCTGTAGCTCTGCACCGCTTGTAGCTCGCTGTCCCCACCCTCCTGCTGATCCCTGATCCGGTCATTACACCGCCGGTCGTTACGCTTCACGGCGTAATGACCATTTGCATATTACATTAGGATATATTCAATAGTTTAAATAAAAACACAAAACGCCCCATCTAGCTCTCATCACCATTCTCTCCTTTGCTCATGGCTCTAGTCCCACGAGCCTCTTCGCTGTCACTAAAATAGTCCACCTCAGGGCCCTTGCACTTGCTGTTCCCTCTTCCTGGAATGCCCTTCTCCCTGCTCTTCGCAATTAACCCCTACTTACTTTTCAGGTCTCCATTCAAATATCACCTCCTCATGAAAGCCTTACCAGACAGCCCCCTCCCCCCCCCCCCCCGCAATCTGGGCCAGATTTCCCATTATACTTTCCCAGCACAAGAACAGGATGTAATTAAGCAGTTATTCATGTGAAACCAGTATTTATTGTCTGTCTCTGCCCAATCAGAACATAAGCTCCATGAGGCCCAGAATTTTTGTCTACTTGTTCATTGTTCTCTTCTTGGCATCCATGGCGCATAGTAGTAACTCAATAAACATTTAATTAAGCAAATTCACCAACACTGAGCACCTACCATGGACCAGCACAGAGCCTGGAAAGTCGTAGATGCTCAAACTATGCTGAATGATTAAGTGATTGTTGGAAGCAGGAAATGTAGGAGTGGAAATGGGAGGAGAGAGATCTCTGTGTCCCATGTCGTCTTCCATCTCTCCCACAGCTCCGGGGAACCCTGTACAACACCGGTCGCCACGTGTCTTTCTTGCCTGCACCCCGGCCTGTGGTCAATGTGTCTGGGGGTCCCCTCCTTTATAGCCACCGACTCAGTGAACTGCGGCTGCTATTTGGAGCACGTGATGGAGCAGGATCTGAACACCAGATCAACCACCAGGGCTTCTCTGCTGAGGTGCTGGCCACTGGCCACTGACCTCTGACCCTTGATCCTTGCCCTGCGTCACCCTCACCCTCTTCTTGCCTCACCACATCCTCCCTACAGAACTGCACCTCCCCCCCCCCCCAGCCTTAACCCTTAACCTGACTTGGGACCCCCAAAGGCCCAGAGCTGCCCCCATTCTCTCCTCCCCACTCCCCGTGTTGCCCTCCCAGGTGCAGCTCATCCACTTCAACCAAGAACTTTACGGGAACCTTAGTGCTGCCTCCCGGGGCCCCAATGGCTTGGCCATTCTCAGCCTCTTTGTCAATGTGAGTCCAGGCAAGATTCGGAGGGAGGGGCTGGGCACCCGGAATCTGGGGTCTGAAGAAGAGGGAGGCTGGGAGGCCCAGACTCCTGTGTATTGGGGGAGGAAGGGCTGGAGGGCTTGGGCTTCTGGGTTCCTACCCCCTCACCTCACATACCCCCACACAGGTGGCTGGCAGCTCAAACCCATTCCTCAGCCGCCTCCTTAACCGTGATACTATCACCCGGATCTCCTACAAGAGTAAGTCGGTGGTGCTTTAGTGGGGGTGTGCACATGAGGGGAGTTCAAGTGGGGAACCCTTCTTCACTCTGGCGTAATATGCCCGCAGATGATGCCTACTTTCTTCAAGACCTGAGCCTGGAGCTCCTATTCCCGGAATCCTTCGGCTTCATCACCTATCAGGGCTCTCTCAGCACCCCACCCTGCTCTGAGACTGTCACCTGGATCCTCATTGACCGGGTCCTGAATATCACGTCCCTCCAGGTGACCCTCTGTCTACCCTCCTTCCCCAGGTTGACTGGAAACTCGAGGGGGTCAGAAGGTCAGAGGACACTTGGGGCTTGGGTGGAGCTGAGCAAAGCCCCGCAGATCTGCTGGGGGGGAGGGGAACTTCCTGTGTGACGTCACCAGACCATTCCCCTGGTTGGTATATTCACTCTCCGTTTCCTATTCCTCCTCCCTCTCTTGGCAGATGCACTCCCTGAGACTCCTGAGCCAGAATCCCCCATCCCAGATCTTCCAGAGCCTCAGCGGGAACGGCCGGCCTCTGCAGCCCTTGGCGCATAGGGCCTTGAGGGGCAACAGGGACCCCCGGCACCCCGAGAGGCGCTGCCGAGGCCCCAACTACCGCTTGCATGGTATGGTCCAGTCTGCACCCCCACCACCACCACGTCTTGGTCTAGCCCGCCTATGTGTCTCCCTACGGTGTGTCAATATGATAAAGTCCTACCCGCCTTTGCTTCTGTATGGTCCGGCCTCCTGAGTTCTGACTCGTTCTGTCTCCCTCCTCCCTGTGTGTCAACGTGCTAGAGTCCACCTCCCTACCATAGGCCATTGCTGGTTCATGATTTGTCTTTCCTCTTCACTGCTTGTAACTTGCAACTTGGTATATAACCCGACACACTGACTTCTTTGTGGTACGATTACCTATTGGTCTGCGGTTCCTCTTCCAAAGTGGTGGAATCCGGATCCATTTCCTGTTTCCATGTGGTATAAACCCTGTGCTGTTCCATAATCTGATAGCCCCCCCTTTACTGAGAATCAGTATGGTTCAATCCCTTTCCCTTCCTACTTCCTCCTCTCCCTTCAGCCCTGAAATCTAAACGGCCACCTCTCGGGCTTCTCAACATGGTACAGTCCATGGCCCCCCTCCCTTCAGGAATACCTTCTGGAAGTTCAGCCTGATGCTGAAACTGAATGTCCCCATTCCACCCTCCTGCTGCCTCTCTACGGCTCAACCTACTGCCCGGCCATTTATACCAGCTTCTCAACCTGGTACATTCCGGTTCCCCCTTCTCAGCCTCCCAGTGGTAGGGCCCTCCCCTCCCCGGCCCCGCCCCCTACACGCCCCCAGCACAGTCCAGGCTACTGTGCCTCAACTAACGCCCTCAATCGGTGTCGTCTGTCTTACAGTGGATGGTGCCCCCCACGGTCGCTGAGACTCCCCACCGAGGATTGCGCCTGCCCTTCCCAACCCTACCCAAGAGGGGAGGGGAGTCACCCCCAAAACAAAGCTATTAAAGGGACAGAATACTTCCTGTTTCTCAGTGGTCTGATTCGAGGCGCGGCCGGGTATTGGAGAATAGCACCCTTCTTCTAGAAACCAATCTCCGTCTCCCTAAACCCCACCGTTCGGGTTTTGACTTCCTAATTCCCAAAACAATCGTTTGGATATGTGGCTCTGTTTCATCTATCAGGCTCCATTAAGCGGCGCCTCTCCCACCCACCCCCACCCTTAGCCACTCTCCGGGTCAGGCAGCACGCGCAGAGCCATGTGCTTCCTCCTCCCGCCTGTCTCATTGGCTCGAACTGGGTCACGGTCCCGCCCCCAGCGCCGTCTTCCATTGGCCAAATGTAGGTCAGGGTCCCGCCTCCCACAAAAAGGCTGGGCAACTTCACTCACTGGGCCCCTCCTGTACCCCGGGCCTTGGCGGATCCACGGGTCCCATTGGCTGAGCGTGTGGAGGGGTAGGGACGCGATTGGCCCGCACGTTCAGCCTGAGGGAGGCACGCGGCTGGGGTGCATGGCCCAAGAGGCGGGCGGGGCTGGGCGGGGGCCGAGAGGAGGGGTGCTCGCTGTGGCGTCGGGTGTTTTGGTTTGGCTTTTTTTTTCCGCGAAAGAAGTTTGCTTTGGCCACGCCTCAAGGCTGCCGCCTCCTCCTGCCCCCTCACCCGCCCCTCTGCGCTCACCTCTTGGTGCAGATTGCAAAGCGCCTTCCGTTGAGAGAGCTGCAGATTTTGCAAGAGCCACACTCGCCCACCTTGTAGAAGGAACGCCTCGAGTCCCCTTAAGCCCTCTGTTGCAAAGAGCTGGCCGTCTGATTTGATCATTCCCTCACCCAGACTGCATGGTCTCCTGGGACCCTTTAGAGTTGCACGTTTCTGCAGCGAGGACTGCAAATCCCCGTCGCTCCTAGGATTTGCACTGTTCTGGATACTGGAATCTTGCAAGCTACGCTCGCCCGCCCCTGGGCAGACACTCGCCCGAACCACAGGAGTGTACCGCTGACCGGCAGGCCAGCTCTTCGCCTCTCCATGAGCCCGTAAGCCTGCGGGCAGGTGCCCGGCGATGGCGCGGCCCGTGAGCGACAGGACCCCGGCCGCCCTGCTGCTGGGCGGCCCGGCCGGGGCCCCCCCTGGTGGGGGAACGCTGCTTGGCCTGCGGAGCCTTCTGCAAGGGACCAGCAAGCCCAAAGAACCAGCCAGCTGTGAGTTCTAGCCCCCCACCTCGCCCAACTCAGACACCCTACTCCCTAAGGACTCAGGTGCTGGGGGAAGGGGGGTCCACAGCTACCTTCTACGTGCGGGGAATCCATCTTCCCAACCTTTACCCATTTATCTTAAGGTGTTTAG
The DNA here is from genome assembly GCA_026230045.1 of Corynorhinus townsendii. Lineage (NCBI taxonomy): Eukaryota > Metazoa > Chordata > Mammalia > Chiroptera > Vespertilionidae > Corynorhinus > Corynorhinus townsendii. The sequence goes on along the minus strand of JAPDVU010000011.1, from coordinate 45,871,115 downwards.
GTCCTCAGATCTTTCAGGACCCACGACCCAAAAGTGCCGGCTGTCAAGCCCGTCTACCACGAGGACCCAGGAGTCTAGGCCTGCCCCCTCTCCCCCCAGTGTCCTTCTCCCGGAGTGCCCGAGAATCTAGGCCCTAACCCCCTCTTCCTTTTGGTTCCGAGAGTCTGGACCCCTGAGGTCCAGGGAGGAGAGAGGGGGTGTGTCTGATCCTCACACGGTAGTGACACGGGCTTGGGCGGGGCCTCCTGGGGTCACATGGAGTCTAGGGATGAGGAATGTGCCCCAGGAATAGAGCCTCTTCCTGTCCCTTACAGAGTGTGGGGGTAGGGAGAGGGGGTACAGTACGGGGTGGGGGTAGGTTACAGAGGAATCACAGAGCCGTCTTTTTTCTCTCACCTACCCAACCCTCCCCTACCTCTGTCTGAACTTCCGTCCCTCTTCAATGTCTGTCCCTTACTGGGTCTCTGTCCCCATCTTTCTCTGCATCTCTGGCCTCCCCTCTCTCTGGGTCCCTGTCCTCCCCTCTGAGTTTCTATCCCTCTCTCGATCTCTGTCCCCCTCTCTGTGTATCTGCCGACCCCGTCTCTGACCTTTCTCTATGGGTCTCTTTCCCTCTCTGAGTCTCTGTCCCCTCCTCTTTCTGGGTCCTTGCCCTCCCTCTCCGGTCTCTCTCCAACCCCTTCTGTCCCCTCTTTCTCTGGGTCTCCGTTGTGTGGGTCTCTGTCCTTCCTTTGCTGGTGTCTCCCTGACGCGGGGTCTCTTCTTCCTGTCTATCTTCCTCTTCCTCCCGACCCTGCCCTGTCTTCCTGGCCCCCAGGTCTCCTGAAGGAAAAGGAGCGCAAGGCGGCTCTGCCGGCAGCCACGGTTCCCGGGCCGGGCCTGGAGACGGCGGGCCCGGCGGATGCCCCCGCTGCGGCAGCGGTGGGCGGCGGGTCCCCCCGGGGGCGCCCAACGACCGCTCCGGGCCCGAGTCTGTTAGCGCCGCTGCTGTGGGAGCGGACGCTGCCATTCGGCGACGTGGAGTACGTGGACCTGGACGCCTTTCTGTTGGAGCACGGGCTCCCTCCCAGTCCGCCGCCCCACGGTGGCCCGTCCCCGGCACCCTCGCCCGTGCGCACGCCCGCACCCTCCCCCGCACCCGGCTCCTGCGGCTCGGCTTCCCCTCGCTCCTCGCCGGGGCACGCCCCCGCCCGGGCCGCCCTCGGGGCCGCCGGCGGCCACCGCGCAGGTGCAGCGCCTCGGTGGGCGGGACTTAGTCGACAGTGGGCGGGGCTGTGCGACACCGGGCGCGGGTCGGTGGGACCCGGGCCGCGCTCCTGGATTCTGGGACCCCTAGTTAAGAGAAGCTGGGAGAAGAGTCGGATTTCGTGTCCTCTCATCACAGGATCAAAGGCTGGGTCTCCAGGACTCATAAGAGAGGAGAGACTTGGGGCCCCAAATTCCAGGAAGTCTGCCTAGTGGGGCGGTAGTGTGGATTTTTCTGTGGGACGAGGGGAGTGTTGGAGCCAGGACTGGGAGCCCACGACACCGGAGTTACTTAGTGAGAAGTTGACTGTACCCCCATATTCTGGGCCCGGAATGGGTGGGACTGGAATAGGATCTAACTCCTAGACCCTCTACTGGGGAGAGGGCGAGGGCTGGGCACAGACTGGTTCCCTACACATAAGGGACTGTCAGCCCGGGTTTCTGGGTCCCCCATTGGAAAGGGTCTAGGCCCCCCCCCCCCCGGGTCCTGCACTCCAGAGGGGAGAAGGCCGAGGAACTTCATTCTAGGTCTTCCATTGAGGCGAGGGCCGATCTTCCTATATTCCTGGAAATGGAGGGGCCTGGGATTCCAGAATCGTGTGTACCCCCGTGGCGAGGGGATCAGGACCCTAGGAAGAAGACCTAGGGGGTCGATTTTCCTGTGTTCCCCAGAGAGAAGGGGGGACTGGATCCTTGGAGGTTGAGAAGTTCGAGCTGAGAGACCCGAAGGAGCGAGAGGAAAGGTGTGCTCCCTCTGGCATCTTGGGGTCTCCAGGGTCTGGCAGCAGGTCGGGGATTCCTGGACACACCTGCCACTGGTCCAACCTCCGGGCAGAACCAGTGCCCTCCCCCTCCCAGCCGCACACTCCCGCGCCACGTGAGTCCTCTCCTAACCTCCTCCGTGCTTCGCGCACGCGCGAGGGGATGGAGCTTGGGAAACGTGAGGGAGCCCCGGCGGCTGGCGGGGTGCGGAGGAAGCAGGCGCCCGCACGTGACTCGGCCCTGAACCGGTGTCCTCAGCTGACCCTGCTTGTTCGTTCTTAAAGGCACAGGCCACCTGCCCCCCTTGAACCAACCTCCTGGGATCTCAGAGCCCTTTCTGCTTCTCTTCCTTAACTCCTGAAAGCTAATAGTTCTTAAGAGGCTCCTGAAGTCTTTTCAGTGCATTGGATTCCATTTTCCTGAACAGGTCTAGGCATTGGCCAGGGTTTCGGTAAGGATTCAGCCTAGCCTATGGGGAAGAAACTAACACTGACTCTGACGGCCTGAGGTTTTAGAAGCAATAGCCCAGACTCAAGTATAACTTAGGGCAAGTTAAGTAATGATTGGGCCACAGTTTCCGTTTGTAAAAGTGGAGTTGGTTTCATTATTTCTAAACATATTTATGGCGTAGGGAACCTTCATATTTTATATAAGGGTTGTTCCCTGGCAAACTATGTTAGCCTTCATTGTGGTGGATATGATAATCTGCGTAGAGGGTAGCATCTGGGAACTTCCTTCCCAAAATAACTACACACTCAGGTGATACATTTTATTTCCCAAAGGCCTGACCTCTCGGGACACACCCAGCCCTGTGGACCCAGATACCGTGGAGGTGCTGATGACCTTTGAACCTGACCCTGCTGATTTAGCCCTGTCAAGCATTCCCGGCCATGAGACCTTTGACCCTCGGAGACATCGATTCTCAGAGGAGGAACTTAAGCCCCAGCCCATCATGAAGAAGGCGAGGAAGATCCAGGTGCCAGAGGAGCAGAAGGTGAGCACCACCAGTTGTAGGACACAGCCAGGGTTCCTCACATTCAGGTCTGGGATTAATCCTCTTACTAGGATTAACTCTCCGGTTCTTCTACAGCCGAGGGCCAGTCCTCCTTGGCCATGGAATGCAAGGGGGCAAAGTTTTGAGCTTGAGATTTATGAAGATGGCATAAATATGGGACACAGACAGAGCCAGCCCTGCCGGACCCAGTTGTACGGATTTGGAGCTTCTCCTGTCAGCTGGACCCAACCTTTCAGCGGGGCAGGCTTCAGGCCCTGCTGGGCTCAGTTGCTAAGGACAGCATTTTTTAGCAACAGGTTATCAGTCTGTCTCTTATCAGCCAGTCAGGCTAGGGCTTGTCTTTTGATCTCTGATTTGAGGCATCCTTTGGTGTGATTGCATCTGCCTAAGATGCAGACTTTGTCAGCCCTCTAGGCCTTATTTCCTGGGTCTGACCTGCCTCATTGGCAAGAAGCCTCTGGTTCTGATTGTCAGCCAGGACCACATTCTGATTTGGGTGTTTTGGGCAGTGACTCATCTTTCTAGCATTCTGTCTCTTCCAATTCTGGGGTCTCCCCCAACAAGAGGTGCCTGGGCTTCTCTTGCAAGGCTTTGCCATGCCTTCATGTAAGACACAACTGCTCAAAGCAGCTAAGACAGGCCTGCAAGCCCAATCTAGATCAGTGTTTCTCCTGCCACAGGGCCCTGTTGCTAGGGGCTGGATTTGCCCTAGCAAGCAGGAACTAGGCTTTAATTAAATGGGGGTCAGGGGGCATGTTTCAGAACTCTGGGTGCTCCTTGGCAGTAAGGAGTGGCCTGCCTTTGCAACCAAATTCTAGGACTAAAGACCCCTGGGCATAGTCTTGTGGGGAAGGGCTCAGGATAGCTCCTTCACTAAAGCACAACTGGGACCTGTTGGGTGGGGGAGGGGAGGTGCAACCCCATGGCTTATTTCTATTCAAGGCCAGTTCAGAGACCAGCTGCAGTCTTTGGGACCACTTAGACTTTACTTTTGTTTGATGAGGAGGGATGAAGTTGCCTTGGCAACAAGGACCAAAGGGATCAGCTCTGGGAGGACTTTATGGGACATCAAATCCCTGCACTGGGGAGGCTGAACTTTCCTTAGCAACCAGGATCTGGAAAGGTGATGCATAGGGCAGTGCTTTTCACTGGGATCTCACACCCTGAAAGCCCTGTTGCTAGGGAACAAGCATCCTTAGCAACCAGGAGCTAACTGTAGCCCTTTGTCAAGTGAGGAGGGGGGCCTCTGCTTTGCACACTGGAGACTTGAGGCCCAGTTGTTGGGGGTGGGAGGCCCTCTCATGCCCTAGCCTTTGCTAGGGTGCTGTTCTCCTTAGCAACCAGGACCCTAGATGGGCAGACCTTTGGGTACCCATCTCAGGAGAGACCCTGTATCCTTTAGACCCCGCTGCTGAGCAAGCAGAAGCCTGTGAAGTTCCTTTAGATTCCCTCAGGTCCTTGAAGGAACAAGCAAAGCTGCTCCTCCCTTCTTCTTTGGCTGTGGCTGTGGCCCCCTCTGGACCTCAGTGCTTTTCCACCTCTGCACCCCCAGGACGAGAAGTACTGGAGTCGGCGGTACAAGAATAACGAGGCAGCCAAGCGGTCCCGCGACGCCCGGCGGCTTAAGGAGAACCAGATATCGGTGCGGGCGGCCTTCCTGGAGAAGGAGAACGCCCTGCTGAGGCAGGAGGTGGTGGCCGTGCGCCAGGAGCTGTCCCACTACCGCGCTGTGCTGTCCCGCTACCAGGCCCAGCACGGAGCCCTTTGAGGCTGCGCCCCACCCCCACCCGGCGGAGCTCTTCTCCACCTCACTCAGACTTGTACCCTGACACCCCCTTTCCTCCCCATCCTGTGGTCCACGGGCCGGCCAGCTGGGTGCCCCAGGGACGTGATGATGCAGATAAATACATTTATATTTTTAAGAAAAAGCGAGCCTCCCCCCTCCCTAGCGGGGGCGGGGAGGGTCCTCTGTGTGTGCCTCCGGCACGTCGGGGACCCCACCCTCCCATCGCCTCCGTTAACACTATCCTGAATAAATCTTGATAACCCCAGAGCCAGCTGTCGTGGGGAGGAGGCAGCTCCCTGGCCCCAGGTCAAGGCCAGGGGGTCACTGGCCGCAGTCTGTGGGTACGTCTGGGCTCCGGGTTACGAAAGGCAGGAGCTGCTGGAAGTGCCGATTCTGATCCCTCCCATGGGCTGCCGGACAGAGGCAGGGGCGAGGGTCTAAGAGGAATGTAGCGACTGCCTTTATTGCATAGACCTTTTCAATTGCTTTGAAGATTGGGGTCTGGAGACGCACAGGAGACAGAAAACGGGAATGAACTGCCCGCCCACACGGACGGGGCGGAACCTTAGTGCAAATGTGAGCGTTGGCCCAGGGGAACCTGCCCCTCCTGGCCATTTAAATGGAGGCACCGGAGTGGACAGGGCGAGACCGGGCCCTGACTGGCCAGCCCGTATATCCCAAGCCCCATCATTAGGTGACGCGGTATGAGAGGCTCCGCCCTCAGCCGACCTGGTCTTCCAGGAGCTGGAAGCAAGGGTCTGGTCTGAGCTGCGCCCTCATTGGCCAGGCACTACCCTCCGGGCGAGCCCACTTTCCTGTGACCCTAATGGCCCTCAGCCCTTGGCATTCGGGCCACCCTCTAGTATCACCACTGGTCCCCAGGAGGCGGGCACAGTCCTGAGACGGGCTGCCTTGCACGTGGGGCCTCCAACCTAACATAGAAGCCAGGCCCCGCCCCTAGCGAAGGCCCTATCCCCTTGGAATGTAGGCCCCGCCCCTAGCAGGCTCCAAGTTTTGAGGTTCAGGGCTCTCGCCCAGGGAGGCCTGGAGGCCCAGTGAGTAGCGTACCTAGACCTGGATGCACCTGAGCCTGCAGGGGCCCGTACTCCACCTGCTCCCCATCCACCGTGAGCACTCCGCGAGGAGTGAGCGGCTCGAGGCGAAAGGCACGAGCTGCGGCATAGCCCAGCTGCGGGTAGCCCAGGCTGAAGTGGCTACCTCGTTCCATGGCCAGGAAAAGGCGCAGCAGCGCAGCTCGCGAGATGCCGCCGCGCACCCAGCACAGGTGCATCAGGCCGTCATCAAAGCGCGCGTGGGGAACTGCCACGAGGTCAGCCCCCAGGTGGCTGGGGGAGATGGCCAACATGAGCACAAAGTCCCCCTCCAGTGTTACCCAACCTGGGGGTAGTGGGGTACCCAGAGGAGGAAGCAGGTGGTCTGGTGGGCCTCCAGTAGAGATGACTACCGGGTCACCATCAGGGGTGGGAGGCAGTAGCCCAGAGGATGCTGGCATTTCTGGTCCCCCCTCGGTGATGGGTGAGAGTAGAGCTGATCTGGGGGAGCCAGGGGGCGAGGGCAGCAGTGGGTCTGGGGACAGTGGAGGATCCCCAGCCCTGCTCCAGTCCCTGGCCAGCTCTGGGCCTCCACCATTGAGTGACAGGATGGGTACTGGTTCAGGTGAGTCAGGGGAGGTCAGGGCAGGCTGAGGCAGTGACAGGGGCAGGTCAGATACAGAGCGATGAAGGGGTGAGTGGGCCACGGTTCGAGCTGGGACGGGGGCCAGGGTCAACTCTGATTTGGCACGGGGCAGGCCATGGGCAGGGGTAGGTGAGGCAGGCTCCACGGTAGCAGGTAGGTAGGAGATGCGTCCACGGTAGGTGTGCAGTGTGGCAAGGCCCAGCACCGTGCCTAGTGTGAAGCGGGCACTGCCCAAGGCCCTGAAGCGCTCACTCTGGATGTCCACGTCTGACACGAAGCCCCAGGCCACAGACAGGAAGGAGAAACAGCGGGAGCCCGAGGCCAGGGTCACAGAGAGGAGGTCCAGTGGGCGGCAGCCACCCCGGCAGAGCAGCAGTGAGCAATTGAGCAGCAGGTCAATGCCCAGGGCCTGCTCAAACCTTCAGAGCCAGAGATGGATTGACAGTGAGAAAGAGTAAACAGGGCTGGGTGAGAGACAGAGTGCAAAGCAGGGAGGAGACAGCACAGGTGCATCAGGCCGTCATCAAAGCGCGGGAAACCAGGCCGGCCATGTCCCCAGGCCCACCCATAGCCATCTGGCCACCTCCAGATGGACTCTTCTTACTGGGCCAGGTTCCCTCTCGATCCATCCCACAAGCATTCACTAAGTGTCACCTGTGTGCCAGGCACAGTTCTAGGCTCTAGGGATACTGGGAACAAGACCCGCAAAAATACCAGGCTGATGAACCTGACAGTGGACTGGCAGCAGGAGGGCAATATGTGCCCGGTCCATTATCCCTCCTTCAGGGTACCCTCAGGCTCACCGGAGGCAAGAAAAGCCCACCTACCCCCCATGCTGGTTCACGGCTCCAGCCAGTCCGTTGCCGGAGCCACAGGGGAGGATGCCCACAGGTGTCTTCATAGCCTCTTCCCAGTCAGGGCGATCTAGGAGTCCATTCAGCACCTGGAGGGCCGGAAACCAGACACCTGGGTACTGTTCCTGGCCTCCACAGCCCCCCGCCCCCCCAGGGCTCGGGGCCCAGGCCTCCTGTCCTACCTCATACAGCAGCCCATCTCCCGAGACTGTGACGATGCCATCCCACTCGCTCAGGCTCAGTCCCTGCACCAGCTCCCGAGCATGGTTCTGTCGTTCTAATGTGGGAAACCAGGAGGTGAGGCAGGCTCTTCCACCCCCCCAAGGACGCAGTTCAGCCCCAAGCCCTCGCCTTCCATCCTGACACCGCCCGTACCTGTCTGGATGAGGTTGAAGGACAGCCCAGCTTCGGAGATCATGGGTAGCACGTGGTTCTTACACAACTGCCAGGCCAGGCCCCTCCCACCAAAGGGATTGACCAATAGAAGCAATCGGGGTGGCCTTGGCAGAAGATGGGAGGTGATTTCTGCAGAGAGAGGGGAAGGACTTCATAGAAGCCAGAGACCCAGGCCCCTGATCTCAGAAACAGCAACTGCAAACAGCCCCCAACAGACAGCTGGAGGGCTGGCACCAGAGCCTGGTTTTATTGCCTCCCCGGCTTCACGTGCCCAGGCCACCCCCTTCTGAGACAAAGACAGGGCTTGGGTGTCTAATCCCAGTGCCCTTTGGACCCACATGTGGGAGGAAGGAAAGCTCCATTCCTCACCAACACCCAGATCCCAGATCAGGTTGCTTCACTCTGCGAGGCTCCATTACTGTCACCATCCCTTAGGACCATCCCCCAGGCAGCCAGCAGGAGCCTGGAGGACCAAGTCCCACCAGATGGGGACCCTTGAATCTTGACTGTCCTGTCCCAACTGAGGCCCCCGGGTGGGGGGTCCCCTGCCTGAAAGCCTTCTCTGGGCCCCCCTAGGCCAGTGGTCGGCAAACTGCGGCTCGTGAGCCACATGCGGCTCTTTGGCCCCTTGAGTGTGGCTCTTCCACAAAATACCACAGCCTGGGCGAGTCTACTTTGAAGAAGTGGCGTTAGAAGAAGTTTAAGTTTAAAAAATTGGGCTCTCAAAAGAAACTTCAATCGTTGTCCTGTTGATATTTGGCTCTGCTGACTAATGAGTTTGCCGACCACTGGCCTGGGCTAATGTTCTAGATGCTGCCTCTGGGCGCCCTGGGTGGTGACTGACCACGTCTCAGTCTGCTGCTCTCATCGGCCCGGGAGCCTCTGACTCACCCGTGGTCAGGACCCATGGAAGGGGAAGGAAGAGACAGAACCCAGTGAGAGAGCAGCAGACATAAATAAGTTTCCTCGGCCTGTGCTTTTGTTCCTTCTGTAGCTATGCCTGTCTGGTAGCACTTTCATCACAGAGACATTACACAGCACACAGAAAAGTAGACAGAGATGCCCACAGAGGGAGATCCGCAGAGACTCCGAGCTCGCCCAGGACCTCACCCCCATTCCCAGGCAGCTGCAGTCCACGGAGCAGACACGTGAGGACAGTGGCCCAGCGCTGAACCTCAGCCCGGTTCTCCTCATAGGTGGCCGCCCCATCAGCCCCAAAGGTACGTGTGGCTCTGCGCCGGCCCCCACGCCGGCCCCGAGGGTAAGTGTAGATGCAGAGGTAGGCCGCTGAGTCAGAGGGGCTGCGGCTGCGCAGCGTGCAACAGCCTGAGACCTCGGCCAGCAGGACCAAGCCACCCCGGGGCCTGGCTTCAGGCTTTGGGCGTAGCCTCTGGATGTGCAGAGCCTGTGGTGTGAGAGTGAGGGCAAAGCGTGGGCCTCGGGCTGGGTAGGAGCCAAACTCGCCATGCAAGAGTGGAGTGCTGGTGGCCAGGGGTGACAGCGGTGGTAGGGCCATGGCTCTGGGCCTGTCCTGGGCAGTCCTAAGCCTGTGGCCCAAGCTCCAGCTCAGCTCCTGGTCTGGCCTCTGTGGGAAAGAAGGGCAAGAGTCAGAATCCAGGTGGAGGGAAATGGGCAGAGCCTGTGGACAGGGAGAGACAATGAGTCACGGGTGCACCGGAGACAGAAATGCCCAGACAAGTGTGGGGAGACCCCGAGGAAGCAGGGAAGGGATCAGTTGGACAGGAAAGCCAGCATTCTGGAGGGTCCACACCCAGGCATGCAAACATTCATTCATTCATCCCCTAAATAATTATTCAGTACCCTCCATGTGCCAATCACAATGCCAGGCCTAGTACACACAGCAGGGAACAAAATGGACAAAAGCCCCTGCCTTCATAGAGTTTATATTTTAATCATAAAACAGAAAAACAAGATAAAGAAATACAGTGTGTTGGGTAATAAGGGCTTTGGGGGGAAATTAGGCAAAAAGGGACATGCAAAGACAGAGAAAAACAAAACACACACATCAGTCATCTCCAGATGGAGAAAGTAACAAGGGAGAGACACCCGGACACCAAGAAAAAGAGGGATGAGATCTGAGAGCCAGAGAAACACTGAGAGGAGACAACAGCTTCATGAAATGAAACTAGGATGATGGAAGATACTAAGGAGAGTAAAAGGGCAGGGTTGAAAAGACAAGGGAGAAAAAGAGAAGACAGAGGCAGGAGGTAGAAGATGCAGACACCAGTAAAGACTAAGAAAGGGATGTGACATGGAGGGACAGAAGAGTGAGAGAGCTAGAGGAGCCACATGCAGGCACCTGCAAGGGTCAGGGTTTCAGAGCTGGACCCTGAGCACTGACCTGGGCATCTGGCTGCCTGCTCTGCAGAGAGGGAATGGGAGCCAGGAGTGAAGTCCCCTCCCCAGAGGCTCTCCCCCTGCCCTCTGCCTTACTTCTGCGGCCTCCTCCTCCTCCTTACTCACCTTTGTTCCCCTCTGCTCCGCCCACCCAGCCACCTGCCAGTCCTGCCCCTCAGCTGCCCCAGACACACCCCCATCTGTGGCCTCACCCTGAGTCACCTCTGCCCCCTGCCCTGGCAGTTCCCTCAGACTCCCCACCCCATCTCAATTCAGGTGTAGGCAGAGCCCTAGATCTCCCCCAGTCCTGGGTCCGAGTCCTCTGTCTCTAGTCCGCAAGTCTCTGGCCTGGTTTCCATTCTCTCCTTCCCTCCAAGTACCCCAGACCCGGGCCTGGGTCTCTATCCATAGGTCTCCCAATCCATAAGCCTGAGTCTTTGTCTCCGGTTCCCCCTGTCCGGGGCCTCTACTTCCCCACGCCCCACCCCGATTTCCACAACCCAGTCCCAGACCTGGGTTTCCATTCCTGGATTCTTCAGCCCCGGTTCTGGTTCTCCATCTCCATCCCACAGCCCTGGTACCCCAGTCCCGGGCCTGCGTCTCTCCGTTCCTCTTGGTCCCGCGGTCCCCCAGACTCGGGTCCCTGCCCGGACCCCCGCACCCTCCTCACAAGCCTGGTCCTCCTCCAAGCTGCCCCTCAAGTCAGCACCACCGCCCCCATCTGACCCAGGGGTGTGTGGGGGGGAGTGTGGCTCCGCTCAGCCAATGGCCGTGCGGCTGGCTTGAGACGCACCAATGAGGGGACGTGGGGGGTGGGCCCAGCGACCCGCGAGCTTGGCGCAGGGGCTGCCACGGGAGAGGCGGAGCGCTCGCGAGATCCGCTGCCATTGTAGTTGAGGGCACGCGCGCATCACGCCGCTGTCACGACTCTACAGCCAGGGACCAGGTCGCCATGTTTGTTGAGGGTAAATGGGCCAGTCCATTCATTGGATTTATAAACGAGAAGGGGCATGGAGGGAGGTCTTTAGAGGTAGATAGAGACAGACCCTAACACAGGTAACGAAGACCCAGAGATATGCAAAGGGCGTTAGTAAGAGACCCAGAGAAGCAGTCAGAGGCAATGATAGACTTGCAGAGAGAATGTTGTCTCTTCTTAAGATAGAAAGAGTCAGCCCTAACCGGTTTGGCTCAGTGGATGGAGCACCGGCCTGCCAACTGAAGGGTCCCGGGTTCGATTCCGACCAGGGCACATGCCCGGGTTTCGGGCTCGGTCCCCAGTGGGGGGGGGGGGGGGGCCGGGGGGGCGGGGCCGCAGGAAGCGGCTAATCAATGATTCTCTCTCATCATTGATGTTTCTCTCTCTCTCTTCCTCTCTGAAATCAATAAACATATATATATTTTTTAAAAAGATAGACAGGCGCAGAGAGATAAACAGAGACAAAGACAGTAGAATTAAGAATGTGCAAGGTTAGGACTCCAGAAAATGACAGAGAGAGAAAAAGAGAGATAAGGACTGACATTTCTGGAATGAAAACCAGGGAGGAAAAGCTCATTAATTCACAAATTATTAACAAGCCATAGGGATGTATTGTATAGCATGGGGACTATGGTCAATGTATATTGTATTAACTCTGTAGGGTGACAGGTGGTAACTGGACTTGTGATCATTTTGTAATATGAACTGGACTTGTGATCATTTTGTAATATGTACACCCGAAATTAATGTAATACTGTATATCAACTTTTTAAAATGTCACAAACTATTTACCTTGGGCCCAAACCAGAGTGGTGCATGACTTAAGCTTCCGCCTAGTGAGTGACCCAGTTACATGACAAGACAAGAGACACAGAAGAAAGATGGGAGATACAGTATCTGTGAGAATACTAGGTCAGGGGTGAACAGGAGAGAGACTATTTTTTAAAAAATATGTTTATTGATTTCAGAGAGGAAGGGAGAGGGAGAGAGAGAGAGAAACAACAATGATGAAAGAGAATCATTGATCGGCTGCCTCCTGCAGGCCCCCCACTGGGGATCGAGCCCGAAAACTGGGCATGTGCCCTGACTGGGAATCGAACCCGGGACCCTTCAGCCGCAGGCTGACACTCTATCCACTGAGCCAAACTCGCTAGGGCCAGGGGAGAGAATGCTGAAGGCTCAGAGACTGAGAGGAACTGAGACCAAGAGACAGAAAGCAAAGATGTTGACAGAAACATAGAGAGGCAAAGATCTGGTGAAGGTGAAAGAAATCAAGGCAAGAATAATATCGGGAGATGTTGAAACAGACAGAATTGTAGAGAGAAAGGCACATGCTAAAGGACAGGCACAGAGCTTGCTTTCTAGACAGAGATGAATGGAGGAAGGAGTTCATTTATTGCCAACAATGTACCTTGTGTTCAACCCAGAGTAGCAACAGCACCAGGGAATACATGCCTGCCAAAGGATGACCCAGAGAGAGAGGAACAGAAAACCAGTAAGATGGAGAGACAGGGAAACACAGCACTTGAGCTTGGGGCCCAGAGGGAAAGGCAGACATACTGACCAAAGAGGCTGGGACTCACAGACAGAGACCAAGTTACAGAGATGAGGGAACCGGGAGGGACAAGGGGGAAGAGGAAACTGTCCCATGGTGTGATCTTGACTTCAGATAGACCCTTACCTGGTCCACTCTCCTCTGCTTCGAGATGTCCATTCATCTGCCAGCCCTCTGCTGTGTGATCAGTAAGACCCTGGTCCTGGGTCGAAGGCCATGGGAGGTGGTATGGTAAGGAGTCAGGCCTCACGGTCCAGCCTGGCCTTTGGCGCTGTGGAGGAGAAGTGAGTAAGTAGGAGTATCGAGGGCAGACTACAGGAGGCCAGGCTGGATGTGTTTGAAGCCCACGAGGAAGGGCCTCTCTGAGAAAGGAGGAAAGAGATCAACCTTTTCACTGCCCCAACCAGTTCCTTATCTCATCTACTAAGAGCCAATTGATAAACAGGGGTGAAGCCTAAATTTTTTTTAATCCTCATCTGAGGCTATTTTTCCCACTGATTTTTTATTTGTTTAATTTTTACATATATATTTTTAATTGATTTCAGAGAGGAAGGGAGAGAGGGAGAGAAACATCAATGATGAGAATCATTGATTGGTTGCCTCCTGCACGCCCCCTACTGGGGATCGAACCCACAACCCAGGCATGTGCTCTTGACCAGAATCAAACCCTGGACCCTTCAGTCTGCAGGCCAATGCTCTACGCACTGAACCAAACCAGCTAGGGCTGCACTGATTTTTTAGAGAGGGAGCGGGAGGAGGAAGGGAGAGAGAAAAACACGGATACTAGAGACACATCAATTGGTTGCCTCCCACTTACGCCCCAACCAGGGCCAGGGGATTGAACCTGCAACCGAGGTATGTGCCCTTGACTGAGAATCAAATCTGCCACCCTTTGGTCCTTGTGCTGACGCTCTAACCACTGAGGAAACTGGCCAGGGCCTCATTTTTATTGAGCACTTATAATGTGGGAAGCATTGTCCTCTGCATTTTTACTAACTTATATAACGCTGGATAACATCCTATGTGCCAGGCCTATTGTCATCCCCTTTTTGTAGATAAGGGAAGTGAGGCACAGAGAAATTAAATGATTTGCCCAAAATCACACTGTTATTGGAATTTTAATATTTCTGTCTCTGCTCCTCCCCGGATCTCCATTTTCCGCCTCTTTCTAGGTCCCCTACCCCCAAAGTCAGTGTTTTGTCCACCACCCTTCTGGATCTCTCTTCCTTCTCCCTTCTAAATCTCTGTCTCCCTCTAAGTCTCTCCGCCCCTCTCAGAAATTATTTTTTCCCATCCCCTCTCTACTCCACCCCCAACCCTGAGACCTCAGTGTGCCTCCTCTGCGCTCCAGGACCGTGCACATCCCTCACAACGAACCCGCTGGTCCATCTGAATCTCTCTGGCTGAGAAAAGCAGCCCCCAGGTGGCAGAGGCTGAAGAGGGATCAGGGAAGGGCCCTCTGGGGGCAGAGGGAGAAGCGACACCTAAAAGGTAAAAATGCAGGCTGTTATAGACTGGGCTGCAGCAGGAAGATCTCGGATTAGACCTCAAGTAGGACCTCCTAAACTGCGGCCGCGCCTGGAAGTACTACACGAGATAAGGCAGTCTGATAAGGAAATGACCCGAGCATTGAGTCAGAGGTTTCCCAGAGGCCTAGGCTAGCCCCTCCTGCCCCGCTCATCTCCAACTTTCGGCCCGCCCAGTCTTCCTGAAGTCACAGAGAGGTTGTCGGCTTCGGGCCAGAGAGTCACTGCGCGACCAGTCCTCCCAGGTCCGCGAAACATCTGTCTTACTCCCAGATCCCTTTCTTCCGCAAGAGCATCGAGACCAGGGTCTGGGTAGGGCCAGAGAGGCCCCGACGTGCTGGCCCTTTTTTTCTCTTTGGTTGTCCCCGCCCTTATTCCGGAAACGCCCATCTAGCCGTCAGTCCGATTCACCATAGAGAATGCTTAATCGCCGTAGCGTGCCGGGTCGCGCTAATGTGACGTCACGTAGGCGCCGCTAGCTGCGAGCTTTCCCCGCCCACCCGGCTCCGCTCTCTCTTTCCGGACCTGGAGGAGCAGAAGGCGCCATCATGGTGAGTACGCTTTGAAGCGTTTGAGGCTCGGCCATCCGCCTCCATCCACCGCGGTTTCGGGCTGGGGGCGCGCCAGAAGAAGGCACGGGCCCTGGGGGTGTCCGAAGGAGGTGATTCCCATGGTGGCGGGGCTATTTAGAGGTCCCCGAAGAGCAGGGATGCGTCAGTCATAACAGCTTCCATCCCTCCCGTATTTTTCCATTATAGCTGCCATTGAATAAATGCCCGAATTGTACGAGGTGGCTAAGTGATACCGGGGTCAAAATGCCAGGAAGTGGAGCCAGGATTCTAGGAGCTGGTCCCACAGCCATTCAGTTTCCGGCCTTTAGCTGCCCATGCCAGGATCTGTCACTCCCCAACCTGAAAACTTGGGTTCTGGGGGTTGTGGAGCGTCCCGTACCCGGGTTTTGGGACAGGCAGGCCTCCGTGCGAGTCTAGGGTCCCTGCCCGCTCTGAGATCTGGCTTTCCCAGCCTGTGCCCGACTTGCTCCATCTTGTTAATGGGAGCACAGTAATCACGCCTCTCAGGTTCTAGTTTGGAAAGAAGTTGTGTGAAGTGCTCACCGTAGACTCGTGCATAAGTGTTGGTTAAACGGGAGCTGTCAAGTCGTTCTTCACAATTCATAACGGTCTGGAAAGGAAACCACAAAAATTGGCGGGGGAATGGTGGGCCTTCCTGAGTTTCTTTAATGCTAAAGTGGGAACCTTCTCAGTAAAGGTTCGTTATTAGCGCCTGCCGTTGGTGTGAATGTTTTCGGCCATTCTCCAAGTGTGGGAGCAGCAATCAGAACTTAAGCGCATTGTTGAAAAAGTCACTTTACAAAGAAATAAAAACGTTGACTCAGTTACTGTGGCTACTGTGTTAAAACTTCCCAGGTGCTGGGTGTCAGGCTAAAGGCTTTGCATGTAGGGTTAGCCCCTTTTCACAGGGGAGTCATTTGGAGTCCAGAGAGTTGAAGCAACTTTCCCGGGGTGGACCTGAGATTTGCTGTCTCTGCAGAGACCAGGGCCCTGGCTCTCTCTGGGAGATAAGCAGTCATTGAGAATGTTCACGGGGTGAGTAATCTGCAGATCACAGTGGGGTCTATGGTCTCCCCTTCACCCTGCAGGGAGTCGACATCCGCCACAACAAAGACCGAAAGGTTCGGCGCAAGGAGCCCAAGAGCCAGGACATCTACCTAAGGCTGTTGGTCAAGGTGAGGTCGGGGCCTGTGACTCTTGGGCAGGGCCACCCCAAACCTGCAATGTCCAGGGCTTCCATTCTCATGTCACCCCAGGCTCCTCCCAGGGGCTTGCCAGCGGGCTCACATCTTGGGGGAGCGTCTGGAAGTTCAATGTTTCCAGCTTCTGTACTGTATACAGCTGGGGGTTGGGGCCCTGACCAGGCTGGACCTGGGCTAGCTCTCCCTGGAGCTCACTGAGATGGGGGAAAGCCAGAAGTCATTCGTTTGCCCTTAGGAAGTTTTGAGAGGGAGGGGAGCGTGGCCTGGAAATTGTCGTTCCTCATTTTCCCTTTCCCCCAGCTGTACAGGTTTCTGGCCAGAAGAACCAACTCCACTTTCAACCAAGTGGTGCTGAAGAGGTTGTTTATGAGTCGCACCAACCGGCCGCCTCTGTCCCTTTCCCGGATGGTGAGGGGCTGCTGGGGGGACATAGCCAGCCTGGGGAGCAACTGGATTGTGTCAGGAGCTGGGCTCTGGGAAGGAGGGTGGGCTTGGCGCTCTGACCCTCAAGTTAGAGTTCAATTCAACTGGCTTGGCGGCTTGGCCTTGTTTTCCTTCTCCTTGTGAGGTGGGATGGCTACAGTAGCTTCATGAGATCATCCTGAGGCTTCAAGTCACGTAACACAAGTCTTACGTCAAGTACCCTCCGTGGGGGTGGGGGGGGGTCTGTTGAGAAATCTGCTTGAACCTGATCCTGGTCCTTGGTTGCCTGAGCTGCAGGATTGCATTCAAACCCCAGTCAGGACTTAAAGGTGTATCTCCTCCCCCAAAGATCCGCAAGATGAAGCTTCCTGGCCGGGAGGGCAAAACCGCCGTAGTTGTAGGGACTATAACCGATGACGTGAGAATCCAGGAGGTGCCCAAACTGAAGGTGAGTGGGGAGGGGCTCTGAGTGGGGGTGAAGTCCTGCGTCCCTGGGCAAGCCCCTCTGGGGCGCTGCTGACAGTGCTGGCCCTTGAGCCAGACAACCTGGTTTCGAGTCTAGATTTCTCTGTCACTGTCACCTCTGGACAAAGTCCTAAGCCTTTTTTCTTTGTTTGACACATTTTTTGTTGATTTCAGAGAGGAAGGGAGAGAGAGAAATATCGATGAGAGAGAATCATGGATTGGCTGCCTCTTGCATTCCCCACACTGGGGATTGAGCCATCAACCCAGCCATGTGCCCTGACCGGAATCAAACCTGGGACCCTTCAGTCCACGGGCCAGTGCTCTATCCACTGAGGACCTAAATCTTTTTATGCCTCAGGTTCCTTAAGGTGTAATGGCTTTGAATTGCTGCATTCTCAAAGGAGTTTGTGGAGGCAAAGTGATAGAAACAGCTGTAGTGCACTCGGGTTGCTCCCTCTAATAGGAGTTAGTTACAGGGCTGAGCAAGCAGCAGGCCTTCTCTGTGAGGCCAGGGCAGCGAACCCCTGGGTGGCTGTGCAGGAGGCTCTGGCTGGACCTGTCCCCTGTGCCCCCTAGGTGTGTGCCCTTCGTGTGAGCAGCCGTGCCCGGAGCCGCATCCTCAAGGCTGGGGGCAAGATTCTCACCTTCGACCAGCTGGCCCTGGACTCCCCCAAGGGCTGTGGCACTGTCTTGCTTTCTGGTGAGCGATGCTTAGTCTCCATGGTGGGGCCTAGTCCCCATGTGAGGGGTGTGAGCTGTGTGACTGCTGACAGACGGGGACTTCCTCACCCACCTTCCCATCAGCCTGAGCCCAGGAAATCTGCCTGATCTGCCTCTTCCTTTCCTCCCCCAGGTCCTCGCAAGGGCCGCGAGGTGTACAGGCATTTCGGCAAGGCCCCAGGAACCCCCCACAGCCACACCAAGTGAGTATAGCAGTCCTGTGCTTCAGACCTGACTCCCGCAGTGCAGTCTTGGCCTGGCCATGCTTCTGTTTCTCACACCAGCAGCCTCAGGCCTCGCCCTACCCACTTGCCTTCAAGACTCAAAGCTGTGCTACCCTGCATATTGCCCTCCCTGTGCAGCTGGTGTTACAGGTGCAGCTGTTTTAGGCTGAGTTGCCATCTCCTAGGTTGGGTCTCAGGTTGCCCTCCCCACGGCCTGGTGCTGGCTTCACCACCCACTTTGCCATCTTGGCTTCCTGCACTGCCAGGCTTTCCCAGCAGCCCCGTTGGTATTACTGAGGCCCTCCTGGTGTCCTGTGCTGCTCTGTTGGAGGCAGCCTCTCTGGTGGAGTTCCCAGCTACAATCGGCCCTGACCTCCTTTCTCTTCCCCACAGACCCTACGTGCGATCCAAGGGCCGGAAGTTTGAGCGTGCAAGAGGCCGCCGGGCCAGCCTCGGGTACAAAAACTAACGCTAAATCCTATCATATTATTAAAAAGGTTTTGGATGCTAATGGCCCTGTGTGTGTTATTGGGGTATGGAGTTGGGAGGTGAGCCTGTGGGCCAGAAGGCATTTGTTTTGGGGAATTGGACATCCGCGCAGGTCTCCATGGAGACTAGCCCTTCCTCCATCCAGGTGATCCTCCATCAGCCTTCCTTCCGCCTCAGCCTGCAGGCGCCCTCTAGCGGTCCAAGTCTGTGCTCAGCTCTGCTTCTGGGCCTCCACCTGTTGGACCCTTGCAGCCCACTATTGTGGAAGCCCCGCCTTCTTCCCAAGAGCCAGGTGTCGGGTGTTCCAGCACCTGCTTCCTGGGATTAGCCACACCCCTCTTAAAGGACCCGTGTTCCCCTCCCCTGCACTAAAGTTACTGGGCGGGCTTGGATAGGGAAGTGTGGAGGTGGGGCTGCTGTAGGGACAGGTGAGGCACCCCTTTTCCTGAAACGTGAGTCTGGCGGGCCACTGGCTTCTGGGGAAGCAGCCTGGTGAGTGCTCCCGGTTTGGGGCCTCATACCCTGGGCCCCACACCCCAGGCCTCCCCTGGAGACCTGCATGGGCCCTCCCTGTGTTTACACAAGGGGCTGGGTTCCCAGGATGCCAGGGTGAAGCCTGATGAATGAGGCCAGTCTGCCGGAGGAAGAAGCAGAAATAAGCTCAGGTTTGAAGACCCGGATTATATTGTCCTCCCAAAAAGGCAAGAGGAGGGGAAGGGGGTGGCCAGCTGGCTGGGACAGGAGGGAGAGGGGACCTAGATTTATTCCTCTTCTTTCTCTTGCAGGGCTAGTCGCTGTGCCCTGGAGGAAGGGGGCATCTGGGTGCTGGGATTGGAAGGCAGGGTTGCCCGAATTGGGGTCCACAGGTTGGGTCAGGAGCCTCAAATGATGTAGAGTGGTCCTTGTCCAACTTTCATGAGGCATATAAATGTGCAGTCAGCTAGCAGGAGATAGTGGAATTTAGGCCCCATAGGCCAGAGATCAGCATAGATCAGAGGACAGGCAGGGGCACCCAGTCCCATTGAGGCTGCCCTCAGGCTAGAGGGGTTGAGGAGGTCATGGGTGGGTTCCATGGTAATGAGACCCCCTGTGGCGGGTTTCCTCCACTGTAGCAGCCTGAGCAGGAGTGAAGGCCCATCCACCGAGGAGACCTAGTTCCCTGGCTGGGAAGGGCGAAGCCCAGGCAGCGGACTGGAGTACATTTCTCCAGGCTCAGGAGGAAACGGAATGGTCAGCTGGTGAGAGCTGTGAGCTAGCCGGCCAGCTGTCAGGAGAAGCATCCCCTGGACACAGCTGGGAGTTACGCCGGGTGGTCAGATACTGAGCCTGTTGGTCTTCCAGCCAATCGAAGAGAGGCCAGAGGATCAGTTAGACGTGCTGCCTGCCGGGGGCACACAGGCAGCCCGCTCTCCCTTTGGTGAGAGACGTTCAGGTGGTTGCAGCCAGGCAGGTAGCCTGTTCCCTGGAGGTGGTCAGGCATTAGTGGGCCTTGGGCCAGGGCAGGTAGGTGGTCAGCCTGACCACGCCTGAGCCAGCGGGAGGGCCCGCTGGGACATCGTGTGGCCAGCAGGCTGGAGGTTGTGTGCTGGAGCAGAGATGGACAGCTGACAGGTCACCGGGTTTGGAGACAGTGCCAGGTACTCAGCCAGACCCACATGCAGGACCACCTGTGGGGTCAGCCAGATCATCAGACAGCTGGCAGCAAGGTCGGATGGCAGGCCAGCCATGGCGGCTGCAGGCTGGCGGGCAGTTGGTCTGAGCAGCATCGGGCGGGCGGTCATGTGTGCAGTCTGATTGTCAGGACAGCACAGGGGGCCATTGGATTCCTCAGCTGCCCTGGAAGCCTGGCATAGGAAGCCTGAAAGGAGGCCCTGATGGTCAGGGCCTCGCAGACGGCCACACCCTCAGACACCCGGCCTCAAGGTCCGCCCCGGGGGCCCCATGGCGGCCTCGCAGCTGGCAGCGCTGGAAGGAGTGGCGTCGGCGGCCGGGGAGCCGCCCCTGACGGAGACCAGCCCCGGCTTCCTGTATTCCGAGGGCCAGCGGCTGGCGCTCGAGGCTCTGCTGAGTGAGGGCGCGGAGGCCTTTCAGGCGTGTGTGCAGCGCGAGGGGCTGCGGCCCTTCCTGAGCGGGGCTGAGCTCCAGGGCCTGGCCGCGACGGCTGAGGACTGGACGGCAGCCAAGCAGGAGCCCGGCGGCGCGGAGGGAGCTGTGGCCAGTGGGGACCCCAGCAGCCTGACCTACTGGCCGGGACAGTCGGAGGAGCCGGTGCCCGTGCTGCGGCTGGGCTGGCCCGAGGACTCGGGCTGGAAGGGCATCACCCGGGCGCAGCTGTACACCCAGCCCCCCAGCGAGGGCCACCCGCCCCTCAAGGAGCTGGTGCGCCAGGAAATCCAGGCCGCCTGCAAGGTGGGGGCAGGGCCTGGGGGGCCTGTAGTCCATTCCCCAGACGCAGACATCCTCACTGCAGCTCCCCGCAAGGGAGGGCCGTCCCCTGGGCCAGGGCATGCTCACCCAGGGCCTCCGGGGACTGTCAGGTTCACACCCCCAGACCTCAGCCTCAGCCTCTTAGATATGAGGGGCCCCATCTTCAGCCAAGATCTGGCTGCCCTTAGACATCCATGCCCCTTGGACCTATTTATGGTCCCTCTTGTCTCAGTCGTGGACCAGCCCCTGCTCCGCCCCCAGAGAGGGCCCGGATGTCTCTCCTGCAGCCCCCCTGGCCGGCCTGTTTTTATTTAAAAGGTTTGGTGTTTGCCAGCTCCCAAGCCAAGTACCTTACCTGGGTTAACGTGTAATTCTCACAAGGGCCCTGTGAGGTTGGGACTCACTACGTCCATTCAGGAGATGAGGAAACAGGCATGGGATGTTAGGTCTCGCCTGGAGTGGCCAAGCGGACATTTGAACCAGGAATCAGGGCTCAGAGCTCATCACCACATCTTCTACCTGCAAGACCCAGGTCCCCGGCAGCCCCCCAGCCCCACAGCTCCCCTTGCTGACCCAGCAGATCAGCCCTCCCTCCGGCCCTGCCTCCAGGGCGACCGGAGGACCCAGGTGTGCAGGTTCCCACAGTGCACTGCGCTGCACAGGCATCCAGCCCATGCCTGGAGCAGGGCCACCGTGTAGCATCCCAGCTCCGGGACCCTGTTCACCATTGTTGACATGATGACAGTGGCACAGCCGAGCCTGGGGGCTCCAGGGAGTTCTGCCCCCTATTCACGTGCAGGCCCTATGTGACACATCCCACAGAGGCCGGCCCTTAACCAGCCCTCCAGCATCTCACCAACAGGGCCCCACCTTCTGAGGGTCCCCCAAGCCCCAGGCTCTATCCACAGCCCCTCTCCCCACCCCCAGCTGGTGGCCGTCGTCATGGACGTATTCACCGACCCAGACCTGCTTTTGGACATGGTGGATGCTGCCACGCGCCGCTGGGTGCCCGTCTACCTGCTCCTGGACCGCCAGCAGCTGCCTGCCTTCCTGACGCTGGCCCAGCAGCTGGGGGTGAACCCCTGGGCCACTGAGGTAGGGCCTGGCGGAAGGGACCTGAGTCCCCATTCCCCTGGTGCGAGGGGGCAGCGGAGGCAGACCCATCCCCGGGGTCCTGGGCCAGCGAGGTGGGTTCCAGCAGAGAGGGTTCCCTGGGATCTGGTGCCCATGGCATTGGGGAAAGCAGGTGGGCCTTCCCACAGGGTCCCTCTGAGTTGGGGGAACCCTGAATCCCACGATTGGTGGCCCTGGGGGAGCTGGGACAGACTCTCCACAGAGTGATGGGGGGGCCAGCCTGGAGGAACCCCCAAGGGGAAGGCTGTGAGGTCAGCCTCAGCAAGGCTGTGTCCCCCCACCTCCCAGAACCTGGACATCCGCGTCGTGCAGGGCTGCAGTTTCCAGAGCCGCTGGCGACGGCAGGTGACGGGCGGGGTGCGGGAGAAGTTCGCGCTCCTGGACGGCGAGAGGGTCATCTCGGGGTCCTACAGGTACAGCCCTCACCCCACGTCCCGTCCCATCTCCCAGCATGTGGATCCCCTCCCAGCCTCTCGCTCCTCATCTGTGAAATGGGTCTGAACACCTCCCAGGAGAGGGGTGTCATTGGGACCGGGCTTGGGGTTGGAGCCAGGCCTGGCGCCCGCCTGGGCTCTGCTCCTGGCCTGGCTGGTGGCCTGAGTGAGTCTTCACCTCCCTGACCTGCTTCCTCTCTGGAGAACGGGGCCTGCAGTGTGTGCCTAGGACTTTCTAAACCGGGGGGCCGGGCCTGGATTGGAGTCCCAGGGTGGGGGCAGGGCCTGGAGGAGCCTGTAGTCCATTCCCCATTCCCCATTCCCCATTCCCCAACGCCATCTCTCAGAGTGTCTAGGAAGGAATGAGACCTAGTGTGCCAATGGCTTGGTCCTCAGACCATTGGATGACCCCCCTCTGCTCTCTTTGGGGTCCGACCAGCCCTGGGCCCGGGCTCTGCAACTTCTTAGCTCTGTGACCCTGGGCCTCCCCCACTCTGAGCCTCAGTTTCCTATCTGGAAAGCGTGGATAATGAGCAACCACCTCTTTGGGTCACAGCATGGGGGGGTGGGGAGCGGGGATCTGGGCACAGATGGCCTCAATTTAAGTCCTAGCTCTGCCAGTTACTGGCTTTGTGACTTTGGGCAACTGACTTCACCTCTCTGTGCCCCCTGCTCACCAGAATGGCACGCTTAGTGACTTTAGGGCAGGGGTGGGGAATGTCCGGCTCTCAGGCTGTAGAAGGCCCTCAAAATCATTTGGTTTGGCCCTGCCTTGCACAAGGCATTAGGGGAGAGTTAATTAGATGTTTGACCAAATATAGCAGGCTGATTTTTTTTTTTTTAATTTTAGAGAGGAAGGGAGAGGGAGAGAGAGATAGAAACATCAATGATGAAAGAGAATCATTGATTGGCTGCCTCCTGCACGCTCCCACCCTGGGGATCGAGCCCGCAACCCGGACAAGTGCCCCGACTGGGAATCGAACCTTGACCCCTGTTTCATAGGTCATTGCTCCACCACTGAGCCATGGCGGCCAGGCTAGCAGGCTGATTTTAAAAAATATATGGTTTTTACTGATTTTAGAAAGAGAGGAAGGGAGAGGGAGAAAGAGATCAAAACAGCAATGAGAGAGAATCACTGCTCTGGATCAGCTGCTTCCTGCACACCAAGCATCAAATCATTGCTTGAGCCCACAACTCAGACATGTGCCCCGACCGGGAATGAACCGTGACCTCCTGGCCGACGTGGAACCGTTGAGCCACAGAGGACGGGATGGGCCCCGTCTCAATTTTTACATTGAGAATTTTGTATGGCCCTTGGCAGAAAAAAAGGTCTCCCACTCCTGCTTTAGAGTGAGGTTTCACCACGAAGGTCCTGCTCACATCTGGGGCCCATGGCTGGGTCCCGGGGCTCTCCTGGCATTGCCGGCTGCAGCCCTGGCCTCCACCCAGCAGATGTCGGTAGCATCCCCTGTTGAGCACCTTTGCCAAAGACCCTGGTGTGTAGCCTTGAACATGTCTCAGGCTGACCCAGAGGACTTGTTACCACCCAGATTTCTGGGCCCTACCCCCATCCAGCCGGCCGGGCTGGGGCCCCGAGGATTGGCACTGCCAGCACGCTCCGGTTGGTCCGGGGACCACACCTAGAGAACCACCAGGGATGTTTCAGAGGGAACCTGCCTTCCCAGCTCCACATGAGATTCAGTGGGAGAATGGTCCCCAGCACGGAACATCAGAAGTGCTTCATACACATCAGCTGTTGTTTATTAATATTATTTTGACCGGATTTCATCGACTCTAAGGGACCACAATGAAAGGAAGCATCCTGATCAAATTGTGAAAAGCTGTCGCGTCTTAGAACCAATGGAGCACAATATGACAGCCAAACCCAGGGGCCGGTCCCACCGCTAGGTCAGGCTCCGGCGTGGCCTAGGGTCCTGGGGGACAGCCTAGAACGGATGAAGCCAGGGCCACGGGGGTTTGTCTAGGCCCCTGGCCTTTGATGGGGGAAAGGGGGAGGAGGCAGGGCACAAGGAGCAGCAGAGCCCGAGACCAGTCCCGGGTCCTGCCCTCCGCGCCGGTCACGGTCCATGAAGCAGCCGCAGGGCGCCCAGCGCCAGGCCGGTGGTGGCCCCCGCCCGCAGGCTGCCTGCGTGGGTGGGGGCCCTGTTGCACATGTCACCGTCACAGCATTTGGAGATGAGGCTGTAGGTGACGCCCTGGTAGGAGACGGGCTCCTGGCGGCCACACTGCTCGGATTCCAAGCAGCCTTTGTTGATGACGGGGCCAAGGTCGGGGGCTGTCCCCTGGCCGATGAAGCACGCCTCACTGTCGCCACAGGCCATGGGGATGCCGGGGCAGTCGGCGGAGTCGGTCAGCTCACAGAACATGCAGTCCTTGGCGCCGGTCGTGCCGGGGGGCAGAGCCATCAGCAGAAGCAGTAGCCCGCCGAGGGCCACGGTGGCCTGGCGGTGGCGACAGGGCCCGAGCCGGGCCATGGGCGTCAGGGACCTCCCGGAACTGCTCAGTGACGTCCGCATGCCCACGAGACTTTTGCCCCTGGTTCTGGCCTCCCAGGGTCAGCAGCTGGAGTGTCCTTGGGTCCCAGCCCTCCGTGTCCCTCTCAGGAGCTTGGTCGTGACCACGGTCTCGAGCCCCAGGGTCTCAGAAGCTTTCCCGGGACAGAGACCAGCCAGCGGCTGCTGCCTGACGAGTCTTTGTGGAGCAGAATGGGGTGACCTCACAGACCCCTTAGGGTTCCACTGGCCTCTCTGGGGGTGAGGTCCTGGGTGGGGGAGGGTGTCACAATTGGAGGGGCAGGTTGGCCCGCTGACCTGCCAGGGAGCGAGGTCAGAGCCACCCGCTGAGGTAAGAAGGCTTGGCCCAGCCTTTACCGTCCTGGCCACTCAGTCGTCGGTTCTGCTGGGTGCTGGGTGCTGAGCCTGCTGAGTGCCCGTGCCAGCCCATTTTTCAGATGAGCAAACGAAGGCTCAGGAGGAGAATGTGACGTGTGCAAGGCCCTAGAGCCAGGATTAGAGCCCAGGTTTATTTAATCCCAAAGAAAACATTTATTGAGCACCTGCTGTGTGCAAGACCAGCGTTTAAAATATTATTTTTATGATTTCAGAGAGGAAGGGAGAGAGATAGAAACAACGATGAGAGAGAATCATTGATGTGCCTCCTGCACATCCTACTGGGGATTGAGCCCGAAACCCAGGCATGTGACCTTGACAGGAATTGAACCCGGGACCCTTCAGTCTGCAGGCCGATGCTCTATCCACTGAGCCAAACCAGCAAGGGCAAGACCAGTGCTTTAGATAGCAATCACTGTGATAGCAGGACTGGGAAGGGCACGGCTCACCACAGATCCCAGGGCTGGGCACCGTGCAGGGAGCTCGACCCATGTTCTCCCGCTCGAATCTTCCTGTGTTGCAGCTCCGTCTCCCAGCTGAGCAAACGGGCACACGGAGCAGGCGCAGCCGGAGCCTGGCATACAGCAGTGCTTAACAAACAGGGGTCATTACACGAAGCAGCCGAGTCTCAAAACAATCCCTGTGGGTGTCAGAGGGGGAAACCGAGGCATCCCTGTGGGAACTGGCAAAGCCCAGGTTTAAAGTCAAGTCTGAGTTCAGATGATAATTTAACTTTTTTAAAAAATATATTTTTGTTGATTTCAGAGAGGAAGGGAGAGGGAGAGAGACATCAATGATGAGAGAGAATCATGGACCGGCTGCCTCCTGCACATCCCCCCCTGGGAATCGAGCCCATAACCTGGGCATGTGCCCTGACCGGAAATCGAACCAGTGACCTCTTGGTTCCTGGGTCGACCCTCAACCGCTGAGCTACACCGGCTGGGCTAATTTAACTTTCTTAATGTGCTGTCCTCACAGGGTAGGTGGTCCCATTCTACAGAGGGGGCTGTTGAGGCCGGAGCGCGGCACGATTTTCCTGAAGTCATGGCCACACAGCCTGCCCTGTGAGCAGGTTGGGGCCCAGGGGATGGGGACTGGATCTCGGGCTGTGCAGAGGTCCTGACCCCCTCTCCGTGCCCCCAGCTTCACGTGGAGCGACGCACGCCTGCACCGCGGCCTGGTGACCCTGCTGACGGGGGAGATCGCCGATGCCTTCAGCCGCGAGTTCCGGACACTGTACGCGGCCTCCTGCCCGCTCCCACCGGCGCCCGCCCCGGGCCCCTTCGTCAGCACCCTGGGGGGGCTGCAGCTGGCCCGCAGCCCGCACAGTGTGGCCCGCCGCCACTCCGTGGCCCCTGTGTCACCGCCGCTGCCTGACGTGTCACCGCTGACCCAACGCCTGGCCGCCTGCCGAGTGCTGGACAGAGACAGGCGGGAGACCCAGGCCGTCCCAGGGCCTGCGCTCAGCGACATCCTGAGGAGCATCCAGCGCGCTCGGCCCCCCAGCGGCCCTCCAGCCCGGCCCAGCCGATCCCTGTGGGACCTGAGCCGCCTGTCCCAGCTGTCGGACTCCAGCGATGGTGACAATGAGGTGAGACCTGTTGGCCATCTGAGAATGGGAATGGCTGGTGGAGGGTGGGGGGCAGCAAAGGCCACAAAAGGGGAAGAAGGTGCTTGCTTGTTCAAGGTCATACAGTTGGGCTCCAGGGCCCTTACTGTTTTCTGAGGGCCTACTATGTGCCTGGCCCCCAGGAGGAAGCCAAGCTGCTCACCTGAGTTTCTAATCACCCTGTGTTTCCTGAACCCACACTGTGTGCTGGGCAGGGGAGTGCCGGGTGGCGTGGGTGTGAATCCTGCCATGATATACCAGCCGTGAGAACCGGGGTGGGTGCGGGGGGCGGGAACTTGTCTACTCTGAACCTCCATGTTCTCACCTAGGAAACGGGCTGAGCGGTAGCTTCATCCTCAGTTTGGTTGGGACAAGGAGTCCATAGAATGAACTAGAATAATATCCGCTCTTACACGAAATTCCCCAAATGGAATTTCTTTCACAACATCCTCACGCCAGGTCAGTGAGGCAAGATGCTCACCATGCGCATTGCTGTGGACGGAAAGCTGAGGCCAGAGAGGTTAAGTAACTTTCCAAGGGTGAAACAGCCGTCTTTCCTGGGCGCCTTCCCATGTGCCAGGCCCCAGGCCAAGTGCTTTCACAGAAGTAGTTAAATTCAACCTTTGCCACAATCCTAGGAGGCGGATGTCATTCCATCTCTCCATCCATCCATCCATTTCACAGATGGGAAAACTGAGGCACCGGGGAGGAATGGAACTCAGCCGTGGTTGCCTCTCAGGTGGGGCTCTGACATTCTCTATGCCCTGGCTTCCCAGATTCCAGTGTCATGAGCTCCGTGGGGACCCTTCTCCCCCTGCTGAGACACTTGGGTTTCAACGGGGCCTGCTCCAATTCTCTGGGGGACCCTGGACAGAGCCTCCATGTTCCTGGCTGTAAAGTGGGCTGCTGAGAAGGTCAGAGCAGAGCCACGTGGGAGAAACAGGCTGACCTGGGGGCGACAGGATCTCTGTGAGCTGTACCCTCTCTAAGCCTCAGTTTCCCCACCTGCTAAGTGGGAGCTAGAGGCCCGTCCTGAGGGTGAGGGAGAAATAGCCCAGGAATTGCCTCCCTCGGTCCCAGGGGAGAAGAGGGATGGGCAGGGCAGGGCCAAGGTCCTGGCCTCCACCTGGTCCTCAGCCGCCCTCACCCAGCATCACCTCCCTTGGCAAATATTTGCTGCCCCCACCCGGGCGGCTGCTGGCTGCTTCCTGTTCCTCCCCAGCTGCAAACGGCAGGGGGGACACACCTCCTGGCCCCCTGGGAGCACCGGGGGTCCCAGGCCTCCCTGCTCACTTCCCTCTGGTTCTGGAGCTGAGGGGCCTTCTCCCCTCCCCTCCATGTCATGCCCTTCTTCTCTCACCTCCCTCTTGTGTCATTCTCCCTCCTGTCTCACCTTCTTCCTCCTTTTCTTGTCTGTCTCCCTCGCCTCCTCCAGCTTTCACCTCCCACCCTGGACTCAGCCCCCCAGGAGCCTCCACTCACCTCCTCCTCTCTCCCTCCACAGCTCAAGAAGTCCTGGGGCTCCAAGGACACCCCAGCCAAGGCCCTGATGAGGCAGCGGGGCACGGGAGGGGGCCCCAGGGGTGAGGTGGACTCCAGTCCGCTGGCCGGGCCCCAGCCCTGGGGCGGCCCCCTGCCCCTCATCCCTGCCCGCCACCTCCGCTACCTGTCCCCCACCCGAAGGAGGTTTGGAGACGGTGCTGCACCCAAAGCCCTGAAACCTAGAGATGGCCGGCAGCCGGGCTGGGCCACCCGGGCAGGACTCAGGGGGCGACGCTGATAGGAGCCAGAGCCACACTGGGCTGGCGGACCTCAGAGTCTGGGAAGGAGGAGGGATTTCCCCCCCAATTATCCTGGAACTTGGGCAAGTCCCATGCCCACCCTAGACCTCAGTGTCACAGTCTGGAAAATGGGCCGGACGTCTCGATGAGCTGGGATCCCAGAACATTGCACATCCCGCCTGGGCCATGTGAGAACTTCTCGGAGGGGAGGCCTGGCGGAGGGGCCCCACGCTGGGTTGTGTGTGGGGACGATGGGGGTCCCTGGGGCTCTCCTGCTCAGAAGTGTGGGCAACTGAGCTGGGCTCAGGGGAAGAGAGACCTTAATCCAGGGGACTGAGCTGAATGATGAGGGACTCAGATCGGTGGGGACACCCCTGCTGGGGAGCGGCTCAGGGCCCTGGAGAGGGACCGGGCAGGTGCTGGGACAGTTTTATGGGTGCAAAGGGATTAGTATTGAGGCTCCCTTTTACATCTGCTCAGAATAAACCTGCCTCCTGCCAAAAACTTGCTTTTTCCGCAGCCTAGTGGGGGAACCCGGGGTCCAGGCCCCAGCCCCTCCTCCCTCAGACCCAGGAACCCAGGCCGCAGCACCCTGACTCTGGGAAGTCAGGCGCCCAGCGCTATGGGGCTTCTGAGTCACCCACCGCGTTGGTGCGCCAGGTGGGGAAGAGGACCCCGCCCTCGGGAGGCCCTGGTGCCGGCGAAGGGTCCCCGCCCGGCCTCGCGCGTCCCCTGCCGCCCGCCCGCGGCATGCCACCGCCATAGCACATCGAGGAGCCGGGGCAGGAGCGATGCGTTTATTCTCGGGGTCACGGATGCGGGTGCTCGGAGGCCTGGTCTGAGCTGGGGCTGGGGCTGGGTTCGGGGCTGGGTGCGGGGTCCGGACTGGCATCCTTGGGGTCCTCGTCCCAGGGGAAGGTCGGCATCCCCCGCATCTGCTCGCGATAGACGCGGTCGAAGGCTTCGCTCTGCGCCACCGTGAAGTGGTTCTTCCAGTCTCCGCAGACCCCTGCGGGGAGGGAGGTCGTGCGAGGTGAGCAGCGTCAGGAGCGTCGCCCCGACATTCCAGCGGCCCCTTGCCCACCTCCTTTGCGCATGCGGTTCCCTAGGCCGGAAGCCCCGCCCTCCCACCGTCCCGCCCCATCTCTACACCGCCCCTTCCCCTCCCGCAGTTGCTGACTCACACCGGCCGCCTGGACCTGGCAGACCCCGGGCACCATTCTTGCCTCCTTCCTCCTTGGGGGTCCCGCCTGCTCTGCTCATCCCGCCAGCAGACCTCTGACCTTCTGCCCCTTCACCCCGAACCCCTTAAGTCTCTGCCCAGAACATCCCCCCGCCCCACCCCCATCCAGCATTCTGCACACCTTGCTCAGCCCCGAGGCACCTCCTCTGCAACCTGTCACTAACCCCAGGACTGGAACAGGCCGCTCCCCGCAGTGCGTCTGCAGCCCGGGCTCTGCTCCCATCACTGAGCTGACCCTGGGCTGCTTCCCCGCACTCCCAGCGCCACGCACTGTGCCCAATGTTTACGACAGAATCGCTGGGTCACAGCCACGGAGCTGCAAGGGATCCCCCAGCCTCAAGTTCCTTCCTTTCTTTTTTTTTTTAATCCTCATCCGAGGGAAGGTTAATTGATTTTTGTTGTTGTTGCTAACCCTCATCCGAGGATATTTTTCCCATTGATTATTATTTTTTAAAATATATTTTTATTGATTTCAGAGAGGAAGGGAGAGGGAGAGATAGAAACATCTATGATGAGAAAGAATCATGAATCGGCGGCCTCCTATACGCTCCCCACTGGGGAATGAGCCTCAGCTCAAGCATGTGCCTTGACAGGAATCGAACCGTGGCCTCCTGGTTCATAGGTTGACACTCCACCACTGAGCCACGCCAGTCGGACAAGCCTCAGGTTTCTTATTGTGGGCCTCCATCCCTTCCCTGAAATCCTGGGGCCAATGTCACTTGGATCACATCGAATTTTAGGTGCACATATCCCATATTACATGACACCCCTAGGGAGCTGAATAATGACCCCCCCCCAGGTGTCCACGTCCTAATCCTTGGAACCTCTGAATGACTGACCTTTTGTGGCAAAAGGGACTTTGTAGATGAGATTGAGTTAAAGACCTTGAGATTGGGAAAAAGATCCTGATTATCCAGGTGGACCTCATGAAGTCACAGGGGCCTTTGTAACAGGAGGCAGGAGGGTCAGAGTCTGAGAAGATTCGACGCTGCTGGCTTTGGAGATGGAGGGAAGGGGCCAGGAGCCAAGGGATGCAGGCGGGACCCAAACTGGAAAAGGTAGCAGCCGATTCTGCCCTAGAGCCTCCGGAAGGAACACGGGCCTGCTGACACTTTGCCTTCAGGCCCAGTGAAACTGACTTTGGGCATCTGACCTCCAGAACTACAGGGGAGCAGATGTGTGTTGTCTTAAGCCACTAAATTTGTAGTATTTTGTTATAGCAGCCACAGGGAACTAATACACTTCCACCTTCACCCTGTAATGCAACTTTTTATTTTTAAAGGAGTTTTCATAAAAACATATATATATATATTTCTTTATTGATTTCAGAGAGGAAGGGAGAGAGAAATATCAATGATGAGAGAGAATCATTGATGGGCTGCCTCCTGCACGCCCCCTACTGGGGATCGAGTCCGCAACCCCAGGCATGTGCCCTTGACTGGAATCGAACCTGGGACCCTTCAGTGTGCAGTCCGATGCTCTATCCACTGAGCCAAACTGGCTAGGGCTCTAATGCGACATTTGAATGTTTAAATAGCCTCCCATGGTCTTAGCTGGGTTGGTTCAGTGGATAGAGCGTCAGCTCACAGACTGTAGGGTCCCAGGTTCAAATCAGGTCAACGGGCACCGACCTCACTTTCGGGCTTGATCCCCGGCCCCAGTCGGGGCCCGTGGGGCGGACAACCAATTGCTGTGTCTCTCTCCCTGTCTTTCCCTCTCCCACTCTCTCTGAACAAAATAAAGTAAAAACCAGCCCAGGCAAGGTGGCTCAGTGGTTGAGCGTCTACCTAGGAATCAGGAGGTCACGGTTCAATTCCCAGTCCGGGCACAGGCCCAGGTTGCGAGCTCTATCTCCGATGGTGCAGGAGGCAGCCGATCAAGTATATATATATATATATATATATATATATATATATATATACACACACACACACATTTTATTGACTTTTTACAGAGAGGAAGGGAGAGGGATAGAGAGCCAGAAACATCCATGAGAGAGAAACATCGACCAGCTGCCTCCTGCACACCTCCTACTGGGGATGTGCCTGCAACCCAGGGTACATGTCCTTGACCGGAATGGAACCTGGGACCCTTCAGTCCGCAGGCCGAATCTCTATCCACTGAGCCAAACCGGTTAGGGCAATAAAAAAAATATTTAAAAAAAAATCAATGGAAAAATATCCTCTGGTGAGGATTAATAACAACAACAAACAAACAAACAAACAAACAAACAAACAAATAAAGTGCCTCCCGTGGTTTGGAGCTGGCCGTGGCCTTTTGTTCCCATATGCAGCCGGGAGGGGGAGGGGAGGAGGCGGGGGGGGGGGGGGGGTAGCCCTGGGGTGACAGGCACACCCACAGCACCTGCTGTGTCCGCCCGAGCTAAGCACTGTGTGTGGAGTCAATCCTGGGCCCACATGACGCAGTGAGGGCATTTCTGTTGGGAGCACCCCCAGGCTACAGTGGGGAAGCTGGAGCCCAGAGAGGTTAAGTAACATGCCCAAGCCACACAGCCAGACCGGGGCCTGGGGAGCTTGGAACCTCAGAGGTCCCGTACCTTTCCGGAGGAAGGCACCGTGGCGCTGGTCCAGCAGGCTGGGGGGCAGCAGCGTGAAGTTGGACATGGTGTTGGCCTTCATGGCATCGAAGGCCGAGTGAGCCACGACGGAGCCCAGTGCCTCCTCGCCCAGCTGCCGGCCCAGGAACCGGCAGACACGCTGCACGGAGCCCGGGAGATCCTGGGGGCAGGAGAGAGGGGTCAGGTGTGAGAGGGGTCAGGTGGGAAGGCAGGACGGGGGGAGGGAGGGGGCAGCGGAGGGAGGGGACCCAGGCAAGGAAGGAACACCAGACCCAGAATTTGGATGTCAGAGTCTCAACCCAGATTTGTTTGGGTGTCTCCACCTCTTTGCCTCAGTTTCCCCATCTCTAAGGGCTTGGGCTATGGCCTCTGAGTGTTTTTGCAGTTTTGGATTTGGGAGGGTGCTGTGGGTGGGAGAGAAGGGGTGAGACTGGGTCAGAGGTCACAGCAGGGGGCCTTCAGGTTAGAAATGGGGCATCAGCCAGTCTGTGCCCCAAACCTGCTCCTCCCCCAGGTCCCCAGCCCAGAACAGCCTAGATTCACTCAGTCACATGGCCAGACTCCCAGCCGGGCCTTCCCCCTGCTCCCCTTCCCCACACACCCCTGTCCTGCCAGTCATCAGCCCCTTCCCTCTGCCCTGGACTCTCTCTGCCACGTCCCCTCTGTGTCCCTGTAGCCCCGGCACTGATGAGACCTGATTCTCTCCTGTGGACGCTTGTCCTGGCCTCCTCCCTGCCTCCCTGCCTCTAGTCCTCACACCAGGCCCGAGCCTGCTCCCATTCCTGCTGTGGCTCCCTAGGCCCTGAGACCGTTCCCAGGCCTGACTTCCAAGGACAGATGCTCCCCACCCCCTCCTCCTGGGACTCACCGTCCCGTCCCCTGCACTTCCCTCCCTGTGGCCCTGGGCACAGGGCTACCAGGCAAGCCCTGTGCCACCCTTACCCCTGGCAAACCTCCCCTCTGGATGCAGAGCAAGTCTCTCCTCCCTGTGATAATGACGGTTCAGGTCACTGTGGATTGAGCGCCTACTGTGTACCACACTCTGGTCCAAGCCCCACCGGTACATCTGTGCCAACCCTGCCGAGAGCCTTGTAGAGAGGTGGCGGCATCTGGAACCAGTACATGGAGGCCCAGAGAGCGTCCAGGGTCACACTGCCAGGGAGGCGCTGAGATCTGGGTCCCCAGAGCCCACAGTCCTCCCTCCAACTCGCTGCCTTTCTTGACCTGCACCTGCCGGTTAGCTCCGCCACCCCGCCAGCCCCAGCCCCGACTTTCCAGGTCACTCCTGGTTTCATAACCACCCACCCCTCTGTCCTTTGGAATCACACACTCGTCCCAGAAAGTCTACCATGTTGGCCGTTCCTCACACCCAGGGGCAGCCCAGGAGCTCCGTGGGCTGCGTGGCCCGGTTTTGGGTTTGGAGAATAAAGCTGGATGGAAAAGAGGGGGGGGGGCGGTGATGCCAAAATCTTCTTAGGGTGGGTCTTCCCATCAACAGCAATTCACCGGGATGAGACAGAGAAACGAGCCCTGGGGGCCACAGGGAGGAGCCGTGTGCCCCGGACAGGTTCCCCACTCCCTCCGGGTTAGCAGCCCCATTTCCTCCTCTAAAACTGGGACAGCCCTCGCCGGGGTGGCTCAGTGGACAGAGCATTGGCCCGTGGACTGAAGGGTCCCGGGTTCGATTCCGGTCAAGGGCATGTGCCTGGATTGCAGGCTCCCTCCCTGGCCCTGGTCAGGGCACGTGCAGGAGGCAACCTCATGGACATGTCTCTCTCACATGGATGTCTCTCTCTCTCTGTCTCTCCCTCTCCCTCCCATGCTCTGTAGGAATCCATGGGGAAATACTGTCGGGTGAGGATTAAAACAAACAGACAAACACCTGGGGTGCTAACAGTATCGGGGGGAACCACATGCAGTCACCAAGTGCCCACCGTTCTGTGTGGTTCAGCCCCGTGTGGCGCACCTCCTGCGCTCGGTGAGGGTCCAATGAGAGGCTCACGTGCAGCGTTTGGTGCCCGGCCTTGGCCGTTATTGTCACTACTCATCAGATGGGCCCTCGCTCGGACCCGGCCGCCCTCACTTTACACGATGCCAGCGCTGCGGCTTCTGACCTGGTGGTCGGGGGGTGGAGGGGGCCAATATGCCCACAGCCCCGAGAGCTGTCGATTCCTGCCCACTTTAAGGATGAGCCCTCCGAGGCTCTCAGAGATTTTAACGGCTTCACTGGGCCCCGGCACCCAGGCTCTTCCCACACGAAAAGGGATTGAGGCCCACCTGGTGTGGCTCCCTATAGACTCTTGAACCAGGAGGTCACAGTTCACTTCCCGGTCAGGCTCGATCCCCAGTGTGGGGCGTGCAGGAGGCAGCCCGTCCATGATTCTCTCATTATTAATGTTTCTCTCGCTCCCCCTCTCCCTTCCTCTGTATTAAAAAAAAAAGTACCGACAGAAAGGAGAATACAAAACACACACGAAGGGAGGGGGAAAGGGGCAGATGGGGGACACCTGTGATACTCTCAAGGATGAGAAACGCCAAGTGCGCACGCACACACACATGAAGGGAACATGTCGGGCCATGAGTGAGGGAGCCTCCCAGGCTCCTGGGCTCTCAGGACAGATCTTCACACGGCTGGCCACGTTCACTGTGGATTGTTCCAGCTGGAAGCCCAGCATCTTCCTTGCAGCTGGGCAAAGCCGTAGGTGCTCTGCCTGGCCCCTTCTTCCAGGAAGCCCTCCCTGATTGCTCCAGCCCGAAGGCATCTCTCTCCCGGTTGCCTGTCCCAGGTTATGTCTGATGGGGTCCAGACAGGGTCCCAGTCTAACTCCAAAGGGTGTTTCCTTCCACAGCTTCCCTCTTCCTTCCAGATCACAGCCACCAACGAAGCTCACTTTCCATGCACCACAGTTTCACACGATGTCATTGATCCTATGGCCTCCCCTGCTCAGAAGCCACCTATGGCTCCCCCCTGCTCAGAGGAAAGCCACAGTCCGCACTGTCTGCCTCATTTCCCACCCCACCCCCACTCACTCGGCTCTGGCCATGGGGCCTCCATCCAAACCCTGGAATAGGCCAAGTGCATGCACGCTCACCCCAGGGCCTTTGCACTGGCTGGTCCCTCTGCCCAGGACACTTTCCCCTGATTGTCCGTGGCTCCCCTCCTCCTCTAGAAGGTCGCTGTTGTCTTCTCTTGGGGGCCGCCCCCTCCACCTTTTTTTTAATATATCGTTATTGATTTCAGAGAGGAAGGCAGAGGGAGAGGGAGAAACATCAGTGATGAGAGAGAATCATTGATCGGCTGCCTCCTGCACGCCCCCTGCTGGGGATCGAGCCCACAACCCAGGCATGTGCCCTTGACTGGAATTGAACCTGGGACCCTTCAGTCCACAGGCCGACGCTCTCTCCACTGAGCCAAACCAGCCAGGGCTCCACCTGCTTAAAATCCCGCCGACACAGTCCTGGCCCTCCTCTCCCGCCTGCCCTTCTCCAGCTCTTCTCCCCTCGCCCCCTATTTTACCCATCTGTTCCTGGTGCCTCGCCCGCTCGCGGCCTCAGGGACCCGGTTCTGTTCGTGGCTGTCGCCCAGTCCCTGGTGCACCCACAGTGGAGGAGGCTTATGGGAGGGGAAGTGGGGGGCGAGAGGAGGGGAGAGTGGGGGGTGCTGGGCTGGCCGGGGGCGGGGGAAATCACCTCCTGCAGCTCCTCGTAGGTGATAAACAGGAAGTTCTCTTTGCCCTGCATCCGAATCCAGCCTTTAATGTGGTCGAACCAGGAGCCGAACTGCACTGCGGGCAGAGGGGCGGAGGGGTGAGGGCCAGCAGCGGGGCCTCCGCTGGCGCTCATAGGGGCCTGACTAGCCCCACTTGGCCCAGGCCTGGCCCCTCCCCATCCCCGACCCCTAGTGCCCGTGTCCCTCTGTCTCCCTGTCTCTCTGCATGTGTTTCTCTGTCTCCCTCTCCGCTCCGTTCCTCTTGGTCTCCTGTCTCCATGGCTCTTTAATGCCCTGTACCTGTGCCTCTCTCTCTCTCATCCCTCCTCTGTCCCTCTTCCCATCTGGGTCACTAGGCCCCCCCCCCCCGCCCCCGCTTCCCCGTCCTCACCTTCGCCTTTGAGGAAGTTCTGCAGGAACTGGTCAGGGGTGCCGGGGTCCTTCAACTGCCCTGCGATCTTGGAGTAATGATAGAGCGACACGGCCACGTCCCGGGGGTTCCGGCCCATGTAGATCACCTGCACGCGGTGTTGGGAGAGGGGAGAAGGCGTCCGTCACAGCCAGCACCCCGGCCCTGAGGCTGTGTTTGGAGCTCTTTCCTGACCCTGCAGCAGGAAGGACTCAGGGTAGACTTCTCAGGGGACTTCCCAGTTTATGTAGCTCAGATCCTTTCACCTCGTCCCAGAGAGCAGGGAGCGCTCCCTCCAACCACATGCTGTGGGGTGTGGGGTGGGGGGGGGCGCTGTTTCTGGGTCAGGAGGAAGGACGGTTGGCTTCAGGGAACACAGAGTGGAGGAGAAAGGCA
The DNA here is from genome assembly GCA_026230045.1 of Corynorhinus townsendii. Classification (NCBI taxonomy): domain Eukaryota; kingdom Metazoa; phylum Chordata; class Mammalia; order Chiroptera; family Vespertilionidae; genus Corynorhinus; species Corynorhinus townsendii. Next base: position 45,834,220 of record JAPDVU010000011.1, on the reverse strand, counting down.
CGGAGATCAGGGTGAGAGGTGTGGACCAAAGAGAAGGGACACTGCCCCTCCTTCCTGTCCCCACAGCTGAGGCCCCAGCCTCATCCTTTCCTGCCTGGACCTCCCCCCCGCCTCCTCCCTGGCCTCCTGGCCTCCACACAGCCGCAGGGGGGTCTTTCTTCACCCAGCGAGGACCCTGCCCTCCTGGATTCCCAGTGCCCCAGGATAGAGTCCCAGCCACCGGGTCTGGCATTCAAGGCCCCAATTACCTGGCTCCAATCTGTTTACCAGGTTTATATTCTACTAGAGGTCCGGTGCACGACATTCGTACATGGTGTGTGTGTGTGTGTGTGTGTGTGTGTGTGTCCCTCAGCCAGGCCTGCACCCTCTAGCAGGCGGACATCCCCCGAGGGGTCCTTAGTGCTGCTGCGGAGGCAGGAGAGGCTCCTACCACCACTGCTGTGCTCACCAGCCATCAGCCCAGCTTCTGGCTGAGGGACGCTCCCCCTGTGGGAGCACACTGACCACCAGGGGGCAGCTCCTTCATTGAGCGTCTGCCCCCTAGTGGTCAGTGCACATCATAGTGTTCGGTCAATTTGCATATTGGGGTTTCATTATATAGGATAAGCATCCCGCCTCCAGTCCCATCAGACATGTCCTTCCCTGTCAACTGTCTGCTTCCCCAAGACCAAGGCCAGCCACATGGTGGTCAGCCACGTATATGTGACGAACCTCCAACAAAAACCCCTGCCCGGCCGGCGTGGCTCAGTGGTTGAGCATTGACCTATGAACCAGGAGGTCACAGTTCGATTCCCAGTCAGGACACATGCCCCGGTCGCAGGCTCAATCCCCAGTGTGGGATGTGCAGGAGGCAGTCAATCAATGATTCTCATTATCAATGTCCCTGTCTCTCTTCTCTCCCTACCTCTCTGAAATCAATAAAAGTCTATTCAACAACAACAAAAATCCCTGGGCACCGTGGCTCGGGTGAGCGTCCGTGGGGGCAATGCTCCGTGCTTGCTGTCACACATCATCGCGAAGGGGCCGAGTGCTGTTCGTGCCAGTCCACAGGGAGAGACCACGGAAGCTGGCGCCACGCGCCTCCACCCTTTCACCAGGCTGACAGTGACTGTGAGTCTACCAGCTTTGCCAGCTTCTGAGTCCCTAGTGAATCAGGGAGCCTGAGGGGGGTCTTGGGGACCCCTGGATTGCAGTCCCCATCTTGTCTCTATCTGCATTACTCGTCTATCTATCTATCTATCTATCTATCTATCTATCTATCTATCTATCTATCTAACTAACTATCTATCTATCATCTACCTACCTACCTATTTAGTTTCCACAAATTGTAAATATCTGTGTCCGGCCCAGGTCTCTCCTGTCAAACCCAGATTCATCTATCTCACTGCCCGCTGGCAGCCTCCACCTGGACGGGGATGGGCCACAGCAGAGCCCCCACCATCCCCCGCCCCGCTCCGCCCCCAACCTCTGCTCCCTGCCCGCCCCGCCCCATCCTCCCACTTCCTGAAGCTGAACGCCCCGGAGACACCCTTGACTCATGTTTCTCTCACACCCACATCCAAGCTGTCAGCATATCGTCCTGGCTCCACCTTAGAAATACAGCCTTTTTGCTTCACCGCCCTGGCCGCCACCCCGTCGCCTCCCTGGGCACCTCCCACCTGGACTCTCGCAGTCGCCTCCTCCCAGCTTCTGCCGCCTTCGCGGCGGGCTGTTCCCCACCTCGCCGCCAGAGGGCGCCGGTGAACACCGAAGTCGGCGACCGGCTGGCTCAGCCTTCCCGGCTCCTGTCTGGCTCTCGGTAAGCCACAGCCACGGCGGCCCTGTGCATTTTGGCCCGGTTACCTCCCTGACCTCATTTCCACTCCTCTCCCCCTCGCTCACTTGGTTCCCGCCACACAGGCCTTCTTGCTGGTCTTCAGACACATCACACCCACCAGAGGGCCTTTGCACCGACTCTCGCCCCTGCCTGGGACCTTCTTCCCCCAGACATCCCCCTGCCTTCTTCCTTCACCTCCCAGGTCTTTACTCAAAAGGGCCATTCTCACTGGGGACACCCTTGACCATCCTACTTATAACCGCAAACCCCACCCTAACTCTAACCCTCACCCTCGGCTCTGCGATGTGAATTTTTCCATCTTGGACCTATTCAAGATTTTCCTTTTTCAGTCCATCTGTTCTCTGCCTGTCTCCCTTTAGAATGTGGACTCGCATTTATTTTATTTTATTTTTTTACTGCGGTTCTAGGTCAGGGCCAGACTTAGCAGGTGCTCAATAACTACGTGCCGACCTCATCAGTTAGCTATGCCCTCTGCCCCCGGCCTCCCTCCCCTCCCTCTGCCTGCACCTTGGCCTTGGAGTTGAAGAAGGCCTTTGTGAAGAGCTGGATGGGAAGATGCGAGCTCATGAGGCGGGGGCTGGACTGGTCCGAGAGGCTGAAGGCCCCCATGATGGTCTCACACCAGGGCGCCCGCTTCCAGATGGGCACCGAGCGGATCCAGGAGGGGTCCCCATCCTTGAGGATTAAGCTGAGGATCTCGATCATCCAGTTGGTGCCTGGCGGGAGCAAGTGGGCAAATGAATAGGAGGTGGGGACGGGTGAAGCGGGGGGGGGGGGGGGGGGTGGTGGTGATGGGGTTTAGCATGGCTCCCTTTACTGCACAAATGGCTACGGAGTTCCTCACAACCAGCGGGAACAAGGCGGAGTTGGCTATCTTTATTTTCAGAGCAGGAACAGCTCAAAGAAATAAGGTCGCTGGCCCAGGTGGCAAAGCCAGGGAGCGGCGCGTGGCGGAGCCTGGCGAGCCCTCCATCCAACCCCGTTTTGCTTTCCTACGGGGACTAGGACGGGACCACGCAGCCTCCCCTGCAGCTGTGTGGGGCCACGTGACTGAGCTCTCGCCAAGGACATGCAGGTGGCAGTGATGTGCGGCCAGTTCCAGGCCTGGCCCATAAAAACCTCCCACGTGACCCTTCCTCCCTCCCTCCCTCCCTCCCTCCCCCCTCCCTCCCTCCCCTGGCTGCTGGCTGGATGCAGAGATGCCAGTGGAAAGTGAGGCTCCCAAGGATGGCAGAACCACCTCCCGAAGGAGCCAGGCCACTGGGTTACCCCCCCCCCCCCCACACACACACCCAAGCACACTTCCGTCCCTCCCTGTACCCTGCACTGGCTGGCTTTTTTAGGATGAGAAATAAACGTCTATTGGGCCCAGCTTCTTAGGTTCTGGGCTTGTGTATTAGGGCCAAAGGACTCGCTAATACATGGGGGGGGGGGGGGGTGGGGGGGGATGGACCTGGAATTGAATCCAGGCATCGACTTAAAAAAATCTCAGCCGAAACCGGTTTGGCTCAGTGGACAGAGCGTCGGCCTGCGGACTGAAGGGTCCCAGGTTCGATTCCGGTCAAGGGCATGTACCTGGGTTGCAGGCACATCCCCAGTAGGAGGTGTGCAGGAGGCAGCTGATCGATGTTTCTAACTCTCTCTCTCCCTCTCTGTAAAAAATCAATAAAATTTATTTTTAAAAAAAATCTCAGCTCTTTTCACTGCCCCTTTTTGGGAGTAACCCCCAGATTTCGTGGGGGAGCCACAAATGACATGCAGGAGGGACAGACCGCATCAGGGATCCAGTTCACAGGCGTGGATTCTGGGAGACTCCAGGCAAGTCAGACCAGAAGTGATGATGATGATGATGTTAGCGACCACCTCTTGTTAGTATTATGTTGCCTTGGGTTCTAACAAGCACCCTGGGCCAGTTCTCCGCGCCCTGCCTCTCGGCTCCAGATTCTCTCTCCCTTGCCCTGTGCGGAGATACTGGGGCTGAACCCGCGCGCCCGCCCCCCTCCCCCTCCGCAGACATTTCTCCTCTGCCCACCGGCGCAATGTCAGGATCCGTCAGTAGAGGGCGCTGGAGGAACCCTGCAGACAGAGGATGGGTTTCTCCTCCGGGTTTTCATAGGCTCCTCTCCCCGGCCCCGGTGATGCACAGTGGCCGGCGCTGCCACGGACCCGCGGACACTCACTGCTCGGTCGGGGTTCACTTCATCCCTGGGTAGTGTCACCCCCTGTTGCCAGTGCAGAATTCTTTGTGGGTGTGTGGTAGAATACACAGAACGTGAAAGTGGCCAATGCACCCATTTGAAGTGTACAGTTCGGGGGCGTTCAGTACACTCACGGTGTGTGCCAACACCGCCACCCAGCATCTCCGGCACAGCCTGCTGTTTGGGGAATAGGTCGCTGCCGTGTGGACGGAGGGACATATGGTTGTATCCACCGCCATTGCCAACGCACAGCCCTTCGACCAAGTAATTAATTCCGTATCTTGGAGTTTATTCCACGAAATTAAAAAATACTTGTGCAGCCCTAACCGGTTTGGCTCAGTGGATAGAGCATCGGCCTGTGGACTGAAAGGTCCCAGGTTCGATTCGGGTCAAGGGCATGTACCTTGGTTGCGGGCACATACCCAGTGGGAGGTGTGCAGGAGGCAGCTGATCGATGTTTCTCTCCCATCGATGTTTCTAACTCTCTATCCCTCTCCCTTCCTCTCTGTAAAAAAAAAAAGTCAATAAAATATATTAAAAATACTTGTGCAAATGTGTACGCGTGCACGTGATGTATGTATGAGAAGGGGGATCGTGCATGAAGTTCACACTGTGGCCCCAGCCGGTTTGGCTCAGTGGACAGAGCTTCGGCCTTCGGATGGAAGGGTCCCGGGTTCGATTCCGGTCAAGGGCACATGCCCAGGTTGTGGGTTCGATCCCCCAGTAAGGAGCGTGCAGGAGGCAGCCGATCAACGCTTCTCTCTCATCACTGGTGTTTCTCCTTCTCCCTTCCTCTCTGGAATCAATAAAAAAAATATATTTTTACAAAGCTTACATTGTGCTAAAGGCAAAGGATTGGAAGGTAGTAAGTACTCATCAGCGAGGAGCTATGGAGGCGGACCAGGCCAGCGTGACGCTGAGTGAGAGAGGCGGTCACAGGGGCCACGCTGTGTGCAATTCTGATGATTTGAAACGTCCAGAGCGGGCGAACCCAGGCAAGAAGCAGATTAATGATTGCCAGGGGCTTGGGGGCAGGAATGTGGGGCTGGTAGGTGTGGCTAGGGGTACCGTGTCCTGTTGGGGTAATGGAAATGTTCTAAAATGGATTGTGGTGATGGGTGCCCAGCTGTGAATACACGACAGCCACAGAATTGCACTTTAAACGGGTGAATTGGCCCGGCTGGCGTGGCTCAGGGGTTGAGCATCGACCTATGAAGCAGGGGGTATGGTTTGATTCCCGGTCAGGGCACGTGCCTCGGTTGTGGGCTCGATCCCCAGTGGGGGGCATGCAGGAGGCGGTCGATCAATGATTCTCTCTCATTGATGTTTCTCTCTCTCTCCCTCCCTCTCCCTTCCTCTCTGAAATCGATAAAAATATTTTAAAATGGGGGAATGGATGGTGTGAATTGTATCTCAAAGCTGTTCCCCAAAACAACACTCGTAGAGCTCCATGCCAAAGGGTGAACGTCA